>CM057452.1:331194285-332483928 GCA_016271365.2 Neoceratodus forsteri | reverse complement strand
AACTAATGTCATAATTGTTATCCTCTGGGGTGTGTATAAGGGCATACACCTCCCCTGGAGAAAAACCCAGCATTTGCTTAATCAAAACCTTCCCTACATAAAAACGATCTGGCATACCATCCATAGGACCTAGGAACCTTAAACGCACTGCATTCCTACATTTTACCAAAGTAACTGTTTTTTAAATAAACTAGCAAATGTAACAGGGGGTTGTGAGATAACAGGCTGATCCTGTACTGGATTTAACTCAGAACCCAAAACATTTGCATAACTTAATGCTTCAGGAGTGACAGTTTGTCCTAATGTGGGCTCTGATAGCAAAGAACCATTTGATAGTAAATTAGAAATACTGGTTTGAGGAGACACACATAAAGAAGAGTGTACAGTTACTACAGGGGAAGTTTCAAAACAGTCTGGCCCATAGCTAGATACAGCATCCCTTGATGCAGATTTGGCCTTTTCCCCATCTGCTACGCTTGTTCCCGGCAGAGGGATTATTGGGTCGGCTATCCAGCCTCCCTCATCTGATTGTATCCAACCTGCCTCCTGGAGAGCTTGTTGAGGGGACCAGGATTCATTACCACCAGATTAGCATCCTGAGGTGGGGTTTCATCCTTCGATCAATCTAAAAAACTGGGGCCTTTTAGAACCTTAGGCACAGTACCTGGTAGGCCCGAAGGAGAGTCCAAAACGGGCCTTTTTCTTTTTCGATCCTCCTCAGCTTGTTGTTTTAATTCGTTGAACTCAGCCAAAACTTCTTTTATCAGCTGCCGTTTTTTTCCAACAATACATTAAGCTCCTCAGACCCTTGCGAAAGAGCTGGAGCTCCACACAAAACTGCAGCATTTTCGCCCATCATTTCTCCAGGATCCCAGGCTCCGTCAAACTCACGGTTTTGCTCCAACTCCACACTCCCAATGACTTCCCGCCATTGCACTAATACTTCAGGCTGCGAAGAGTTCCGATGCGCTATACTGGCCACCATCAAAGGTGCATCCCAGCCGTACCACTGTCCCCGCACGGATGATTTAGGAGTTGAGCAACATCCGCCCTATTTCCACTGCTCTCTGCAGCCATCCGGAAAGCCGCATTCATGTTCCCCTGCTTGAGCCTTGTAACTCAGCCACAGCATGTCCTCCTCCACTGTCCTCCTCCTCCTCCTCCTCCGCCATCTTGGTCCCACCAGAAAATGGGTCCCCCCTGCTCACAGGAAGCAGAAAGTAGGGATATTTCCCCTGTGTCCTGGCCAAATTTCTCTCATTCACTCAAAAAATACCACCATCAGCTTAATCTGGTTCAAAGTCAGTTGGCATTCATCTGTATCCCCCTCCCCCGGGTCGTGCCTGAAAATAGAGCATTTGTCTAGTGCACTTACCCAGTCAACAATAAATAATAAATATTTGCTGTCGAAGATACTTTTTTACAGTAGTTGGATGCCGTTAACCTATTGTTGATAAGGATGCCTACGTCATGTATCTTTTCCACAGACTTAAGGATTTTGTTATTTGATCTGTATGTAACGGGTTTCTTTTGCCAAAATGAAATGCAACACATTTATTGTGGTTTAGATTCATTTTGTTTGTTTTTGTCTATAACGCTATGTGATGTAGGTCCTGTACTAGTGTCAGATGCTTGGAAAGGGTATCGACTTCTCTCCCGAGTTTTGTATCGTCCGCAAATTTTAACACTAAATTTGTGATGTTTCTGTTTATATAATTTATAAAGAGGTTAAATAGGGTTGGCTCCAGGACCAACCCCTGCTGGACACCACTGCTAGCCTCTCCAAAATCAGATAGCTGTCTGTTAACCCGCACCCTCTTGGTTCTGTTGGTCAACCAGTCATTAATCCACTTGACCAGGTATGGATGAAGGCCCATGTTGAAAAGCTTTACTATAAGGTCATGGTGGGGGGCAGTATCAAATGCTTTTCCAAAATCCAGCAGAATGACATCCACTGGAGTATTGTTGTCTAGGCTGTAACTAACATTGTTGTAGAAAGTTAGTAGGTTAGATATACACAAACGGCAGTTGGTGAAATCATGTTGGTAGATGTCTCTTATCCCCATAGCTAGCATCTCAGATTCAATTCTTTCCTTTATTAGCCTTTCCATTATTTTGCTGTAAAGGCATGTTAGATTGATATGTTTGTAAACACCAGGCCCTTGTTTCCCTTTTTGAAGATGGGAACAACAGTGGCTGTTCTCCAGTCTGCCGGCACCTCCCCGGTTTCCAAGGACTTATTAAAAAGTGTTGACATGGGATATGATAGATCAGAAGACATTTCAACTAAAAACCATGGGTGAATATTATCAGTTCCAGGTGATGTATTTACCCTTAATTTATTGATTGATGCCATAACTTCTTCTGTGGTGAAGTAGGTAATGGTACTTCCTCCAACAATGTCTGGTGAGGGAACCCGAGTCTTATCATCGAATATTGAGCAAAAGTATTCAGTGAAGGTGTTGGCTGTTGTCATATTCACTCATTGTATTCTACACAAGTCTGCACTAATCTACAAAATCCTGTACTATGCACTTCTGCGTGTATAGACTGTTGTAAATTGTGTTTTTTTTCCTGTTCCTGCCTGTATTTTTTGCAAATTGTAATTGTTACTGTTCTTGCCTGTATTTCCACAAATTGTAATTGTTGCTGTTTCTTGCCTGTATTTCATTGTTCCCTCCTCCCTCCTCTCCCCAGGATGCATCTGGAAATAAGCTATTCTGCTCAGTATGTCTTTCCTGGTGAAACTCTTAAACAAATAACTAAATACATATTATCCTCTGTTGTAGCGCCATTTACAGTAATGGGGCCTACCTCCCTTGGCTCATTTTTATGGCTGTTAACATGGTTGTAGAAGGCTTTGTTATTGCCCTTAGTAGGAGCTATACTCAGTTTTACTTTTCTCATTCTGTATCATTTTTTTCAGTTTACTTAGCTCATTTTTATATCAATTGATTGTTGGTAGATATTATCTTTTTGGAGTCTATTGTAGGCCTTTTCATTTGTTTTTGATTTGGTTCTTAATAGCTCGGGTGAGCCAAGGTAGAACCCTTCCCCTTTTGTTATACTTATTCTTTCTAGGTACAAACTTAGCATTTAGGTCCAGCATAGTATTTTTAAGGAAAGTCCAGCTTTCTTCAACAGAAAGGTTTGACATCTGGAATTCCCAGCTGATTGAATTCAAGGAGTCTCTAATGCTGTTGAGGTTTGCCCTGTTGTAATCACTAATACTGTGTGCTCCAGACATTTTTATTGTGCATTTTGTTATACTGCACCTGACCATGTTGTGATCGTTACCTCCTAAGGGACAGCATATAGCAACCTCAGACAAGTGGTTTTCAATATTGGTGAGGACAAGATCTAAGATGTTGTTTCCTCTTGTTGGTTCTGTTACCATTTGGTGGGGACCCTGGCAAGCTATGGTATTCAGGAAATCGCATTCCTGATTTGTTAATCCTGATAGTGTTTTCCAATTAATTCTGGGTAAATTAAAGTCACCAACTATTATGGTATCCCCCATGTCAGATGCTTTTTTAATTTCCCTTGTTAGTATGTCATTATATTCTGTACTAGAATTTGGAGGCTTATAGAAATTTCCGAGTATGATCTTTGGTCTACCCTTGAAATGCATTTATACCCAAACACTCTCTATATTGGTAACCATTGCATCAATTGGAATATCTGGTGGCAAACTATGTTATTGTTGACATAGACACAAACCCCACCCCTCATTTGTTGTGGTTGATGGGCACTACTCCAAGTGGAGTGGGGTACTCAGTGACATCCCTTAGGGATTGGAGCTGTAGCCACAGCTTTTTAACATTTTCATCAACAATTCGAAGCAGGAGACGCCAGCAGATTGCTTATGTTTGCTGATGACACTAAGCTGGCCAGAGTGGTGGACTGACTTGAGGAAGGGGATAGACTTCAGGAGGACCTGAATGAGCTGGGTGACTGGTTGGACTCCTAAGTTCTTAGGTTCAATGTAGCCAAATGCAAGGTGCTACAACTGGGGAGTAGAACACAGGCAGGACCTATGATTTGTGTGGGGCTTCTCTTAATGCTATTGAGGAGGAAAAGGATGCAGGATTTTCTCTCACCATTTTATAGCCATGGAATAAAACAGGCTGAGGAGGGACATAATCTCAGTCTTCTGACAAGGTCAAACAGATGGAATGGTTTGCTCTAGTGTGCTCCAGCACAACAAGGAGCCAAGCACTGAAGTTCAAAGGTGGTTTATTCATAGGTAACATTAGGAGGCACGTCTTCTCCCTGAGGATGGTGAATCTATGGCACAACCTACCAGCAGAAATAGTGGGCATCAAGGTATAGTAGTACAAGCCATTAAGGTAAGTCTGCATAAACTTCTGCCTTTCAGAGGCACCATAGGGTACCCCAGGCCATAGAGTGAGTATGGAATCCCTCTAAATGAGTTCATGTTTGCAAAGCATTCTTATTGGCTCTTGCATATGAAGCAGGGAGAGAGACCTTAATGGACCTAATGTCCCTTCTGACCTTAAATTACCAAGTATCCCTCCAGTATCCCAACTGGGCCCCTGAGCTCTCCCTTCCTTTCCCTTCCTGTTCTCACCTCACCTCACTCCCCCACCCATTGCATTTGTATACCTTCCTGTGGAATCTCTTCTCCTCCAGACTCACGCCAATTCCCCCAGCCTTGTCTTGTGGGCTCTACCTATGCTGTGTTCTAAACATCCTGTTGGGGCTCTGGGTCTGGTTATCACTCCCCTTCTCACATCTCCCCTCTCCTTTGTTCTTCCCATTGCACTTGTTACCTAAATGCCCAGCCCCCCATGGCACTTATTAATTCATGTACTGTATACCACATGCTCTTATTAGTTACCTAAGTATCTTATGTTACTGTCACCTCTGCTGTAATTTAACCTGCTCCATCCATACCATAGTAATCCCTGCTGCTATAACCATTTTAGTGTGAGTATGTGTTAAATGCCCGGGTTTTCCTTTTGCTCCCCTCCCTAATACTCTAAATTGCCTACTGTAAGTTGCCAGCTGTATGTTCTTTGTAATGGAACTGCTTGCTGTATGTACTGAGGATGTATTCCAATTACCAACTGTATGTTCACTGAATGTAACTGATGCCTTAGTGTGCCTTGTATGTATTTCTGTTCATCCTCTGTACCCCCTTCCCCAGGTCACACCAGGAGATGAGCAACCTGTTGGTCAGTGTGCTTTCCTGATGAAACATTTCAATAAATAAATAAATAAGTATGATCTCTGTAAAATGTTTTGTGATGCACAGGCTCTGTATAAAACCAAACTGAACTGAATTAAAAGTGGGAAGAATATCTGATCTGGAAGCCCAATTAGAAAAGTACTTTAGGAGGCTGTCTGTTGGCCCAGCAGGCTGCCATGCCTATAACCTGTTTTTTTTTTTTATGCAATCTTGGGCACTCAAGTGGGTGGCTGGGGGTGGCTGCCAATGGTACAGCTTCCCTGCCTGATGAGGGGATGGTAACATCTCCAACGATGCAGCAACCACTGTGGCAGGCAAAGGAGCTTGCTTCCCATAGGGGCTCCACTGCAATGTCTGAGGCCAATAGATGGCATGGGTAGTGGCCATCAAGTGAGTGGAGGGAGGGCAGGGAAAAACCAGGGGAAAAATCCCCAAGGCCATTTGAATGTTGGCTAGGTTACACCTGGATCCCCACACCTGGGATCCCACCACCCAGTAGCTGGTGATGGGCTAGTGGGTTATGGGGCTAGGTGTGCATCTTGGACTGATAAGGCACACAATGGGCCTTGGGAGCAGAGAAAATGCATATGGGGAAGCAAAGTACTGACACGCCATCCCAGTGGCTTAGCAGTAGCATGTAATGTATCACACTGACATTTGTGAAATGGAGGGTAGTGTGGCAGCACAAGAATTCTATGCTGGAATCAGCTAGGAGGTAAGGTGCTCAACTCTTGGGTAGGGAGAGCACAAGCCTCCTCAGATTTCACTAGCCCCTGTCAACTGACCCAGGAATGACACTAGCATTGGCTGTGAAGGTAGACTGTCGCCGTCCCTCATGGCCTGTGAAAGGGGGCACCCATGACTTACAGTACCTGGTCATCAGGGTGGGGGGCAAATGGGACTTAGGTAAAAAATTAAAATTAACTAAAGTACTGAACCCTGTCTCGAAAACATTAGGATCTATAAATTCAGAGTTGACATACATTGTAACAAACCCTGGCTAGTAAGATTAAAACAGAGTTCAAAATCTCTCTAAAAAAAACCAACAAAAAAAAACAAGATACAGTAAGTGCAGTAGTGTTGACGGCAATCTTTTTTTTACCAACAACATTTTATTAAAGAATAAATAATTCTTATTTTACGACTTATATCACTATATCAATACAAAATATTGCCTGAATCACAGGTTATAAATACCTTAAACACAAGAAATACTGTTATACAGTTTCAGTAGTCAAGAGAAAAAAAAAGAAAAGAAAAACATTTATGTAAATATTTGTTTATTCTTTGAATAATTGATAACAATTAAAAGAGAATAAGTTTAAGCCTCTAGTTCCCATTTTACATTTCAGTGTAATCATTCAGAAAATAGAAAACAGTGAAAGAAGATATGAAGATATAAAAGAGTATTATTCATGGCATGTATTTCTTACACACAAAATGAAATCTAAATATACCAGTGATCCTATGAGACAGCAACATGATTGTTCCCACTTATTAAGTGAATGGTGGTAGAACAGGAAGGGATGTTTTATGTTCCTATTCTATTGTTTAGTGGGGTGTCAAGACACATTTTTTGACCTGAGGAAAAATCTATATATGGTAATCTATTTAGATTTGAAATTTTCTCCTTGACCTATGGCACAGACCAATAGACCATCCTTTCTATTTTGATTATTTCCAGACACCCTTTCATTACAGGAGGGAGATCTATTTTCCATCCATATATTCAGTAATGCATTTTTCACAGACCCCCAATTAAAGATACGGTATAGCTCTGTTCTTTATTCTATAATCTCCCCTCATCAAAATGACCTATAATGCAGGTTTCTACAGTTAACCTGTCAGTTAACCATGTGATTTTCAATAGGATATCTGTAATTCCATCTCAAAGACTTTTATAGCCCTACAGTTCCAGAACATGTGTAATAGGTTACCTTGGTTGTCCACACTTTGAACAATTCGGAGTTGCTCTCAAACCCATATTATTTAATTGATAATGGGTATAATGTAAGCTATGGAACATTTTAAACTGAGCTAAAGGGAAAACAAGAGGGGAAAACACTCTAGAAATGATTTTAACCAATATGGGTGACACACTGGATGTACAACAGCAGCTACTCTTGGCAATAACGACCATGAAACTGTTCACTTTGAAATAAAGGAAGATACTGTAAAACAGTCAAAAACATAGAAACATAGAATTTGATACAGATAAGGACTGCTTAGCCCACCTAGTCTGCCCATTTCCCTACCTAATGGATAAGCTGCAGATCCTAGTTAACCAACAGCCTACTTCCTCCTATCCCACACAAGAATTGCCTTATGTCTGTCCCATGCATTCTTGAATTCCCCCACTGTTTTTGACTCTACGACCTCCTTAGGAAGGCCAGTCAATGCATCTACAACCCTCTATGTGAAGAAATATTTCCTCACATTACCTCTGAGCCACCCCCCTCTATCTTCAAATTGTGCCCCCTTGTTCTTGCACATCTTTTTCTGAAAAATGCTATCCTCTTGGACTTTGTTGATTCCCTTGAGGTATTTGAAAGTTTCTATCATGTCCCCCCTCTCCCTCCTTTCCTCGAGGCTATACATCCTAAGCTCCTTTAGTCTTTCTTCATGTCTTCTGGTGCAGACCCTGCACCATTTTGGTTGCCCTCCTCTAGACAGCCTCCACCCTGTCTTTGTCTTTGGTCTCCAGAACTGTACACAGTACTCCAGATGTGATCTTACCAACTGTCTGTACAGAGGGCCAATAACTTCTTCTTTTCTACTGGTGATGCCTCTCCCTATGCATCCCAGTATCCCCCCAGCCCTCCTTACTGCTTTCTCACATTGCTGGCCCACCTTTAGGTCATCTGATATGACTATCCCAGGTTCCTTTCCATTTTGTTGTTGTCAGTATCTCGCCCCGCCCCCATTGCGTACTCTTCACCTGTTTTTTTTCCCCCAGGTGCATTACTTTGCACTTCTTTGCATTGAATCTAAGCTGCCATACATTTGACCATTCCTCCAACCTTGCCAAGTCCCTTTTCATCCTTTCCACCCCACCTTGCATATGAACCCTGTTGCAGATCTTTGTGTCATCTGCAAAGAGACATACTTTCCTTTCCAGTCTCTCTGCAATGTCACTTATGAAGACATTAAAAAGGACCGGCCCCAGTACTGAACCCTACAGTACCCCACTAGTAACCCCCCTTTCTTCACTGTGGACTCAATTTATTATTACTCGCTGTGTCCTGTTGTCCAGCCAGTGTTTTACCCAGGCTACCACCCTGGGACCCACTCCCAGGCTGGCTAATTTTTTATTAATCTTTTGTGCTGGACTGTGTCAAATGCCTTGCTAAAGTCTAGGTAGGCCATGTCCACAGCCCCTTCCTGGTCTACTACTTTGGTCACCAAGCCAAAGAAATCAATTAGATTTGTCTGACATGACCTTCCTGCTGTGAATTCATGCTGCCTTGGGTTCTGTGCCCCACTGGCCTCTAGGTTCTCAACAGTTCTTTCCTTCAAAAGTGATTCCATTATTTTCCCTACCACTGAGGTCAAACTGACAAGTCTGTAGTTTTCTGCCTCTGTCTTGCTCTCACTTTTGTGAAGGGGAATCACATCCGCCTTCCTCCAGTCCTCAGGTACCACACTATCCTCCCATGATTTATTAAAAAAGATAGTCAGTGGTGTTACTAGTTCTTCCCTTAGTTCTTTTAGAATTCTGGGGTGAATCCCATCATGCCCCATTGCTTTATCCACCTTCAGTTTTAGGAGTTCTTTCAGAATCCTTTCTTCTGTGAAAGGACTAATATCTACCCCCCTATCCAGAGTGCTTCTGTTGACTGGATTAGGTATCTCCCCCTGCTTTTCCATTGTGAATACTGAGCAGAAGTACTCATTCAGTGTCCCTTCTTTTTCACTGTCGCTATCTGCCCAACCACCTTCCTCTTTATTCAGCCTCAGTATCCCTGCCTTAGTCTTTCTTTGCTCCCTAATGTACCTATAAAAGGTTTTATCTCCCTTCTTAACCGAGTTCACTATCTTTTCCTCAGTTTGGGCCTTTGCTATTCTAACTGCTTTCCCTGCTTCCTTCTGCTTTAACTGGTACAGTTCTCTGTCCTGCTCCTTCTGTGTTTCCTTATACTTCCCGAATGCTATCTTTTTCTCCCTTACTTTCCCCACCACTTCTTTTGAAAACCATAATGTTTTTTTCTTTCATTTTGATTTGTTTATTTGCTTCACACAATGGCTTGTTCCTTCTGTGATGGTGGTTTTGATGTTTCCCCATTGTTGCTCCACCCCACGTTCTTGCCTCTTTGCTAGTGCTTTTCTGAGGCACGCTCCCATTTTGACAAAATCAGCCCTCCTGAAGTCCAGTACCTTCACTTATGTATGGCTTGATCCTACAGCTAAGTTTATCATGAACCACACTGTTTGGTGGTCGCTTGTTCCCAGATGGCTACCCACTTCTAGATCGGAGATCCTCTCTCTGTCCCCATTTGAGAGTACCAGGTCTAAGATTGCTCCCTCCCAAGTGGGTTCCAAAACTAGCTATCTGAGGCATGCCCCCTGTAGGGCATCGAGAATGGCCCTGCTCTTGGATGTGACTGCAGCAAAGGCGCTCCAGTTAACATCGGGCATATTCAGGTCCCCCACCAGCAATATCTCCCCTTTCTCTGCCATCCCAAGGTTCCTTCTATCATTTCCTTGTCCATTTCCTCCCCTGAGATGGGGTCTGTATACAACTCCTGTGCGGATTGTGGTGCCATTTCCAGTCTCCAGGGTGACCCACAGTGCCTCCTCTCCTCCTTGTTTACCCTTTAGTTCTGTTGCTTTGATTCCTTCCCTTACATAGAAAGCTACTCCTCCTCCTCTTCTTCTCTCCCTGTCCCTCCTGTAGATTGTGTACCCTGGTATGTTGACATCCCAGTCATAGTTCTTTGTGTACCATGTTTCTGTGACTGCCACGATATCCAGGCATCCCTCTTCCATCAAGGCCACCATTTCGGGGAGCTTTTTACCTAGACTACAGGCATTGGTACTCATTCCCATCCATTTTTTTAATGGCTTTATTTCTTTTTGCCCCATCCCTGTCCTTACTGCCTTTTTTCCTTTTCTCCATTTACCCTTGCACTTCTCCCTATTGACTGCTCTATCTTGGTGTTTATCTCACTAACTACCCTGATTTTTTTTGGGGGGGGGACTAGGATTTCCCTTCTCCTTTTCAGTGCCTCCCCCTTGGCTAGTTTAAATGCTTGCCAATGAAGCATTTAAACCTGTCACCTAGGATCCACCATTTTTAAACTTTGGGAGGACAGATTTCATGCAACTAAAGGCTAGTATGGCTGACTGGAATTGGAAACAACAGCTCCAAAACAAATCATTATTTAACATGTGGGACATTTTCTGTACAAAATTAGCTAAAGAAACCAGCAAGTGCATACCATATAAAACTACGGTAAATATAGCACAAAAGGTAGAACACCAAGTTGGATGACTCCCAAAATCAAGGAAATAATTAAAAAGAAAAAGAAACTGTTTAAAAAACTAAAATGTACTCGACAGGAAGCAGGATGTGCAGATTACTAAAAAATTAACTGAAAGGGTTAAAAACTAAATTAAAAAAGCAAAATCAGGATTTGAATTAAAGATAGCAAGCATATCTAAGGATAACTACAAGGCATTCTATGCACATATAAATAAAATAAAAGAGACAAATAACTCAGTGAGGCCACTGAAAAATCAAAATGGTGACATCACATCTGCTATAAAGCAGATAGCTAACATTCAGAATACATATTTTTCATCAGTATTTAACCCTAAATCTAAGATAGCCCCAATAATAAAATAAAACAATCTGTGCCAATTTATATAGACCCTAAAGATGTGGCGGCAAGGTTAAAAAAGGTAAGCCTAAATAAATCCCCCGGCCCAGATGGGATATACCCCAAAATAGGCCCAGATTGGGTACACCCAAAAATAATCAAGGTATTGAGTGTTGAGCTGGCTCCTTCCTCAGCCCACATCTTCCAAACATCCCTAGATGTGGGTGAAGTAAGTTGTGGAATCATGGAAGGTAGCTACAGTTGTTCCACTCTATAACAAGCATTTGTCAATGCCGAATGTTTGCTTGCTGGTATTGGCATTGGTACTGCATGAGTTAGAAAGATGCATAATAGGAATGGCAGTTAAGTACTGAACTAACGCCAACCCCCCACCTCCACCCTGCAGGGACTGACAAGTGGGGTGTAGCTTTGGGTCTTTGGCCATAATGCTCATGCCATTCCACCTCACCCCGCCCTGCAGACACTGACAGATGTCACAGTGTGCCTTGGGGTCTTTGGCCCGTATGCTCACCCCATTCCATAAGGAAACAAGCTGAGATGGGTGCAGTATAGGAGAATGGGGTGAACGTTAGGGCCGAAGACCGCAAGGCACACCTCGATGCCTGTCAGTGGCTGCAGGCTGGGGGTGGAATGGCATTACAGTTGGAAATCCTAATGCCCCAGGTGTTTGCTGGCATTTTCACTCCAATTTTTGATCATAGGTTTTTTGGGACCCCACCTCATGAACAGTGGCACTGTCCTTTCGTTACTCAATCCCGAAAAGGTGATTTCGCACAGTGAATGCACCATTTGGTGCAAAAGCTGCGAAAAGACATTTTGGACAGGATGTGAAAAATTACATCTATACTGTTCATAAGGAGGTGTGAAAAAATGGCAATGTTGAAAATCTGGAGTGAAAATATGAAAAGGTGGTGAAGTTACGAGCATGCATAGAAATTGTGTAATGCACACTTGTAATACAGTCATTTTTTGAAATTTGTTCACCAGATTTTCAACATGGCCTTTTTGGGACCTTCCCTTATGAACAGTGGCATTATAGTTTCATTACTCTGTCCCAAAAGTTGATTTTGCACCGCGACTGCGCCATTCTGTGCCACGGGTGCGAAAACACATTTCAGGCAGGATGCAAAAAATGATACTTGTACTGTTCAAAAGGAGGTGTGAAAAATGGCAATGTTGGAAATTTGGAGTGAAAACATTAAAAACTGGTGAAGTTACAAGTGTGTGTACACACTGCACAATGCACAATGCACGATAGTAACATTCATTTTTTGGAGTTTTTTCACCAAATTTGCAACATAGGCTTTTTGGGACGCCATCTCATGAACAGTTGCACTGTCATTTCATTAATCAGTCCCAAAAGGTGATTCTGCACAGCGACCGCACAATCACCTTTCCGGACCGAGAAACAAAATGACAGTGTCAGTGGTCACGAAGTGGGGTCCCAAGAACCCCATGTTAAAAATTTGGGGCCAAAACTCCAAAAATGTCTGAGGTATCAACCTAAGTTAAACCCCGCCCCCACTGATTTATTTATTAAATTTTGGTGACCAGGTAGGCCCACTGAGCCCCGAATGTCCCTTTTTCAGGGGCGACCCGCGATAACAATACATGTTTTGATACAGTGGAAATACATTTGATCACCTTTCAGGATTGAGTAACGAAATGACAGTGCCACTGTTCATGAGGTGGGGTCCCAAAAAACCTATGTTCAAAAATTGGAGTGAAAAAGCACCAATTTGACCGATTTCTCGGTCCCGAAAGGTGATTGTGCGGTCGCTGTGCAGAATCACCTTTTGGGACTGATTAATGAAATGACAGGAAGGTCATGCCAGACAAATCTGATAGATTTCTTTGACTGGGTGACCAAAGTAGTTGATCAGGGCGGGGCTGTGGACATGGCTTACCTAGACTTTAGCAAGGCATTTGACACAGTCCCACACAAAAGATTAATATACAAGTTAGCCAGCCTGGGAGTGGGTCCCAAGATGACAGCCTGGGTAAAGAATTGGCTGGAGAATAGGACACAGAGAGTAATAGTAAATGGAGTCCACTCTGAAAAAAGGGGGGTTAGCAGTGGGGTACCACAGGGTTCAGTATTAGGACCGGTCCTCTTCAATGTCTTTATAAGCGACATTGCAGAGGGACTGGAAGGAAAAGTATGTCTCTTTGCAGATGACACAAAGATCTGCAACAGAGTTGATGCACAAGGTGGAGTGGAAAGGATGAGAAGGGACTTGGCAAGGTTGGAGGAATGGTCAAATGTATGGCAGCTTAGATTCAATGCTAAGAAGTGCAAGGTAATGCACCTGGGAAACAAAACCCAGGGGAAGAGTACACAATGGGGTGAGATACTAACAACAACAAAATGGAAAGGGACCTGGGGGTAGTCATATCAGATGACCTAAAGGTGGGCAAGCAATGTGAGAGGGCAGCAAGGAGGGCTTGGGGGGATACTGGGATGCATAGGGAGAGGCATCACCAGTAGAAAACAAGAAGTTATTATCCCTCTGTACAGACAGCTGGTGAGACCACATCTGGAGTACAGCATGCAGTTCTGGAGACCCAATCTCCGCAAAGACATAGACAGGATGGAAGCTGTCCAGAGGAGGGCAACTAAAATGGTGCAGGGTCTGCACCGGAAGACATATGAAGAGAGACTTAAGGAGCTTAATATGTATAGCCTCGAGGAAAGGAGGGAGAGGGGGGACATGATAGAAACTTTCAAGTACCTCAAGGGAATCAACAAAGTCCAAGAGGGTAGCATCTTTCAAAAAAGAGGTGTGCAAGAACAAGGGGGCACAATTTGAAGATAGAAGGGGGGTGACTCAGAGGTAATTTAAGGAAGTATTTTTTCACAGAGAGGGTTGTGGATGCATGGAACGGCCTTCCGGAGGAGGTTGTGGAGTCAAAAACAGTGGTGGAATTCAAGCATGCATGGGACAGTCATAAGGCAATTCTAGGGGGTTGGGGTAGGAAGAAGTAGGCTGCTGGTTAACTAGGATCTGCAGCTTATCCATTAGGTAGGGAAATGGGCAGACTGGGTGGGCCAAGCGGTCCTTATCTGCCATCAAATTCTATGTTTCTATGTTTCTATGTTACAAGATTATTCAGGATTACATGGAGGTTACAGACATGGTTATCATCATGACACAGTTTTACCTAGTTACTACATGGCATAGTTTTATACATGACAAGCAATTTGCAGTTTTCAGCTGGAGAGCTACCTCCAATACAAAAGTTATCTATAGGATGATAACAGGACCAAGGTACCCTGGATCTTGAGAGAGGTACCTGGATTGCCATTATAGGGCTTAACGTGATTTTCTTCAGTTTGTGGTCGGCTTTTGAAGAGTGCAGACGTGTTCTCAGTCCACAGAAGATCGCTGCTCCTGACCTCCGGAGGTAAGTATGGGGGAGGGAGGGAGGTGGGGTGTGCAGAGGGAGGGTGAGGGTTGGAGGAGGGGCTCTGGCGGGAATGACGAGGGACCGTTTTCTTTTTTTTTCAGGTTTAAAAATAAAAATATGCCATGGGACTGTTTTCTTTTTTTACAGGTGAAAACAAATGGATTTTGGCATACTGGGGTGGGCTCTCAGTGTCCCAGACTAGTGGAGGGGGGATCAATGCTGACCCCGAGGTCAGCCGACAAAAAGGGGGCATGGGGGGTGTGTCCCCATGTGGGAGTGGGCATCCCAGTGTCCGAAAAGCAAAATTACTTTGGCACACTGGAGTGGGCTCTCAGTGTGCCACAATAGTGGGGAGGCATGCCGATATGGGGATTGGGCACCCGTTGTCAGCAAAATATATGTTCGGGCCTGGGGGCATGCGATGTTGACTTTTAGAGGGTGAGTGTGTGGTGGTGACGGGGCACCAATTATGCATGGCAGGGGCTCATTTATTTCACCAGGAAAGACACATTGAGCAAACGAGTTGCTCCAGCCATGCTCATTACTGTGCACTGTAATGCGCATGGCTGGAATTTGCCTGGTTGGGTGGGGGGGGGGTGGAATCTGCCGCTGCAATGACAAAACTGTCCGTGATTAGAGTAGCAGATTTCTTTCAAGTCTTGGCGGCGCTCGCTCTGAAACTGCCGTCATCAGCAGCTTCCCTATTGATTGGTGGCTGAGGGACAAGCCCCTGAAAGCATTGGCTGGATTGGCCAAACACTGCCACACCTCTGCAATACTCTACTTTCCACAAAATGTTTCTTGCGCGCTGCGCACTCAAGCAAACATAAAAAGTAGACTAGAACGGATCTAGTCAACTACAGACCTGTTAGTTTGACAGCCATCCTGTCTAAAGCATTTGAAGACATTTTGAAAGATCATATCACAGACTTTTTGGAGCAGGCAAGCCTTAGGGACAGATCACAGCACGGGTTCACAAAAGGCAGATCCTGTCAGACAAATATGTTACACTTCTATGATAGGGTGAACAGGGCACTGGATACAGGGGATTCGGTTTATGTGGTCTTTTTGGACTTCTCTAAATCTTTCGATAAGATATCGCATATAGAGTTAATAGAAGCACTTCATAAATTAGGGTTACAGGATAACCTAGTCAAGTGGATGGATATACAATGTCATCTGGAAACTCTGTATCCTGATGCTCAGGATAACGAGCCGAGATAACTGAAATGCAGATTCCTGACTGCACCACTGCCCTGACCTAATGTTGGGCACCATGTTAATAAATGCTGTTTCTTTTAATATGGGAGTTGTACCCCCACCACCATGTGAGGCTTTACACCCCCCTGCAGACTAAAAATAACTCCAAGGAGGAGCAGACCTTGGAGTTAATAACCACAGTTACGGGGGGGGGGCACAAGTATGTGGCCGGACCAGAACCCGGGTCCTATGGTGCATGCTGGTCAAGCTGCCTGTGCTCTAGCCCTCCACACCGCGGGGGCAGCCCAACCAGCTTATAGAAACATAGAAACATAGACTTTGACGGCAGATAAGGACCGCTAGGCCCATCTAGTCTGCCCATTTCCCTACCTACAGGATAGGCCGCAGATCCTAGTTAACCAACAGCCTATTTCTTCCTACCCCCCACAAGAATTGCCTTATGTCTGTCCCTCGCTTCTTGAATTCTCCCACAGTTTTAGACCCCAACCTCCTCAGGAAGGCTGTTCCATGCATCCACTACCCTCTCTGTGAAATAATACTTCTCAATTGCCCCTGAACCGCCCTCCTTCTATCTTTAAATTGTGTCCCCTTGTTCTTGCAAGTCTCTTTTCTGAAAATGCTACCCTCTTGGACTTTGTTGATTCCACTGAGGTACTTAAAAGTTTCTATCATGTCCCCCCTCTCCCTTCTTTCCTCAAGGGTATACATATTAAGCTCCTTTAGTCTCTCCTCATACGGCTTCTCTTGCAGACCCTGCACCATTTTAGTTGCCCTCCTCTGGACTGCCTCTATCCTGTCTATGTCTTTGCGGAGATGGGGTCTCCAGAACTGGACACAGTAATCCAGATGGGGTTTCACCAACTGTCTGTACAGAGGGATAACAACTTCCTGTTTTCTGCTGCTGATGCCTCTCCCTATACATCCCAGTACCCCCCAGCCCTCCCTACTGCCTTCTCACATTGCTTGCTAACCTTAAGGTCATCTGATATGATTACCCCCAGGTCCCTTTCCATTTTTGTTGTTGTTACTACCTCCCCCCCATTGTGTAATCTTCCCCTGGGTTCTTGTTTCCCAGGTGCATTATTTTGCACTTCTTTGCATTGAATCCAAGCTGCCATATTCTGACCATTCCTCCAACCTTGCCAAGTCCCTTTCATCCTTTCCCCTCCCTTGTGTATCAACCCTGTTGCAGATTTTTGTGTCATCTGCAAAGGCATACTTTCCTTCCAGTCCCTCTGCAATGTCACTGATGAAGACATTAAAAGGACTGGACCCAATACTGAACCCTCCGGTCCCCACTAGTAACCCTTTCTTCAGAATGGACTCCATTTACAATTACCTTCTGTGTCCTGTTGTCCAGCCAATGTTTTACCCAGGCTACCACCCTGGGTCCCACTCCCAGGCTGGTTAATTTGACTATTAATCTTTGTGTGGACTGTGTCAAATGCCTTGCTAAAGTCTAGGTAGGCCATGTCCACAGCCCTCCCTGGTCTACTACTTTGGTCACCCAGTCAAAGAAACTATTAGATCTGTCTGACATGACCTTCCACTGTGAACCCATGCTGTCTTGGGTCCTGTGCTCCACTGGCCTCTAGGTACTCGACTATTCTTTCCTTCAGAAGTGACTCCATCACTTTCCCTACCACAGAGGTCAGACTGACAGGTCTGTAGTTTCCTGCCTCTGTCTTGGACCCACTTTTGTGAAGGGGAATCACATCCGCCTTCCTCCAGTCCTCGGGTACCACACCATCCTCCCATGATTTATTAAAAAGAGTAGCCAGTGGTTTCACTAGTTCCTCCCTTAATTCTTTTGGAATTCTGGGGTGAATTCCATCAGGACCCATTGCTTTGTCCACCTTCAGTTTTAGGAGTTCTTGCAGAACCCTTTCTTCTCTAAAAGGACTGGGATCGACCCCCCTATCAAGAGTGCTTCTGTTAATTGGATTAGGCACTTCCCCCTCCTCTTTTGTGAATACTGAGCAGAAATATTCGTTCAGTATTCCTGCTTTTTCACTGTCCCTCTCTGCCCACCCACTGTTCATTCTATTCAGCCTCACTATCCCTCCCTTTGTCTTTCTACACTCGCTGATGTACCTATAAAAGATTTTATCCCCCTTCTTAACTGAGTTGGCTATCTTTTCCTCAGTTTGGGCCTTTGCTATTCTGACTTCCCTCCCTGCTTCCTTCTGCCTTAACTGGTACAGCTCTGTCCTGCTCCTTCTGTGTTTCCTTATACTTCCGGAATGCTATCTTTTTCTTCCTGACTTTCACAGCCACCTCTTTTGAGAACCATAGTGGCTTTTTCTTTCGTTTTGATTTGTTCATTTGCTTCACACAAAGGTTTGTTGCCTCTGTGATGGCAGTTTTGATAATTACCCATTGTTGCTCCACACCTCCTTCTAGCCTGTTTGCTAGTGCTTTTCTGAGGCACTCTCCCATCTTGCCAAAGTCAGCCCTCCTAAAGTCCAGTACCCTCACTTTTGTATGGCTTGACTCTGTAGCTGAGTTTAACGTGAACCACACTGTTTGATGGTCACTTGTCCCCAGATGGCAACCCACTTCTAGATCTGAGATCCTCTCACTGCCCCCGTTTGAGAGTATGAGGTCTAAGATTGCTCCTCACGAGTGGGTTCCAAACCAGCTGTCTAATGCCTGCCACCTGTAGGGCATCAAGAATGGCCCTGTTTGGATGTGGCTGCAGCAAATGTGCTCCAGTTAACATCTGGCATATTCAGGTCTCCCATCAACAGTATCTCCCTTTCTCTGCCATTCTAAGAATGCCTTCTATCATATCCTTGTCCATTCCTTCCCCTGACATGGGGTCTGTACAACCCCTGTGCGGATTGTGGTGCCTTTCCAGTCTCAAGGTGACCCACAGTGCCTCCTCTCCTCCCTGTTTACTCTTTTGTTCAGTTGCTTTATCCCTTCTTTAAATAGAGAGCTCTCCTCCCCTCTTCTCCCCTGCCTGTCTCTCCTGTAGGTTATGTACCTGGTATGTTAACATCCCAGTCATGGTTCTCTGTACCATGTTTCTGTGACTGCTACGATATCCAGGCATCCTCTTCCATTAAGGCCATCAGCTCAGGGAGCTTGTTGCCCAGACTACGGGCATTGGTACTCATTACCTCCATTTCCTGATGGCCTTACTCCCTTTGCCCCATCTCTGTCCTTCTTGCCTTTGTCACTTTCTCCATTTACCCCAGCCCTTCTCCCTATCGACACCTCTATGTTGGTGTTTGCCGACTTACTACCATGATTATTTGGGGGCTAGGATTTTCCTGATCCTTTCCAGTGCTCTCCCTTGGCTAGTTTAAAAGCTTGCCAATGAAGCATTTAAACCTATCACCTAGGATCCTGGTTCCCTCCCGGACAGATGCAGCCCATCATGCCAGTATAGGCTTGCATCACTCCAGGTGGACCCCCAGTCCCCAATGAAGCCAAATCCCTGAGCTCCACACCAGTTTTTCAACCACTGATTGAATCCCATGGTGCGGAACACCCTAGCCTCTCCTATGCCATAGATGGGTAGCACCTCCGAGAAGGTTACCGTGCTTGCTACTTGACTAAGGCCCCTCCCCAATTCCACAAACTCTTCCTGCACTTCTCTAATCCCTTTCTTAGCCAGGTCATTTGTCCCTAGGTGGACAATGACATCCAGCTCCCTCCCCTGTGCAGCTGCTCCGGCAATCCTGAGGATTCGCTTCCTGTCCCTGCAAGCCATGGCACCAGGCAGGCACCTTACCTCCCTCTCCCCTTCCTCCCCCAGTTCTACCTTCCTAACAATGGAGTCCCCCACCAGGAGTTGTTTCCTTCCCCTGCAGGGTCCCCTGCCACCCTCCTGTGGGTCTCCTTTGTGGAGGTTCCCAGCATCCTCCTTGGTCTCCACTGTGGATGCCTCCATAGAGGAACCACACTTTGCCAGAATGGCATAGGAATT
This sequence comes from Neoceratodus forsteri, assembly GCA_016271365.2. Classification (NCBI taxonomy): domain Eukaryota; kingdom Metazoa; phylum Chordata; order Ceratodontiformes; family Ceratodontidae; genus Neoceratodus; species Neoceratodus forsteri. The sequence continues at coordinate 332,464,310 of CM057452.1, read as the reverse complement.
GTGAGAGGTACAATGGGAGGGATGCGCCTCTGTTCCACCACCCTCACCCTCCCTGAGCCCACTGTGGTCCAACTGCTCCTCTTTCTTGGCAACCTCTGAGGCAGCGCAGTGGCACTGGTGGTCCCTGGATGGAAGAGGAGGTCCCACAAATCCTGGCCAACTCAGCCTGGAGATGAGCAACCTCCTCCCTCAGCCCAGAGAGGTGCCTGCAGATGAGACAACACCACGCCCTCCAGATGATCTCCCGGAAGACTGCTGCTCCCACAGCCACTGCACTGCACCACTCCAATCATGTCTTATTTCTGGCCCCTTAACTGTTTGCAATCCTTACTCTTTCCTCTGTTTTTTCTCTCTCCTTACTTTCTGCCTGTGTGCCCTTTAAGCTCCTGATTGTCCTGTTCTGAGACAAGAATATCCTATATTTCGCAGTAGACCACTTACTTGCTCAGAGGCAGACCTCCAGCAGCTAGAGGGGCCAGAGAGCTACTCTTGCCCTTCTAGGATGGTGGGTCCTTGGTGGTTCTGTGATCACTCACTTCCTGCCCCTAAACAGGAAGTTCCTGTTGTCAGTCAAATTCTGTGCCTATAAAAATAGAACTACCTTTGGGTGGGGGTGGAGGGAGGGAAGGAGGGCAATATAGTCCCAGCAGAGAAGTTCAGTCACACAGCAGTCCTTTCTCCTGGTGTCTTCTGCCAAGCTATTAGCAGAAACTTTCTAAGGCAGTCTTTAAACGTAGCTTCCTTCTAGCTAAGCACCCCCTTACTTACCAGATCTTTCTACAAGTAATTTAAACCTCACAGCAGTTAAATCCTTTCAGTCACCTGAGATTTACACCTAGATAACTCTTCAGATACCCATTCAGTTCAGTTAACCCAAACACACACTTTTTTTTTTGTATGTTAGTTTTTTTACCCTAAATTAAAGGTCAAATACAAAAGTTCTTCTACTTTAGTCCCAGCAGAGAAGTTCAGTCACACAGCAGTCCTTTCTCCTGGTGTCTTCTGCCAAGCTTCTGAATCCAACAGTGTTTTCAGGGGTAAGGTAGCAAGCCGTCACATCCACTACCTTACCCCATCCTGTAACACCATCAGGCATGTCTCCGTCAGCACAATCGCTATCAGGACACTGCACCTGTCAGACATTAGTGCCCAGACAGGTGCGTGTCTGGATAGTGGGCCATGGGACAACATAAGGGTACCAAGTGGACCCAGTCATGGCTCACAGATAGAAAACAGCATGTATGCATAAAGGGGATTATTCAAACTGGGCTGAAGTAACTAGTGGAGTGCCCCGGGTTCTGTACTGGGTCCTTGCTTGTTTAATATTTACATTTCTCTATCCATTATGATCATGATAAAATCTGATTAACAAAATGTGCAGATTATTGCAGGTTGGGGGCCATAGTACAAGATCAGGAAGATGCTGTAGCACTCCAGCAGGCTCTAGATTACATTCAGGAATGGACCACAGAGCATAAATTACTTTTAAACCATGACAAATGTATGGTAATGCACATGGGGGAAAAGAAACCCAAAAACTTTTATTCATTAAATACAATAAATCTTGAGGAAACAGTTGAGGAAAAGGACCTGGGCATCATGATCTTGCATGACCTCTCATTTAAGTCCCACTGTAAAAATATAGTCCAAAAATGGAATACAATATTAAATTGTATATCCAGGCACACTGAGAGCAGGAGCTGAGAGGTCTTGGTCCCTGTCTATTCATCCCTGGTGAGGCCTATCCTGGAGTATGGGGCGCAGGTCTGGTCACCATACAAAAAAGGAGAAATTCAAATGATTCAGAAGATCCAGAAAAGGGCAACTAGAGCTATTAAAGACCTAAGGGAAAAAAAATTATCAGGAAAGACTGAGAGAACTGGACATGTTTACCCTGGAGTACAGTAGATCACGTGGGAACATGTGCCTACTACATAGGGCAAGGTCAGACAATGACTTTGACTTATGGGACATTTTAGAGCTGCAATGTAGGGATCAGATTTATACTATGCATTCTTATCCTCTACAGCTGATAAACAGAAATTGTAAACTGACAAAACGTAATAAGAGGTACAATCAGAGGGTGGTTCCCATATGGAATGGACTTCCTACTGAGGTTGTAGGTAGTACAACCATAGACCAGTTTAAACTAAACTTAGATAAACACATAATGGGTAATTGGTAACAGATATTGCTACTGTGGTGAGCTCTATGGACTAAGGTCTAATACTTTTGGCTCTGTACTTACCTATGATACCTATGAATCGTATATTTACTGTTTTTTTAACTGAATTCAGCTATCTTTTATGACAGTCCTAATCATCCAAATGTTTCCCTAGTACAGTACCTGTGACCACAGTCTTATGTTTTCATCTGCCCTCCCTTTATTGTAGTTAGAAGAATGTTATAAACTTTAGAGATATTTGATTTTAATTGTATCTAAGCTAAGACGTTTCTTAAAATTTTATTTGTACTTATTTCTTCAGTGTTGTAATGCTTTAAAACAGCAAGTTAAGATTGCAATTTTAAGTGAATGATATAGAGAATAATCGCTAGTCACCTATTGGTAACAAGCTGGTTAGTGTGTTAAGAGGTTGCCTTGGCGACCGCAGTTACCTCGAAAGTGAGGCTTGAGAGGTTCGGTCACCAATGGCAATCTTGAGACGCACTAACCGAGCTTGTTACTGTAAGGTGACTAGCGATTGTTTTTTATAGTGTATGGCCTTTTCTGTTGTTGTTTTTTGTTTCTTTTTAAGGAGTGGATGCCAGCAGAACAGGAGTGGATGCCAGTTGGGGCTCTTGTTGCTCCGTCCCCAACGCTCTGACACTGGTCACTGCCACAGTCTCGCTTGCCGGCAGTGCTGCCACTTGTTTGTTGTTTTTTTTTTACGGGTTCGTTATATTTAAATCAAATGGGGCTAAACAGAGAGAGCCTTCAGAGCATCCGCCAGATTCCTACTAACATCTGCCTATGCTGGGGACTGCAGTTTACCAGACCGCTGCCACACAATGGGACCTGCTGAATAATTCACTTAAGTAGAGTTTTTTTTTTAGATGGTAGAGCATGAGAGGGAACATGTTCCATGTTGTTATGCTGCAGTAGCTACGTAGCTAGCGCAGCATAATAACCATGATGACATAGCTACTGCAGCATAACAACATTTAGAAAGTGATGGATTTTCATCAATAACAACGTTCCATCATACACCATAAAAATCAGAATCTGAATTGTGGACTCCTGTTGTCTGCTCTTATGTAGCCATCTCTGTGAACTCCTTACAATTAGAACGTCTTTGATTCTATTTTCTTTTGTAATTATTTTCACAATCCTCTTCAACAAATACTTGGTTCTCGCTAGTAACGTGTGGTTTATGCCATATCAGCTCTAGTACAGATTTATTTAAAGTAATTTTTAGTAATGTAATGCCCCTACAAATGGGGGTTCCCGAAAAGTCTTCCTCGAGCTTGCCTAATTGCTCACTGCCAGGCTGGTGTCCTGCGTTTTAGCAGTTTAAATGTGATTGCCAGAGAGTGCCTGTATAGCCTCTGTGTACTGTCTCTTTAAGAGCTGCCTGGATTGCAGTCATAAGTAATCTGAGAGGGAGCTGTGTTGAAAGATGTAATTATTTCCTGAAATTCATTTAGAGTGATAATGATAATGTAGTTTGTCTGACCTGCCTTCTTTGCAGCAAGGACTGTTTCGTTTATCTCCACTATCTTGGTCCTGGACTGCTGAATTGGACTAATCAGTACTAGTGGGACCTAAAATGGAGCCGGACTATAGGAGCTGTCTGGAGTCAAAATCTGTAGGAATTGTAGTTTTGGGCTTTTGGCACCTTTTTGCATCTGAAGGGGGAGCTCCTGTTGTGACTGACAGATGAATCAGCCAACCAAAGCTTTTGGATATTGGGGATTTTCCCAGGCTGCTGCAGCTAGTTTCAGTTTTTGAGCTGAGAAGTGAAGAAGTAATCAGCTCAAGTGATTTTGAGCAGCAGTTCTGTGTAGTTTTGCATGGGAGAACTGTGAAAGGGCTGAGTTTTGGCCTGCCTGCTGTCCCTGAGAGGGAAAATAGAGTTTATTTGGACTGAATCCGAGTTATAAGGACTATTTAAGCCACTGGACTGTGATCAGGTTTTAACCTGAAGAAGACTGAAGATTTGCTGAATGCGATCAGCCTGTCAGGATTTCCAGCTGCTTCTGAATCCCCAGTTTGTGCAGAGACTTCGCGATCGTGATCAGCGAGCAGTTTGCCTGGTACAGTACAATTTCTTTACATGTAAATGTGCTGTGTATTGAAAGTGGGTCGTGATTTGGTTCCCCACTGGCACTGTGTGAACTGTGTTCTGCTTGCTGGAAACTTTATCCAGCCTAATCGGACTGAATCCGCATTCGTCTCCATTCGGCCTGGGCCATGCCACGTTGGCCCTGCCAGACTACCCCACTGCACAGAGAAAGCCACCAATGAGAGACCTGCCTGGGGATCATCCCTCTGCTCCATGCTTGAACAGGAATAATGCCTCAGCGAATCGTGTGGGCCCTGCTTCTCCTGGCACTCCAGATTAACCACTTGCTGTCTCGATTTTCGTCCAGCCTGTGTCCAGTCTTGGGTATCGTGAGTAATCATCAGGGTTGCTCCCTGCAACAACAGCCTAATCTAAAAGTGTGTCATCTGATTGTCTTGTTGTTTTCTTTTCACGAACTGAGCCCTCCGGCTCTGGATTACAAATAGTGTGTGTTGTGCATGTTGTTTTCTTCCATCACAGGGCCCCAACCTGTTGCAACATTCCTGGCTAGCCCACCATTCTCCATCTGGGTACCCAGAGTGTGTGAATGTTTATGGACCCTGAAGTGCATGCATAACTGTTTGATTGATAGAGCCTTTAAGCAAATTAACCTGATTATGTCCCTCCCTTGTTCAAGCCCATTAAATAAATCAGATCTAACTCTTTTTTGAATTTACCCTGACTGTGGTTCCAGTTTGTGCAATAGTACTGTACTACTGTTATTTGCTATGTATAACCTTGTTTTACAGGGGGTCCCCAGGGCCGGGCCAGAGGAAAGCCCTGATGGTAAGTGCAAACAGTGTGGGTACTTGTGTGGTGTATCAGGGGTATTGTGAAAGTGATTATTGTGTATTGTTCTGGCCACTAGTAAGGAAAGAGGGGGGGTTACAGTGTCCCAAAGGGCTGTGCCCAGGTTAGCTTAACCACTACCAACCCTGACCTCCGGATGGAGGCACCCGTTTCAGAACTCAGGCCCCTTAACCTGCTACTAACCAAGCAGGCAGGGGTAGTAGCCCTTGGGATAGCGCCACCTAGGGGTTACAGTAATACAGCCTACTGTGATACAGTATGTGACTTTTAAACAGCTTCAATTTTTCCCCATAATCCTAGAGGCAGATTATTCAATTTTTCAGGTTCTCTTGCAATTTAGTTTTGAAAACATTAATATACATATTAATAGTTTTGGGAATTGTTTCAAAAATGTTGATTCCTAAACAGTCAATAGCTTCTTTCTTCCAAGCATTATCCATATCCAACATATCAGCCCTGATACATATATTACTCAGCAGTAAAATGAAAGATTTATCTTTGTTTAATTAATATCCAGTTCACAAACAGCCAGGTTTTAAGCAAAAAGAAAGTGCTAGATTTCAAATCTTATGTGGCCCAAATAGACTGGAGCTTCCTGGAAGTCATTTTTGCCATTGATTTGGCTTAGAATTAATTATTATGGAATTCACAATTACCTGTGATAAATTTTCACACTTCAAAAAATGTAAGATAAGAGATATACCTTCTGGATGGATCACCCCAGAACTCCTTGCCTTCATGAGAGAGATGAACAGTCTGTGGGTGCTGGCCAGGGCATCTGGTTCTCCAGCCCACCTAGAGAAGTACAATGAATCCTATAACAACTGTACTAGTGGGATTAGATTGGCCAAATTCAACTTCTGCAAGGCCCAGCAAATTCAGAATTGGAACAACGGTAAAAGATTCTAGGAGAATGTCCCGGAACTCCTTGGTAAACATGAAAAATCTCGACATACGCCAGATTCCAGAACAGGCAGGCTCCCCGGCATCTATGCCCTGCGACTTGTGGCAGCCCCAGGATTGTGCCACGGGATGGGAGCACCTGATCTGGTTGCCACAAGCTCCCTGATGCACCCAGAGCAAGCCCGCATATATGCAGCCCCCCCAAAGCCCCACACCAGGACACCATGACAATGCCCTACAGGTCTGTGGAGATGGGGGCACTGGATGGCCTTGGGGTGCATGGCAGAGGGGGTCATGTACTGCCCTGAGGGGCATTGCTCAGGGATGGGGCACGGTGGCAGTGACAGCGCACACGGATGGCAGCCCTGCCAATGGGTGTGGGGTGGGGACCTATGAGGGACCCTGGGGGGAGGTTGGCTGTAGGGGCAGCAGGCATAGAGGTGCGACCCCGTTGGTTGTAGGGTATGGTTAGACCAGCTAATAGCTGGTCTAACTGTACTTAGACCACTGTCTGCCAGGGTCCCTCCTGAAATAGTAACTTGCCATTCTGTTGGCCGGCCACTTGGAATAGGCTGTAACTGATGCCAGAAACCCCCTTGCACCATGTCACAGGGGGGTTCTGCCATAGCCAGTGGCGTAGCCCACCTTTGGTGCAGGCCACCTTTCAGAATCATGGGCGGCGTAATGCATGTCGCAAGGTGCGACTTGCACCATTGGGTTTGGCGCAAGTTGCTCTAAGGCATGCATGCCTATCTTGGAATTGGGCCCCTGTGTGAAGATCCAGGGCACCTTGCCTGACATTAGGAGAGTATCCACTGGCTTCCCCCAGGGTTCCATTTTAGGCCCCTTCCTATTTGGCCTATTCATAAACCACCTGCCTATTGTCTGTCAGTCAGCAAATGTACTTCTATATGCTGATGATGCTGTTATCTAATTATATCTAATTTCTGGACTGTATGTGTTTGTGAGACTTGGGAACACAACTGGTGGGTTTGTAATTGTGTTCATAAACAACTGCAATCAGTACAGAGAGACTGTATTTCACTGTTCTGTATAGGTAGTGTGAACCATGAGTAGGATTGTGGGGTGCAATGGTTGTGGGGCAGCAGTGTGGATGAACATACTGTGGAGGCTGGGAGAGTGCCCAATATGCCACAAGCAAAATAGGCTTGAGGAAGCGGTTCAGTGGCTTGGCAGGGAGCTGGGGAGGTTGAGGGGAGAGGGGAAGGTTGCGTTGGTAGAAGGGATGACATCTGAATGTATCGGGGGGGCACCACAGAGAAGGAACAGTGGGTCAAGGGAGGGGTCAGGGGAGGGGCAAACTAGACAGGAAGCCAGCTAATGAAGGGTGGACTCTAGTAGGGCCTAGCAAAAGAGGAGCAGCAGAAGGCAGGAGGGAGGAGAAAACACATAGTAATGCAAAGCGGGTAGGGAACATGTTTGCTGTGCTAGCGACACATGGGGAAGAGGAGGACACAGGAGGAGATTGCACAAGGGAAAGTACTCACGAAGAGGAGGGAGTGAGGGCATTGCTAGTGGAGAGATTGAGCACAGCGTGGAAGGGGAGGGATAATACTTGGAGAGGTGAGGAGGGAAGGAGAGAGAGAGGGAGGCTGGCAGTCAAACAGGAGGAGGAGGGGGAGGGGTCCCAATTGAGAGGGGCAGGGGGAAGGCACTGAAACAAATGGTAAAAGCACCATCTTAAGTGGCCCCGGGAATGAGAACCTGGGTGCGGGGTGGTGACGGGCACAAGGAAAGAGGAGGGGGGTGTACTGGTGTTGGGGGACTCCATACTCAAGGGGATCAGATGGGGCAGCAAGGGGGAGAAACACATTCGGATATGGATGGAGTCCATACCAGGATTAAAGGTAGACAAGGCAGGACAGGCAATTCTAAGGTGCGCAAGGAGGGGTAGGAGGAAACTGCACATTGTGGTATATGTGGGGACAAACGACCTAGCGAGGGAAACATTGGTGATAACAAGGGAGAGGTTTGAGGAAGTGGAAAGGTTGTCCGAGGAGACTGGGGAGTCTGTGGCCTTCTTGGAGGTGCTCTCAGTACCCAGCGCAAGCACAGTGAGAAAGGAGAGGATTGGGGAGTTGAACATATGGATGGTAGAATGATGTCGAACTAAGGGGTACGGGGTTGTGGGTGGCTGGGGCAGTACCTGGGATAATAACAATGTTTGCAAGGGATAGGCTGCACCTGAGCGGGGAAGGGAAGGAAGTAATAAAGCAAAGACTGGGGAGGTATATTGAGACAAAGGTGGATTTAAATAGTTGGGGGGGGTGGCAAGTGGACAGCAGGTAGGCAGGGATCCGATAGAGTGGAGTGACAGCCTACCCCCCAGCCTAGCAGGGAAGGATTTGGGGTGGCAGAAAAGGAAGGGAATAGAAGGGAGAAGATGGAGGGTGATGAAGGGAAGGGGGCAGGATGGAAGGTGGTCTCGCCGAATGTGAGAAGCTTAGGCAACAAATCAGCTGAGCTACAGGCACTCTTGGCAGTGTGGAGGGTGGATATTGTGAATGTCACAGAAATGTGGGCAACTGAGCACTGGGATTGGGATCTGGCAATCCCAGGGTACAAATTATACAGGAAAAAACGTGAAGAGGAGATGGGGGGTGTGGTGGCAGTCTATGTGAGGGACGGGATCAAATGCACAAGGGATGAGGGGGAGGAAAGGAGAACAGAGGCAATCTGGCTGCAGCTCCTAGACTCAAGGGGTAGGAAACTGAGGTTTGGGGTGGTATACAGGCTCTGTCCCAGTCTGAGGAGCTTGACAGGGAATTAGTGGGACAAATCAGAAAGGTATGTAGAAAAGGAAGGTGGTCATCGTGGGGGATTTCAGCTTGCTGGGGGTTGACTGGAGCATTCCGGTCACCTATAGTGCTAGGGAGTAAGTGCTCCTGGACGCAATCCAGGAGGGTTTCCTGATGTGTTGGTCAATGGACCTACTAGGCTAAAGAACATTTTAGAGCTGGTATTGTCAAATGGGGAGGCAGTAAGGGAAATAAGGGTGGAGGACCTACTAGCTGACAGCTATCACCAAATGGTGTGGTTTAATATCATGATGTGCAGGGAACCAGAGAACTCAATAACCTGGGTGGTAAACTTCAGGGTGGATGCGGGAAGTACTAAAAGGGAAACTGGAGGGCATAAGGCAGGAGATGAACGTGGAGCAGAAATGGATTATTATTAAACAGGGGATTACAGAGGCAACGGAAGCCTGCACCAAGACACAGAGTAAGAGGAGCAGACCAAGGAAACCATGCTGGTTGAACAGCGAGGTAGTGGAGTTGGTGAGGACAAAATGAGAGGCGCACCAGATGTTTAGGAGGACAGGGAAGGAAGAGGGACAGGGAGGAGTATGCAAGATGGTCTAGGGAGGTGACCAGAAAAGTGATAGAAGCCAAGGCCCAGAGGGAGCTAAGATTAGCACAGGGAATTAAGGTGGGGGAGAAAGACTTTGTCAGATACATCAGGGAGAAAAGGAAGTGCAAGGAGACAATAGTGAGGATAAAAAAGGTTGGGGAGTGGACAGAAAAGGGGGAGGAACAGGCAGAAGCACTGAATGAATACTTTTGCTCAGTGTTCAAGGAAGAATAGGGGGCACCGCTACCACCATGGGCTGGGAGGGTTGGGATGGGGGTAGAGAAGGTGACAGATGGAAGGATTGAGGAAGGTAGAGTCCTAGAGGGACTGAAGGCACTGAGGGTAGACAAGGCACCAGGACCGGGTGGTATCCACCCCAGGGTGCTAGGGGAGATGGTGGATGGTGGAGGTGTTGGCAGAGCCACTGGTGGATCTGTACAGCACCTCACTGGAGTCGGGATGTGTGCTACTAGACTGGAAGATGGCACATGTAGTGCCATTACACAAGAGCAGACCAACGGGTGAACTGGGTAATTATCGTCCGGTAAGTCTCACCTCCATAGTGTGCAAACTCATGGAAACTATACTAAAGGAAAGACTAGTGTCGTACGTGGAAGACAATGGCCTCCAGCATGTGAAGCAGCATTGGTTCATTTCGGGAAGTCCTGTCAAACCAACCTAGTACAATATTATGACTGGGTGACAGGTGAGCTGGATGGGGTCATGAGGTGGATGTTCTTTACTTGGACTTCAGCAAGGCCTTCGATTTGGTGCCTCATGGGCGGCCTGGGGGCAAGCTAACTGGTGTAGGGGTAGGGGCCAAAATGACAAACTGGATTACAAGCTGGCTGAGTGGGAGGCTGCAATAGGTGGTGGTGGGAGGGGAGCTCTCAACTCTGAAGCCAGTGATGAGCGGGGTGCACAGGGCTCTGTGCTTGGACCAGTATTATTTGGGCTCTTCATATCAGACATTGCGCATGGGGTGGTGAGCAAGGTAAGTTTGTTCACAGACGACACCAAAATGGGAGCAGTGGTGGATGGAGGAGGGATGGAAGCAGCTTCAGGGGGACCTAAGCAAGCTAGAGGAGTGGTCAGAGGGGCAGCTGGGGTTCAATGCAAAGAAGTGTAAGGTTATGCACTTCAGGGCGAAGAACCCAAAGAGAGAATACTGGCTGGGGGGATTAGGCTGGGGATCACTGAGGAGGAGAAGGACCTAGAGGTATTGGCAACAGTGACCATTAACAATACTGCTCAGTGCAGGAGAGCAGCTGCAAAAGCACACAAAATGCTGTGGTGCATAGTGAGGGTTTTTTTGTCCAGGTGAAGAGAGGTGATCTTGCCCCTCTACAGGTCGCTGGTAATGCCACACTTGGAGTACTGTGTGCAGTTTTGGAGGCCATACCTGAAGCGTGATATCAGGCTACTGGAAGGGGTGCAGAGGAGGGCCAAAAAGATGATATGTGGAATGGAGGGGAGAGACTATGAGAGCAGACTGCGAGACCTGAATATGTACACCTTGGAGGATAGAAAGGATAGGAGGGACATGATAGAAACATTCAGGTGTCTGAGGGGAATCAATAAGGATGGGGCAGACAGGGTCTTTAAGCTAAGGAGGGGGAGGAACACCGGAGGGCACAGGCTAAGAATAGAGGGAGGAAGATTTAGGAGGGAAGTGAGGAGACACTATTTCACGGAGAGGGTGGTAGCAAAATGGAACGCACTACCAGAATGGGTGGTATGTAAATCTGTGAACAGCTTTAAAAGGGCTTGGGACAGGGAGCAGGGGAGAGTGAGGGTGGGGGAGGTGTGGGGCAGCAGTGGGATAACAAAGGGGAGGGGGTAGGGCCGCTGCAAACTAGGGGTGCTAGCTGCATACTTGAGCAGATGTAGCTAGACCGGGTGGTCGGTTTCTGCTGGCACATTCGTATGTTTGTATGTTCATAAGAACTCCAATGTTGGCAGCCTTACCTCTGTCCTTTAGTGCAACTTCAGGGCCATTGAAAGTTTGTCTCTCACAACAAACTAATCCTAAATTACAAAAAAACTATGACCATGCTCATCACAAGCCCACAACTGAAGAGGAGGGTACCCCCCACGTCATCTGAAATGACCTGGGCCAAATACCTGCACAGGTGGAAACCTTTAGATACCTCGGGGTGATTCTTGATGATACCTTATCATTTGTTCCTCATGTTGACAGTGTTATGTCCATGGTAAACAGAAGGCTGGGAGCCCCCTACCGTAACCAGATCAACCTCACTGCAGGTGTTAGATGCCTCATCATGGCAAGCTCAGGCCTGCCACTAGTCAACTGTGGCCTCCCTGTCGCCACAGCTGCCTGTGACACAGTGTTAAGCAGAATAAAGCTAATCTGCAAGGAGGCTTGTCACTTTGAGCTTGAGGCAGACAAGTGCACCCATAGCTGCACCCTTTTACACCCTAACAAATTGGATACCCTTACCTAGCAGAAGAAAGTTCCAGATATGTTTGCTAATCCCCTCCCCCCCGATCTAACAAACTGCTTCCACCCTGTTGCCAGTCAGTACAACACCAGGAGCATGGCTACGAATGCCCTTGAAGTGCCTTTCTGTCAAACTCAACTGGGCAAGCAATCATTTGCTGTCAGGGCGACTGACTGGTTAAACAAATTGCCTGAAACCCTACTAAACCTACCTAAGTTTGGCCAATTCAAGACGTGCCTGCAGTCTGCCTAACAGTTCAATGCAACCGTAACCATTAATTATCCAAAGCTATCTCTTCTGGTGAACACACTGATCTGCCTCTCTTATTTGGCTCTCTTATTATGAACTTATTTTGTGGGTGTTTTACACAGTTATTTGTCTGATTGTACAATTGTATGTGTTAGAGCTTGCCTTGTATGTATTGTGCTTGCTTTGACAACATTCACCTGGGATTTTCTAAGTATTGTTTCTTTGTAACGCAGACATTGATGCGGACCTTGTAAATGAGCACTTGTGCGCAAAGGTACTCTGAAAATCTCACTAAATAAGTAAATAAAATAAGATGCTCCTTGTGATTAATTCCTTTAATTTCTTTGTTGGCTGCCAGGTTCCTTACCAATGGGTCCATTGTTAGGTTAAATAACATAGGTGATAGGGGGCAACCTTGCCTGGTCCCTATTTTAAGTGGAAAGACTGATGATACTAACCCATTAGTACCTACTGCTGCTACGGAGTTTGTGTATAATAATTTGAGCCATCATATTTAAGTATCAGGGAAGTTATATAATCTTTGATCTTAGAACTTCAAAAATCCAGTACATGACCATACAATACACAATCAAATTCCTTTTCAGCAGAAAAGGAAAACAGGCCAGCTAGTGTTCGGCATTTGTTAGCTTCTTCAATTATATGGAATAATTTTCTAGTACTGTCTGCAGCAGCCCTGCCTCTAATAAAACCTATTTTCTTGGTGTCTATTAATGATAGTATAACTTATTCTAGTCTGTCAGCCACAATTTTTGCCAGAATCTTAATATCAGTATTAATCAAAGATACTGGCATATCATTTTTTCATTAAGAGGGATCCTTTCCACTTTTGTGTATTAGTGTAATTAAGCCCTGTATTGTGGTATTTGGTAGCATTTATTTTGAATATGCTTCTTTAAATACATTTAGAAGAATATGTGCCACTATTTTGTTCAGTCTGTCATAACAATTAGCCGGGTATCCATCTGGACCTGGGATTTTATTCTTTTTAAGGCAACGAATTGCTGCAGACATTTAGTCTGTTCTGATGTTTTGTCCTAACAAATACTTATTTTGCCTGTGATCCCTCGGTAACTGTATACCTAGACAAAAGTCTGCCAGATTTCCATTAGAAGAAATACCAGTTGTATTATGCCATTTTTATGTTTGCTTGCGCATGCGCAAGAAACATGATGCGGCAGCTTAGGAGAGAAGCGGGTTGTGGAGGTGCGGCACTGTGGCAACCAACGCCGGCACTGCATTTTTGGGCTTGGCACTATTCACCCGATGCAGGCCCAGTGTCCTGATGACACTGGTTCTGCATAAGTGCCACCAAGTTGAAACGATTTGGCTGCTACAATGAGGGGCCGCCTTGTCACTTAAGCGTCAGCCATTCCGCTGCAATGATGGAGCGATCCATCATTGCAGGGCAGTACCTTGTCTGGTGTAACATGCCCGTAAACATGGCAGAGGAGGGAAAGCCGACTGACTGGGGTGCCCAATCCCTCTGTCGGCATACCCCTGGCCCAGTTAATTTGACGATGGGGGAGCCCACTCCCCATCGGCATAATGCCCCCATTTCTTGTGTGCTGAGGGGGTGCCCCATCCCCGCATCATGCCCCCAAACAGTCAGCTCTGGTCGGCTGGGGGGCAATAACCTGTTGGCTTAAGTCCCCCACCCCCAAAAGAAAGGTGGCACACTGGGAGCCCACCCCAGTGTGCCAAAAGAAGCCTGCAAAATAAAAATCTTCCCACAACATCTTTTGTTTTCTTCTATCCCTGAAAGAAAGGAAACGGTCTCACGCCAGGTCGGGTCCCTCCCCAACCCGCACCCACCCACTGCGCACCCTACCTCCCCACCCCTCACCCATACTTACCTCCGAAGCCTGGGAACGACGATCTTCTGTGGACCAGGAACGTGTCTGCACTCTTCAAAGCTGACTGCAAACTGAAGAAATGCCGATAAGCTGTATAATGGCAGAAATAGGGTTTTTTCAACTTAGGTGCATATCTTGGGCATTTTTGGGAATTTTGGCACCAAATCTTCAACATAGGGTTATTGGGACTCCTCCTCATGAATTCAGTCACTGTCATCACATGATTCGGTCCCAAAAGGTGATTTTGTGGTCACTGCACTGAATCACCTTTTGGGACCAATTAACGAAATGACAGTGCCACTTTTCATGAGGTGGGCTCTCAAAAAGCCTATGTTGCAAATTTGGTGAAAAATTCAAAAAATGACTGTTTTACTTAGTGCGTTATGCAGTTTCCACGCACTGTGAATCATGAATTTGTAATATTTTCACTCCAGATTTTCAACATTGCATTTTGCACACCTCCTATGAAAAGTACAGCTGTCATTTTACACATCCTGGCTGAAATGTGTTTCACACTTCTGGCACAGAATAACGCGGTCGCTGTGAGAAATCAGTGTTCGGACACATAAAGAAAATCACAGTGACACTGTTCATGAGCAGAGGTCTTAAAATGCCTATGTTGAAAATGTGGTGACAAAGTCCATAAAATGACTGTGTTACGAGCATGCGTTGTGCAGTTTCCACGAACCCTTGTAACTTTGCAAATTTGTAATATTTTCACTCCCAATTTTCAACACTGGCATTTTTTCATACCTCCTTATGAACAGTACAGCTGTCATTTTTCACATCCTGGCCAAAATGTGTTTTCGCACTTCCGGCGCAGAATAGCGCGGTCGCTGTGGGAATCAATGTTTGGACAGATTAGAAAAATCACAGTGACTCTGTTCATGAGCAGAGGTCCTTAAATGCCTATGTTGAAAATCTGATGACAAACGTCTATAAAATGACTGTGTTACAAGCGTGCATTGTGCAGATTCCATGCACTCCTGTAACTTTGCAAATTTGTAGTATTTTCACTCCAGATGTTCAACATTTGCATTTTTTCAGACCTTCTATGAACAGTACAGCTGCTGGTTTTTCGCATCCTGGTCAAATGTGTTTTTGCACTTCGGCACACAATAGCTTAGTCACTGTGGAAGTCAGTGTTCGACAGATTAAAAAATCACAGTGGCACTGTTCATGAGCAGAGGTGCTAAAATGCCTATGTTGAAAATTTAGTGACAAAAGTCCATAAAATGACTGTGTTATGAGTGTACGTTGCGCAGTTTCCACGCACGTATTTGTAAAATTTTCACTCCAGATTTTCAACATTAGCATTTTTTCACGCCTCCTTATGAACAGTACAGCTGTCATTTTTCATATCCTGCCCAAAATATGCATTTACATATCGGGGGGCAGAATAGCGCGGTCGCTGTGGGAAATCAATGTTTGGGACAGATTAAGCAAATCATAGTGACAGTGTTCATGAGCAATAGTCACAAAATGCCTATGTTGAAAATTTGGTGAAATAATTCCACTAAATGACTGCGTTACGTGCATGCGTTGCGCAGTTTCCACGTATGCTCGGAAGTGTGAGCATTTTTGCAATTTCCACTACAGATTTTCAACATTGCCATCTCTGCACACCTCCCTATGGATGGTACAGCTGTCATTCTTCACATCCTGCCCGATCTGTGTTTTCATACATCTGGCGCAGAATGGCACGGTCGCTGTGGGAAATCAAAGTTCAGGACACATTAACAAAATCACACTGCCATTCTTCGTGAGAAGAGGTCCCAAATGCTTTCATGAAGTGGTGTCACAAAAAGGCCATATTGAAAATTTGTAGTGCAAATACCATAAAACGCCCAGGGCGTTAGGGTTTCTAACCATAATGTCCCACCCTGTACAGACTGACAGGCATCAGGGTTGTGTCTTTGGATTGTTGACTGTAATGCTCATGCCATCCCAACCCCACCCCCAGCCAGTGACAGGCATCGAGGTGTGCCTTGGACTCTTCAGCCCCAGAGTTCACCCCATTCTCCTATACTCCACTCATTTCAGCTTATGTCCTTATGGAATGGGGTGACTCTAAAGCCGAACACCCCAAGGCACACCTCAAGACGTGTCAGTGTCTACAGGATAGGGTAAGGTGACATGGCATGAACGTCATGGGTGACGACCTAAATGCATACCCCAATGCCTGTCTGTCTGTGCAGAGTGGAAGTGGGGTTGACGTGAAGTTCAGTACTTCACTGCCATTCCTATTCTGCATCTGTCCAACTCCTGCATTTCCAATGCTAATACCAGCAAGCAAACATTCGGCATTGACAAATGCTTGTTTATAATAGTTATAGAATTCTGTTTTTATGCCTGGTAATTATGTTGTTATTATCCCTGCTTCTGTGTGATATTATGTTGGTGGTATTACTGTTTTGTTTTAGCCTTATAGCTAGAAAGATAGTTCCCTTGGACCTGAGTCAATATAGTTCTGCCTAGATTTTCTTATTGTAAATTCCATTTCCCCACTGATAATTTCATAATACTCTGATTTAAAGTTTAGGCCATAATGCCCAGATTTCCTGTGAATTTTTTGTCATTTGTTTTCAACTGATATGAATTTGTTTGAAGTTCCTCTGCTGCCTTTTGTTTTTGGTTTTTTAATTGCAGATGAGGTGCTAATTAGGGGATCCCTTAAAGGGACACTCTCAATCCCCTTAAGCCTCAAAGTGTCCCTAGTTTCAAAAACACATTTTATGATTGCTAACATTCTGTAGAGATTGCTGATGCAGCTAGTAGTTTAATTCGGGTTCCCTTTTTCTTTTAAAAAGTAGAAAATGGACTGCCAACCATACTGGTGTCACCACACCAAAACATGTTTATTTACATTCCTTGATCAACTCCCACTACATCTTTCCTGGACTTGTGAACACCCTAATGCAGTCTATACACTCATGAAGCAGTGGGAGGAGACTATTGCATCATCCATGTCTGCACTTTTGGGGGTGTTGCTCATGTTCAGGAAGTATTCAATGAGACTAGATGAAGGATTTGAAACAAAACATGGTTGGGTGTAATTATACTATTAACATGTGTAACCCCTAGATGGCGCTATCCCAGGGGCTACTACCCCTGCCTGATTTGCCACTAACAGGTTGAGGGGCCTGGATCCAATGGCGGGTGCCTCCACCCAGAGGTCAGGGTTGCAATAGTTAAACTAACTTGGTCACAGCCCTCTGGGACACTGCAACCCCTTTCTTCCCACTAGTGGCCCACACAATATATCAGAATTACCTTCACAGTATACACTTACCCCCAGGTCTGGTTCCGCACTGGGACCTCCTGTGAAATGAGATACAGTGCAACAATCACAGTACAGTACTTTAACATAGACAAATACCCAGGCAGTATAACTTTGCTGAAACAAGCAGCTCTGATTTATTTAGGGGGATATAACAAGGACAGGGAAATCAGGTTAATTAGCTTATCACTCTAATAATCTATTCTATGGCTCTGTGCACAGGCTCTATCCCTATCAGTTACTGTCCCTGGGTACCCAAGCCCTAGTGGCTAGTCCAAACCGTGGCAGCTGGTAGGGGCCCTTTCACACAGAGAAAAGGAGAATTAAACAGTCAAGCAGTACAGTAATTCCATTTAGATTTAATGTGGCAATTCAACGAGGGAGCAACCCTGAATTAGTACTCGACCTCCAAATAAGATAGGGTCCTTCAATGTCAGCAGGGCTCACTTGAGGTACACAAACCTCTTCACACATCCATATAAAAGAAAGTACTATACCAGGCAGGCTGCATCTGTATCCCGATGTAATTGCACAATACCGGAGAACACACAGCAGATTCAGTTCCTGACAGACCGAGTCACATTTTCAGCAATTCTTCCAGTCTTCTACAGGGTGAGCCTGTTTTCTCTTCAGAGATCCTTTGATTCTTTTCACAGGACCAGATTCAGTCCTAACAAGCTGTTACACAAGCTGCAGACCGGAACTCTGGGCCTTACACGTTTTTTACTAAAACTGCACACTGAAAAAGCACAGGGCTCCTTCCTTCTTCACTGCCAAAGCTCAACTGAACTCCAACTGATCTGAACCGGGCACTTCCTTTGAGTTCCTCCCAGTTCTGACTGGATTGGCTGTCACCACAATAGACTGCTGCTGTTGGTCCAAAAGGCACTGAAGTCTAAACTACATCTCCCAGAGTCACTGCCCATACAATCCTCTTGTGGCTGGCTCAGATTATGAGTCCAAGTTCTGATTCGTCCAAGGCATCATTTTAGAGCTAGCTTACCCCACACTGATTGGTCCAGTTCAGCAGTTCAAAACTAGAATGGGAACTAGCAGACACAGTTCTGACTGCAAAGAAAGCAGGTTAGACAAACTGTAATTTCATTATTACTCTAAATAATTTCTGGCAAACAGTTACATCTTTCAGATAGGTTCCTTTGCACTCTAGTGACTGCAAAATGAAGTGAATTGGCAGCAGCTCGAGTGGAATTCTCAGAGAAGCACACAGTCCCCCATACAACTAATTATGTCTGCAAGCAGACAGCGCTCTTAAAGAGACAGTACCAGAGAGGCTCTAAAACACTCACTGATAAATGGCTTAATGCCAAACACCATTCAGGCTTGGAGCATTCAAGCAAGCTCCTGAAGTCTTTTAGGGAACCCCCATTTGCAGGGGGTTACACCCTTCCTGGCTTGGGAAAGCTTGACGTCCGCGTCAAGTAAGTCATAAGTTTCAACTGCAACCATATACATTTGCATTAGGCTCGCACATGTAATCATCAGTCAATATATCATTTTACCAAGAACACATTTCTGAAACATTGCAGTACGTCCTCTTTACACAGTATTACATACACATTGTACCATAACTCAAGTTATTACCTCTTGTACATGAAACCTGAAGAGAGGGCCCTTCCCTATCAGTTACCTTGGGGCTGGATGGGGCAAGGGCACCATACTTAGAGGGCAACACAAGTAACTTGGGTTAGCACTGATGCTCAGTTTGGGCAATGAGCTGGGGACACATACACTCCTTTATGGACAACATTGAGAGGCAAGTCACAGGCCTCCCAAGTGAATCATAACTGAGGTGCACCACAGGCTTTAGCTCGACCAGTCTTTCTAGGGGAACTGTTATAGTCTCTGCACTCTGAGCCTCATTTTCAGCATTGTCCTCACTTGTCAGGGGAGTCTCCATGGGGTAGAGAGGCTAGAACTTGGGGCACTTTCAGCTCCAGGAGTTACAGTTCTGAGTCCACAACATTTGGCTCGCATGGAGCTTTCGGACACTGGCAGTGGACTGTCAGGGCACTCAAAATACTCTTCTTGTTCGGGTGTATCACCAGTCTGCCCCAATCTATCATTTTCCTCCCTGAAAGCTCAAACAGTTCAACCATGCACAATGATTCCATTTCATCTGATCTGATGCTTTGCACTTCACTTCTGGGAGCATTGGCTCCAGGGATGAAGCTGGGGCTTAGACAGTCCAGAAGGCCCAGCTTTGTCTCCAGTATTGACTAGGGATTCCCAAACAATTGACTCAGTTCGTAGAAGGATAGTATTCAAAGTCACTCTCACTTTCTTCCGATATGGACTGACAGTCATGCTCAACTGGGACTTGTGGAGGGAACACTTTAACTTTACTTCTGTAGGTGCAGACTTTCTTGATCTTTTCTTAGCAGCAGCTCTAGTCACTGGTCCAGAGGGGCATCTTCTAGGGGCTCAGACTCAATTAAGATTTGTCCAATGGGCAGTAAATGATTTCTATGCATTGTTTTTACATCTTTGAATTATTCTCAGCCTTACTTTGTACACTGGCAGATCATCTAGTTTGCCCACTACAATGTGAGGGAGATGGTGCCATCTGTCAGCAATCTTGTGCTTGCCATGCAGTCCCAGATTTCTTAGCAACACCCGATCTCCCTCCTGGAGTTCCTGTTGCTTTACCTTTTATCATACCTTTCTTTGTTGGCCAGATTTCTTTTGGCAGCCATGGTTTGAGCCAGTTAGTAGTGCATGAGTTAGCTGGGCCTTTAACTTTTGCACATACTGTAAATAGTTGTCAGCTTGAACCCCATCAGAGAGACCCCAAACACACATCTACTGGTAGTCGAGCTTCTTCCAAACATCAGGAGTGTAGGGGAGAATCCAGTGGCATCACTTTTGGTGCAGTTATAAGCATGTACCAGGGTGCTAATTTGTTGGCTCCATCTAGGCTTGTCCTTTGGGTGCAGGGTGCCTAGCATATCTAGCAAAGTGCTGTTGAAACGCTCAGGCTGTGGGTCCTCCTGGGTGGTAAGGAGTGGTTCTGACTTTCGCACTCCCCACAGAGAAAGCATCTCTTTGATCAGACGATCTCAAAGTCTCTCCCTTGATCAGAATGGATTCTTTGTGGAGCCCCATAGTGAACAAAAAGTTTTCTACAAGTACTTTGGCTACAGTGGATGCTTCTGGTCTTTGGTGGGAAAGCTTGGGCATATCTTGTGAAATGGTCAGTGACCACCAGCACATTACTGATATTTCTTTGATCCGACTCAAACTTAGAAAATCAATACAGACCAGCTCCATGGGTGCACTGGTGGTTATGTTAACAAGGGGCAGCCCTCTGGGGCAAAGCTTTCCCCTGTAAGCAGCGACTATAAGTTCGAATGTGTTGCTCCACATCAGCCCCCATCTTAGGCCAATAGAATCTGGATCTCACCAAGTCAAGTGTTCTGTCTATACCAAGGTGCCCCATGTGGTTGTGCATGGACCTCAATACTGAGTCTCGAAGGCAGTAGGCAGCACTAGTTGTTGTTTGTCTACTTGTCCCTCTGTCTACTGTTTCTCTGCATAAAGTTTATTGATCAGTTTCAACTTAGGACCTTCTTTGTATAACAGTGAGTTCTCAAATCAGTGGAGCGTAATTTGGACACATCTTTTCCTGCATAGAGGGCTTCTAAAGCTGCTTTGATCATGGGATCGCGGGATTGAGCCCGCCGAATACTGTCATTGTCCAGCTGAGGCAGTGCACCAATGTCATTGCAGAAAAGTGGCAATAAGCAGCAGGTATGCAATTCTCAGAGGCTCCCAAGCAATCCACCATGCAGTCCACTGCGTCCGTGGACATTTGTTCCTCCTGTCAAACTTCCGGCAGAGTGCCCGAATGTCAGGTTCTGCCAGTCGGACCCAATCATTCTGGGGAACAGGCCTCCGGAGAGAGCATCAGCATCTATGTGGTTCAGACCTGCTCGGTATTCGAGAGCATAGTCATATGTAGATAATGCAGAAAGCCACCTATGGCCAGTGGCATCCAACTTAGCTGAGGTCTGCACATAGGTCAAAGGATTATTGTCAGTTTTACTAGTATTTTAGCCCATACAAGTACTCATGGAATTGGTCAACAATAGCCCACTTCAAAGCTAGGAACTCTAACTTATGTACAGGATAGTTCTTTTTGGATGGGGTCAGGCTTCTACTGGCAAAGGCCACTGGTCTCAGGCCATTCTCGTGCTCTTGGTACAAACACAGCCCCAACCCTTGCAAGCTAGCATCAGTGTGCAGGACGGTTTTCTTGGATCGCATAGGCCAGCACTGGAGCATGGGTAAGTTGATATATGATCTCATGAAAAGCAGTCTCACAATCAGGAGTCCAGCGGGCCCCAAATACTTCAATGATGAAATATACACTCTTTCAGTCTTGAGGGATGCTGACTTTTGTATTTTTGGGTTGGGGATACCCTTGAGTAAGGTTAAGTACAGGGGGATCACTCTTGAATAGTCCTTGATGAAGCTCCGATAATAACCACAGAATCCCAGGATCTTGCAGTTCTTTTAGATTTTTGGGCGTGGCCAGTGGTCAAGGCCTCAACTTTTACTTGGGTCGTCTTTATTCCCTCGGTGGATACTATGTGTCCACATACTTTACTGATGTTTGAAAAATTGACACTTATCAATGGACAGTTTAAGGCCAAAGTCCTCCAGTCGGTCCAATACCTTAAATAATCTGTCTCATGTTCCTCCAGTGAGCTGCAAACACAATAACATCATCTAGGTATACCAGGCACTCTAGTAAGTTCATGTCCCCACTGCACTGCTCCATCAATCGTTGAAAGTGGCTGGGGCACCTGAAATCTTGAGGCATCCTCATGAATTCATAGAAGCCAAGCGGACAGATAAAGGCTGTCTTTTTCACGGTCCTCTGGGGCCATCTCGGGATCCTGATAGTACCCACCGGAGATCCGTAGAGAACCACTTGCTCCCGTTTAGGCAGTCCAAAGCATCCTGAATGCGGGCATTGTGTACCGATCAGATGTCCCGCCGGTTTAAGGTGCGTTAATCCACACATCCTTACTGTTCCATTCTTTTTCCTCACTACCACAATGGGGAAGCATAAGGGCTTCTGGATTCTTGTATTACACCAGCAGCTAACATCTCTGCAGATGCCGCTCACATCATCTATGTCAGCAGGTGCCAGGCGTGAGACCTCTCCTCAATGGTCTTTCGTCATGCAGCCGGATATTGTGCTCAGCTCCTTGCACGCATCCTACATCCCATTCCTTTAAAGAAAACACCTGGTCTCTCTGGGCAAGCTTCTCACTGATCTTCACTTTCCATTCAGCTGGCAGTGAGTCGCGAAATCAAACAAGTCAGGCGTTACTTGTCATTCTTCCTGAACTCTTGCTGCTGGGTAGCACTGCAGTGTCTGCAACAATGCACATTAGCCAGGATGCAACCTCTGTTTACTCGAATGTCTCTTTCAGACACATTATGAACTTGGACCATTACCCTTCTGGCATAAGCATGGGCTCTAGCGGGCAAATACTAGGCTTGACCAGCAGTCCCTCTGGCAATTTTCCATCGCCTGGTGCATCCAACATTAATATTTTATTCTTAACATCCTTTCTGATAATGGACCCTCTCCCTGTAAGGTACACTGGGCATTTCGCCAGGATCAGAGACTCAGGATCCTTCTTCCATACAATCTCGACCGTTCCTCTGGTTCTGTTTTTTCAGCATCTCTCTGTGCCTCATAGGCCTTCTTAATTAAAGCCGAACTCTTAAAGCTCTACTAGTCTTTGACCCCTGTTTTCATAACACAACTGTGCCAGCCTTCCGAACATATGAGCATTTGTTCCAATCAACAAAGGGACACCATCATACAGTCCAGTGGGGGACACACTAAGGCTAGGGTCTCTACTTGTTCGGCCACTCCAGCCACGGAGGTGAGAAAGACAGCCAAGTCGGATATACCGGAATAGGGGTGACCTTCTCATTAACCCCATACACGCTGTCCTTCTAATGGTTGTAAGGGTACGTCTGACAAATGCTTCTGATACCAATCTTGGAACATAATTGTCACTTGGGAGCCACTGTCTAATATAGCTCTTTGTAGACACTCTGTTCACCTTTACAGTGGTCTCCATGGAGGGACCCACTATTCTGGACCAGTCTGGAGAGGCGGTAGTGGGGCCTGGGCAACTGACCTTGCCAAAAGAGGACGTGAATTAGCATTTTGGTGCCCTCACTGGGATCATGTCGTGCACCTCTTAACCACTGATTTCTTCTCCAAGCTCTCCTTGTAGCCTATATGCAACTTTGTCAGTGTCTTTTGGGGACTGGCATTCCCTTTTCATGTGCCCATCTTTCCACAATTATAGCAAAACATACTTTCTGGAGTTTGAGCTGGCCGAGGCGCCACACTGGGAGCCAGGGCGGGGTATTACTAACTGGAAACCTTGGTGCCATCTCTGTCTGCGGGGATAAGCATTTGGAGACATCTCGTCAGTTTTCTCCACTTCCATGGTCAAGGAATCGAGTTCGGAGCTGTTATCAGCAGGAGATACATGGGTGGGTACCCCACCCCCATAGCAGATGCAGTCGGATATAGGTCAGGGCCCTATACTTGCAGGCGTGGCCTTCATAAAGGGACTGTTTTTGAATTCTGGATCTCTCTCAACAGTTCTTCCATTGTGACATATCTTTTTCCTTGTCAGAGCACCATTGACTGCCAACCTCTGCCCTGAACTTCACTTGATGGGTCACCTCAGTCACTCGGGTCGTAGCCGCAGCTATTGGTGCAGGTCCCTCCGAGGTCGCTTTTCTCAACTCCTCATTTCTCTCATTAACTCATCATAGGAGGGTGGGGATTCCAGTCGATCTGCCAGGTGTAACTGAAGCAACAGCAGTTCTGAGAAGGGGCAGACTTAAGGATCCTGTCCAGCCTGGTTCGGTCCAGTTCAACGCTGGCAAACTACCTTTTCTGAGGCATTCTTGCAACAATTTTTCCAGCCGAGATATATACACAGACAACAACCCTTGGTACTGTTGTGCATCTCTTACTCTCCACCATGGTCCCTCATCAGAATCTGGCCCATACACATTCTCCAAGGGCCTCAAGATAGGCCCGTGCAGTCGCTTCAGGGTTACTGGCCCGCTTAGCACGGATGGTGGCCAGGGCAGGACCCTCGGAGGCTCTCACTAACCCTCTTCGCTTTTCACCTTCCGAGCATTGCCATTCTAGCACTTGGGGGCAACATAGTCATCCAGGTCTCCCAGTCTCCTCCCTTGGGGGTGGGAGGGTGCCAGAGAAGATCCTCAACCTTCTGTAAGAGTCGTGACTAATGGCAGGTGCAGAAATAGGAGTCTGCATTGGTTCAGCCACCATTACGGCACTGGTGCAGGAGAGAGTGTTGGGGAGGAACACCCCAGGTGGCAAGAATAGTTTCTTCAAGTCCTCCAAGTTTTCCCTCTCCCAGCAAACTATTCAGCAAATTTCTCCTCAAAGTTTCAGATAGTGGTGGGGGCTGATTCCCCGGTCTTACTGTCCTTAGTTATCACTCCAAGCAGTGAGGGCTCCTCTGGGGTAATGGTCTGTGGCACTTTGGAGCTATCTATGGGATCCTTAAACTCTACTAGGGCCAGGAAAGTGTGGGTGAGCAGATTAGCATGCCGACCCACCACCACAGGGTTTTGTAAACCTTCCACCTTGGAAAGTACTCCCTGCACAGTGTCCGTATTGATACCCAGGGGGATGTCCAGGATAAGCATAGCATTTTGGGGGTCGATCTCCTCCCCAGTACACCACTCCACCAGCCGGTGCACAGCCACTTCTGTCGGGGTACCCATTTTTTTCTTAACAGTGGTTCGTAAATATGGCCACAGAGGACACACAATCCCAGCGGTGAGCCTCCAAGATGTAACCCCTAGATGGCGCTATCCCAGGGGCTACTACCCCTGCCTGATTTGCCACTAACAGGTTGAGGGGCCTGGATCCAATGGCGGGTGCCTTCACCCAGAGGTCAGGGTTTGCAATAGTTAAACTAACTTGGTCACAGCCCTCTGGGACACTGCAACCCCCCCTTTCTTCCCACTAGTGGCCCACACAATATATCAGAATTACCTTCACAGTATACACTTACCCCCAGGTCTGGTTCCGGCACTGGGACCTCCTGTGAAATGAGATACAGTGCAACAATCACAGTACAGTGCTTTAACATAGACAAATACCTCAGGCAGTATAACTTTGCTGAAACAAGCAGCTCTGATTTATTTAGGGGGATATAACAAGGACAGGGGGAAATCAGGTTAATTAGCTTATCACTCTAATAATCTACCTATGGCTCTGTGCACAGGCCTTACTCTATCAGTTACTGTCCCTGGGTACCCAAGCCCTAGTGGCTAGTCCAAACCGTGGCAGCTGGTAGGGTCCTTTCACACAGAGAAAAGGAGAATTAAACAGTCAGCAGTGGCCAGTAATTCCATTTAGATTTAATGTGGCAATTCAACAGGGAGCAACCCTGAATTAGTACTCACCACCTCCAAATAAGATAGGGTCCTTCAATGTCAGCAGGGCTCACTTGAGGTACACAAACCTCTTCACACATCCATAAAGAAAGTACTATACCAGGCAGGCTGCATCTGTATCCCGATCGAATTACTGCACAACACCCGGAGAACACAAGCAGATTCAGTTCCTGACAGACCGAGTGCAATTTTCAGCAATTCTTCCAGTCTTCTACAGGGTGAGCCTGGTTTCTACTCTTCAGAGATCCTTTGATTCTTTTCACAGGACGATTCAGTCCTAACAAGCTGTTACACAAGCTGCAGACGGAACTCTGGGCCTTACACCGTTTTGACTAAACTGCACACTGAAAAAGCACAGGGCCTTCCTTCTTCACTGCCAAGCTCAACTGAACTCAACTGACGAAACCGGCACTTCCTTTGAGTTCCTCCCAGTTCTTGACTGGATTGGCTGTCACTCACAATAGACTGCTGCTGTTGGTCCAAAAGGCACTGAAGTCTAAACTACATCTCCAGAGTCACTGCCCATACAATCCTCTTGTGGCTGGCTCAGATTATGAGTCCAAGTTCTGATTCTGGCCAAGGCATCATTTTAGAGCTAGCTTATCCCACACTGATTGGTCCAGTTCAGCAGTTCAAAACTAGAATGGGAACTAGCAGACACAGTTCTGACTGCAAAGAAAGCAGGTTAGACAAACTGTAATTTCATTATTACTCTAAATAATTTCTGGCAAACAGTTACATCTTTCAGATAGGTTCCTTTGCACTCCTAGTGACTGCAAAATGAAGTGAATTGGCAGCAGCTCGAGTGGTACTCAGAGAAGCACACAGTCCCCCATACAACTAATTATGTCTGCAAGCAGACAGCTCTTAAAGAGACAGTACCAGAGGCTCTAAAACACTCACTGATAAATGGCTTAAATGCCAAACACCATTCAGGCTTGGAGCATTCAAGCAAGCTCCTGGAAGTCTTTTGGGAACCCCCATTTGCAGGGGGGTTACACATGCATTTCAGTTCTACTAGAAAAGGAAGTAGATAAAACAGCCAAAACAATTAATGAATTTTAGAGATAGTGAGCAACCATAAAATGTGGGTTTTCAACCAAAAATAATATGATGCAAAAAGGGTTGACAGTATCCCTTTAAACAGCACTTTAAACATTGCCAGTGTGTTGTCCAAGATGTGTCCTAGGCTTATTATTTAACAAGAAATTTTCTATTTTGTTCTTTCTTGTTCAGATCATTGACCATTTCAGTATCTTCTAACAATTAATTATTTAATCTCCATCTTTTCATTATTCCTATACTGCATCGCCCCCCCCCACCTTGCACCAAATGTGGTTGCATTTTTAAGTTACTATTTTCATAAATGTCTACCTTGATCAACAGGTTGTAGATGTTATCTACAGTGATTTAATAAGGTCTATTCAGTTTTAAGCGCATTGCTCCAAGAAGTGAGGGTGAGAGTCCAATTAAATATCTTCTAGTATTACACTACGAAAATTGATTTACCTCAGTTAAGATGACTGTTCGTAGGTCGGCCCGGTGGTGCTGAGGGTTGAGATGCTGGATGCCACACCTCACGCCACGCCGTTGACCCAGGTTCGGGAGTGAGTCTGGGCTGTCGGGGGTCAGCAGGGACGGGAGAGGACTGACCGTCCCTTGGACTGCTCTGCTTCCCCGGGGGTGGGCTTTTGGGGGTTCCCGGTGCAGCAGTGTCTGCTGGCAGCAGCTGGTGGTAGTACTGGCACATTGGGACGTAAGAGACGGAGGGGCATCGGCAGCTTCCAGTGGCTAGAGAGTGTGTTGCCATGCAGGAAGCATTGCACACTGCGCCTCTGGGGCAACCAATAAGGTGGAAAACCCCGGCCACCAGTAGGCGATGGTGGGGATCAGGGACTACCCCCCACACCCGAGCCGAGTGCATCGGCTACCGTCAGTGCTCCTCCGCTTCCGGGATGCCCCCACAGACCTATAGAAAGGGATGCCTGAGGAGGTTGGCAGCACCGCCATGGGGGGCTTACTTTGGGGAACGGGCACCAGGACGATGGAGTGGAGCAGCCCCACCCAACAGGTGGGACTGAGCCTTCAGGCTGACGAGAAATGGGTAAGTCGAGCATCCTCACTGGAGAGAGTCTGGTGGTCCTGCGATAGGAGGATAAATAAAGTTCAAAAAAAAAAGATGACTGTTCATATTGCCAAGAAGTCTCCACCCATCTCTTCATGATGGGAAGCGATGTTAACTTAAATCCCCCTCGCTACTAAGTTTGAGCCATAGAAACAGGTTTGATTGTCTTTGAGGCATTGACCTACTGTATTTTTGTTTTAATCTGCCCTCTTGAAGTCCAAGACTGTTATCCTTGTGTGGTTCACTTCCATTGCCATCCTTTTGTTGAACAACATGGTACGGTGATCACTGGCCCCAATGTGGCCTCCCACCTTGACGTCTGAGCACTAGGTCCAGTATTGCCCCATCATGAGTGGGTCCCTGACTAGTTGCCTGAGAAACGTCACCTGCAGGGAGTTCAGGAGGTTCCTGCTTCTAGCTGAAGCTGTGGTTGGAAGGCTGCAGTCTACATCCGGCAGATTAAAGTCCTCCACCAGAGGTACCTCCCCTTTTTCTGCCATGTGCCAATGACTTCCACCAGTGCCATATCTAAATTCTCCCTCTGTATTGGAGGTCTGTAGATCACATCAGTGTGAAAAGTAGCTAAGTTTCCCATCTTCACAGTAACTCACAGTACCTCCAACGCCTCCATTCCCCCCGGATTCCCTGAGCCTCTGTCACTTTGATACCCTCCTTACATACAGCACTGCCTCTCCTCCCTTCCTTCCTTCCCAGTGGGTCTCTATTTTGCTGGTATGAGCACTTTTAATATTTGACTTGTGACAGGGAAGTGCTTAGTTTAATTCCAGATTAACTGACCTTCAGTGTGCAGGAAGAAGCAGAAGGCAGCTAAAACCAAAAGGTAAATAATTTCATGAACTACAGGAGTGAAAAGTTACAGACATTTTTGTTTATTTATTTATTTACGATATTTACCAGGAAGGCATACTGAGTAACATGCTCGATTCCAGATGCGTTCTGTTAATCTGTTAATTTATATCCAGATTTAACTGGTTTCTGTTCTTTGTCTTTCTAACAAAATGATATCACTTTGCTATATCATTTGTTTTTTACAACAAATCCGCTAGTGCTGTCTCTACTAGTGCTGTATCTCCTCATCATAAAGCTAATGGAGACTCACAGCCCCTAAGGCCTGTTGGCCCAAAGACACAACTGATGGAAAGTCCCAGCATCTAAAACATTCATCCTTTCCTTTGGAAGGCAGATACAGATACATTTTGCACTAACTGAATGCTCTCCTGGTGCCGGTCGGGTCAGTGTTGCAGTACTGACTGATGTCTTCTGATGCGCAGCTGGCATTCAATGACAGGAGACTCTCTGGTATTGGTCATCAGAATGGTCCAGCAGTTAGATCACAGATTTAATCCCACCATGGCCACTTATTGTGTGAACCTATGGGCATGTCCATTATCTCTTGGTGCTCCTGTCCACCCAGCTTTAAAACTGAATGGAAACAGGACCCCACCCCACCTCACTGAAGAGGAGATGCTGCATTTGAGTAGGGCTATCCCATGTAAATCAATTGTTGGTTAAAAATGTCTTCTTTTAGCCAGCCCAGTGGTATGGAGACCTAAGACACTGGGTGCCTCACCTCAGTAAGCCCCAGAGAGGCTGGGTGACAGGGACGGGGGGTTGGTCAGAGAGGGGCAGCGGGGGGGAGGCAGCATAGGAGTATACAACCTCTATAGAAAAATAAATCTTCTTTTCTGCAGTATCTCATGCAGGGCCAGCATCATTTGGCCCTACGTCTCCACAAGTCAGTTCTGACCTTGTTCCTGGTCTTTATGCCACCTTTACTGCATTCGAACAAACCCTACATTCCCTTCTCATGAGGTAAGATTGCCAACCAATATCAAATATCGAAGAAAGACAAGTCTTCACAGACTGCCTCTCCACTGTCCCTGATTCTCCAGAATGTCCCTGATTAAAGCTCAATATTCTCCTCTGTCCCTCTTGAATTTGGCATTTTTGTCACTGAAGGGAACAGTAGGTGTATACTCTCTATAACCCTCCCTGCACTATAGGTGGGAACAAGCACTGAATGATTGCGGTAAACTAAGATACTTACATACTTGGTAAAATCTCAAAACACTCACTGCCACCAACAAAATCTGCAAGTACCAGTTTTATTCAAAGAAAACTTAAAACTCTGGTATTATCAAAGTGCTTATGCAGATACATTCATTCATTGAAAACTGTGTGGCATAACTGTGCATATAGATATGTGTTACAGAAGGACCAATATTTAAGTGCAAAAAACGCTATAGCAGTATTACCCCAAGGGACTTCAATGGCCACAAAGACCCCATTGGATAAAACTAGTATTTTCAGACTATTTTTTTGTGGCAGTGAGTGTTTTTAGATTTTACCAGGTATAAAGTACCTTAGTCTAACCTTGTCATTCAGTGCTTGTTCCCACCTATATACAGCAGTAAGGGGTTTATGGAGAATAGCAGTTTGATTTAGAGCAGTGATGGGCAAACTTGCGCCCACAGGTCACATGTGGCCCTTGATGTAATTATTGCAGCCCCCGGAGGAGCATAATATACACAAGTCTTTTCCCAGTCTGAGTCACAAATTTTAGAGGGTGTATGTAGCCCACCCCCACTGTGCATGTCCCCTGCACCACTGTAGCATGAGTTAAGACACTCTTGTGGTTTCCTACAGCAGGTGTATAGAAGCCTCAAGTAATATCAAACATTAAATGGACACATTAATTTCAAACCATTTACACATGACTTGGAATGCTCATGCAAATTATAAAACACTTTTTATGGTATAGAAATGGCTTTCCAGAGTCCCCAAATACATCACTGAAATTTACAACAGCTCTGCTGAACTCCCTGGACATTCTGGGCAGACAATTTTCTAGCATAAATTTAAGCAGTAAGGCAGGACAGGGTGTATGACGTGCTGGGATGACGTCACACCTCGGGTGCATTTTGAGGAACAGGGCCACAGGCTGAGTACCTTCAACCATCTGAGAAGTGACAATATCCCCATGGCACACACCCTGAAGAGTCTTACTGCAATTTAAACAAGCATTTGTCAATGCCGAATGTTTGCTTGCTGGCATTGGCATTGGTAGTGTAGGAGTTACAGAGCTGCATAATAGGAATGGCAGTGAAGTATTGAACTGAAGCCAACCCCATCACCACCTTGCAGATAGTGACAGGCATTGGGGTGTGCCTTTGGGTCATCAGGCATAACGGCCACGCCATTTCACCACACCCTACCGAGCAGACACCGACAAGTGTCACGGTGTGCCTTGGGGTCTTTGGCCCTTATGTGCACCCCATTCCATCAGGAAATATTGTGAGATGGGTGCGGTACAGGAGAATGGGGTGAACTTTGGGGCCGAAGAGTCCAAGGCACACCTCGATGCCTCTCAGTGGCTGCAGGGTGTGGGTTGGGGTGGAATGGTATGAGCATTGCAGGTGACAACCCAAGTCACAGCCCTGATGCCTGTCATTCTCTACAGGGTGGGGTGTTATGGTCAGAAACCCTAACCCCTCAGGCATTCGTTGGTATTTTCACTCCAAATTTTCAACATGGATTTTGTGTGACCCCCACCTCATGAACAGTGGCAATATCAGTTTGTTAGCCGAAAGCTGCTTTTGCACAGTGACTACGACATTTGTCACCACAGGTGCAAAAACACATTCTGAACAGGATGTTAAAAATGACAGCTGTACTGTTCATGGGAGGTGTAAAATGGCAATGTTGAAAATCTGCAGTGAAAATATTAAAAAACTGGTGAAGTCACGAAATGCGGCGAGAAACTGTGCAACGGCACCGTAATGTAATTAGTTTGGGAATTGTTTACAGCAGATTGTCAAACAGGCATTTTGGGACCTCCGTCATGAACAGTGTCACTGTGATTTTCTTTATCTGTCCCTAACAATGATTTCCACGTAATTATGCGATTTCTGTGCTGAAAGTGTGAAACACATTTCGGCCATGTTGTGAAAAATGACAGCTGTACTGTTCATAAGGAAGTGTGAAAAATGCCACTTGTGAAAAATCTGCACTGAAAATATTACAAATTCATGAACTTACTAGGGTGCGTGGAAACTGTGCAATGCTCACTTGTAACACAGTCATTTTAAGAATTTTTCCACCAAATTTTCAAAATAGCCATTTAAGACCTCTGCTCATGAACAGTGTCACTGTGATTTTCTTAATATGTTCCATACATTGATTTCACACCGACTGGCCATTGTATGCTTCACGATGAAGAAGCGGAAACATGTTGGGCGAGGTGTGAAAAATGACAGCTGTACTGCTCATAAGGAGGTGTGGTAAAATGGCAATGTTGAAAATCTGTGAAAATATTGAAAATTTGCAAACTTACGAGCGCATGGGGAACAGCCTAATGCATGCCATGAAATAGTCATTTTGAGAATTTTTTCACCAAATTTTTAACATAGCCATTTTAACACCTCTGCTCAGGAACAGTGTCACTGTGATTTTCTTAATGTGTCCCAAACATTGATTTCGCACACCGACTGTGCCATTGTGCGCTACATGTGCGGAAACATATTTTGGGTGAGATGTGAAAAATGACAGCTGTACTACTCATAAGGAAGTGTGGTCAAATGGCAATGTTGAAAGTGGTGGAATTCAAGCATGCATGGGACAGTCATAAGGCAATTCTAGGGGGTTGGGGTAGGAAGAAGTAGGCTGCTGGTTAACTAGGATCTGCAGCTTATCCATCAGGTAGGGAAATGGGTGGGCCAAGCGGTCCTTATCTGCTGTCAAATTCTATGTTTCTATGAAAATCCAGAGTGAAAATATTGAAAATTCGCGAACCTACGAGCGTGCGTAGGAACAGCGCAACGCACGCTCGTAAAACAGTCATTTTTAGGAATTTTTTCACCAAATTTTCAACATAGGCTTTTTGAGAGCCCACCTTATGAACATGGCACTGTCATTTCGTTAATCAGTTCCGTAAAGGTGATTTTCGCTGTAGTGACTGGCACAACCTTCGGCCCCATTAACGCCATGACAGTGACAGAATTCATGAGGAGGGGTCCCAAAACCCCATGTTGAAAACTTGGTGCCAAAATTCCAAAAATGCCTGAGATGTGCAGCAAAGTTGAAAAACCCTGTTCATTACATTATACAGCTTACGGCATTTCCTCAGTTCGCGTCGGCTTTGAAGAGTGCAGGCGTGTTCCTGGTCCACCGAAGAGGTCGTGCCGAGCTCTGGAAAGTATGGGGTGAGGTGGGGGTGTAGGAGGCAGGATGCGCAGTGGTGGGCGCGCTGTGAGAGAGTGGGGGCGTAAGACAGCAGCGGGAAGGTTTCTTTTCTTTCAGGTTTTTTTTTTATTTGGACTACGCTGGACGCCCACGCTTGGGTGGGTCTTCAGCGTGGCAGCTGGAAGGCTGTTGGGGGGCAGTGGAGCCGGATGGGGATTGGGCACCCCTCGGTCGCTGATAGACTGTTGCCACGCTTGGGGTGGCTCCCCAGCCGCAGGCAAATCTATAGTCTTGGGTAGAGCCACTGGGATTGGGCATTCCCTGCCGGCCATACAGACCAAGTGGGGAATGGTAGAGCTGACAGGGATTGGGCACCCGTGTCAGCCATACAGTGTGTGCGTGGGGAGGTAGGAGCGCATGAGCACGTAATGTGCGGTGCGGTGGGAGGGGGAGCTGCTCACCAAGGCGGTGCCTCCTTTCAGCTGTTCGGCACTGCATTTTGGATCATCGCACCATGTTTCTTGCACATGCATGCAAGCAAACATAAAAATGGGTCCAGTTATGTGTTTATGGTTGGCTGCTTTGAGGGCACTAGTTTCAACTGTGAAATTGTGGTAGGATAATATCACAGGTGAAACTGACTCTCTACCAATTAGCTTTCAGAATTTTTTCTATCCATTTTATAATGAGGAATAATGCACTCCAGGGTGTGTGTCATGCTGGGATAACATCATGCTTCACGTGGTTGGGCATGAGGCCACAGACCGAGTGCATCCAGCACTTGAGAAGTGATGCTGTTCCTACAAGACAGATACACTGGAGTGCATTATTCCAGTTATGCAATTGTTCATTTGAAAAAAAATTAAATAAATAAAAAGTACATTTAAAGTAGATTTTTGGTAACTTTTAAAATGGGTAGGTATACTTATATAAAAAATACTGCTGATGTCTTTTTATGTCCAGTAGGTGGAGCTGATGTGCTGTTGGTGTGCTTCTGTTCTCTATAAAAGTTATGACTTGAGGCTTTGTTATCTGTTCTGCCCCCAACCCAATACATGTAGAGGTTTCATGTGCCTGTCCCTATTGTTTGCAGACCACAAGCCACAGATTCCTTTCCTGTAATAATTTGTTGCAGTTCAGTTCTGTGCCCCCCCCCAACCACCAATACAGTGATGGGCCAAGCAGTTTGTGTGGTGGTGGTTTAGGTGTGTCTCCAGTTCTCCTGGTCCATTTGGCATGTGTTTGTACCGGGAGAAATAGCAAAAGGAAAGTCTCCATTCTGTGGTGTGCTTTTCATAAGCATGCGCTCACTCTGTTCAGGCTGGGTGTGGGGACTGTAGTGTTGGCAAGCGGGTCATGATGATGGCATCATTTTCAGTTTTTAATTGAGATTGTGGCTCCCGCCCTGCTGAGCTCGTGGTTTGCCTGTTTCATCAGGTATGGTAGTCGTATGGTTGTACCGAGAAAAAGTGAAGAAAAATAGGGATTTTAAATTAACTGTAGCACAGTGTACATTTCAAAGTGCACGCAGTGTAATCGGGCTGGGAGGCAAATGGGGACTGCTGAAGCCAGTCACAGTTGTGGGGCATCATTTTCTTCATTTTATAGAACTTAAATGTTAAAAATTAAGGGCAAGGATTTTCAAAGGCCAGAGAATAACGCAGGCTGCTTGCATCAAAAACAACTGATGCAAGGAGCAGAATGCGTCAAAACTTGCATCAATTCTGATTTTCAAATGGTGCTTGTAGTCAAAACAGATCTGCGTGCACCAGACTGACTTGCGCCATGCCTGCATCAAAAAAATTGCCTGCACTACGTCAGAAGGGATGCCTGCATCACCGAAATGATGCACCATCCCCTTATTTGGGATTTTCAAAGAATGTGAGTCCTGTCCTTGTGCCTAAGATGCATGTCACTGTTAGACCAGCCAGAGCTGATCTAAGGGACACTAGAGCATATAAATGGACCACAGCAGGCAGTCAGACCTGACTATACTACTTTTAATGGTCAATATTTCCCTGCAGGACTTGTTTAGAACATTTTGGGGGCTTAGTTTTGGTCATTTCATCCGCTGTATTTTTTGACTTACTGTAGCTTGCATCATTCTCATCCTTTTGTTTATTTTTGACTCAATTTGCACCATTTTTTGGGTGCAGCTTGTGTCATTCTCATCCATTGCATCATTTTGTTGACACAGTGGATCTCTTGTGTCAGTTTGGGGGACTTTGCCACAGAGAACTCTTTTCTTGCAAACTATGGCATACAGTATTTGGGGCACGTAGATATGATGCAGCATAGTTGTTTGATGCAGCTTGCCTGGATCTAAGGGCCATTTGTAAATCTGGTCCTAAGTGTTTTACTGTCAAGGGGAATAAATTACATTAATTTGCATGGTTTGTGCATTTTTTGTGGCAGTGTGAGGGAGGGATAGAGTTTTTTTTTTAAATGGAGCAAGTACTGGCAAAAACCAGAGCATCCAAGTGTGGGCAACTTGGTCATGACTTGTGAACTGATATGTTTAACATTTAATGCAGTCTTTTGTGCACTGGGACGAGATCCATGATGTTGTGGGATAACGGGAGAGGAACATAGCAGGGGGAGTTTAGGGAGCTGGGAAGAAATCTTAGCTAGCACGCTCGGTAGCTTTTCTGGAGGTACTGCATGTCTATGATAATGGGAAGGAGGAGTTCCACAACAAGGCCTTCAACTCATGGTTGAAAGGTGGATGGCTACTTTGGGGACTGGGGGCCCACCTGAGAGGATAACAGCCTATACAGAGGTGATGGCTTTTATCCATCCGTACGGGGAACCATAGTTCTCAGTGGATGGTTTAAATGTTACTTCGATGAACATTTAATCTAGCTGAAGGGGTGGTAGTAGAAAAAGAGGAGGCAGAAGTGCCTCCGCCCCCCCCCCCCACAGGCTGAGATAAAGAGTAGGGAGATCCCAAGGGGTGAGACTCTTACCATGGTGCAAGTTAATCAAGGAAGCAGAGGGTTAGCAATGGAGGAAGGGGAGAAGCAGTAAGAAGAGAAGAGGGAGGAAAGGGGAACAGAAGGAAAATGGGGGAAGTGACAAGCAAAGAGCTAACAAAATCTGGAAGGCCATGTGCAATAATGCTAAAAGCTTGGAACATAAGATCCCAGACCTACAGGCCATCATGGCAGAGGCCAATCTGGATATTGTGGCCATAATGGAGTCATGGTGCACTGATAACCATGACTGGGACATGGTCATATCAGGCTACACGATGTTCAGAAAGGACAGGGTAGGAAGAAAAGGAGGGAGCATAGTGCTTTATGTGAAGGAAGGCATAAAAGCAACTGAAATATAGGGAATTCGGGGGAGGCAGGGGTTTGTGGGTCACCCTCGAGTCAGAAAACAGAGCCACTATTCAGACAGGTGTGCTCTACAGGCCTCTGGAACAGGAGGACTATTTAGTTATGGAAACGTTAGAAACAATAGGCAAAATGGTTGAAAAGGGGGAAGTGTTGCTGGTGGGGGACTTCAGTCTGCCAGATGTAGATTGGAGCCTACCAGCTGTGGTTTGATTCAGAAACAGGGACATCCTGGACTTCCTGCAGATATTGGACCTGGTGCTTACTAACAGGGACAGTATTACAGACATCAAGGCTGGAAGCCATCTGGGGACCAGTGATCATCATACAGTGTGCTTCAACATAAAAACAATTGCAGAATCCAACAACACAATGGTAAGAATCTGGAGGAGGCCATATAGCGCAGTAGTTTAAGGCTCTGAGCTGCAAACCTGCAGACTGGGGTTTGAATCCCACAGCCTCCACTTGCACACTGTGTGACCCTAAGCAAGTCACTTAACTTCCTTGTGCTTCCAGGTTGCACCTGTAAACAAGCTTCAGCTTAGTGTGTCTCTCCTGGTTAAAAAAAAGAATCCTGTATTTCAGAAGGGCTGATTTTTATAAAGATAGGTGACTGCCTCAGGAATGACCTGGCAGGGGTATGACTTGGTGGAGTGGAGGAACTGTGGGCCAAACTAAAAGAAAGCATAGTGAAGGCAACAAACCTCTGCATCAGGCAGGTAAGCAAAAGCAAAAGAAGGATGAGACTACTATGGTTCTCAAAATAGGTGGCAGGAAAGGGAACGGCTAAAAGAGTGGCATTCAAAAGGTATAAGGAAACCCCAGAGAGATGAAAATAGGGAAGTATATCAGGAAACACAGAGAGAGGCAGGGAAAGCAGTAAGGGGCACAAAGGTGCAAATGGAGGAAAGAATAGCTCAGGCAGTATCAAAGAGGGATAAGATATTTTTCAGGCATCTTAGCAAAAAAAGGAAGACAAAGGGTGGGACTGTAGGGTTAATGGGGGTACTGTACAGAAAGGGATCAAGAAAAGGCAGATATCTTGAGCAAATACATCTGCTCAGTGTTCACAGTAGAAGGGGAAGGGGAGGAACCATAAGAAGGCATCAGGAGCTTTGAAGGGAGGGAAATGGACACTAGTCCTTTTTCTGTAGGGAGAGCAGGAAAGCACTTTTTATTTTATTTATTGAATTTTGGTGACCGGTAAGTCCACTGAGTCAATTATTAACCTATTAACCTGAAGGTAGACAAAGTTATGGGGCCAGTGCATGCTGATACTGGGATACATGTTAATAGTGTATGAGTAGGGATAAAACAGTGCGGAGCATTAAGGTATAATAATTTGAAGGTAAATCTGCTGACCAAAAGATAGCAGATCAAGTAACTAGAATTGTAATAGGAACAGGGACAATGTGCAGGGGTATAAGTGCAGAAACGAGAAACTGTGTGAGGGAGTAGAAGGGAAATGGCTATCGTGGCAGGGCAGCATGGGGAGGATAGTAGGATGTAACACATGTGGAGCTGCAGTGTTCATGGAAACACTATGGAGGGTAGGAGGATGCACAGGGTGCAGGGGTTATGACATTTTAAGGAATGAAATAAGATGGCTGAATGAGATAATAGAGGTATGCTAGGTGCAAGGAGACAGGATTACCATAGGATTATGGGGGAAGGATTTGAGGTAGAACGAAGCAACATATTGAGGTGCAGAGAAGGAGGACAGGATGATGCACAGGGACAAAGATGATACCAGCAAAGCATCATACCTGAAAATAACAGAATCAGGGGAGATGAGTGGCAGATAGCAGGAAGGAGGGTGCAGAGAAAAGTTAACTTACAAAGAATTAGGGAAACACAAAATAGCTCGCTTTTCCAGGTACCTACATCTAATAGATATGAGGTACTGAAGGAGGGGAAGCAAGGGGCAGGGAAAACATAGGAGGCTAGAGAGGAGAAGGGGGACGGTGGGGGAGGAGGAACGGTCCGCACCTGGGGTCAAGCAGGAGGCAGAAAACTTGGTTGAAGAGGACAGTAACAGAGAGAGTGCTGGGAAGACAAAGGTGGGGGAGATACCAGGAGATGGGACTAGAATGCAAAGGTCTACCGACAAGCAGGGTGGTAGAAGGTGCAGTAGAAGTAAGGAATACTAAGGAAGGGAGACCACAGGGAGGCATGGATACAGGAGCAGGGGGGCACTGAAATAAGCACAGCAACTGAGGGGAAGGAACAGGATGAAATGAAGACAGGAGGTAGGAGCATCAGAATGGAAGATAAGGTAGCGGGGAATGTACACTCTAGGAATGCAAAAAT
This sequence comes from Neoceratodus forsteri, assembly GCA_016271365.2. Lineage (NCBI taxonomy): Eukaryota > Metazoa > Chordata > Ceratodontiformes > Ceratodontidae > Neoceratodus > Neoceratodus forsteri. The sequence continues at coordinate 332,425,597 of CM057452.1, read as the reverse complement.
AATAGCCTTTGGAGACTCAGTTATTTTTTTTTTTTTTTTACAATTACTTTTCTCTCCCATCACCGCTGGTTGGGGCCCCATCGGTTGACCTGCCTGTTCCCTTCCTACCTGAGATCCTCCCAGCTGTGCCTTGGTCTCTCTTCACCCATGACACACTTGTGGAGCAGCCCCCTGTAATCTACACCCCAGAGTGGGGCTGCCTTCTGCTCCTCTGTGCTTTCTTTCAGTGCTCCTTGGGCGGAGGTGATTGGAGAGACAAGGTCACAGTGAGCAGGGTCCGGTGTTGGAGGTGGGGGCAGGCGACGTCTCCCTCACAGCCAACGGGAGTTTTCCTGTGCTCGTGAGCATCCCCTGAGCCGGATGTGCAATAACGTCCGGCGCAACTGAGCACTCCCGACCTTCCCACGAATGCTGTCCGCTGAGATCTCCCAGTGCCAGCATGATCCCTTGGCTGTTGCTCTCCCAACATCTGCTGGGAGTCACTTGTGCCAGGGAGTCATCCACCCACACTCCCCAGGAGAGGAGAGGAGAGCAGTCCTTCGGATGCTCTATCTTCTCCTCCCCCACTGACCTCCGATGGCCCGAGCTCGTTCCCAAACCTGGGTCGCCGGCGTGGTGCAAGGTGTGGCGTCCAGCACCTCAACCCTCAGTACCACCAGGCCAGCTCGAGAGACGCAGTTATTAAAGGTATAAATTGGGGAAGAAGGGAGTACCCATATAATAGGACAATAGTAGCTAGCAGACCAGGAATGGAGGCAAGGAGAACACCACTCAGTGTTAAAAAGCTGATAAGTGAGGTAGAGGGAAAACCAGACCTGGTGTTACACATTGGTACCAACGACTTAGCTGGGGAAGAAGTGGAGGTGGTTCAGGAGAGAGTCAGGGACATAGCTAGGTCATGCGGGGAGTCAGTAAACATGTTGGCATTTTCCAAAATAATCCCAGAGTTAGTACTGCCAAAAAAAGAAAAATCATGGAATTCAATGAATGGCTGGCAGCTTGGTGCAGTGAGGAGGGGTATGGCTATATAGGGAAAGGGAGAGAAGCATGGTCATACAAAGAGCTATGCAGCCATGACAGACTACACTTAACTGGGAAGGAAAAGAGCACTGAAGGATAAGCTGGGGGAGTACGTGGCTGAAGAACTAGGTTTAAACTGCTATGGGGGAGACAAAAAAGGGAGGCCAAAAGCCCCCCCATGATGGCAGGAATGGCATGAGAGGTGGGAAAAAGGGCAAGAAACACAGTAAGGGGAGCAGGGGAGATGGACAAGGACCACTCAGAGAAACAGATAAAAGAGGGTACTGAGGGCACTAGGTGGACAGTAGTATCACTGAAGGCATGCAGCATAGAGAACAAAATGGCAGACTTACGCGCCCTCTTAACTGAAGGTAAGGTGGACATAGTGGCCATTACCGAAACCTGAGCCACATCCCATCATGATTGGGCCATCTCATCCCTGGGTATAAGCTTCACAGATGGGACAAGGAAGCAGCAAAAGGGGGGTGCGACATACATCAGGAGGGATACTGTGTGCAAGAGAAGAGGAAATGGAAAAGGGGAACAGTGAAGCATTGTGGCTGCAGCTCTAGAGCAACAGGGGTAGGAGAGATGAGATTAGGGTGGTGTATAGACTGCCTAACCAGGGCAAAGAGATGGACAGGGTGCTGTGTTTTCAGCTGACAGACATAGTGGGGGGTAGTTGTAACAGGGGACATTAACCTGCCCAAAATAGACTGGGACACTCCTGCCATGACCTGTGTCAGACGTCAAGGGATCCTTGACGTGATACAGAATGGCTTCATGGCTTAAATGATGATGGTTCTGACAAGGGGAGAAGCAATCCTGAACCTAGTGCTTACTAATGGAGTGCATGTTCAGGAAATTGATGTCAGAAACCCCTGGGTGAAAGTGACCACTTCTCAATGTGGTTCAAGATAGATATGGGAAAGGAAGATATCCAAACACGAACTAAAGCACTGGACTTCAGGACAGCGAACTTTAACAAAATGAGGGACATGATTAGGGAGCAATTAGGGAGCATAGATGAGGGAATGGAGGTGGAAACACTATAGAAAACCATCAAGGGAGCTATTCAAAACACTATGGACAGCTGTATAAGAATGAGAGGGAAGGAGAAGGGGGCAAGACGGCCTAGCTGGTTCAGTGGGGAGGTCGCTAGAACAATAAAGGAAAAGAGGGCAGCCTACAGGAGAAGTAGAACTGCCAGGGTTGAGGATGAAGAGGAATTCCAAAGGCTGGCAAAACTAACAAAAAAGGAGGTACAAAAAGTCAAAGCGCAGAAAGCTCCGAATAGCAGAAGGGACAAAGAGGGAGGAAAAGGCCTTCTTTAACTACATAAAAGAAAAAAGGGACAAGAAGGATGGCATTGTCAGACTTAAGAAGGGATGAATGGGTAGTGGAAGACAAGAAAAGAGGCAGAAGTATTAAACAAATACTTACTTGGTTATGTGGACAAAAGAAGGCCTTGGCCCATCGAGATTGTCCTCCACACATTGTGAAACATTAATCCCAATACATTTAGTTCAGTGACCATTTATCTAATTTATTTTTGAAAATATTTATTTGATTGCATTCTATAATATCTTGTGGCAGTGTATCCAACATCCTGGGTGCCCTAACTGTGAAAAAATGTTGTCTTTTATTTGTTTTTGTACTATGGGCTTCAAGTTGTTTGTTACGATGCCTGACCACGATGTTCCTGGTGGAAAATCTAATACCACATAGTTCCATTAGGATAGGGGATTGCACAATTTTAAAATGCTTGAGGAGGTCATCTCTTATTCATCTAAGTTTGAGTGAGTAGAATCCTGTTCGTTGAAGTCTTGTATTGTAGTCCAGGTGGGCGAGAGGTGGAACACGTCTTGTTGTCCTATGCTGGATCTGTTCTATTCTTGTAATATCTGAAATTCAGTAGGGGCTCCAAAATGGTGATCTGTATTTATTTATTTATTAAACTGTAGGATTACAAGTACCTTTGAGCAGGGACTGCTCATTTACAAAGGTTCCACGTCAAAGGATGGGGGGGTGACATAACACAAAGATGAACAATGGTTACAAACTTAACATGTTGATTATTAAGGCCTAAATAGTACAGTCAATATGCTGAAGTAGAACAACATAAGCTAGCTTTTAACAGAATTCATGGTAGAACAGTATCTTTGTAGGAGGAAGTCAGGAAGAAGCCGGCAGGTAGGTGCCGTTGTCAGACAAGGATGGAAAGAGCGAGGGGGACAGTGGCCACAGATAAGAGTGTGTCCTTAGGGAGGGGATGAGTGGGTGAGCGGGGGGCAAAGGGAGAGAGGGGAGGAGGCTGGTGCCATGAAAGCAAGGCCAGAAAAGTGGGTTACAGCTAATGTTAGGGTAGGGGGTGTAGAGCAATGCTTAGGGGAGGCAGTCACACTGTGTGGTAGAGGGGAGGAATAGACATAGTTGCCTTTTAAAGGGGCTTAGCGTTACAGCTGCAAGAGTTTCTTTATTAAGGGTGTTGAACCACTGAGGAGCCCTGTGCAAGAAGGATCTCTGACCCAATGAGGTCCGGCGCCTGGGGACCTGGAAAGTCCAGTATTGAGAACTACGTGTCGGCTGGGTGCTGCTGTTGGTAGTAAGGAGCCTAGCCACACCTGACGGCATGAGTCCAAGGAGAACTTTTTTGGCTATCAGACAAGTCTGATATTGTATTTTACTAATGAGTGGTAGCCATCCAGCCTGGGCATACAGGTCACAGGTGTGTGTTAGGCAGTCAGTCCCCATGAGAAGTCTACAGGCCTTGTTGAATGTCACAGATATCCTCCTAAGGGCAGTAGGGGAGGCAGAGCCATAGATGACTAGACCGTAGTCAACTATGGAGGTAACAGAGCTGTGGATGGCCAGTCTAAGGGCATCAGAGGTCATACAGTGTTTGTACTTGTGCAGTAGGCCGAGGCATATGTTGGCAGACTTAGCAACTTGCCCAATGTGTTGGGAGTAAGAAAGTGAGCAGTCCAGGGTGATGCCGAGATATTTGAACTCTTGAACCTGATCAAGTGAGGTCCCCTCTTGATTCTTGATGGTGAAGTGTAGAGGTTTATACTTGCTATGTGCATTGCAGAAAGACATGACCGTGGTTTGTAATCTGTGTATGGCCTAACATGGGATTTATATAAGGTCATGATGCGTTCCTCCGATTTTGAGATGAATGTTTTGTTAATTCTATGAAGGAGTGCATTGGCTTGGTTAGCTGTTTTATTACAATGGTCTGAAGATGACAGTTCATTGTTTACTAATATTCCCAGGTCTTTTTCTGCATTGATTCTCTGATGATGATGTTATTTAGGGAGTATGTTTGTTTAGGATTGTTTCTACCCATATGTAGTACTGCACATTTTGATATGTTAAAGACCATCTTGTTAGTGTGAGCCCAGTGTTCAATGGTAGCAAGGTCTGTCTTTAGGTTGCTTTTATTAATCTCGCTATCAACACATCCCCCCAGTTTGGTATCATCTGCGAATTTTGAAATTATATTATTTGATGAAATAGTCATGTCGCAGATGAAAATGTTGAAGAGTGTTGGTCCCGAGACAGAGCACTGGGGGACGCCACTAGACACCCTTCCCTCGTCTGATAATTCACCGTTCAACCTACCCCTCTGAGATCTGTTGTTCAACCAGTTATGAACCCATGAAACAATGGTGGGTGAGAATCCTAAGTTGATGAGTTTATTCACTAAGATAGTATGTGATACTCTGTCGAACGCTTTGCTGTAGTCGAGTAGGATAACGTCGACCGGGATGTTGGAATCAAGATTTTTACTAATGTAGTTATAAAAAGAAAGCAGATTGGTAGTGCAGGAATAACCTGGTTTAAACCCATGTTATGAGTTGTCTGTGATGTTTAATGACTGCATTTCTACTTCAATTAATGATTTGATTATCTTTTCCATTAGTTTACAAGGTATTGAAGACTGATTGGTCGGTAATTTTCAGCTTTGGAATGTAGACCTTGTTTGAAGATGGGGGTGACAGTAGTAGTCAGCTAGTCGGATGGGACCCTGGATTCCTGAAGAGATTTGTTAAAAATGATAGTGAGTGGTAGGGTAATAGTATCAATTGTTCCTATAAGAAAGTCTAGAATACTTCTGCTCTGTCTTTACGAAAGGAAAGGACCAATGCCACAGGCAGGGAAAAGAGGCAGATCCAATAGGGGTCATTGGGATAGAAAGAGTGAGGGAGGTACTGAAGGCACTGAAAGTGAATAAATCCCCAGGACCAGATGAAGTACACCCCAGGGTACTCAGTGAATTGAAGGAGGAGCTGGCAGGCCTGTTGACAATTCTATTTAACAGGTTCCTGAATTCAAGAGTAGTGCCAGGAGAATGAAGAACAGCAAATGTGGTGCCACTCCACAAAAGTGGACCCAAGGAGGACCCGGGCAACTACAGGCCAGTCGGCCTGACCTCGATAGTATGCAAACTTATGGAGACCATACTGAAGGAGTGACTGATGAGGTACATGGAGGAGAATGGTCTGCAAGGTAGTAAGCAGCATGGGTCTGTGGCTAGCAGATCCTGTCAAACAAACTTAGTAGAGTTCTTTGACTATGTCATGAAAGTGGTGGACAGGGGTCAGGCAGTAGACGTCATTTACCTGGACTTTAGTAAAGCCTTCGATTCGCTGCCACACAGAAGGCTGATAACAAAACTGAGGGAACTAGGGGTGGGGGAGAGATTAGTAAGATGGGTTGAAAATTGATTGGGGAGCAGGACACAAAGGGTGGTGGTGGTAGAGGTAGCCTCCAATACAAAAGAGGTCACCAGTGGGGTTCCCCATGGGTCAGTTTTGGGTCTGGTATTGTTTAATATATTTATAAACAACACTGGGGAAGGCATTCAGGGCCAAATGTGCCTATTCGCTGAAGACAACAAGCTCTGTGGGAGGGTGATACAAGAGTTAAAGGAGGAACTAGACAGACTGGCGAAATGGTCGGGGAAGTGGCAGTTAGGATTCAGTACCAAAAAGAGCAAGGTGATGCACATCGGGGCAAGAAATCCAAGGGTAGAGTACTATATATGTAACTCCTAGGTAGCGCTATCCCAAAGGATACTACCCTGCCTGCATAACTAATGGCAAGTTGAGGGGCCTGGGCTCGTGAAAAGGGTGTCTTCACCCGGAGGACAGGGTTGATGATGGAGTGACTACTCTGGATACAGACCTCCGGGACACTAATACCCCCATCTGTTCCCTCTAGTGGCCAGAACAAGACCGAGATGACACAAACACAATACACTTTACAATGCATAGTGACTCCCCACTTGTAACCACTTGCCACCAGGGTGGGACTGCCTGGAATGCCCTGGAGACCCCCTAGAGAACAAGACCTGAAACAAGGAAACAGCAGTGACATAATACTTTTAGCACAGAAGTACACCACAACCAGTTTAAATGCAAAAGATTCAGATCTGATTTATTTTGGGGGATGTGAACAAGGAGGGCATAATCTAGTTATTGATTTAGAATCTGATTTCATCAGGGTATAAAACATGCACTCAAGAGTCCTTCTAACACAGTCACACACACTCTGGGCACCCAGTTGTTAGTGCAGGCTAGCCTGAAGCATTGCCCGGGGCAGGCCGGCGTTGCAGCTGGTTGGGGCCCCTGTGATGGAAAGAAACATGCATGCACTTTAACCCACAATTTGTAATCTGAGCCAGATGGCTCAGTCTAATACACTTAACCCACAAGAAAATCAGATGACACACTTTAATTTGAATATTGGTTGCAGGGAGCTACCCTGATTGATTACTCACTCTACCCCAGACCAGGCGGTTCTCCGACGAAATGGGACCTGCAGACACAGATGGATGCAGATGGAGGTGAAGTTCCTCAAGGTCCTCATCGATGATGCTGGTCTTCAAATGGCAGATCAACGTGAATAAGGCCGAGGAAAACATGCAACTCTAATGGATTCAAACTACTCGACTGTGCAGCACTTTGCACAACTCATACACATTTATATGTAAAATCGAACTTGGCTCTGTTCAGGTTCTTCCAGGCAGGATGCAGGCTGATCTTCTCTTCTAGAGGTATAGAATCAGATGACCTGCAGCTGCAGGCAGCAGCTACCCAGGCTGGAACAACTGGACCCGTGACTAGACTGCTGGAAAACGTCTAGGCCAGGTTGCCCTAACCCCTGAGAGCTGGCAGGCTCCCCAGAGGCACACACACACTAGCTCTTGAGCTGCATCTCCAAATCTTATCTTTTTCAGCAAGAGCCTCCTTTTATATGGGGCAGTGTTCCAGAGATCTTATTGGCTGCTGGATCTGTCTTGATCAGTCCCCAGATATTAATTGGCTGGTGTTTTGGCGCCTACAAATTGTCCCAGCTCGTTTACCACAACCTCTGGTAAATCCCCAGAAGCCCTTTGGTTAAAGCCTGGCTCCCGATTGGTGGCAAAGCACTAAAATGGTGGCTGCAGACAGTTTTCCAAGCAGTACAATTCACTGTCCCCCTATATATTGTCCTGGTGCAGCCAGGATTATCTTTAACCTGGCTTAAATCCCCCACGGTGCTATAACCCCAGCAGTTCCCTTTCTAGCAAGTCCACTTTTAAATAAATCAGCAGTCCCCACAGGGAGTCGCAGCTCCAGTAACACACTACCCCAAGCAAACACACAGAGCTCATAAATATTCATAAGGGCTCCCCTATGCCCTGGCACTTGCCCCTTGACCTTTCTGGTGCCCCAGAGGCAGTGCTTACGACTGCCGAATTGATTATAAAATTACATTCTCCACTTGTTACTTGTGTCCCTGGTGTCTTTTAAACTTAGCCGTGGCACCAGGAACTGGGGAGGACACACACACACTTGTTCTGACACATAGCGGTGGTCTAAGTCTTGCGCAGAACACCTCCTCCCGAATGTCGGCGGTGGCTCTGTGAACATGCGGCCACTCACAAAATGGATGCGAGCCCATGGGCTCCATTAGACAGGGGCACCCAGAGAAACAGCAAATTGCTGGGAGGATCTGGCGGATGCCAGGAGGCAGCGGGAGGCACCTCGAGGATGAACAGGTAAGCCCCCAAATTGGGGGGGGGGGTGTTTACATATAGAAAAAGTGCAGGTAGCTGAGTCGGAAGAAGAAAAAGACCGAGGGTAGTAGTTACTAGTGATCTGAAGCAGTCCTCACAATGTGAAAGGGTGGTGACAAAATCCAACAGTATGCTGGGAAGCATCACGAGGGGGTTCGATAGCAGACACAGTGAAGTTATTCTGCCATTATATAGATCTCTGGTAATGCCTCACTTGGAGTATGGAGTGAGGTACTGTCACCCACACCTAACAAAAATACATTAAATTGCTGGAATGGGTGCAGAGGAGGGCGACTAAAATGATCAGGGGACAGCAGGACAGGTCATACCAGGAGAGGCTGGAAGCCCTGGGGATGTACTCATTGGAGGAGAGGAGGCAGAGGGGGGATATGATAGAGACCTTCAAGTACCTGAAGGGAGTGAATAAAGTAGCGTGTGATGGTCACTTCAACATGAGAAAAAATACCACCACCAGAAGACATAGCCTAAAGCTGGTGGGGAGAAGATATAGGAGGGACGTGAGGAAGCACTTTTTCACAGAAAGGGTGGTGTTGGTCTGGAATGAGCTGCCAGAGGAGGAAGTGGCAGCCACATCAGTGGGTTCATTCAAAAGAGCCTGGGCAAACACAGAGGGAAGTCGTGGGACCTAGGAAAAGGGAGGGACGAGGAGGGAGGGGAAGGGGCACGGTCTCCGGTGAAGGGGTAAAATACAAAACCCCGATATATATCAAGCAGACATGATAGACAAAGTGGTCTCCTTCTGGCTATTTCTTATGTTCTTATGTTCAAACAAGGTGCATCCAAGGGTGCTGATGGAGGTCAGAGTGGTACTATCAACACCTCTGACAGTTCTATTGAACAGATCACTGGAGACTGGAGTGGTCTCAGAGGACTGGAGAAGGGCAGAAGTAGTTCCGCTTCACAAAAGTGGTAGCAAGGAAGAAGTGGGTAATTATAGGCCTGTCAGCCTGACCTCAGTGGTGGGTAAGTTAATGGAAACACTACTGAAGGAAAGGATTGTGGAATATCTGGAGTCCAGTGGGTTACAGGATCTGAGGCAACATGGAGTCACAGGGGTGGGGTCAAGCAAAAAAATATGATAGATTTCTTTGACTGGGTGATCAATGAGCTAGATCAGGGCAGGGCAGTGGACATGGCCTACCTGGATTTCAGCAAAGCTTTTGATACCATTCCACATAGGAGACTGATAAGTAAGTTAGGTAGCTTGGGGGTGGTAGCCTGGGTAAGAAACTGGTTAGGGGATAGGAGACAGGGGGTAGTGGTAAATGGAGTTTGCTCCAAGGAAGGGAGGGTGATCAGCGGGTACTTCAGGGGTCAGTGCTAGGACCAGTCCTCTTTAACATCTTTATAAGTGACATAACAGAGGAGCTGGAAGGGCAGGTCTCCCTCTTTGTGGATCACACAAGGTCTGCAACAGAGTGGACACTTTGTGAGGGATGGAAAAGATGGGTAGGGATCTGGAAAAACTGGAGCAGTGGTGAAGGGTATGGCAGTTGGGTTTTAATGCAAAGCAGTGCAAAATAATGCACTTGGCCCATAGAAACCCGATGGTGAAGTACAAAATGGGGGGAGTGATACTGACAATGACCAAGCAGGAAAGAGACCTGGGGTAATCATATTGGATGACCTTAAGGTGGCCAGGCAGTGTGACAAGGTAGTCAGGAGGGCTAGTGGGACCTGGGCGACTTTATTTTCACATTGTTGAAATCTCATTTGTTCCTGAGATCTGTATTAGCAGTGAAAACATGATGCTATGGTGCATATTTACACCATGCATCTCTAAAGGCCCATTCGCATGACCAGATCTGCACCACTGCGAGTGTTGCAGATGGGCTGCACCAGTGTAAGTCATGTCATTTAAATGACTTGAGGGTTGTAGGTCACTCCATTGCAGCAAATTGAGATCCCTGTTTTTGTGGGCTTGTGTACTGGTGCAGGCGTTTTTTGCTAGTGTGTGAACACGCTGCTCCACCTGCACTGGTGCAGCCCTGTGAAGTAGCACATTAGTGCAGCAACTGAATTTTGGTGCCACAATTAGGGCGCTGCAACAAGGGCAAGAGTGACAGGGGCGATCTTGATTTTTGATCGCCCCGCACTCAGTTCACCTTTTGCACCCTATAAATGTTCCCTCTTTTTTGGGGCATGCCCGGCCCGGAGTTAATTATAGTCATTCGGGAGGGGGCGGAATCTTTCCTGCATGGCGCTTTGGTGCTGTGCCTCCAGGGAGCCATGATGCCTGGCACTGCGGAGCCAGGTGGCATATTGCCTGCGCCCATATCAGTGTTGACAAAATAATTGCGCACTGATAGGGGTGAATTGCCCTGGGATACCCCAGGCCAAACATCCAAATCAGCTGGACCTGCCCTCATTACCCACATTAGTATGGTAATGCCTGTAGTTTGGAAGGGATGCAGTTCCCCTGCTGAAGCCTCCAAATCAGCTGGACCTGCCGGCTGATGCCTGGTCCGTCCCTCATTTCCCAATCATGGTAAAACATGTTACATTTTGTAAGGGATGTGGCTAGCATGTTGGCAGAAAAGGAGCACTTGTCTCACCCAGACTGCCTGGTTCTCCTGTTGCTAAGAATTGTGAAATAGATCCACATACAACCTGACTTGGGCAGTTATTACTAACTGTTATTGTCAGCACCTGGTCACCTTTCCCTCCCCAAGGAACTTCAACCAAAACACCAGAAACATAGTCGCACCAATGTAGGGGACTGACGTGTGAGTGGGAGCAGCATTACAGCAGATTGAATGGAGCAGACTGCACTGCAATGCAAACAAGAACTGGGTAGGCAGTGTAAACACACCTTAAGCTGCAAGTACAAATAGCCTGAGAAAACTATCTGGAAACATGAAAACTGAAAGCAATTTAAAAGAACAGATCTGCACTGCAACTTCTAAGCAATTTTCAAAGCTACTTAAAGGTAAATGTGGTGCTTTGCACCTTGCTGAAACTTGCTTTGTTGAACTCTATGTAAACAGACAGGCATACTGTAGTGTCTAAAGGGTGCTGACACATCATGTTCTCATATGCTAATGTAGTTCTCAGAGACAATGAGATTTCAACAACCAGAAAATAGAGACCCCAAGCATAGTTAGAGGAGACTAGTCTGAACAGTGAAAATAAACTAAAACCAGTGGTCGAAGTGTTGAAATAAAAAATGGGGTACTGTGCATGAGATGAGCATGAGGGCTTGATTTTAAAAAGTGGTGGTACACTGTAACCCCTGTACCCCCTCACTTTGACCCCTGACTAAAACAAATATGTATATACCCAACAAATACAGGAAAAGTGTTAACTACTGGCAAAAAAATAAATACAGTTGACAAGATATGAGGGTGTGGTACTCCTTTATGAATCCTACACTGCTTGTCTTTCAGAAGTCAGAATACTTTCCAGGTCCCAAATGTTACAAGTCAGTATTCTAAGGGAGACCAACTTTTGGAAATGAATATAAAATCTTACTGGCAAAAATGTTTCTTTCTTTCAGAGACAAATTACAACCATTTTGAGTTCAAACACTGCAAAATTAGACACCACATAATCAGCCCCCCCACACACACACACACACTCACTTTTTAGGAAATAAAAACTTTATTACCCTTTTGTTTTGGAAGTTCTTACCTGATCTGTGGACATCAGATTTTTCATCAACACAGTTGACAGAAGTTCTGCTTTAATATACTTTACATTATTTCCTGTAATATCTGAATTACCAGAATTACCGTATTTCTCTATGTAAGTAATACAAGTCTATGGTAACAATTTCCCTGTAGGCTGCTCCATTTTCCAAAAAGAAAGTACCAGAATGCCTGTAGATCTTGGAGCACTGGAAGGCATTGTGTTATCTGAACAACCTAGGCGCAGTGCATACTCCGCTGAGAAATTGGCTACCTCTAATAATGCCAGCTAACAAAAAACTCCAGCTTTCTGGGATTATTATTTCTCTAAATAATAAACTGACCCCCAATTCTTTGTAATCATTTTTTGGTTGCTTAGGCTATGCAGTTTAATAAAAGAGTTTGGAACTTTCATTTCTTTGGACTCTATTTCCCCAGGACAGTCAGTTGTGATGTAACACCTCATTTGCCGTGGAGCCCTGCTTGTATCTTATTTTATAGCTGTGAAGGCTGCTGCACAGGGAAGCCATGTGCGCTACCAGGAGTCCCACAGTGAGCCCAAGGCCATGCTGGGATTTGAGAAAAGCACAGGAAATAAACGGTGCACAAAAGGTGAAACTCAAAGTGAGTTTATTGAGACAGATGGTTCCTATTACCTCAGCACATCCATGATTGCTGCATCTTCAGCAGAGGGCCGGAATGTGCCTTGTGACCTCTTGTTGACAGTTTGCATTCTCCTCTTCAGGCCAAACAAGCTCCCACCAACTTTGGTTTCATTCTTACAGCTTCATGGCACAGTATGATCTAAAAACAGCATAAACAGAAGAATATTTTACTTGAAAAAAATACAGTAACAAGAAAGTAGCTCTGTACTTGGCTTCTCACAAAAAATGACGTCACTAGTTTAAAACAATAGGCATAACTCGTGATGAATTTCAAGAGTTACCACTGAATTCCTTGGTTTATATAAAGTCCTTTGGAATTCTTTGCAAATTATTCCTAATGTCTAACAGAGGGGTAAATCAAGGGTGTATCTTAGCCCCTATCCTGTCTACCATCTATTTAAATAGCATTTTAATGCTAATGGATTAGGAAGGCTTCCATGCTCCAGCAATCCTACATAAGAAATCCCTACAGTAACTAATGCTGATGACCTGATTGTATTGTCTTTCTCCCTAGTCGGTCAGCAGAGACAACTGCAAAAACTGGAATAGTTACCACTGGCACTAATAGTAGACATAAATGAAAGGAAAACCAAGATTCCAGTGTTTGGGAAGGAGATGGCTCACTCTACAGGAGGGTGAATAATGGTAGAGAAGAAGAACAAGCATTTGTCAATGCCGAATGCTTGCTTGCTGGCATTAGCAGTGGAAGTGCAGGAGTTAGACAGATACAGTATAGGAATGGCAGTGAAGCACTGAACTGACGCCAACTCCACTCCCACCCTGAAGAGATGGACAGGCATTGGAGTGTGGCTTTGGGTCGTCGCCCATGACGGTCACGACATTTCACCTCACCCTACCCTGCAGACACTGACAAGTGTCGAGGTGTGCCTTGGGGTGTTTGGGCTTTACATTCACCTCATTCCATAGGGAAACATGCAGAAATGGGTGCAGTATAGGAGAATGGGGTGAGCTCTGGGGCCAAAGGGTCCCAGGCGCGCCTCAATGCCTGTCACTGGCTGCAGGGTGGGGGTGGGGTGGAATGGCATGAGCATTACTGTCGACAATTCCAAGTCACACCCCTGATGCCTGTCAGTCCCTACAGGGTAGGGCATTATGGTCGAAAACCCTAATGCCCTGGTCATTTCTTGGTATTTTTACTCCAAGTTTTCAACATGGGCTTTTTGTTACCCCACCACATGAACAGTGACGCTATCAGTTCGTTAGCTGAAAGGTGATTTTGCACAGCGACTGCACCATTTGGGAATGTGCGAAAACACATTTCAAGCAGGATGTGAAAAGTGACAGCTATACTGTTCATGAGGAGGTGTAAAAAATGGCAATGCTAAAAATCTGAAGTGAAAATATAAAAAAACTGGTGAAGGCACGAACATGTGTAGAAACTGTACAACTTACACCCGTAATGTAATTGGTGATTTTTTACAGCAGATTTTCAACACAGGCATTTTGGGACCTCCGCTCATGAGCAGTGTCACTGTGATTTTCTTAATGTGTCCCAAACACTGATTTCTCACAGCGACCGCGCTATTCTGCACCGGAAGTGCCAAAACACATTTCGGCCAGGGTGTGAAAAATGACAGCTGTACTGTTCATAAGAAGGTGTGGAGAAATGCCAATGCTGAAAATCTGGACTGAAAATATTACAAATTCGTGAACTTATGAAGGTGCGTGGAAACTACGCAATGCACACTCATAACACAGTCATTTTATGGACTTTTTGTCACCAAATTTTCAACATAGCCATTTTAAGACCTCTGCTCATGAACAGTGTCACTGTGATGTTCTTAATCTGTCCCAAACATTGATTTCGTACACCAACCATGCCATTGTGCGCTACATGTGCGAAAACACATTTTGGGCAATATGTGAACAATGATAGCTGTGCTGTTCATAAGGAGGTGTGGTAAAATGGCAATGTTAAAAATCTGGAGTGAAAATATTAAAAATTCTTGAAGTTACTAGCGTGCATAGGAACTGCGCAACGCACGCTCGTAAAACAGTCATTTTGGGGAATTTTTTCACCAAATTTTCAACATAGGGTTTTGGGGGGCCTACCTCATGAACTGTGACACTGTCTTTTTATTAATCAGTCCTGAAAGGTGGTTCCATGCAGTGACTGCAAAATCACCTTTCGGGACTGAATAACCAGATGACAGTGACTGAATTCATGAGATGGGGTCTCAAGAACCCCATGTTGAAAATTTGGTGCAAAAATTCAAAAAAATTACTGCGATATGAACCAAAGTTGAAAAAAACCTATTTATGCCGTTATATAGCTTACCGGCATTTCTTCAGTTCGCGGTCAGCTTTGAAGCGTGTAGGCATTCCCGGTCCACCGAAGAATCATCGTGCCATGCTCGAGGTAAGTATGGGATGAAGGTGTGTGTGAGGGAGGTGGGGTGCGTGAAAGAGATGGGTGTGGGTTGAGGGCAAGAGTCAAGAGGGACCGTTTTCTTTTATTTACAGGTTTTTAAAAAGACAATGCAGGATTTTTGCCACGCTGGGGTGGGCTCCCAGTGTGGCACATGGAAGTTTATTTGGGGGGGCAGTGGAGCCAACGGGGGATTGGGCACCCTCATTGGCAATACAGTGTGCTGGGGAGTAGATGACGACACGGGACTTTTGCCACGCTGGGGTGGGCTTCCAGTGTGGCACCTTGAAGTTTGCTTTTTGGGGGACACTGGAGCCAGTGGGGATTGGGCATCCTGTCGGACATACAGTGTGCTTGGGGGGGAGTGTGTATGTGCCCAGGCGGATTGGGCACCCCCTCAGCACATAACAAATGGGGGTGTGCATCATGCCAGGAGATGCAGTGGCATACAGCTGAAACAGAATGACTGCTAAAGTGGTGACGTGTAGACAATTTGCATACTGCTGATGGCATGGCAGTAATAAAATTGCCTACACATTACCACCGCTGATTGTAGTGGTCTTTCTCTTTCAATGGTACGGCACTGCATCTGAACTGCTGTCATAGACAGCTTGAACATTCATTAGTGCCCTGCTGCCACACCTGCAAAAATGATCAGGGCATTGGAAGTGGGGGTGCCACACCTACGAAAACTCATATGGTGGCACTATGTTTCTTGCACATGCGTGCAAGCAAACATAAAAATTACTCACTGTAGTAATGTTACATAGAAACATAGAATTTGACTGCAGATAAGGACCGCTTGGCCCACCCAGTCTGCCCATTTCCCTACCTAATGGATAAGCTGCAGATCCTAGTTAACCAGCAGCCTACTTCTTCCTACCCCCCCCCCCAAGAATTGCCTTATGACTGTCCCATGCATGCTTGAATTCCACCACTGTTTCTGACTCCACAACCTCCTCCGGAAGGCCGTTCCATGCATCCACAACCTCTCTGTGAAAAATACTTCCTTAAAATTACCTCTGAGCCACCCCCATCTTCAAATTGTGCCCCCTTGTTCTTGCACACTTCTTACTTTGAAAGATGCTACCCTCTTGGACTTTGTTGATTCCCTTGAGGTACTTGAAAGTTTCTATCATGTCCCCCTTCTCCCTCCTTTCCTCAAAGCTATACATATTAAGCTCCTTAAGTCTCTCTTCATATGTCTTCCGGTGCAGACCCTGCACCATTTTAGTTGCCCTCCTCTGGACAGCTTCCATCCTGTCTATGTCTTTGCGGAGACTGGGTCTCCAGAAATGCACGCAGTACTCCAGATGGGGTCTCACCAGCTGTCTGTACAGAGGGATAACAACTTCCTGTTTTCTACTGGTGATGCCTCTCCCTATGCATCCCAGTATTCCCTGAGCCCTCCTTGCTGCCCTCTCACATTGCTTGCCCACCTTTAGGTCATCTGATATGACTACCCCCAGGTCCCTTTCCATTTTTGTTGTTGTTAGTATCTCACCCCCCATTGTGTACTCTTCCCCTGGGTTTTTGTTGTTTCTTTTTAAGGGATCACTCACGTGATGTTTACACCTTATGCAGTGATCCCGGCCGAGAGTGATGCCCCAGAGACAGAACCTATGGAAATTTTAGAATTTGGAATGTAGGTTCAAACTCTGCATCTGCACTCCACTCTTGCCGTTGCTCAGATCTGTTTCCAAGCCAGAGTGGAGCAGCGGCTCATGAAACTAACTAAAAGACTAACAAAAAAATGTTATAGAAACATTTTAATAGAATTTTTAAAACAGCAAGCAAATTGAAGCATACTTGTGACATTTTGCCATATAAACAACAACAAACAACAAGGTCACAGTTGTAGGAACTGCAATAGTAATGCTCAAACAACCTCAGTGAAAAAAAAGATAGATTCTTGTGTGAACCTGTTTCAGGTTCTGGAATAACAAGCAGGTTTAGGGAGTGTAAACATAGTGATCGATCCCTTAAGAAGAAACACAATTACAATGGTGAGTAATGTATTTTCTTCTAACCCCAAAAAATCACTCCCTTAGTGTTTACACTTTGTGCAGACTCAATAGCAGTACCTTGGAAGGCTGGGTCCAGAACCTAATTAGAGAAAAGGTTCTGCAAGACAGCAGTTCCAAAGCTGGCATGCCTTCTGGACTGTACTGTATGTCCAAACAGTGGTGCTTTGTGAAGATGTGTACTGCTTTCCAGTTAGCTGCTTTGCTGATGTCTAATAACAGGATGCCCCTTGAGGATGCCGCAGAGGTACCCCCTGTAGAGTGTGCCTTTAAGCCTCTTGGTGGCATTTTCCAGCTTTTTCATAGCAGAACTTAGTTTTAGTAAAGCTGACATATTGAACAGGTATTTCTGCTCAGTCTTTACTAAGGAAGAGGGGGGTAATGGGTCTGAAGGGAGTACAAGGGGTGAGAATGGTGCAGAAATGGACACAAGTCCCTTTACACGAGAAAGGGTCCTGAAGGAACTGGAAGTAATAAGAGCTGATAAAGCAATGGGGCCAGATGGGGTGCACCCAGGGTCCTTAAAGAACTAAGAGAGGTGGTGGCTGAACCTCTGGCTATCCTGTTCAGCCAATCACTGGAAACAGGGGAGGTACCCAAAGACTGGAGGACAGCAGATGTAGTCCCCTTATACAAAAGTGGGAACAAAGAGGAAGCAGGGAACTACAGACCAGTCAGCCTCACCTCGGTAGTGGGAAAGATCATGGAAGCACTACTGAAGGAGAGATTGGTGGAACATCTGGTTGTCAATGGACTACAGGACCCAAGGCAGCATGGTTTCACCAGGGGGAGGCCGTGTCAGACCAACCTCGTTGAATATTTTGACTGGGTGACTAGGGAGGTGGATCGGGGAGGGCAGTGGACATGGCCTATCTGGACTTCAGCAAGGCCTTTGACACTGTGCCACATAGAAGACTATTATACAAACTGGGGAATATGGGTGTGGGCAGGACAGTAGTGTGGTGGGTAGGTAACTGGCTGGGTGGCAGGACACAGAGGGTGGTGGTAAATGGCTGTCACTCCACAGAGGGAAGAGTGACCAGTGGGGTACACAGGGATCAGTGCTGGGACCGGTCCTATTCAACATCTTCATCAGTGACATTGCACAGGACCTAGAAGGCAGAATTTCACTGTTCGCTGATGACACAAAGCTCTGTAACAGGTAGACACACCAGAGGGTGTAGACAGAATGAGAAGGGACCTGCAGAAACTTGAAGAATGGTCAAGGGTTTGGCAGTTAAATTCAATGCAAAGAAGTGCAAGATAATGCATATGGGGCAAAAAACCTGGCACAATATATCAGTTGGGGGTGAGGATATAGCATGCACCAAGCAGGAAAGGGATCTTGGGGTTGTCATCTCTGATGACCCCAAGGTAGGGAAACAGTGTGACAAGGCATCAGGTAAAGCAAAATAGGATGCTGGGATGTATAGGCAGGGGCATCACCAGCAGGAAAAGGGAGGTCATAATTCCGCTATACAAGACACTAGTGAGGCCCCACCTGGAGTACAGTGTACAGTTCTGGAGACCATACCTACGTAAGGACATAGACAGGGTAGAGAAGGTTCAGAGGAGGGCAACAAAGATTGTGCATGGGTTGCATCACAAGTCCTATGAAGACAGGTTGAAGGAACTGAACATGTACTCCTGGAGGAGAGGAGGAGGGATATGATAGAGACATACAAGTATCTTACAGGGAGGAACAGGGAGCAGGAAAACACTATTTTTAAGCGAAAAAGATGTTTCAGGACTAGAGGGCATGGGATGAAGTTGGAGGGAGGACGATTCAGAGGAAACATGAGAAAGAATTTCTTCACAGAACGGGTGGTGGACAAGTGGAACACCCTGCCAGAGGAAGTGGTGGGAGCTGAAACAATCACGGGATTTAAGAATGCATGGGATAGACATAAAGGAATTCTAGAGGTCAGGGGTAAGGGGAAATAGACTTCTAGGAAAACAAACTGAACTTACAAGCTCAAATGGGCAGACTAGGTGGGCCATAGGCCCTTATCTGCCGACACTGTCTATGTATCTATGTATCTATGTAGAACTTAATGCAATAGACTATCCAATGAGAGATCTCTTTGTAGCTGGTTTGCCTTTGCCAGTTTCACTATAGGTAATTAAAAAGCTGGGTACTTTGGGACCTGACACCTTTTGTCTGGTCCATGTCGAGAGACAGGACTCGCTTTAGGTCCAGGCTATGCAACTTATTTTCACCTGGACTGGAATGCCCTGGATAGAGTACAGGGAGGATCACTGACGATTCAGGTAGAATTCAAATACCACCTTGAGAAGGAATTTTCTTTTGGTTCTAAGAACTATTTATCCTTCTGGGGGATTACATAATTTGGCTCTGTACAGAGGACTTGCAATTCACCAAACCCTTAGCAGAGGTTATCGCAACCAGAAATATGTTTTTTTCATGTGACATACTTCAGGGCAGCAGTTTTCAGAGGCTCAAGGGGAGGCTCCATATGCTTGGCAAAGTATAGGTTGAGGTCTCAGGGTGGGACAAGTTCCCTCACTGGTGGGTACAAGTGGTTTAGGCCTTTAAAAAAACTTCTGAAAATGGGCTGTGAGGCCAAAGAGTTCTCCTTTCCATCTGATATGTGTGCTGATACTGCTACTAAATGCACCTTTAAAGCTGAAGGCCATAGGCCTCATAACTGTAGGTGTACTAGGTATTGTAGAATTACTGGCAACCCTGCCTCTGTTGGGTTTATGTTTCTGGGGCATACCAATAGGAAAACATTTCCATTTAGGATAAGCTTTCCTGGTAGCAGGTTTCCTTGAAACCTTAAGCACCTTCAGGACTTCTGAGAAGTCCAACCTGAAAAATTTAACTCCTCAACGATCATGACCTCAGTTACAGGGCCCATGGGATTCAGGAATGTTATTCTGTCCTGGGACCAAGTCAGTAGACTGTGACGGAGTGGCCAACTGATTGGATTCTTGTCAGACACGACCAGAAGCACTGAGTATCACGCCTATCTGTCCCAGTCTGGAGCTATAATGATCATTGTTGCAGGTTCCCTCCAGAATTTCAGAAGTACTTTCTGAATGAGCGGAAATGGTGGGAAAGCATACAGAAACTTCCCTGTCTAGTCCAGTATGAGAGTGTCCTCTGGGACTGTTCCTCTGACTAATGGTCTGCAACAAAACTGTGGGAGCTGATAGTTCTCCCAAGATGCAAACAGGTCTATATGGGAGGCAGTATAGCGCAATGGGTTAAGACTCTGAGCTGCAGATCTGGAGACCTGGGTTTGAATCCCACAGCCTCCTAACTGCATACTGTGTGATTCTGAGCAAGTCACTTAACTTCCTTGTGCTCCCAGGTCACATCTAGAAACAAGCTTTGGCTTAGTGTGCTACTCCTAGTTAAACAATGTTCCCTTTCCCTATGTTGGGTGTGCCCCACCTTCTGGACACTGTGTCCAGAATCTGCTGGTTTAAGGCCCATTCATGATTTCCCTGGCTGATTCTGCTTAAGAAATCTACAAGGACATTGTCTTTGCCTGGCAGAAACATAGACTCTGATAGCAGATGCACTGCAGATATGTTTGCTTCTAAGGAATATACCAGGTCCCAGATCCTTTTTGCCTCTGTACAGTTATGAGGATCTCATTCTCCCTGCCTGTTTATGTAGTACATTGTTGTGGTGTTGTCTGTCCTGATTTGGACAGTCTGACCCTGTAGATGGAAGGAGATAGATTGCATTAGTAGCAGTACTGCTCTGAGCTCCAGGGGGTTCCTGTGTTCTACTGACTGCTATGGCCTCCATGTGCCACTCACTGTGAGGTCCTGCAGGTGGGCACCCCACCCCAGGGTTGAGGTATCCACAGTAAGAATACTTGGTGACTGCTGAAGGCAGAGAATGCCCTCTTTGAGGTTGTTTCTTCCTTCCACTGTGGTAATGATTCCCTTAGTGCTTTTGTCACTGGCACTAGCTTTGAAAGTGAATCCCTTCTTTGGGACCAGTTGTCCCTTAAGTTGTACTGGGTGTCTCTCACTTGGAACCTGGCCGTGGAACTACAGCTGTGGATGTGGCCTTGTGACCTACAGTAGTAACTGCAGGAAAGCTCTTGCAGGTGTTGGCTGACCTGCTGTGAAAAACTCTGCTGTTGCCATCAAAGCTATAACGCTGGCCTGCGGGAGGAAAGGTTTCCCCTGCTGGGTGTTTAGCTCTGCTCCTATTAAGTCCAGCATTTGAACAGGCTCTAACTGGGACTTCTGCAGGTTTATCAAGCATACCAGGTTTTCCAAGGTGCTTTTTACCAACTGAACCGAGCACCTTGCCTCTTGTTTTGTTTTCCCCAAGACTAGCCAGTCGTCCAGGTAGGGGAAAACCACCACACCTTGTTTTCTCAGATCTGCTGCCACCACAGTCGGGCACTTTGTGAAAACCCTTGCACTTGAGGTGAGATAAAATTGGAGAGCTGTGAACTGTTATTGGCAGTTCCCCAGCTTTAATTGGAGGTATTTTCTGTGAGACTGTCTGACTGGTACATGAAAATAGGAATCTTTCAGATCCAGGGATCCCAGCCAATAAGCTTTTTGCAAAGATGGTATCACTGCTCTTAGTATGACCATCTTGAATTTTTCTTTTTTCAAATGTTTGTTCAGAAACCTGAGGTCTAAAATGGGTTGTCACTCTCAATTTTTCTTACAGGTCAGGAAGTATCTTGAGAATAGGCCCCTGCTCCACTGAGAGGCAGGGACTTTTTCTATAGCTTTTGATATTAACATTTGTTTTCTTCCAGTTCCAGCAGAATTTGTTTTCTGTGGGAGAGTGAGCCGGAAAACCTCTGTGTTTCTGCAGGTTTGGAAAGTGTTATAACTGCAGACACAACACCCAGCCCACTACTTCCAGTACCCACTTGTCTGTGGTAATGTTTACCCATTCTTGGAAGTAGTGTGCCAATCTTCCTCCCACTGGCAATGGTTGGGTGAACTGGGCAAATTTGTCAGGGTTTTGTTTTGGCTGGAACGTAGGTGCTGAAGCTGCAGCGTTACGCCTGGAAGCCCTCTTTCCCCTTCCCCTATAGTAAACTCTTTGTGACTGGTACTCATAGGGAGCATAAGAGACAAAGGTTTTTGGGAAGTATCCCCTGCCTCCGCCTCCCTTTCCATATGACCTGTAGGAGGAGGAGGCCTTTTCCGTCTCATTGTTAATTTTGAAAGTATTTTTGTATTCAGCCATTTTTTTTCAGGTGAGCCTCTGTTTGTCACCAAATAATGAATCTCCCTCAAAGAAGAAATTAATGGCTTTGTTTTGTGTATCCTGGGAAAGAATGATAATCCTCAAACAGAAAAACATGCTTAAGGACACTACAGGAGCCAAAACTCTGGCAGTGGCACCACTGGTGTCCACTGCAGTGTGGAAAATATATTGTGCGGCATCCAGGGCTCATCTTGTTGTAGCAATCAGGTCCTGTGCCAAACTATGAGAAACCATTCAATCCAAAATTGCAGTTTTCAGAATATAATGCATCTGATCAGACGAGAGGACAGGTGGTAGGAGCACCTTGTTTATTGCTGCAGCAGTCGCCATAAGAAGTTGCTAAAAAGCAAAAAAATAAACCACACAAAAAAATATATAGATGTACATTTTGGATGGGAGGGAAGAGAAAAGAAGAGAGAAAGGACTCTGTTTACTGGTGCGAGGGGCAAGGCGCGGCAACTTTTATTTATATGGCGCCCATTCCCGGAGGCTCTGGGCGCCTAACAGCAAGAAGGTACAGGTCATAAAATTGGAGTGGGGGGGACTGCTCGCCAGGGGAGGGTGATGGGTCAGGACTGGAGAAAGGAGGAATCCAAAGAGACTGGGGAGATAGTGGTGGCCTGGGGGGGGAAGCAAAAGACAGACAGTGTGGCAGTGTGACTGTGTACATGAGCAAGGGCAGGCTGGCAAAATCTTTAACTTGTGCCATTGCAGAAGATCCATAGGAGAGAGGGAGAGAGACTACTGGAGGCCCAAGAGAAATGTTACAGTTACAAAAAATCCCAAATGAAAGTTTTTTTCTTTTCTTGGCCTCAGATAGAAACATAGAAACATAGAATTTGACGGCAGATAAAGACTGCTTGGCCCACCTAGTCTGCCCATTTTCCTACCTAACAGATAAGCTGCAGAGCCTAGTTAACCAACAGCTTACTTCCTCCTACCCTCCACTAGGACTGCCTTATGCCTGTCCCATGCATTCTTGAATTCCCCCACTGTTCTTGACTCCATGACCTCCTCAGGGAGGCTGTTCCATGCATCCACAACCCTCTCTGTGAAAAAATACTTCACACATTACCTCTGGTGCATCCCCCTCTATCTTCAAATTGTGCCCCTGTTCTTGCACATCTCTTTTTCTGAAAGATGCTACCCTCTTGGACTTTGTTGATTCCTTGAGGTACTTGAAAGTTTCTATCATGTCCCCTCTCTCCTTCTTTCCTCAAGGGTATACATATTAAGCTCCTTTAGTCTTTTCTTCATATGTCTTCTGGTGCAGACCCTGCACCATTTTGATTGCCCTCCTCTGGACAGCTTCCACTCTGTTATGTCTTTGCGGAGATGGGGTCTCCAGAACTGCACACAGTACTCAGATGGGGTCTCACCAACTGTCTGTACAGAGGATAACAACTTCCTGTTTTCTATTATTGATGCCTCTTTCTATGCATCCCAGTATCCCCCAGCCTTCCTTACTGCCTTCTCACATTTGCTTGCCCACCTTTAGGTCATCTGATATAATTACCCCCAGGTCCCTTTCCATTTTTACTGTTGTCAGTATCTCACCCCCCATTGTGTACTCTTCCCCTGGGTTTTTGTTTCCCAGGTGCATTACCTTGCACTTCTTTGCATTGAATCTGAGCTGCCATACATTTGACCATTCCTCCAACCTTGCCAAGTCCCTTCTCATCCTTTCCACTCCATCTTGTGTATCAATCCTGTTGCAGATCTTTGTGTTGTCTGCAAAGAGACATACTTTTCCTTCCAGTTCCTCTGCAATGTCACTTATAAAGACATTAAAAAGGACCGGTCCCAGTACTGAACCCTGCGGTACCCCACTAGTAACCCTCCTTTCTTCACTGTGTACTCCATTTACTACTACCCTTTGCATCCTGTTGTCTAGCCAATTTTTTATCCAGGCTACCATCTTGGGGCCCACTCAAGGCTGGCTAACTTGTGTATTAATCTTTTGTGTGGACTGTATCAAATGCCTTGTTAAAATCTAGGTAGACCATGTCCACAGCCCCTCCCTGGTCTACTACTTGGTCACCCAGTCAAAGAAATCTATTAGATCTGTCTGACACGACCTTCCCATCGTGAATCCATGCTGCCTTGGGTCCTGTGCCCCACTGGCCTCTAGGTACTCAAAAATTCTTTCCTTCAGAAGTGATTCCATCATTTTCCTACCACTGAGGTCAAACTAACTGGTCTGTAGTTTCCTGCCTCTGTCCTGCTCCCACTTTTGTGAAGAGGAATCACATCTGCCTCCTCCAGTCCCTCAGGTACCACCCATCCTCCCATGATTTGTTAAAGAGAGTAGTCAGCTGTGTCACTGGTTCTACCCTTAGTTCTTTTAGAATTCTTGGGTGAATCCATCAGCCCCATTACTTTGTCCACCTTCAATTTTATTAGTTCTTTCAGAACCCTTTCTTCTGTAAATGGACTGGTATCGACCCCATCTTCAGAGTGTTTCTCTTGTTTGGTTTAGGTACCTCCCCTCCTCTTCCTTTGAATACTGAGCAGAAATATTCGTTCAGTATCCCTGCTTTTCACTGTCCCCTCTACCCACATTCCCTCCCTTTATTAAGCCTCAGTATCCCTCCTTTGGTCTTTCTTAACCTCCTAATGTACTATAAAAGGTCTTATCCCCTTCTTAACAGAATTGGCTATCCTTTCCTCAGTTTGGGCCTTTGCTATTCTGACTGCCTTCCCTGCCTCTTTCTGGTTTAACTGATAAAGGTTCTCTGTCCTGCTCCTTCTGTGTTTCCTTATATTTCCTGAATGCTATGCTTTTCCTAACCTTCCCTGCCACCTCTTTTGAGAACCATAGTGTTTTTTCCTTCGTTGTGTTTTATTGATTTGCTTTACACAAAGGCTTGTTGCCCCTGTGATGGCTGTTTTGATTACTCCCCATTGTTCCTCCACCCCTCCTTCTTGCCTGTTTGCTAGTGCTTTTCTAAGGCACTCTCTCATTTTCCCAAAGTCAGCCCTCCTAAAGTCCAATACTCTTGCTTTTGTATGGCTTGATTGTATGGCTTGTTTATCGTGAACCACACTGTTTGGTGGTTGCTTGTTCCCAGATGGCTACCACCTCTAAATCTGAGATTCTTTCTCCGTCCCCATTTGAGAGGACCAGGTCTAAGATTGCTCTCTTCTGAGTGGGTTCCAACATTAGCTGTCTGAGGCATGCCCCCAAAGCATCAAGAATGACCCTGCTTTGATGCTCGCAGCAAAGGTGCTCCAGTTAACATCTGGCATATTCAAGTTCCTATCAACAATATCTCCACTTTTTTCTGCCATTCTGGGAAGCCTTCTATCATTTCCTTGTCATTTCCCACCCTGAGATGGGGGTCTGTATACAACCCAATGCGGATTGTGGTGCCATTTCCTGTCTCTAGGGTGACCCAGAGTGCCTCATCTGCTCCCTGTTTACTCTTTTAGTTCTGTTGCTTGATCCCTCTCACATAGAGAGAGCTCGTCCTCCTCTTTACCCTCCCTGTCCCTCTGTAGATTGTGTATCCTGATATGTTGATATCCCAGTCATGGTTCTCTGTGTACCATGTTTCTGTGACTGCCACAACATCCAGGCAACCTCTTCCATCAAGGCCACTAGTTCACGGAGTTTGTTACACAGACTACGGGCGTGGTACTCATCACCCTCCACTTTTTGATAGCCTTACCCCTTTTAGCCCCATTCCTGTCCTTACTGCCTTTGCCTTGTTTCACATTTACCTCTGTCTTGCTCCCTAATAACTTCTCTACCTTGGTGTTTACCTCACTAATTACCATGTTTTGTGGGGAGCTGGGATTTCCCTCGTTCTTTTCAGTGCTCTCCCTTGGCTAGTTTAAATGCTTGCCAATGAAGCATTTAAACCTCTCACCTAGGATCCTGGTTCCCCGACAGATGCAGACCATTGCACCAGTATAGGTCTGCATCCCTCCAGGTGGCTCCCCAGTCCCCAATGAAGCCAAAACCCTGAGCTCCACACCAGTTTTTCAACCACTCATTGAATTCCCTGGTGAGGAGTGCCCTAGCATCACCCTTGCCATAGACAAGCAGCACCTCCGAGAAGGATACCGTATGTGCTACTTGTGTAAGGCCCCTCCCCAACTCTACAAACTCCTCTTGCACTGCTCTGATCCCATTCCTAGCCAGGTCATTTGTCCCTAGGTGGATAGTGTAGCTGTGTGTACATGAGCAAGGGAGGGCAGGCTGGCAAAATCTTTGACTTGTGGCATAAAGATCTATATGAGAGAGGGAGAGACTACTAGAGGCCCAAGAGAAATTTAACAGTTACAGAAAATCCCAAATGAAAGTTTTTTTCTTTTCTTGGCCTCAGACAGTGTAGCTGTGTGTACCTGAGCAAGGGAGGGCAGGCTGACAAAATCTTTGACTTGTGCCATTCCAAATCCAGATCCAGAGGACAGAGGTGGAGACTACTGGGGGCCTAAGAGAAATTTTACAGTTACAGAAAATCCCAAATGAAAGATTTTTCCTGGCTTCAGTGTGGCTGTGTGTACAGGGCAAGGGCAGCAGGCTGGCAAAATAAATCTTTGACTTGTGCCATTCAGAGGGGGACAGAGAGAGAGAGAGAGAGAGAGAGAACTGCAGGGGGCCCATGAGAAATTCAACGGTCCCAGAAATTCCAAACAAAATTTTTTTTCCTGACTTCAGTGTGGCTGTGTGTACAGGTCAAGGGCAGCAGGCTGGCAAAATAAATCTTTGACTTGTGCTGTCCAAAGAGGGGAGAGAGAGACTGCAGGGGGGCCCACGAGAAATTTAACAGTCCCAGAAATCCCAGTTAATTTTTTTTCCTAGCTTCAGTGTGGCTGTGTGTACAGGGCAAGGGCAGCAGGCTGGCAAAGTAAATCTTTAACTTGTGCGATCCAATCATGATCACTTGTAAACGTTCATACATGATTTCATGTATTAAAAAAAAATACCGTTTGTACAAACAACATATAAGCTGATGCGTCTGTGCTGCTGGTGTGGGTGGCCCAGGGGACAATCTGACTTTGTAACTGGTAGCAGGCCGTTTACAGTATAACACAAGTAAAGTACAACTACTGTACACACGAGTGTCATCATCATCATCACTCATTCCCCATTATTCCTCCTTAGTATCATTAGTTTTATAGTATATCACATTACATTATGTATGACAAGCACTAACAAACCCCATGGTGGGACTGTGCTGTGTGTGGCTATGTGCCAGATGTGTCTGCATCTCCAATTCAAATTCTGAGGCACATTTAACAGTTGCTGAATTTGATAACTTAACAGTAACTGCACTTTAGGAGTCAGTCAAGTAATCTTGGAAGGAAGTAGTGATGGAATGCTGTGCTGTCCGTGTACTGTGTACAGTCATGAGTCATGACAGTAAATTTGTCCCTGGCCTGTGTGTGTGAGTCATCAGAAGGACATCACGTTAGTTAGAGGGATCTTTTTTTACAGGTTAGAATACTAAGAAAAAATGGATCAAAGTATTGATGAGGCACATTCTGTTTCTCAGGTAGGCAGTGGCACTGCAAAAGACAGCAATCAGCCTGAAAAGGAAAAACAAAATCAAACCCCAAAATGTGATGTGTTCTCATCTGAAGTTTCGTCTTCCAAGTGAATGCTTGAATACAAAAAAGGTGACTGTCTCAGATCATTATCAGTCCAATGTAAAAAAAAAAAAGTTATGTAGTTAAACAAAACTACAGGCATGGTGGGTACCACCCACAGAGGCACCCAATGGTATGGAACAATTGCATACTATGCTACTGCCAGTCTATCACCCTCATCCAATTCTTCCTAGGTTAGAACCCGACAAGGGTAATAAAAATAAAGATGAAGTGATGTTTACTGGAGGGGATGGAAATTGCAGATGAGGAAGAAACAGGCAGAAATGTTTTGGTTGTGGAGGGGGCAGTGGGAATAAACCACAAGAGGAACAGGCCCAAGAAACCCCTGGGGGGGGACCCTGAAAAGGTGACTGAGGTGCTGTGCCTTCCTCGGAAAAAAACTAAAAAAATATCATCTTTTGTTTGGTCATACTTCTCCATTAGTGCTTCCAATGAGTTGGTAGCAACATGTACTATTTGTAAATGGCCAATAAGCAGGGGTAAAAAGAAAGGAGCACTGGGAACTTCAGCACTGAAATAGCTCCCAGACAGATGTCATAACATTACTGAGAACTCCAGTTGTGAGTTTCGAAGAGAAAGTGACAGTGATAGTTCACTACACTCAGGGGTAACTCCCACAGATGAAAGCAGTGGCAGTCACTGCAGCCCTACTGAAACACCTCCACCACCACTTCCTCCCATTCAAAGGACTCCTCCTACTGTTAGTGAAAGTGACTATGAGTTCAAAAGCTCTCCTTCTTCAGGGAGACAGCTTACCATCTCAGAAACATGAGTGTAAAGCCAAATATGCCTCGACTCACCCTGTTGCTGTTATAATAACCAAAATAATTTCAGAAATGATAGCTGTTGATTTGCTACCATATAACGTGGTTGAACATATAGAATTAAGGCAGCTGCTTGAGTACCTCGATATAGTATACCGTCACGGAAATACTTCTCGACAACAGGGATTCCAGATCTTTATGATGTCGTATGTAAAAAAATGAAAACGCGTCTTGTGCAATGCTGTTGGAAGGGTGGTGCATCTCACAACAGATATCTGGACAAGCTGTCAGCCTGAACCCTTCATTTCTGACACGGCACATTGGGCACGTTTCGATAATTCATGTGGGACTGGGGACAGTGAAGCATCACAGTTTGCTGTTCTCAGAATGTTTTATTTTCCATCTGAACATACCTCATACAACATCAGTGAAGAGCTCCAAAAACCAATACAGCAATGGCTCACATCACAGGGACTGTCAGTTGGCTTTATAGTTGCAGATAATGGATCCAACATAAGGAAGGCCTTGGAGGAAGGGGGCTTTGTTCACATCCGCTGCTTTGTACATTGCTTAAATTTAATAGTTCATGGTTTTCTGGATGATGATATGGAGATTAAGGCTCTCATTAGCACTCTTAAAAGAATATGCACTCATTTCAGTCACTCAAGTAAATCCCGTCACTTGTTTGAAAAAATACAGCAGGAGCAAAGTTTACCTCTGCACAGACTGATTCAAGGCATTTCTACTCGATGGAATTTGACCTATTATATATTCCAAAGGCTGCTGGAACAAAAGAGAGCTGTCAGGCAATACATCTTGAAAATAAAATTAGTGATGCAGTCATTTATAATACTCCACAACAGTGGGCCATGCTGCAGTTTCTAATTTTTCTGTTCCAGCTATTTGAGGAAATCACCAGAGAGGTTAGTGCAAGCACAGCAACTCTCAGCCAGGTGATACACCTAATAAAAAATTTAAAATTCTGATTGAATCTGATTAGGGGAAAGTTGGAGAAGTAAGACAGTTACATGATCACACAGACTGTCAGTGGTGCTGCTGATACATGCAGGTTGCCCCCCAGAATACAACAAGATCTAACGGGACGTATGATCAAAAGAATTGAAGATGACAAACTATGTAAATTACTCCATTCTGAGTACTACATGTTTAACCCCTAGGTGGCACTATCCTAAGGGCTACTACCCCTGCCTACTTGGCTAGTAGCAGGTTAAGGGGCCTGAGTTCTGAAACGGGTGCCTCCACCCAGAGGTCAGGGTTGGTAGTGGTCAAGCTAACCTGAGCACAGCCCTCCGGGACACTGTAACCCCCCTTTTTCCTTACTAGTGGCCGGAACAATACACAATAATCACTTTCACAATACCCCTGATACACCACACAAGTATCCATACTGTTTGCACTTACCACCAGGGCTTTCCTCTGGCCTGGCCCTGGGGACCCCTGTAAAACAAGGTTAAACACAACAAATAACAGCAGTACAGTACTCTTGCACAGACTGGAACCACAGTCAGGGTAAATGCAAAAAAGAGTTAGATCTGATTTATTTAAGGGGCTTGAACAAGGGATGGGTGTAATCAGGTTAATTTGCTTAAAGGCTCTATCAATCAATCAAACAGTTATGCATGCACTTCAGGGTCCATAAACAGTCACACACTCTGGGTACCCAGGTGAAGAATGGTGGGCTAGCCAGGAACGTTGCTGCTGGTTGGGGCCCTGTGATGGAAGAAAACAACATGCACAACACACACTATTTGTAATCCAGAGTCAGAGGGCTCAGTCTGTGAAAAGAAATCAACAAGACAATCAGATGACACACTTTTAGATTAGGCTATTGTTGCAGGAAGCTACCCTGAAGATTTCTCACGATACCCAAGACTGGACACAGGCTGGACTAATATCGAGACAGCAGGGGGTTAATCTGGAGTGCTAGGAGAAGCAGGACCCAACGATTCGCTAAGGCATTGTTCCTGTTCAAGTGTGGAGCAGGGGGCTGATCCCCAATCAGGTCTCTTGTCGGTGGTTTCTCTGTGCAGTGGGGTAGTCTGGCAGGGACAGCATGGCATGGCCCAGGCTGAATGAAGATGAACGCGGATTCAGTCCGATTAGGCTGGATAAAGCTTCCAGCAAGCAGAACACAATTCACACAGTGGGGAACTAAATCATGACCCACTTTCAATACACAGCACATTTACATGTAAAGAAATTCTACTGTACCAGACAAACCGCTCGCCGGTCATGATTGCAAAGTCTCTGCACAAACCGGAGATTCCAAAGCAGCTGGAAATCCTGACAGGCCGATCGCATTCAGCAAGTCTGCTGTCTTCTTCAGGTTAAAGCCTGGTCACAGTCCAGTAGCTTAAATAGTCCTCACAGCTCAGATTCAGTCTGAATAAACTCTATTTTCCCTCTCAGGGACAGCAGGCAGACAGGCAGGGCAAAACTCAGCCCTTTCACAGTTCTCCCATGCAAAACTACACAGATTTGCTACTCAAAATCACTTGAGCTGCTACTTCTTCACTTCTCAGCTCAAAACTGAAACTAGCTGCAGCAGCCTGGGAAATTCCCCAAGATCCAAAAGGTTCAGTTGGCTCATCCTCCTGTCAGTCACAACAAAGGCTCCCCCTTCAGGTGCAAAAAGGTGCAAAAAGCCCCAAACTACAATTCCTACAGATTTTGACTCCAGACAGTTCCTGTAGTCTGGCTCCATTTTAGGTCCACCAGTACTGATTGGTCCAATTCGCAGTCCAGGACCAAGATAGTGGAGATAAACAAAACAGTCCTTGCTGCAAAGAAGGCAGGTTAGACAAACTACATTTCATTATCACTCTAAATGATTTTCAGCAAATAGTTACATCTTTCAACAAAGCTCCTTCTCAGATTACTTATGACTGCAATCCAGGCAGCTCTTAAAGAGACAGTACACAGAGGCTATACAGGCACTCTCTGGCAATCACATTTAAATTGCTCAAACATAGGGCACCAGCCTAGCAGTGAGCATTTAGGCAAGCTCGAGGAAGACTTTTCAGGAACCCCCATTTGTAGGGGGGTTACATATTAAAGCAACAATCTTGGACCCACAAAACAAATTGAAGCAACTACTGAGTGATGATGATGATGACACTTGTTTCGAGATAAACAAACAAGAAATACTTGACAAGGTGTGTGCTGTCATGGAACAGAGGACAACAGCAGCACCACATTCAGAATCTTCTTCATGACACAGTACAGCATCAGGTGGCCCATCCTCTACTGTTGCCTCATTTTCTCCCTCTTCCTCCTCTGCAGCTGAATCTTCTTCTTCACCACCAGCCAAGCATAGCACTGTCCCACAGTCACTTGGTTCTGCTTCATGTCTCTGGAATCACTTGGAAGATGTAATTGTAACATCTTCTTCATCTGCCTCTTGTAACATAGCCTCAGCACAGACCATTGTTGAAATGTACCTGGCAGAGCCCAATATCTGCTGGATTGCTGATCCTTTGCAATACTGGAAATCCAAACAAAATATGTGGCCTGCTTTAGTAAATATTGCAATGAAGTACATGAATTGTCCTCCGACTAGCGTCTGTTCAGAGCAATTGTTTAGTTCAGTCGGTAACGTCATTACTGACACATGATCCTGTTTGACACAAGAAAATACTGAGTGCCTCACATTTCTCAAAGTCAACATTTCTCAGTTAAATTTCAAATATGATACCTGAATAAAACATACACTGACTGTTCCAAGCAGGCCTTATTCACAAAACACTTTCAAGAATTTGTGCTTGTGGTGAAAATCCTTTGTGAATAGGGTCTACTACATGAGTTAGCAAGTAATTGCAACTAGTCAGGTCAGGACTGTCAGGACAGACTAGGCCAGGCCACTATTACTTGAATTTTTTAATTTTATTTTTATTTAGTTTTTGTTAACCGGGTAAGTGCACTAGCAAAAATTGACTATTTTCAGGCACGACCCGGGAGAGTACAACAGGTAAATACAAGCAGAATAGCAATTCTAGAGAGCAATTACAGTACATACAGATGTAGGGTTACATTCCATGTCATCAGAAAATACAGAGGAAACAATAATACCTTTACATAAGTGCTGTACACATCTACGGTAGTATATGAGGTGAAAGGAGTAACACAAGTAGGAGCCAGAGGTAGAAGGAATGGGGTAGGTAAAAGGAAGACAGCATGTTGGGGGTAGAGAAACATGTAGAGAAAAGTAATGGGAGGAGAGGGAGAGGGAAAGAAACTAGGATGGGGTAATCAAGTGTGGCTATAGCAAGTGCAGGTGTCAGCCAGAGATAAGTAAAGCCTCAGCTCCCTTTTGAAGCAGAGATGAGACTTAGTCAGCCGCAAATCTGGGAGAAGAGAGTTCCAGATTCGAGGGGCAGAGTGCTGGAAGGCTGTGGTACCTTTGGAGGTGCGACACCTAGGTACGTGGAGAAAGGATTGATCAGTCGAGCACAGGCCATGGTAGGAGTTTTGGGGAACAAGCAGTGTAGCAAGTGAGGATGGGGTGTTCAGACGAAGAACAGAATCAACAAGTGAGCACAGAGCATATTTCCTATGAGCTGAGGGGGAGAGCCATTTCAAGTCCTTGTATAACTGGCAGTGGTGTGTAAGGCGAGGAGACGAGGAGGCATACCTACAAATGTTGTTATACGTTACATCCAGCTTATGAAGGGAAGTCTTATGTGCTGAGATGAAAATGGGAGAACCGTAAGTAAGGGCAGGGAGCAAGATCCCCCTAGCAATGGCCAACTTGGCAGAAGGTGTAAGCATATAGCTACTCTTATAGGCTACACCCAGTTTTGAATTAGCTGCTTTGCAAGCAGATAGAATATGCAAGTTGAAATCGAGGGATTGGTCAGGAAGGACCCCCAGGTAATTAAAGGACGTAACACATTCGATGGGTGAGTCTCCTAAAACTCTGACAAGCATGTCCACAGAGCGAGCCTTAATCTTTTTGGCCGAGCCTAGAAGCATGGCCTTTGTCTTCCTTGAGTTCAGTACCAGTTTATGGTCAGATAGCCAGTGCTGCACATTACTGAGATTGGTAGACAAGGAAGAGTTTATGGACTCAACATTCATGGAGCTTGAGTAGAGGACCAGATCATCCGCATAAAGAATTGATGAACACGATTGGAGAGTGCCTGTAATATTGTCAACAAAAAGTGAGAAAAGCAAAGGACCCAGGATCGAACCCTGGGGAACTCCAATATTTATGGTGGTGCTATCAGATAGGGAGGAGTTGTACTTAACCACTTGAGACCTATTTAACAGGTAGCTTCTAAACCATTCAACAACAGGAGTTGAGAAACTACTTTGATGGAGAGTGGTAAGGAGCAGTGGATGATCAATGAGATCAAAAGCCTTTGAAAGGTCTACAAAGACAGCGCCGGTTAGTAGACCACCATCCATATTTGATAGAATATCAGTTGTGAGTTTCAGGAGGGCTATCGACATGGTATGTCCTTTCCTGAAGCCATGCTGTGTTACAGAGAGAAGGTTATATTTGGTTATATGGGCAACTGTTTGCGAGGCAACAAGTTTCTCCAGGATTTTACTGTGGACTGAGAGAATAGCAATGGGCCTATAATTAGTGATATCCTTCGGGTCACCTTTCTTGAAAACTGGAGTAATTCGAGCAGTTTTCCATATATCCGGGACCTTGCTACCACAGAGAGACAGTGTAAAAATTCTAGCCAGGGCAAGGCTATAAGGGAGCTGCAAGCTTAAGTAATCTGGGTTCAAGAAGTCAGAGCCATGCTAGTGTTGTCTGAGATGGACTTTAGTAGTGGCAAGACATCTTGACTAGTGATTGCCTTGAAATAAAAAGGAGGAGAGTTTGGCACATTAGGTAGATCAGTAGCGGTGTTTTGCTTGCCAGTGGTGAGTGCCGGAGAGCATGCAGCCAATTTTGGAAGAGCGAGGTATACTGTGATAAATCTGAGAACATATGATTGAAAGAGTTTGCAATGGTGACTGGGTTGTTACAGTGTACTCCATTCAGTAACATGTCTTCTTGCATATCTGATTGTGAAGTGCCCAAAAAAGTCTTTATGTGTGTCCAGAATTTTTGCGGGTCACCAGCAGAGCTTAAGAGCAGGTTCTTGCAGTAATTGCTCTTGGCAGCCCTGATCATCTTTCTGCAGGAGTTCCTATGAGCTCTGTAGTTATTGAAATCTGAGAGAAGTCCAGTGAGCTTGTAGCACGTCCAGTGTTTGTCCCTGAGACACAGGTTAGCAAGCAGGTCTTTGTGGAGCCACCTGGTCGGTTTGCCTCTGACATGCCTGGTGACCTGTGGTGCATGCTTCCGTTGAAGAAGAAGAAACTTTTCCAAAAAGATTTGAAGGGCTTCATCAACATCCATGGAGGTATGGATAGCAGTCCAGTCAATTACCGAAACATCAAATAGAAATTTGTCAATATCCAACTTGGCAAAGTCAGTGAAGGTGACAAAACGCGGTGGACGGGAGGGAGATGAGCCAGCAGACCAAATGCAGAAAGTAGGAGAGTGGTCAGATTATGTATCAGCCAATATGCCTGATACATATACGTGCTCCAAGCGATTCTGCAATACCCAGTCAATGAGAGTTGACGATTTCCGTGACGGGGCAGTGCTGGTAGGTACAGTTATCAGCTGGTGCAAATTGTAGCTGAGCAACAGAGATTGTAGTGAGCCATGGGCTGTTCCCAGCCAGTTCAGGTTTAGATCACCCATGATTACCACTTCATTATTATTAACAATTAGAGAGGTATGATTAAGGAAACTTTGCAGACCGCCAATGCCTCCATTAGGGGGATTGTAAACACAGCTAATGTGTACCTTTTTTGTTCCGAGTAGAAGGACGACATGAGCGGATTCGCATCCAGATGAGAGATCAGTAGTGGCAACATTCGTAACATTTAGGTGGCTTTTAAAAAATATAGCAACTCCGCCGCCGTGCTTAGATGAGATTCTATCCTTATGAAACAGGGTATACCCATCAAGGGAGCACAGTGAGTCTGGAATACTTGGCTTAAGCCAGGTTTCTGTGAGACATAGGATGTCAGGTTTGTACACTTGAACCCAAGTTTCAAGGTCAGTAAAGTGGCAGGTAAAACTTCTGATGTTCATGTGAGCAGTAAATATTCCCTTATTAGTGACCTTAGAGATGTCAGTAGGGAGAAGTGACCAGTGGGGCCAGGATTAAGTTCTATATCCCCAGAGAGAAGGATGAGAATGAGGGCTAAGAACCATGATTTAGTACCACGAAGGGAGGGAAAAGATTTCCGCCAGACAAATCTCCTTCTAATAGCAGAGATGGCATGATAAGTACAGCCCTTGTGGAGGAGAAGGACATGCCATAAAGACAGAGGGCGATGATCAGCAATAGTGTTAGAGAAATGGAAGTTAAAGTAGTCAGATGGGGTGTCGTGGGTTCCACAGTTACAAGGGGTATATAGGGTTAATGCATGCAAGCCAAGCAGCATTAAGAGTGAGAGTAACAACCCTCCATAGTAGTGGACTGCCATATTAGGAGAATATGGATACAGAAATTAGGCTAAGCGAAAAGAATTAAGCCAATGTTAGCGATCTACGACTTGCAGTGCCAACCCAGAGGCAATGCAGGAGTGGGACAAAACAGACCACATGGAACCCTAGGGACTAGCAGCCAGCGCTGGTACTTGTAAGGGATAAGGACAGGATAGATAGGAAGAGGATATGGACCGGATTGTTTGGGATAAGAACAGGATAAGTAGGAAGGGGATATAGTCTGGGGTCCAAAGACAAGACTGGGTAAAGCAGGGGTATCAGATGCCAGCAGCAGGCAGGAAAAGAAGGGGTCCAGGATGAGACAACAACAGCTCAAGCAGGTTAAGCACAATAGTCAAGCTAAGAGAGAAAGCAGATGAACCCTTATCGAGAAAAAATAGAGAGAGGTTCCAGGAAAACAAAATAGGTCAGTTGTGAGGTTTGGGCTTATAAGATAAAGCAGGACCTCAGGCAAGAAGGAGATTCACATGAGTGATCATATCTGCAGGTTGACAATTAGGTTAGTTAAGCCATAGCACAGCAAACCTGATTGTGTTGTACACACAGGGAGAGAAAGCATAGGCTAATGCACATGCACCAGAATGAAAACACCCCTGGTGGTTGGTCTATATAAGCAGCCAATGGAAAACCATGCACTTAGGCTCAGGACTACTATAAAAGAAATGGCCCTCCCAGGGTGGGAGTGGTGGGGGGCAGGTAGGGAGCCAACGCACAGCGCTGGCGGGAACAACTTAGATTTCAGCAGCTGAGCGGAACAGGGCTGCAAAGCGAAGTACAGTCTGCTTATACAGCAGTTCAGGAAATATCTCAGCAGCGTGTCCGAAAACGGCTGTAAATGATAGTTTTCTTTTCAGCAGGCACAATGCACTCTTGCCGTGTAGCCAAAGGCTGTGAGTTCAGCTGAGATTTGCCAACACGGCAGGTACTATCCAGGGATACGAGCCAAGGCAACCAATCGTGGAAGACGCCAAGATTTGAAAAGTAATGGCGCCTGACAATATTGCAACGTACCTGTTCGGCTCAAGAATCTCCACACTGCTGAGGGAGCCGGCGGGGCTGGGAGCACTTCAGTTCTGGGTCGAGTCCGGAGAGAAAATTCTGTCTGGTGAAAGGCACACCAGGCAGTTTGAGGTCCAAGCCCCACTGGGCTAGTAGAAGACCTGGAGGGAGAGAGCAAGGAGAGGCGTTTAAGTAGCAAGCAGAGAGGGAGGTGGTTAGCCACAAACAAAGGAACAGGGCAGTCTCAGGGAAAAGGGGGAGTGTTAAGTAGAGTGGAAATGGGGGGAGTGCTGAGGGGGGAGGGACTGAAGGAAAATTAGGTGAGGAGGAACGGTATAGGAGCTTAGAGGAGGCAGACAGTGGAGGTAGAGGTAACAGACAGGAGTTATATAACAGGCACAATAAATTATCCTGGCTAGCCCTGGGGGGACTAGGACACTTAAACTGGAAGTATAGCTGTACTGTTTAGAATATTTATCAGGACAGTGCTTGGATTACAATAGACTTACTTTTGGAGCAAGCAGTACATTACCTCTAAATTTCTTTAAGCAGGCTTAACGAATGTCTGCAGCTCAGCCGAAAGGGCTGTGAGCACAGGTACACTTGTAAATTCTTAACTGGCTCTACAAATATCATGCAGCTAAAACGAAAGGGCTGTAATCACTGGTGCAGTTTTAAATTCTTAACTGGCTCTACACATACCTGCAGCTAAGCCGAAAGGGCTGTAATCACTGGTGCAGTTTTAAATTCTTAAGCGGCTCTATGAAGGTCTGCAGCTAAGCTGGAAGGGCTGTAATCACTGGTACAGTATTTAAATTCTTTACTGTCTCTACAAAGGTCTGCAGCTAAAGCCGAAAGGGCTGTAATCATTGGTACAGGTTTTAATTTCTAGACTGGCTCTACGAAGGTCTGCAGCTAAAGCTGAAAGGGCTGTAATCACTGGTACAGGTTTTAAATTCTAGACTGGCTCTATGAAGGTCTGTAGCTAAAGCTGAAAGGGCTGTAATCACAGAGTCTACTTTATTATCTAACAGGTTCAACTTAGATTTCAGCAGCTGAGCCGAACAGGGCTACAAGGCGAAGTATAGTCTGCTTATACAGCGGTTCAGGAAATATCTCAGCAGCGTGTCTGAAAATGTCTGTAAATGATAGTTTTCTTTTCAGCAGGCACAATGCACTCGTGCCGCGTAGCAAGGCTGTGAGTTCAGCTGAGATTTGCCAACACGGCAGGTACTATCCAGGGATACGAGCCAAGGCAACCAATCGTGGAAGGTGCCAAGATTTGAAAAGTAATGGTGCCTGACAATGCTGCAACGTACCTGTTCGGCTCAAGAATCGCCGCACTGCTCAGGGAGCCGGTGGGGCTGGGAGCACTTCAGTTCTAGATCGAGTCCGGAGAGAAAATTCTGTCTGATATGATAGCGCAGTATGTCCAAATTGTTGCATTTCTATAGCGTCTTAGGCTGAGGGAGGTCCAGCCAACTAGGGCATATAAGGAACAGTGGTGAGTCGCATAGGGAGCTCCAGTAATAAATCTTAGAGCACGATGGTATAGAATATCCAACTTTTTTAGTGCTGTGTTATTCCCTTGTCCATAAAGAAAATCCCCATAATCAAGTAGGGTGAGGAAGGTAACTTGCACAATTCTAGTTCTCGCTTCCAGGGTTAACAGGTGCTTGATACAGAAGAATATGGTAAGTTTCTGTTTAAGTTTTTTGGATAGGTCATCAATATGGTCTGCAAAGGTCAGTTTGTGGTCGATCCACATTCCCAGGTATTTGAATTTGTGAATGTATTCGAGAGGTTAGTTGAGGAAGGTGATGACTGAAGTTGGCGATCCCCCTAGTGTAGTCAAGGGGTTTCTAGAGACAGGTGAGAGGAGCACAGCCTTCATCTTTTTGGCATTAAGAAGTAGTTTCAGTTGCAACAGGTTTTCCTGGCGGTGGTTGAACTCAAGTTGGAGGTCGGAGCACGCTTTATCTGCGGAGGGACCGGAGATGTATAAGACAGTGTCGTCGATGAAGAGATGAATGCCTGCACATTTGATGCTGGCATGTAAATTATTAATATAGATTGCAATTTATTATATTACTAAGTGTAACCCCCCATGCCAAACAGTGGCTTACCTGCCAGCTTGCAGCTCCTGTTCCAGACGCTCTCCTGAAGCGCCTCCTGGTTCGCCTGTATTTTTTTTGTCCCCCAAATCATTTTGATCCCTGTGCCCCTATTTCTAGCCCCCCAAATGTTATTCCAGCCCTCCAGGGCTCAAGAGGCCACAACCGTGATCTTCCACTCAGAGCTATATCCTTGGGGTAGCGGAGATCACAGAGGAGCGAAAGGCACCTTTGTGTCTTCACCCCATTTCAACTTGGTCTCATGAGGTGTTCCGGTCAGTCCTGAGATCCCCATGTGGTAAGTGGAACCCAGTGACCATGGATAGGGTCCTGAGTGGCCGTTTTTTAAAATATAAGAGATCCACAACATGTGTTCAACCGGGGCTCATGAATATTAATAAGCTGGAGCCCTGATTGCTCTAAATATTCATGAGGGTCATATTCTGCCCTTGGGGCAGCTTGTTCTCAGCTGAGTCTGAAAAGAGAAGAAAAGTTTAAAAATAAATGTTGTAACTGGTTGTATGTCTGGGAAAAAATGTTGTAAGGGGAGAGTGTTTAAATAAATAAATGCTCTGCCCCTGGCTGTACCAGACAAATGATTGGGACTCAGAGAAACAGCCTGCCTGCTGCTGCATGTCAGGGAGCTAAAATATTGGCAGCAGTGACAGGAAAACGGACTAAGCAATTTAGCAAATCTGCGCAGCTACAGCAAGTACATAACCATGGACTGTGGGGCATTGGGGCAGATATCTAATTATTCCTGGCTGCACCAGGACTTTGACTTGAGACTGTGCCTAACCTGTTAAAGTACAGTGGGTCAAGCAGCCATTGCAAAAGCAGCCACAGCCAGTCAGAAAGCCAGGATAATAAAGCCAGGACTTGCGTGACATTAACCAAAGCTTATGGGTAAATGCCAAGTGCTCATGGGGAACTGCAGGGACCTAATTCTAGGTGCCAAAACAGCAGACCAACTGTGCATCGAGTGAGGTTCATGCACAATTCATTTCTGTGACTGACAGGCCCTTCAGCCAATCGGTGGCCATTCAGTCAAAAGCTACAGCCATTTAGGAGCCTCAGGATAGCCCTATAAGAGACTGTGTTTTCCAGCATTTTGTCTGATCGAGAGAGATTCAAGCGGGGGCCCCCCACAGGGGTGGGGGCTCAGGCCCCCAGCAGAGCAAATGGGCCTGGTAATCCAGTTAAACCCCTCCATCCAGGAGTTTTTTTATTTTTTTATTAAATGTTAAGTTTAAAGTAATTTAATTAATGTTAAATTGCTAGCCTGCGGGTTACCAGAATGTCCCCTAGGTGCTAGCTCTCCCTTCCATGTCAGGGAAAGATGTGGACCTGAACCAGATGACATCAAGCCAGCGGTGAGAGAACAAAACAACCTTAGCTGTGAGAGAACTGAAGATCATCAGGACCCTTTATAACAGGGATCGACTGTGAGGAGCCTGAGTAAGTACTCTTGTACCCCCCGGTGAAAGAGAGAAAGCAAGTTTAGTAAATCTGGGCCATCTTGCCCAAGTAACTGTTTAATGTGACCACGTTCCAGGGTCTGCACCCTACAGCTGTGTATAACCTTAGCCCAGCATGGATGGACTGCTATTAAAGGGTTTCTTCTGATTTGAGACTGTCCATCGGGTCGGCACCCTATTGCTGCGCATAACCTTAACCCAACGGGGGTGGACCCCTTTTGTACAACTGTTTGCTGACTGTGTCTGTTCTGGAGGTACCCAGTGAGAGCCCCAGACAGACTAGTAAATGTGCTGAAATGAACTTATGTTGATTCTCTGGTTGAGATGTCCTGTGGAGCCACCAGCCATAGCCGCACTGCCACACTAATGGACTGAGACCCCGAAGATAAGTCAGACTGGCTGATACAATCTGGAAATGACAGTTTTCCACCCTACTTGATTATGTCTTAAAATATAAATATATTGAATATGACAAACATGAATGTGCTGAATATTCAGGATTGCCAATCCATGCTCCAACCAATGTATCCCGGCTGGTTACCTCCTCCTGAATTGTTCAGTCTGCTACTTGAAGAGCAATCCCTGCTCCACTGCCAAAAACAGGGCAACCCCTGCACTCCTACCAAAAATCAACAGCTGTTGTTTGTTAAAGTGCTTTAAAGTTAAGAATCCTTTTCTTCTGTTAACCAAAGCCGGCCAGTGCCACCAGCTGCAGCATCCACCTGGCTTGCAACCATCCAAGACTTTGGTAACTGAGTACCCAGGTTATAGTGCGAGATTGCGGGGTTTCATACATGTCTGGAAACTGGTACCAGTGGTGGAGAAAGTAAATGTGTAACATCTGATTAGTCAGCAGTTTAGA
This sequence comes from Neoceratodus forsteri, assembly GCA_016271365.2. Lineage (NCBI taxonomy): Eukaryota > Metazoa > Chordata > Ceratodontiformes > Ceratodontidae > Neoceratodus > Neoceratodus forsteri. The sequence continues at coordinate 332,384,180 of CM057452.1, read as the reverse complement.
TAGACAGAGCTCTGGATATCCTTCGGGTTGGTAAAATGTAATTTCTTTCTGCTTAATCTGGCACTTATCGCAACTGGAGGGTTTCACCAGCACAAACCAAATCAGTTGTACATTTGTAAATAATAATCACTGCATAACCTCTACTCCTCCTGTTTCCAAATTCCTAACTCCTATGCCACCTAAATAAATATTATTGCAACCCCCCCCTACAAATGGGGGTTCCTGAAAAGTCTTCCTCAAGCTTGCCTAAATGCTCACTGCCAGGCTGGTGTCCTGCGTTTTAGCAGTTTAAATGTGATTGTCAGAGAGTGCCTGTATAGCATCTGTGTACTGTCTCTTTAAGAGCTGCCTGGATTGCAGTCATAAGTAATCTGAGAGGGAGCCCTGTTGAAAGATGTAACTATTTCCTGAAAATCATTTAGAGTGATATGATAATGTAGTTTGTCTAACCTGCCTTCTTTGCAGCAAGGACTGATTGTTTATCTCCACTATCTTGGTCCTGGACTTGAATTGGACCAATCAGTACTGGTGGGACCTAAAATGGAGCCAAACTACAGGAGCTGTCTGGAGTCAAAATCTGTAGGAATTGTAGTTTGGGGCTTTTTGCCCTTTTTACACCTGAAGGGGGAGCCTTTGCTGTGACTGACAGGAGGATCAGCCAACCAAACCTTTTGGATCTTGGGGAATTTCCCAGGCTGCTGCAGCTAGTTTCAGTTTTGAGCTGAGAAGTGAAGAAGTAACAGCTCAAGTGATTTTGAGCAGCAGTTCTGTGTAGTTTTGCGTGGGAGAACTGTGAAAGGGCTGAGTTTTGGCCTGACTGTCTGCCTGCTGTCCCTGAGAGGGAAAATAGAGTTTATTCGGACTGAAACCGAGTTGTGAGGACTATTTAAGCCACTGGACTGTGACCAGGCTTTCACCTGAAGAAGACCGAAGATTTGCTGAATGCGATCGGTCTGTCAGGATTTTCAGTTGCTTTTGAATCCCCGGTTTGTGCAGAGACTTTGCGATCGTGACCGGAGAGCGGTTTGCCTGATACAGTAGAATTTCCTTACATGTAAATGTGCTGTGTATTGAAAGTGGGCCGTGATTTGGTTCCCCACTGTGTGAACTGTGTTCTGCTTGCTGGTACCGTAGAATCCTTTACATGTGAATGTGCTGTATATTGAAAGTGGGTCGTGATTTGGTTCCCCACTGTGTGAGCTGTGTTCTGCTTGCTGGAAGCTTTATCCAGCCTAATCGGACTGAATCTGCATTCATCTCCATTTGACCTGGGCCATGCTACACTGGCCCTGCCAGACTACCCCACTGCACAGAGAAAGCCACCGATGAGAGACCTGCCTGGGGATCAGCCACCTGCTCCATGCTTGAACAGGAACAACACCTCGGCAAATTGTGTGGGCCCTGCTTCTCCTGGCACTCCAGGTTAACCACCTGCTGTCTCGATTTTTGTCCAGCCTGTGTCCAGTCTCCTGATGAAGTGTCCCGGAGAGGACACGAAGCGCTGAGATATAGTGGTGTGGGTACTTGCTCCAAACTGCATTTAATTCTTGGTGTGTTCATTTTCGGTCCAAGTACTTTGTGTTTTTTGTGTTTTTTTTTTTTTTACTGCAGATTAACCACCTGCTGTCTCAATTTTTGTCCAGCCTATATCCAGTCTTGGGTATCATGAGTAATCATCAGGGTAGCTCCCTGCAACACCAGCCTAATCTAAAAGTGTGTCATCTGATTGTCTTGTTGTTTTCTTTTCACGAACTGAGCCCTCCGACTCCGGATTACAAATAGTGTGTGTTGTGCATGTTGTTTTCTTCCGTCACAGGGCCCCAACCAGCTGCAATGTTCCTGGCTAGCCCACCATTCTCCATCTGGGTACCCAGAGTGTGTGACTGTTTATGGACCCTGAAGTGCATGCATAACTGTTTTATTGATAAAGCCTTTAAGCAAAGGAGGAAGAAACAGATAGGGAGCTGATGCTAGCCATCCAAAGGATGGCGGACAAGGGTGAGGTAGCGCTGGTTGGAGACCTCAATATTCCAGACGTGGACTGGAGCATCCCAGCAGCAGCAGCATCAACTAGGAGCAGATTTATCCTGGACTCCCTTCAGGGTGCCTTTTTCAAGCAGTTGGTCATGGAACCAACTCAGTAGAAGGCAATACTGGACCTTGTGCTCACAAACAGGGACAGTGTGATGGGGGTAACAGTGGGGGAGTATCTGGGGAACAGTGACCACCAGTCATTGTGGTTTGAAATCACAGAAGGAGCAGAACCGAACCACACAAAAACACGTATCCTGGATTTTAGGGGGGCAGACTTTGGGAAAATGGGGAGATGCTTGAAAGAGGCATTAAGGGGAATGGGGCAGGAATCAGGGTTGAGGAACAGTGGGCAGTATTTAAAATGGGGATTACAAGAACAACTGAATTATGCATTAAGCAGGTTAGTAAAGGGAAAAGGAAGAGGAGAAAGTGAAAGCCAAAAAGATTGCATTCAGGCAATACAAAAAGATACAGGCAGAAGGGGATAGGGAGAAGTACCAGGGGAAGCAAAGGGAGGCAGGGAGGTCAGTAATGGAAGCAAAAGCTCAGACAGAAAAGCACACTGCAAAATCAGTGGGTAGAGGGACAAAACCTTTTACAGGTACATAAGTAAAAAAGAAAGGCAAAGGAGGATAGTGAGACTGAGGGGAGGATGGGGCTTGGGGATGACAACAGTAAAGCTGACATATTGAACAGGTATTTCTGCTCAGTCTTTACTGAGGAAGAGGAGGGTAATGGGTCTGAAGGGAGTACAAGGGTTGAGAATGGTGCAGAATGGACACGAGTCCCTTTAACACGAGAAAGGGTCCTGAAGGAACTGGAAGTAATAAGAGTTGATAAAGCAATGGGGCTAGATGGGTGCACCCCAGGGTCCTTAAAGAACTAGAGAGGTGGTGGCTGAACTTCTGGCAATCCTGCTTAGCCATCACTGGAAACAGGGAGTTACCCAAAGACTGAGGACAGCAGATGTAGTCCCTTATACAAAAGTGGAGAACAAAGAGGAAGCGGGAACTACAGACCAGTCAGCCTCACCGGTAGTGGGAAAGATCATGGAAGCACTACTGAAGGAGAGATTGGTGGAACATCTGGTTGTCAATGGACTACAGGACCAAGCAGCATGGTTTCACCAGGGGGAGTCATGTCAGACCAACCTCATTGAATTTTTCGACTGGGTGACTAGGGAGGTGGATCAGGGAAGGGCAGTGGACATGGCCTATCTGGACTTCAGCAAGGCCTTTGACACTGTGCCACATAGAAGACTATTACACAAACTGGGGAATATGGGTGTGGCAGGACAGTAGTGCAGTGGGCAGGTAACTGGTTGGGCGGCAGGAAACAGTGGGTGGTGGTAAATGGCTGTCACTCCACAGAGGGAAGAGTGACCAGTGGGTTACCACAGGGATCAGTGCTGGGACCGGTCCTATTCAGCATCTTCATCAGTGACATTGCATAGGACCTAGAAGGCAGAATTTCCCTGTTCACTGATGACACAAAGCTCTGTAACAGAGTAGACACACCAGAGGTGTAGACAGAACGAGAAGGGACCTGCAGAAACTTGAAGAATGGTCAGGGTTTGGCAGTTGAAATTCAATGCAAAGAAGTGCAAGATAATGCATATGGGGCACAAAACCCTGGCACAATATATCAGTTGGGGGTGAGGATATAGCATGCACCAAGCAGGAAAGGGATCTTGGGGTTAGTCATCTCTGATGACCTCAAGATAGGGAAACAGTGTGACAAGGCAGCAGGTAAAGCAAATAGGATGCTGGGATGCATAGGCAGGGGCATCACCAGCAGGAAAAGGGAGGTCATAATTCCATTATGCAAGACACTAGTTAGGCCCCACCTGGAGTACAGTGTACAGTTCTGGAGACCTTACCTACGTAAGGACATAGACAGGGTAGAGAAGGCTCAGAGGAGGGCAACAAAGATGGTTCATGGATTGCATCACAAGTCCTATGAGGACAGGTGAAGGAATTGAATATATACTAGTTTTTTTGTTCTTTCCCAACTTGTATTCTGTTAAATTATTGCTTGTAATCTTATGTTGTTCTTTTCAATTAAGTTGTACTACTGTGATTATTTGTACCTTGTCCTCTGCTTTCCTGGGTCGTGCCTGAAAATAGGCAGGATTGTTGCCTAGCGCACTTACCCGGTTACCAAAAGCGAATAAATAAATAAATAAATGTACTCCCTGGAGGAGAGGAGGGAGAGGGGGGATATGATAGAGACATACAAGTATCTTACAGGGAGGAAAAGGGTGGAGGAATACACTATTTTTAAGCGAAAAAGATGTTCCAGGACTAGAGGGCATGGGTTGAAGTTGGAGGGAAGACGATTCAGAGAAAACATGAGGAAGAATTTCTTAACAGAACAGGTGGTGGACAAGTGGAACACCCTGCCAGAGGAAGTGATGGGGGCTGAAATAATCACGGGATTTAGAAATGCATGGGATAGACATAAAGGAATTCTGGAGGTCAGGGTTAAGGGGCAACAGACTTCAAGGAAAACATAAAGTAAACTTACAAGCTCAAATGGGCAGACTGGGTGGGCCTTAGGCCCTTATCTGCCAACACTGTCTATGTATCTATGTATCTATGTAATCTGATTACGCCCCTCCCTTGTTCAAGCCTCTTAAATAAATAAGATCTAACTGTTTTTTGCATTTACCCTGACTGTGGTTCCAGTTTGTGCAAGAGTACTGTACTGCTGTTATTTGCTGTGTATTACCTTGTTTTACAGGGGGTTCCCAGAGGAAAGCCCTGGTGGTAAGTGCAAACAGTATGGGTACTTGTGTGGTGTATCAGGGATATTGTGAAAGTGATTATTGTGTATTGTTCTGACCACTAGTAAGGAAAGAGGGGAGTTACAGTGTCCCAGATGGCTGTGCCCAGGTTAGCTTGACCACTACCAACCCTAACCTCTGGGTGGAGGCACCCGTTTCAGAACTCAGGCCCCTTAGCCTGCTACTAGCCAAGCAGGCAAGGGTAGTAGCCCTTGGGATAGCGCCACCTTGGGGTTACATTATTGTTACTGTTTTTTGCAGATGGTTGTCATGAGCATATTATTAGAGAGAGTCTTTAATTACCAAATGTTTGAAATGTGGGGAACTGAATATTGGGTCATGTTTTGGGGTGGCAAAAGGTAACAGTGGGTGGTATGACACCTCAGGGGGTTGTAACAGGTAATAGCTAGGCCACTTTAAAGCTAGACTCTGAATGGCGGCACTGCGCATTATAGAACCTAATGGAAAAGCAACAGTTTAATGTAAGTTTGGGAACCCAAACCCCTCAGCCAATATGTTAGGTAGTAGGCAGGCATCGTAACCTCTAGGAGAAGTCTACCGGTTATACAGTGGGGGGGTCTGCTGAGATTGTACTGTATGCCACGCCCAAACCAGCATGGACCCCCCCCCATTTTGTTTGTACTGGGAGTCTGGACCCTTAAAATGGCCGCCACCGCCTAGCTGCTAGAAATGTGTTTGGCACCAAAACTGCTGTATGCCGTTTGTTCACAGCTGGCTCAGTTACAAGTTAGGAGTGTCCGAAAGTGGAATTGCACCAAAAATATTTTGCAGTTTAAAATCTGTACTGTTAAGGGCCCACATAAAAGGTAACAGCTGAGTAATGCTCACAATGATTGAAGAAATGTTTTGCTGCTTAGAATAGGATGCAATTGTCTAGAACAGGATGTATGGTAACCCATGCCAGCTAGGAAGCCATAATGCCTAGACAAGACAAAATGTTATTGAAAGTTGGCGTTTTTGCAAATTGCGTAGATGGTACAGGTGTGCAATGCTAGGCACACCCTTGGTGTAACACCAAGGTTCATTGCCATGGAGAGTGTAACCCCTGCCAAACGGGGCATACCTGCCAGCATGCAGCTTCTGTTCCAGCCGCTCTCCTAGAGAGTCTCCCGGTCTGCCTGTGTTTTTTTTTTGTCCCCCAAGTCATTTTGTGCCCTGTGCCCCTGTTTCTAGCCCCCAAACAATTATTCCAGCCCTCTATGGCTCGAGAGGCCACAACCGCGATCTCAAGCACAAAGCCATGCCTTTGGGGCAGTGGGATCATGCAGGCATGAGTGGCGCCTTTGAAGTTTGACCGCTCGAACTTGCAGTAATTCTGCAAGGTGTTCCATTGGTCCCGGGATCCCCATGTGGTAAGTAGGACCCAGTAACCACAGACAGGGCCCTGAGCTGCCATTGTTTTTTAAATATAAGAGATCCACGAGGTGTGTTCGACTGGGGCTCATGAATATTAAAGCACCAGAGCCCTGATCGCTCTAAATATTCATGAGGGTCATGTTCTGCCCTGGGGGCAGCTTGTTCTTGGCTGCATCCAAAAAGAGAAGAAAAGTTTAAAGATAAATGTTGTAACTGCTTGTATGTTTGGGAAAAAATGTTGTAAGGGGAAAGTGTTTAAATAAATGAATGCTCTTCCCCTGTCTGTACCAGACAAATGATTGGGACTCAGAGAAACAATCTGCCTGCTGCTTCCTGTCAGGGAGCTAAAATATTGGCAGCAGTCACAGGAAAACAGACTGAGCAATTTAGCAAATCTGTGCAGCGACAGCAAGTACACAACCATGGACTGTGGGGCATTGGGGCAGATATCTAATTATTCCTGGCTGCACCAGGACTTTGACTTGAGACTGTGCCTAATCTGTTAAAGGACAGTGGGTTAAGCAGCCATTGCAAAAGCAGCCACAGCCAGTCGGAAAGCCAGGATAACAAAGCCAGGATTTGCGTGACATTAACCAAAGCTCATGGGTAAATGCCAAGTGCTCATGGGGAACTGCAGGAACCTAATTCTAGTCACCAAAACAGCAGACCAACTGTGCATCGAGTGAGGTTCATGCACAATTCATTTCTATGACTGACAGCCCCTCCAGACAATTGGAGGCCATTCAGTTAAAAGCTACAGCCAATCAGGAGCCTCAGGAGAGCCCTATAAGAGACTGTGTTTTTCAGCATTTTGCCAGATCGAGAGAGATTTGAGCAGGAGCCCCCCACAGGGGTGGGGGCTCAGGCCTCCAGCAGAGCAAATGGACCTGGTAATCCAGCTAAGCCACTCCATCCAGGAGTTTTTTTCTTGTTTTACTGAAGTTTAAGTTTAAAGTAATTTAGTTATTGTTAAATTGCTAGCCTGCGGGTTGCCAGAATGTCCCCTAGGTGCTAGCCCTCCTTCCATGTCGGGGAAAGATGTGGACCTGAACCAGATGACATCAAGCCAGCTGTGAGAGAGCTAAACAGCCTCAGTTGTGAGAGAACTGAAGATCATCAGGACCCTTGATAATGGGAATCGACTGTGAGGAGCCTGAGTGAGTACTCTTGTACCCCCCGGTGCAAGAAAGAAAGAAACTTAGTAAATCTGGCCATCTTGACCAAGTTACTGTTCAATGTGACCATGTTCCAGGGTCTGCACCCTACAGCTGCGCATAACCTTAGCCCAGTGTGGGTGGACCTCTGTTAAAGGGTTTCTTCTGATTTGAGACTGTCCATTGGGTCTGCACCCTACTGCTGCATATAACCTTAACCCAGCGGGGTGGGCCCCCTTTTATAGAACTGTTTGCTGACTGTGTCTATTGTGGGGGTACCCAGTGAGTGCTCCAGACAGACTAGTAAATGTGCTGAAATGAACTTATGTTGATTCTCTGGTTGAAATGTCCCATGGAGCCGCCAGCCATAGCTGCGCTGCCACACTAATGGACTGAGACCCCGAAGATAAGTCAAACTGGCTGATACAATCTGGAAATGACAGTTTCCACACTACTTGATTATGTCTTAAAATATAAATGTACTGGATGTGACAAACGTGAATGTGCTGAATATTCAGGATTGCCAATCCATGTTCCAGTCAATGTAACCCGGCTGGTTACCTCCTCCTGAATTGTTCAGTCTGCTACTTGCAGGGCAATCCCTGCTCCACTGCCAAAACAGGGCAACCCCTGCACTCCTACCAAAAATCTACAGCTGTTGTTTGTTAAAGTGCTTTAAAGTTAAGAATCCTTTTCTTCTGTTAACCAAAGCCGGCCAACGCCACCAGCTGCAGCATCCACCTGGTCTACAACCATCCAAGACTTTGGTAACTGAGTACCCAGGGTATAGTGTGAGATTGCGGGGTTTCATACATGTCTGGGAACTGGTACCAGTGGTGGGGAAATTAAATGTGCAACATCTGATTAGTCAGCAGTTTAGATAGACAGAACTCTGAGTATCCTTCGGTTGGTAAAATGTAATTTCTTTCTGCTTAATCTGGCACTTACCAGCTGGAGGGTTTCACCAGCACAAACCAAATCAATTGTACATTTGTAAATAATAATCACTGCATAACCTCTACTCTTCCTGTTTCCCAACTCCTATGCCCCTAAATAAATATTATTGTTACTGGTTTTGCAAATGGTTGTCGTGAGCATATTATTAGAGAGAGTCTTTAATTACCAAATATTTGAAATGTGGGGAACTGAATATTGGGTCATGTTTTGGGGTGGCAAAAGCTAACAGTGGGTGGTATGACATCTCAGGGGGTTGTACCAGGTAATAGCTAGGCCACTTTAAAGCTAGACTCTGAGTGGAGGCACTGCGCATTATAGAACCTAATGGAAAAGCAGCAGTCTAATGTAAGTTTGGGAACTCAAACCCCTCAGCCTACATCTTAGGTAGTAGGAAGGGGTGTAACTCTAGGAGTAGCACCTCCTAGGGATAATATATATTTTATTTTTGATACTTAGATTACTTGGCAGTGGCTGCAGCAATTGTGGAACTAGGAAGGATGTAATTGTGTTGTGTGTCTGTCATCAGGTCCTCAGGTGGCAGTGGCAAACTTTTTTATGACTGCACTGCACTTGACTGATGTGAAGTGTGACTGGCTACCTGCCTGGGCGGTGGTGATCACCATGTCTTTCATTTTTCTTCTTTAATGATTCAGCATGTTGATCAGATTCAGTAGAAGTAGTTGTAGTACTAGAAAACATTACCACCTCTTGGACCAGGTAGTGTACCATATACCATAGTACACCAGGGCATGCAAAGCAGTTGCATCATTCACATGGGTAGGGTGGGTGGGCTGTCTTAGTGCTGCTCATTTGATCATTCATATCCATTTCTTTGGCCTCTTTCATCTCTAACTGTAACATCCATCAAAATAATACCCACACAGCACCGTTAATAAAAAAAAAAATCTTAGCTGCCTGGCAGTGCCTGCAGTGCTTGGTGGTGCTATGATATAGGTGCAGTATTTGCATCTGTCTGTATCTATCCCTCTCTCTCTCCATCTCTCTGTCTCTCCCAGCACATTCATGTCACGGACCCAAGCAGGATATGCCACCATTATAGGCCAGCCATGAAGAGGCTAGTAGTGAGTGATTGCTTTTTATGTTTGCTTGTGCGCATGCGTAAGAAGCATGTTGCAGCAGCTTGCTGGCGTAGCGTGTTGTGGAGGTGCGGCAGTGTTGTGACCAATGCCGACAGTGCTTTTTGGGGCTTGTCTGTGTGGTACCCCTAGAGGAGCACACTGTCGATGACAGCAGTATTGCAGCATGCCACCAACTTGAAAGAAATTTGCCGCTGCAATCAGGGAGCCCCCATCATTTAACAATCAGCTGTTTTTGCTGCTGGGGCGGTCCCTGATTCCAGCAGTGAATCACAGCTTGCCTTGTCTGGTGTCCCATTTCAATAAACATGGTGGCTGTCACCGTCACCTCTCACAGTTCCCATGGAAGCCAGTGGGGGTACCCAATCTCCCTGTCAGCATGCCCCCTCCCCAGTTCATTTGCCGATGGGGGAGCCCAATCCCTGTTGGCATAATGTCCGTGTAACAGTTTTGTATGCCAAGGGGGTGCCCAATACCCCTCGGCATCATTTGCCCACCCTAAAACACCCTCCTTCTGCACACCCGACCTCCCCACACACACCCTCACCCAGTACTTACCTCCAGAGCCTGGTGCGACGATCTTCAGTGGAGCAGGAACACATTTGCACTCTTCAATGCTGACCGCAAACTGAAGAAATGCTGGTAAGCTGTATAATGGCATAAATGTTTTTTTTTCAACTTAGGTGGATATCTCGACCATTTTTGTGAATTTTGGCACCAAATTTTCAACATGAGGTTCTTGGGAGCCCTCCTCATGAATTCAGTCACTGTCATCTGGTAGTTCGGTCCCAAAAGGTGATTTCGAGGTCACTGTGAGAAATCACCTTTTGGGGCTGATTAATGAAACAACTGTGTCACTGTTCATGAGGTGGACTATGTTGCAAATTTGATGAAAAAATTCCAAAAAATGACTGTGTTACGAGCGTGCATTGCACAGTTTCCACACACACTCATAACTTCATGAATCTGTAATATTTCCATTCCAGATTTTCAACATTGGCATTTTTTCACACATCCTTATGAACAGTACAACTGTCATTTTTCACATCCTGGTCGAAATGTGTTTTTGCACATTCGGCACATTATAGCCCAGTCGCAGTGGGAAATCAGTATTCGGGACAGAGTAAGAAAATCACAGTGACACTGTTCATAAGCGGAGGTCCCAAAATGCCTATGTTGAAAATTTGGTGACAAAAGTCCATAAAATGACTATGTTATGAGCATGCATTGCTACAGTTTCCATGTACACTTTTAACTTCAAGAATTTGTAATATTTTCACTTAGGATTTTCAACATTGTCATTTTCGCATACCTCCTTATGAATAGTACAGCTGTAATTTTTCATATCCTGTCCAAAATGTGGTTTCGTACATCTGGAGCACAATGGCATGGTCGCTGTGGGAAATCAGCATTTGGGACAGATTAAGAAAATCAGAGTGACACTGTTCATGAGTGGAGGTCACAAAATGCCTATGTTGAAAATTTGGTGAAATAAGTCAACCAAATGACTATGTTACGAGTGTGCATTGTGGAGTTTCCACTTACGCTCGTAAGTTTCAGCACTTTTAATATTTTCACTCCAGATTTTCAACATTGCCATCTTTTCACACTTCCCTATGAATGGTACAGCTGTTATTTTTCACATCCTGCCCAAACTGTGTTTTTGCACATCTGGTGCAGAATGGCATGGTCGCTGTGGGAAATCAATGTTTGGGACAGATTCACAAAATCAAAGTGCCACTGTTCGTGAGCAGAGGTCCCAAATGTTTTCATGAGGTGGGGTCCCAAAAAGGGCATGTTGAAAATCTGTAGTGCAAATACCAACAAATGCCTGGGCATTAAGGTTTCTAACCATAACATCCCACCCTGTACAGACTGACAGGCATCAGCGGTGTGCTTTTGGATTGCCGGCTGTAATGCTCATGCCATTCCACCCCCACCCCCACCCCCACCCTGAAGCCAGTGACAGGCATCAAGGTATGCCTTGGACTCTTCTGCCCCAGAGTTCACTCCATTCTCCTATACTGCATCCATTTCAGCTTATGTCCTTATGGAATGGGGTGACTATAAAGCCAAACACCCCAAGGCACACCTCAACACTTGTCGGTGTCTGCAGGATAGGGTGAGGTGACATGGCATGAGTGTTATGACTGACGACCAAAGGCACACCCCAACGCCTGTCCATCTCTGCAGGGTGGAGGTGGGGTTAGCTTGAGTTCAATACTTCACTGCCATTCCTATTCTGCATCTGTCTAATGCCTGCAGTTCCAATGCTACTATCAGTAAGCATCATTCGGCATTGACAAATGCTTTTTTCTAACAAATGCTTTAAAATCATGTTAGGCAAAATGACTGCACACTGTAATTGCCATTTGCTGCAAAAATGTATGCAGATGACTCCCTTCTTCCATGCTGTGTTCTGAATCTTAATAAATAAATTAATAATGTGAAAAATAAGGATAACCTATTAGAGGGTGGGGGTGAAACTTTTTCTCATGTTCTATCTCCATTTATTAGTTCTCATATTTTCTTTCGTCTCATCTTCTCTCATTTCTGTGCCCCCCCTCTTCTCCTGTCATCTGTGCTGCACCCATTCCTTTTCTGAATCTTCGTCAGTCAGTCCCCATGTGGTATGGACAAACTGGTAAGCTGTGTGTCTCAGATACAAGCTTTACCATCCCAAAAGATAAAGTGTGATGCAAGAAAAAATACTGGTTGTTGAGCACCTGGGTGAAAATAACATTTCAGAAAGAAACCTATGACTAGGGCCACCCCCATGCTGGCTTATGATAATGAACTAATCTAGTTAGACTCTCATGTCTAATAATTGGAGGATGATAAGGTTAGGGCCTTTCAAGCTGTTCAGAGAAAATATAATCTTACAAACACAGCAGAATGTGGTGCTACTTATGGGTTTCACTAAAGTTATCCATGAGATTAGCCAAACATAAATTGAGCTATTACACACAGAGTTTTCTTTTGCTATGGGAGACAAAGAACTGGACACAGTGATAATAATAAATGTCCAGCCTGATCGACTTTTCTTCAACTCAGAGTCAGACCTGTGGATGGGTTGCTACAAATACTTGGAGCATTTAAACAAAGCCATAGAATATCTGTATATAGACCAAAAGCAATTACTCCTTTTTCTTTAAGCACCAAAACTGCACACAGAAAAGATCCAAGTCAGCTTGTAGTTGGAAAGTTTATTTCAGGCAGAGCTCTAGTGATGGGGCAGTTGGACTACTTGCCACAATAATAACCTATGGTAGGTTGGCATGTAAGCCTGAATCGTATCAGACCAATGGAGAAGGACTTGCTGTTCCCATGAAATATTCTCCTCCTCTGAGCTAGGAAGGCAGCATTGCCATTTTGTGTTCACCCAGTAGTGCCTCAGGAAGTGTGCATAGATCTGGACCATGGTGAGCCACATAGGGCAGGCAGGGAATGCCAGGGTAGCCTGTAGGGGTGGCTCTACACATTGAAAGAGTGTAATGGTTGTGGGAGGCTGAGATAATTCAGGAGACATGGAAAAGCATGATCACCCAACCCACCCCCAGGTTTAATAGTACCATCCAGGCCCCTGTGATCTACCTCCAACCCCAAGAAGATTGCTTCATTGGCCTGAAGCATGCTGCAGCAATTAGCCTGCCAAGTCATGCACCAGGATTGGGGAACGTTTCACACCAGCATTCCTGTACTGTGAAAGTCATTTGGCCAGTCACTGATGGGCTGGAAGAGGGAGTATGTCAGTGCTGGATGACCAAGAGGATGGAAAGAGAGCCAGGAATGCAGAAGAAGTGGTTGAGACAGCTGGGGCACCCAGACAGCTTGGTTTCCATGGTGGGTAAAAGTACGAAAGTGCCATTGATGGAAGTGCTACATGACTCTGGACCCAATGGAGGCAGGAAAAAGGGAAAGTGCTGAAAAACAGATTAATTTCACCACTACTTCTATGCTAAGCTATTAACAGTATTTCATTCCACTCTGTCAGAGTTGAAGTGACAGCCGAGCTAATTTTTTGGCTCTGAAATGTAACCATGATGATAAAAGCACATTCTTGGACATAGTATGACAAATGTGGCCCAACCATGGTCTTGTACAGGGATGAGGATCACCTTCCTTGACCTGCTCTTTACCCCCCCAATAATCCCAACACTACATTTGCTCTTTTGACTGTTGAAGGTGTGACTTCAGCTCACTGTCCACAATTACCCTGCCCTTTGCCTCAGTTGTGCTGTCCACTGTTGTGACACACAATGTTATGTACATAACAAAATCCTTCATCCTAGGTGTAGTCTCTTGCGGTTCTCCATGGTATCTCTAAGCTCCCATTTCTGGGGCCGCACCTGTAATTTGTACAGACCCCTCTTGCTGTGCATCCCCCTTCTCTGCTGTGCCAACTTTTCTTGCCAACTTAGTGTCAGCAAACATCAGCAGCCTGTTGCTTTGCCAGGTACAGTACCTGGTAATGCTCCCAGGTCTACAATTTCCCAGGTCTGACCTTGCTTCCTTCTATTTTAAGAGGACATCAGTGGCTGTTTCACAGTCTTCTAGCACTATGTCCCTGTGTAGAAGGACATGTATGTATAGTTCCTCCATGTCATTAATAAATGTGTTAAACAGCAAGATCCTCAGCATCATCCCGAGGGGTACTCCAGTCAAAATATCCCTCTGGCTGGAATGGTGACAATCCATCACCACTCTCTGCTTCTGATCGCTATGTCAGTTTGTTAGCCACTTTGCTAACCACTGCCTTTGCACTTTGAAGATTTCATATTACATTATTTTCTCAATGAGAGTTCCATGCAGTACAGCGTCAAAGGTGTTGCTGCAGTCCAGACAGACTGTATACACCGGGTTCTATTTCATAAGGGTGAAGAGAAAACGGTGAAGACAACAGCGGCGAGTGCACATCACTGAAAACCAAAACAGTGATGTGCACTGCAGCAAAAGGAAAAGATAGCGACGGCTCCAGTACTTTCTCTTCAGGGGGCAATCAGTAATTACTTTTTTATGTGGGGGGCTATGCCCCCATGCCCTTGCACCTCCCCTAATTAAAATAATCAAACTCTGGGGGGAATGAGACTGGGGACAGGGGAAAACTCAGGAGGGGGACTACTCGACGGGGGGGGGGTACAGTTTGGCAGGGGAAGAACTTTGGGGAGGAGCAACCTGCAAGGGGAACAAACTCAGGAGGGTGGGGGAACGGAAGTGCAACAAAAAAAAAACCCTAATAAAACCAACCAGAAAAACACAGAATGTATCCTTCAGAGCCAGTCCCAAACCTGGGTCCACCAGAACAGGAGGTGGTGACTCTACCCACTGCACCACAAGGCCAGCTCAAAATTGGTCTGCCAAAAAAACCCTTATATAATGTACAGCACGAGAACTCTCTGAAAGCAAAAGCGCTGAATTTACCATGTGCTATTAACAGCTCATAGCCCATGTTGCACTCACTATTTTTACCTCGCCCAAATTGAGTCGCTCATATTGACTTGCTGTATTCACAGTATACCCATACACAGTCAGGTTCTTATCCAACTCTCTCACTACCTGCTTAAAAAGAGAATCAGGTTGATACAGCAGGATCTGCCTGTTTTGAAACCATGTTGTGTGCTTGAGAAGAGCACATTCTCTTCCATGTGCTGAACAACCTCATTTTTTATGATTGACACAAACACTTTGCCAGGTACATAACCCTGGTAATGCTCCCAGGTCTATAATTTCCAAGGTCTGACCTTGCTTCCTTCGATTTTAAGAGGACATCAGTGGCTGTTTTACAGTCTTCTAGCACTATGTCCCTGTGTAGAAGGACATATATGTATAGTTTCTTTTGAATTTTGCATAAATAAAAACTCTATTCTTCATGAGAATGGTCTATTGTCTTGCCAAAATGAGATATTGACATGGTACCATACTAGAGAGCAGCTCTATTAGCCTTCTGGTAACACCTGTATTATACATAGAAAAGCACATTTCAAATAAGAGGTAGCTAGAGTTACTGTTTTTGCATTTATTAGAACTTAAAGGGGACAGGACATATGTGCTAACTGGCAGCAGTCAGTAATGTGCAATGAAATGTATACCTAGTCCAAATGATGCGTATTTAACTGTATGTGAATAAACACTGATGTGATAACGTGTTTTCCATTGCTTTCTTACAGACAGCATGCTGCAATCTCTTTTCATTGAACAGGTTGTTTATAGAGTTTTAACTATGCCACGGTTTGTGTACAGAATGCTAATTATGAGCTGTTGCCCTATCAGAACCATGCTCAGAATACTGTACACACACTTTGACATAGTAAAAAGTTCAAATCACAGGTTCCATGACAAGAACTGCTAACAGAATGCTGCCCAAAAACAAAACCGTGCAAAATATAGTTTTTCACATCACTTTTATTCAGGTACAGTTACCTATGAATCATTTAGAGGAATGAATATCATAAATAAGGAATTTATAAACAGCTGCCAATTAGAAGTGATTTTCTGTCCTCTTTAAATGTTGAGTACCATGGAATATACTGCCTAGTTTCCTTAAGTGCCTTATGGGGTAGAGAGATACATCATTTGAACATTCCTTATTCATATACTGTACTTTTAGCTTTGTTTATTTTGCAGTTTATTTCCCTTGCATAACCCAAGTGTGGTGCAATGCTTCATTTCACTGGTGGAGCTTCAACCCCTTTTAAAATTACTGCAGGCTGAAATACTAAGTGGTTCAGTGACTTTCTCAAGGACAGCCACACAGTGAGCAAGTGTTTCTAGTGGGATTCAAACCTGGATCTCCTTGTTCGTATTTCTGCATAGCTCTGCTTTCATTTCCATTTGCCTATTTTGCAGTTCTAAGTACATATCTGCCATGTTTTACACTCATTATATACTGTACTTCTTACATTTTAGCTTAATTAGTCATACATAGTTTGCTATCTGCATAGCATTGTGTTCTTTGCACTATACTATTGACTGTACTTTTTTGCCATTTATAAAATGGGCTGTGAAAATCCTGTAATCTCATTGGTCAAAACACATCACATGATCGCTGATTATTTTCTGATAAACTCCTCACTTGAATAGCAGAGTTTTGTAAAGCCCATTGGGATAACATACTTCAGGGTGTGCAGTCATAAGGGAATAATGCACTTTGCAGATGGTTGTGGCATTCCATGCACGCATTACTTCTTTTAAACTACACATCCTGTCATGTGTTATCCCATACAGGTACTTTTTCCCCTTGTACCCCTCCCTAGATCACACCTGGAAACGGGCCTTGGCTCAGTGTGCCTTTCCTGCTTACCAGTTTTGAATGAATATTTTATCACTCAGCTTCATTATTTGCCCTATATTAAACAATATGTACATTTTAATCAGAGGCTAAGTAATCCTTTAACTGTCCTCTTTTTAATGCATACTACTGTAACAAGACGTACTTTAGCTCCACAGGTAAGGCATTTCAGCTGATTGGCACACCATAGGCTGAGGCTTTGCTTCCAGTATCACTCTATAAATTCTGAACAAGATGTACCATAATAAAAGGCACTGATTTATCATCACAGAAAAGGTCAGAACTCAGGAATGTTCCTTATGTTTACTGTTTGGTACAGTTTCTAATGTTTAGCGGATCAGCTGAGTTTACTACCGACTGAGCACTTTCATTAATTCTAAAGGCTGACGGTCATTGAGGAGGGGAGGTTGTGATGCCACCGTTGGACATCAAAATTGGGTGTTGGTGGGAAGAGGGTGGGCTTAGGGTGCTGCAGGGTATGGAGACATTAAGGACTTTGTGTGGCACAAACAAGTGCTTTTCATTCTTGATGGTGGCTGATCATGCAAGCTGGTAGGTTGTGCCAGTCGCCCACCGTGGAACTATATAGTACTAAAACTTGTGTGTTCTGGGGTGAGAAGGATGGGATTAGGGTACTAGCACAGTGTGAGGACAAGGGGAGAGAAAGTGTAAGGACCTTAGGAAACTCGAGGAGTTGTCAAGAGAATGGCAACTGGGGTTTAATGCCAAAAAGTGCAAGGTGCTGCATTTTGGGATGAAGAACCCAAGGAGGAGTTACCAGCTGGAGGGAGTGCAGCTAGCCCAGACAGAGGAGGAGGAGAAGGATCTGGGGGTGCTCATTACAGGGTCAATGAACAACTCGGCACAATGTAGGAAGGCAGCTGCAAAGGCCAACAAAATGCTGGGTTGCATTGCAAGGGGTATATCCTCGAGGAGGAGGAGGTGATTCTGCCACTGTATAGGTCATTAGTTAGACCACACCTGGAGTACTGCGTGCAGTACTGGTGCCTGTATCTGAAGAGGACATTAAGTTACTGGAGGGGTACAGCGCAGGGCGACAAAGATGATCAAGGGGCTGGGGGACTTATCATACGAGAGGAGGCTGAGGGAGTTGAACATGTACTCGCTGGAGGAGAGGAGGGACAGGCGGGACATGATTGAAACCTATAAGTACATGGAAGGAATAAACAAGATTGGTACAGAGGGGCTGTTCAAAGTAAGGGAGGAGAGGGACACCAGGGGCCATGATATGAGACTGGAGGGAGGAAGGTTCATGAGGGAGATGAGGAGACACTTTTTTACAGAGAGAGGGTGGTAGCTGATTGGAATGCCTACCTGCAGAAGTGGTATCCAGTAGAAGAGTGGACTGCTTCAGAAGGGGATGGGACAGGACAAGGGGGAGGGTCAATGAAGGGGAAGGGTGGAAGGGAGGGGCAGCTGCAGAATAAGGGGTGCTAGCTGCACATTTGAGCAGATTTGATAGACCTCTAGGCCTTTTTGTGTTGGCAAATTTTGTATGTTTGTGTGTTCGTAGTTTGCTCCAACAGACCCCCAGGTGCCACCGCCAGCAGTGGCGTGTGATTTTCCTCAGCCCTCCAGTGCCAGATTAGTCACATTACAGTTCAATATGAAAATCCATAATAGCAAATAACTTTACCCAGCATCTCTCAGGGCCACCTTACTGCAGAAAAGCACCCCCCTAAAACATCCTGTACAAGCTCCTACTTGAAGCCCACTCCTTCCTTGGTGTCAAGGGGTATGCTGGTGGTAACTGTCTGTGGGGAGGGGGCTGCCACAGCAGAAACTGCAAAAGATGACTTGCACTTTTAGGTCCCTCTGAAGGCAAGGTGCCACTGTCTTACTGGGATGCTGGACTAGGAGGGAACTGATAGTTAGTGGCAGCAACAGTCAATCAAGAACTGAGACAACATTCTATTTCCAGTAACCTGATGGGGATCCCATTTAATAAAAGAGAATGATACAACTCCATGGGGCCAAAAATGAATAATAGTTTATAGGGGGAACATCCCACACACACAGACTGAGATGGTCACACCAGTCTATGAGTCCAGTATTGTCCATATGAAAGGATGCACTTCACAACACTCTACACAAAATGCACCCTGGGTCCATAACTCCATATTGAGGGGCATGATCCAGACACTCCAAAAATTCAGGCAGCTCACTTATCCATAGGCAGCATCAAAATGATCTCATAGGGCTATATCTTCCTCTAACCCTCCCCATAAGACCCACTTCTCCCATTGGTTCAGAACTTGCTAGCCTCTCAGCTCAGGGCAGCGGGTTCTATCCACACTGAAGCTCCATATCCATAAATCCCTTCTGGGTGACTGATGCTAAGAACTAATGTGACATGTCTTCAGTGGGGGGGGAAGGTGTTGCTTCCTCTCGGCAGTACATTCAGATCGACATTTCTCCCTCGGCTCCACCTCAGACCTTGACATATCTCCCACTGTGGCCACCTATCTATCACGCTACTGCCCACTGAACCCATCTTCCCCATAACTGGGGAATCACTTGAAATGGCCGCTGCCACATCAGGAGCCTGACATTTCTTTGTCCCTCTTCCCCAAGAAATGAAAATAAGCACCTCGAGCGGGCAATCATCCACGCTCCTACAGCACCAACCACACATCTCCCTGCTGGTGTGCTGCCATGCCCACAAGCAAGACCCACTCCCCAAGGTATTCTGGTGCACACATCAGTCCCCTGGGATAGGACAACTATTAACCCTTTCTGGGCATGGGTTGAAAAAAACAGTGTACCGGCACAAGGTCAGCACTACTAAGTTGAAGTCCAGCACAGCGACAGATTTCGCCAGGATGCGGCGAGTTGCTGTGCTGGAACTCTGCAGACACTGGCGGTGTAGCTCCTGGTGTTGGGCCCCCCATTCCAATTCTGACTCAGAATTAGATATTTAGAGACCGGGAGGTGTGGGGTGGTGCAGCCTCCCGATGGAAGAGTGCCAACATCCCCAACAGTACAGTGCCGACACTCGGCATTGTGGCTGTCGCTGTCGTGGATGTCGGCATGAGTGCTGTCGAAGTGCAATAGTAAAACCAAAAAAACAAGAAGAATTCCTACTTTGTATGTCCCTGTACACTAACTCCTAAACCCCGGTTGGGGAGGTTACATAGATAAATGAGGTATCACACAGGGCCCCCTGCATATCCCTTATTATATTAATGTATTGAGACTCTTTATAAAATATATATTATGAAGTACTGAAAATGAAATGATATATTTAAATGTCTATTTTGCACTCTGAAATGAATATGTCATGTACCTAAATGGCAATGATAAGCACACAGATGAAAATGTAACATTCTGAATGTGCATGTTGCACTTTGAAATGCATATGCCACATGCTGAAAAGAGTACATCATATACAGAAATTAATGTCATATAATGAAATCAGTAACAGATATACTTGAAATGAGTATGAAATGTACTTTATTTGCCAAAATATATGTGACATATATCAAAATGCATATAACAACATGGAAGTGCCTCATACAGAATTTGGGTACAAGCTAAAATCAATATGATTATAGGTAGAGCACCCTCTAAATAAGACTAACATACTGTAATGAGTATATAGCAAACTGAATAGTGTATACCATATATGTAGCCAAACGTGAAAGGCACAGACTGAATACAGTGTAATGTGTGCCAAAGTGATCATGTAACAAACTGAAATGATTGTAACACACACCAAGATGAGTATAACAACATACCAATCTGAGTATATCTCACGGTGAAAAGCACATGACTTGTGTAACCAATCAGAATGTAGTATCACCCCCTGAAATGAACCCCCTCAGCCTATCACTGGGGCACTTTGCACATGACCTACAAACAAGGAGCAGGGTTCCCTTTTGGCATGGAGGAAGCCCTGCAGCAGTCCGACCTATCAGGCGTGGAGGAGGAGGTGCCTGGTGGGGGGTTGGTATGGGTCCTCAACAATGGGAGGTGTCAGCAGGGGTACTTAAGCATGGACATAGAGAGCTTGCCTTCTTTGACTGTCCACGAACTGCATCTTACATCTCCCAAAGTCCAGAGTGCAGACTACGAGCCCAAGGCAGAAAGCACAGCAACAGGTACCTGTTGTTGGTATGGGATTTGTAGGCCCCAGACATGACTAGTTCTGTTTTGGCCTATCTCTGTCCCTTTTTGTCACTCTGGTTCCCACCAGTGATGAGGTTCCACCCTCTGTTTCCATTACTCAGATGGGAGCTCTCATGCATCTATTTCGGTCCCCATTGACCCCCCAGTTCCCCTCTGGACTCTGATTCTCTCCCTATTGGCCTCCTCCCGCCAAGGCAATAGATCGCAGGCCAGAGCATTCTAAGTGAGCATTCCTTAAGAAAAAAGAAATATCCTCCCTGAGATTCGCAAGCAGCCACCACTGCAAAGTACTGCTACTGTGCTCTGTGTTTACCTGATTCTGTTTTCAGGTGGTCTCTCCGGTGGTCCCAGTACCAAATACGGACAGGGCGGTTTCAGCTCCGGGGTTCCATCTTCCCAGTTTGGACACTTCTGGGATGGTCTTCACTGCATGTCTGGTTTTGCCTGGCCTATTGCTCCCTCCAGTGCTCTACACTAAGCGTCGGTTATGCTCAGTCTGCTGTAACCGCCAGTTCTCCACCATTCCTTGCAACAGATCTGTGCATTCCCCCTAAGTTGAGCAATGTAATGCCTTCAGGGCACAGTATGGACGATTCCAATGGGTTGGGACTGTCTTACACATACACATGTGCCTGTGCATATGCTTTCTTTCTGTGGTGGCCATTTTGTGCGTGCCCTATGGAGGGCATCACAGCGCATGCGCCTGAAAACAGGTTCCACCATCTTTGCGAAGCAGCTGAGCTATCCTTGCCTAAGGGGGGCATAGTAAAAAAAAAATACACATTTTATGCCTGATGAATGATCTTTCCTCTCGGTGTTTAATCAAAGGAAGACTCAGACAGGGTTGGGGGTCATCACCTTTAGAGCCTGAACTGCCGAGGTTGGAGAACAAAGTAGGGCCCACTATATCATGACCCCTCCCCTTTTTTTGTTGTTGCATACACCATCCCCCAAAAATATAGAAAAAAAGGGAAATTGGGGTTCACCAGGTATATGTGGAACCACAGTAGTATACAGATAGGGGCAGGCCCAGGGGGTTGGAAACACTGTACCTTTACAGCAGCAATACTAATGTGCATGTATTCATGTCTGGTTATAAGGAGTCTATGTAGGTCAGGCTTTGAACATCGGGCAGTGGGGGTACAAAATTCAGCGCCAGTGAGAAATGGGGGCAGACGTAGGGGGGTGGGGTTCTTGATATGAGGGTGGAGGGGTGGGGGCCTTGCAAGGCCAGAGACAAGTGGAGGGCTATATTACAATGTACATGGGAGGTGGGTGGTCTGACCTTTGGGTTTTATGGAGGGATTTTAGGGTGAGGGAGGGAGCCTGAGGCAGTTATTGGATAAATCGGGTGGGGGGTGGCTGGGCATCACGGGGACATAAAATAGATTTGCCAGCACCCGCACTAAAACTGCACCCATCACATGTTCCCAATATTTATTCAGTAATTATATTCCGATATGTTGGAATAGCCTTCCTCACGAATATAAGCAAAAGATTTGTAAGCCCTTATCAACATCCCATCTAAGAAGAGACCTGATATCTATACAGGAACCTTATAATTGTTATTGATGTTCTTTTTTTCTATGTTTTTGTATTGATGTTTGTTGTTTGATTGTATTCATTATGTTGAGTGTTGAAGTGTATTTTGTATTTTTTGTGACGGTTACTATTGTGAATGAGTTTTTTACTCAATTGTTTTTTACCTTGAATAAACAAACAAACAAACAAACACTGTGGGTCGAAAGGAAAGGACAAACGTTTTCTTCTTTTTATTAGTTTAGGTTCTGCTTTGTCTGGCTAAGCTTTGCCCTCTGGATTAGGACAGAATGGCATCCAAGAGAGTGGTGCCCAAGGGACTGCGCCAAGTCCAGAACACCCAGGGAGCAGCTGGATCATGAGGCCGGCATTTGAGGGGTGTGGGCAGGGCCCTGATTGACACCGTTGGCCTTAAAGAAATTGGGGGCCCAAACTGGATGCAGGCAGTGGTCAAGCTGAAACCAAAACTGTAGACTGCCACAAGACCCGACACCCAGGTTGGTCTGGGCAATGAGACAGGCAACAGTACAGTGAGCCATTGGGGGCGGTATGGCAATCTGCCCACTGGAGGCAGCCTTCCACCTGCCTTCTTGAGTCTTAAGCCCAGTAAAATAGTGCCAAAAAGAGGGGGTAAAGTGAGCCAGCCAGGCGACCCGCACAGACACCCATTGAAGAGGGGAGAAGGCAGACGATGGCTGAGCTGATGAGGGAAGGAATATCGAACTCAGCAGCATCTAACCTACAGAGGGATGAGGACCAGGAGCCCAGGAGACCTGACGACCAAGAGGCCCCACCGGAGTGGATCCTTTTGGGTGAGTATGGAAAGGATAGTTCAGAAGGTTCATCAACCCCATTGGATGGTGAGACCCAGACAGAGGGGGATGACGACGTAGTTAAGCAGGTGGTATGGAGACCACGGTATAACATAAGACAGGGGTTGATGGAGAGGCTCGAATGTGAGGGAAGTGCAGTTGAGGAAGAGGAGGAACAGCCAAAGGAGAATAGGACCAGCTACGATGGGGAGTTAGCAAACAGGGGTCATGTCAATGATATGGTTTTGACGGGTATGGTCTTTGGAAATTCGGGACAGGTGTTTTAACAGTGGGTCACCCAGCTGCAGTGGGCACGGGATGTCACAGGAGGCGAGCAGCTCACGGAGCATACAGCAGCCACCATTTGCTCAGAGGGATCAAATATTCATGGAGCGCACGCAACCCATGTCCTCTCAACTGACGGGAGGGAGTTGGGTTGGTTGGATGCGATCCCAGCCAGGGACAAGTAGTTGCCCCCCCCATATAGGGGGTAACGCACACACATACCGCAGTTACCCATCTTTCCATGAGGACCGACGTGGCTGCATTGGCCTCCAGTGTGGCCAACCATGCCTATGACCAGTGCTGATGGTGGTATACCCAGGGAATGAACACGTGGGTGTGTTTGGGCCACAACCACAGGTTCAGACGCACAGAGCTGGAACGGGGGAGGCAGCTGATACAGCCCTAGTTTCTAGTGCACCCACTCTTGGGGAATTGCGGTTGGATATAGGCACTCCCTTGGGAATGGAGGTGGCTCTGCAACCAGTGGGGATCGGGGGAACAACCCAGCAAGTGACCGCTGTGGCCAAGAACCCGGCGGTACAAGTAACAGTGGCCGAGAATGCAGCATTCCAGGCATGGACTGGTACTACATCCATTTCTAACCCAGCTAACATAATTGCGGGGAGCCAGGTTGGTTCAGGGTCACATGTGGCACCCCAGGGTACAGATTCGGCATAGCTGGTTACCACAGCTCCTCCTGATACTGTGGGGTGGAGGGAAATTTTTTCATACACAGGAATGGGAAGTTAGTCACGAGGTGGCAATTTTCAGAGTTTTATTGGAAGGGATTGTGGTTCATAGGAAAGGATACAAAATTCTTTGGTACACACTCCTTTAGAATTGAGGCCACCATGGAAGCATCCAGGTTGGGTATGAATGTTGAGCAAATCAAGAAGGTAGGTAGAAGGGCGTCACAGACTTTTAGGGGTTACATTAGGCCACAGCATGAATAGGATCAAAGCTGAAGGGCAATGGGGGGCCTGGAGAAGTGTGTTATTAAAAAAAGGGGGGGATACTGTATATATATAGTGTATGGAGGGGTTGTGGGATAACAGATGGACAAGACACCAAACTTCAGGTTCAACACTGTGTGTGATGTTTATTCAAAATACAGTAGATAACCTTGAGCAGGGGCATATCCCTTCTTCAGTACATCACTTTGCACCAACAGGCTATGTATGTCCTTTCTCTGCACTTAGCCAGCACCTACTGACTCTCTGATCTAATTTATCAGTTGAGATTCAGCCTCCCTTATGCGGGCCTTGTTTGCTTGGGTGGTGGGGGCTCAAATAAAAAAAAAACTAAAGACAAAGAACCTCAGTGCAGAAGCACTGAACCAAGGGTTAGCCCAAAGGGCACTGACAATAAGCCAAGTTTCAAAGAAACACAACATCACACATACAGTACTTCCATAATGCAAAGCATCATGGGATATATGCAAATCACCATGACATTTCAGACTTGTTCAACTTGCAGCAGTTTACATGCATTTTAAATAGCACAACTAACTTAATTTTTATAATATGGTCCCCTAGTAACTTTTTACCTTTACCAAAAACACCTAGTGCCATGGTATTTTCAACAGTTACAGGTTTCATACCCATGAGGTATATACATCAATGTATTGTATGACATAGTGCCATTGTATACTAAATCCAACAGAGAAGAACACAGCTTGTTGTTTTATATCAGCTCGGACGTCACCAAAATAACCTCCCTGTATGAGAACCTGAGAGGAAAAAGGAAAATTTAAAGAGGACACTATAGCATAATCAAGAAAGGGATGGGGGTGGCCATAGGTGGCCAACCTTATGGACTAGAAATTATAAAGAATAGATTAGGCTAAGAAATAAAAAAACTGTTGCAACAGATTTAAGAAAAGGTCAGTCCTCAAGAGTGGCAGGAGCTCCCTGTCACATATCCCCCACCTTAAGAGGGAAGCAGTTATTGCAGACTGCTTACCACCTTCCTGTCCCAGGAAGGGATAGAGCTTCCACCCATCCATCTTCAGAAGCTCTGTCTCAGGGTCCCTATTAACGACAAACATTCTATCATAAACATAGTGGATATCATCATTCTTTACCCTGAGGCATTAACACATTTCTCAACAGAGACTAATGGTACCTTCCCTGAACTATCTCCTTTTAGGGAAAGTACGTCATATTTTATTGACTGAAAATCTGGACAGCTGTAAAGTACAGTACCATAGAAATAATTACTCTGGGTTGAGCAATTACCTGCTCCAATCCCACCAGACATGTCGGTTTTAAGAAGGGGCCCAGTCCTAGGTTCAACCCCTCTACATAAACCCACTATGTCTCTTGATTCATTCATTTCACTTGATACTGATACAGACACCTGAGGGTAAACACTCTTGGTGTTACCCCAACACAGGTTCCAATCCATTTTCCACCCACCTCCTCCTTGGTAGGTTTTCCCTCAGAAAAGAATAAAACACATGCACCATCTCAGACTCCTTGTCTACCCTTGGGTACCTCTTTCTTTGACATCAGGCCCGCCCCCTGACCACACATGCTACACTTTTGCCTACAGAAAGGGACCATTGCAGAGCCACATCTGACCTTGCCTGCAACTATCTTGACCCCTTTGTCTTACACAAAGTGTCTGCGGGAATATAGAAGGAGCAACAGTAGTGTCTATTCTCCTATTTCATCCTATGATAACCTATGACTCCAAACCTTTGGTCATCCTATCCCCAGGTGGGTCTCTACAGAAACCTACAGGAAACCAAGTAATCTCCCATGCTGAATACCCTGCAATGTTAAACAGTAGGTTCCTAAACCTTTTAACTCTGGGGTGTCTTAATAAACATCCTTTTAATCATTGTGCTATTTTCAGCCATCTGTTACCATCTAGTACCTTGTGATCTGTGTGAGAGTTTTCCCTTTTTCCAAGGGTGCCATTTTTTTTCTTTAATGATCTCTACCCTTTAGGACACTCTTTCCACACCCTGGGTACTAGTTCCTCTGCTGTCCCCAGTAGGTACCTCTGTCTAGTTGCACACTGGACAGGTCCTAATATAGGCTGCCACCTGTCTGTACATACCAGGCCAGTAATAAGAAGAAGCTAGCCATGCCAAGACACCGCTATGGCTCAGATGCCCACAGGGACTGGACTAAGCAGCCTCCATCACCTGTTGTCTGTAGGCCTCAAGCACCACTACCTGGGCATCCACACTTTTTGTACGGAGGTTGGCCCTCATGTGGTACAGAACACCCTTCTTCAATTCATACCACCAACATTGTTTTGCCCTCACATCACCATTAATCTGCATACCCTCTCTGACCTTAACATGCTGTAACAATTTGGCAACATTAGCATCTTTAGCCTGCAGTATACCCCAGTCAATACTGTTAATAGATTTAGCTGTATCAATACAAGAAAAAGTCCCTTCAGCCTCATAGGATTCTTCTTGCTTGCTTGGAGTCTTCAACCTCAGCACAATATCACTAGGAACAGTCTTATCTGGGGTCTCACATTCAAGTTCCCTACTTGCATCTCTGACCTCCAACAGGTAACATCCTAGGATCAAGGCAACAAAGGAATATCCTGCTCAGTCAGGGGGTCCTCTTCAAACTGAGCCCACAAATAATTCTCCTCAGACTCTTTATCCAGACTCTCCAGAAGGAACCTCTCACACACCTGGCACCAGTGTTCCACCTCTCTGCGTAGTCAGTCTGCCTTCAGCCATTGCCCACTCATCCAGTGGATCATAATCATCAGGGTCTCCACCTATTGGGTGTTGTCTCTCACACCTCCAGTCTGCCTCGACCTGCATCTCTTTGTCGTCTTCAGGCTTGGCCTTCCTCTGAGCTTCCAGGTCAAGTCCAGGCAGCATCTTCTCTCCATCTGTTAGCCATGGTTCTGGTCAGAACTCCATGGACTTTCTTCTCCGGGTTCTCCTCTGGCAACTCCTGGTGCATCGGTCCACCTGGGATATCTGGGCAATATCCACCAGAAAACGTCCCTGTTTGGCCAGTCCAGACACTTCCAGCAAGTTCTCCCACTGCTGTTACCAAGTCTGTGGAGGGGATATGGGATAATAGATGGACCAGACACCAAATTTCAGGTTCAACACAATCTCTGTGTAATGTTTATTTAAAATACAATAGATAACCTTGAGCAATGGCATATTCCTTCTTCAGTGCATCAGTTTGCAGCAACAGACCATGTATGTCCTTTCTCTGCACTTAGCCAGCACCTACTGACTCACTGATCTCTGATCTAACTTATCAGTTGAGATTCAGTCTCCCCTATGTAGGCCTTGTTTGCTAGGGTGGTGGGGGTTCAAATAAAAACAAAACAAAACAAGCTAAAGACAAAGAACCTCAGTGCAGAAGCACTGAACCAAGGGTTAGCCCAAAGGGCATTGACAATAAGCCAAGTTTCAAAGAAACACAACATCACACATACTTCCATAATGCAAAGCATCATGGGATATATGCAAATCATCATGACATTTCAGACTTGTTCAACTTACAGCAGTTTACATGCATTTTAAATAGCACAACTAACTTAATTTTAATATTACAGTCCCCTAGTAACTTTTTACCTTTATCAAAAACACCTTGTGCCATGGTGTTTCAACATTTACAGGTTTCATACACATAAGATATATACATCAATGTATTTTATGACAGAGTGCCATTGCATACTAAATCCAACAACGAGGAACACAGCCTGTTGTTTTATGTCAGCTCAAAGGTCACCACAATAACTTCCCTGTACGAGGACCTAAGAGGGAAAAAGAAAATTTAAAGAGGACACTATAGCATAGTCAAGAAAGGGGAGGGGGTGGCCATAGGTGTCCAACCTTATGGACTAGAAATTGTAGAGGATAGATTAGGCCAAGAAATAGAAGAACTGTTGCAACAGATTTAAGAAAAAGTCAGTCCTCAAGAGTGTCAGGAGCTCCCTGTCATGGTATGACGCAAGTCACTCATGCTGTGTTTGTTTGCTTACTGGTGCAGGTACTACACCCCCAGAAATGTGGATCACAGGGCATTCTTATGTGAGGGAGGCTCGAATCAGAGTGGCAATTCACCTGAATGGCATGCAGCTGGGAATACCAGAGCAGCGGGCTGCTGTTAAATGGGCTGGAAAGGGGGGGTTTAGAGTGGAGTCAATTGAGGGGTATAGTGTGCGGTGTAGGTCTCCATAAGAACCCACTGCTGGGTATGGTTCTGCATTTGAGGGGCATCAACTTGGTGCCTTGGGTGCCATTAAGTTGATTGAGGAGATCAAGATGGGGTTGGCCTGTCTGAGATCTCTCCTCCCCCAGACCTGCATTGCAGTCATGAATTATACTGCATCAGCAGTAGAGGGGGTGCGCAACTTCCAGGCAATGGATGAGGCCCACAGGGATGTCAGCCATGTGGTTTCTTGGTTTGCCCTCTCATGCGGAATAGAAGTGATCAGACACTTTTATATTGACAGGGAGGCTGATAGCCTGTCTGATATTGGGAGTGACATTTTCAATTTTTTATTACAGGACTTTTGCAAATCTGTACTTCAGGATTAGGTCCAGACTCCTGGGACATCTGTGGAGTAATGTGGAAACACGTTTTAGGTGGTGCAAATTCATGGCTGGCCTATAAAACAAAGTTGGCGGTGCAGAAGAATATGGCAGTGGGTGATAGAGGGCTGGAGGTGTGACCCTGGGCTGGGTAGACTTTGTGGGATTGGTGGTCACCCATGATTAAGGCTTACAACAGAATACAGCAGGATGGGGATGATTCCAAGGCTGGGGGCATGTCCCTGGGTGGGCATGTTCCTCACTAAGGGTCATGTTTCTCCTGGAATTTGGAAGTGGGCAGGGGAACTGTCCAAGGGAGAGGCATGGTCCTGGGCTGGTCTACCTGACTCACAGGCAACTTTCCCCCAAATTCTAATGGATGCTTATGGTTTACAGTTTGGCCATGCCACCTGAATTTTGCCCCAGAGGTCTCCGTCTTTTATGGAACTCTGCATTATATATGTCTTAGTGTGAAAATATTGATCGTAGAATCTTATCTTGAATTAAGTAAAAGCTGTGGCCTTATTATTACCAAAAAATTGGTGTGGTGCCCTTACTGTGTTGTGGGTCTGCTAGGCATTGAACCCCCTCGGCCTATCACTGGGGGTCACTTTGCACATGGCCTACAAACAAGGGGCAGGGTTGCCAATGCCTTTTGGCATGGAGGCAACCCTGCAGCAGTCCGACCTATCAGGCATGGAAGTGCCTGGCGAGGTGTAGGTATGGGTCATCAATGATAGGAGGGGTCAGCAGGGGTACTTAAGGCTGGACATAGAGGGCTCACCCTCTTTGACTGTCCATGAACTGCAACTCACATCCACACACCCTTTTTGGCAATAGGTCACAGATAGATGGTTCTGGTCTAAGCCAATCAAGCTTTGATGTAAATGTGTGCGGGTGGAAATTCATGGCTGGCCTATAAAACAAAGTGGGTGGTGCAGAAGAATATGGCAGTGGGTGACTGAGGGCTGGTGGCGTGACCATGGGATGGGTACGCTTCATGGGATTAGTGGTCACCCATGATTAAAGGTTTGCAACAGAATACAGCTGGATAGGCATGATTCCAAGGCTGGGGGCTTGGCCCTGGGTGGGCACGTTCCTTGCTAAGGGTCATGTTTCTCCCAGAATTCGCAATTGGGTGGAGGAACTGTCAAGGAGAGGCACAGGTCTGCCCAACTCACAGGCCATAGTTCCCCTGAATTCTGATGGATGCTTATGGTTTACAGTTTGGGCTTGCCGCCTGAATTTGCTGCCCCAGGGGTCTCAGTCTTTTATGTAACTCGGGTATTATGCATGTCTTAGTGTGAAAATGTTCATTGTAGAATCTTATTTGGAATTAAGTAAAAGTTGCGGTCTTATTACCAAAAATGGGTGTGGTATGGTGTCATTATTGTGTTGTTGGTCCGCTTGGACAATGCTGTAGGACTCCAGCAGTTCTTGTTTAGCTTCACTGCATGTAAGAGCTCCTTAAATTCTGTGACCCAGGAACAGAATATGTACTATGTATATTATTAAATTGGTATTTTGCTACAGTCCCTGTTTTTTTTTTTTTATTTATTTGTTTCAATCTAGGATTACAATACCTTTGAGCCGAGGCTGTTTTACAAAGGTTCCACATCAGCGTCTGCAACAGTCATCATTTTTAGTTACAAACATCTAGTCATTGACTTACAGACATGTAATAACCAGTACAAAGACTTGAGCTATGAGCAAGACAAGGGAAGGAGGGGGTGGTGGGTGGGTGAGGGGAGTGAGGGTAGGAGATCGGGGGAAGGAGGTGCAGGGGAGTGGGGAGTACGGGAGGTGATGGGGTGGGAGCAGGAGGGATATGGGGGGAGGTGGGCGAGGGTGGGAGACAGTGCAGCTAGGGGCCTTGTCGAGGGAATATGACAGGTAAGGTGCTAGGGGTGCAAAGACTGATTGTAAGTGCTGGGTGCTGGGGCATGTGCAGCTGGATAGTGGAAATGTTAAGATGGGCAATTGCAGGATACAAGCAGTGAGAAGCGCAGCTTGGACTTGAAGAGGCCGAGTGTTGGAGCGGTCGCTATGTCGCTGCCAAGAGAGTTGAGCCAGTTGGATGCCCGATAGGTGAATGATCTTTGTCCTTGGGTCATGCGACATCATGGGATATGTAGTAGATGGGAATTGGATCTCCTTGTAGAGACGTTCCTATGTCTAGGCTTTTTTAAAGATGACCTTTGTTTTCAAAAGTTTTCTCTGGATCCCAACAACCATACTGTTTTATTTGTTCCCTGTGAAAGTTTATACATAATAACAGATAAAACCATCCTGTATATCTCCTTCCAATGCTTTGCAAAGTTATACAGTGTGTTATTTTGTATTATGTTTTATTTGTCCTGTGCAAGAAGGGCATGACCAAAAGATCTGTTGCTCCAACTTTAGCTAATCCCTATGTGTTTTAACTGAAGTTCACCAGTTTACTGAAGGCTAATGTTTTTCTTTGCTGCCTTTTTAATGCTAGTGTCAGTAGTTTGCTGCTTTTAATGTGAACAGTAAAGCAAATTCTTTTGCCATTTACTTTGTAACCGTAAGGGCTAGAAAGACATTGTTTATATCATTGGAAAGCTGAGAATCTCCTCTTTCCTACCCTATTTGTTTTTCTCTTGTGGCATTATGGAGCAAATAGCCCTGTTATCATTGTTTTATTTATTTATTCTCAAAAATGGAAGTTAGTGAAGCCAGTTATCCAGCAGTTATTCATTTCCTTGCCTTTCTCCCCAGATTCCCTGGATCTGAAATTCAAAGGTTAGTGAACCCACTACAGTTACAGAGTAAATGACAAAAGAATTTGCTTTACTGCTCACATTAGAAGCAGCAAAATGCTGAAATTAGTTTTTAAAAAGCAGCAAACAAATCTAAGCTTCAATAACCAGTTGAAATTCGACTCAAACGCACCCAATTTAACAGAAAGGGTTCTAAAAAGAGGGTGAAGACACAAAGATGAAGGGTCGCTCACCATCTAGCACCTCTCAAACATACTACACAGTTGCCCCCTCCACCCCATAATACTGCTCACAATGAAATGGAGATAATAATAGCAATAATAACCCAGGCAATGTAAGCAAATTAAGAACCAACTAAGTGCATTGCCCGCACATTATAAATAGCTGTCCCTAACAATACAGTCTGAAGACAAATGCTAGGTTACCAGCCTGGGTGTGGCTGCTGCTTAAGCCTCTAATGGTTCAATACTTCGGCACAAGTCCTGCAACATATAAGCATGCAGGACTCCTCTTACAAAAAGACATAGGGTATCTGGGGGAAAAGACATGGAAATAAATAACTCCTGGAGAAGTGGATTCACTAATAATCACCTTTTCTGTGAAAAAAAATAGAACATTGATAATGGGGCTGTTTGCTCCATTATGCCATAAGATAGAAACAAATAGTTTATATTGTTGGAAAGAGGAGATTCTGAGCTTTTTAAAGATATAAAATAGGGATGGGAGGGCCGGATGCAACCTGGTCCTCATTCCGACTCTGATTTACTCTTCAAAAAGGTTCTGAGTTACTCTGATGAATTTTAGACCTGTTTTTAGCCTATTTGAGTATGAGAAATGCATCAGTATTATTATTTTAGGTCCCTCTTGTGACAGGGAGATCCTGCCACTCTTGAGGACCGACCTTTTCTTAAATCTGTTGCAACAGTTCTTCTATTTCTTAGCCTAATCTATTCTTTACAATTTCTAGTCAATAAGGTGGCCCACCTATGGGTGCCCCCTTCCCTTTCTTGACTATGCTATAGTGTCCTTTTTAATTATCATTTTCCTTTTCAGGTCCTTGTACAGGGAGGTTATTGTGGTGACCTCTGAGCTGATGTAAAACAACAGGCTGTGTTCCTCATTGCTGGTTTTAGTATGCAATAGCACTATCTCATAAAATACCTTGATGTATATTTCTTATGTGTATGAAACCTGTAAATGTTGAAAATAACATGGCACTAGGAGTTTTTGATGAAGGTAAAAAATCACTAGGGGACTGTATTATAAAATCAGAAAACCCCTGTTGTGTTATTTAAAATGCATGTACATTACAGATTGTTTGAGAGCCCCCTTTGGCACCATGCATTCCTGCTTTAAGCTGAACCAGCCTAAAATGTCATGGTGATTTGCATATACACCCCATGATGCTTTGCATTATGAGGGTATGTGTAATGTTGTGGCTCTTTAAAACTTGGTTTTATTGCCAATGCCCTTTGGGGTAACCCTTGCTTCAACTCTTCTGTGCTGAGGTTCTTTGTGTTTAGCTTATTTGTTTTTTTTTTCTTTTTTTGAGCTCCCCGTCACCCAAACACACAAGACCAACATAGGGAATGAATTCATTCTCACTAAAGAGATAGATCAGGAGATCAGTAGATGCTGACAAAGTGCAGAGGAAGCACATACATAGTCTGTTGCTGCAAACTGATGTATTGAAGAAGGGATATGCCATTGCTTAAGGTTATCCCTTATGTTTTAAATAAACATCACACAGAGATTGTGTACTGAACCTGAAGTTCTGTGTCTGGTCCATCTGTTATCTCACAACCCCTCCACACCTCTGTTAAATAAAACAATATTACTCTGATGAATTTTAGACCTGTTTTTAGCCTGAGTATGAGAAAGTTTTATTTATTTATTTTTTTATATCTAGGATTAACATCTTTGAGTTAAAAGTTGCTCTTTACATAGGTTCCACGTCATTAGAGATAGGGTGGGGAAAAACAATTGTGGCAGTAGGCCAATACACATAATTCACTGCATACATAAAACGCAGCAGGTAGGGAGCAAATACAGGCAGACTACTGAACACATATACAAAGTCATTATGGTGCAAAAAGCTGTAAAGAGTAAATTGGGAGGAGGTTACACTCGTAGGATAATATAGCTGAGGACCAAAAACTCACCAAATAAGAGAACAAGGTTAAAAGAGACAACAGGGCAGGACTGAGACAAGGAGGGGGAGAGGGGAGAAGTGGGCTATGAGGAAGGGTTATAAGGTCCAAAAAGGCATTAAAGAGTTACAGCCCATGAGGCCAAGTCAAAAGTGTGATTGAGAGGTAGTTAACAACTAGGGGAATTAAAGGGATTGGGTAGGCCCAAAGTGCACAGGTAGGAAGTGGGTATAGGCAGGCAGGGTAGAAGGAGGGTGGGGCCAGAGGAGCAACCCAGGGCCAAGTCTGAGGCAAGGAGCAGTGGAGGAAGAAGGGGCACATGACAGTGAGGCCTTGGGAGACAGCATCCCCAGCGGACCTAGTCAAGGAGAGGTGAGAGAGGAGGAAGGGGGGGAGGTGAAAGAGTGAGGGATGCAATAGAGTGTAGAGGATGATAAGGAAGGTAAAAGAGGGATGGTGCAAGGTGCCGGAACAGGAGTAAAGGATCAGGAATACAGACACAAGAAGGTTGGGACTCCTAGTGAAAGCAGTCACAGCTTGCATAGGCAACTAGATGTCTCAGGAGTCGGTTAAATGCTCCCAACGTAGGTACCGCATAGATATCAGTGTGAGGTGAATTGAACCAGAGTGGGGCATGGTGGACAAATGATCTTTGACCTTGGGTGGTACGACAGCAGAGAATTTTGAATACCTGGCTGACCGAGCTTCTGTGGCAACAGTTGGAGAGTGCGGTGAGGAGTTCTTGAACACCAGTAGGCATCATGCCAAGGCTTACTTTTTTGCTAGCAGACAGGTCTGATACATTAGCCTACCCCTGAAGTAGAGCAGTTCAGCCTGGGCATACATGTCACAGGTATGGGTCAAACGGCTGGAGCCAGTTAGGATCTGGCAGGCTTTGTTAAGTGTCACAGTGATGCAGTGGAGGGATGTTTCCATGGCAGACCCATAAATGGCAAGTCCATAGTCTGTAAGTGATACAAAAGAGCTATGAATGGCTAATTTGAGGGCTTCAGTGGTCAGACTGTGTTTGTGTCTGTAGAGGAGCCCAATGTGCAAGTTGACGGCCTTGGCGACATTGTCGATGTGGATGGCATAAGACAGGGCACTGTCAACCGTGGCCCTAAGATACTTAAAGTGCTGCAGCAGTTCTAGGGGAGAGCCCACTTCATTGGTGATAGATAGCAGGTAGGAGCTATGCCTGTTTTGAAGACTGGATAAATGTATCAGTATTATTATTATTTTAGATCCCTCTGTTAAATAAAACAATAAAATTCCACTTTAAAAACAATTTTTGTGTCTGTATTTTAATGTCATTTCCTTCATTGAGTCTGGCGTGCATTTTGATGGGAGACAGACAGCATGAGCAGAAGATGTAATGGGTTCCCGGCCCTCCCTTCCACCTTTTTGAGGGGTACCTTACTGATTTTTGAGGGAGATGGTTATCAGGTCTCAGACTGTGTGTTCTCCAGCTCTGCACAGTCCCTGAACTACTAGGTTGATAGTGCCTCACTGATTTGGAGAGGGGTGTCACATCTCAGACACTCTATTTCCTATACCTACCCCCAAACTACTACTAGGCCATAGTGTCTCACTGATTTTGAGTAAGTGAGGGGAGATATGATAGAGATCTTCAGCTTCCTTAGAGGAGTTAACAAAGTGAACTCTGGGGAATTATTTAGACTGAATACCAACTCGAAATGATGTGGTCACAAATGGAAATTGACAGGAGGGAGGTTCAAGAGGGACATGAGAATGTATTTCTTTATGGAAAGGGTGGTGGAGCCTTGGAACAGTCTGTCGGTTGAGGTGGTGGGTGCAAATACAGTCAAGGGATCCAAGCAGGCTTGGGACAGAATGAAGGGAATAGTGGTTGCCCAGGGTGACAGAACCAAGGAGGAGGAGAACAGGGATAGGATGGGGAGGGTTATTACCCTGAAGAAAAAATAGGTTCCAGGAATGCTCCAGGGATTGTAGGGAACATGGGCAGTTGGGATGGACTGCTGGTCTTTTTCTGCCATCATTGTCTGTTTTTCCATCTGTCTATGTCAGACTCTGTGTTCTCCATCTCTGCGCCTGAACTACTACTTTGACAAGTGCATCACTGATTTTAAAGGAGGGGTGTCACATCTCAGACTCTGTGTTCCCCACCTCTGCACTTGAACTACTATTATTAAGTAAGACCTAAAAAATTGATTCAGAATCTGTTATGGAACATGTGGCCATCACTAGCAGTACTGCTGAAAATGTTAAATGAAAAAATATTCCCAGAAAAGAAATTCAGAATCAAAGGGAAATTTACTGCTGTATATATAATGAATATAACTGAGAAAAATTAAATAACCGAACCAAAATAAGCAAAGACGGTTGTGGAATCCTCTGATGAATGTAACGCAGCACTGTCGGCATTGCCAGAAAAGTCAGATAAATCTCAAAAACAGGAGGCAAAACAGTTAGACCTAGAAAGTGAATGATTAAGAAAAGGCACCAGCTAGTACCACTAGTAGATGTGGCACTCCACGACATGCCACTTTTGCATATCCTACTCCATCATCAGAAAGCAGGGCCTCTGGTGAAGAGGTTGTACATGTACAAGATCATGTATCAAGAGTTAAGTTCATTCAAAGTATACCAATGAGATAGAGGATGCCACCTGGGTACCCGAACCAAACAGAAAAAATACATACAGCAAGCACCACTACTAGCCAGTAGTGGGAAAATTATCAATCAAAATAATAACAATCATACTAGTACCTCTGAGGACAGCCACAGTGTGCATGAATCAGGGTAGGAAACACCAGCCACCAAAACCACTGCAGTTTCTGGCATGATGACCAAACGTTCTCCCTCAATTGTGTGCTATTTCATATAAGCGCCAAACATGAATGTTTTGCTGTCTGCACCTTTTGTCATCAGGGAGTTAGTAGGGGGAAAGTGAGGAGCCAGTTCAGCACAAACATCACTAAAAATGCATTTGCAAAGAGCACACTCAACCATTTGGCTGAGCAGTAGTTGAGAGCAAGGGAAAAATATCTGTGATGAAAATAGTCCTACAGACTAGTGATGGTGAAGAGACCAAGAGACACAGCAGAAAAAAATGTTTGACTTTGCTAGCAAAAGTATGTGGACATGCTACAGCTTTGCCATTGCAATCCTGTGTTTTTCCCCCCCACACAAACTAAACAGCAGACCATTACTGTGATCCGTGAACAAAAAACTGCCTACAGTAGATCACATCAAGTCACATTAAAAATTGATCAGTTAATAGCTGAATTTATTGCCAAGGACCTGCAGCATTCTCTGTGGTGGAGAATGAAGATTTTTGAGTCCTCTTAAAATATTTTGCCCCACATTACAACATACCAAGCTGGAAATATTTCCCAAACTGTGACTGTTCCCAAAATGTACGAATGTATGCAAAGTAAAATAAAATTGGCTCTTAAGGAGAGTGAAAGTGGTGCTGTGCACCTGACCACAGCCATGTGGTGAGTTCTCAAACCACTGACTATTATGTGCATCACTACACAGAAGGAATAATGTATGGGTGACCATACATAGCAAGCCTGTGTTTCCATCGAGGGGTAGAGATAACAGCATATGGACTTCATGAGAGAAGCTCAAGAGGTCCATCCTATCATCTGGTCAACCCCGAGATGGAAACACAAGGCAAGTTGTGTATGGTCACCAATATTTAAATTTTTGTGCAGTGAAGCCCATTTATAGGAACATCAGATAAGGGAACATTCTGGTTATAAGAACATTTGCCAGATGTCCAGATTTTTTACAATGCATTTCTATGGGCTTAAAGCCCGTTTATAGCAAGACTCGGATGGGATAAAGGAATAGTTTTTTCAGGTAACTGCTGCTCCTGATGGTGTGAAGCAGTGTTACAACTTGGAGGTTGCAATTATCACCTTCCTGGTATGCGGCCAGGTGTTAATTGACAATCATTATGAGTGCAGTACAGCTTGTTAAAAGCAATATGAGCCATTTAAGTGTTTAAATGTTAAGTGTTTAAAGTAAACTAACAAGCTCAAATGGGCAGACTGGGTGGGCCGTAGGCCCTTATCTGCTGACACTGTCTATGTATCTATGTAAATGTTTGTCTCACCTGAACTGGTTGGCAGTTTGGGAGGCAATATAGCGTAGTGGTTTAAGGCTCTGAGCTGCAAATCTGGTGACATCCAGCAGACTAGATCTGGGTTTGAATCCCACAGCTTCCACTTGCATACTGTGTCACCCTGAGCAAGTCACTTAACTTCCCTGTGCTCCCAGGTCACACCTGTAAAAAAAATCTTTCAGCTTAGTGTGCCACTCCTGCTTAAACAACTAAAAAAAAAAAAAAAAAAACAACTAGCAGTGACAGATGCAGTATGGAGACCCCAGGGAAACAGAAGCAAAGAACTACTCTTACTTTGGCACAGAAGCTGTAAATAATCAACCGCTTGAGAGATCCCAGAGTGAAGCAAACCGACTTTGCCCAGGAATATGCAGTCAATGTATGCACTGTTTCCAAAATTCTATCCAGCAAGGAACAACTTATTGCCGACTCTGAGCGTGGCCTTAACCGCAACTGTAAGCAAAAGAGAACCGGCAAAGATGAACTGGTTGAAAATGCCTTGCTAAGATGGTTTTCCGCATGGCGCACTGCTGATGCCCCAATAAGTGGTCCCCTTCTTTTGAGCAAGGCGCAACAACTCGCAGACGATATGGGAGTACCATACACAGCCACCAGTGGGTGGTTGTGTAGATGGAAGGAGAGACACGAAATTCATTTTAAACAACTGCACGGTGAAAAACAAGATGCTGATAGGGATGGTGCAGTCTTCTGGAAGGACACTGTCCTTCTGATGATTTTGAATGACTACTCTGCCAATGACATTTTTAATGCTGATGAAACCGGCATCTATTTCCGTGCAATTCCCGATGGGACACTAACTTTTAAATCAGACCATGCTGCAAGAGAGAAAAAAAACAAAGAACAAATTTCTGCTTTAGTTTGTGCAAACATGAGCGGGACAGAGAAATTACCACTGCTTATCATCAGAAAATCCAAGCAGCCTCGCTGTTTTCGTGGCATCACCTTAAGTACCTTACCTGTTGAGTACGAGGCCAATTCTAATGCATGGATGACTGGGCATATTTTTAGTGACTGGGTACATCGTCTTAATGCCAAAATGCGAAGGTGGCGTAGGAAAATCGTTCTTGTCCTGGACAATTGTAGCGCCCATCCCAACATTGCAGTCAGCAACATCAGACTAGTTTTTCCTCCCACCTAACACAGCTTCTTTAATCCAACCAATGGACCAAGGTGTCATTCGAAATGTTAAACAGCACTACCGTAAAAAAATCTGTGGAAAGCTACTGTTGGCAATTGAGGGAGGGAGAGCAGCCAAGGCTAGTGATCTAGCTAAAGAGATAAACATACTGGACTGCATTCAGATGTTGGATAGTGCATGGTGAATGGTAAAAGCAGAAACCATACACAATTGCTTTGTGAAAGCCAGTTTTACCTGAGAGCAGTCAACCTCAGATGCCGAGGAGGAGACCATTGAGGCACCTGGGCTTTTACACGAAGAGTTTACGTCGTATGTTGAGATCGATGCTGACATCGAAACTACTGGCTCGAACACTGAGGAAGAAATTACACAGTATGCTGTGGCTGTGAAAGAGGAGGAGGGAGCAGCCATGGAAGACAGATCTGACGATGAGGAAGGCAGCCCATCGGAAAACGCTGACACTGACCCACCTTCAGTAAGTGAAATAAAGGACTGCATGACAAAGTTGCGGCACTTTATCTCTAGCAAGGACTCTGCCGACTTGATGAGTTTCTGTGCCCTAGATGCATACATAGACGAACTGTCATTGCAAAATGCACAGCAACAGAAAATTACTATTTTAAATCATGATTACACTTTTTTATTTCCATCACGATTAAACAGTTTTTTAAAATAATTGTTTCATACTGCTAAACTGTATCTACCTATTTATTACTACAGTCCAGTATTTTAAATACAATAATAAATCATTTTCTACTTTGATACCTGGCTGTCAGCGATCTTTTTCACTAGGATATAGCACCACCCGGTGGCCGTAGTGAGAAAATTCCACTTAACATTGAAGCCCGTATATAAGAACAGCCTGCTTAATAGAACATTTTTTTTGGCAAACTGGGTGTTCTAATACGTGGGCTCCACTGTAGTATATGGTTTTGTAGAGGGAACTAGCTAGTGGAGCCAAGTGCTGGTATAGAGATGAGTTTGGTATTCTTGAGTCGAGTTGTCCAGGGAGGTTCAGAAGTGCTGCAGAGCTGGTTCGCCCACCCAAGTATAAAATATGCATACCTCTCAACTGTCCCTGATTTTCAGGGATGTCCCTGATTTTGCCTCAAAATTTTACTCTGTCCCTCCTAAAATTTGCGTTTCTGTGGCTAAACAGTGGGGATTTTAAGCACAATTTAATGTCAAGCATTTAAGTTACAGATGTGTTTTTCTTTAGAAAATGCATTTTGCACTAAGCCCCATATTCTGTCAGCTTTCTGGGTGGATATCTCTAATTCTAAAGATGTGTCCCTGATTTTGGTCCTTTGTCCCTGATTTTTCTAAGCCTTGTCCCTGATTTATGAGGCAGGAGGTTGAGAGGTATGAAAATATGTGTTTCTAGCCCTTACAGTTACAGAGAAAATGGCAGAAGAATTTGCTTTAGTGCTCACATTAAATTTGGCAGAATACTGATCTTAGTTTTAAAATGGCAGCAAAGAAAAATTCTACCCTTCAGTAAGCCGTGGAAATTCAATTAAAAACACACAGGGATGAGCTATGCTGGATCAACAGATCTTTTGAACATGCTCCTCTTGTACAGGGCAAATAAAAATAATACAAATTATACAATGGCAAGACAAATTCCAGCAACCTGATTGGCTGCTGATCCCTGGACACAGTGATATTATTACATAGTAACATCACTGTATCTAAAGCAGGCACGGAGATGACTGCACTTCACGAAAGAATATCCCTCCCTCGCTACTACAGTACCCCAAAGCTGAGTACCCCACAGCTGACACGGCTTGCCTGTACATACATATGTCTCCCCCAATTCCTGGCTCAAATCAGGTCACTTTGAAATCAGCAGCCCCTTCCCGAATGTCATACTCATTTTATTTGTGCAAGCCCAACTTCAAGCAAAAACAACAACTTCTTTATAAAACAGCGTTGCCTGCATCTGTGAGTTCCTAACAGCAGAGCTTGTATTGTACCTTAAACCACCACTACGTGTGGCTCCCGCCTTCAAATAGCCGACTTGACGAACGCTCCTGCTCGGCTGCCCAGCAGCTGGAACACACCTCGAATTAAAAAAAAATTTCAAGTAAAAATAAACACTGGGGAAAAAAAGAAAGAGAGAGAGAGACATGGAGAGACTGCTCTTCCCGCTTGGCACCAAGATCCTGTCAGTGTGTCCACTGTGGACAGTCCAGCTGTAGAAGTCACACAGCATAGCTATGGAACAACTTGAGAGCCACTGAAAAAAACAGAAAAATTAACAGAATTTAAAATAAGACAAGGAAACTCAACCACAGTCCCCTTTAAGCACCCCCAACAGCCGGTGGGGGCAAACCAACAAAGCAGGAAAAACAAGAGAAATCTTGGGGGGACCAGCTGACAAGATCATTCTGGCAACAGCTCCACCTTGTGGTGAAAGAAATATTCTGGACTTTTTTTTTTTAAGATATACCTGCGCCAACAAAAATAAACAAAAATGTGTATAAAAATTTCTTTTTTTCTTTGTTCTTTTTAAATTAACAAATGAGCCATTGTATAATAGCAATAAGGCACTCCAGGGATGTGTGTTATTGTGTAATAACGTCACTTCTTGGGTGTTGACACTCGGCCTGTGGCCTCGTGCTTCAACTGTCCGAGGTGTGACATTATTGCACAATAACACACACCTTGTCATGCCTTGTTGCTTAAATAACATTATGTATAACTTTGCAAAGCATCAGAAGGAGACATACAGAATTACTTTATCCGGTATTATGTATAAACTTACACAGGGAACAAATAAAACATTATGTTTGTTGGGGGCCAGAGAAAACTTTTGAAAACAAAGTTCATCTTTAAAATAATAGGAACAGTTGCAAAATACCAATTTAATTATACATATAGTAATACTATATGTATTACTGTAGTCCAGGGTCACAGAATTTAAGGAGCTCTTACATGCAGTGAAGCTGAACAAGAACTGCTGGAGTCCTGCAGCATTTCAGGGGGTGTTGCTGCATTGTGTCTGGCTACCAAAGTCATGTGCTTTTCACTGTGTGTTAGATCAGTATGCGTTATACTATCTTGGTGTGTGTTACAATCATTTCAGTTTGTTATACGATCACTTTGGCACACAATACACTCTTTCAGTCTATGCCTTGCAAGTTTGGCGACATATATACACAATTCAGTTTGCTCAACTCCCCCTCCAAAATCTGGAAGGTGCTTCACTCCCTCTTTGATCCTACTTCCAAACCTTCCCCATCTACTCTGCTGATTGATGATTTGCATGTCTAGGACCTCTTCTCAGCTGCTTCAATGCTCAACTCCTTCTTCACTACTTGTGCCCTCCCCTCAAGCCTGCTCCCTACGCCTCCTGCCTCTCCTGCCCCCTCTCCGTCCGAGGGCTTTTGTTTCTCTCCTGTTTCTGTGCAAGAAGTTTTCCATGCC
The DNA here is from genome assembly GCA_016271365.2 of Neoceratodus forsteri. Classification (NCBI taxonomy): domain Eukaryota; kingdom Metazoa; phylum Chordata; order Ceratodontiformes; family Ceratodontidae; genus Neoceratodus; species Neoceratodus forsteri. The sequence continues at coordinate 332,341,568 of CM057452.1, read as the reverse complement.
TTCCTTTTACTCAATATCTGCAAATCCAGTCCAGACGGACTAAACTCTGATCTTCTCCAGATCTCTGTCCCTGCCTCTGCTCTATCTCTTTCTCACCTGCTAAACCTCTCATTCACACTAAGTACTGTTCCTAATATAGAAACATAGAATTTGATGGCAGATAAGGACCACTTGGCCTACCCAGTCTGCCCATTTCTCTACCTATTGAATAAGCTGCAGATCCTAGTTAACCAACAGCCTACTTCCTCCTGCTCCCCACTATAACTGCCTTATGTCTATCCCCTGCATCCTTGAATTCCCCCACTGTTTTTGACCCCATGACCTACACAGGGAGGCCATTCCATGCATCCACCACCCTCTCTGTGGAAAAATACTTCCCCACGTTGCCCCTGAGCTGTTCCCTACTCTATCTTCAAGTTGTGACCCCTTGTTCTTGCACATCTCTTTTTCTGAAAGATGCTACCATCTTTGACTTTGTTGATTCTCTTGAGGTACTTGAAAGTTTCTATCATGACCCCCCTCTCCCTCCTTTCTTCAATGATATACATATTAAGCTTCTTTAGTCTCTCTTTGTATGGCTTTTGGTGTAGACCCTGCACCATTTTAGTTGCCCTCCTCTGGACTGCCTCCATCCTGTTTCTGTCCTTGCGGAGATGGGGTCACCAGAACCGCACACAGTACTCCAGATGGGGTCTCACCAACTGTCTGTAAAAAGGGATGACAACTTCCTGTTTTCTACTGATGATGCCTCTCCCAGTGCATCCCAGTATCCTCCAGCCCTTCTTACTGCCTTTTCACGATGCCTGCCTACCTTTAGGTCTTCTGATATGACTACCCCCAGGTCCCTTTCCATTTTTGTTGTTGTTAGTACGCCCCCGCCATTGTGTACACTTCCCCTGGGTTTTTGTTTCCCAGCTGCATTACTTTGCACTTCTTTGCATTGAATCTAAGCTGCCATACTTTTGATCATTCCTCCAACCTTGCCAAATCCCTTCTCATCTTTTCCAACCCCCCCTTGTGTATCAACCCGGTTGCAGATCTTTGTGTCATCTGCAAAGAGGCATACTTTTCCTTCCAGTCCCTCTGCAATGTCACTTATAAAGACATTAAAGAGGACCAGCCCCAGTACTGAACCCTGCGGTACCCCGCTAGTAACCCTCTCTTTCCTTGGAGTGGAGTCCGTTTACTATTAGAAACATAGAAACATAGAATTTGACGGCAGATAAGGACCGCTTGGCCCACCCAGTCTGCCCATTTCCCTACCTAATGGATAAGCTGCAGATCCTAGCTAACCAGCAGCCTACTTCTTTCAACCCCCACCCCCTAGAATTGCCATATGACTGTCCCATGCATGCTGGAATTCAACCACTGTTTTTGACTCCACAGCCTCCTCCGGAAGGTCATTCCATGCATCCACAACCCTCTCTGTGAAAAAATACTTCCTTACATTACCTCTGAGCTGCCCTCTCTCTATCTTCAAATTGTGCCCCCTTGTTCTTGCACACCTCTTTTTTTCAAAGATGCTACCCTCTTGGACTTTGTTGATTCCCTTGAGGTACTTGAAAGTTTCTATCATGTCCCCCTCTCTTCTTTCCTCGAGGCTATACATATTAAGCTCCTTTAGTCTCTCTTCATATGTCTTCCGGTGCAGACCCTCCACCATTTTAGTTGCCCTCCTCTGGACAGCTTCCATCTTGTCTATGTCCTTGCGGAGATTGGGTTTCCAGAACTGCACACAGTACTCCAGATGGGGTCTCACCAGCTGTCTGTACAGAGGGATAACAACTTCCTGTTTTCTACTGGTGATGCCTCTCCCTATGCATCCCAGTATCCCCCCAGCCCTCCTTACTGCCCTCTCACATTGCTTGCTCACCTTTAAGTCATCTGATATGACTACCCCCAGGTCCCTTTCCATTTTTGTTGTTGTTAGTATCTCACCCCCCATTGTGTACTCTTCCCTGGCATTGAATCTAAGCTGCCATACATTTGACCATTCCTCTAACCTTGCCAAGTCCCTTCTCATCCTTTCCACCCCACCTTGTGTGCATCACTCTGTTGCAGATCTTTGTGTCATCTGCAAAGAGACATACTTTTCCTTCCAGTCCCTCTGCAATGTCACAGAAGACATTGAAAAGGACCGTCCTAATACTGAACCCCAAGTGTACCCCACTAGTAACCCCTTTCTTCAGAGTGGACTCCATTTACTATTACCTCTGTGTCCTGTTCTCCAGCCAATTATTTAACCAGGCTATCATCTTGGGACCCACTCCCAGGCTGGCTAACTTGTATATTAATCTTTTGTGTGGGACTGTGTCAAGTGCCTTGCTAAAGTCTAGGTAGGCCATGTCCACAGCCCCTCCCTGATCTACTACTTTGGTCACCCAGTCAAAGAAATCTATTAGATTCATCTGGCATGACCTTCCTGCTGTGAATCCATGCTGCCTTGGGTCCTGTGCCTCTCTGGCCTCTAGGTGCTCGGCAATTCTTTCCTTCAGAAGTGGTTGCATCATTTCCCTATCACTGAGGTTAAACTAACTGGTCTGTAGTCTCCTGCTTCTGCCCTGCTCCCACTTTTGTGAAGGGGAATCACATCTGCCCTCCCCCAGTCCTCAGGTACCACCCCATCCTCCCATGATTTGTTAAAGAGGGTAGTCAGTGGTGTCACTAGTTCTACCCTTAGTTCTTTTAGAATTCTGGGATGAATCCCATCAGGCCCCATTGCTTTGTCCACCTTCAGTTTTAAGAGTTCTTTCAGAACCCTTTCTTCTGTAAATGGGCTGGTATCAACTTCTGTATCCAGAGTGTTTCTATTGTTTGTTTTAGGTACCTCCCCCTCTTCATTTGTAAATACTGAGCAAAAATATTTGTTTAGTATCTCTGCCTTTGCACCGTCACCCTCTGCCCACCCCCCCCGCTTTATTAAGCCTCACTATCCCTCCCTTAGTCTTCCTTCGCTCCCTGATGTACCTAAAAAAGGTTTTATCCCCCTTCTTAACTGATTTGGCTATCTTTTCCTCGGTTTGGGCCTTTGCTGTTGTTACACAAGGTTCCTGCACCCTAATTGGTACCCTCAGAGGTACACCGTAGACAGCTAATGCTTAGATATAGGTTATACTAATACTTAGGGCTAAGGACATCTACCGTATAAGAGTAGATGTCAGGATTTGAATGCATATTGTTGTAATCCACTTTGCTTGCTAATACACATATATTTTACCATGTATTTTCTGTCTGTTTCTTACTTGTCAGATGCCAAGACACCTGTCCTTGAAGTAATTATAATATGTAAGATGGCATTGCCATCTTTTGGTGATTTGTACCACTACACTTAGTTATGTAAGACTTTGTAAAAGAACTCTTTTGTTCTCAAACTGATGACTTTACAGAATTGTATAATGTTATTTTAGACCGTGGAGCCACGTCTAATTTAGCCAATAGGGCTCATCTCTGTAACTAGAAATATTTCTATATTTTGGTAATCATAGTAATTATCACAGGTGTATAATGTAATGCACAGGCTTTACACCTCGGAGACCGAGAGACCCCAAGAGACTACAGAAACCTCGAAGTGTAGGGAACGCTTAGCACTGGCTCCCGGTTCATATTGGTAAGAACTGCTTAGGGCAACTCTGATTTATCCCTTTTGTAGTAATAAACTTGTTTATTACTCTAATGCAACTTGTTTGTGATTACTTGCATTCCCAATATCGTCAAGAATCTGAAAGTGAGGTTTAGACCTCTCATCACTGTTCTGACTGCCTTCCCAGCTTCCTTTTGCTTTAACTGATACAATTCTCTGTCCTGCTCCTTCTGTGATTCCTTGTACTTCCTGAATGTTTTCTTTTTTCTCTTGAACCTTCACTGCCACCTCCTTTGAGAAACATAGTGGTTTCTTACATCGTTTTGTTTTGTTTATTTGCTTCACACAAAGGTTTGTTACCTCTGTCATGGCAGTTTTTATTATTCCCCATTGTTCTTCCACCTCTCCTTCCTGCCCATTTGCTAGTGCATTCCTTAGGCACTCACCCATTTTGGCAAAGTCAGCCCTCCTGAAGTCCAGTACTTTTGCCTTTGTATGGCTTGACTCTATTGCTGTCTTTATTGTGAACCATACTTTTCGATGGTCGCTAGTTCCCAGATGGCTACCCACTTCTACATCTGTGATCCTCTCTCCATCTCCATTTGAGAGAACCAGGTCTAAGATTGCTCCCTCTCAAGTGGGTTCCAATACTAGTTGTCTAAGTCATGCCCCCTGTAGGGCATCTAGAATAACCCCACTCTTAGAAGTGGCTGCTGCAACTGCACTCCAGTTAAAATCTGGCATATTCAGATCACCCATAAGCAATATCTCCCCTTTTTCTGCCATTCTAAGTATACTTTCTATCATTTCCTTGTCCAACCCCCCCCCCCGAGAGGGGGGTCTGTATATAACCCTGTGCGATTGTGGTGCCATTGCTGATCTCCAAATTGACCCACAGTGCTTCTTCTCCTCCCTGTTTACCCTTTTGTGCTGTTGCTTTGATTCCTTCCCTTATGTAGAGAGCTACTCCTCCTCCTCTTTTACCCTCCCTGTCCCTCCTGTAGATAGTGTATCCTGGTATGTTTACGTCCCAGTCATGGTTCTGTGTGTACCATGTTTCTGTGACTGCCACGATATCCAGATGTTCCTCCTCCATCAAGGCCACTAATTCAGGAAGCTTGTTACCCAGACTACTGTGCCCTCACGAAATAATCAGCTAAAAGCTCTGACCTACCACTGCGATGAGTGCCTTCCTGTCAGCAAGATGCCTTACACGACAGTTTGATAGAGAAAATACCCTGCTGATCAAACAGAGAAAAATCCAAACATCCAAGTCAGACACAGGTAAACCTCCCCAGCCCCAAAACAGCCTGGTGACTTGTGGTCTGAAAGCAGTCAGCCCCAAAACACGTCAGCTGTGCACAAGGACAGACACAGTAAACAGTATTCAGTCCCTCTGGGTTTAAACACTTCCTGCACTGAAAATCTTAACAATTGTAACAAAAGTAAAGCAAGGTCCACCTCCCTCTGTTGATTGAAAGATTGCCTTTTCTGATAATTCTGAGTTCCTTATTTCGCCTTTCAGTTAGAAGTATCCTCCACCTGAAAAATATTAACTTTCCTAAGGAATATGCTACTAACCAAAGACAATTGTAAATTGTAAGGTTCACCTCCCTCTGTTGTGAGCACAACTCGCTTTCTTGCAAATCCTAAGTCCAGTGTTGCAGCTTCCAGCCAGAGGTAGCTTCACCTGAAGAATATTAGGTTTTGGAATGGATATTGTTTAATTGTTTAATTAGTATTTCGGAAAGACCTTTGAGCGTGAGCTCTTTTACAAAGGTTATAGTCAATATGGGAAGAGAAATCGAGTCGACTGTTCAACTAGACACCAAGACATTTGAAGGTGGGGTGTAATCCTGGCAACTATAAATCGACATCACTCCTCCCTGGCAAAATTACTAGAGTCCCTCGTTTTCACTAGACTTACTGATTTCCTTAACTCCACTGATTTCCTCTCTCCGTTTCAATCCAGCTTTAGGAAAAAAATCACTCTACTATTATGTCCCTCCTCTGTGTCACCACCTCTACACTCATAGGCATGGACCAGGGTCACATCACAGCAGCTATATTTATTGACCTAGCTAAAGATTTTCATTTTGTGTCTCACCGACTACTCCTATCCAAACTTTTCTCTGCTGGTCTCTCAACCCTTGTTGTGGACTGATTTCGGTCTTATCTTTTGGGCCGTATGCAATGTGTTAAGGCTGGAGATGTCCTGTTCTCACCCACCCCATCCCTTCCCATTCAAGCAGGCATCCCTCAAGGCTCCATTCTGGGCCCTGTTCTTTTCTTGATCTTTCAAAATGACCTTCACTCTATCTGTGTCACTTCCCATATCCATATGTATGCCAACGACACAGTCCTCTATGCCTCTGGATCTCCAACTTCAGAGGTGGAGTCTCAGCTACAGAGTGACTTTCTGAGGGTTCTTCACTGGTTCCAGACAAACTAACTTAAGGTAAACACCAAGAAGACTGTATCCATGACTTCTGGTACTCCACAGAAACTTGCTAGACTTTCCCCTCCCCTACTTTTCCACCCTTGATGGTACCACTCATGATGTTGTCCCCACCTTCAAATGTCTTGGTGTCTAGTTGAACAATCGACTTGATTTCTCCTCCCATATTGACTATAACCTTTGTAAAAGAGTTCACGCTCAAAGGTCTTTCCGAAATACTAATTAAACAATTAAACAATATCCATTCCAAACTCTGTCACAAACTAAGAGCCATGTATCAGAACAAGGACTCCCTCTCTCCTGTTGTCCACTATGAGCTGCTTACTAAAATGATCCTCCCCTGTCTTTGACTTTGCCGATGTGATCTTTTGGTCTGCCCCAGCCTCATCCCTTTCTAGACTGGACTCCCTCTATAATGCCTTTTGCAGTTTTGCCACTAACGCCCCCCCCCACACACACACACACCACTGCTCCCTCTACTCTTTCCTCTCTCTTCCTCCTCTTCACTTATGCTGGCAGCATCACAGTACCACCCTTATCTTTGAATTCTAGTATGGATCCCTCCCCTCCTGCTTCTCTCCTTTCCCCATCATCCCTCTCTTCCTATCTGCTATGCTCCAGAGATTCACGTACCTTCTCTCTCCCCCCATCCTCTATCCAGCTCAGGGCAGGCAGCTTTCCCCTATTGTCTCCCTTCTGTGTGGAACTCACTACCAATCTGGAACATTCCTGGGACTGTGTTGTCTACTGACTGGCTTTGAGACCTTTGAAGAAGCTTTAGAGATGGCAGCTAAAGGTGACGGGACCTATGTGGACAAGCCTGTAAAAGGTATCTATGGTGGAGACTATGAACTCTTTTACCTCCGGGGATCTGCTGTTGCATCCAGTTTTGGCCACATGATGAGTAAGGAGAAATGGGATTCTATCAGTAAGGAAGATCTGGCCAGAGCAACATTGGTCATCATAACGAATAACATTGGCTCAATTGTTCACATGTTTGCACTGAATGAGAAGATTGACAGGGCTGTGTTTGTTGGGAATTTCCTCCAAATAAACATGGTCTCAATGAAGCTGTTAGCTTACGCTATGGATTACTGGTCCAAGGGACAGCTAAAAGCCCTGTTTTTAGAACATATGGGGTATTTTGGCACAGTAGGAGCACTTCTTGAGTTACTGAAGATTACAGATGATCAGTAAGTGAATGGGACCAGAGAACCTGAAGAGAAAATCAAGACTTTTAATGCTGCTGCTGTAAAAAGAAGGCCACCAGAAGGAGTGAAAGGAAGCTATTTCAGAAAGTTTTATCTGCTGAAATTGTAAATGCTGTATTTTGAATTCCCTAATAGGTCATCTGTCCTTTTTTTTTTTGTGTGATCTGTTTACCTCCCTCCTACACTCCGGCGTTCACCTATCCTTTGGGTCTCCTAGCACTCCATCTCCCCGGCAGTCCTCTTCTGGAGCACTTCCTCTCACACTGATTGCAGCCAACCCCGAGTTGTCCCCGGCATATCCCATTGCCAGGCGGGTCCCCCTCCTCCGAGGGGGAAGGCACCGGGTGGCAGGGGACCCCAGCACACTATTTTTTCCATGGTCCAGGGTGATGCTGTAGTGGAGGAGGCTCCCAGAGGTTCCAGGGAACATTGAGAGTGGAGGCCGTCATCTGGCGGCGTCGAAGCTGATTTTCCGGTTTTCTTAGTCCCTCCTGTGCCGCTATGTGTAATACCCCCAGTCTCCACCGGGTGCCACTACAGAGCGGAGCTATCCCGTCATCCCTCCCCAGGAGAGGAGAGCAGTCCTCTGGACACTCGATCCTCTCCTTCCCCCTGCCAGCCCCTGTATTTGTCCTTTTTATGAACATATTTTATCATTTCTAGGAGCAAATTCATTCCAGGGATACGAAATTTAACATTTTTTCTTTATACTGTAAATATTTGTAAAATGTGCGATATGGCCAAACCCTACTGATTTTACTTATTGTTAATTGGAGGAACTGGTATACATGAGGACTGTCGTGGAAAAAATATATCCTTCTTATACTTTAGTTTAAAAATCAGGCTCAGGAATACTGCATGTAGTAAAAAGAAAAGTTTAATACATATGCATATGGGAGTCTGCTTCCAACAACATGCAAGGCTCCCTGAGTTTCATTAGTCAATCACTTATATACATTTATTATCAAGGCGTTAATTCCAATGAAAGGAGTATCTAATTCCAAGAAACTGCTATCTAATTCCAAGAACTGCTGTCAACAACTTCCTAATATGGTTTTGGTTTCCTGACAGTTAGTTCCTCTTTTTTAGACTGTTACAACCAGTTCTATCCAGTTTTATCTTGCTTTCTGCTTCTACAAATGTACCTCAAGTAACCTCAGTGACATTCTGTAACCCTGTAACAGCATATACTAGCATGAACTCAGAAATTTCTACTACATTCTCCCCCCTTTTGATACTCTGTATCAACACTAGACCATGGGAATTTCTGATTCATTGGCGAAGGGAAACACCCCTTTATCAAAGTGCTCAGGCAATTTTTATTATCTGGCTGCAGTAAAGGATGGAGTTGGGCCTTGTCAGGGGAGGCAACAGAGCTAGTGCATACATAGTAATCAGAGACATTAGCAGTTTTAGCATGTAAGTTTATTAAGTCCACCAAGTATTTGTAACATGCAGGGGTTTGATGCTCCGGCTGTATCTTTCAGTCTTATGGTTTGCTTTAACAGTCATTTGAACCAGTAGAACCATAGTGGTTCCCAGTACACATGCCACCCCTGCAGTAAGTAACACAGTTTTTATCTTCATCTTTCCTCGGGAGCCGTCATCAACCGACAATGGGAAGCGTGGATCCATGTTTCTTTTTCGCCGCTCTTGACCGCTGTGGCTGTTGTAAGTAACACCTGGAACAGTCCTCTCCACCTTGGAGCACACCATTTCTTTCTTCGTAAGTCCTTAATCACAACGAAATCTCCTGGTCTGATGTGATGGAGTGGTCCCTCAGAGGGTACAGATAAAGCTGCTTTGACCCTAGGATAGAGAGATCTCAACACAGCATTAAGGGATAAACAATAGGCAATCATTTTATTGTCTATACCATGCAACATCATTTTATTGTGGAGAAATGGAACATTTGTCATTCTGAGAGGCCTTCCCATTAAAATCTCATGTGGTGATAATTCCATGTACGCAGGCCTCCCTCTCATGCTCATAAGTGCCAGAGGTAGCGCCGTCACCCAGCTGAGACCAGTGTCTGCCATGATTTTGGTCAATTTTACTTTAAGGGTCTGGTTTGCCCCAATTGGGGGTGGTAGGCACAGTGCATTCTCAGATTTATTTGCAATGCTTCACACATGGTTTTAATTACCTCATTTGAAAAATGCGACCCATTATCACTGGAAAGTCTGGTGGGGACACCCCACCGGGGAATGATTTCCCTCATTAGGGCCTTTGCCACCATGTATGCTATGGTTTTTCTAGCCGGGAAGGCCACTACCCATTTTGAAAACATATCTACAATTACTAGACAATACTTGTATTCTTCACATGGATTTAACTCAATAAAGTCTATCATTAGGTGCTCAAAAGGTCCTGTAGGAGAAGGGGTGGGCAGAGGGTTACTTGAAGTCCTCTGCCGATATTATTGCATACATATGATACATCTTTACAAAATCTTCAGCATATACAGTGAACCCTACAACATACCAATATTTATTTACAAGGTCTACTATTCCACTTTTTGAGACATGATTGGCCCCATGGGCCAACTTGGCCAAAAAGGAATACTACCCGAAGGCAGGCAAAGCCTGCCATCGGGGGCTATCCATACTTTAATGTTAACATCATATTTACAGTTTGCTTGCCAGTTTCATTTCTCCTTTGCACTGGCCGACTGTTGCAACGTAACAACATCCTTGGCTGAAAATAAATTAAGTTGGTTAGTGGTAACAGACAACATTAAGAATTTGGAACACCATTAGAGAGGGTTGCTTCTTTTGCAGCTGCATCTGCCGTCGCATTACCAAATGACACAGAGTCTGTATTAAACATATGACCTTGACATTTGATAATAGCAATTTGCTTTGGTTTTTGTACAGCATTCAGTAAGTCCTTTACCAGGTTCGCATGCGAAATAGGTTTCCCTTATTATCTCTTTGGGCTGACCCATCCACAAAAAACTCCACGTCAGCATTTACTACTGGCACATCAGTAATGTCCGGTCGGGGTTTGCAGTCCAGATCTATTACCTGTCCACAGTCATGTTCCTCTTTACTTAGAATACTAGTTTTGCAATAAAAAGTCAAATTACATGGTTCACTCTTGGTGTGCTTTCATGAAAACATACATTTTGTATGAAAAGTTGTGTTTTAGGTATGGAATACACATCAAGTTTGAACTGCTAGTAACATAAAATGTTGAAACACAAGGAGGTCAACTAATGTGCAAAAGGTCACAGTGTGCATGCAAGGGTCATTTAAACCCAGTTATTTTTGTAGTGTCTTTGAACACTACTGATATTAAAATATCTTTAAATAATAATAGAGCACACAATAAAACTGCTGGCTAAGACAGTACACATACACAAAAAGAAATGCTTAACAGAAAATAAGACTGACATTATTTGACACCAATTTGCTGAGGTAATGCCCATAGTTTTATTAGAAAACTGTAAGTGTTTTAGATATATGTGCTGCCTCCTGCCTGTCTTGTAACACTGGCAACTTTAAACCAACACATTTATACATATCTCCATGCCAACTCTTTCCAGAACAAAACACTTTTTTAAACACCTTTCAACTCCTTTAAAATATAGCACAACATACCATCTGTAAGTGGACACATCTAGTATAACATGGTTACACCTTTTGGCGCATAGCCAAAATATGGCACTCTGCCATTTTGCAAAAGGTTTCTGGTTTTAACTAGAAGTATGATAAAGCCATTCATAGCTGTTAACACATTACATTTTCACCTAGCAGTGGCTTGGCACGTTGCTTGCAAACTACAAATCTTTCTGCACATTGCAATCTATGACGTCATATCTCTTCACCTTCAACAGTACCTGCTCCAACCAACAACTACATACAAAAGTTCTTCACTGACCCTATCTAGGCAGCACAAATGTTTTATTAAAAATAAAACCAATTAAAACAGTCAGATATGAGGCACAGAAGCTTCTTCTTTTTTTTTTTTTTACTGCATGCAATGGCCTGAGTGCAGGTACTTACAGTGATCAGCGCCAGACTGGGTCCGAAGAGAATTCTCTGCGATCAGGGATGGTCCCACCCTGGCTCCGCTTGCCGTAGGTGGATTTCCCTCTGTTTTTCGTACTTTTACCAGAAGTCTTGGGATTCGTCCCCGACCGGGACTACTCCGGTCCAGTCCGTTCTGATCCTGCCGACTATGCCAAAATTGTCGTGGAAAAAATATATCCTTCTTATACTTTAGTTTAAAAATCAGGCTCAGGAATACTGCATGCAGTAACAAGAAAAGTTTAATACATATGCATATGGGAGTCTGCTTCCAACAACATGCAAGGCTCCCTGAGTTTCATTAGTCAATCACTTATATACATTTATTATCAAGGCGTTGTTAATTCCAATGAAAGGAGTATCTAATTCCAAGAACTGCTGTCTACAACTTCCTAATATGGTTTTGGTTTCCTGATAGTTAGTTCCTCTTTTTTAGGCTGTTACAACTAGTTCTATCCAGTTTTATCTTGCTTTCTGCTTCTACAAATGTACCTCAAGTAACCTCAGTGACATTCTGTAACCCTGTAACAGCATATACTAGCATGAACTCAGAAATTTCTACTACAGGACCTAACTGTGAAGAGCACATTTCTTCTGGGGTGTACTGTCTTCTATCATAATCGTTGTAATTGTATTTCTAGGGGCATGGGCATGGTTCACTATCCACACTCTGGCAGTTCCATTGGAGCGATCTGGTTTGCTGGATGTCTTTGGGTTAAGCTTCTTCCACCATTCCGGTTGCACCTGTAAACAAGCTTTCAGCTTAGTGTGCCACTCCTGGTTAAACAATTGAATTTGATATCTCCCTTCATCTAGTGCCATCTCTTCACTGCTTAAAATGTATGCTATCCCAGTCCCCCTCCCCTTACTCCTGTCCTTCATCCTTCTGACAGCTTGGGGTGAGGCTGTCTTTACCTCCTACTTAAATAATCTCTTTATGCACTATGCTTTTTTTCCACATGTTTGGATCCTACTGCACACTACTATTTCCTTGTTCTCTTTTTCACATTATTTTTTACCCATCTTCCCTGTTAATTATTGCCACTTCTTACAGTTTATGTCTATACCTATTTTTTGTGTATATGCCCATGCATTATTCCAGTTCTTACTACTCACATAATTGTACCTCCAAGCATCTTATGAGTCTTTTTCTACTTGAATGTTTTTATTAATTTGTAGTCTGTTTGTATGTTTGCACTACCCTCCTTCCCCTTTCCCCAGGTCACACCTGGAAATTAGTTTCGGCTCAATGTGCCTCCTCGGTTACCAAAATTTTAAATAAATAAATAAATATATGTTCATTACAGTATGTTCAAATGTAGGGGTCCAACATGTTAGGATTGCTGGCTTCACCTATGATGAAAAACCAGTCCTCTTAGGTGTCCCGGAGGGGTCTATACTGCGGCCATTACTCTTTTCTCTCTTCCTGAACAGTCTCCCTAGCATCTGCCAACAGAGAATATTACTCTATGTGGACAATGCAGTACTGTTTACTAGCACCCAAGACTCTAAACAACTTGAGAGTCAGTTGCAGTGTGATTTCAGGCATGTTGAAGAGTGGTTTAGCTCACATAAACTTGTCCTGAACTACAGCAAAACTAAGGTCATGACATTCTGCAACGCAAGGAGCAAGTATAAACCTCTGTCCCTCACCATCAAGAACCACGTGGGGACTTCACTTGAACATGTTCCTGAGTTTAAATATCTCGGCATCACCTTGGACAGTTCCTTTCTTGCACGCGGCACATTGGCAATGTAGCTAAGGCCTCCAACATACGGATCGGCCTGCTCCACAAGCACAAACACTGCACGACCACTGATGCCCTTAGACTGGCCAGCTACAGCTCTGTCACTCCATCGTCGACTATGGTCTAGTCATCTATGGCTCTGCTTCTCCTACTGCCCTCTGGAGGATATCGATGACACTCAACAAGGCCTGTAGGCTTCTAACGGGTGCCACCCACCTAACACACACCTGTGACCTGTACGCCCAGGTCAGATGGCTACCACTCCTTAGTAGAATACAATACAAGACCTGCTTGTTAACCAAAAAAGTTCTTCTTGGGCTCATGCCATCAGGAGTGGCAAAGCTCCTTACTGCCACAGCAGTACCCAGCTTACATGCAGTGCTCTATATCAAACCTTCCAAGTCCCCAGATGCTGGACCACAATGGGTCAGAGGTCGTTCACGCACAGGGCTTCTCAGTGGTACAATACCCTTAACAAAAAAACACTTACAGCTGCGATGCTTGGTCCCTTTAAAAGGCAACTCTGACTATTCCTCGCCTCTACCACTCAAGGTGACTGCCTCTCCTAAGTAACTGCCTCCTCATTTTACCCTAGTCGTAGGTGACCTATATCCTCCCCTAGAGCTCCACTGTTTTGGCACCAGTTTCCCCCACTCTCACCCCTTACTCCCCCCCTACACCACACCGCCTCACCCACCTCCCTCTCTAATGGCACTTTCAGATATGGGGCCCTCCAGCCCATCCACCTCGCACTTTTGTCACCCACCTCTACCCGTTAACAATGGCCCTTTAGCCTGCCTGCTTCTTCCTGACTCCCTCCTACCCTATACAAACTATATGCTGTTCACCCTGAAACTTGTCTGAAGCTGGCTTATGTTGTCTCTCTCCATTTTTTGGCTGTATAATAAATGCTTAGACATCTCTGTGTTTTTAAGACTGTAACCATTGTTGACCTTTGTATGTATGTTACCCTACATCCTTTGACGTGGAACCTTTGTAAATGAGCAGCTCCTGCTCAAAGGTATTTGTAATCCTAGAGTTTAACACAATAAAATAAAATAAAAAATGGTAGTTTTATCTTAGAGAGTGCTCTACCTATAATCATATTGAGTTCAGCATGTACACTAATTCAGTATCAGACACTTCAATGCTGTATTTATTATATGCATTTTGATGTATGTCATATGGTTTGGTAAATAAAGTACATTTCATACTCATTTCAAGTATATCTGTTACTGATTTCATTATATGACATATTAATTTCTGTATATGATATACTCTTCAGCATGTGGCGTATGCATTTCAAAGTGCAACATGCACATTTCAGAATGTTACATTTTCATCTGTGTGCTTATCATTGCCATTTAGGTACATGATCTACTCATTTCAGTACGTCCCATACTAATATTAGTATGTGTCATACCCTTTTTGTTATGTGTCATATCCATTTCAGTACAGGCCATATCCATTTCAGCATGTGTCCTAAGTATTTCAGTATGTGCCATAACCATTTCAGTTTGTGTCATATCCATTTTGGAATAGGTCATAATTATTGCCCTATATCATTCCCATTTAGTTGGGGTCATATCGATTTCAGTATATGTCATACGTATTTTGTCATGTGTCATAACTATTTCAGTATGTTCCATACCCATTTTGGTGTGTGTCATAAACATTTTGCTGTGTGTCATGCCCATTTTTATTTGTGTCACATCCATTTTGCTATGTCATACCTATTTTGATATATGTCACATGATTCATATCCATTTAAATATGTGTCATATCCATTTTGGTATGTGTCATAATTATTTCAGTAGGTGTCATATTCATTCGATTTTTGGTCAAACCATTTTGCCATTTGCCATATCCATTTCAGTATAGGTCATATCCATTTAGTTATTTTATTTCAGTATGTGTTATACCAATTTCAGTGTGTGTCACATCCATTTTGGTTTGTATAATACCCATTCAGTATATCATACCCGTTTTGCTATGTGTCATATCCATTTCAGCATGTGTCACATCATTTTCAGTGTGTCATATCCATTTTAGTTTGTGTCAAACTCATTTTGGTGTGTGTCATACCCGCTTCAGTATGTCATACCCATTTTGCTATGTGTCATAACCATTTCAGCATAAGTCATATCTACTTCAATATGCATTATAATTATTTCTTTATGTATCATACCCATTTTGGTTTAGCACATCCATTTCCGTTTGTGCCATATTCATTTTAGTGTGTGTCATACCCATTTCGATATGTGTCATATCTATTTTGGTTTGTCTTACCTTTTTCAGTATGTGTACTGGCCATTTTAGAATATGTCATATTTACTTCAATGAGTGTTGTTTCTATTTTGATGTGTGTCATATGCAGTTTTGCATGTGTGATGCCCATTTCAAAATGTATCACACCTATTTCGGTGGTGTGTGATGTACTCATTTTCATGTCTGTCATTCTCTTAATATTACACTATAAGCATTTAATTACTAATCACACACATCACTATGCATTATATTCTGAAAAATGTAATTTTGAATTGAATGACTTCCCATACTTTCTGCCAGTGCCATAATTGTGTTCCATGGTGCCTTCTGGTACTGGGCTGCATGTGCTGAATAAGCTGCCTGCCTGATAAGCAGGGAAGCTATTGTATAAACCTTGTAAACCTTGTTTGCCATAATATCTAATTTTTTAGAGTCTTTTCCAGGGGGCTGCAAAAATTGGAGTAGTTTTTGCTCCTTCAAGCAGTAGCCTGGATTACCCCATGATGATCAGAATGGGCATACAGATATTCCAATCCCTGCTTGTGCTCCTGATATTTTCTCTCAATTTTGTTTTGTCGCTGGCTCCAGCTGAAGTGGGTGCAGCCATGATTTTTGCCATGGCCTTTTTTAAGTGATTTATGCATAGGAAGTAATATCCTTCTTGGTAGGGCTACTCCCATCGTGTCCATAAAATCAACATCTACTTCATCCTCCTCTGTTTCTAGTGGTGGGATGTTGAGGGTATCAACCATTTGTCTGACAAATGAGGAACAAGATGAATAATCCTCAATTTGCCTTGGAGGAGGTTCAAAATCTTACTTAGGTGTGCCCTCTAACTCCATGGGATCGCCTTCCTCCACATGCACGTAATATTTTTCTTCCTCCTCCTCCTCTGCAGGCAAATAGGTTGGAGCCTGAGCGGGGGTTGGGAGGGCAGGTATTTTGTTGAAATTTCCCATGGCCTGGACCATCTGAAAAAACTGCCACATTTTTATATGTCCTCTGATGATGAAATTTTTTCTGTGTCATCTGCCTTCTCCTTTCTCCATGCAGGAGGAGTGGCAATGCCTGCAGTACCTGCTTTAATGCTCTTTTATTTTTAGTTTTGCCATCACTGAATTCAGGGTTCCCCCTTTCAGACACCCTGATATCTGAACCATCTTATCAAGACTTTCTGATTGCTGTGCAGCTTTATCTTTTCGCCGCCTTTTGCATTATTTGCTGCTTTACATGAAGAGATGGCCCCTTCAGATGTGTGCTTTCCACCATCGCAGGGACCACCCTCAGAGCCTTTTTTATTATTTTTAGGTCACACAGAGGCAGACTGAGAAGGCATGCATCTTTTTAAAATTGTTACACTTTTAAATGAGGCTGTTGGGCAAAAGATAGGACAAGACTTACAATTTATAAAGTCATGTTCAGGACCTAAACACTTGAAACAAAGCTCGTGACAGTCGGCTCTTGCCAGGAGCTGAAAACAAATTGTACAATATTTTGATGGTCCACAAGGTTCTCTGACATACCGGTTAGACAGAACCTTGAAATAATCAAACTGATTCCCCAAAAACAATGCAGTACAAGAGCCCAATAGCAAAAAATGGCTCTTGTACTGAAGAAACTGTACCAAAGATCACATTACGGCTCCTGTAACAGGAACTGATTAATTAAGGTGAAAGAGCACAGACAGAAAGAGAGATTGAAAATGCTCCGTTCTCTGTAAACTGGTTGACTAAAACTAATTTAGCAAAAAGGAATATGGCTTACTAGCAACAATAGTCAAAAAATAGTCATGGTAGTCAAGTAGTTTATTCTCTGGTTCCTGGGAATCAAATGAGAACTGGAGAAACCTTAATTTACAGAAAACCCTATCTAAACACAGAGTACTCAAGAAACACTGACTGAAGTACACTTTTTGTTATAACTACAGAATAAAAACCCGACTGGAGAACCAGCTAGTACTAAAATTCACTACAGGGCAACTGCTCTCTTCGGGTGGAGAAACAGTCTGCACAACAGCCAGAGTGCAGCGCAGATGCAGAGTTGGAACCTATATTACAATTTCTAAAATTGACATACTGTGGGTTACTTGTGGGGTACCACAGGATTCAGTACTGGGACCGATCCTCTTTAATGTCTTAATAGGAGACATTACAGACGGGCTGGAAGGAAAAGTATGCCTCTTTGCAGACAACACAAAGATCTGCAACAGGGGTGAGACACAAGGGGGGGTGGAAAAGATGAGAAGGGACTTGGCAAGGTTGGAGGAATGGTCAAAAATATGGCAGCTTAGATTCAATGCAAAAAAGTGCAAAGTAATGCACCTGGGAAACAAAAACCCAGGGGAAGAGTACACAATGGGGGAGAGGTACTAACAGCAACAAAAATGGAAAGGGGCCTGGGGGTAGTCATATCAGATGACCTTAAGCTTGGTAAGCAATGTGAGAAAGCAGTAAGAAGGGCTGGGGGGATACTAGGATGTATAGGGAGAGGCATCATCAGTAGAAAACAGGAAATTGTTATCCCTCTGTACAGGCAGTTGGTGAGATCCCAGCTAGAGTACTGCATACAGTCCTGGAGACCCCATCTCTGCAAAGACATAGAAAGGATGGAGGCAGTCCAGATGAGGGCAACTAAAATGGTACAGGGTCTGCAACAGAAGCCATACGAAGAGACACTAAAAGTGCTTAATATGTATACCCTTGAAGAAAGAAGGGAGAAGGGAGACATAATAGAAACTTTCAAGTACCTCAAGGGAATCAACAAAGTCCAAGATGGGAGCATATTTCAGAAAAAGAGACGTGCAAGAACAAGGGGGCACAATTTGAAGCTAGAGAGGGGACGGCTCAGGGGCAACGTGAGGAAGTATTTTTTCATGGATAGGGTGGTGGACACATGGAACCACCTTTCTGAGAAGTGTGGGGTCAAAAACAGTGGGGGGATTCAAAAATGCATGTGACAGACATAGGGCAATTATAGTGAGAGGTAGGAGGAAGTAGGCTGTTGGATAACTAGAACCTGCAGCTTATCCAATAGGTAGGGAAATGGACAGACTAAGTGGGCCAAGTGGTCCTTATCTGCCATCAAAGTCTATGTTTCTATGCTTCTATGTTTCTATACTGTAGGTTCTGTCTCTGGGGCATCACTTTTGACTGAAATGACTCCATAAAGTGTAAACATTAAGTGAGTGATTTCTGGGGTTAGAAATGGTCCAAGCATTTACATATCTTGGAGTAAC
The DNA here is from genome assembly GCA_016271365.2 of Neoceratodus forsteri. Taxonomy (NCBI): domain Eukaryota; kingdom Metazoa; phylum Chordata; order Ceratodontiformes; family Ceratodontidae; genus Neoceratodus; species Neoceratodus forsteri. The sequence continues at coordinate 332,323,037 of CM057452.1, read as the reverse complement.
TTTTGATAAGCTCATATTGAGCAATCAGTTAACAAAGTATCGTAAACTCTCCTGCGGCTAGCTAGATTCCATAAAATATATGGAGGATACTCAGTCACTCACAGCATCCCTCAGAACCTGCAGAGCAAAATGCAATGCATGAGCACTTTATGCTGCTGAGGTGTGGGACTTAGCTGACAGTTACTCCTTAGAAAGAATCTTGGTAAGTGTCTCTAAATCCCTCTTGACACACTCACAAAGCATCCTTGCAGCTGCAGTATGAGCAGCGACCAAACATATAATGAAACCCTGATAACTGTAAGAATGACCCCACTTCCCCTACTTAATCCGTTCAAAACTCTGACCCTCTTTCACTCTTTCTTGCACTGTCATCTGCAGGTCAAGCTGCATTCGCCTTTAAATTCTCCAAGATATAGTCTAAACTCCACTCTACTACCCATTCTTCCTTCACGCCTGAACGCCTTCATCCCTAACAGCCCTCCTCAGAGGTTTCACAGTTCATTCATGTGACTGCACATAACCCCACCCATCCAGCTAGATCCTCAAGTGATGCTTCCCTTCACTGTGCACCTTATTGTTTTGCCTCCCTCACTGTACATATATTGTTATTGCTCTGCACTTTTTCCTCCTTCTCCCAGTACATTTATTATGTTTAATATGCACCTCTTTTATTGTTATTGTGCTATTTTGAATAGTCTACACCTGTGTATTTTTATTTTACGTTAATGATCTGTACTTCACCTTTGTATTGAAGGATTGCTGTTTTCTGCATTATCTCTTTCTGCTCCCCTTTTCCCAGGACACATCTGGAAAGGAGCTGTTATCAGCTCCGTATGTGTTTCCTGATGAAACTTTGAAATGATAAATAACTAAATAAAGTAATAAATATATAAATATTCACAATTTCTAGCTAAGGATAATGCATTTGGATCACTCTCATCTCCCTTATCAGTGTTATAGGGAGGAATTGAAACTAATGGGATACAATTGCCAAACTCCATGGCACATTTTAGTCAAAGACAAAGACATGAATTTTCAAAAAAAAAAAATAGCCGGTGCTTCTGCAGTGTAGAAGTCAATATCTCATGTGAAAAGAAAAACAAAAAAATAGATTAGATAGCAAAGCCAGAGTGTTGGGACTTGAGGACACTACTCAGCACAGATTCACTGCAGGTAAATCCTGCACAACAAATCTTATATCATTCTACAATAAATTCAGTTTAAGTCTTGACAAAGGGATACTGGTAGAAGTTATCTATCTTGATTTTTAAAAAGCATTTGACAGCATCCCCCATTATGAATTGATAAAAAAATGGAGAAATTTGGCTTTAACAAACATCTTTTTAACTGGACTGAAGAATGGTTGACAGACAGGATCCAACAATACAGAGTCTCCAGCACATTTTCTGGGGAGGTCAGTGTTACTAGTGGGGTCCCCAAGGGTTCAGTTCTGGGGCCAATCCTGTTTAGAATCTTCATAAGCAAGTTACATCATAATGTCCAAAATGATATTATAAAATTTGCAGATGACACCAAAATAAGTTCAGAGGTAGACAATGAGGATAAATTTCAAACACTGATCAAGGATTTACAGAACATCGAGACCTGGGCAAAGCTAAATAAATGATATTTAACATGGACAACTATACCATCCTCCATCTGGGGAAAAAAACAACAAAGTAGAAGTTATAGCCTAAACAGAATAGCAATTAAACCCATCGATGGTGAAACTGACCTCGGAGTAATTATCAATAATGATTTTTCATCTAGTGACCAGTGTAGGAAGATCACCTTGACTGTTGATTGCCTGACCAGGTTTATTCACAAGGCCTTCACATCTAGGAATGAAACTTGTATTATTCCTCTGTATAAAACATATATAAGGCTACACCTTGATTATGCAGCATCATTCTGGTCTCCCTGCTTAAAGACATAAATTACTAGACAACATACAGTGCAGAGAGGGGCCACACGCTTAGTACCTAGACTTAGAGGTATGTCCTACCCTGACAGACTTTCTGAGCTTAAATTATATGATCTTCAAATGAGAAGAAAGAGAGGGCCTCTCTTGATGTTGTTTAACATTTTGAAAAATGAGGAGTTGGTCAAACATTGTAACATCATCCCTGTATCTAGGCCAACATGCTTAAGATCCCATGACAAACAACTATGTATTCAGTGTGCATCAACTAATAAAAGACACAACTTTCTACCATAAGAACTTGCAAGCTATGGAACAGTTTCCCCCAACACTTGGTCAATATCACTGATTTTGACAAATTCAAGACACAATTAGACAAATTCCTATTTAGATAAGAGGGTTAATACCCCCACATGGAGTGGGGAGGCAGTCATGATGGGCCTAGTGCCTTCTTCTGCCTTCAGTTAGCGAGTAATACCCCACAAAGGTGAAATTAGTGATAGTGCTGCTCTTTATTGAAATACAAAAGTGCAAAACAGACAAGGGGTAGGGAGCCCCGAAGTGCAGACGCAAGTGCTTGTAGTGCTATGTCCACTTTGCACTTTTATATTTCAGTAAAGAGCAGCGCTATCACTACTTTCACCTTTGCGCTGTGTTTTTCTTTTTTTACAGTGGATTTGCAAAAGTCTGGACACAGCACTTGCATTTTTCTTTTTCTTTTTTTTGTACAACTGCATCATTTTAAATGCATCCTGAATGTTTGCACATTATTTTCAAACATTCTGATTAATTTACAATATTTTCTACACTATCTGGCAAAAAATGAAGCGTGCATCAAATACTGTTGAACTTGAAACGTTTACATATAAATAATTGTCACTATTTTTGATGAAGCACTAATTAACATGAAAATAAATTTGAACTAATTAGTGCTATTAGCAATTTCTCGATTATAGTAAATCTGGCACTAATGAATTAGCAATAAATTAAATTTATGGAATTACGGTTGCGTTTGTATTTGTACTAAAATTATTTTGTGTAAAAAATAGTTTTACAGTATTTGACATGTGCCATTTTGTTGTGCGCAAATGGCAGAAATTGTGATATAAAGTTAGACCACCTTTTTTGTAGCCTAACAGTTATGTCACAAATGAGCAACTGTGTCGAAACAATGGATGCAGTTCTTTGAAAATCCAGGGTAATCTATTTAAAATTGGCTAGGCTTTTACAGGAACTATTAATGTGTAATATACATATAAATAAGGCATATAAACATGTAAATGAAAACAGGTTTATGTACATAGCGAAACACTTAGGTTTTGCATTGGTGAAAAACAGCAAATTTAGCACCTGGCAACTAATGCTACTTACGAACACAGTTTACAACCCTATCTGGAAATTGCTAACCAGAGCAAATGAGTATAACATATTTTAAATTTCATATTAACAAAATCTCTTGAAGTTAGATATCAAGTTCTTCCTTATACCTCGGTTAATATAAATTGCGCGTGTGGAGCTGGGGCAATTGAAAATACCCTTCATCAGGTCTTGTTACCTCCTTGGTATAACTCCCTTAGAGCTAAATGGCTAAGTTTAATTTTATACTGACAAATTCTGCATCCAATAATCTTCTGGAGTTTCTTCTCAACTCAGATAATACAAATATTTTAAACAAGACAGCATCATTCCTCCTAACTGTGATGAAGGAAAAGGAAAATTATGATTAATATCACAAAGGAAAAGGACCACATGGCATCAGACACAAAATAAAAAAGGCAGGTAGTCAAACTCCTTGTTAAAATTATTCTATCAGAGGTGTAATCACATTTCCAGGGCATTATACATGCAATATCTCAAACAGTGTCACAAAATCTTTGTTCTCATTACTGTTACTTGCCTTGCATCCTGATGCTTGTTCGATATACAAGAAGTGCTTTCTAAGTGTACTCTGAAACATATTGATGATGCATGGACAGATTATTTATCTGTCAGCAGAAAAGGACCACTTGGCCCACTCAGTCTGCCCAGATAGTCTCTGCCTAGTCTATCTCTACAGACCCCTAACTGATCCCCAGTGACCCTCCATCCTCCCTGCCACTTCACTAATATTCCCCTATGTCGATGTCACACATGCTTGAAGTCCCCTACTGTTTTCATCTCCACCACTTCCACTGGCAATCTAATCCAGATGTCTACCACTCTTTCAGTGAAGTGGTGCTTCCTTAATATTCTTTAACTCCTCCTCCTCCAGCTTCATTGCATGCCCTCTGGTCTTGGTGCTCTTCCTCCTTTGAAAAAAGCTGCCCTCTTGCACCATGTTCACCTCTGTGAGGTACTTATAGGTCTCTGTTATGTCCCCTCTAGCTCACCTCTCTTCCATGGTGTACATGTTAAGATCCCTCAGTTTCTCCTTTTAGTGGTTTTGGTGTAACCTCTGCTCCATTTTAGTTGCTCTTTTCTGGACTGCTTCCACCATGTTTGTGTCATTCTGAGGTGCAGCCTCCAGAACTGGACACAATACTCCAGGTGGGGTCTCACAAACGTGCAGCACAGTGGCAACACCACCTCCCTCCTCCTCACACTGGAGATACCTCAACCAGTGCATCCCATCATCACACTTGTTCTACCCACTGCTTTGTTACATGCCCTGCCACTTTGAGGTCATCAGAGATGATACAATAAAATTATAAAAGCCATTTGTGGCTGACAAATAAAGATTAAATTTTATTGTTCCTCCTGTAGATTAGGCCAGATCCATGGCTCTGAGACTGCAGGAATTCCTTTACTTCACAGCAACAATGTGCAGCCTACAGAGGGATAAAACATTACCATAAATTTTACTTGTTTCGACAGGACAATTGGGAACTCAGTTGCATAAAATTGCACAATTTCTAGCAAATCTCAATGGGATTTTGTGAAAAAATGTACACTTGGTCTGGAAATCCCACATCCAGTAACTTGGATGGAAAAGTTATAACACAACACTGCGGGGGTATGCTCTGTTGGAAGTGCCATTCTTTGAAAGAGATGTTAAACATAGGCCCTTGTTGTAGTCTCTGGTGGTGGATGCCTCAGTAGAAGTTAAAGAGCTGGTGTATCTCTATAAAACTTTGCCAGAACAAATGGTTTGATACTTTGTATTGGACCAACAAGGATGATACAAAAAGAACAAATAGCTTTAGCTTTCGGACCAACAAGTCCTTCTTCAGAAGCGTAATGACAGTTACTTGGAAAATCTCATATTATTAACACTTGGAACATGAAGAAAAAAACAAAAATAATTCTCATTGATTTAAAACAGGCATTCAAAACATAATTAAAGTAATGTCAGAGAACTTGAATATCTTAAGTGTGCTTTAATGCTGAACCAAACTTAAAGGTCAAAGGTTGTCCAGAGATGACAGCATGCAGAGAGTTCAACCCACATATAATATACCAGTGGTTGTCAGCCTTTTTTGGTTTGGGGACCCTCTGACAACCTACTGGCCTTGTCAGGGACCACCTTACCTAAAAACATACATTTCGTACATTTCATTGTGAAAAACAACATGAAGTGAATTTGATAAAAACGGTTAGTTTTTAATAATGTATTTCCAAGTAAACAAAAAAAGTAATATTAGTCAAGTATAAAATACTAAATTTTCATTTTTGAAGTGCTAGTAAATATCAGCTTGATACTAAAGTACCATGAAAGGAAACAAGCTGCAAATTATAAGATAATTGCCAGGGTAGAGTGAGACATGGGGGGGGGGGGACACTACACCTCGTAATCACCAGAATCAATTGCTGAAAGTGATTCAGCTCCACAACACTGTATCCTTAAGCACCTATTTGCAGGTTGTACTCACCTAGCAAATAATAGATCTCAATTGCAGAACTCTGTTTCCATAGGAACTTATTATTCAGAAGCAATCATTCACCCCTCATACGAGCCGTAGGAACATATTTTAACAACATTTAATACTGGGCCTTTGATTCTATCTCCTCACCTCCAAATGCATACAGAGCTGTAATCATTCACCCCTCATACGAACCGTAGGAACATATGCATACAGAGCTTTGATTGGTTCCACAGTCCTAACCGACTGCAAGATTTTAACAACAGCCAAAGGCATTTCCGCAGTTTTGGTGATCTTTTTACCTTCAGCACACCGCAAACAGCAGCTTGCACCTCTCGGTCCCAGCTAATTTTATTACGAGCCTAGGAACATATGCACATCGCTGACAGTGGTAGAAAATCACAGTGTAACATTAAGGTAATTGTTTTTAGCAGTGCTAGGCTACATTTAATACTGAGCCTTTGATTCTGTCTCCTCATTCACCCCTCATACCTCACCTTTAAATTGGGCATAAGTAGGAACAAATGATTACCACTGACAGTGAATGAAAATGATGGGCTGACATTAAGGATAACACAAAGCTTTGCTCGAGCTTGCTCACTCTTCACCTGTTACGTGCCTGAACATTTGCGGGAATAAAAAGCAAGATACATATTTGAATAATGTGGCAGACAGTGCCACAGACCCCCTTGCATGTGCTTGCGGACCCCTTTTGGGCCACGGACCCCTGGTTTAAAACCGCTGTATTATACCATGTATCAGTCTAATGAATAACAAAAAAAAGCTTCTACAAAACCTGAGATCATCTCTGTCCGAGTTCCATTACTAGAGACTATGGATCTTCCTGGGTTCCCAAGTTTATATATTTTAGGTAGCATGTAGAATGTCCCAGGCTTGGGTTCTTCAGGGATGAGGGCAGTTATTCTGTCTTGGCCATGGTCTGGAAATGATTTAACCAAACCCTGTAGTTCTCTTTTATATTCTGTTGTGGGATCACTTTCCAGTTCTCTGTAGTAGGTATGGTCATTTAGCTGTCTGTTGGTTTCCTTAATATAATCTTCTCGGTTCAGTATCACCACTGCAGAACCTTTGTCAGCTTTTTTTTATGACAATATTGCGGTTTGAGTTCAGTGTTTGTATAGCCCTGCATTTCAATGGAGAGAGGTTGTAGCAGGCTTCTCTCAGGATGACCACTCAATCTCGGATATGTCTGTGATGGTCTTGAATGGATATTTCAACAATACACAACAGAGATGAGCTTGTGAGAGCAGACTTATGTTATTTCTTAATACGGTGGAAGATGGCTTGAACACTGATGTTGGATATATGACACATTACGCGTAAACTTACATAGACCTTTACTTCAAAGGATGGACATGGATATTTTAGGTTTTCAGTGAGCCTTGGACTTTGACTCTCATACTTATACAGTCCCTCTTAACTGGTTATCTACAGGTTGACCTCTCACACTAGTATTGAGCAAATCTGCATGTGTGTCTGTGCATGTGTGTGGGTTTGTATATGTGTTTATGTTTGTCTTGCAGGGGGAGAAGATGTATGGCACATTGAATTTTTAATGTGGGTATTTGAGGTGGGTGGTTATGTGGGTATAGTGGATGTGAATATTCTGGTGATATTGAGGTAAACTTATGTTCAGGTACAGTACATTATGGTGTCATAGTGGCTAGGACTCTGGGCTCACATTATAGTGGATATTTATTTCCTTCTGCTAGTTCTGTAGTTTTAGTATACACTGTTATGTTTTTACATTCTGTACCTGTTAGGATGTATTGTCTCATTTACTTGGGGGTTCATGACAGGTGTAATTCCTTTTTGGGTAGTTATTGCAGTGATTGGTGCAATTGATGGTGTATTAGGATTCATGTAAATATATTTCCTTTTAAATGGTTACTTTTCCGGGGGTTAATTCCTAGGAATTTCCATTTAGATTTTGTTTATGTAAATGTATTATTTCTATTATATACTGACAATTTGTTTAAATCTGTACATTTGAGACTGCGTAGTCTCAGTTTTTTGGGGGGTCCTTGACTAGTACTTCTTTCTATCTAGCACTTACACTGACAATTTATATTATCATGTATAAAATCTTACTGCAACACTGAAGGCCTTAAGGTTTTTGGATCATAATAGCTGGTTGAGAGTATGTTGGGAATATATCTCCAGCTAGTTGTACATTCGTCAGTGTGATACACTTACTCACTTTGGGTAAACACCACTTTAATCCTTCTATATACCACGTAAAGATCATTTCTGTTGTTGTAATTTTGGGGGCTTATTTTTTAATTTTTACTTGCTAATAAGTTACATTTTGGCATGCAATTGTTTTATCCAGGGTTATTTTCTTGCCATTGGCTGTGTTCTCAAACTAACAGAGTTCTGAGCAGAGCTGAAGCTGGCTTCTACTGGTGTGCTTTCACCTCACTCTTGATTCATGTGTCTTTGGGAGTTTTTTCACTTGACATATAATTTAGTGAGTAGAAAATCCTAGTGTTTTCTTATTCATTAGCCTGATACATGGTATGATATATGTGGGTTGAAACCTCTACCTGCTGTTATCTCTGGGCAACCTTTAACCTTAAAATTTGGTTCAGCTGAAAGCATATTTAAGATATTCAAGCTCTCTGACATCACTTTAATTATGTTTTGAATGCCTGCTATAAACCAGTGAGAATTATCTCTGTTTTTTTTCTGCATGTTCTAAGTGTTAATAATATGGGATTTTTTAAAATAAGTGTCATTAAGCTTCCGAAGAAGGACTTGTTGGCCCAAAAGCTAAAGCTATTTGTTCTTTTTGCAACATCCTTTTTGGTCCAATAAAAGGTATCAAACCATTTGTTCTGGATTTGTTCTTACTAGGACCAATACTGCATTAAACAGTTTTGTTTGTAAAACTTTGAAAATCCATAATGTTTATATACAATTCTAGTACAATTTCACATCATTTCTGAATGTATACCCTCTTTCTGAGGACTGCTGCTTAAAATAGAATTCCTGTCATTCAACTTGTCGTTCCTCTCTGCCTATCTACATGAGATGTCACAGTCCTCTGTTTATGAATCCCAGTTAGTTTACCATGGAAATTACTATGTCACTAGCAGCTGGTTATGATATCACATGTAGAAAAGCAGCAGGAGGCAATGAATCCCAGTACAAAGATTTTGTTTCCACAATTAATTACTTAGTTCTGGAGAATAAAAGGAAGATAAAAAACAGGAAATACCTGTATAGGGAATACAAGTGGCATTATCTGTAATTTCCAAAGTTTTCCCAGAGGGTCACGGGTTCTTTAATGATCCAGTGGTGCAAGCTGAAAACAGTGGGGAAAATCCCTGGTATCCAGGCCAAAATTCCTTTTCCAGGTAAAACAGGATGTGGTCAATATGTCTGCCAAATGTAAGTGGTCAAGCTACACTCAATCCCAGGTATCCAGGAAAATGGCAAAATACTTTCCAAGAATCCAGTTGTTAAAATGTAATAAAAATTAAACTGATCTACCCTCCCCATTTTGCTAAAGCAATTTAAAGTCCATAATGCATCTGGAAGGTTTGGGGGTTTGAGTGCTGCAGGCCTTTTGATCTCATCAACCGTGAGGACATCCATTTAGAGAATCCTGGACACTTCTTGCCCCACTACAGATGCTGTTTTAATGCAGCAGTTCATGTTACATCAAATATATTGTACATATACCAATTTATTCCACTTTAGATAACCCATATCATCTTGTCTGGTAAGATACCTCTTATGCTATTTTGAGTCAACTTTAACATTTTTTTTAATTTGAAATAATTTGAGAGCTCCATCCAATGTGAATGTGTCCAGGTTTTTATTAGTATTGTCAGCAGTTCATGAACATGGTGGCTCTAAGGCTCTATCCTCAGTCACAAAGGGTGGTGGTGGTGTTGAAATTGCATTTGTTCCTGAGAACTGCACTAGCAGTGAGAAGACGATATGTCAATGCTTGTCAGTCTGTACAGTATGCCTGTCTGCTGATGTAGAATAACAAAACTAATATTGTAACGCAAAAGTATGAAATACCCATGTTTCCTTCACTTAAGGTGAATTTACACAGCATGCCCTATTTGCAGCTTTCTGTACCACTCGTTTCTGCTCCAGTCCACTTCCACACGACCGCTCTCACTTCTAATATAGTCCTGCCCAAAAGCTACCATGAGCAATGATGCATGGGATGATATATAGATATGTAGGCAATGATGGCAGAAAAAGGCCCATCCAGTCTGCCCATCCTACCGAACTGTTCTGCACTGGCCCTAGTGGCAATGGCTCCCCTTTATTTCTAACGACTCCCATATGCCTGTCCCATCTTTGCTTGACACTGCTGCACTAAAGCCTTTGATAAAGTGCCACATGGAGAATTAGCTGAGGTCCTGCAGATCACAGGGTTAAACACCAATACAGTAGCATGGATCAATTCATGGCTTACCAATAGGAAACAAAGTGAATTTGTGGGAGAATACCTCTGAGTGGGCAAATGTCACTAGTGGGATGCCTCAGGGATCTGTACAGGGACCGTGTCTATTTAATATATACATGTCATCAATGACTTGTGATGAGAGTATTTAGCTATCCAAGTTTGCAGATGATACAAAAACAGGTGTGGTGGTAAAAAGATGATGGAGAGTCAGAAACTGCAAAAGGAGTTAAATAAATTAGAACAATGGGCTATAAAATACAAACGATATTTTAATGAACAGAAATGTTTGGTCATGCATCTGGGAAGAACAAATACTAAAGCACGGTATACAGTTAAAGGCTATACTTTAAGGGAAGCAACTGAGGAAAGGGACCTGGGAGTGACAGTAACAAACAACCTAAGGTTCAAAAGAAATTGTCAGGAAACAATCTAGAGTGCAAATGGAATACTGGGATGCATCAGAAGACATACTGAGAGTAAGAATAGGAGGGTATTCATTCCTTTATATGTCTCCTTGGTTAGGCTGCATTTGGAATATTGTGTGCAATTATGGTCACCGAGCACAAAAGCTGAAATTAAAATCTTAGAAGGGGTTCAGCGCAGGGCCACCAAGATGGTAACAGGCATTAAAAATATAAGTTACAGTATATGGAAAGGCTTGATGCACTGGGTTTATATTTGCTAGAATATAGGAGACTGTGAGGGGATCTATGTTTGGTATGTGGTGCTTATGTTAACCACAATTTGTGGGATGTCTGGGACTAGAAATTAATAGTCATAGCCATAATACTAGATCTCATATATTGCAGCTCAGGGTAATATTAATCACACTGTGAAAAGGGCTGCCTGGTTTACCCAAAGGGGGGCAGCCATGTGGAACAGCCTTCCACTAGAAGTACTGTAGTAGGAAGTATGAACATGAGCGAGTTTAACACCAAACTAGGTAACTACTGTGATGCTGAATGTGAGCGAGTTTAACACCAAACTAGGTAATTACTGTGATGATGAATGTGAGCGAGTTTAACACCAAACCAGGTAACTACTGTGATGATGAATGTGAGCGAGTTTAACACCAAACCAGGTAACTACTGTGATGATGAATGTGAGCGAGTTTAACACCAAACCAGGTAACTACTGTGATGATGAATGTGAGCGAGTTTAACACCAAACCAGGTAACTACCGTGATGATGAATGTGAGCGAGTTTAACACCAAACCAGGTAACTACCGTGATGCTGAATGTGAGCGAGTTTAACACCAAACTAGGTAATTACTGTGATGAGCAGAATATAAATGGATACTCCCTTTGAGTCAAAGGGTGAGCTGTAAATGGGCATCCGCCTGACTTAGCTCGTAACTGACCTATGAAACCTATGATTTTGCCTGATCACTTCCTCCAGCAGCTTGTTCCACTTGTCCACCACTCTTTCTGTGAACAAGTGATAATGGATGTCCTTTTTGAATCTCCCTCCTGCAAGTTTAAGTGAGTTTCCTCTTGTTGCTATATTTGAACTAAAGGGAAAAAGTTCCTTTGCATCCCCCCTATTTATCCCATTCAAGTACTCATATGTCTCAATCATGTCACACCTTTCCCTCCTTTTCCCAAGAGCGTACATGTTCAAGTCCTGCAACCTTTCCTCATATGTCTTGCCCACTAGTCTTTTGACCATCTTGGTTGCCCTGTACTGTACTGCTACCACTGTATGAAAAGTTGGTTGATGTAACTGCCATGATATCACCAGACCTTTTTTCACATGCCACAGCCCCTCAGTCTCTTCCTGGTTCCTCCACTGGATCTTAGCCTCTTCTAACTTCACCAGGTCTGCTTTCCAGGCTCCCAGCACCAAACAAGAATCATCTCTCCATCAGAGCAGTTCAATCTCATGCTGGTACTTCTTCCTGTTTACACTTCAGGTATGCAGACATGTTGTGTTGTTGCAAGTGGAGCTGACAGTCGACATGGAAGCTTACAACGCTCGCTCCACTTCCCATCCCTAACTCTGCTGCAGCTCTTGGGAGCAGATTCTGAAGTGCTGTAGCACAATGGGATAAGTGTCCACATGGCCACATTTGCAACTCTGATCCAGTTGCTGCAGTGCATATGCGGCTATGTAAACACACCTTCAGTTTCAAAAACTTTTATGGAGTGGTACAGCAGGATTTTTTCTTGTAGATGATTTTCATTGTATGTATTTCTTGATAATTTTTAACGTGTAGATCTGCTACAGAGGGAGACACATGGTGTAAATGGGTGCAATGACATCATCTTCTCACTGCTAATGCAGCTCCCAAGAACAAATGACATTTTAGCAATCAGAAAATGGAGGCACCCTGGATAGTTTGAAAGGACTACTACTTGTAGTAAAAAGAAACTTAAATAAAAGTTTACATCTCCAGCTGGTGTAGAAAAATAGAATAATGTACAGGCTCCAGTGCATTACTGGTGAGTAATACCATAGAGAGGTTCTGGACATGTAGGAACCTCGAGAGCAAAGCTCAAGAGGTTCCCGTGTCCAGAACCTTGAGATGGTATCACTCACCTGTAATGCACCGAAACCAATACATTATTTTTTTTAATATATAGATCCGACCATCCGACTTTTGTTTTACCCGCAAGGGGCAGTTGGCCACTTCAGTGAAGGACTGTCTCAGTCCTGGCCAACCACCGCACTGTCTCATTCATGTGGCTTGCTCCCTTTTGCTCGTTTGTGTGGCTCCCTCTTGCTCACCCCCCCCCCGACTCACCCCCACCAGTAAGCCTGGTGTAGTACAATTGGTAGGTAATCCCACCTGTTCTTTAGGGGAATGAAGGATCAACCAGATAAGTCCACTTTGGGGAGATTTAAAAATTAAAAAAACGGAGAAGTGATGAGGACCTGGTTCAGTCTCACTAAGCGGGAGATGGCCACCATGTTTTTTAAAGTGTTTTCCCCGCACATAGTGAGAAAGCAGCCAATCAAAGGCCATGTTTTAAATTCAGAGGACATTGTTTTTTGACTGGCACTGATAGCATAGCCTGGCATGGGAGACTTCTGTGCTTGCGCTGTTCTTTTTTTGTGATAATGGTATCATTCAGAGCTCCAAACGATACTATTACAGGTTCTGAACGATACTATTATAACTTAAGAACAGTGGTATTATCAGTTTTGGAAGCACTGTATTATGGGGAAATTTTTGTATGCTTTAGTACAGTATTATTTTTGATATCCATATATTAAATGGAGTTAACTAGCCATCCCAACAGCACAGTGGTATAGCTACTGGCTGTGACACTGGCGACCTGGGTTCATGCCTTACACCTGGATCATTGAAGGTTGGCAGGGAAGGATGATTGAATATCTGGTAGGATGCACTCATCCGGGGAAGGAGGTTTGTGATCTCCACTATGTTACTGCCACTGGGTAACCACAGGTGGTGATGCAAGCTGAGCTGCACTGGATAGGCAGGCGCCTGTTGATGGCAACGTGTGCATGCTAACCTGCTCATGCCATTTGCTATCCTAGCAGCAAACAGGCCCCTCTGGGTAAACCAGCCACACACAAAGTGTAAGGTTCAAAAAATCTTCATGCTTTTATTCTCCCATACCTTGTAGAAATGTCTTCCATTAAAGACCAACATATCGCCCTTATTGGGCTTCTTCAGGGAAGAAGGTTTCTTCCAGTCAGTTTATTGTGTTCATAGGAACATGGAAACATAGTTCACTTGTTGTTTCCTTCATGGATTAATATGGCTAGGTTTTTCCCACATCTGTCTTTAATGTACTGGTTTCAAAAATGCCCGACTAGCATGTTTAAAACTTCTCAGCAGGTCTTAGACCTTTAGTATGTTTGTTTCCATTTCAAGGTTCTTTGTGTCTATTTCAGTAGGATGCTATGAGCCCCAACAGCATCTCTGGCATACCGCTTTGCTATTCTTTTTTATTGTTTTGTTAATCTATTTCTCTGTTGGGTCCCAGTCAGCATCTATCCTTCAGCCACCCATCCACCCCTGCACCCCGACATCAGACAGCGTACCCCCTCTTCTCCCACGGTTTATCCTCCATGGCAAGGTGGTGAGGAGCTCCCCTAGCTCAACTCACCTTGACCAGGATCCAGTTCAGGGAGCGCCATTTGGAGTCAGGGCCTGTGGCAGGTGGCAGTTTCATCCTGTGCAACCAGGGATCATTTTTCCGTTTTCTCCTCTTGCGTGAGTTGGGCATGCAATGATGCCGGTGGAGGGAGTGTGCATGCATCCGCACGCACTACTCCAGGTTTCTGCCCCATTTCCGCTCCTCTTCTACAGTAGTGGCACACTGCACCCCAACCTCCGCTAGGGGCCAGTTAAGCACTGGTCACTGGTGTCCCCCCTCCCTGGAGAAAGAGAGCAGTCCCTCGGATGCTCGATCCTTCTCCTCCCCTGCCAACCCCTGGTGGCCCTTGCTCATTCCCGAACACGGGTTTCTGGCATAACGTGAGTAAGGTGTCAAGCGTCTCAGCCCTCAGTGCACCACCAGGCTGGCACTGCCTTGCTATTCTAGCCCATGAGGTGCCAAGGGGGTTCAACAAAACAGAACACAGGAAATTTCTGCCCGTGGATGAGTAGGATGATGTGTTAACCCTCCTCAGGCTCCACACCAACTGGGCCCCTAACTGCATCCAGGCTAAACTCCTGAGAGGCTTGGTTAACCTCAAAAGCCCTGTCATAGGGGTAAACCATTGGACACTAAAGGTAGATGGTTAAGTCCCAGAGATGACAGGTGATGGAGCAGGAGGGGTCACCAAGTATGGGGGCTGGCTGAGTGGAGGGATTTAAAAATAAAAATAAATGCAGTTAACATGTGACAAGAAAACTAATAAAGTTTACAATATGTGAGCGTGTAGTGCTCCTTTAATTACAGGGGGCTTTTGGCAGTGCCCCTCCATAAATTGCTTCCCCGCTGCTGGCCCTTTGACTTCCTGTCATCCTGACACAGCCCTGTGGCCCTCATTTCACCTGCTTGTGGATGTTCTGTTTGATAGAGATGGAAATTTTTTACCTAGAATCAAACCAGAGCTGAGCAGGCTGTCTGGTTCCACTCTACACTAGACCCAAGTTGGCTTCTGCTGGCTGTCTCATCCAGTACTGACAGTGTCTCTCATGAGTTGTACAAGAGGAGTTGAAAGTTTTGCCACTACACTAACTGTTGAGACTGAAGAAGTGCTGGACTTAATCATAACTGCTTGACTTGACTTCGGATCTCAATTGCTCAAAAAGGGTGAGCAGAGTCAGACTCAGGCACAAAGCTTAAGCTTGGCTTGAGCCTGCCTTAGCTTGCCCACCTCTACCACTCAAAAGGGGGAGAGGTCATCATTGCTCCTTTTATCAGAACCCCTCTCTATACTCCATCAAGGCTAGGCACCTTACACTGCTCCTCGTTCCTTGCAAAATTTTGTTTCTTTTCCTCTCCCCAGCTACCCTTCCTCACTTCTTTCACCCTCTGTCCCCACCCCCATGCCCTTCATTCATTTCTTGCTTATTTTTTGTATATTCCCACTGCAGACCTCTATTGGTCAATCTGCCTTCTCCTGCCCTCCCACTGCTAATCCACTTCTCCCCCTTCTCTTTCTCAAAGCCCTCTTTATGGATCATGATGCCTCCTCCTCTGCCTGCATCCCACTATCTTCCCTCTTCCCCTTTTGCTATTCTTCATTATCTCTATTCTTCTCCTTTTAACTTGGAAATAACCAAGTAACTTGGTCCACCATATGACCCCCACCCCGATGGGCCGACCACCCAACCCCAGATTCCCACTTTCTTCTTCAAATCTCTCTTGAGAGCTGACACAGCTAAGCTCCTCAAAAGCCTTCTAAACCACAGCTCCCTTGGTGCTGATGGTCTAGCCCCAGTCTTCCTTAGGCTTATCTCTCCAGCCATCATTGAACCACTCACTTGTATCTTTAACCTCGCCCTCTCCTCCTCCTCTATGCCTGACCCCTGGAAGACTGCAAAGGTGATTCCAATTTTTAAAGCCGGGAACCCTCTATCTATGGACAACTATCGTCCAAGCTCCATCCCCCCCCCCACCTAAGTAAACTACTTGAACAAGCTGTCCACCATCAGCTTGCTGACTACATAGGCAAACACAGCTTCCTGTGCAGCCAACAGCATGACTTTTGAAAAAAACATTCCATCGCCTCTGCCTTCATTCTTCTGACCAACCACATCCTCATTAATATGGACCATGGTAATGCCACCGGAGCAGTCTTTGTTGACCTCTCCAAGGCATTCGACATGGTAAACCATGCCCTTCTCCTCTCCAAACTATGTAGCCTTGGCTGCTCTCAAGAGGTTACTACCTGGTTCAAGAGCTACCTCACTGCCTCCCTCCCAATTTGTGTGTATTGGCCCTGCCCGCTCCCCCACTCTGCCCATCTCTACAGGTGTCCCCCAAGGCTCCATACTGGGCCCCCTGCTATTCTCTTTATTTATAAACTTCCTCCCCACAGACTGTCTCAGTTGTCACTCTCTCCTCTATGTTGACGACCTTGTGCTATTCCACAGCGATAAATCTCCAGACAATATTTCCACAGTTCTCTCCAGAAACTATGCTAAGGCCCATAACTGGTTCACAAATAACCTCCTTCTGGTCAATGCCAAAAAAAAAATCTATGCTGTTTGGATCAGAGTCCTTCCTAGCTAAATACAAAACTCACCCCCTCTCAACATCATGTTTCCTGATGGCTAAGCCCTTGAAGACGTGTGCACTTTCAAATACTTAGGAGTAATACTTGACCCTTCCCTCTCCTTTTCCAAACACATCTATTCACTAGTTTGAAGGTTTCACCAATAATTGGGTGCTGCCTACAGATCTGGCAATACTTCTCTCTGGAAGCCTGACTTACCATCATACAGGGACATCTACTCCCTATCCTGGATTACTGCTCCCCTATCTATGCCAGGATGTCTGCCACCCTCATGGCCAAGCTCTCCTCTGCCTATAACAGTGCCTGTCATTTCGCCTTGCTGTCCCCTATTACCACACACCACTGTGTCCTCTACAACTCACTAGGATGACTCCCACTGCAAGGCTGTTTCAACCTAGCCCTGTCCTGCACGGTGGATTCTGCCATCCATATTGGCTCGGTATCTCCCCTTGCACCCTTCCTTGCTGTACGAACCTTGCACTGTAGCCTCCGCTCAAACAGCGTCCCCCTCTGAATATCCCCAGAGTATCTACCAACATGGGTGGCAGAGCCTTGTCTGTGACAGCCCCTTCACTGTGGAATAGACTGCCTGCCAAGCTGCACTTCCTCGACACCCACTACCAGTTCAAAAGCGGCATCAAAGACTGGCTCCTGACGACTTCCTGCTGCCATTGCTTTCATGGGTAGTTCACTCACTTTCCCGACTACACCCTACCAGGGACTGTGTATGTATATTAGGTCCAGTGGGAATCAATTAAGCTGACCTGCTTGTGCACTTGATCTTTAGTACCTATGTTTGTTAATCCTCATTCCCTCCCCCTTCCCGCTCTTATATTTTGTTACGCCTTATCCCACTTTCTACTTATACTTAGACTCCCTTGTTTGTCTACTATTGTAACTGCTGCTGATAGAACTGTATGTTTATGTATACCCTTACCTATCGCAGTGCCTGACTGATGTATGGTTTCAATCAATCAATCAATCAATCAATCAATCAAAATCTTTATTTATTCAGGCGAACATCATTGAGCAAAGCTCATTTACAAGATGGACCTGAGTGGTCATACAAATGAGGATACAAGTATTATTACATAGACAAGAATAGCATAAACAGCAATACAATGACATGAAATGATTATATACAACAATTTACATATATACAAGGAACAGTAGAACCATTTAGCCTGTAAGAAAAAGGGGACAAAGGGTATAGCAGGCATAAAATATAAATTATAGGGTCTAACTAGTTTTATGAGAATATAATAGGTGATTTGGAAGATAGAAATTGAATTAATATAATGGACGGAAAAAGAAAGGTGGGTCAGGTAGGGTAGGGATTAGCTTTATAAAGCAATTGCAGAGCTCTGGAAAAAGGGCGGAGAACAATCTTTTGAAAGATGCCAGAGGTAGTAGGCTATCTAGCTTCATGGATTTTTGAGAGAGTTCCATGCAACTGCTAAGGTATAGCTGAAAGCAGCCCTCCCAAACCGGTGCAGGCATTGGGGACCTTTAATATGATGAGTTTACTGATCCTTAAGGTGTATGGCCTAGTTGTAATTGGGTAAACAATCAGTGATATAGGTAGGTAGTTTGCCTGTTAACGCTTTGAATATCCAGATAGCAGCATTCCTATTTCTTCTGTGTTGTAATGATGTCCAGTTGACTGCCATATAAAGGGAGCAATGATGGGTGCTGGAGGGAAGGTCAGTAATAAATCTTATGGACCTGTGACAGGTGTCCAGTTTATGTAAGAGATGACGTGAACAATGGCAGTAGAGAAAATCAGCATAATCAATGAGGGATAGGAATGAGGCCTGAATTAACCTTTTTTTGGAATCACTGTTTAGGTAATGTTTTATTCTAAAAAATAGTCCAAGCCTCTGTCTTAGCTTTTTAAGTAGTTCTTCAATATGGACAGAATAGTCAAGCCTGTTATCTATCCAGACTCCAAGGTATTTGAAGTTATCAACAAATTCCAGTTTCTCTCCAAGTAAGGTGGATAATTGTAAGGTGGTGGATGCTGGAGTAGTGGTAGAGCAACTCTTTGTGGCAAAGAACATAGCTTTTGTTTTTTTGGCATTTAGAAGTAGTTTTTTGTCAAGTAGATTGTGCTGCAGAATGGAGAATTCGGATTGTAACAGTTCACAGGCTTTAGAAGGTGAGGGATTGCTGACATATAATACAGTATCATCAGCAAACAGATGAATGTTAGATTGAGTGAGGTTGGCATCAATATTGTTTATATAAATGGCAAAGAGGATAGGGCCAAGAATAGAGCCTTGTGGTACCCCTTAGCAGTGGTTTTGAGGTGGATAGGTAATTTCCATTTTAACCAGTTGTGACCTATCTGAAAGGTAATCCTTAAACCAGTTGAGTGATAGGGAATCCAGGCCTAGTGAGTTAAGGGAGGTGATTAATAAGTCATGATCCACTGTGTCAAAGGCTTTACTCAAATCCAGGAACACAGCACAGGTACAATTTTTCTTATCCAAGGCAGTCTGCCAATCGTTGGTTACCTTGGCTAAGGCAGTAATGGTGCTATGCTTTGATCTAAATCCAGATTGTGCAGAATTTAGAAGGTTGTTGTTATCCAGATAGTCCAGATAGATCCAGATAGGTTTATGGACTGCTGTATTTTTTTGTTGCTCTTCTATTTGCTATTCCCATGCACTATTGTAACCTTTATCTTGTTTTGTTTTTTTGTTTGTTTTGTTTTTGTATAACGTTCCATGCTTTGCTGTTTGTTACATTAGTTCCTGTGCCACAGTATGTGGCCTGGGTCATGCCTGAAAACGGTCCCTGGGATCAGCGCACCTACCCGGTTACCAAAGTCATAAATAAATAAACGCTGTTGTAGGCTAGAGACAGAACAGTGCAAAGCCACTAAAATGATCCATGGTCAGCAAGGCTGATCATATAAGGAATGGCTGGCAGACCTGGACATGTAAATGCTGGAGGCCAGGAGGGAGAGGAATATATGACTGAGACTTAAAAGTTCCTGAGTGGGGCTAAACAAAGTTGACAGTCTGAACCTGTTCACCAGGAACTGAAACACAGTAATGAGTGGGCATGTTTGGCGACAAGTTGGTGGGAACCTTAAGTAAGATGCTACAAAGTTCTTCTTCACCGAAAGGGAGGTGAAATAATGGCATAGACTGCCAAAGGAAGTGGCGAAGGCGAGGTCTCTAAATGGGTTCAAGGTTGGTTGTGACAGATACAGAGGGCTTTTACTACTGGGGGGGATAAAGAACATGGGAGTAGAAAGTGGAGGGGAGTTGACTGGGGAAATAGAGGGTCAGATCTCAAGGTAAAAGACATATTCATTAGGTTCGTGGGGTATAGATAGGAAAACTAGCAGGCCGGACGGACCTTAGGTCATTTTCTGTCATCATTTTCTATGTGTCTAATTTCTATGGTTAGTAGTTCCCTTCCCAAAACCTGTTCTACTGCATTCTTTTTCCTTTCCTCTTTTTTCTTCCCCTGCCTTTGGGTGCTTAGTTTCTGAGTTGTGTTACAGATATGTTAACTGCTGCAAGTTTGCTCCCTTATATTGCTATGGTTGTAGCCATAGGCCCCCCCCCACCTGCTGACAATTTGGCATTATTTCCAGATTTGTTTTTCTGTTGCACGTGTAATTTGTTTGTGCCTGTTATTTTATTGAGTTCTGCACCTTGTTAAGTCAACTCTTTTCCAAGTTACATAGAAACATAGACTTTGATGGCAGATAAGGACCACTTGGCCCACCCAGTCTGCCCATTTCCCTACCTACTGGATAAGCTGCAGATTCTAGTTAACCTACAGCCTACTTCCTGCCACCCCCCACTACAATTGCCTTGTGTCTGTCCCATGCATGTTTGAATTCCTCCACTGTTTTAGCCCCAACAACCTCCCCAGGAAGGCAGTTCCATGCATCCTGGAAACTAGCTCCAGCTCTGTGCTGTGTGTGTGTTCATTGGACAACAGTCTTAAATATATAACCAGACAATGTGTGAGCTGAACGAAGACATAAACTGCATCGGACATTTCTAAAATGGTCCCTGCCACCCCAGTGCAAATCAGAATCACACAGTGAATCTAATAAAAGAACACTGAAGATGGGTTAAGCATGGAATGTGAACCAGTATTTGAAAAACCGCTTCTATAAAAAGTATGGTATATGCCGCCATTGTCTATGTTTCTATAGTGGTTGCTCGGGCCGGCTGAAACTGGGAGGAGAAGTGGGGAGGTTTTGGATGGCTAGGACCGTGGAGGGACAGTAAGTGTCAGGGCTAAACAGGGAAATCAGGCAGACTGAATGGACCATGGGTCTTGTTCTGCTGTCATTGTCTAGAATCCTAAAGACTCACAGGTTAACTGCAGTACACCTTAAAGGAACAGTGCAATAAAATGTTTTCCAAAATAACAATTTCTGTTACAATTAATTCATTTTTAGTATACCTGTCAAATCTACATTTTGTGTACCTCCAATGTTGTGCACCATGATTTTGTTTCATTTTTTTGATAACACTTTGCAGCTCTACAATGGTACTTCTAAACAAAACATAGTAGCCATCTTTTTTCTTAAGAACAAAGTCATATAAAACATTTATAAAATACTTAAATTTTGTTGGAACTAGAAAATGTTGCCACAGAATTAAACTGGAAGATGCCTGGAACTTTTTATAGAGGAAAAAAAAAGGTAAGGTCACATTTTTTTTGCCCAGTTTCGTTGTACTACTGATTTAAAGAGCAGCTCTGCCCTTCAGTATGCATGTTCATAAACATAATGTTTCAGCTATGTCAGTTCAATAGAGGGGGGCATTTTTAGTTTGAAGTTTTCCTTTTCAGGGTTTACACCACCAGTGGCGTAGCAACTTCCCATAAGGCCAGGGTTCAAGAGTATGTTATTGGGCCGCCCCTCTCCTAGGACCCCGCCCTCACCTTCCCAGGCCCCCCTTCCCAGGCCCCTTCCCATTTGAGATCTAAAAACTTGCTAAGCTTATGTTAACCACTTTGGACAAATTATAGATGAACTACAATTTCTGTTTCTGAGCCTTTTGTTCAGCAAAGTGGCAGGGCCGACAGTAGCAGTAGTAGAGCATTATTTATAAGTTTGGGTTGTGATTATGTTAGTGTGGTCGTTATTTGGATTTGCTTGTCATGCCCTTTGAAAAAGGACCTACAATCCAAAATGCATTAAGGCGTGTTTCAGTTTTTTGGTACTTAATAAAGTTGGCTTTTTATTTCAGTTCTGAGAGCTGCATCTTTCTGATATAAGGTGAAGAGTGATGGATTCCGCTGCTTTGTTTATTTTAAACGTATCTACGTGCACACCATCCCAGTGTATGTCCCTATTCTGCTCTCATGATTACAATCACCCAGTTGTAATTTGATGTCACAACTAAGTGGTTGAATCCACTGCCTGTCAATCACACTCATGCTTATCTCAGTGCAAGCAGATCCAAATGACTACCACACTAAAATAATCAGAACCCAAACTTACAAATAATACACTACTACTACTACTAATAATAATAATAAACAAAACAAGGGTGGATGTGTCACTGAGAATTACACACACACCCCCTCAGTGTGGGATGCTTCTATAAACCCCTTGTGTTTCACTCTCTAGCGACAGAGGTGCCCATGTTCCAGGTTGCAAGGGGGTTTTCATCATGGCGGGGTTGCAACATCCACTGCTTTGCTATTTTGGAACCTCCACCTTGGATGCAGCAAGGGATTCAACTCAGAGCATCCAGGAGGTGGTCTAAGGGACTTGCCCTAGTACCACACAATGTGGTGATTTGGGGAGGGGAATCCGAACATGATGGGCTGGGGCAGAAGGGCATGGGATGCCCTGGGAGCATCAGGAAGACTGCTGGCATGACAGGGAGAGATGTGGTGCCCGTCAGGAGTGCCCTTTGCAGACCCATGCACCTGATCAGATGGGACCACATGAAGGGTTGGCAGGGATGGAAAGTGACATGGCCCCAGGTAGTCACAGCCCTGGTAGCTGCCCCACAGGTGCAAAAAGGTGAAACCCTATAGGCTGTAATCTGGAGCTGCAGGTTGCAGGCTACTGGAGTACCATTCTCCAGGCACCGTCACAGTTCCCCTAGTACCCACACTCCAACAATGTGGCAGGCTGTCTCCCACCTACAGGGTTTTGCCTTAGTGCTTCTATGGGACACCTGCCAGGGCTGTTCCCACCTGGAGCTATATCACTTTCTGTCCCTGGCAATCCCCCACAATGTGGTCCCATCTGATCAGGTGTATGGGTCTGCAAAGACACCTCTCAATGGATGCCACATCACTCCCTATCACACCCGCTCTCTCCCCAACACCCCCTAGGGCACCCTTGCCCCTTGTACCCCAGCTTCCTCCTGCCACACAGATTCTCCTCCCCCAACCCTCATGGCCTCTCCACTGCTGTGCTGGGGGGCAGATCCCTGCAGCAATTCCCACAGGTGCACCAAATGTTGGGCACTAGCCAGCAGCAGTAGCAACTCCTGGGCTTTTTGTGCAGAACCCGCTCCTTTTATACAGCTGCGTGCAGGATCCCTGACACTCCTGCAGTCATCACAGCCCTAGGGAGGTGCAGGAACTTGGAAAGGGCTCTTTGAAGATCAATCCCCAAGTTTTCATCTAGATGCCTTTAGTAATAAAATGAAGTTGCTTAAAAGGTAGTTTTGAATCAAACTGAAACTGATGACAACAAATTCTGACAAAAAAGCCACTGAGAAATGGAGAATTGTGAGGACATGAACACATAAAAACTCAATCAGCAACAGTGGATATGAGCAAAGGTACATTCTTTAATGGATCACACTGGCCAGGAGGGAGATGGGAGTAGAGCCCAAGGACTGAATTTTTAATTTTTTCATTCATTGGCCCAGGCCAGTCCAGCAGGATACATTAAGTTGACCCCCCCAAGCTGGCTGAGGCAGAGCAGAGGTACTTTTTTAATGGATCGCGCCAGATGGGAGGGAGCAGAGCCCAAGAGGATTGATTGAGTTTTTATTTTCATTTATTAGCCCAGCAGTATCCATAAATTAACCCTAAATAAGCTAAATCCTTAACCCTACTTAGTCACTGCCCTGCTGTGGCCTCATGCCTGTGACCATCCGTCACCACCATGACCTTGTCGGCTTGTCTCTCGACTCCACTCACACACGCGCTCACTGCAGGCCAGGGCCAGGCTGTGCTGCTGCTACTGTACTCTCTCAGTCCACTCCACGCCATCCCACACACTACTCGAACTGCAGATGAGAAGGCGCATGATTTGACAGGCATGCGCACTTGTTTCCTCCTCCTTCTTGTACCACATGACTTCACTCTCTCGGTGCTAGTCGCATAGCAACCACGCACCCCCCCCCCACACTGATGAGGAAGACAAGGCTGGCTCCTGGCTTCAGAGGAAAAAAGACAAAACAAAATCGGCTGCAATAGCGTGAGTGAGCAAACAAATTCAAGGGCCCCCTAAACACTCCAGGCCCGGGTGCGACTGCACCCCCTGCACCATTCTAGCTATACCCCAGAACACCACATTTTGGTAGCCTGACTGAAAATTATTTGACTGACCTCTATTAATCTCATAGTGCCTTTGGTTCTGATATAGTGCTCACCATAACTGTGACAACAGATGGTGGCATCACAAACCATAATTGTGAGGTCAGTAGGGAACTTGTGGGAGTCTTTTTGAAAGGCACAGTAAAGTGTACACTTTATTACGGCTCTGCCATGCTGGTTTAATATTCTCTGTGTCGACTGTCATTTCGTCGACAGGAATCATGTCGACCGCAAGTTGAGGTCTACATGATTCCTGTGTGTCTTCTGCCCCACCCCGTCTTTTAGATTCTCAACTCCAGTCGGAGTTGATTCAGGGCAGGGGTGCAGGACCGGGAGACAGCATGCCCTTGTCTCAGGCAAACCAACACAGCGACCTGTCAGCAAAGTGTTGATTTGCTGACAGTTGTGTATTTCGCTGTGTTGGTGTCACCGTAAGGAGGGCATACCCTTTATGACAACTCTACTGGAATTTTTAAGTATGTTTGTTGTAAATTGTTGCCTGCACAATCTTGTTGTAATTATCTGTAGACATAGAATGTTGTTTGTTCTGTTTTAGACATACATTGCAATGTATCTATGTTACATTGGTACTTGTAAAAAAGAGCAGATTAGTTTACCAAAGATTTCCAGTATAATAAAAAAATGAAATGAAAATTTCTGACATATTTAACAGACATGTAGCCCCTCTCTGGTGCCATCCTGGAGAGGGCCACTGCCCCTGACTTGCCAGCCAGGCCAAGAATAAGGGGCCTGGGGTCCCATAGCTGACCTACGGGGGTCTTTTCCCAAAATTTAAAATGAAAATGGAGGTGCCTCCACCCAGAGTACATATCAATGGGTCTGATTATTTACAGTACAACCCCCTGGGATGTTGCAAACCCATCTCACCAAGGCTCTATGATGCCAGTTCGACAACTAAGTTGTCAACCGCCATCACAACAATGGATTTATGTTGGATGCAACTTGTGGTTGACATAAATCTGACTGGAACACTAGCTGTTTTCATCGGGGCTTCACCCCCAAGCCCCCATCTTGAGGGGCTCTGCCCTGCACCCAACAACTTTGTGGATTCTAACTCAAAGTCGGAGTTGGATCGGGAGGGTACAGGACTGGAGACAGAGTGCTGGGGCCTCGGTGGACTATTACAGCAAAACGCTGTACATGGGGCATTCCCCCAGCAGTTACCCCAGGCATGGACTTAAGTTCAAACCTCCGCACATTCTATTACACCACTTACCTTTTCCATTTCATCCAATAAACGGGCTCACTAAAACTAGGCTCTGGATTCATCTCTGCTGCAAAACATTAACTCCATGGTTTATTTACAGGAGGAGAGGGATTAGGATGGGGTAAATGGAATAGAGTTCAAGTAAGCATTTTGATTCTGTATTTCCCCAAAATCACATTTTCCTTTAATTCAAACCCAGATCTCAATCACTGCAGCCATCTGTTCTGTCTAACTAGCTAGCTGCTGCAGGAGTGCTTAACCCCAGACCCACAAGTCCCAATCCATTTAACCCCATAGTCCTTCACTGGGTACCCAGATTCTAGTTGCAGGCCTGAGGTGCAGCTAGTAGCTGACTTTGGCGTGCTTACTTGAGTTAAACAACTTTATACATTGCCCCTTTACTTTTACTCCAGCCCTAGGGGGCATTCTTAAACTATGTACAGTCCCCAGGTGCAGGGCAATTCCTGCCGTTTACTCACAGTTCTGCAGAATCAGGCCTTGGATGGTACAGTTTAGAAGTCCTGGGGATGGATGGCAACACAGCAGAACTGGGCACAATACTTGAACAGTGGGCACAGAGGCTGCAGCTTCCTCTCTCTTTCTCTTGCTAGCAGATCTTGCAGCTTGTCTCCATTGGCCCATTACAGGTCCCATTACAGAGCACATTCACAAGGCCTGCCAACTACAGAGGATCCAGACCGGGGAGTGGCCCCACAGTCCAGCTCTCTCTCTGACCAGAGAGCCCTAGTACTCAGGTACAGGACCTGTGATCCCCTGCAGCAGCAGATCCCACTTGATGGGGGTTAGCGAGTTCCCCACCTGGCCCTGGGTGTCAGCAGAAACCTTCAGCACATTCTCTTCTGCTTCTCTTTCTTTCTCTTATCCCTCTGCCATGGTGTGTAGCCTCAGCAATCTGTTTCTCTCTTTTCCTTGCTGTATTTCAGGAGCAGACAACAGGCTCTTGTCCCTGAAGGGCACCTGTCCATCCTTCTGCTTTTACAGTCTCTCAACCTTAACACAGCCACATTCTCGCTCTCGTTCACACATACTGTATTACCTGCACTCACAGTCCCTTTTCTTACTGTGCAGGTATATAGCAGTTCTCTAATTGAAGAGGATTACTCTTCCTTTTCTTTTTCTCAGCACATTCATATTCTTTTGTTCCTCATCCTCTGTATCCCGTCTTTTTCCAGGCTTAGATGCAATCTTCATTCTTTTTCCAGTCTCAGAATGCAACCTTGATCTTTTTTCCAGGCTAAGACCCAACCTTTGTCCTTTTATTCAGGCTCAGGATGCAACCTCTCTTGCAATCTGAAGCTTTCCCTTTTTTTTCATTCGAGCTGCGCTTCTCTCACCACTGTGGTGCAACTTCAGAACAACACAGAACTTTCGGCACCCTACAGCTTTCCCATTTTCTCTGTGCCAAGCTACTTCTTCCTTTTCCCAATAGGACAGGCACTTCCTGCCCTGGGGGACAAATTGCTGGCAGCCCCCATGCAGGCCCATCTCTCAGCCCCAATCTCTCCAGGGGCAGGATCCCCCTCCTCTGGAGGAGCTCCTACCGAACTGAATCAAACTCCAACTGTCCTTGGCTTTTGGGGGCCCATTCATCGCTCCCCATTGGCTGGAGCCACTGTTTTCAAGAAAAATTGTTCTTTTTTATTTCTTTATTAAAATCTTGGATTAACACCTTTCAGCAGAAAGCTCTTTAATAGGTTCCACGTCAAGTATGACACAAACAAGAATACAGATATGCTCCACAGATACAGATACAGCAAGAAACAATTGAAAATTGTCTCCAGGCATAAATTCTAACACTAGTTACACAATCTAAGCATGTACAGGGTGCAGAGTCAAAACAAAGGCTAATGTTTCACTAGGTAACTGTAAAAATAACATGAGGATGCTTGTTTAAAAAAGGAGAACTGTACAACTAACAACATAGGCAGATAACTGGATTGTGCCTGAGTCAAAGAAAGAAGGAAGGTCTCATACCAGTAGAGAGGGACAGGGGAGGGAGGAGAAAACTGCAAGAAGGGAAGGAGAAGGCAAGCAGAGGTGGGGGGTAAGATGGGGATAGATAGGAGGGAAAGGGAAGAATAGCTATATAGTCAAAGCGGAATAAAGGGGGAGGAAGATGGGGGAAGGAGGGGTGGGGAGAGTATGGAGGAAGAGGTGGTGTAGGTAGTGGGGTGATGAAGATGTAATTAAGGTGGTAGGGAGGAAAGAGGCATGGAATGATGGAGGGGCAAAAAGGGAAGAGGAGGTGGAGGGAGGTAGGAGGGAAAATAAATAATTTAGGCAAGGGTAGAAAGCCCATGAAAGTGTTTTTTCTTCTCCTTTTCTCCTTCTGGCTGGCTTTCCTCTGGAGGGCACCCCCATCCCCATTCCCCGGAATCCACCAGCCAGCACTGACCCAACTCCAGGGCTTACCCCCAAGTGGGGTCAGCAGGGTTCCCCCAACACCCTACCAAGGCCCAAATTCCAGTGGGTCAGTGCCATGGCTTGCCGGGAGCGGAGTCTGCGAGGTGCCCTCCATCATTGTGCCGTGGCCACTCCATTTTTCCTCTGCTTTTCTCCCATGGAGCTGGGGGGCACGCAATAATGCTGATGGAGGTGGAACATGCACACATCCATGCACGCGCTCCTCCAAGAATCTGCCCTAGCTCCTCAATACTGCAGCATGGCGCCTCATCCCAGCCTCTGCCAGGGGGGTGAACAGGCACTGACACTGAAGCCCCCCTTCCCAGAGAAGGAGAGTAGTTGATCAGATGTTCAATCCTCCTCCTCCCCTGCTGACCCCTGGTGGCCCGTGCCTGTTCCTGAACAAGGGTCGCCGGCATTGCGCGAGGTGTGGCTTCCAGCGCCTCAACCCTCAGCGCCACCAGGCCAGCGTAGTCCATGAAAGTGTTAACTTGACCAGGGCCCAAGAAATGGACATGAAATGTAACATTGTACTAATCGATAGAGATCACAGAGATTGCAAATGGTAGGAGCAAGGTAAAGGCAAATTAGCTGTAGGAGTCACAGTTACTATGTATGAGGCTCCCTCGATGCCTCATGGGTGCAGAAAAAGGTGCCTAGATTTTCCCTGGTATTTTCCCCCAACAGTCCTTTCAACCAGTCCCAGAGTCCCTGGCAAGGATCCTGGCTTGGTGGTTGGCTGGCTGGTGTCACATGGCTGCAAAACATGGTGGCCATTGTAAACAGTGTCCACAAATTGTACAGTGTCCCAAAATTTCAAGCATTCCTGCAACCAAACTGTAATCATTTAATTATTTCCCCACACAGCTGTAACCACCCTGTGCCCTGTTAAGCAACTGCACTCTTTACCTTGATGCATTAACCCTCTTGCAGTCACTGCTGCCATTCTACATAGCCCCTAGGCAGCTCACACAGTCCCATGCAGCTCACTGTGTCCCCTTTTTTTCTTTGCAGCACTCTCTTTAAAGGATTTCTTTTCATTTAGCCCCCCTTAGAAGGGCAGCCACACCTTTCCTTGGCTTACCCCTTTCTTCATTTATTAAACTTCTTCCCTTTCAAGCCTGTCGCTAGCACTACTATTGTGCCCCAGTGCTAGACAGACTCCAGGCTCATTAATATTCAAGAGCTGCCTCATTAGTATGCATGAGGTGGCTCCCCATTCTCGAGCATGATTGGCACGCACTAAAAGTAAATTCTCTTTCTCCTAGTTGCCTCTCCCTCTCTGCTCAGATCCCCGGTCCCTCTTTCTTTGCCCAACAGGACCGGGACAACCAGAGTGGCAAACCAACTCGGTCACAAATGGCCATATGAAAATGAGCTACTGCACATGCGTAGAGCTCACTGGCACTGCTGTGCCATTTCTACAAGCCGGCAGCTCCATGCTACAGCTCCTCTGGCCCCGCTCTCTCTGAAACCATGCAGGGGCCGGCAGGAGAGGACCAGGAACACAGTGGGAAAAGCCAGGAAACAAGACCCAGGACAAAAAAAGAATTGGGGGGTGGAAGCAAAACCCCAGGTAAATGAGCCTTCTTTCGGGGGCTCACAGGTAAGCCCCCGACAGGGGGTTACAGACATATAACAGGATAAGGTAAAAACAAAACTAGAAATCACTGAAGTTAAAGATAATTGTTCTGAATACAATTGTTTTCAATATTTTATTTTAGTAGAGTGCTTTTTAAGCTCTAAGAAGAAGAAGATATAATAAAAATGTGGGTGGTACTACATACTGTATACATGAAATTAATAGTGGTGATCAGCTTAGAGATTGAAAAGGACAGCGGTTATAATGAGGTATTTAAAACATTTCAGCATGAAAGGCTACTTTTAAAAAAGGGGTTCAAAAAAAATATGTGCACAGAAAGTATGAGCTATGTTCCTGAAAACATAGAAACATAGAAATATAGAATCTGTCAGCAGATAAGGACCATACAGCCCAACTAGTCTGCCCATTTCCCTACTCACTGCTGCAGCCCCAGATCCTATTTGATTTGCGGCTTTCCTGCTCTGCACATTTCCAGGGTACCCTTATGTCTATCCCATGCACTCTTGAACCCCCGTATTGTTTTTTCACCCATCACTTCTGCTGGAAGACTGTTCCACGGCTCCACCACCTGCTTAGTGAAAAAGTACTTCCTAACATTACCCCTGAGCCTTCCACCCTTCAGCCTCATATCATGCCCCCTTGTTCTTGTGCAGAGTTTTCTCTGAAATATGCTTTCCACTTGTACCCTGTTTATTCCCCTAAGGTACTTGAAAGTCTCTATCATATCTCCTCTCTCCCTTCTTTCCTCCAGTGAATAGATATTAAGGTCCTCAAGTCTTTCCTCGTAGGGCTTCTGGTGCAGTCCATGTACCATCTTCGTTGCCCTTCTCTGGAGTGCCTCTATTTTGTCAATGTCCTTCCGGAGATGTGGTCTCCAAAACTGGACACAGTACTCCAGCTGAGGCCTCACCAGTGATTTGTACAGTGGCATCACCACCTCTTTCCTTCTGCTTGTTATGCCTCTCTCTATGCACCCCAACATTCTGTTTGCTCTCCCCACTGCTTTTTCACACTGTTTGGTCACCTTCAAGTTGTCAAATACGATAACCCCCAGGTCTCTCTCCTGACTTGTGGTGGCCAGAATTTCCCCACCCATCCTGTACTCCTCCCTTGGATCCCTGTGACCCAGGTGCATGATCTTGCACTTTTTAGCATTGAAACTCAACTGCGAGACACCCGGCCACTCCTCTAATAGGCTTAGGTCCCTTCTCATTTTTTTCCACCCCTCCAGTGTGTCCATTCTATTTCAGATCTTGGTGTCATCTGTGAAGAGGCACACCTTTCCCTCCAGACGCTCTGCAATGTTGCTAATGAAGACATTGAATAGGACTGGCACCCAGCACCGACCCCTGTGGCACCCCATTGGTCACCTCCCTCTCCTCAGATTTCATGCCATTAACCACCATCCTCTGAGTCCTGTCCCTTAGCCAGTTCCCAACCCACTTTACCACCATAGGACCCACTCTCAGGCTCCCCAATTTGTTTAGCAATCTCTTGTGCAGGACAGTGTCAAAGGCCTTGCTGAAATCCAGGTAGATATTCCACTGGAAAACGCTATGCAAGAGGAAAGCTTGGAGCTGAAGGAACGCCACTCAACTTCATCAGGTTCAGGTGAGCAAACAGAAAGAGAAATTATTTTTAAAGCATTTAATAACTATGAAAAATTGCATATATTAGAACTGAACATTACCTACAATATTACGACATTGGACACCTACTTAGAAAGAAATCAAGTACCACGAGGGCTGCGGTTAAATACCACACCATCCTGTGGCCTTGAAAACTTTGAACAGAGGGCTGAGTGGGAAAAAGCGGCAGCCTTATGTTCGAAAACATTCATTGAACTAATCATAGCAGAGGATGGAGACAAATATGAAGATGTGATTAGGGAATTAACCACAGCACAACATATACTTAATGACTTTAAGAATCACACTGAGTACAAAACCTTAACAAAGTGTCTTAAAAAGAAGTTGGAAAAATTTGAGCAGGAGTTGATAAAGAAAAAACAGTTAAAACTGGAAAGAGACACAAATGATTACAAGCTGGGCAATATTTTTTTATGGCCATGCAGACAGAGATCATTTAGCAGAGGTAGCTCGAGATCATAGAAGCGAGTGAACTTCCAGACGGAACAAGAAAAATTCAGTAGCCCCAAACCTTCATGCAGTAAGACTCCTTTAGGAGGACACCAGAATCAAGGGAAACACAGAAAAAAGAAATTTAAAAAACAGAAAACAAGGAAGGGGAGAAAAGGGAGGGCAAGACAGAGAGCTCAGGAGTGGCAAGAATTAGAAGTAATTTATCACGTTTCTCTCACTGATGCTCAAGTGAAACTGCTACAGAAAGGTCTCAGTTTTGCACCCACTAGAAACTCTGACAGGTTCAAGACTCAAGTGGACTTATTCAAGCTATTCCATAAAATAAGACTGAGGGAATATTATGAAAGGAAGGAATTTGCAGAAATAGGGTGGAACGTTGAATATGACCATTTGGGGGAGGGAGTAGAGCAAACTGATATGGACATGGTCAATCTAGAATTAGGTGAAGTCAATGTTGGAATGGAAGAAATGTATGATAAAATAAACAGTGGCTTACAGGCTTTAGAAGACCTGTTAGGAGAAAATGTTGGACTTAACTTAGAGTGGGATTTAAAACCATTATTAAGGAAACAGAGGTTTTAATTGAGATCCTTACTAACCCTTTGGGAAAAATGTTTCTTTTCTTTACAGTTCTTTGGTGAACTATCCTGTGGAATAGTAGATCCCCCCCACACAAAAAAATACAAAGGACTGTGTGCTTGGAAAATAGGGGGAAGTGATCACTACCTTGATTTGGACAACACCTGGAACCTTGGAACTGAATGTTTAATATTAAGATTTCTTCAAAAATGTATTTGATGTTGTTAAGCATTGTAAAGTTGTTTCTCTAGTTTGATTTCCCTAATAACCTTATAGTTGGATAAATAAAATTAAAATCAGAATATGTATTTATTTATTGAAATGTTTCACCGGGAAAGATACACTGAGCAACTTAATGCTCGTCTCACGGTACGCCTGGGGGAAGGGGTAGTGGGATGACAGTAGTAACAATGACAAATCGTACAGTAATACAGAGGTGCAATTAAATGCAGTAACACAGTGGTACAATAGATACGGTACAGTACATACATTCAAGCAAGGTCAGGAGTGAGTAACTTAGTAAGAAGTACATTCATGTGAGAGACATCATTACAATATAGGAGGAGCATAGATGACAGGTATACAATGCATAATACATACAATTGTTAAGAGCAGTGCTGAGCCATGTGCCTAGGCAGAGTGCAACAGGATTTTGTGGGTGATACACTGCAGCAGTTACAGTATCCTTTCGCAAGGTGAGCATGTCTCGAGGTTAAGTGCTAGACCAAGAGGGGTGGGGTAAGTGCATGAGGTAGGGGACAGAAGAGAAGGTAGACAGGAGTTAGGTGAGGAGGGGGTCGGAAGCAGGCGCAGGAAGGGGTGAGATAGTTGTGGAGTGTAGAGGTAAGAGAAAACAGGGAGGAGGAGAAGTAGATTTGAGGAGGCAGAGGATTCCACAGTTTAGGCAGGTGATACGAGAAGCTCACTGTCCAGAGGATGTGGTTCTGCCAGGGACAGCCAGGGTGTGCATGTCAGCAAGGGATCTAAGGCAGTAAAGGGAGGGGGAAGGGGTACCAAGAGAGGAGGAGATGTATTAGGGGAGTGAACCAAGCCAGAATTTAGAGATGAACTTAGCACTGTGTAGAACTCTCCGATTGTGGAGGGGAAGGAAGTTAAGGGAGCGGTACAGATCACAATGGTGGGATAGGAGGGGGGTGTCAAGAGCGAAATGACAGAAGGAGTTGAAGAGAGAGTCCAGTCTGGATAGGTGGGACTGTGGGGTGGCACCATAGACTATGTCACAGTAGTCGAAAATGGGCAGGATCATCTTCTGTACCTGCTCACGCCTGTTGGCAAGAGGGATGCAGCTGCAGTTTCTGTAGAGGGCACCGAGCATAGGTCTTAATTTTTTTAGAACAGCATCTGTGTGTACAGAGAAGTCAAGGTATCTATCCAGCCAAACGCCGAGATACCTGAATGAGAAGACGTCCTCATCAAGGGTGTGGAAGGAGGGGAGGTTGCATAGCTGAGCAAGTCTCTGCCTTGTGCCGAAGGTCATGGAGACTGTCTTTTTGGCATTTAGAAATAGTTGGTGTGAGTTGAACCAGAGTTGGACATTGGTGAAGTCAGACTGAAGCCTGGCTGTGACATCAGGGACTGATTTACCAGAGGCAAACAGCACTGTATCGTCAGCATATATGTGGATGCTGGATGATGTGCAAACCTGAGGGAGCTCATTTAAAAAGATGGAGAACAGGATGGGGCCTAGCACTGAACCCTGGTGGACTCCAGTGGTAATAGGCAGGGGGATGAGATAACATCAGCTATTCTAACTGATTGTGACCTGCCTGACAGGTAGGAGCTGAACCAGCCTGTGGCAGTAGGGGAGAGGCCAGCTGCTGATAAGCTGTGAAGGAGGAGGGGGTGAGAGACAGTGTCAAAGGCCTTGGCCAAGTCGACAAAGATAGCTGAGGTAATGTTCCCTTTGTCAAAGCCTGAGGAGATGGTCTCAGTTTTCCTCAACAGGGAGGTGGTGGTGGAATGGGCTTTCCTGAAACCAAACTGGAAGGGTGTGAAGAAAGTGTAGTCAGAGAGGAACAAGGAGAGTTGAGTGAGCGCTATGTGTTCTTGGAGTTTGGCTAAGGCTGGAAGGAGAGAGATAGGTTGATAGTTCCCAGGAGCGGTGGAGTCTCTCCCCTTAGGGAGGGGGAGGACAACGGCATGCTTCTAGGTAAAAGGAACAGTGGCAGACTCAAAGGAGAGATTTAGTATCAAAGATAGAGGCTAGGCGATGGCAGGAGCCAAGAGGGAGAGGAACCTAGGGTCCAGGCCATTGGGTGAGGAGTCTTTGGTAGAATCAAGTGCCAGGAGAGCTGATAGAGCAGTTTCAGGAGAGACAGGAGAGAAGGAGAACTGAGGGGGGAGGTAGGGGTGAGAGATGGCATGGGGGGGCAGCACAGTAGAGGGGAGGGGGGCAGGCTGTGGGGATGGGATGGGAGCAGGTAGGGGAGCAGTGGGTGGGGAGGTAGACAGGGGCACCGCAGCAAGATGGGGGTTAGGGAGGGTGCTAAGCAGCGCAGAGGCACAGGTGGCAAAGTGGGAGTTGAAGCAACTAGCAATGTCCATAGATTCAGTAAGGACAACGTGGTTGTGCCTGAGGATAGGCGGTGTAGTGTTTGAAGCAGGCAAGAAGAGGGATTGGATGATCCTCCAGAATTTGGATGGGTTGTTTGTGTTAGCCTGGAGGTTGGACTTGAAATGCTCAGCCTTGGCTAGGCAGATGGCTTTGGTGCAACCATTTCTGAGTTCACGATAACGTTTGAGGTTGCTAGTACAGTTGGTTGCTTTAGCCCGATGCCATGTGGTGTCGAGCTCATTGGCAGGCCAGTAGCGCAGGTGAGACCCAAGGAAGGTGTGCACCACATACCCTAGTTTTGCAGAGCGGAGCCATGGGAGTTCCAAATTTGTAGGAACTTGGATTTGAAATGGGCAAGGGCCATGTCCGCTGAAGGAGCCGAGGACAGGGGGGACCAGTTGTTTTGAGAGAGATCCTGAAGCAAAAGTTGAAGGTCAAGGGTTGCGAACAGTTGAGTGAGAATTGTTTTTGCCGGAAGCTTGGGCCTATGTATTTTTCACACTACAAAGGTCATGTGGTGGTCGCTGATAGAGTCAGGTAATAGTCCTGAGGCCTCTACACGGTGGGGATGGGAGGTGAGGACTACATCAAGCAGGGAGTGGTTTAGTGACTTATAGTTTAGTCGAGTGGGTTCCAGTATGAGTTGCCGGAGGTTTAAGGCATCTATGGTGGAGCGAATGTGAGCCAGGGACGGGGCCAGCCAGTTTAGATTTAGGTCACCCAGGATGAATAGTTCACCACCGCTAGCCAGTGAGGAAAGTTTTGTGACCAAATCAGTGACATTGGAAGTTGGCTGCCCTGGGCGACAGTATACTCCAGTGACGAAGATGGGGATGGTATGGGGATAGGAGATATTTAAAAGTAAGGCCTTGTGGGAGGATTGGACGGTTGAAGTGATGGAGGGAGTGCACTGGAGGGTAGAGGAGGTGTAGATAGCCATGCCACCACCTCTCCCTGCCCTGTCCTGTCTAGAGATGGTGAAGCCAGGGATGGCAGTAGCATGGTCAGGAATGTTTTTAGTCAGCCAGGTTTCAGAAATTACGATAATATCAGAGGCAGTTGCCAGTACCATTGGTTGTAGTAGAGAGATTTTTGGGGTGAGGCTTCTTATGTTTAGGTGAATAATTTTAAGGCTGTTTTAAAAGGCTGTGTTAAAAATATTAGATCCATTTGAATGAAGCATTTGAAGTAAAATCAAGAATATAAGAAAAATGAATCTACCACGAAGCATATTCTAAGTAAGATTATTAATATTGTTTTCATTGCTCCAATAATCCCCTTTTTTTTTTTGTCAATTCATGTTTCTTAAGACAATGTTTGAAATTATGAATGTGGTATAACCAAGACTGAGGCTAAATAATTTAGACAATAAGAATAATATGAAATAATTATGTGGAATAATATTGTTTAGTTTTAGGCTATATAAACACATTTGAATAGGTGTTTTTGTATATTAATTCATGTTTTTGGATAAAATTGTTTGTAAAAAATAATTTATATAGGTTAATACACAGAACAGATGTGTAACTAAGGCAACAAGTTTGAAGCCCTCCAGAGCCACTTAAAAATTAAAGGTTTAATTGAACACCAGGGGGTCACCAGGTGTTCCCCATTTTGATTTGGCTATTTAAAGAGGGCATTTTCTATTGATCTCTACCCCCTGAGGAAGACCACACCCTGGTCGAAGCGCTGGGGAGATTGTTTTAGTTTGGAGGCAGCAGGAGTTCTCTACTGGAACACTTTTGGTTGAATGTACCACCTTGCTAATTTGCTGATATAAAATATTTTTTCATTAGACTCCTGTTTCAGTGGTTATTTGCGTGTGAGTGCAGAGCATCTGTGGAACTGAAATCCAGGTAGGCTACATCCACTGCCCCTTCCTGATCTACCATCTTGGTTACCCAGTCAAAGAAATCTATAAGATTCGTTTGACAGGACCATCGTTCTGACAATCCATGCTGTCTTGTATCCTGTGCCCCGCTATCCTCCAGAAACTTCACAATCCTCTCCTTAAGTAAGGACTCCATTAGTTTCCCTACTACTGAGGTCAGGCTTAATTGCCTGCCTCTTTTCTGCTTCCACTCTTGTGGAGAAGGACCACGTCTGCCCTCCTCCAGTCCTAAGGTACCTCTCCTGTCTCTAGTGATGTGTTGAAAAGTGCAGCCAGTGGTTCCGCCAGCACTTCCCTGAGTTCCTTTAGTACTCTGGGGTGGATCACATCTGGCCCCAATGCCTTATCTGCTTTTATTTTCCAGAGTTCTTCTAGGACTCTTTCCACCGTGAATGGGCTAGTGTCTACCTCCCTTCCCTGAATACCTCTCTTACTGAGTCTTGGTCCCTCACCCTCCCCTTCCCTGGTGAATACTGTGCAAAAGTACTTGTTCAGTGTCTCAGCCTTTTCTAGATCATCATCCATCCTTTCTCCTCCTTCCTTCTTCAGCCTAACGATCCCATTTCTGGTCTTTTTCCTCTTGCTAATGTATCTGAAGAAGGTCTTGTCACCTTTCTTAATAGCCTGTTCTATACCTTCCTCTGATGTGCTTTAGCCCTTCTAATTATTTTCCCAGATTCCCTCTGCTTCTCCAGATATTGTTCTCTGTCTTCATCCTTTTGTGTTTCCTTATATCTTCCGAAGGCTCTTTTCTCTTCCCTTACTTTCTTGGCCACTACCTTCGAAAACCATAATGGCCTTTTCTTTCTTGCTTTTACTCTTGCTGTGCATTTTGGCACAGTGACCTGTTACTTCTGTTATGACTCACTTGAGTCCAGACCACTGTTTTTCCACATCTCCCCCTGTACCTTCCGCTACTAGGGCTCTTTTGAGATTTCTACCCATCTCCTTCAAGTTAGCCTTCCTGAAATCTAGGACCTTTTATCCTTGTATGGCTTGCCTCCTCCTCTGTGGTTACATTAGACCACACTGTCCTGTGGTCATTGGTACCAAGGGGATTGCCCACCTCCACATCTGTGATCCTGTTCCCATTGGTCAGGACCAAATCCAGTATAGCCTTCTCGCAGGTTGGTTCTGCTACAAGTTGTCTTAAGTTTGCCCCATTCAGGGCGGTCATGAAGTCCCTGCCCCTTGTTATACTCACAGTCTGAGTGCTCCAATCTACCTCAGGCAGGTTGAAGTCATCCATTAGTAGCAGTTCCCCATTGATTGCCATTTTGTGGATGGTTTCCACAAGAGCTTCTTCTGATTCCTCTCCCTGTGACAGAGGTCTGTAAATCACTCCAGTGCAAATGGCTGTCATTGTTCCCACCTCCAGGGTGACCCACAGTGCTTCTGCTCCTTCCTGTGACCCTTGAGCCTCTGTTGCTTTAATCCCATCCTTCACATACATAGCAACCCTCTCCCCTTCTCTCTTCCCTATCCTTCCTAAAAAGTGTGTATCCTGGTATGGCTATATCCCAGTCATTGTTCCCCCATGTACCATGTTTCTGTAATAGCTACTATATCCAGGTTTGCATCTTCCATTAATGCCATTAAATCTGGGAAATTGGCCCCCTTCCCACACTGTGGGCATTTGTGCACATAACTTTCCAGCTTGTGCGCCCACCCTCCTTTTCTGTTTTTTCAGCCCTGTGACTTTTTTGGGTTTCATCTTCTGTCCTCCCCACAACTGTATCTAATTTATTTATTGGGTTTGATAGTGTCCTTGTACAAACTGGATTCCCCCTTATTTCAGATATGTTATGTAGAGGAGGGCTACCTTCATCCCTCTGACTGATTTTGCCTCCCCCCTTGGCTAGTTTAAATACTCGTGGAGGAAGCATTTGAACTTTTTAGTGAGGATAGCTTTGCCCCCGATAGATGTAGGCCATCTGATGAATACAGTCCTTCATTCCTCCAGGTGAGATTCCAATCCCCAATGAAGTCATACCCTTCCTGTCCACACCATTTCTTCAGCCATGTGTCGAAATCCATGGTGTGGATGTCTCGACCCCCGCCCTTGTCATGGACAAGTAGAACCTCTGAGAAGGTAACAGAGTGCTCTACTTGCCCAAGACACCACCCTAGTTCCCTAAATTCCTCTTGCACTTTTCCTACATCTGTCCCCTCATCTGCCCGGTCATTTGTCCCCATGTGGACAATGATGTCCAGCTCCCCCCTCCTTGCCACCACCCTAGCAATCCCTAGGATCCACCTGCCCTCCCTCTGAACTGTGCTACCAGACAGGCACACCACCTCCCTCTCCCTGTCGCTGCTCAGTCCTAACTCTATCCCTCTAACAATGGAGTCTCCAAACAGGATTTGCTTCCTTCTCCTGTGTGTTCTCCTTACCTTTGCCCTCAGGGCTCCGTCACAGATTATCCGCTCACCCCCCTTAGTGTCCACTTCTGGAAATGCAGTGCGATCATCCTGCTCTGCCAAGATGGTGAATGAGTTTTGGAGTGGCACTGGCTGGGGGAAGTACCTCTGTCCCACCTCCTTCACCCTTCCTGAGCCCACCATAGTCCATCCATCCCTCTTTACTGACATCCTCTGAGGGAGTGGTGGCAAACGTGATGGTCCCCGTGTGAAGGGGAATGGTTACCCTGATCCTCGCTAACTCTGCTCAGAGTCCTGCAACCTCTTCCCTCAACACAGAGAAGTGCCTACAAATAGGGCAGCACCGCAGTGCCCAGAAGGTCCTCCTGAACACCGCTGCCCCACAACCACTGCCTTGCACAATGCCCATCATTTTCCTTAGCCTATCCTTTCCCTTACTTGTCTGCCCCCTTTTTTTTCTTCCTTCTTATTCCCTGTTTACTTTACAGAAAAGAGTTGGGTGCCTTTAAAAATACAGTAGAAAACAAAAGTAGAGCAAAGGAAGTCACACAAAACACTCTGAATGTACCAATTAAAATATTTAATACAGTTCAACAGGGAATTCCAATCACTGGCTAAAGCCTCCAATTATAGGGGGTCATTCATTTCTAAATTATGACATATATACTGTAGTCATTACAGCAACATGGTGGTGGTGGGGGGAGGAGGTCTGCCCAGTGTGCCCTGGGAAAGATCAAAGCGGTTACAAGGAATTTTAAATGTACTCCTGTGCTATCTACAGTTTTCGATGTGTTTTTCCTTCAGCACTACTTTTTTCTAGGCCAATGTAAAAGCTGATGAGTCAGCTCACTCTGTCCCTCTGTGGGACAAGGGACATCTTTTATATGTTTGTGTGACTGCATTTCAAAGTCAGCTCATATTACAATGAAGCTCAAGAGTGCATCTTTGAAGATTAGTCCGCATGTTTGAAACCTCACAGGATTCACCAACAAGCCACGCAATCATTAGACACAACACATCCAAAACCCAAATGAACCTTATGTCAGTGATGTACAACTACAGTGTTATTTTAGTTATCAACAAATGGACAGAGCTCTCTAGCATCTGAACCCCACCCATCTCATTGAGTTTATTTTTGATGGGTGCTGCTGCAAGGGGACAAACTTGACAAACCTAAAATAAGTCAGGGTACCTCCATGTTTCCTTTTCTGAAATATTGTACAGTATATAATCCCTTGACTACAGTTCTCCTCTTCCCCAAATCATCTAACAATAGATGCCTCAGGGAATCATTTTTTACTGCAGTACTGTACTGACACAGCAGTAATTGGTAGTCGGCAAAAAAACATGAATTCTTTATAGCAGTAATGTATTCCTGACATGCTTAGATTTCTTATCAGTGGAATTGTACTCAGGTAATTTAGATAATTCAGATTTAAATTCAACTCTTCTCCCTTCTGTTCTTCTTCCAGTGGCCAAGATTGGGAACAAGGAACCCAGGAAGGGGTGAAGGGTTGATTCCTAAGTTCACCAGGACACTTTCTTCCATGTTTTGGCTGGGTTACTCTATATAGTACGTCGGAAACAACTCAGCAAGACTAGCTGGTTAAGCAAAATAATTATTTTCTTAATTTTATTGCGGTACTAGTTACCTGCTTGAGGAAGTAACTATCTGATTTTAAGCACTCAACCTTTCAGCTTTTCTTTTTCAAGCAGTAGATATACTGTTGGAGCTAGTTCATATAAAGGTAAGTCTAGGTGACAAAGCAGTGACCAAAAGCCTCCAAAATAATGGCATAATTCCCAAACTAGTTGTTAGTATCAGTGGTAAAGGGTAACTCCAGCACTAGTGGCTGATCCTCTACTACCTTGCTGAATCTCTAAATTACTAACATACTATTTGCCAGCAGATTAGGCCTCACGGTCTATCGAGTCTGTTCGAACCTCAGATCCCTAGTTGGGTGCTGAGGCCCTCCCCTCTCTTTTGTTCCAGAAACCCCTATCATCCATCCCCACCCCCCTGGGACAGGCCATCATCTGATACATCCACTTTCTGTGTCTGTCCCACCCTCTCTTGAAGCCCTCCACTGTGGATCTCTGAACCAGCTCGCCCAGGCAGTGCATTCCAGGGTCCACCACCCTCTCAGTGAAAACCCCGTCCTCTTTCCCCCTCACCTTCCACCTTCCAACTTCAAACCATGCCCTCTGGTGATACCTCCCTGCTTTAGTCTAAGATCCCTCCATGTTTACCCTATTTATTCCTTGAGGTACTTGAAGACCTCAATCATGTCCCCCTGCTCTCCTCTCCTCCAATGAAAACAGGCAGAGCTCCTCAGGTCTGTTCTCATCGTCAAATTCCTAGCCCTCGTATCATCTTAGTTGCCTCCTCTGTACCCTCTCCAGGAGCTGTATGTCCCTCTTCAAGGTGGTCTCCAGTACTGTACACAGTACTCAAGGTGTGGTCTAACCAGTCCATTGTACAGCAGCAGAATCACTTCCTTGCTCCTAGAGGTGATCCCCCTTATGATGCATCCCAACATCCTCTTTGCCTTGCTAGCTGCTCTCCTGCACTGCTCAGAGTTATTCATACATGCATCCACCATGACCCCTAGGTCTTTTTCCCCTATTGAGGCCTCCAGTGCCTCCCCTCCCAGGGTGTACCTGTGTTTAGGGTTTCCCACCAAGATGCAACATCTTGCACTTGGTGATATTGAAATTTAATTTCCATGTGTGAGCCCAGCTTTCCAGGGTGTACAGGTCCCCTTGCAGGGCCAACCTCCCCTCTTCTCCCTCAACTACTGCTCCCATCTTGGAGTCATCAGTGAAGAGACTCTTTTCACACCTATACCCTCCCTGATGCCTGATATGTACTGTATGCATTAAACAGGATCGGACCCAGGACCGAGCCCTGCGGTACCCCACTACCAACCTCTCTGGGGTTTGAGAGCTCCCCACGGACCACTACTCTCTGGGTGTGTCCAGCTAGCCAGTTTTCAAACCATCTGACCATCAAAGGCCTACTCCTAACCCATCAGTTTCTCCACCAGACCATTGTGGGGACAGAGTCAACGCCTTGCTGAAGTCCAAGAATAATACATCCACAGGCTTTCCCTGTCCAGTTCTGATGTTACCCATTCGTAGAAATCCACAAGATTGGTTTGACATGATCTACCGGGCACAAACCCATGTTGACGACTATCCAGACCTCCCACCTCCTCCAAGTACACCCCCAATCGTTCCTTTAGCATACTCTCCATTAATTGTTCCACCACCGAGGTCAAACTGATGGGTCTATAGTTAGCTGTACTTCCCTTGCCCCCCTTTATGGATTGGCACCATGTGCTCTCTCAATCCCTAGGTACCCCCCTGTCTCAAGTGACCTGTTGAAGAGCTCCACCAGGGGTGCAGCCAGTATGTCCGCCAATTCTCATAGTACTCTCGGATGAATGCCATCTGGCCCAGGAGATTTGTCTTTCTTTAGGGCCCTGAGGCTAACCACACCCTTTTAGCGGAATAGCATCATCCGTCCCCTCTACCTTACTGACCTTTTTCCTTATCCAGATGATGACACCCTGGGTACCTCTCCCTCCCTCTTGCTCCATTTCTGTTGCTCCCTGATCCTACTCACTGCGCTTCTATCCCATTGTGCCTTGCTTTGTAGATATCCATCCCACTCCCTATTGAATACAGAGGCAAAGTACTCATTAAATACCTCTGCCTGATCCTCGCCTCTTCACCACCCTCCTTCTGATCTCAATCTGCTGAGATGGCCCTTAGTTTTCCTCTGCTCCCCAATGTGCGGAGACCCTTTTCCCTCCATGTCTCATGTGCCAGCCGCTGCTCTTTACTGGACTTTGCTTCCCTCACCATCGAGTTGACTTTTCTAGATGCAAGATGGTACATTTCCTTATCCCTATCCCTCTTGTTGTTTTATATTTTTTGTAGGCCGCCTTCTTTTCTCTGACCGCTACCTGTACCTCACTGGACCACCAGCATGGTTATGTGACCTTGCTCCCTTACGTTTCAACTTAGCGCAGATCAAAACTGCCTCATGAAGTCCCCATTTTATGACCTCCCATCTCCTTTCCACACTTGTCATTGATGTAATCACCTTCAAGTGATCATTGAGAATATTTCCCATGCCCACAAAGTCTGGCCCCCTGAAGTCCAGTGCCAGTGTCCTAGATCTCACCCCCCATGCTTATTTGAAACCAGACAGTATTGTGGTCGCTCCCAGTCAGGGGGTCCTCTACAACCAGGTCCCTTACCAGATCCCCATCTGCCAGAACCACGTCCAGGACATGCCCCTCCCTTGTGGGCTCCATCACATGCTGTGTTAAGAACACATCCTGGAAGCTGTCCAGCAGCCTCTGCTCCTTGGCCATCTTAGGGACATGGTTCCCCAGTTTGTACCTGGCATATTAAGGGTCCCCATCAACACCTCCTTCCCCTTTTGGTCCACACTGGGCAATGATGTTGTCCAGCAAACCATCCTCTAGAACATCACTCATCCCGGGGGCCTATATATTACACCCAGCTTGACCTTATCCACTGCTGGGGCGTAAGGTGACCCATAAGGCCTCACGTTCCTCTGCCTCTTCTACCTAGCAATTTCTATGTCATCTCTAATGAACATAGCCACTCCCACCCTCTGCCCTCCTTTCTATCCTTCCTAAGCATAGTGTACCCCTGAAGTTTAGGTCCCAGTCATGGTTTTTGTTGGCCACGCTCTCCGTGACCACCGCCACATCCACCCCTGTCGAACAGCATGGCCTGGAACTCTGGCAACTTATTTCCCAAGCTCCTGGCATTTAGTAACACCAACCCCCACCCCTTATCCTGATTCCTTTGTCAAACCCCACCCAGGTTCCTTATACTTCCATCCTCCCTCTGCTCCTCC
This sequence comes from Neoceratodus forsteri, assembly GCA_016271365.2. Classification (NCBI taxonomy): domain Eukaryota; kingdom Metazoa; phylum Chordata; order Ceratodontiformes; family Ceratodontidae; genus Neoceratodus; species Neoceratodus forsteri. The sequence continues at coordinate 332,278,931 of CM057452.1, read as the reverse complement.
TGAAACCTCCACCCCAGTCTGTTTCCCCCCCCCTTGGGTTTGAAGGCTACTTCCTCTCATCTGGAGGAGGGCTTCTGGTCAGCCTCCCTTATCCTCCCCCCTCACAAGTTTAAACCCACCTTTCTTGAATGTAGTCAGCCATCCCCTGTTTAAGGACTTCCTTCCCTAATGGGGGCCAAGATGAGCCTGTCCTTGGCATACAGTCCCTTATCCTCCCAAACTCCTTTCCAGTTCCCCTAACACCCCAACCCTCTCTTCACCCCACTTCCTGAGCCAGTCATTAACCTCTGTGATCTTCATTTTTCTCCACTGAGGCCTTTGGTACTGGCAATATCTCGAAGAGGAAATGTTGCATCCATTATCCGACAGACTCTGGCAAGTTCTTGGAACCTTACTGGATTTCCAAAATGCTATATCCTCTAGATCATTAGTTCCCAAATGCACCAGGAAATCGGTTTCCCTCACAATCCCTAACCAGTTTGTACACCATGAACTTTGCTCTGTGCACTGTCAGCCCAGAGATACTCACTACCTTCTCCTGGCTATGGCATCCACCCCTGTCCCTTCCACTGGATACCCTAATCATCGAGTCTCCCAATAACAGAACCTTAACACCACCATCATCCTTATAGTTACCTCCACTATGCCCTCTATTTACATCCCCCTTTATTCGTGATCTCAATTCCATGAGTCTTCTGCTTATTAGAGACTGCTTGTCACCCTCCCTTTCTGCCTCCCTCGTTATTTTGCCACTTAACTCAGACCCCTCTGACTAGGTGTCCCTTCACCCTCTCTTATCCGAACCATTTATCCTGGCCCTGATGGTTTCCCCTTCCCCACACTGCCATCCTCCCCCCTTGTAATAGTACCCCTGCCTCCAGAGGCTCTCTGTGGGTCCCCTTTAGCTAGGGCCCCATCCTTGGTACTGACCCCCCTGCTGAAGGGGGGCTCCTCTCCCACCTCCTTGTCTCCCAGTTTCTCTCCAGTCATGCTCTCCTCCCTCATGTCTGCAATATGTTGCATCTCCCCCATCTGCTTAACATTTATGTTTCCCCTTCTCCCTCTGGGACTATTTCTATCCTTTCCATTGCTGGTCTGTGATGCCCTATGGGTATCCGACTCCCTCCCCCCGGCCTCTGTATCAGTTTCCTCATTTCCACCAACCCCTTCCTCCCCTTCTAGGTTGCTTAGTAGCTCAAATTTATTGTGACACTCTATGTCAGCCTCCATCAAGTAACCCGAGTTTCCCCTGCCGCACCTCTAAATGCCCTCTTCTTCTCCCCCCTCTTGCCCTGTTCTCCTTGAGGAGCTCCTTCCCACAGTCTGCTGTTTTAGGCTTCCCACAACAGCCCTCCTGACTCTTCCCCTCCACTCTCTTTGTATTGAATGTTTGCATACACTTTCCCTTAGCATCAACATCCCTATCTAAGGTCCTCTGTCCTAATGTCCCCCCTCCTGCTTGCTGTAACATAACATCCTGTAATTTCAGAGCATTGCCCCAGCCTCCCCTCAGCCCCACCCTTCTGCTGCCCATATCCACACCCCTTATCCTTGGACAGCCCCCCCAGCTTACTCCTTAACCAATATACCTCACTTCTGATATAAGATAGCTGTCTACAGAGTGGGCAGCCTCCCTCAATTATTTTACATAAATCACATCAGTTGGGATTTCTGGCCTGAGTAATGGTAGCATATGGCCCGAGTGGTTCCATGTCATAAAGGTGATCACTATTCCACAGGCTTGGCATGTGTGTTCCACACACTCGCGTGCTATGCCTTACGCTGACAGGGAGGGAGGGACACCAGAAAAGCAGAAAACAGCGGCTGGGGGCTCTATGAGGTCCTGTCCTTGTTCAGCTGGTCCACCATCATGGCCTCCCTAGATTTGAATTGTGCTCCAGGAAGGGTGGTCCATGGGGGTAATCTGTAGGGGGTCTTGAGGATGGCCGGGGCTGTCGGGCTGGCAGACAGGTGATGTGGGATGGAGTTTCTGCCCCCAGCGCACCCGGGGAGCATAAACACTTGAATAAAAAAAATAACAACAAAACTTTATTTATTTATTGAATTTTGTTGACTGGGTAGGCCCTCTGAAACTATGTGTCACTTTTTCATGGGCAACCCACATTTAATTACATAAAGGCACGTCAGAACAGACTTCATACATTCAGACGTCATTGAATTACAGTGGATTGTATACATTCATGACTTTGTAGCAAAGTTACATACAGTACATTCAGTGTCAATTACAGTGGGTTATATACATTCATGACTCAGTAGCAAAGTTACATACAGTACATTCAGTGTCAATCACAGTGGGTTATATACATTCATGATTCAACAGCAAATTTACATATGTTCAGTGTTGATTAGATAAGTACAACATATGTCTGACAAATCATGCAAGCAGCTGACTGAGCAGGCCGGGTACAAAGAGTAGGAGTCATAAAACAAGTGCAGACATTTGCAATAATAAAGGGGAGAAACAATACCAGTGAAGGCAGGTACATTGGTTACACTCCAGTAAAAATGCCTTCAGTCTTCTCTTGAAGCCTCCAAGGGAGGAGCAGTCTTGGAGGGTGGGTTGGACATTGTTCCATAAGGACAGGGCAGTAGTGGGAAAGGACCTTGGCCCCATATTAGACCTCACCCGGGGTACTTCAAGGAGTATACTACTTGAGGACTGGAGTTTCCTTCTTTGAGCCTTAACAATCAGTACATCCTTTAAACTAGGTGGACTTGTGTCTTTTATTAGTTTAAATGCCAACCTGAGCAGGGAGTAGTCTAGTCTACCGTCTAGCATGGGCCAGTTTAGTGATTTTAGAATAGTGCAGTGGTGTTCCCTGAGTGTGGCCTCAACTGTAAAGCGACAAATTCTATGGTACAGCATTGTGAGCTGTTTCAGTTCAGAGATCCGAATAGTGGTGAGGATCAGGGCACCATAAAACAGGGCAGGAAGTAGCATGCCATTTGCAATTGCTAGCCTAGGTTCTTTTGATAGGACATTATTGAGGCAGTAGAGGAGCTCAGTTTTTTGGAGCAGGGAGTTTGTTAACTGTTCTACATGAGGTTTTAGTCTCAGTTCTTGGCCAGATGTACTCCCTAAGTATTTAATAGATTCCATTACCTCACTAGGAGACCAGAGCAGCGTATTAATGGATAGCAAGTGCTGATGGGCTCAACCCACACACCAGGGACCAAATAAGATAGCCTCAGTTTTTTTCATATTAAGGACCAATTTGATAGTCATGAACCATGCTTCAAGCTCTCAGACATCACTTGAGAACTGACAGTTAACACTGTGCATGTCTGTGGAGCTTCTGTAAAGTACAGCATCGTCAGTGTAGAGCAGTAGGTTTCCACCTCCACAATTTCTTAGCATATCATTAACAAAGAGGGAAAAGAGAAGGGGACCAAGGATGGATCCTTGTGAAACACCATCTGTAATTGGACACAGCCCCACAGTAGCTCCCCTTTCATTTTACTAACTGTTCCTATTTGATAGATAATTAGATATCCACTGATGGGACAAACCATCAAGGCCCAGCTGTTTCAACTTAATCAGGAGAAGGCTATGATTGACCAGGTCAAACACTTTGATGAGGTCTATGAAGACTGCACCTGTCATCAGCCGCTGATCCATGGAACTTAATATAGCCATAGTCAATCTGACCAGGGCCATGTCTGTTCCGTGATTCTTCCTGAACCCATGTTGCCTGTCAGTGTGTAGATCTTGCTGCTCAGCATTCCTGAATCTTGTTGTATACTAATCTTTCCTGGACTTTGGCCAGTGAGTAGAGGAGAGAGATAGGGTGCTAATTTTAGTTTTTTATGGCCACCCTTATGTACTGGTACCACCAGGGTCACCTTCCATTTGTGGGGATTTTCTCCTTCTAAGGGGGATCCATTAAAAAGCATGACAAATGAGACTGCAATTAGAGGGGCATCCAAGTTTAGTAGTTTTGGGTCAAGCTTGTCATATCCAGCTGAGCCTTCTACTTTGAGTTGTTTTAGCAGTTTGAGCACTGTTTTGTGATTTACAATCCTGAAATGGAATTCAGGAACTACTCTTCGGAGGGCAGGGGGCCCAGGGGGTGCTGCAGGGATCCGGATGACTGGTTCTTGAATCTGTCTAGGTCAGTAAAAAAGGTGTTTACTGCATTGACCGAGACTAAAGGGTTGCAGTAGTGCTGATCTTCAGCAAGAATATCACCCCTTCCCCAGGAAGGAGGTACTCCCTTTAGGAGGGTATTTATCTGCTCTCAGAACATTTTATGGTCAGAAAGGTTCTTGTCAGGAGGTGTTCTAAGGTATTTCTTCTTTGCTGCTTTCAGGTCTTTTTTGCAGGCATTTCTCAGTTCTCTATGATGTTGCCAATCGGCCTTGAGACCAGAGGCTTTAAAGTGGCCCCATGCTCTGTCTCTCTGCCTCAAGAGCATCTTTAGCCCATCATTCATCCATTTTGAGTGTTTTGATTGATTAATGCAACTAGGTGTGTGCTCATCACACCAGAGTATACTTTGCAGAATGTGACTGATTTATTACCATGAAAACTGACTAAAACTGCTAGTATCCCCTGAGACGTGTTAGTTGTTAGACATGCATGCTATAGGATGAATGTCATTACGTTCTGATACCACAGAGGCACTAAGTTAAGTTTTGCAGGCACTAGACAGTAGGGCTAAGAGTGGGAAAATCCACTGGCTCTGTGACAGGGTTGAATAAGGCCCTGTCCCATTTGTTATGCAGAAAGAGTTAAATGCAAGGATCTGTTCTATCCTCTCCTTTTCTGTCTCTTGTCTGTCTGTCTGGTTGCGCAACCAAATTTTTCAGGAGACCTAGGAAATGATTACTCTGATGATCTCACAAAATTTCCACCTCCCGCTATCTCTCTGCCTTCACTTGCTGTTTCTGCCTTTTCTTCTCCCTTGCATATCTGCGGTTATAAAACTATATGTGAATCTTCGTGTGGTAAGTGATACTGGGATCCCTTTGTTTGAAAATGCAAATACTGTAGTTATACTGTTGAAATGATTGCAGAAAGCTACTTGGAATTTATGGGGTTAACCTGAGATACAGTTTGAGTTCCTCTCAAGCCTGTTTGCAAACTCTTTTACATAGGTAACATAGGTAAGTACAGAGCTAAGGGGTATACCGTTACTGCAGCGACTCCCAGATCGTGAAGACGACCACGCGACAGGAATCGGGCAAAATCCGCCTGTCACTGTGGTGGTCTGTATGGTGATTGGAACTGCCTCTTCAGGTGTCCCCGGTCCAACTTCAACTCGGAGTTAGAATCCTAGAGACTCAGTGTGGGGAGCCCCCCCAATGGATACACGGAGGCACCCCCGACATTGCAATGCTGACAGTAGGCAAAGCGGCTGTCACTGTCCGGGATGTCTCCATTAAGTCTGTCACTGCAGCATGGGTAAACCGAGCTAAGGGGACTTATGCCCATAATGCTTGCCTGTTGAGTTTTTAAAGCTTGCCTGCTTCATATAGCCTGTCCAAATGATGTTTAAAAACTTCTAAAGAAGAACTTTCTATCACTTCTGCTGGCAAGCCATTCCATATAGGGATAATCCTCTGGATATACCACATTTTTCTATGCCATGTTCTGCAATTTTCCCCTTGTAGCTGTAAAGAGTGCTCTGGTATCGCGTAGTCTATTTCAGAGTGTTAATTCTAACTTTACTCATAGGTCATGGTCAGTAAACGCTTTGAAAAGTAGGCACATGTCTCCTCTTAACCTTCTGTCCTCTAGTGTGAACGTGTTCAATTCCTCTAATCTATTTGTGTAATATTTTCCTTCCATCCCCTTAATCACACGTGTTGCCCTCTCTTGTATCTTCTCCAATTTGGCAGTGTCTCCCTTAAGGTGTGGTGATCATGCCTGCGCTCCATACCCCAGAAGAGGCCTTAGCAAGACTCCATAAAGGGGCAGCAGAACCCTTCTATCCCTGCTGGATGTATTTTTGAGTATACAATTTAAGACCTCATTTGCTCTCCTGGTGACATTGGTACAGTGAGTGCCAAACTGAAGATCATTTGAGATGGTGATCCCCAGGTCCCTTTCCTCTGTTATCGCCTTCAGGTTAATGTTACCTAGCTGATATTTGGCGGCTATGTTTTTTATGCCCAAATGCATTACTGTACATTTATCAGGATTTGGATTTAGTTGGGAAGTATTGCACCGTATATTAATGTGGTCTAACGCCTGTTGTAGTGCAAGATGGTCATTCTGGTCCAGCAAGTCAATTCCCAAGCGGCAATCGTCCGCAAACTTTGTAAGCCATACCCTCTCATGGTTAATTTGTAATGTAGCAACATAGATGTTAAACAGGCAGGGTCCAAGGACTGATCCCTGTGGCACCTCAGTGGTTATCTCTGTCCAATCTGATAAGGCCCCCCAATGCTTACCCTTTGCTTCATGCTTGTCAGCCATGAGGTGAGCCATGATGCAATGTTTTTATGTATCCTTATATTTTGTAGACGTTCAGTGAGCTGCACGTGGGAGAGTTTATCAAATGCTTTTGTAAAATCTCAAAAAAACACATCTACTGACCTCCCAAGATCCAGGCTTTTACTAACCCTATTGTAAAAGTAAAGCATGTTTGTTTGATATGACCGACCCCTCCTGAAACCATGCTGAGTACTATCTTTAACTCATTTTCCTGCAGGAAGGTAGTGATAAAGTCTTTAATAATTCCCTCTAGTACTTTGCATAACACACTTGTCAAACTCACTGGTCTGTAATTTGAAGGGCTTTTTTTGTTTCCCTTTTTATGTCTGCTTGTGCATGTGCAAGAAACATTTCAGCACAGCTTAGAAGAGAAATGGGGTTTTGGAGGTGTGGCACTGTGGAGGCCAATGGCCCCAGTGCCTTTTGAGGCTTGGCATGCTTTTGCCAATGCGGTGGCATGCTGCTGCTGACACTAGTTCAGCCAGCATCCCACCACCTTGAAATGTTTTCACCACTGCAATCAGGGCCACCTCACCATTGCAGTGTCAGCCATTCTGCTGCAATGAAGGAGCGACCCATCATTGCAGGGCGGTACCTTGCCCTCCACATGCCCCCAACCCAGTTCAATTGTCAACGGGGAGCCCAATCCCCATCGGCATAATGTCCCCCCCAGTTTGTTGTCTGCCGAGGGGGGGTGCCCAATCCCCCTCGGCTCTTGCCCCCCCACTTGGTATGTGCCAACTGGGGTGCCCAATCCCCCATTGGCTACAGCCCCAAAAAAACACTCAGGTGGCACACTGGGAGCCCACTCCAGCATGCAAATGTTCCTGAAAAACAGTCCTGCAATGTTTTTTTTTTAACCCTGTAAAACAGAAAACGGTCCCTCGCTGGTCTGTGGTCCCTCCCCCAACCCACGCCTACCTCTCCAACCTTGCTTCCCTACACCTCCCTCCTCACCACATACTTACCTCCAGAGCCCAACGTGATGATCTTCGGTGGACCAGGAATATCTCTGCACTCTTCAAAGCCGACCACAAACTGAAGAAATGCCGGTAAACTGTATAATGGCATAAATAGGGTTTTTTTCAACTTTGGTGCATATCTCAGACATTTTGAGAAATTTTGGCACCAAATTTTCAACATGGGGTTATTGGGACCCCTCCTCATGCATTCAGCCACTGTCATGGCATTATTCAGTCCCGAAAGGTGATTTAATAATCACTGTGTGGAATCACCTTTTGGGACTGATTAACAAAACAATAGTGCCAGTATTCATGAAATAGGCTCTCAAAAAGCCTATGTTGCAAATTTGGTGGAAAAAAATCCAAAAAATGACTGTTTTATGAGCATGCATTGCGCAGTTTCCATGCATGCCCATACCTTCACGAATTTGTAATATTTTCACTCCAGATTTTCAACATTGGCATTTTGCCACACCTCTTATGAACAGTACAGCTGTCATTTTTCATATCCTGCCCGAAATATGCATTTGCACATCTGGTGCACAATGGCGCGGTCGCTGTGGGAAATTAATGTTTTGGACAGATTAAAAAAATCATAGTGACAGTGTTCATGAGCAAAAGTCACAAAATTCCTATGTTGAAAATTTGGTGAAATAATTCCACTAAATGACTGCAGTGCAATCATGTGTTGCACAGTTTCTACGTATGCTTGGAACTTCGAGCATTTTTAATATTTTCACTACAGATTTTCAACATTGGCATTTTGCCACACCTCCTTATGAACAGTACAGCTGTCATTTTTCATATCCTGCCCGAAATATGGATCTGCACATCTGGTGCACAATGGCGCGGTTGCTGTGGGAAATTAATGTTTTGGACAGATTAAGAAAATCATAGTGACAGTGTTCATGAGCAAAAGTCACAAAATTCCTATGTTGAAAATTTGGTGAAATAATTCCACTAAATGACTGCAGTGCAATCATGTGTTGCACAGTTTCTACGTATGCTTGGAACTTTGAGCATTTTTAATATTTTCACTACAGATTTTCAACATTGCCATCTCTTCATACCTCCCTATGGGGTGGTACAGCTGTCATTCTTCACATCCTGCCTGATCTGTGTTTTTGCACATTTGGTGCAGAATGGCACAGTCGCTGTGGGAACTTGAAGTTCGGGACACATTAACAAAATCACACCACCACTGTTCTTGAGAAGAGGTCCCAAATGCTTTCATGAGGTGGGGGTCACAAAAAGGCCATGTTGAAAATTCGTAGTGCAAATACCAACACACGCATGGGTTAGGGTTTCTAACCATAACATCCTACCCTGTACAGACTGACAGGCATCAGAGGTGTAACTTTGGATCAGCAGCTGTAATGCTCATGCCATCCCACCCCACCCTGAAGCCAGTGACAGGCATTGAGGTGTGCCTTGCACTCTTCAGCCCCGGACTTCACCCCGTTCTCCTGTACTGCACCCATTTCAGCATATGTCCTTATGAAATGGGGTGACTGTGAAGTCGAACACCCCAAGGCACACCTCAACACTTGTCGATGTCTACAGGATAGGGTGAGGTGAGATGCCATGAGCATTATGGGCAACGACCCACAGGCACACCCCAATGCCTGTCCATCTCTGCAGGGTGGAGGTGGGATTGGTGTGAGTTCAGTACCTCACTGCCACTCGTATTCTGCATCTGTCTAACTCCTCCATGTCCAATGCTAATATCAGCAAGCAAACATTCGGCTTTGACAAATGCTTGTTATAAAGAGGTATTACTACTGCTTCCCTCCATGTGGTGACTACTTCTCCCCTGTCTAAGGATGTCTGAAAGAGATGACTTAGTGGTAGCCCAGCTCCTTGGCCAACTCCTTAAGGAGTCTTGGATGTAAGTCATCCGGCCCTGGTGATTTAGTTGAATTTAATGCGGCTAGTCTCTTTTGTATATCACTAGTCTTAATTTTTATAGGGCTGGTAGAGACGCTACCTTGATTTCCTGTGTTTTTTATATCTCTTTTTTTGTTAAAAACTGAGGCAAAATAATCTTTTTGTGCATTTGCCATGTCTTTGTTTGTTGGTACCATTTTGCCATCCAACCCCTCCAAAAGACTGATCTTTTGCCCACTGCTTTTTGTTTCATTTACATAAGCATAGAAAGCTTTATAATTATCCTTAGTTTTTACTGCCAGCTTGATTTCATGAGTTGTCTTTGTATTTCTAATTTATTTTTTTATACTGTTCTGTAGATGTCTGTATTTAATCCAGGAATCACTCTTTCTGTTCCCTCTTAGGTTTTTGAAGAGGTTTTGTTTTGATCATTTTTTATTTTGTAATTTATCCAACTTGGTGTTCTTGCTCCCCAGATACTTCCTTTTGGTGGGAATATGATCTTTAGTACACTTGCGTAATATTCCTTCTATGGCCTCCTACATTTCCTGTGTTGTTTTGTTTTTAAAATTGTTTTTCCAGCCCTATTTCACCAACCCATCCTTGATACCAAATGCGCATTGGGCATGCAGGAAACCAGATATTTGGGCTATATTTTAGGAAATGGGGAAGTAAAGCCAGAGATTTCTAAGATAAGCTGTAGCTAACAGTCCTATCCCTGAAACAAAGAAACATGTCGGGTCATTTTTAGGGCTGGCTGGTTACTATCGGAGATTCGTTCCCAACTTTGCCCAGCTAGCTACTCCCCTCACTGAACTCATGAAGAAACGGTTCCCGAATAATATGAAATGGACCCAGAGTGTGATGAAGCTTTTCAGGCCATCAACTGCATTATGTTCAGCCCCTGTTTTAAGAAGCCAGACTTTGAGAAACAATTTTTGTTATAGACAGATGCATCAGAGGTAGGCCTAGGTGCAGTCTTGAGTTAGCATATAGATGAGAAGGAACATCCCATTCTATATATCAATAGGAAGTTGCACGACAGAGAGAAGAGGTACTCCACCATTGAAAAGGAATGCCTTGCAGCAAAGTGGGCTATGGAGTCCCATATGTTTTATTTGCTAGGAGCTGACTTTGTACTTATAACAGATTACAATCCTCTCTGTTGGCTTAAGTAAATGAAGGATAAAAATTCCAGAACAAAAGGTGGTACCTGGCACTACAGCTATTTAAATTTAAAGTAATGCACAAATCTGGAAAAGAGAATGGCAATGCTGATTTTCTGTCAAGATATAGATCAGGCATCAAGAATTCCGATGGTTGACAAAAAATGTATGGGTTTGAACATAACTGTTTCCTGTACTGGTTGTTATTGAAAAATGGATACTGCATAACTTACCCGGTTACCAAAGAATACATAAATAAGTAAATGTGCAGAACTGTAAAGGTGATAAGCTAATGCTATAAGAAAATTAATAGAATGTTTTGGAAACCTGTTTTTTTTTAAAACAGGTTCCCTCTTAAAGAGGGGGTATGTGAAAGGGCTGAATAAGAAAGACAATGTCTCATTTCTTATGCATAAAGAGTTAAATGTAAGGATCTGTTCTATCCTCTCCTTTTCTGTCTCTTATCAGTCTGGTTGCACAACCAAACATTCTTGTGAGACCTAGAAACTGATCACTCTGATGATCTTGCGATATTCCACCTCCTGCTATCTCTTTGCCTTCACTTACTGTTTCTGTCTTTTCTTCCTTCTTGCATATCTGTGGTTATAAACAAATATATGTGAATCTTTGTGTGAAACTGTTAGTGATACTGGGATCCCTTTGTTTGAAAATGTATGTAGTTATACTGTTGAAATGATTGCAAAAAGCTATTAGGAATTTAGGGGGTTAACCTGAGATGCAGTTTGAGCTCCTCTCAGGCTTGTTTACAAACTCCTTTGCAGAGCTATCAGCAGGAGACCAACTTGGGACATTTCTATTTGCAAGCCTGCTCTGCAAAGAAACTGAAAAGAACTCTGATACATTTTGTGAGAAATAGGATGTCTCCTTAACAAACTCAGGAAGAAGAAGTTAATTGTCAGCAAAGACGTGTTATAAAAAAGCAGCAATATTTTTGCTAGAGAGACTTCTTGGAAACTGGAAAGAAACCTGCAGATGAATGACTTTTGTTTTCTCTGTTTGTATGGCCTTTATATATCACTATCCTGAGCAATTTAAAAAAAATGTATTCTCTTATAGTGTATAGTGGGATGCTGTTATGCATGGAATTCCATGCCTGGAATGCGCTTGTTCTGCTACAGTAGTGACATTATGTTTATTTATTTTAGTTATTTATTACAGTATCAGAATTACAACCCTTTGAGTCAAAGACTCATTTACAAAGACTCATCGTCGTACATCATCGTTACGTTGTTCTGCTGCAGTAGTGATGTCACCACTGCAGCAGAACAACTTGGAGTGCTGTCACATATATAGTTTTAATTTAGTTTATTGTTCTTGGAATTACTACCTTTGAGCCAGAGGCTCTTTTACTAAGGTTCCACGTTAATTAGGTACAGTACAAAAAAGGTTACATAGATAACATAGCAATTTGTGCTGTGTCAAGAGCGAGAAAACACATACAAATACATATCAAATCATTTGTGCAAAAGGACATGAGATATCAATAATCACATTATTATTACAAGAAAGAGGTCATGCCAGATTAGGAGAAACAAATAGGGAAAAAGTCCAGAACAGAGAGGGTTAGTGAAAGGTGTGGGGAGCAGACAATAGCAGGAGAAAAGGTTTCCCAAACATGTCTTTGTGAAATAACGGCACCGGGTGGGTAGTGAGAAAATAGGAGGTTTAATCAGGGCAGTCACAGGAGCTGGAGGTGGCAAGGTGAGAGAACAGCCTTGATTTGAAAATTCCTAGAGAGGTGGAGGCAGTAATATGAGTGCTGAGGGCATTTAGCCAGCTGGGGGCACGATAGGCAAATGATCTTTGTCCCTGAGAAGTCCGGCATTGGGGGACTTGGAGAGGTTGGTGTTCTGATCTTCTGGTAAAAGCGGTGCTAGTGCTCGGGCATAACAGGTCTTGGATACAAGGTGGAGTGAGGCCCAGAGTGGATTTTTCACCATCAGGCAGGTAAGGTACTTTATCCGGTTTGAGAGTTGCAACCAACCTGAGTCAGCATAGAGTTCACATGTGTGGGTACGTCAATGTGCACCAGTGAGCAGCCGACAGGCCTTATTTAGGGATGTTGTAATGCGACTAAGTGCTGTAGTAGTGGCAGATCCATATATAACTAAGCCATAGTCAACGACTGAGATGATAGAGGATTGGATGGCAATCCTCAGTGCAGAATGGGTAAGGAGCTGTTGGTTCCAATACAGAATCCCAATTCGCTGATTAATAGTTTTTGCTGTACTATCAATGTGAGTTGCAAAGGTTAGGCCTTGATCAAAGTTGATTCCAAGATATTTGAAAATTGGCACTTGTTCAAGGGTATTTCCCAGGTATGTATTAATGGTGAGTGGACTTGCTGCTTTTTGTTTTATGGGTTAGAGAAGAGCATGGATTTAGTTTTTTGTGGTTTAGAACCAGCTTATGTTCAAGGAACCACATCTCAACTTTGGAAAAAGCATGCTGAAGGTTGAGGCGTAAGAAGTTCAGATCTTTATGAGTGGCAAGAATCATGGCATCATCAGCATAGAGGATTATTTGTTCAGGGCAGGATTTGGGGAGGGAGTTTAGGAAAAGGCTGAAAAGAAGGGGGCCCAGGATGGATCCCTGGGGAACTCCTGAGTGAACCAGTTTTGAGTCTGAGAGAACTCCAGCTACTTTTACAGATTGAGAGCGCTGAGCAAGGTAATTTTGTACCCAGTCACCAGGACCCTGCAAGAGCCCTAGGGATAGTAGTTGTTTGATAAGTAGACCATGGTGTACTGTATCAAATGCCTTGGTTAAGTCAATGTAGACTGCTCCAGTTAGGTTTCCTTTGTCCATGGCATTGTGGATTGCTCCTGAGAATTCAAGTAGGGCAGTCAATGTGCTGTGCCCTTTCCTAAATCCATGCTGCTGAGTGCATAGGATGTTGTGCTTTTCCAGGTAGTCTGAAAGTTGGTCCACCACCAAGCGTTCAAGGGCCTTAGAGAGGTGGTAGTATTGATATCGGGTGATAGTTACCAGGCAGTGACTTATCACCACTTTTGTGCTCTGGAGTGACAACTGCAGCCTTCCATTTCCTAGGGAATTGGCTGTAGCAGAGGGAGAGATTAAAAATTTTTGTGTGGGGGAGCAGTACTTCCTCCAGAGTGAGGGACAGAAGTTTAAGGTCAATAGTATCGCTGCTTGCTCGGGACTTAGAAATGGCCTTCTTTACATATTTATAGACTTCACGTGCCTTTACTAGTTTGAAATGGAAGGGTGGTTTGGTTGGAGAGGCAGTAGTAGAAGTAGAAATTGGAGGGTCAGCATCAGTGAAGAAATCAGATGAGAGGACACCACTAAGGTCCGTGAAGGTATCATTTAGGGTGTTTGCAATGATCTCTGGGTCTAATATAGTGGTTCCATCCACATTCATTATTGTAGGAGAGGATTTGGACTGCTGACCCATGATATTTCGTATGTTGTCCCAGAAAGATTTCCCTTCACCCCAGGAGTTGGAGAGGGCATTCTTGAAGTAGGAGCTTGTCATCAAGCGGATCTGTTTAGTACAGTGGTTGCGAGCCTGTTTATATTTTTGGATGTCCGACAGAGTGCCAGTAGCTCTTGCAGTGGCCCAGAGGTGATCCCTACTTTTGAGTTGTGCCAATAGCTTCGCCGTGAGCCAGGGATTTGTGAGTGCTTTGATTTTGCGCTTTTTTACTGGTGCATAGGTGTCACAGGCAGTGTTGAAAGTAGTAATAAAGTAATCAAGGGCTAGGTCAACATCTTGAGTTTTGTAAATCAAGGACCAGTCTATCTGCCTAAGACAGGTCTTGAAATGAGTAAGGTTGCCATAAGGTAGGACTCTGCTATAGATGGTTTTTGGGGGCGGCTTACTAAACTTATTTGTCCAAGTACATATTATTGGAGAGTGATCACTGAGTGAGTCAGGGAGAACACTTACATTGGTTATACAGGTAGGGTGGCTGGTAAGGATCCAGTCAATGAGGGTGCTGGTCCCTGATTTGTAGTTTTTCCTGGTAGGGGAGTTTACCACTTGTGTTAAATTTGCTGCTAGGATAGCATCTCTGTTTGACCCTGCATCAGGAGCAAGCCAATATAGGAGAGTAGATGGGCAACTATACATAACCAGTGTGCTGTGCCACCGAGAGGTTCTGATTCCTGTGACCTTAAGGGCGAAGCTCGAGAGGTCCATGGGAATCAGGTCCCTGAGGTGTAACAACACACTGGTTGTGCATAGAGTTGCCCACCTGCTATTCTGTATGGTGTATAGGCATCCATGCCTATTTTGGACATTGCACTTTGTTTCAGTGAACTGGTGGGGGGCACTTGGGGGTTGGTGGTAGGCTCAAATTACTGACACAGTGTGATGCCGATATTTCTGCAAGTTCAAGTTTAAAAAACAACAATTTCCAGCATAACTGGATAGAGGAAAGCAACTATGTGGCAGCATTCCAAGTTGTTCAGCATTTTACTATTATCATCACTAACACAGAGAATACAGGATGAACAACTTTATGCATAACCAGTGTGTTCTGTCACCTCGAGGTCCTGATTTCCATGGACCTCTCGAGCTTTGCTCTCAAGATCAGAGGAAATCAGAACCCCTCTGTGGCAGAACACACTGGTTGTGCATAGTTGCTCATCCAATATTCTCTGTGTTACTGATGCTAATAATAAAATGCTACTTGTGAATTTTATAACTGCTCTTAGTTTTCCTATGCTTTGTGACCTATGTCTCGAAGACAGGCTCTAACATTATTGCACCAGTTCAGCTGGTGTCGTCGAAATGTTTGGTCTTTCATACAAGCCAGCAAGGTTAGTTAATGCAGATGCTCCTGATTCAGTATACAATCTGCCTGAGGAGGAGTGGCTTCATACATGAGAGATGGCATAAGGGCCCCAAAGATCAAGGCTGAGGGGAAGGCACACGTAAAAACTTGTGGATTCAAGTAGTCGCAGCAGGAGGGTCATCAGGGTAGGTGTAGTACATAAGCCACCTCCTCAGAAGGAGCAGGCAGACAAGATTGTGGTGGAGTAGATGATAAGGCAGCAGAACAGGGTGAGGTGCTGCTGCTAGTGGGGACTTTAACATACCTGAAGTGGGACTGAAGTGTTTCAGCAGCAACTAATGCTAGAAACCAGATGATGACAGAGGCCTTAAAAGAGGTCTTCCTAGTACAGAAGGTAGGGGAACCTACATGAAAGGGGGGCTGTTCTAGATTTTGTTTCCACAAACCTGGACAGCAATGGTAAAGTCTCAGCTCATGAGCCTTTGGGCTCCAGTCACCGCCAGACCATATGTTTCTAGCTAAGACTGGTAGTAGAAAGTAAGTAGTCACTAACAAAAGTATTGGACTTCAGGAGGGCTGATTTTACCAAGATGGGGGAGCTACTCTGGGAAATCTAATGCGGGTGGGGGGGCGCAGTGTGGTAGACTAAGTTGGTCATGAGACCTTTTCTGCTGTCATTCTCTCTGTTTCTTTGTTTCTAGGCAGACGTTTTTAGAACTGTTTTTATAATTAGCATTGTGATTAATGACTCACATCAATACACATGGCTGCCATGCCCTCTTAGTGTTTCGCCCTGATCACTTGATTCACACTGCAGATGTGTCAGGATGTTGCATACATTTCTGATGGCAAACAACTCAACCCTACATCGAAATGCTTAGTTTTATTATGGTGGGGGTGGCAAGACAGCAGAAGCTTTTAAAACCTTCAACACCACACATCCATACCTCTCAACTGGCTCAGATTTCAGGAATGTCCCTGATTTTGCTTCAAAATTGTCCTCGTGCTTCTTAAAATATATGTTTTTGTGACTGAACAGTGGGGATTGTAAGCACAAAATAATGTCAGACATTAAAGTTACACCCTTATTCTGTCAACTTTCTGAGTGAATATTATCAATTTTTAAGATGTGTCCCTGATTTAGGGTCTTTGTCTCAGATTTTTTAAGCCTTGTCCCTGATTATGAGGCAAGAAGTTGAGAGGTATGCGCACACCTCACTTCAGTAATGAAATTCATAGATTCAGAGCTTCATAGAAGTGTGACGGCAGAAAAGGACTGAACTAGGCCCACCAAGTCTACCCATTTGCCCAGCTATGTGTTTGGACCTGTGCCTCCCCCCTTAACACTCCCATGTGGTTGTTGTCCCATGCTCTTTTGAATCCCTCCATTGTTTCCTCTCCAACTGGACTGCCTCTGGGAGTCTGTTCCACTTTTCTACCACTCTCTCTGTGTAACAGTATTTTCTAATGTTACCCCTGAACTGCCCTCCCTCCACCAGCAGGCCATGCCCCCTCATCCTCGGTTTTCCTTTCATCTTGAAGATGCTCCCCCCTGGCACCCTGTTTATACCCTTAAGGTTCTTGAAAGTCTTGATCATGTCCCCTCTCCCTCCTCTGCTCCAGGAGTACATGTTCAAGATCTCAACCTTTCTTCATAGGATAGGTGGCCTGACCATTTTACCATTTTTAGCCATCTCCTCTGAACCCTCTCTATCCTCCCGAGATCCTTCCTGAGGTATGGCCTCCAGAACTGGACTCTGTACTCAAAGTGTGGTCTAACTAAATAGGTGTACAATGGTACTATGACCTCCCTATTCCTACTGGTGATCCCCCTTCTGATGCATCCCAGCATTCCACTCCCCCTGGCCACTGCCCTCCCGCACTGCCCTTCCACCTTCAGGTCCCCGGATATAATGGTGCCTAGGTCCCTTTCTTGTTTTTTCTCCTCCAGATCTCTGCCCCCCATATGGTACCTTGCCTTCTGATTTCTGTAGCCCAGATGCATGATTTTACATTTTTCTGTATTGAATTCAAGCTGCCACCCTTTTGACCATGCCTCAAGTCTCCTCAAGTCTCTCTGCATTTGTTCCACCCCTTCCTCCATATCCACCCTATTGTAGATTTTGATATCATCCACAAACATACTCACACCGCCCTCAAGGCCCTTCACGATGTCCCCTACGAATATATTGAACAGTAGGGGCCCCAACACCGATCCTGAGGGACCCCACTCATGACCTTGCCCTTCCCGGATGCCACCCCATTTATTATGACCCTCTGCCTCATTTTCCCCAGCCAGCTTCCCACCCATTTGACTACCCTCTGCCCCACCCCCAGTCCTGCCATTTTACACAGCAGCCTCCCATGGGGCACTGAGTCAAACACCTTTCTGAAATCCAAAATAGCTACATCTACCACTCTACCTTGATCTATTTCCTTGGTGACCCCGTCAAAAAACTCTATCAAATTTTTTTGACTGGATCTGCCTCTAGTAAACCCATGTTGTCTTGGATTCATCAGGCCGTTTGTCTCCAGGTAGCTGGTGATCCTGCCTTTTACTAGCTTCTCCATGAGCTTGCCTACCACTGATGTCAAGCTCACAGGCCTGTAACATCCCATTTCCTCCCTCCCGCCTTATGCAGAGGGACCACATTTGCCTGCCTCCAGTCCTCAGGCACCACCCCGTTTCCAGGGACCAACTGAAGAGTGCAGTCAAGGGTACCGCAACTAGCTCCCTTAACACCCTTGGGTGCACCCCATATGGCCCCATTACCCTGTCCACCTTCATGCAGCCCAGTTCTTCCAATATTTCTTCCACGAGAAACAGCCTCATCTCCACCCCCAAGCCATTTCATTTCCTGCTCTGCTGCCTTCTTCTCCTTCTACCTCCCTCTTGAACACAGAGCAAAAATAGGTGTTTAGTAGGTCTGCCTTTTCTCTGTCTCCTTGTAGCGCCTACCCCTCTTTTGTTCTTAACTGGAGAATCCCCCGCCTAGTCTTCCTCTTTTCATTTACATATCGAAAGAAAGTCTTATCCCTTTTTGATCCCTCTCGCTATTCGCTCCTATGTCTGTGCCTTTGCCCTCCTTACCTCTACCCCGGCTTCTGTCTGGCTTGCCTGGTATTTTACCCAGTTCACTTCTGTCTGAGTTGTCTTGAACCTCCTAAAGGCTTTCCTTTTTGGCCTTACCTTTTCTGCTACTTCCCTCATATACCACAGAGGTTTTCTCCTCCTCTTATTTTTACTCTCTTTCTTGGCACAGACATCAGTGGCCCCTACAATAGCTTCCTTTATCCTCCCCCACTTTGCCTCCACCTCCATCAACTCCCCCACCCCTGCAATTCCCTTGCCACTATTTCCCCCATTCTTCTGAAGTCTGTCCTCCTGAAATCCAGGACCTTTAACCTAGACTGGTGAACCTCTGCAGTGTTTCTTATTTTAAACCTGACCGTGTTATGGTCACTTGTACCGAGATGTTCCCCCACCGATAGCTCTTCCACTCTTTCCCCATTTGTCAGGACTAGATCAAAGAGTAGCTCCTGCCCTGGTTGGCTCCCTGACCAGTTGATTTAGGAGGGCCAACTGCAGGGAGTCCAATATTTCCCTGCTGCTGGTTGAAGCAGTTGAAAGGGTGTTCCAGTCTACTTCTGGTGGGTTTAGATCCCCCATCAGCACCACCTCCCCCCTTGCTGCCATTTTCACAGACTTGTTGGCCAAACTTCAATCTGCAGATTTGTGCTGCGCTGGGGGTCTGTACACCACCCCCATACGCACTGACTCCCCCTTCCCCACCACCAACGAGACCCAGAGTCCTTCTGCCTCTCCCCACTTATCCTGCAACTCTGATGCTCTGATACGCTCCTTTACATAGAGTGCAACCCCCCTTCCCTCCCTGTCCTTCCTGAATAATTTGTAGCCTGGTATCTCTATTTACCATCCCTGCTCCTGGTGGCACCACGTTTCTGTTACTCCCACTATGTCAAGGCCCTCCTCTACCATTTTTGCTGTTAGATCAGGGATCTTTCTACCCAGACTTCTCCATATTACATTGGAACAAAAATGGGTATGGTGATATTTTCTTTGGGTTAACAGCTGGCTGCCATCTAAAAATTGTTTTCACTATACTGCTGTTTTAAAAAAAATGCGGGGGTGCAAAGCCCTCTGATTTCTCCCAAAGTGGAGATTTCTCAGCTTACTGATTTTGACAGTCTTTGTTTAAATAAATGCTCGTTTTGTTTTCTGATTAAACTCAGTATCAAACCTTTTGCGTACATTTCCTGTAAATAGCTTTTCCTCATTAGCAGCTTTAATTAGTACTGTTTAGTTTTAATTATGGTGCGTGAACTACCGTTTATACAGCATTATCACCAATGTGTGTTGTGAAGGGGTGGGGTGGGGAAGGGGTATTCTGCAACTACCATTATTGTAGCAGATACTTGCAAGTCTTGTTATATATGGGTAGCCTCATATATTTCCGTACTATTCATTTTGTCTCACAATTAAACCGGCACAGTAATTATTCATAAAATAGCAAGCTAGTTAAATAGACAAACCCTTTTGGAGAGCAAGGTACACAGTACTGAACTTTGAAATGTTATTTCAGGTTTGAGTGGCGTGGAGGAGCGCGGAGCTGCCAAGGCTGCAGCACCTAGAGGGTTAACACTGGTACAATACTGGCTGGTCCCCTGCCTGCCGCTCAGGGAGAGTTGTGCGCTGCTGGTACAGTATCCCGTTACCTCCTGCTCAGCAGCAAAGGAGTTGGAAGTACTTAGCTGCTCCTCAGAAGAGTGTGCAACCTTCCTGGAGGCAGAATGGCCGGGGAAGCCGTCAGTGTGGGAAGAAGGGCACAGAGCAGAGCTTCGATTATTCTTTCTGGCTTCTTGTAGAAAGATGCTTTTGCATTTTCCTTTGTCAACAGCAGTATCGTAGACATTTATTAGTTGCAGGAGTCTGGGGCAGGACCACTCACAATGGAGTTCTTCACTTCTGTGGTGCCAGCGCTCACCGTGCTGTGCATTCAGCAGTATCTATTTATAAGGTAAGAAGTATCAGCTAAGGACTTATATACGTATATATGTTACGGTCCCAGTGCATTTGTATGTCGTTTCTCACCTTTTTTTAGATTTTTTTTTAAAGTGGCTGATTCCTAATCTGCTTTTGAAACCAGCTACAATATACCTATGAAATAGTCATTGCTTGGTAAGGAACATTTTGAATGCTAGTGTTCCCTATTCGGTGGTCACTTGACTATCTCAACTTTCTTTAATCCAGGTTTGGGGCAAGTTTTCTTTCTCCGGACCTGTTTTCAAACGGGGATCGAGACTCGGTATTTAGTTATGCCAGTCTATATCGGTGTCGGTGATATTAAATTTAAAATGACGCGTTGACTTGAAATGTTCCAAATGCTGAACGGCGGGATGCGATGCTGTGCTTGCTACTGGCGTGTTAGCCCAGTGGGTTCATTGGTTGAGTCTGGTACTTACCTTTCGGAAGAATAGACCACTCGAAATAGCACAGTTGGTGCTGGGACTGTGAATGTGTGTGGGGTATGGGGTGGAATAAAGAGGTGTTGGCGGAGGGGCGCATTTTTGATAAAATTATCAGTGTTGCTATCCAGATTGCTTAGTTACTGGTCTTTATGGAACGCAAATGACCATTCAGGCAACTTTCACTATAGTATACATCGATCTCGTGGGTTGATATGAGCCAAAGCCTGAACCTTTGAGTTTACGATATAGGTCTGTTTGTTACATTCACAATTTGAATGATTGTCAGATTTTGGGTGGGGGCAGGGTCTAGATTTAGGACACAGAGGTGCAGGTCATACATACCTACCTACACTATAGTACAGGGCAGAGGGTTAAAGAACCAAGCCGTGCCCCTGAAGACCCAGCAGACCTGGGGTTGAAGCCTGCAACCAGCATTTGCATACATACTATATGACCCTGATCAAGTCACTTAACCTTCCTGTGCTCCTGGGCTGCACCTGGAAACAAGTTGCTGCTCATTGTGCCTTTCCCAGCCATACAGTCTAAAATAACAAAAAAAAACAACAACAAAAAACGTGCTTAATTAATACAACGAGGTGTGTGCTCATCACCCCAGAGTATCCTTCACAGAACATGGTTGATTTATTACCCAAAACACAGACTAAAACTGCTAGTATCCCCTGAGACGTGTTAATTGTTAGACTTGCACCATATGGGATGCATCATCAGCATTTTCCCATACCACAGAGGCACTAAAGTTTTGCAGGCACTAGCCAGGGAGGCTAAGATTGGGGAAATCCACTGGCTTTAACATTATCACACCAATTCAGCTGGTGGTACTAAAATGTTAAATCCACCAGTACAAGCCAGGAAGGCTAGTTTCTTCAGATATTCTTGATTCAATACACAGTCTGCCTGCATGTGTCTGGTGGGTCACTGCCAATTTCCTGTAAGTATGTGTGTGTGTGTGTGTGTGGGGGTCCATCTCTCTTCTCACCTGCTCACTCGGTCACTTGACCCATCTGTCACTGAAGGTCTCTGGATTTCACTATTTGATTCCTCTTGTAGATTCTCTCTTTTTCCCTGCACTCTCACTAATCCTTCTCATGTACAATACTGTACCTGGTGTAACGTCATTCCTTCCATCCTGGTATTTAGGCCATTCATATTGTGCAAATCACAACCAATCTGGCATATATTTATAAACCAAGTATTTCCTAGAACAACCCTAACAGTACCTTAGAAATAAAATACATGTAAGTAAAAAGAAACTTACATCCAACTCACAGAGAATCTAAAATTAAGTACTGAACATTGTTACATGTTAACAAGTTACAACAGCTAACATTACTGTCTGTGCTGATTGGTAGAGCACAATTTTGGCTTTCTCTGGCCTTGAGGCATTTGGTTGTACATGTTACTGACTTATGAAATCAAACTGTAGAGCACTCTTCTGTTGTGTGTGTTATATATTTCCTTGTTCTGATGTGTAACATGCATATACTGTACACCAATGTTTCACAAATGCCTCTGAAGCTAATGAGTCAGAAAGCATCAATATTAGTGACAGATATTTCATGCGAAACTGACCAGGAGGTGTGACATGCATGCCAGGGGCTACCATTGAAATGGTCACCTTGCTGAGCTTGTTCATGCTGTACCCCATGTCCGTAAAAACACCCGGTTCTACCGCGGTGAAACTGACAAGGATGGGTAACATACACAGATGCATGCAACATCGCTTTTTCTGATATCACTGACATGAATGTCAAAATACTGTCCCTGCTGAACCTGATGTTACTGAAAGGTGAGTATTTATAATTCCATAGGAGAGTGACCATCGTAAAATGCATGCACAACAGTGCAATTTTTGAATCTCAAAAATTTCAAAACCCTTATCCCACCCAAGAAATGCCATTGGGTCAGCTGGCCTTTTTGTGAGCTTCTTTTCTGCACACTAGTTTTCTGGTTGAACTGGAGAGAGACTCACAGACAGTCAGGCTAATCACTTTGTGGTCGGTTACTTGCCCTCTCATGGATGTTTGTTGTGGGATTGCTGTCATGCATGAATTGTGCACTTTGTCCGGGGACCCACTGTTAAATGAGACTGTGGTGCCCAAGGCTTTTTTCTGCATACTTTTAAAAACCAAAATAAAGACATTTTAGATAGGGCTTGGCTTTCATCTCTCATGCTGTTTAAAGAATCTGGTTATGCTGAAGAAGAGGGGACTATCTAATAAAAGGAGATTAGCTTCCCACTCTCCCTCCATTTTATTGGGAGTAGGGCAGTACGTAAAGAAAATATTCAAAACTGGTGCCCACTAGACTAACATTTTTAGTGTCTGAAGCTCCTGTAATGATGGCCAATGGTATATCATGCAGTTCTACAGGGTAGGCACACAAAACCTACAGGCTGATACCTGAGCATCAATTTTTTTTTTTTTATTTAGTTGTTTTACCAGGTATAGCACACTAAGCTGAAAGCTTTTTTACAGAAAAGCTTTTTTACTGAAAGCATTTTCACTGTCCACTGATTATTTTTAGTTACCAGTGATAATTCTTTATCGCCCGCTGATCATTTTTATTTGCAACTGTTGATGTTTTAGTGGCCATTGATAATTTCTAGCGGTCACTGATCATTTTTAGTGCCCACTGATTATTTTTAAAGCAAAAGTATTTATATATTTTTTTCATCAATAAAGTTTTCCTGTTCAAAACAAATAAATATATCAATATATCCCTTTTCGTTTCCTGTTCTTTCATTACTGAATGAAATAATCTGATTGTGAAGTTTTGGTCCTGTGCCATGCCCACCATGAAAAAATGATCTTGGAAAAGTGCAGTGCTGTTCACCATCAGAAACATGTGGTAGTGCCACCCTAACAAATCCACAGAGGGAATCTAGTATGTGCTTAATGCATGTAACCTCAGCAGAAGAGATTTTTTTAAATTGTGAGTGGCTGCCATCTTTAATGGCTTGAGTCATTGTTACAAAATTAGTAGTAACATTGGTTAACTGTGGTTCAGAGCTTAGTGCTTATGTTACATACTGTAGCTGAATACTGGAGGCTGTGCTTGGATACAGAGACCAGACCAGTAAGTAGGAAATGCTTGTCAGGTACGAGTAGTATGGAATGATTCGTACTTAGGTACTTAGCATAGACATGGGCAAGTCAGTGATTATGGTACGTATGAATTGGGTAGTATGCAAAGTGCTTAGATGCTTGAACTGAGTCACTTGTTATGATTTGGTAGTTTATTTGGCCTTTCTCTGTATCCCACCTGTAGGGAGGATGCTTAGTCCAGTATTATGAGACCCCCCCCCCCGGTGGAATAAGAGTGCCGGAGAAGGAGGAGGAGGAGTCAGGGGAGGATGGTGGGGAGTGCGACTCGCGCTAAGCAGGGCGGATGCACAACTGCAGGTTTAAATAGGATGTGGGGGAGAAACTCTTCCCCCATTTAACTAAGGGCAGGGACCCTGGTTTTCCATTTTTACCGGTAACACCAGTAACAATCACGGAATCCTGCTTGGTTTGCGGATTTTGAATTCTTGTACTGGTGCCTCACGGAAATTGCATGTCACTGCACAGAATCTTTAAGATTTAAGTATCTTTTTTAATTTTTTTTTTAATTTTCTCTTTCTATGTCCCCTTCTCACAGCATCAGTCTCCACTTTTCAGAGATCCCTAGGCTGGGTATCCCCTAGCTTCACCCCCAGGTAATGCTCAGGAGCTCCTGTGGGTCTGCCCCATCCTGCCTGGATTGTACCCTCCCCAGGTGGGAAGAGCGGGTACCCCAGGTCACCCCTCCACACTCCCTTAGTGTGTGTCAGGCAGCTCAGTGGGTCCCTCATGCAGCCTGGTTGTGAAGTCTGGAGAACCTGGGTCCCTTCTGCCAGTGGCCAATGTGGGTGATTGTTCCTGGTTTTTTGGTCTCTGTCCCTGAGGGCACCAGCACTAGAGATCCAAGGAGGTAGGTCACATAGAGACATGCCACTGCTTCAGATCCTGGCTAGCGTTCTCCTCTCTTCTGATCACTCTGCAGCACCATTGCAGTAAAGAAGCAGGACCTACAGCCCATCCTCCCCGGAAGAGGAGAGCAGTCCCCCAGGTGCTTGATCCTACTCCCCTGGCCAGACCTCCAGCAACCCGAGTTTGCTTCTGACCCTGGGTCACTGGCATTGCAAGTAATAGTACTACCGCAGCACCAGCGGGCCGACCCAGATTTCAGCGTCTTAAAATGAATGCTGCTGTGCTTTGCATTCTTTCTGCTGTGCTGCATATAGAGTCAGCAAGGAAATCACCTGCACTGCTTTGTTGAAATCAGCCATTCAGTTTAACCACCCATGCCTAGTGGTTAGAGTAACAAACAGTGATTAAACTGGGTACATTCAACGGACTTCGGTTTGAGTCCCACAACCTCCTCTTGCATACTGTGTGACTCCAAGCAAGCAAGCCACTTAACTCCCCAGTGCTTCTAGGTCACTTCTTAAAACAGACAGTTCTGCCTAGTGGTCCTTACCTGCTTTACAAAGAATATAAAACAAAATACCACTATATGTTTACGACATCATAGAATAGTAGTCAGGGTACCATGTAATTTACCTGCGTTTTACTTGGGCTGCAATGATTTTGTATAGGTAAAGATAAATGTTCAGATACATTTTATGTGTTTTGCTTGTTTTTAGATTGTAGTCAGGTTTTTATTGTATTCTTTACATATAAGCATCTGGGTTGTAGATTGCTAAACGCAGGATCACTGTTACCAACTAACTTATTCAAGTTTATAATCAGTAGAGCCATCCAAAATCCTCAGTTGTTTGAATGAAAACTAGTCTGAATGAAAGTATGTTCACAAAGAAGAAATTGCCTTACTACTTAAGAAAATACTTCATGGTTAGCACCCCATTTAGGTGAATTGGATCATTTGCACCTTTTCCCCACCTGCTGTTTCAGTCTGTGTGACAACAAAAAGTTTTATGATAGACTGCGTCAACAAAAAGCAAATGTTAAGTATTTAAGAGTACTTATATTTGGCCAGTGGATTTTGAAAGAACAGTCAATGACATACAGAAGGTAAGACCCCAGGGGCTGTATGATGTTGGTGGGCAGAGTAGTGCTCAATTCACATCTGAACAAAGACATGAAAACTGGGAGACGCCCTTTTGATGGACACCAAGTTAAAAAAAAAAATCCACATGTCTGGAAGATGCATGAATCCATTTGAAGGTCCTCCACTAATCACTTGTGGATTTTTTAAGTGAATACACTTTATTTCAAAGAAGTAAATAGGTTTTATAGGTTTCATAGGTTAGCACAGGGCCAAGAGGACATTTACACATCCATAATGGCCAGCCATAATTTTAACTATAGCCTGTAATACCCTGAGCTATCATATGATTATCCAGTCTTGCCTTGAATTCTGACATAGTCCAACTAGCCACCACCTCTATCGGAAGGACATTCCATATTTTGGCAACCCTAGTACTAAACCAATACTTCCAAATTTCTGTGCGATAGGTCAGAATCTTTAATTGAAGTGGGTGTGTCCTAGTCTCATAAACCTGGACCCGTAATTCAAAACCCAGCTGGGTCCATAAATCAACATCTAGGAGTGCTCTGTAGACCATGCACATGTCTCCCCTAAGTCAACAGAATTCCAATGTATAAAGATCCAATTCCTGCACCCTCTGGTGGTAACTATACTCTTCCAAACCTAATACCAGCTTGGTTGCTCGTCTCTGTACACGCTTCAGAGCACTGATTTCTGTTTTCCCCCCTGGTGACCAAAACTGGGCACAGTACTCCAGGTGTGGGCGAATCAATGCTTTATACAGGGGCATCAGCCCTTGTCTGTCTCTACTCTTGATGTGCTTATTTATACAATACAGCAGCCCACTGGCTTTCTTTATAGTCTGTTTGCAATGAGGCTTCAATGCTTGAAGCTAAGATCATTAAATTCAAGCAGTTTTTTTGTTGTTGTTGTTGCTCCTCCTACCCCCCAGCCATCCACTCCTTCAGGCCTGCCAATGCCCTCTACCACTGCTGCTGAGGCCCGACCACCATCCACTGACCCTTACTGCTGTGCTACCAGGTAACCCAAAGTAACCCTTCATTGAGTGGGCCCCTACCCCTGTGGGAGGCTACCAGGGGAGGAGAATTGCCCCCAAAGAGCTTCCTGTGTATCCTGGGCATGGCAGGGGTCAGAACAGACACATGTCTGGGGCTTCCAACTTATGGAGGGACCAACAGCCACCCTTCAGGTTGGTCAGCAGGTGTTTTCCCATTTTCTTGGGAGTGTGACAGGCTACATGATGTCAAGGCACAAGCCGACGTCCATCACGCTCCCTCCTGCAGTGAGGACTGACATGTCATCGTGCCTCTGGACTCCACTATGGGCCAGCAAATTAGCCGTGAACCCTCCCTCCCTCCCA
Organism: Neoceratodus forsteri; assembly: GCA_016271365.2. Classification (NCBI taxonomy): domain Eukaryota; kingdom Metazoa; phylum Chordata; order Ceratodontiformes; family Ceratodontidae; genus Neoceratodus; species Neoceratodus forsteri. The sequence goes on along the minus strand of CM057452.1, from coordinate 332,251,749 downwards.
GGAGAAGGTGAGTGGTCCTTGGACACTCAAGCCTTCACCCACCAGCTGGCCCTCCAACACCCAAGTCTGTTCTCTAACCCTGGTCAGCGGTGTCACAGGCAGAAATCCAGTTCAGGCAGTTAAATTATAGATAGGAAAAAACAAAGGTAGTCCAACTTAGCGGTGATGGTTCAGATTAATTCACATCTGAGTTCTAACAAGCAAAGAGACAAAGTCATTTGTAACTTGTGCATGTGGGGTGTGGGTGTTGAAGAAAGAGGCTCATAGTGCTGACACTACTACCATCACCTCAGAGGGATGTAGACTGCATTGTTGCTCCTGCCATCACACCGAAGGGGTGGGGGCTGTAGTGCTTCTGCCATCACCACTGGTGGATGGGGAATGTAGTACTGCTTCAGTCCCACCTGAGGGATGGGGGCCATAGTGTTGATACTGCCATCACACAAGAGGAATGGTGATCGTAGTACTGCTGCCATCACACCTAAGGGATGAAGGCCACAGTGCTGCTGCTTCTGTCACATCTGAGGGAGGGAGGGCATAGTCAATCAATCAAAATCTTTATTTATCCAGGCGGGCACCATTGAGCAAGGCTCATTTGTAAGGTGGACCTGGCCATGAATACATCAAAGTACAGTACAGAAGCAGGTATACAAAAAGCAATAATATACAAGGAAGAAAAAGTATATACAGTGTATACAGTACAGTACAAGGTTGAAATGAAAAAAAAACAGCATTATTTTACAATTGAAGAAGTCAGCAGATGTACAATCAACCATAGGCATACAGGGGTTATAAGCAGAGATCTTTTGAGTGAGGCAGCTGGTAACTACACATATAGGGGAAAGAGGCCGTGTATGGGGTGGCAGGTTAGAGAGATAAAGAAGAGGAGAGATGTATTACCGATGACTGGGGGAAAAATTGGGCTAAAACCACAGAAAGTGACGATGGCTGTCATGTACTTGTTTATTATAATAATGATGGAGGAGGGGTAGATAATTGGAACACTACTGTGGATGGGGTAGGACTTTATTTTATTTATTTATTTATTTAGCTTTTGTTTATCCGGTAGGTACACTAGACAAGTAATATGCCTATTTTCAGGAACGACCCGGGAGAGTACAGACATTGTGATTACATAGTGGTACAGGGGTTTATACAAGAAACATCATAGCAGACAAATTGACTAGAAAGGCACAGTTCGAGGTGACATTAAACAAGGTGTCAGCAGTGGAAAAGCATTTCAGTTAACATTGAGTTGCAGACAGTGTAAGGTAAAACAGATTCTCGGGTTGATTTACATCCAGTTTCAGACAGTTGTGTGGAAAAACAGAGTCACAGGTGGTTTAGCGAAACGGACAAAATTACAAAAAGGACAAATTATGACTCGGTCAAGTGCCAGGTGTGAACAAGTAGTATCTCAATCAAGTGCCAAGAGAGGATAGGTTCGTCAGGGCTGGTCAACTGCGAGTTGCAAAGCACTGGGGCCTTGCTGAGGGAGGACATAGCTCTATGGGGTTTGGGACAGACACACGCCAAGGCCAGCTTTAGGACACCCCACAAGTGTCTACGGAAACTATAGTAGGTAGGGGCTGATCTAACCTGCTCAGGAAAGGAGTTCCAGAGTCTTGGTGCACTTGCAGCAAAGTCCCTGTCCCCCATGAGGGTGCGGGTGGGAGGAACTCTAAGCAACCCAGGGACCTGTGATCTGAGTGAGTAGGAGGAGTAGTCCGCCGGCATGAGTAGCTGTGCCAACCCCATTGGGGTGCCTGTTTTGGTCACTTTGCCCATGAGACATCCAAGCCCGAAATCCAGGTAGCTAGATGGTGAGAGCCAGCCGAGATTTTCAAGAGGTTGCAATGGTGGGTAAGCCGGGGGGGCAGCCAGGGCAAAACGACAGATGTTATTGTAAGTCGTGAACCACCGGGTGAGGTGGGATTTGGCAGAGCTGGCAAAAAGGTGCAGGCCGTAGGAAAGGGAGGGAAGCAGGATACCTCTTGCAAGGGCCAGACAAGCCGCAGGTGTGAGGTTGTATTTGGCTCTGTAGGCCAAGCCCAGTTTGCAGTTCACCATTCTGCAGACATTCAGGATGTGATTCCCCATGTCAAGTTGGGGGTCTAGCATTACTCCAAGGTATCTGACAGAATTCACAGTTGGGAGGAGGGTGCCATCCTGACATTTGATGCGAGGGAAGCTGGCGCGGCTTTGATTTTGGGTGCTGAACCAAATAGCATAGCCTGTGTTTTTTTAGGTTGAGAACCAGTTTATTTTTGGTTACCCAAGCCTGGATATTCTTAAAATTATCAGATAGACGCTGATTTAGAGACTCAGTGTCCCTGGAGTGGGTCATGATGACCAGGTCATCAGCATAGAGGGTGGCATTGCAGCTGGTAACTGCTGGCGGTAGGTGATTGACAAAGAGGGAGAAAAGGAGGGGCCCCAGGACCTACCCTTGAGGGACGCCTGAGGTCACCGGTAGTGGATCAGAGAGGAATTTGTTAAATCTAGTCATCTGCATTCGACCGTGTAGGTAGCCTGTGAACCATTTCATGGCAGAGGAGGACAGACCCAGAGACCACAGCTGTGTTCAGAGCAACTCATGATCAACGAGGTCAAAGGCTTTGGACAGGTCGGTAATTATGACTCCAGAGAGTTTACCCTGATCCATGGCTCCTCTGATACTGGAAGAGACAGAGACCAGGGCTGTGGTCATGCTGTGCCCCTTCCGAAAGCCGTGCTGGGCCGGGGATAGCAGATCATGGGCCATTATATAAGTGGTGAGTTGTTCAGCCACAACTTTTTCCAGCAGCTTGCTAAGGGAGGACAGAATGGCAATTGGCCGGTAATTGTCCGGGACCTTAGGATTGCCCTGCTTCAGTATAGGTGCTATCCTGGCCACCTTCCATATGTCAGGAATGACCCCCATCGCAAGTGATAGATTAAAGATGAGGGCAGCTGGGGTGGCAATGTGGTGGGCGCCAAGCTTTAGGAGTTTGGGCTCCAGATTGTCAGGCCCCGGGCTTGAGTACTGGGAGAGGCCAGAATTAAGTTTAAACATGTCTGTGACTGAGACAGCCCTAAGACAGAAAGGCAGCCAAGGGAAGGAGGTAGACTCATTGGAACATTGGAAGAGAGAAGGGACCGGGGGGACATGATAGAGGTCTTCAGGTACATGAAGAGGGTAAATAGGGGAGGAACAGTCATGGGTGCTTCGAAGGAAGGAGGAGGGGGCCACTAGAGGCATGGATGGAAGCTGGAGGGGGGAAGATTCAGGGGAGAAAGGAGGAGGTGCTACTTCACTGAGAGGGTGGTGGAGCCATGGAATGCACTGCCTAGGGGGCTGGTGGAGGCAGAGACAGTGGAGGGGTTCAAGAGGGGGTGGGACAGGTACAGGGGAAGGGTTCTGGAAGCAAAATCCAATGCAGCAAGAATATCCAGAACTGGGAAGGGAGAAGCCAGAGAAGGCGAGGGGGGCAGCAAGGTCAGCACCCAGGGTGGGGGCTGACCAAACGAGCAGACACAAAAGACCGTTAGGCCTATTCTGCTGGCATTTTAGTATGTTAGTATGTTAGTATGACTCCAGTCCGGGTGCTATAGAGGAACCAGTGGAGATCTCTGTAGGTGGGAAGAGTGCGGCGTAGGCCAACAGGTAGGTGAAGTGAGAGTTTAAGGCATTGGCAATCGTGTGGGGGTTATTGCAGGAGGCCCCACCGATAACCATGTCAGATACCCCAGCACTGGTGGGGCCATTGACAAGTGTTTTGATGTTTCTCCAGAACCTTTTAGGATCACTGGCTGAGCTGAGTAGGGCAGACTTACAGAAGTCACTTTTGGTGGCCCTAATTGCCTTTTTGCACTTATTCCTAAGATTTCTATATTGTTGGAGATTAGCCTGATCACGGGAGCTTTTGTAGTGGGCCCAGCACTTGTCTCTGGCCCTCATGAGGGCTAGGAAATTCCCATGCAACCAGGGGGTGACGGACCTCCTGACCCCCTTGTGACAATGGGAGCATGTTTGTCCTGCAAGGCCACGAAGGTGGAGAGAAAGCGGGTGGTAGCTGTAGAGGGATCAGATGCTCCCAGCACCTCAGACCAATCGGTGGTCCTTAGGTCTTCCCTGAACACTTTAGGTTCAAACCTGGCATAGTTCCTTATGTGGATGATTTTATAAGAGACTTTAGGGGTAGGCATTCTCCACACACCATAGACTGGGGAATGGTCAGAGATAGAGTCTGGAAGGATCCCAACGGAGGAAATCCTTTCAGGATGGTTTGACAGGATCCAGTCCAGGAGGGAGCTGGAGGATCCATTAGCAGGACGTCTGGTTGGCTCCTGGACAAGTTGTGTGAGGGAGTAATTGGCAAGTAGGGACTCATACTGCTTCACATTACCCCCAGCCCAGTTTAGGTTCATGTCACCCAAGATAACAAGTTCATTGTCTCCAGTACTGGGACATACTGTGTCCAGGAGGTGGGTCAGGTCTGGTAGCCCTCCTTTTGGGGGGTTGTAGGCACATGCCACGTGCAATTTTTTGGTATTCCCTAGTAGGAGCAGGACGTGAAGTAGCTCACAGGGGGATGGGGTGGATAGCTGATGAGCCACCTCAGTAACCTTCAGGTGGTTCTTGTAATAGATCAAGATACCGCCTCCCCGTTTGTTCCCAGGTCTATCCTGTCTTATGATTTCATAACCAGGGAGCGCACATGCCGCATTTGGAATGGAGGATTTCATCCAGGTCTCAGTCACTCCAAGAATATCTGGCTTGTAGAGTGAGACCCAGGTGACTAACTCATTGAGGTTAGGTAGTAGGCTCCTAATATTGAGGTGAGCTACTTTGAGTCCCTTACCCAACCTCCATTCTGGGGGTAGTGGGGGCCAGGAAGCTAGGGCCAGGGTTAGTTTTGATGTCACCGGCCAGCGATAATGTAATATGGGAGATCCATAGGGGGTACCGCCAGTAGGGCCACCACTCCAGTCGAGGTATTCCGTGGTAGGAAAATGTTTGGCACGAGGTGGAGGTCAGTATTCCACTGAGGTCAAGGCAGCTAGTAGGACAGTACAGTGTCTTGGAGTAGACTAGTAGGTTAGAGAAGAAGTAGTCTGGCACCTCGTCCAGGGAGGCTTGTTCCAGCAGTCCCTCATCGCCAACGGGGGGCTGGAGGCCACTTGGAGGAGTGCAAGCCCCATAGTGAGCCCAACTAGGATGACAGGGCTCAGGGAGGATGGCAGCATACTACCCTTTCGCACCTTGGGGGACTTCCACTGTTTGGTGGGGAGTACCTTGGGAGGGCCCATTTTCACAGTAGGTAACAGCAGATGCCTAGGCCTCCTCATGATTTTCTAGAAGGACAAATCGAGTAGGTGCCTGTTACACCCAGCGAGGGGTAAGAGCAGTTACAGTCAAAAATAGGAAATACCCCTCAGGCACTAAATCAGGGGCCGGGGGGAGGTGTGGGAAACAATACAGTACACTAGTCACAGGTGTAATAATAGTAATAATGCACACTAGTCACAGGATGACATTAATTGTCAGGAGAGACAGGATCGCTGGTCTCAGAGTAACAACATATTACATTAGGGAAGGATAAAACACGTAAGAAATGACAGTGGTTTGCAATGACCTATAACAGCTATGAGCACCTTAAGGAAGGATAAAGCACATTAGATATGTCAGTGAGTAGCAAAGAGCTATAACAGCTATGGGCACCTGGCAGAGGATCAGGAACAGGGGCAGTCACCTGATGCTGCGAGGTGAGGTACAGTGAGCCCCAGAACAGCTAGGCAGGATCACCCCACTGGTTATGGGAGTGGAGAACGCTTGCTACACTCTAATTTGGACCTCCCAGTCCCTACCTGGTCGAGTCAGGACTCTGGAGGCGGAGCTAGTGCGCATTTAATGGGAGGGGAGGGCAGGGGTGGGTGGGGCGAAAAATTCAGGAATGCACAGTCCGAGGAGGCCCACTGGTATCACGTTAGCTACCAGCACCCTCAGAACTCGGGCAGTAGCACGCGGCTGGGGAGGACCTTCCTGGTACAGGTCGCCCGCCTCCCTCCCTCCACCGCCACAGCGAGATCCGAATGCTTAGCCAGAAAAACAGGGGCCGCCACCTTAAGAAGAGGCGAGCAGCTGCCGCCATGAGCAAGGGTCCAATCAGCACAGGGCGCCACGGCGCCAAGTTTGAAAACAGTCTGGAGCAGCTGTAGCATGGCAGGGTCCGTCATGGGAAGAGACACCAGCAGTCCACTCGCAGGTAAGGATACTTGCGAACAATGATTCCAGCCTCTCAGAAGATGTTCCTTCACTAAGTTGCAAATTCCAGGAATGCACAGTCTGAGGAGGCCCGCCGGTACTACGTTAGCTACCAGCACCTCAGAACTCGGGGCAGTAGCACGCGGCTGGGGGGAGAACCTTCCTGGTACAGGTTGCCCTCGCCTCCCCTCCACCGTCACAGTGAGATCCGAATGCTTAGCCAGAAAAACAGGGGGCCACTCGCCTTTAAGATGAGGCGAGTAGCAAGCGTCATGAGCAAGGGTCCAATCAGCATGGGGGCGCTATGGCGCCAAGTTTGAAAAACAGTCTGGATCGGTGTGGTAGCGTGACAGGGTCCGTCGGCGGGAAGAGACAGAGAGAGACACCAGCAGTCCACTCACAGGTAAGGGTACTTGCGAACAATGATTCCAGCCTCTCAGAAGATGTTCCCCTTCGCTAAGTTGCAAATTCCAGGAATGCACAGTCTGAGGAGGCCTGCCGGTACTACGTTGGCTACCGGCACCTCAGAACTCGGGGCAGTAGCACGTGGCTGGGGGGAGGACCTTCCTGGTACAGATTGCCCTCATCCCCCTCCACCATCACAGCGAGATCCGAATGCTTTAGCCAGGCTGGAGCAGACAGGGAAGGGTGGGTGCAGCAGGAAGAGTTAATGGGGAAAGAGTGAGAGCCAGGGGTAGAAATATGGTGAGCTTCAGGATGGAAAGGGGTAGTTGCGGAATTAGTGGGCTAGCGGTAAGGAAAACATTTGCATAGTGCTGTTGCTGCTGCCATCACACCAGAGGGATGGGGGCCGTAGTGCTGCTTCCATCACACCTTAGGGATAGGGGCTGTAGTGTTGCTGCTGCCATCACATCTTGTACCTAAAATAACTTTAAATTGGTACAAGGATGGAAGGATGTGTAATAGTGGAGGTCAAAATTGCTAAAATGCATGTTAGCAGAGTTAAAAATTGTTAAATAAAGTACACAAAACCAAACAATGGTAAAACTGGATTTTGACTTAACAGACACCGGTGACAATACCGTTTTTTACAATGTGCAAAATGGAATATGCCTGTTCTGAATCCCGGTAAACCAGTGTCCCTGACTACGGGCATAGCCCTAAATTTAACTGTGGTTCACAGCTTAGTGCTTATGTTACATACTGTAGCTGAATACTGTAGGTTGTGCTTGGATACAGAGGCCAGACCAGTAAGTAGGAAATGCTTGTAAGGTACGAGTAGCATGGAATGATTAATGCTTAGGTACTTAGCATAGACATGAGCAAGTCAGTGACTATGGTATGTATGAACTGGGTAGTATGCAAAGTGCTTAGATGCTTGAACTGATGAGTCACTTGTTATGATTTGATAGTTTCTTTGGCCTTTCTCTGTATCCCACCTGTAGGGAGGATGCTTAGTCTAGTATTATGAGACCCCCAAAAATAAAGATATCCACGAGTGTTCTGTATCTGACTGTTGAAGGAGTCTGGTAGGACGACATCCCGAGGAAATGAGTAGCAGTATGATCACCTCCTCCAACTCCGGAGAGTGTGACCAGTAGCATGCAGGAGAGGAAAACCCCCCTTTGGGGGAACCTCTGAGGACCCATGTCTACTGACCTGCCCGTCCTTCTGGGCATACTAAAGGAGAGTAATCCTAAATATTTTAATTGGCTAATCCGAACCCCAAAATTGTAGAACCCAATCCATAGAGAAACGGAGAATTGAAGACGTCTTGAATCGTGACATGTCAGGTGAATAGATCAAGCATCCATCTAGTAAACCCCAAGTTCGAGAATCCATGAGGAGGCCGGATTGAAGTAAAGTGGGATCCATGGTTGATATGAATTTGAAGCGATGCATTGCAGGTGGTGAAGCATTCCGGCAGGTGAGGATGACTGCACAGAGGAGATCCAGAAATCAAGGCTCAGCATCCATGTCCAAAAAGGAGGATCGTTAGGTCAAGTTCCGCATGGCAAGATAAGCAAACGAAGGCCTTGGCGATGAAGCATAAAAACTGGCATATGCTGCATGATCGGGATGATGAAGCAGAAGGAACCTCCAATCTGGAGAGGGGAAGCAAGTATATTAAGTAGGTAGGAAATCATGGTGAATAGGTAGACATAGGTCAGATGTATTTCCAGCTCTTGGGGAGCACAGATTGTAATGGCGAGTTAGTCGTGATGACCTCTAGGCCCTGTGAGGGCGAAGCAGGCAGTTAGGAGCAAGTAATGTAAATAAGTGGACCTGTATGTAGGTCAGCTGTAGTAGTAAGGAAAGCTGCATGATGCAGCCGTAGTATCTGGGAAGTAGTAGTGCAAGATTACGTACAGTAAGCTAGGGGTATGAAGAATAGTACTGGCAAGGGAATCGGAGAGCTTCGTATGATTCCAGATGGTTCGTAATTAAGGTTGATATATGGTTTCAAGGCCAGTTGATACCTTAGCTAGAAGTGACTGGTTAAGAATATTCTGACGAGTCCTGAATAGTCGAGCTTATAAGATAAATAATGATGACTTGAAGAGGCTGAGTCAAGTGAAGTAGCATTGACATAGAGTCCAAGAGCCTAGAGCACAAATCATGAGATTGAAGTCTTCTGGATAAGCTCAACTTAGTGTTCTGGTAGGAGTAGTAGTAGTAATTCATGTGAATGAATTGCAAGGCAGAAGCATCCAAATTATAGACAAATGGCTAAACGAATCTAGAAGGGAGTCCACAGAAAGGGAACTCTTAAGGCTGGCAGATGTGGCAGCCAGTAGGCGTATAGTATAATATGCGAACCTCCAGGCCCGAGCTGACGAGGCAGGTGTAGAGTAGAATAGTTAAACCCCTTGGCCTGAGTGGTGAAGCAGGTCATAGAAGCAAGCAAATATGGTGAAGTAAATCAGTTCAAGGGACCTCCGGGCCTGATAGGGGCACAGGTCTTGGAGTGCGATGCAGTGAACATCCGGCACTGCGGGGCGAGGCAGGTTGTAGAGCAGTGTTAGATAGAGTAATAGTGATGTCTAGCTGCAGGCAATGCAGAATTAGCAGCAACGTAGTAAGGAATAGATTGTAATGGCATAGTAAATGGTAGCATGATCCTGAGCCTATCTTGTGCAGCGTAGAAATATATGCTGAGGCATACTTATGAAGCCGTAAAGGGGTGCTATAGACTGTAGTTTCCTGATGATCGACAATGATAAGAATGCAATAAATAGACCTGGGATGAGTTGGCGACTCGACCAGAAGTAAAGCATCCAAAACTGTAGTAGGTGATGTCTTAAGCTTAAACTATAATAGGGAAGCATTATGTAACAATAGTAAATTCGAAGGAGTTGAAGCATTATGGCAAGAAGCATCCTAGGAACTTGAGGCGAATATCCGATGTAATCCAGAATTAAATCTGATGGAAGGTAGAAGGGTGTCTTGATGAATGGAAGTGAGTGCGAGCAGCAAGGTGACAGCTGCAAATCCGGGGTCCAAAGTAGTACAACTAAAGGCGAGGCATAACTGGCAGTGCATCCAATCCTGAGACGAGAAGTGAGTGGAGGGTGGTAGCTAAGCCACAAGGGCTAGCTTGGTGTCTGGACCACATGTAGGTCAGTGTGTAAATGAGTAGAATGTGGCAGCTGAACCCCTCGAAGGATAGCATGCACAGCTATACCCCACGTAGGTTAACTGGAGGAAGAGTAGAAGGCCACAACCCATGCAGGGCTGTTATGGAGTAGCGAATGTATTCGAACAAGGCACGAGTGAGTGAAATCTGAGGCCTGTGAGCTAAATGAATACAATACAGTAGGAATGTACTGAGCGTTGGGTGCTGAGACCTTATAAAGTTTAATACAGAAAGGAGTGCATTGGAATCCAGAGGCTAAGGCTGAAGGGGATGGCCGTAGGCAAGTACTAATAGCGTAGGCAATGAGGAGCAATGGCGTAGGCATGTATGGTGTTAGGAAGTGACACAGCAGGGATTTTAAATAAGTAGCTGAACATGGAAGTTATGGCAGAGGTGGAGTACACAAAGTAGAGTAGTTAGATGTAATGTTTGCTAGTACCATAGTCCACACGACCACAAAGAAATGCAGGTTCTTCCAGAGTGTAGCAGTAATAAGATGTCAAATCTGAGCGTCCCTTATCATTAAGTAACGGTGGAGCATACGACTGGCTGAGTCAGATTATGCTGATGAGTCCAAGTACAATGATGGACTATAATCAATAGGCTGTGGTGAAGCAAGCAGACCCGTAAATGTAGGATGCCACTTGAACAGTGTGGGGTAGGACTACATGATAGGAGCGTAGTCGAGTAACTAAAGTTCTCCATAATGGCACAGGGAGGAAGCAACCATCTTAGCAGGAACAGGGAGTAGTTAAACTTGGTTAGATTCTAATTAGAACTGGCCAGCTTTCAGCAGTGCGACACTACCAGATAGCGAGAAACGCTAACAGCCACCCAGTGGCCATTAATGGTAATTACGATTAAACAGTGTCCCATCCTGAAATACTTAAGACTCCATATTATAGGGTAGGAGCTGAATGCCATAGCAATAATATCTGTAGGTGCCAGGACTGTTTATAAGTGATGAAGTAAGGTGCATTGAGCAAAGCGGGGTCGAATTCCCTAGGTATTTACAAGATAACTTGTAGTGCTAGTACCGACTGCAGCATCGAGTTCAGACCAAATAAGAAATGTCATGGCAACTATCTCCAGAATGTGAAGTGTCCACAACCTGAGGGTTAACAGACATAGTCAAAGGCAATTAGGAATGTAGGCATCCTATGCAGTATACGCTAGGGAAGTAGCATAGGGAGTGGCGGAGCAGTTCGATATGCGTGGATGGCTACAGCTGCACACGAAGTAAACAAAGAAACAATAGTCCAGAGGTAGCGGCTGAAAACGGTGAACGTGGCAGCGGTATGGAGCAACGGTTGCTAGGGCAGGAAAATATGAACAAAGCAAGCAGAGAACAGAGCACAGCTGGAGAGCAAAAACAGCGGCGGCCGGCGAGCGGCCACTGGAGAAGTGCAGAGAAATCAAGGGATGCTGCAGAATGGAGCAAGGAAGCAGACCCCCCAAAAGAAAGTAAGGAACAAACAATGACAAGGGGAAGGGACAACGGGGAAGGAAGCAAACAACAAGGCAATGAGTAACAGAACAGGAGAGCACGGCGGGAGGGTGAGACAAGCGACAAGACCCAGCTGCCACCAGTGACTGTGGCAGTCGACTCACTTAAGCAGGGTGGATGCACAGCTGCAGGTTTAAATAGGATGTGGGGAGGAGCTCTCCCCATTTAACTCACGGGCATATCCTAAATTTAAAATATCTAAAAAACAGAAATACAATCGGCATGAATCTAAGGATGTCAGAAATACATATTTGTTAAAAAAAATTAAACTATATGATGAAATGTTCTGCCAACTAACACATTCTACATGGCAACATGCCAGCAGATAAAAACCTTACAGTCCATCTATTCTGCTCAATTGTGCAGCTCCCTATGTATTTATATAGGGAACTGCCCCCTTCCCATTTCCCTTTTGACCTCCCTAAACTTCCCCATTCACCCACTCGCCCTTCTACCCACCTTTTCATTCACCTATTTCAAGCTGTCTACTGTTTTTAGGCATATCACCTCCTCTTGCAGCTCATTCCACTTTGCCACCACCTTCTCGGTGAAAAAGTGCCTCCTCATCTCCTTCCTAAACCTTCCCCCCACCAGCTTTAGTCTGTGCCCCCTTGTGGTCTTGTTCCCACTAGGGCTGAAGAGGCCCTCAGTGCTCACCCTGTTGTTAATACCCTTAAGGTACTTGAGGGTCTCATCATGTCTCCCTTTAAAGAAGCAGTGCATGTTAACTGAACAATTTAACCTATACTTCTTACTCTATTTTAGATTGCTTCTTATATGATGTCTTATATGACGCCCTTCTTTACTATTTTGAGTCTTCTTTAGTGCTTTTCTTTTACATTTTAAATATGAAAAGGCAAGCTCCTTTTGATAAGGCTCAGTCAGTTTCATGTCATAATAGCTACTGTGGAAAGGCAATGCATGATAATGGCACCAAACCCACATCACAATCACTTTTGAAAAAAGTATTTTCTTGTGCGGGGCTTCCCCCCTCACACACCCCCCTAACTATAGATTCCAACTCTGGTGAGGGCACAGCTTGGGGATGGGGGGGACCGTGATCGCACAAAAGTGTCGCTGCTGTGGTTCCGTCACAATTGTGACGATTTGCTGTTCTTCAGTCGCTATTTTCATGGGCTACTGACTCAGTCCAAGTTTTCATCAGTATATGTCACTGGTAGGGGACTTTAATCTACCGGATGTGGATTGGAGCCTATCAGCTGTGCAACAGTCAGAAGTGGGGACATCCTGGATTCCCTTTAAGGGGTGTTCCTCAGGCAACTAGTTAAGGAACCCACTCATAGCCAATTTTAAGAAAATGGAAGAATGCATCAGGGACACCCTAACAGGGATAGGGAAACAGGGGAGTTGAGGAACAATGGGCAAAAATAAAGGGGGACATTGAAAAGGCAACAAATTTCTGTGTCAGCCAGATTAACAAGGGCAAGAGAAAAAAGAGACCGCTATGGTTCTCTAGAGAAGTAGCAGAGACAGTAAGGGCAAAAAAAAACTAGCATTTAGAAGGTACAAGAGGACACAGAAGGAGGAAGATAGAGAGCGTTACCAGGAGAAACAAAGAGAGACAAGGAGAGCAGTTAGGAGTGCAAAGGCACAAACGGAGGAGAATATTGCCCGGTCAGTAAAAAAAAGTGGATAAGATATTCTTTAGATATATAATATGCTAATATACTAAAATGCCAGCAGAATAGGTCTAACGGTCTTTCGTGTCTGCTCGTTTGGTCAGCCCCCACCCTGGGAGCTGACCTTGCTGCCCCCCTTGTCCTCTCTGGCTTCTCCCATCCCAGTCCCGGATATTCCCACTGCACAGGACTTTGCATCCAGAACCCTTCCCCTGTACCTGTCCCACCCCCTGTTGAACCCCTCCACCGTCTCTGCCTCTACAAGCCCCCTGGGCAGCGCATTCCATGGCTCCACCACCCTCTCAGTGAAGTAGCACCTCCTCCTTTCTCTCCTGAATCTCCCCCCTCCAGCTTCCACCCATGCCTTCTGGTTGCCCCCTTCCTTGAACACCTTGACTGCTTCTCCCTTATTTAACCCTTCTTGTACTTGAAGACCTCTATCATGTCCCCAGTCCCTTCTCTCTTCCAACATTATTACATTAGCTCTTGAGGCCTCTCCCATAGGTTCTGTCCCCAAGCCCCATTTCATTTGGTTGCCCTTCTGGACCCTCCAGGAGTTCAATGTCCCTCTTTAAGTGTGGCCTCCAAAACTGAACGCAGTACTCGAGGTGTGGCTTCACCAAGCAGTTATACAGGGGGAGTATCACTTCCCTCCTTCTGGAGGTGATCCCCTTAGTGATGCATCCCAGCATCCTGTTGGCCTTGGCCGCTGCCCTCCTACAAGTCTCAGAGTTTTTCATCTTGACATCCACCACCACCCCCAGGTCCCTCTCAGCCATTGAGACTTGTAGCATTCCCCCCCCCCACCAGGGTGTACTCTTGGCCCGGGTTTCTGGCTCCCAGATGCAGTACATTGCATTTCCCTGCATTAAACGAGAAGAGAAAGACCAAAGGAGGGATAGTAAGGCTAAAAGGGCAAGAAGGGGTTTTTGTGGAAGAGGATCAAAAAAGCAGACATACTGAACAATTACTTTTGTTCAGTATTTATGGAGGAAAGGGTAGGTGACTGGTCAACAATAAGGGACAAAGGCATTAAAGTAGGGTTGTCAGAACTAGTTCGTCAAAGATTCGAACCCTCCTCGAACCCTGGTGTTCGAGTTCTAACTTAGTACTCGAGGAACACTAAAGGTTAAAAAAAGGGTTGAATCTGAGGAAATCCAGCGTGTGTGTGGAGAGGGAGGGCGGAGGAGGCACGCCCCAGCAGGCAGCCCGGCATGTGTGGGGACCGGAGGAGGCATGTCCCGTCCGACTCCCAGCAGCAGCAGGCAAGTGGCAGCCCGAGGGGTGCAGCAGCAGCAGTGAAGTGTTGTGGGGGGGTTGAACTTCCATCCACTGCGGGGCGTTGTCTGTTTCGCTTGCGCAAGTTGCGTACTTACATGCGTCACGCTGAAAGTGAAGTCATCCTCCTCACCACTGACCAATACTATGTGTGGTCAGGTGGGGTCGAATAAGCTGCGTGAGGCAGCGGATCTATGGGGGGTATTTAGGCAGATGCAAGCTGAGAGGAGACAGAGCACCATTTGCTGAGGATTCGGAGGCAGCAGCAGCCTACTTAACTGTACTAGCATTAGCGGTTAGCATACTGCAACTCTACTACCGCCAGGCATTCTCTTGTCCAATACTGGCCACTAAAATTCCATCATCCATTTTCCTATGAGACCGAGAAGGAGAGAAAGGCTGAAAAAAAGGCTCAAAATCGGGTGGGAGTGGGACTAGGGGGAGGTTCAGGACAGGTGGAGGGATTAATCAAGAATTGGGAAGGGACTGGGGAATAGGGAGGGATCGAGACCGAGATCAATCAATATCAGGAGGAGGACTCAGGAGAACTCGGAGAAAGAAAAAAAAAATAAGAAAAAGTGAATGAAGAACCTTTGTGAAATGTGATTATTTGAAACTGCAGCACTGCACAGTGGTGCACACTGCACACTCAGCTGCCAGCAACAAGCATACAAGGGGGGCAAAAAAAAGGCAAATAAATCTGTACCATGTCCCTAACCCTACCCAGTGTAGTGTGTGTCACAGAGAGAAGCCCATGTGTGCCCTTGACTGCATTGTACCCACCCAATGTGTGTTACAGAGAGAAGCCCAGTGGCCAGTTGTGTGGTGGCATTAACCTCACATGACAGAAACATAGAAATATAATTCTCATTCCCTGAGTTGTTGGTTATGTATGTGACTTCCGTCTCCTTTGGTCAGCCCATCACCCTGCTGCTATGTGCCCCTTGACTGCACTGTACCCTACCCAGTGTGTGTTGAGAGAGAGAGAAGCCCGGTGGCTGGTTGTGTGGTGGCATTAACCTTACATGACAAGCAATAGAAATATAATTCTCATTCCCTGAGTTGTTGGTTATGTATGTGACTCCGTCTCCTGGTCAGCCATCACCCTGCTGCTGTGTGCCCCTTGACTGCACTGTACCCTACCCAGTGTGTGTGTTACAGAGAGAAGCCCAGTGGCTAGTTGTGTGGTGGCATTAACCTTACATGACAGAAACATAGAAATATAATTCTCATTCCCTGGGTTGCATATGTGACTCCGTCTCCTGTGGTCAGCCCATCACCCTGCTGCTGTGTGCCACTTGACTGCACTGTACCCTACCCAGTGTGTGCGTTACAGAGAGAAGCCCAGTGGCTAGTTGTGTGGTGGCATTAACCTTACATGACAGAAACGTAGAAATATAATTCTCATTCCCTGGGTTGCGTATGTGACTCCGTCTCCTATGGTCAGCCCATCACCCTGCTGCTGTGTGCCCCTTGACTGCACTGTACCCTACCCAGTGTGTGTGTTACAGAGAGAAGCCCAGTGGCTAGTTGTGTGGTGGCATTAACCTTACATGACAGAAGCGTAGAAATATAATTCTCATTCCCTGGGTTGCGTATGTGACTCTGTCTCCTATGGTCAGCCCATCACCCTGCTGCTGTGCGCCCCTTGACTGCTATGTGTATGCCTATGCCCAGCAGCCCAATCATTCTGTAGGCCTTGAACCTGGGATCCTTTGTTGCAAACTGTCATATT
This sequence comes from Neoceratodus forsteri, assembly GCA_016271365.2. NCBI lineage: Eukaryota > Metazoa > Chordata > Ceratodontiformes > Ceratodontidae > Neoceratodus > Neoceratodus forsteri. The sequence continues at coordinate 332,235,744 of CM057452.1, read as the reverse complement.
CTTCAATTACTTTCAGTCCACGGTATCACAGTGTCACACACAAACCAAAATTTTGGGTTGTAGCCAGCGATCACAGATCACATTGCTTTGTTACACAGGAATTGTTTGGGTGTGGGTGTGTTCACGCAGTATACTGGTAGTACTGGTACTGTCTGTTATGGCTGACACCAACATAGATGAAGCATCTAGTGCTGGTGTTGGAGCAGGTGTTGGTGGTAGTGGTAATCCTGGTGCTAGCAGAAATAACCAAAATGTTTCACGTGATAAAAATTCAACAAACAGCAAAAGAGCAACAGTGAAGTGTGGTAAGGGGACCTGTTAAGAAAACCTGTACACAGCTGTTGGGGTCCTGCAGAGAGGCACCATAAGGTATGCCATTCATGCTGTTAAGATCCCTGTGACTTAGCAATAATGCAAGTGACAGTGAGTCCCTCTGACTCAGACAGTAGCTCTTTGTCTCAGTCCGACACTGTTGTGTCTTGCGACAAATCATTACTTCCTCAACAAAGTGAAATGAGCAAGTCTGCTGACAATGAATCAGGTAGTGCACTTGCAAATACATCCAGCCTGTTGGCAATGAAAAGGACATATCCACTGAATCCACCACTTCTGTGTTGGCCAGCAATGAAAATTCATCAGAGTCTTCTGCCCACTCTTCTAGCACCAAGGAGCATGTCCCAGGTTCTGTTAGGACAGGTGAAAAGACACAAACAGTCTTTAGCTATATTCCTAGCACTCGAACAAAATCTGTCATCTGAGGTGTGGAATTATTTCTCTATCAGTAAAACTGATCCATGCAGAGCAATTTGTTCTGTGTAAACAGAGTGTAAGCCATGGTAAAGTTGTGTCATGCCTTGGCACTACAGCTCTTAAACTCCATCTGAAAAAGCATTCGGTTTGCTTGATCATCAAAACCCATGTCCTCCATCTTCCAGACCGCTACGTGAGAAGGTCAGGAATCTGAAATGGATACTGAATTGTCTCAGACTTGATGCGGGCAGAACCACTGCCAGCCCTAGGATCACTGTTACCACCAATGCCAGCACCATTAGTACCAGATGCACATCCAGTGATGGCACTGAATGTAAGTCCTAGTCCACCAACTCTCGTCCATCTGCTCCGCTCGAACACGGTGTATAATAAACCAACAGGGACATGTTGCAAACAACTAACACTGTCTCAGGCATTTGAAGGAAGAATACCTTTACTAGAAATCATCCAAGGCCCTTCATCTTAATCACCGAATTGGTGAACTGTTAGCAGAGCCCTTCTCCCATACTCTTTGGTAGATCATGAGGATTTTAGAGAGCTCATGACATTAGCAGAGCCTCGTTACAATGTTCCTCATCAAAGGTACTTTTCCTATGTTGAAATACCAAACATTTATCAGGCTTTAAAAGTGACAGTGATGCTTGCACTTAAAACTGCGGAGGGTGGGGTTATTCATGTCACAACAGATATGTGGACCAGCACTCAAACATAGATTACATGTCCCTTACCACTCATTGGGTCATGTTTTCTTGTACTTCTTCAAAACAAAGACACCCCAAAAGATGGCGCTGCTGCATATAAAAAGTTTGGGCAAAGTCATACTGCTGCAAACATCTTGCAGGAACTAAATGACCTCCTTGAGAATGGGTTTATTCTCACGGTCTAAAATGTGGCTTCATAGTAAGTGACAATGGAGCCAACATCTTGAAAGCAGTACAGGATGGAGGATTTCTGCCTGCTTCTTGCTTTGCACTTGCTTACATAATTGTCATGGGGATTTCTCAGCAACGAAACACAAGTGGATGGTATGATTGCTGTTTGCAAAAATTGTGACTCACTTTTCACATTCAACCAAGGCTATATGGACATTGTCCAAACTGCAAAAACACAAGCTGCCCCAGCAAAGCTGATTCAAAATGTTTCCACTCATTGGAACTCAACGCTTTATATGCTGGCGTACTCTTGGAGAAATGACGCCAAGCTGTACATGAGTATTGCTCCAGTTACGTTATCGAGATGGCATTATGCTGTCTGTGCTGCAGTGGAAATTAATGGAGACAGTGTGCTGTATCCTAGCTCCTTCTGAGACAGCTACAAGGGACATGTCTTCTGAAGGCGCATCTGTGAGTCAGGTTATCCCACTCATAATGCTCATTTCACATCATCTTAGTGTTCTAAATCGACAAATAGAAAAAGACAGATCTGAAGCGCAGACAACATGTCGCCCGTATCATGGGAATCTCATAAAGAACTGGAAGAGGGCAGGATCAGTTGTGTTCCAGGACAGTAGCTGCTGCTGTTTTCACAGGGTTCTTGTGGATTTTACTTGGTAAGTTAGTTCTTTTCTTTCTTGCTTCTAAGGAGCTAGCAGAGTATTGTTCTGGGGGATCCTGGATGTTTGTAAACTGATTTAGTGGCTGTAAGTGGGGCTCTTTTTGTGGATGTTTCACTTTGTAACAGGCTGCGCTGGTAGAGCCCTATTTCTTCTGATTTAAAACCTGTTTGGTGGGATTTGCTTGGAGATGGTTATTTGAATTGGAGACCTATATCTGATAATTTCAAGCCTAGTTTGATTTGGTGTTAGTGAAGCTGATTAAATTGGAGAACTGTTTCCTTTGGCAGCAAACATATTTTGGGGCTTTGACTTGAATTTTGATTCCTTGTGCTGACTCCATTAGCTGTAAAGGTTAGTTCATAGTCGGGGAGGGGTGTTAATGGTCTGGCCAGGTCTCACTCAGCCAATTGAGTGGAGGTAGGGCTGAATCAGGTTGAGGTGCTAGCTGCTTTGTCTTCTCAGAAAGAACTGGAAGGGGGCAGGATCAGTTGTGTTCCAGGACAGTAGCTGCTGCAGTTTTCACAGGGTTCTTGTGGATTTTACTTGGTAGGTTAGTTATTTTCTTTTTTGCTTCTAAGGGGCTAGCAGGGTATTGTTCTGGGGGATCCTGGATGTTTGTAAACTGATTTAGTGGCTGTAAGTGGGGATCTTTTTGTGGATGTTTCACTTTGTAACAGGCTGTGCTGGTAGAGGCCTATTTCTTCTGATTTAAAACCTGTTTGGTGGGATTTGCTTGGGCCTGGTTCTTTAGCTGCAGGGCTTGGAGGGGAGACACAGGGCTGATACACTCTCTTGTCAGGTGTCTGCCCAAACCCACCTTCCCCACCCTCCTCCCAGAAGTCTGCAAATTTATAGGGAAGACCTTCCCTGCAATTGGAGGAAAAGGCTGCTGGTGCAGCTCATGTAGTTCTAGCCACTGGGGTTGAATTTAAAGGCCGGAGAGAAGCTTAGGGAGTTGTTCATTTTCCTTACATGTTTAATGTGTTGTACTGCACCTAGTAACAGAGTTACTGGTGTACAGTGGGACTGTCTCTAGAATTAGTGGGTGACCTGATTAGGCAGTAGGGGTATCTTGGAATAGGGGAACCTGGTGGCTCACCCAAGAAACCTATTTGAAGAGGATGGAACCACACATCATTAGGGCGCGCATCTTTGGGGAGGGTGGGGTGCCTGAGGTGTGGAGCAGCCATGATACTGGACTGGGCTTGGAAGTTTGGTGGTTGCCCAGTGTGCTACCAGCTAGCACAGCTTAGGGAGGAGGTTGCGGGGATGAGGAGAAAGCTGGGGAAGGGGTGGTATGGTTGGGGAAGGGGCTGGAAATCTCCCATCGGGTTGCACCAAGCACTGGAGGCGGGGTATAGGAAAGGAGTGCAGGGAGAATACTCAGGGGTCACATAGGGACCCTGGCAGAGGGGGCCCAAAAGGACACTACCAAGGAAGCAGGCAGGTAACTGGGGACCCTCACAAAGGGGGGACGGAGGGACAACATTCTCAGGGAAGTAGGCGGATAGCCAGTGCTGGACAGAAGGAAGCAAGGCAGGGAGGTGGATCAGACCTTATACTTAGTAACCGCTTCAATTCTCTTCTGCTGCTCAAGGATGAGGGGGATGTAGCCACGACAGAGGTGGTTAGAGACGGAAAGAGTGTGGGAGTGGGGGGCAGGAGGCAGGGGCCAGATAGCAGGAAGAACAGGGAGGACCTGGAATGCAGGAGAATGGGGAGCAGTGAATCAGAGCAGGAGGGGCAGGGGTAAGAGGAGGAGGTGCAAGGAGAAGGACCAGTTGGGAGGAAGGTAAAGAAGGACCAGAAGTACAAGGAGGATTCAGTAAAGAGGCTGAGGGGTGAGGCCAGGGGAGCACGACGAGCAAGGAGGAACTAAATGGAGACAGGAAGGAAGGGAGGATGAACCAGGCTAGTTTAGCAGATGGGGGAGAAGGACCAGTTGTGAGCAGTGAGGGGGGAATTAACAAGGTACAGAAGGATAGTCAGGAGGAGGAGAGGCATAGGATTGGAGGGGAGGGAGTGGCCATGGTAAATAAGGAGCGGGTGGCATGTGGCACACAGATAGGGGGAGGAACAAGGAGCCAGCTGGGTGGAAGGGCCGGTAGAAAGGATGAGGGACATGGGGGGAATGGAGGAAAAGGAGTGGTCAGAGTGCTCCTGCTGGGGGATTCTATGATCAGGGGTATCAAATGGGATAGGGAGGAGAAGCCTGGCCAGTTAGAACAAGATGCTTCCCTGGACTAACGGTGCACAGGCTAAGCACGAGGTATATCAGCTGGCAAGGACTGTGGGGGTTTCCCAGACATACTGGTCCACCTGGGCACAAATGACATTGAGGAAATAGTGAGCTAGAGATACAGACAAGATTCAGGGAGCTCGCTGGGGTCTGTCATGACATAGGATGCACAGTTTCCTTCTCAGAAATCCTGCCAGTGCCAAGGGCTAGTGGGGAACACAAAAGAAAAATTAGGGAGATAAACCAGTGGCTCAGGGAGTGGTGTGAGGCCAGAGGGTATGGGTTGATGGGGGATTGGGGGGAGACCTGGGAGGATAAGGAGCTGTATGCTAGAGATAGACTACATCTCAATTTGGAGGGGAGGGGAATCCTTAAGTTGAAAATAGAGGAGTTCATTGGTGAAAAGTGGGGTTTAAACTTGTGAAGGGGGGTGGGATGGGAGAAAAGGCAGTCAAGGGGATGCCGATAAAGGAGGGACTCTGTCTCCACCCCCCTGGGGACCAGGAGGATTGCAGGAAAAGACCAACTGGCAAAGTGCAGACCAGGAGAAAACAGAATCCCCAAGGGAACACGAGCAGGGGAAATGGAACTATAGGGAAAGGGTGGAAGGTAGTCCTGCTAAATGCCAGGAGCTTGGGCAATAAAATGCCTGAGCTCCAGGCGATGTTAACTGAGGGAGCAGTGGATGTGGCAGCGGTCACTGAGACTTGGGCCACTGCAAGACATGACTGGGACCTGAACCTGGAGGGTTACACTATGTTCAGGAAGGACAGGGGAGGAAGAGGGAGGGTAGCAATGATAGTAAAAACTGCATTGGCATAGGGGAGAGGGAGGCGGAGGGAACCGTGGAGGTGATTTGGGTCACCTTGATAACAAGAGGGGCAAGAGAGTAAAAACAGGAGTGGTGTATAGACCTCCTACCCTGGCGGAGGAGCTGGAGGACAGTCTGGTGGCAGATGTTAGGAGACACTGCAGACTGGGCAGAGGAAGGTGGTGGTGTTAGGGGACTTAAACATGCCAGGAACAGACTGGGAGACTATGACATCCTCTGTGACCAGGGAACAGAGGTTGTTGGATGTCTTCAAGGCAGCGTTCTAACTCAGCAGAGTGAGGTAACCGACCAGGGAGGCACAAGGAACTGGATGTGGTCCTGGCAGACAGTGACCAGATTGAGCCTGGAGGTAAGGGACCCATTGGCGGGAGTGACCATGCCACGGTCTGGTTCTGCCTGGACCTAGGAGGGTAGAAGGCTGCACAAAGACGGAAGTAACCGACTTCAGGGGTGGATTTTAGAAATGGGAAGGATCCTTAAGGAGCATTTGGATGGGATTGGGTCAGACATGGACGCTGATAGTAGGTGAAATCATCAGGAGAGGGTGCAGGATGCTACCAGCACCTGTGCAAGAGTAAGACGAAATGCAGTAGGGGCCTAAAACCCTGTTGGTGGACCAGGAGGTCCAGGAGGTGGTGCGGAAAGAAAGCAGCCTATAAGAAATTCAGTGCCCAAGGAGTGAAAGGATCGAGGGAGTATGAGCTGATGGCTAGAAGGGCCACTAGAGTGGTGAGGGTGGCTAAGGCAAGGAAGGAGCAGAACCTGGCCAGGGAAATTAGAGAGGGAAAAGGGTTCTTTAGATACATTGGGAAAGACGAAGGGTGAAGGGCAGATTAGCAGGATTAAATCAGGAAGAGATGGGCACAAGACCCAGAGGAGCAGACTGAGGTATTAAATGAGTACTTCACCTCAGTTTTCACCGGGAAAATGGGGATACTGCATCATACATGGGAGGAGACAGAGATAATGAGGAGGGCCGGCCTCACCAATCGGCAGCTCTGGGGAGAGGGGGCATCACTGGCAGGTGGGGAGGGCTAAGCAGGAGAAGAGGTACTGGAAGTGGAAATCACAGCACAGAGAGTGAGGAAGCCTTCAGCTCCCTTAAGACGGAGAAAGCACCGGGCGGATAAATTACATCCTAGAGTGCTGAAGGAACTTGCAGATGTCCTGGCGAAACCCCGGCAGAGCTTTTCACCATCTCTGAGGACAGGGTGGGTGCCCCAAGACTGGAAGGTGGCGCATGTAGTGCCTATCCACAGGGGGATCAAGGGAGGTGGCAGGGAACTACAGGCCTGTCAGCCTGACATCAGTGGTGGGCAAAGTGATGGAGGGCATTGTCAAGGAGAGGCTGGGGGGACCTGGATAAGTCAGGGTGCCTGGACGATGAACAGCATGGATTCATACCGGGAAATCATGTCAGACAAACCTGGTGAGTTCTATGACTGGGTGACAAGTGCCTTGGACCTGGGTAGACCAGTGGATGTCCTCTTTCTAGACTTCAGCAAGGCATTTGACTCTGTTCCTCACGTGGGCCTGTTGGATAAACTAGGAGAAATGGGGTGGAAACCAGATGATCCGATGGATAGCAATTGGCTCCAGGACTGGACCCAGAGGGTCGTAGTTGGTGGGATAGTCTCTTCCGAAGGAGGGTCATTAGTGGGGTCCCACAGGGATCAGTCCTTGGGCCCCTTCTGTTCAACGCCTCAGTATCTGACATAAGGACAGGAATCGGGAGTGAGATGAGCTCTCTTTGCAGATGACTCAAAACTGGGGCGGTGGTGGATGGGGAGGAGGAGGGTGGCCCTGCAGGGGACCTGGAGGCTCTGGAAAGATGGTCTAGAAAGTGGAAGCTGAGGTTTAATGCAGGAAATGCAAGGTACCACCTGGGGCCAGAAACCCAGGCCAAGTGTACACCCTGGGGAAATACTACAAGTCTCAATGGCTGAGAGGGACCTGGGGGTGGTGGTGGATGTCAGATGAACAACTCTGAGACTTGTAGGAGGGCAGCAGCCAAGGCCAACAGGATGCTGGGATGCATCGCTGGGGATCACCTCCAGAAGGAGGAAGTGATACTCCCTCTGTATAACTGCTTGGTGAGGCCGCACCTGGAGTACTGCGTGCAGTTTTGGAGCCGCATTAAGAGGATATTAACCTCCTGGAAGGGTCCAGAGAGGCAACAAAATGATTTGGGGCTTGGGGACAGGACCTATGAGGAGGCTCGAAGAGCTAAATATGTACACTTTGGAAGAGAGAAGGGACCGGGGGACATGATAGAGGTCTTCAGGTACATGAAAAGGGTAAATGGGAGGAACAGTGAGGGTGCTTCGAAGGAAGGAGGAGGGGGCCACTAGAGGGCATGGGTGGAAGCTGGAGGGGGGAAGATTCAGGGGAGAAAGGAGGAGGTGCTACTTCACTGAGAGGGTGGTAGAGCCATGGAATGCACTACCTAGGGGGCTGGTGGAGGCAGAGACAGTGGAGGGGTTCAAGAGGGGGTGGGACAGGTACGGGGAAGGGTTCAGGAAGCAAAATCCAATGCAGCAAGAATATCCGAACTGGGAAGGGAGAAGCCAGAGAAGGCGAGGGGGACAGCAAGGTCAGCACCCAGGGTGGGGGCTGACCAAACGAGCAGACACGAAAGACCATTAGGCCTATTCTGCTGGCATTTTAGTATGTTAGTATGTTAGAATGAGCGAGCGCTTCAAAACCAATGACAAATTAGTTGCAATGACGAAATCAAAACACTACATCCTTGTAACTCTCTTAGATCCCAGGTTCAAGGCTATACATCTTCCAAAAACAGATGATATAGAGCAGTACAAATGTATGTTGCTAGATGAGCTGCAGCACTCACAGGAGTCAAACACAGACACGCACAGTACCCTCAGGTTGTCATCACCACAACATGCAGGTTCATCTTCACAAAGCGATACAGAACTGGAAAAGTCACCAAACATTAACAGTAGTTGTTCCACAACTGCCATTTCTTCAGCCCTTAGTAGCAAGCTAAATCTGTGGCAAAACCTTTCCCAAATTGCTGCCATACCAGCTTCTGCTGATTCCTCTTCTGAGTGGTCTCTGTCCATCATGGTAGACAGTTACCTGCAAGAACTGCCTATTCCTATTGATGCATGCCCTTTGAATACTGGAGATCAAAAAGTCAATTTGGACAGGGCTGTATGATGAAGCCTGTAAATATCTTGGTTGTCCTGCAACAAGTGTCTCTTCAGAACAGCATGTTTAGTACAGCTGGCAATATTGTGACAGACACCAGAAATAGGTTGCTGCCAGAAAATGTACACGTTAACTTTTATTAAAGTTAATAAGTCAAGATTTTCGTATCCTACAAGAGTATACAAACTGATCCTGAAGTGATTGATGTTGTGGATGTTGATGGTGATGACAACTCAGATGGTGGTGGCTGGTAAATACTGTGTGGGACAGAGTCTCTCTGCACCAAAAAGGAAACTTTTATAGACTGTGATGACTTTGGTTGTCTCTCTCCTTTCTCGATCTACTACCTTGGACTATATAGTTTATACCCCCCAAAACTTTCACCATTTCATGGCAAACTACTTTGTAGCTAGGGTCTAAACTAAAGTCAACAAGTTTTATATACAGGGCAATTTTAACATCAGTGGGAACAGGCCCAAATTTGTCACGTTAATCCTTTCTGTATCATATTATTTATAGTTAAAGTTCAAACATATATTTTTGGATTTACCTTCTGTGACTTTGTGGTGCATCAGTATGGGCTGGGACAGGAGACGGTCTATTTTTCAATTTTAAAGAGGACAAAACAATGAGTTCTAATTGGTAGCTGTTTATTATTTTTTCAATTACAGAAATGTTAGCCATAAACGAAAAATGGATGCTAGTACATGGTTGAGGGTTGTGAGTTGGTTTTAACATGGGTGTAAGGGTGGCATGGGTGCTACTGCACAGATGAGGGTGGTGGAAGAAAAGTGGAATGGGTGATGGGGTGAAAGGTGGGTGTTGTTTTAGTTCTTTCATTTACAGATTCGTGATCAGCTGGGGATGGTGAGGAACAAAATGATGACAGACCGAACCTACTGTACACATAATATATATTCTTATTAAATACATTGCAAACTGCTGCCACCTAGCACAATTGTCCTGTCCCTTTAAAAAGAATAAAGGAATCAGAAATAAAGAAAATCTGCATCAGCAGTTTTCACAGAATATGACGTATCATAAAGTGTTTTGCTTTACAAGTAGTGTTAATTTGATACATAATGGGGTTGACAGACGCTGTCCCTTAAACATCACATGCCAACTGCTGCAACTACATTAAATGTTCCTTAGTATGTGGTGAGGAAACCACTTTTTTATTTATGTGACTGAAATACAGATTTTATTGAAGTATCAGCTGCAAAAATGCATCATCTTCAAAGTTGTATGTATTACTTCAATTTGCCAACAAAATGTTGGTATATGTATGCATTACCTTAGAAAATTGCATGCATTTTTGCCAGCAACAATGACTAGCATATTTTTTATTCAAATGTCTTGACTGACTACGTTATGACATAATATGTTTTGCAACAGTTCCACATGCTGCTGCTGTAGTACTTGGATTGACTTTGTTATAAAAGCTTTCTTTTAAACATAGCAACTTTTGATTTACTCATTTAAAACAGAAAGCAGCAAATAGTTGAAATTAGGTAATATCAGTTATTTTTTCTCATAATTCATGACGATGAGTATATAAAACTGAGTACATAAATGGCTAATGTGCCTCTTTCTTTCACTAAGGAACTATGATGCAGCTGCAGCAGGAAAACTTTTAACATATGGGTGGGTGGGCCTGTTACGTATTAAGTTGCTGGCTTTAGCAAACAGAAGAAACCATAGATAAACCTAGTTGTATTCCTATCAATGTCACACATGATAATTTCTCTCCCCCTTATATTGAACAGTTTTTCCTTTACATGTATTTTATTACTATCTTCGTTACTGGCAGCACAATAAAAAAATAGGGTTCGAGTTCTAAAAAGTTCTAAAAAAGATTAGAACCCTAGAACTTTTTCAAAAGTTCTAGACTAGAACTAGAACCCAGAACTTCAGAGGGTTCTGACAACCCTACATTAAAGGAAGGGAGGTGGACACTAGTGCTTTTACAGAGGAGAGAGAGTCCTCAAGGAACTAGCACAGTTAAAAGTAGACAAGGTAATGGGAGCAGATGAGGTGTGCCCTAGGATACTGAGGGAACTGAAGAAGGTGCTGGCTGTACCTCTGACAGCTCTGTTCAACCTATCACTAGAAGCAGGGGGTTCCGGGGGACTGGAGGAGGGCAGATGTGGTTGCCCTACACAAAAGTGGAAACAGTGAGGAGGCAGGAAATTGCAGACCTGTCAGCCTGACTCCGGCAGTGAGTAAAGTAATGAAATCACTACTGAAGGAAAGGATTGGGGAATGCCTTGCAACCAGTGGATTACAGGATCCGAGGCAACATGGTTTCACAGGGAGGATGTCTTGCCAGACAAACCTGACCGAGTTCTTTGACTGGGTGACCAAGGAAGTAGATCAGGGAAACATAGAAACATAGACTTTGACGGCAGAAAAGGACCACTTGGCCCACCCAGTCTGCCCATTTCCCTACCTACTGGATAAGCTGCAGATTCTAGTTAACCAACAGCCTGTTTCCTGCAACCCCGCACTATAATTGCTTTGTGTCTGTCCCAAGCATGTTTGAATTCCCCCACTGTTTTAGACCCAACGACCTCCTCAGGAAGGCTGTTCCATGTATCCACCACTCTCTCCATGAAAAAGAATTTCCTCACATTACCCCTGAGCCGTCCCCCCTCTATCTTTAAACTGTGCCCCCTTGTTCTTACACATCTCTTTTTCTGAAAGATGCTACCCTCCTGGACTTTGTTGATTCCCTTGAGGTACTTGAACGTTTCTATCATGTCCCCCCTGTCCCTCCTTTCATCAAGGGTATACATATTAAGCTCTCTCAGTCTCTCTTCATATGGTTTCTGATGTAGACCCTGCACCATTTTAGTTGCCCTCCTCTGGACTGCTTCCATCCTGTCTATGTCCTTGCGTAGATGAGGTCTCCAAAACTGCACACAGTACTCCAGATGGGGTCTCACCAACTGTCTGTATAGAGGGATAATCACTTCCCTTTTTCTACTTGTGATGCCCCTTCCTATGCATCCCAGTATCCCCCTGGCTCTCCTTACTGACTTTTCACATTGCTTACCCACCTTTAGGTCATCTGTTATGACTACTCCCAGGTCCCTTTCCATTTTTGTTGTTGTTAGTACCTCCCCTGCTATTGTGACCTCTTCTCCTGGGTTTTTGTTTCCCAGGTGCATTACTTTGCACTTCTTTGCATTGAATCTAAGTTGCCATATGTCTGACCATTCCTCCAACCTTGCCAAGTCCCTTCTCATCTTTTCTACCCCCTCTTGTGTATCAACTCTGTTACAGATCTTTGTGTCATCTGCAAAGAGGCATACCTTTCCCTTCAGACCCTCTGCAATGTCACTTATAAAGATGTTAAAGATGTTAAAGAGGAGGAGCGGTAGATGTGGCCTACCTGGATTTCAGTAAGGCCTTCAACATTGCTCCATATAGAAGACTGGCGAGCAAGCTGGGCAGCCTAAGAGTGGGTCTGAAAGTAGTAAAATGGGTAAAAAGTTGGATAAGCAATAAGAGGCAGAGTGGTGGTAAATGGGGTCCACTCTGGAGAAGGCAAGGTGACCAGCGGGATGCCACAGGGGTCAGTATTAGGCCTGGTCCTCTTCAAAGTCTTTATTAGTGACATTGCAGAAGGGCTGGAAGGGAAAGTGTGCCTGTTTATAGATGACACAAAAATCTTCAACAGAGTGGACACACCGGTGGGGTGGAAAAAATGAGAGACAGTCTTAAAAAGCTGGAAGAATGGCCAAGGGAATGGCAGCTGGGTTTCAGTGCAAAGAAAGTGCAAAATCATGCACTTGGGGCACAGAAACCCAGAGGCAACTGAACATACCAATTGAGTGGGGAGGTATTAGCAAAGACAAAACAGGAAAAGGACATCGGGTAATCATTTCTGATTACCTGAAAGTAGCCAAGCAGTGTGATAAGGCAGTGGGGAAGGCTTACAGGATGCTTGGATGCATAGGGAGGGGCGTCACCAGCAGAAAGAGGGAAGCGGTGATACCCCTGTATAGATCACTGGTAAGACCCCCACCTTGAGTACTCTGTCCAGTTCTGGAGGCCCCACTTCTGAAAGGACATAGGGTGGAGGTGGTACAAAGTAGGGCTACCAAAATGGTGCAGGGCCTGCATCAAAAAAACCCTATGAGGAAAGACTCAAGGAAGTAAGTGTGCACTCTCTAGAGGAAAGAACGGAAAGGAGGGGATATGATAGAAATGTTCAAATAACTCACAAGTATTAAAGGGACACTGTCAACCTGTTTTTTATCATATTGCTTCTGGTTAAAGACCTACATTTTATGACTGCATACCTTCTCTAAAATTCATTGATGTTGTTGTTTACTTTGTCTGTCTCCTTGTTTAACAGAACTGAAATGCATGCTAATGTATATTTATAAACAGCCTTCTTTTGTTTGCAACCCTGGATCTGTTCTTACTGAATATATCCTGAACATCAGAAACACCTCTAAGTAGTGCAGTCACTCATGATGCAATAGCCCCATAAACTCCCACTGCATCATGAGGGGCTGGACTGGGTTGTGGGTGCTCCCAAGTCCAGGAAAGATGCAATTGGAGCTGATCAAGGAATGTAAACAAACCCGAGTTTGTGTGATAACACCAGTATGGTGGGCAGTCTGTTTTTCACTTTTTTAAAGAAAAAAAGAATCAGAATCAAACTACCAACTACATCAGCAATCTTTACAGAATGTTGGTAATCATAAAATGTGTTTTTTAAACTAGGGACGCTTTGAGACCTAAGTGGGTTGTCAGTATCCATTTAATAAGATACAGAAAGGTAGAATTTTCTATAGAAAAAGATGCTTCAGGACAAGGGGTCACGCTATGAAGCTGGAGGTGGAGGTGGGGGCTTGGAGGAGATGTGAGGAAATATGTCTTCACGGAGAGGGTGGTGGATGCCTGTAACAGCCTCCCAGCAGAGGTGGTAGGTGCTAAAACGGTAACAGGATTCAAGCATGCATGGGATTGACACACGGGGACCTTAGAAGTAAGGCAAGGGGGGGAGAAGACCAGTGATCAAATAGGGTCTGTGGTGGCACAGTCGGTAGGGAATATATAGCAGACTAGGTGGGCCAAGAGGTCCTCGTCTGCTGGCAACTTCTATGTTTTTATGTCCCAGCTGAAGGATAGGGTAAAACAGGGCAGACTGGAGGGACACTCCCTTTAAACCAGTTCATCCAAACTCAAAAGGTTATGTTTCACGTTTTGTAAAAATTTTTCTTTTGTATTAATTACCTTTTCTTTTTTTAAATGATTATGTAATGTTCATCACTTTATTGCACTGTGTCATTAAAGAGCTAGTGTATTGCCTAAAACTAATATTAGTTTTTAAAAGCAATCAACCATTACTTTTTATGTCTGAGATCATTTTTCTTTTCCCTTTGGTTAATTAGAAGATTGTTTACCTGATGTTGGTAGGTGTGATCTGTGGGACAGCACTCTGCCTGGCAGCTGACATATCTCTCTTTTCCGCCCACTACACCATCAGCATTGTGACCTCACTGACTGTGACATCATTGCTGCTTAGGCATAGCCACTCAGTAGCTGTCAGGTCAGTCACCTGTAATGTCACTGTCGGTGAGATCACAGCACTGAAGATGTAGTGGGGGAAATAGAGATTCCGCTGAACCTCACTAGGGCAGCGCGCTTTCTCCTATCGGGCCCCCCTCTGGGTAAATGAAATCCTGATGAAATTACAAACAAACAACAGCCTATCTCAATTCAAAGCAGGCTTCGAACAGCACCTAATGTCTAGCTAAAAATGCACCTGCTTCTGAGGCCCCACTTGATAGACAGGCCTACCCCCAAGGTAGCACCCAGCGGGCTACCTAGAGAACCCTGCCTCCATTCCAGCCTAACCAAGGGCTTAAGTAAGCTATCAGTCCTCTTTAAACGCTCTTGGTACTGCCCCTCGCTAACCCCCCCACACACACACACCCTACCCGACAAAGCCCTGTGGAGCTGCTCCTCCCCCATCATAGCCCCCTCCCCCGTTTCACTATCCCCCCAACTCTTACTCTCTGTGGTAGGTTCAAACCCAGTCCCCCTTGTTTCTCTGTCACTCAGCCTCTCGCCATCTGGGATAGCGTTAAACCCTATGCAGTTACTCTGCCATAGTCTATCAATGGATTTGGAGGTTTCCAGGGGTGTGCTACCTAGGGCAACCAATTAGAAATAGCTTAATATTCTATTACAACTGCTCTGTTATTCTCCTATTTGTCTAAATCTCATGTAATTGCTCTTTAATGCCTAATGATCAGGCCTCTGTAACCACTGAATATGTGTATTGTCTTATTGTCCACCCTGATGTGGAACCTTTGTAAGAAAAAAAATACTTACCATAGTAATTGTGTTTCTTCCCAGTGATGCTCAGATATTCTTAACTTTATGCAGTAAGCCAGTAGGGTTGGACTGCCCAGAGAGATGGAACACATGCAAATGATGGAACACTTTGCACATGAGCATCTTTCAGACACTGCTTCTACTAACTGCCTGTGTTCTAACCTCTTCAGATTTTATAAAGGAGCCTGAAAAGATGGCTCATGATAACGTAATAATACTAAGAAATTCTTACCATTAAAATTGGGGTTACCCAATAACCTGGATTCTAGCAACAATAATCCTCCAACTGGAAGAAAAAAAATTTGAATAAGTTAGAACAACATGCCAGGAAAATTTACCAAAAATAAACACAATAAGCTCTGTTCACCTACATGTACAGGTGCAGAGGATAATGTTCCCCCAAGGGTGTAAAGTGATAAGTAGCACCAGCATGTGGAGTGCAGAGGCTGAAGTTCTGGAAGGGGAGGGTAGGGAGTTAAGAATATCTGAGCATCACTGAGAAGAAACACAATTACCATGGTAAGTAATGTTTTCTTCTAACCCCAGTAATGCTCAGTATATACTTAACTTTATGCAGACTACCAAGCAGTATCCCTGGAGGTGGACACAGAGCTTTATTTTGGAAACAGACTTTGCAGGACTGCTGTGCCAAGCCTAGCATCACTTCTGGATAAAATATCCTGGTTGTAGTGCTTTGTAAAGGTGTGTACTGTTTTCCAAGTAGCTGCTTTACATATATCCACTAATGGGACGTCCCTGGCAGCTGCTGGAGTAGCAGCTGTCCCTCTTGTAGAATGAGCCCTTAATCCTGGTGGGGGCTCTCTGCCAGCACTAGTGTAACAGAATTGGATACACTGGACTATTCAACGAGAAATAGATCTTTTTGAGGCTGGATTACTTTTTCCCACATCCCCATAGGTCAGAAACAATTGCTTTCTATCCTGTCTAAGGTCCTTAGTGGCTGTCATGTAATAACTAAGGGCCCTCTTCACATCTAAACTGTGCAGCCTCCTTTCACCAGAAGTGGAGTGCTCAGTGAAAAAGACAGGGAGGGTGATAGATTGATTTAAATGAAAATCAGAAACTACCTTGGGGAGAAACTTCCTGTTTGTTCTGAGGACTACTTTATCCGTATGAAAGGAGATATAGTCCTGATCAATACAGAGAGCTTGAAGCTCACCGATTCTTCTTCTCGCAGAAGTCATTGCCACTAGGAAAACTGTTTTCCAAATGACATATTGAAGGTGAGCTGTGGCCATGGGCTTGAAGGGGGCAGCCATCAGCTTAGCTATACACACATTCAGATCCCAAACTGGGACTAGTGGCCTATGAGGATGATGCAGATGATCCAGGCCCTTAAAGAGCCTTTTGAAAATAATGTTAGAAGCCAATGTCACCTTTTTCCCAGCAGAGAGGTAAGCAGACACTGCTGCAAGCTGGACCCTCAAAGAACTGGATTGTAGACCTAGGGAGTGTAAGTGAGTGAGATAATCCAATACCTCTGATAAGCCAGCTTGGGCTGGAACCAGAGTCTTGCCCGAACATGAGATAAAAAATCTCTTCCATTTGGAAGAATAATTCTTTGTAGTTGAGGGTTTTCTGTAACCTCTTAGAATACCTAAGACAGGTTCAGAAAGTTTTAAAGCACCGTATTCTTAAGTCTTCAAGAGCCAGGCCTTAAGATTGAGAGACTTGAGGTTTGGGTACAGTAAGGTGCCCTGTTTGGAGGTCAATGGGTTGTGCCTCCAAGGAAGATGTATTAGATTTGCAACAGACATTGAGAGCAAAAGAGAGTACCATGGCTGCCTCGGCCAGTCTGGAGCTATCAAGATCAGAGATGCTGTATGGGATCTGAGCTTGACCAGTACTCTGTAAATGAGAGGGAAAGGAGGGAAAGCATAGAGGAACCTCCCTGACCAGTCCAGACTGAGGATATCCAGAGGAAAAGTTCCCTGATCTGGAGGTCTGCAATAATACTGTGGCAGGTGGTGGTTCTGGTGGGATGCAAACAAGTCCACCTCTGGAGTACCCCACCTTCTGAAAATAACTTGTACCACTTGCCTGTTTAGGGTCCACTCATGATGGGCCTGGTTTATTTGACTCAAGGCATCTGCTAGGGTATTGTCCTTCCCTGGCAAGTGAATTGCTTGCAGAAACACTTCAAATGAATAGGCCAGAGTCCAAATCCTTATGGCCTCTGAGCAGAGGGGGTCTGACCTTGTGCCTGCCTGCTTGTTTATGTAATACATTGTGGTGGTATTGTCTGTTCTGACCTGCACCACCTTGCCCTTGACTGGGTGAGCAAAGGTTTTTAGAGCCAGCAGCACTGCTCTGAGTTCCAGTAGATTTGCTGAAGAAACTCTTGAGGCTGACCAAGTGCCCTGAGTTGTGTTATCCCCAATATGGGTGCCCCAGCCCAAGAGGGATGCATCTGTTGTGAGAATCACTGAAGGATTCTCTTTTTGAAAGGAACTCCTTGCCTTAAGTTGGATTCCTCCTTCCACCACAAGAGAGCCTGTAGCCGTGACCTTGTTCCTGGGATGAGCTCTAAGACAGAATCTTTTCTTTGGCACAAGTGGGACCTGAGATGGAACTGAGTGTCCCTCATGTGAAACCTTGCACCTAGGACTGTGCCTGTGGAAGCTGCCATATGGCCTAATGGCTAGAGAAACTGTCTTGCAGTTTTTGAATTGTGGCGCTTGAAAGAGTTTGCTATTATTTGAATGTTTTTTACCCTTTCCAGGGACAGGTATGCCCTGGCCTATAGGGTATTGATTTCTGATCCTATGAAGTGCAGCACTTGTGTAGGAGTGAAGAATGACTTTTTGTGATTGATTAGAAATCCGAGGGACTCCAGGAGGTCCTGAGTGACCTTAAGGTCTTGTTGCATCTGCAGAGGAAATTTTCCCACTACCAACCAGTCATCCAGGTAAGGGAAACACCTATTCCCTGTCTGTGAAGATGTGCCACTGCAGCTGCCAGGTACCTTGTGAATACCCTTGGGGCCAAAGAAAGGCCAAAAGGCAGGGTTGAAAACTAGTAGTGACCTGAAGGGAGTCTGAATCTGAGGTATTTTCTGTAAGACTCTTTTATGGGGATGTGAAAATAGGCGTCTTTCAAGTCCAGTGATGCCAACCAGTCTGCTTTCTGAAGTGTTGGCAGGATCAGAGTCAAAGTTACCATCTTGAAATTTGGTTTTCTTAAGAACTTGTTTAAAACTCTTAAATCAAGTATAGGCTGCCTCTCCCCACTTTTCTCTGTGGTCAGAAAGTATCTGGAATAGACGCCCTTTCCCCTTTGAGACTTTGGAACTGGTTACACTGCTTTTAACTGCAGTAAGTTTCGAACCTCTGCCTCCAAGAGCAGTTTTCTGCTAGGGAGGGAGAGCTGAATACTCTGGATTTTTGAAAGGGAAAGGACTTGAATCCCAGAGACAGACCCTGTCCCACTACCTCCAATACCCACTTGTCTGTGGTGATTTTCAGCCAATTTTGGAGAAAGTGGAAGAGTCTGCCCCCGACAGGTGGGAAGAAAGCAGCCTGCGGTTCAGGGGGTCTGTTTAGTTTGTGGCTGAGGCTGGGTATGAGACCCTTGCCTCGAGCCCCTTCTGCCCCTGCCCCTGGAGTATCCCTGCTGTAGATACTACTGATACTGGGGTAATGCCACAGGTTGGAAGAAGGGCCTGGTGTAAAAGGACCTGCCCCGGTCTCTCCTTCCATAAGGCCTGGTGGATGTAGAAGCTCTCTCTTTAGCAGAGTTGCTTCTGTAAGGGGCTTTATACACATCTACCTTCTTCATATATGCTACAGTTGACTCCCCAAAGAGAGAATTTCCTTCTAGGGGAAAATCCAGGGCCTTTAGTTGAGTATCCTGAGTAAGGTTTGTGGCCCTAAGCCAAGCAAACCTCCTCTGTGCCACTATGTTTGCCATCCATCTGGCTGCAGTATCATTAGTGTCAGCAGCGATTTGGAACTGGTACTTAGCTGCCTCCGACCCAAACCTGGCAGTTTCAGCCAGGTCATCTGACAAGGGTGAAGCAGCTTTCTGGGACATGGCCAGGACTGACTGCCACAGGGATTTTTGATACTGGGCAGCATACGCCTGGAAGGTAGCCTGACGAGTAGCCAAAGAGGCTGACAGGTACACTTTCTTGGCCTTACTTTCAATCTTTCTAGAGTCCTTGTCCGGAGAGTGTGAGGACAGAGGGACCCTAGCCTTGTCACAGGCAGCCTGCTGTATGACCCCCTGGTGGTTGGGGTGGAAGAAGAGAAAATCAGCTCCCTCCCTTTCCAGCTGGTACTTCTTATCCATCCTCCTGTCTATAGGAAGGGTGGAATTTGGTGCCTGTAAAATCTTTAGTGCATCCTTTTTAAAGAATTTATAGACAGGGAGGAGGAGAGCCTTTGTGGGTGTTAACCCCATCATTTCTAAATACTCCACCTCCTCCTCATCTTCAATTTGCTCAGTGGTGGAGATGTCAAGGGCATCTGCCATCCTTCTTACAAAGGTGAAATGAGAAGAAAAATCGTCAGACACCCTTGGGGAGAACCAAAGTCCTGTTCAGGGGACACTTCTGGTTCTATTGGTCCCTCCTCCTCATCATAATCATCATATGTTTCCCCACTTTCTGGGGGAAGAGGATGCACATTGCTGCTAACCTGGGGACCCTGGGGAGGGGGGTGCAGGAGGCTGTTGAGGAGGGACTATTGCTGTAATGACTGAATGATTTTAAAAGCTTGAGCAATCACTTGTGCTGTAGGTGCAGGCAGACTAGTCACAGAAGTCCCCGGTTTGACAGGCGAGGGTTCTGTGTGTTTTAATTTCTTTTCTGTTTTTTGCAGGAACCGGGGAGTCAGCCGATTCAGTTGCTCTTTTAGTTCCCTTTGTGCCCGTCTCAGGGGCAGGAACTGAAGAAAGTGTGAGTTCAGCCACAATTTATTTATTTAGCTTTTGTTGACCGGGTAAGTGCACTAGACAAATCCTGCCTATTTTCAGGCACGACCCGGGGGAAGGGGATACAGATGAATGCCAACTGACCTTGAACCAGATTAAACTGTTGGTGGTATTTTTAGTGAAATGTCTGGGGGTATCGGCTGGTCAGAGCCAGAGGGACCCCTAGGAAATTTCTTCCTTAGGCGTTTCTCAACAGTCTTCTCAGGGAATGTCTTACATACTTTACATTCCTCATTTAAGTGGTCAAAACCCAGACAAACCACACAAAGTGTGTGTTTGTCTGCCTTTGCAAAGACCTCTCCACATTGGGTACAGTTTTTGAAACCGGGCTCACCAGTTTTCTTTTTGGATTTTTCTGACATATTCAAAATTTAGCAACCGCTAAGAAAAAAAAAAGCAATTTTTTTTTTTTATCGGTTCAGGAACCGAAGAGGAACCAGTGGAACCGAACCGTTTATATAAAACGGAACCGAGATAGCGGTTCAGTAACTGAGATTTATTGGTTTAAGATTTTCCACAATTTAGTAAAATTAAAGAAAATATAGGTGGTTCTTTAGTCAGAGAACCCAATTTTAATATAGAACTAACCCGGTTCCTCCATGGTTATACCAAACCGAGAGGAACCGAGAAAAACAACAATTTAACGTAAATAAGATTATCTAGACAAATAGTAGAGGCAGTAAATGAAAACAAGAAAGGTATACTTATATACTATCTGATTTTTTCTTCACACAGGAGAAAGTGGACGAACGGGACTCCGAGCGACCAGACTTTTCAGGTGGAGAGAAAAATCTGAAGAGGTTAGAACACAGGCAGTTAGTAGAGGCAGTGTTTGAAAGATGCTCACGTGCAAAGTGTTCCATCATTTAAATGTGTTCCATCTCTCCGGGCAGTCCAACCCTACAGGCTTACTGCATAAAGTTAAGAATATACTGAGCATTACTGGGGTTAAAAAAGAGCTCATGCTCAAAGGTCTTTCCGAAATACTAATTAAATTAAAATAAAAAAAAATAATAATAAGATATGTCAGCTTCCAGGCTGAGAGCTGTTCCATACACCCAGCACAATATTATCACATAGAAAACTTCCTAATAAGCAAAAGGAAAAAGACAAATACTTTAGAAATAAAAGTTACAAGTGATCACTTCTTAAAATTTGTATTGTTTTCCTGACTGTCTGTTTTGGTTCCTGTAGCTCTTTAAGTTTATCACATAAAAGGACTGTCATCATAACTTAGACTCCACCCCCTGAGTGAGTCAAACCACTGGGGTAGCTAGCCATATCTGTGGTTTGTCTTGGACCATAAATTAATCATATTTTTACAGTTAAGCCTGGTGCCAGTCTATATTTTCTTCACGCAGCACCTCTTCATACTTGTGCTTCAGACTGGATGGACCAATGGTCTTTATTCATCCAACATTTCTATGTTAAGTTTCTATGTGATATATTCCCTGTTGTGGAGGTAGAATTTTCAAAAAGGATCTGCCCAAGATGTGGCTGACCTTATTTTCTTTTTTTTTTCTTTTCCCCGGTCAGTGGTTCAGAGATATACCCCCCACCCACGTCAGCTGGGTCCCAGCATATCGGGATCCCCCCAGCACTCCTTGCTGGGTCCTGGCATACCAGGATCCCAGCATCACACTACTCGACACTGAGGATTTCTGAAGTTTTTCCTTTTAGTCTCCAACCCCAGAGAGCACCGTCTCAAAGGACATACCTCCAGGCTGGCAACATGCTAACGCACACTTCAGCCGAGTGCCTAATGTACTGGTACAGGTGTGAGAGCAGCCTGGTATCCCTCCCTTTCAGGGGAGGAGAGCATCCTGTGGGATATTCAGCCCCCCCCCAGCTGACCCCCCATGACCCAGGATAATTTCCAAACCCGGGTCGCCAGTGTCAGGAGTGGTAGCTGTACCGCTGCACCAACGGGCTGGCTGATTGTCCATATTTTCAAAGCAGAAATGCGTCCAAACTTGGCAGACCATCTATAAGATGGTCTAACACAGGGGTGTCCAACCTTTTCATGGTTGTGAGCCACATTTAAATTTCTGAATAAGACGTGAACCACAACAACATGCAACCCCTACCATACCCAATGTGTAGCCCTTACCATACCTATATTTACCCATATTTAGGACTTAAAATAATAACATAGTCAATATTCATATTTTATTAAGTTTTATTATGTTACGATATTTTTAAAATAGTCGTAATACTAAAATAATTATTCAGAGCAGTTCTGGAGCTTTACATTTGCTTGCACGCTTAGTAAAAGTAGCTTGTTGAGCACTCAGGGCACTTTTCAGCTCCTGTACTTTGACTTTTTTGTCAAATTTAAAAGACTGTGACATGAACTTGACATGTAATTGACAAACCCCTTGAGAGCCACATCAAACTGCATTGAGAGCAACATTTGTGGCTCCCGAGCTACAGATTGGCCACCCCTGGTCTAACACATCCAAAGTCTGCATCCAAAACAGACGCAGTTGCATCCAAAATGGTCACAGTTGTAACTTGAGTCTGTTTTGGATGCAGTTGCATCCGTTTTTGGCTGCAGTCTGTGACTTTCTGTTGTAAATGGATGAAACTTTTGAAATGGCAGCAGGGCTGTCTGGACACAAGTGGATGGATGCAGTTGCAGGCGCAGCATGCATTTGTGTCTGCGTCCAACACTTCTGAACCTCCCTCCATAGTTTACATTACTGTTCTTGTGGCCAAAATGAAATAGCATGCAGCAGACACTGCTCTTTGATTTTATGGGACAGTTGATGTACAAAAACAGCTGAGAATACTGATGAAAACTTGTCTTCAGCCATATTAAAAGGAGAGCTTATTTATTATTTTAGATGCAAAAAAAAACAACAACACTAAAGCAGACAAAACAGGGAACGAAGGGTATCATACAAGACAGGAAATAAGGAGCAATCTAAAACAGGATAAAAAAGTATAGGTCAGCACTCTTGTCCCTAACATTTTTGCTCATAACATGCACTGCTATTTTAAGAGTGATTGTTGGCAGCTGGATTTTTTGTAGCCAGGAGGAAACAGAATTTTATCCGATTGTAATGCGTTGTTGTAGGGCTTGATGTTTTGAAAACATCATGTTGCTCAGTTTTATGGTATCCCGCATGTTTAGACCTCTTTTCAGAAAGTGTTCCATTTTGTGCGGTTGTGGGAGTCAAATTACTTATGACAGATTGCCCGACAGTCTGATCTGATTAGGTTGTTATCGGTTCCTGCCATAGAGCCTCTTTTTTTGTCTTTGGCTAAAGATTCATCAACTCAAAGCATACTGTGTCTCACAGGGAAAGAAATCAAAACCCTTCTTCAATGTGGTCTTGATGTAATAGGGACATCAAAATTGATGATGCTGTAGAACAGCCCAGTTACACTGTTGGTCTGCACCAGGCAGTTCTGCAGGTTTTACTTTCCAACTCATTTCTCTTTTATTCTGGCATTTTTGTGAATGAACATTAATAAACTGTATCTGTGTTACCACAACATGCTGTATTATATAGGGACTCTTTGACAAAAGACAATGCAGAATCCTGAAATGAATTTTAATTTTCCTTATTGAATATCTTAAGTGTGACACTTTTCTGGAAAAAATTTATTTCTGTTGGCATTGCAGGACTCAAGTATAGGATTGGCAGTATAGCCTAGAGGTTAAAGTAACGAGCTTGGCACATCTGGCAGATCAGACCTGGGTTTGATTCTCACAACATTCACTTACATACTGTGTGACTCTGAGCAAGTCACTTAACAACCCAGTGCTCCCAGGTCACTCCTAAAAACAGGCACTTGTGCCTGGTGGGCCTACCGGTTACCAAGGACTAAAATAAATGTAGCATAATTTATGGACAATCATACACAAAAGGTTATTTTTCTGTTGGGTGAGATGATGTAACCAATTTCAAGAGCAAAACTCAAGAGGTCTCGCCAGTGTCATCTAACTCCAAATTAAAACATTAGCCTTGTTGTGTATGGTAGCCCAAAGCCCATATATTATCTTGTACGATATATTTTTGTTTGTATTCATTTACCTTTTTTCTAACTCTGTCTTGAACTGTGATCAAATAAACAGAAAACAGCAAACAACAGGATAAGATTAAACACATTTAATGCGATTTAAGTAGTAGCTACATGATTGGCAATATTTCCCAGTAGTTCATCTTTTAACAAACAGCTCACTATCCTAACCCACAGCCAAATTTACACTTCAGCTACCTTTCACCCCATGAAGTGATTAAACTCATAAAAATGAACAACCCTCAACCACGCCTTGACAACATCGACTACCATATTCTCAAACTGGTGTGTGAACCCATCGCCCGCCCTCTATCCAATATCTAGAGATGCAGCGAATTTAAAATTCGCCAGTGAAGTTGTGGCAAAGTGGCTGATTTTGCTGCACAGAGTAATCTGTGAATTTCTCCTGTGTTAGCCTGATTTCACCAAGGCAAAATTTCACCTGCGGAAGGTGAACCTTCACCTTGTAAGGCAGGCAAAATTGCACCTGCAGAATGGCAAAATTTCACCTTGTAAGGTGAAATTTCGCCTCTAAAAGCCAAATTTTGCCTTGCAAAGTGAAATTTCACCAAGGTGAAATTTCGCTGTTCCATAGGTGAAATTTTGTGGTGGAATTTCGTTTTTCACTACACAAAAGGGGCAGAATTCGCAGATTACTCTGCTTAGTGAATTTTTGGCACTTTGCCCACCTCTACCAATATCCTCAACTACTCCCTCTGCACTGGTGCTTTTCATTTGAAATGGAAATGTGCCACCTTAAAACCCTTACACAAATCAGGCTCCAAAAATGATGTGGCCAGCTACAGGCCACTCTTCCTCCTTGCGCCTTTATCCAAAATTATAGAGAAAATCATGCTTGCTCAAACCCTGGAATTCCTAGACAAATACAACTTACAATCGGACTCTCAACACGGATTCAGGGCTGGCCAGAACACTGAGACTGCATGTGTTAAGTTCACTAACTATATTGAAAAGGCTAATGATGGTCTCTTCACCGTCTCTGTGTTTGTGAACCTCACAAAAGCCTTTGACCTTGTCGACCATAAAGTACTCCTCTCTCACCCTCTCACGGCTCAATTTCAAGTTCAAGTTCAAGTTTATTAGCAGGAACAACTCCATTGAGCATGCTTATTTACAAGGAGGTCCTGAACGGACAATTTGGTATAAGATATACAACTAGCAAATGGTGCAAATAATTTCTCTGCAGATGTTGTCAAATGGTTCTCTAACTACCTCAGCCTCAAATCTCACAAAACGGTTGTCACAGGTGAATTCTCTGACATTTGTCCCATTAAGTATGGTAGTCTGCAGGGCTCCATTCTGGGACCCCTCCTTTTTTCCCTCATAGTTAACTCCCTCCCTGAAATTTGCAGATACACAGAGGTCATCCTGTACGCTGATGATAATGCCACACTTTTCTGCAAAGATAAAAATCCCTCTTCCCTCCTCGACAACCTACAATAAGATTTCTCCAGGTTCCACACCTGGTTCTCTTCCAGGGATTTAATCAATGCAAAAACAAAACAAAAAAAAAACAAGTCAATGTTTTTTCCAGAACCAGAAAAAAATCAGATTTTTAATTTACTCTCACAGACATTGATGGCAACCACATTGAAAGAGTCTCGGAGTTCAAATACCTTGGCCTCCTCCTTGACTGAAACCTCACATACAAACATATTAATCAGCTTATAAAAAAGCCCACCAAAGACTTGGAATGCTTTACACAGTTAAACAGTTCCTAATCTCCAAATCAAAGGCCTCCTTGTCAATAGCTTCCTCCTCCCCATCCTTGACTATGGCACCTTAATTTAATACCCTCCCTCTCTCAAAAACGCCTTGCTAGGCTAAGGGCCGCCTATCACAATGCTATTCGGTTCACCACCGGCCTCCCAAGATTGACCCGCCACTGTGATCTATACAACACAGGAAACTGGCCCCGTTTGGAGGACAGGATGGACAGTAAAATCCTAACCTTCTTCTACAAACTTCTTTGGGGGGCATTTACTAAGCAGCATTGTCTCCATTTTCTCTAGGTTTGCCCCCACCAGATCCACCAAACTATCCTCCATTCACTCTTTCTCTCTCCCCTTTTGCCACACCGCTCAAGGACAGCAAATCCTCCCCTACAGGGGTGTAAAACTCTTTAATAGCTGCCCCCCATCTCTTGTGCAGTGTTCCTCGATCGCTTCATTCAAGCACAGCCTAAAGTGTCTCCAGGCCAGTTCTAACTGCTGTAAGTCTGCCAGATTTTGATTGCACGTAAACTTATGCCTTCTGCTTGTTCATGCTCGTTGCTTTATACTTGTATATATTTGTTAATACCAGCGTACTTCTGAACCACAATATTATGTCTCTGCTAACATCTCTGGATAGATTTTTTTGTTTTTGTATGCCTGTGTATCATGTACTGTGTTTCTGTTTTTTCTGTAACTGGACACTTGTGAAAATGGGCAATTTTGCTCACATGCCTTTCCAGTATAAAAAATAAACTGAAACTGAAACTTTGGGCATTTATAGTTTTGCAAATATCTTCATTATGAGGAATATGCAGTGTAGTTAACCATGATTAATCTTATCAGACACAATATTATATGGTGCTGTACGACAACAGTGACATAGTTACCGTGGTGCAGCAGCATTCTGACATCACGGCTGTGGTGCAACAGCATCTGAAAATGTATGGATTTCCATACACAACAGTGAACCATATACTGTACATCTTTAACTTTTCCTAAACTGAATTTCAGAATATTCCATTCTGTATGACAGAGGATGAATTTTCCTGGTTTTCCCACGAGTTGTTTTACATAGTTTTTCGCCTCCTCTAACAGGATAGCGGTAAGGATATAGCATAAGATGTCAGAGTCATGTAAATGTGGTGGCACAGTAGTCTCCCAAGTATAGTACAGAGGAGGTAAGGGGGAACCTGCCACTGATATAGATGGGCTCTTCTTGAAGGCTGGCAGGAGACAAGGCCCTCGACGATGGGGAGCCCAATGGGCCAGTTGAGGGATAACATCCTTGAATTCTGGCCTGCATGTGTAGCACCCTCTGACGCGGGAAGGGTGCATGACACACAGCTCTGGAGCTATTCCTTAGGCCTCGGATGCTGTAGTCCCTCTGGAGGCGGTGCCCACCTTTTAAAACGTGGCAGGTGTGCCTTGTGGAGTCCACTGGGGGGCAGTGGATGGGCGGGGGAAGGTTAGGCTCACCTAAAAAGAGGCTTGTTGACACTATCGAGCTGTGCACACCACACTATTACTTGTTCTGGTTATTTATAATAAACATGTGGTTGTGGCTATGTCTTCCAAAACACTGTGTATGTCTCTTCTGTTCAGGTAAAGGGGATAAGGAACCTACTAAGACAAAAGTTCTTTGCCTCTCAGACGTCACCTGTTCCTGCAGCGTTTCCTGCCCTGAAGTCATACTTCTCTGTTTGTTGTGGCATCAAAATAATTACAATGGCAGTATGTTGTGAGGCCAGAAAAAAAGGTTTCTGACTTCACAGGCGGTACTCTATAAGCAGCATGAAATGATGGAGTCTAAGGAGAAAGATCTAATTTTCATGAACATTTCTTCAGTAATAAAAATGGAAGGGCCTGAAAATCAAATTTTGTGGGAATTTGGTTTAACTTATTTTTGCTGAGGCCAACTATAAACGTTTTGCTGAAAACCAAAAAAAATTCTCTTTCCTTAGAAACATAGAGGATGATGGCAAAAAAAGACAAATGGTCCATTTAGTCTGATCATATTACCCTATCTTACCCCAGGACCTATGGTCTCTGTGTGGTCTACACTTATCCTATTCCCTCTTTTGTTCTTCTTGTGACCACCTCCCTCGTCCTGCTGAGTAACTACTATACCCTTAGCTCTGTCCCAGCCTGTTTGAAGCCATTTATGGTTCTGGCACCCACCACCTCTACCAGTAGACCATTCCATGGTGTAGCCACTGTTTCTGTAAAATAATTCTTCCTCACATCTTAGTTAAAAAGCCCACCCCCAACCTCCACTTGTGACATCATGTCCTAGCTTCTCTGTTCCTGGTAAATAGCTTTTCTCAGTTCACCTTATTTATTCCATTCAGGAACTTGAAGGTCTCAGTTATATCCCCCCTCTCTCATCTGGTTTTGAGTGAATACATGTTCAGTGCCTTTAGTCGATATTCATAGGACCTGTCTTCCTGGCCCTGAATCATCTTGGTCACCCTGCGTTGTACTGTCTCTAGCCTGTTCCTGTCCTTTTCTAGATGGGGACTCCAGAACTGGGCACAGTACTCCATGTGTGGCCTCACCAGTGACTTATGCAGAGGTAACAGTACCTCCTGCTTCCTACTGTTAAACCCTCTTCCAATACACCCAAGTGCCCTGTTAGCCTTAAGTTATATGCAACAAAAAAAATCATTCATATATACACATCCATCATTCCAAAGATATATCTTGATAAAGTGAAATATCAGAGTTAAGAAGGAGATAATTAGTGATATAGTAATATATACTGTATGATATGTAATAGATAACCCACTTTGAGGTGTGCGGTTGCGCTGTGATATATGCATGCCTGGGTGTGCGTTGCGGCCTTGTGCATCAACCACCCAAGGCATGCGTATATCAGAGCATGACCACACACCTCAGAGTGGGTTATCTATCTTATAAAATGGCAAAATTGTTTTGAGGGGGCACAAGTGCAGGAGTGCGGTCGCACTCTGATATACGCACGGTCATGTAATGCTTTTCTTCCAATAAATTCCAAGCAATTTCCCTACCCATTTTATAAGATGTGTTATACAACAGGGGTGAGAAGATATGCCATTCTTTATTTCAGCATAAAACCACCACCATGAGATATTACACTGCTGACATCACCAGAGTGTGATAACCAGAGTTTTCTCCAGTTATCACACTGTGATGACATCATCACAGTGTGATAACTGGAGTTCTCTCCAGTTATCATGCCCCTGTTGTATAAAATGGATACATGATGTGCACACGTATAATATGGAAAATATTTTCACTCCTGCACAGTGACCTCTAGATACTCACTCATGGCTTCACCACTCGTGAATATCCAGAGGTCACTCTAAAGGGGTGAAAATATTTTCCGAATCACACTCATGCCCATCAAGTATCACCTTATTATACTGGCATGGTAGTGCCAGTATATTAGGGTTGAGTTACGTTTCTGTGCCCAAACTCATTTTAATAGCTTATAGCTTGCACATCTTAGTCCCTAAGACTCTGAAAATTGGCATGCACTCTTTCTGTCCTAGGGACTAATTTTATTCAAAATTGAAACAAAATCGGCTTGCTAGTTTCTAAATTATAAATGACTGAATTTATGTAAAATAACCCAATTTTAAGAAGTTTTTTGTGCTGAGATAATGAAACAAATACAGTTTTAAAACCTGACACTTTAAAGAGCAGCTGGTGCCTACAGGATAACTTAAACAAAACACAATATTTAGACACAGTTCTGTTTATATTTCATATTAGTGCTGTATTTTTCCTCCCCATTATTTATTACTGAGGTCATTTGCATGAAAACAGGATCTCTGCTCCTGAAGAGTTAATCTATTCCTGTTGCTTTCTTCCCCACCTGAGATCATAATGCACTGCCTGTGACATCACAGTTACTCCCATGGCAACAGACTGTGATGTCACAACAGAGGATTATGACTTGAAGTAGGCAGTAAGCTATAGAGGCAGAGGAACTCTAACAGATAAGACTATGTATTCGAGCAAATTTCCTCTGTAATAAAAGATGGGGATGAGAAATCTATAGAATATATTTGGAATGCAAACTGAATTGTACCTAATTATTATGTTTTTCAAAGTTTTCTTAGAGACGTCAGCAGCTCTTTAAGGTTCCCTAGATCTTGGCCCCAAATATGTTTTGTGGTGAAAAAAGGCCAAATTAAAAAAGTTATGTACTAATTTCACCTTCAGTGAACACTGCATAATTGGAGGCAGTATGGCACAGTGGGTTAAGGCTCTGAGCTGCAAATCTGGAGACCTGGGTTTGAATCCCACAGCCCCCTAGGTGCATACTGTGAGACCCTGAGCAAGTCACTTAATTTCTTTGTGCTCCCAGGTTGCACCTGCAAACAAGCTTTCAGCTTAGTGTGTCTTACCTGGTAAAATAATTGCTAAAAAAAAAAAAATTGGTAATATTTTGTGTGCGTAAAGTCCAGCTTCCTCCCTCCCTCCTTTTCCAGGTACACATGGTCCAGGTCCCTCTAGTCGCTGAACAAAGAAGCCCTAGTGAGTGACCTGGCTGCAGCTAACTGTACCCCATGCTGCTCTGTCCCAAACATCGATGTGACCCTCTCCCCT
Source organism: Neoceratodus forsteri (assembly GCA_016271365.2). Lineage (NCBI taxonomy): Eukaryota > Metazoa > Chordata > Ceratodontiformes > Ceratodontidae > Neoceratodus > Neoceratodus forsteri. The sequence goes on along the minus strand of CM057452.1, from coordinate 332,205,508 downwards.
TTGCACTCTGCTTTTATTTCTGTCTAGGACAAACATGCCTCCATCAGGAAATCCAGAGTTAAATCCTCTCACCACCCCTGGTTCTCCTATGATCTCATAGACATGTGCAAGTCTCGTGATCACACATGGGCCAGATATAAATTATCCCACTCCCTGTCAGACCTCCTCTCTTACAGGGTTAGGAACTCTTGCACAAAGGCTGTTCATACCGCCAAGTCCCTATATTTTAAGGGCAACCTCCTGAGTAATCTTAACTGCCCTGCCAAATTTTGGAAGGTGATTTCACTCTTTTTTTTGATCACCCAGCTCAGTCATCTCCCCCAGTCTTCATGGTTTATGGCTCACCAGTATCTGACCCTCCTTCTTTTGCTGCTCACTTCCATCTGTTGCTGCTCACTTCAATGAGTTTTCTACCATTTGTGCTCTCCCGACACCCCACTCTCAATTCCTGGCTCCTCTCCTCTCCCTCATCTCCTTCCCTTACCTCACTCCCCCTGGAGTTTGATTTTCCACCTGTCACTCCCAAGGAAACCCTGCTTGCCTTTTCCTCACTCAACCCATCCAAATAGTTCAGATGGTTTGGACTACACACTTCTCCATCTGTCAGCTCCTGCCATCACCTTCCCCCTTACTAACCCCGTAAACCTCTCCTTTACTCTTGACACTGTACCTCAGTCTTGGAAGATTGCCAAGATTCTCCCCCTCCACAAAGGGGATGATCCCTCCTCCCCTGGCAACTTCTGCCCTATCAGCCTCCTCCCCTCTTTTGTAAAGCTGCAAGAAAAACTGGTCTACTCACAGCTTGCAGACTTCCTCCACTTCTATAACTTCTTGCCTTCTTTCAGTCTGGTTTCAGAATGTACCACTCCACTGTCTCCTCCCTACTGTGGGTCACTGACTCCCTCCTCTCTGGGATGGATCAGGAGTACACTGCAGTGCCCATTTTCACTGATCAGACCAAAGCTTTTGACTCAGTATCCCATTCACTCCTCCTGGACAAGCTGAGCTCTGCCAGACTCTCAGTCCCCACTGTCAACTGGTTCCTATCTCTTGGGCCGTCAACTGTCAGTACATGTAAGAGATGCCCTGTCCCTGCACCTACCGCTCCCTCTCCATGCTGGGGTCCCACAGGGCTTCATTCTGGATTTTCCATCTTCCTAAATGACCTCTTCTCTGCCTGTGTCAACTCACATATTCACATATGTGCAGATGACACAGTTACACTTCCAGTCCCTTGACTACATCTGTGGAAGTCTTGCTACATCAAGGCTTTCACAATGTTTTGCACTGGTTCCAGTCTGGCCAACTTTGAGTTGACACTAAAAAAACAATATCAATTACATTTTGTACTAGCCAGAAGCTGGCAAGGCTCTCCGTCCTCTCCATTTTTCCCATGCTGGATGGCAGCCCCCTTGATCTCAATTTCAAGTACCTCGGTTTGTGGTTAGATAGCAAGCTTGACTTCTCTGCCCACATTGATGTCATCCCTGCCAAGCTCTGCTCCAAACCCAGTGCCCTACACCACATAAAGGACTGCCTTTCTCCTCAGGTCCTCTAGGAGCAGGTCACCAAAATGGTTCTCCTGGGTTTCAGATATGTAGATGTGATCTATCGCACCGCCCCCTCCATTTCCCTTGCTAGACTGGACGTCCAGTACAATACCTTCTGCCACTTTGCTACCAACTCACCATCTCATACCCACCACTGTTCCCTATAGTCATCCTTATCCATCCTCCCTCTCCCCTCATGTCACCAGTCCCACTGTGCTTCCATCATCTCTTAATACTGGTTTGTGTCCCACCCCTCATACCTATCCTCACTATTCTCCCTAATCCCTTCCTCCTTCTAGTCTTTACGCTCTAGGGACCTTCGCACCTTCTCCGTCCTCCACTCTCAATCCTCAGCTGTAAAATCCGCATTGTCCTATTGCCTCCTCTCCCTCTGAAACCAGCTATCTTCCTCCATCCGTCTCTCTGCCTCCCTTCCCTTCATCAGCCATCAGCTAAAACTTATCCCATCTCCCCCTGCTCCTGCCAAACCTCAACCTGAACCCTTCCTAACCTTTTCCCTGCAATTCTGCCCTCCCCTTACCTTTCCCTCCCCCTAACTACATGTTTTTGGCTATTTCATGTGTAGTTTAATCAGCCTGTTTCACTACTCCCCTCAAGCCTGTGCCAGTCTTCACTCATTCAGGCACTAAGCGCTTTTTGATCCCTTCCGGCCATGTGTGCACTGGCAGCACAGCCCCCATCATTAGGGCACCACATGGCCAAATTCGTTACCTCCTCCCTGAGGTCCAGCCCCCCGAAGTTGGAATATTTAGAAAGGGGGAGTCTGGGCGGCGCAGGGGGCACAGCCCCCAACAAACAGAGGGGACTGTGACATTGGGACTTGGCGCCCTAATGACCGGGTGTGTCACGAGCGGCTCCATACATGCCCAGAACCCCTTTTGATCATATCCAACTGCATGGCTGATTTGTATGTTAATATATTTGCTCTCTGTTTTATGCAACTGTCTTGCTTTCTTGTTTGTTCTGCACTCTACTATTGCATTCTATTGTCATTGTTATTGTAACTACATCAGATGACTTCCTGTGATCTTTGTAATTGTGTTCTCCCTCTTCCTTCTTCTCCAGGTCGCACCTGAAAACGAGCTTCAGCTCAGTGTTGCTCCCCTGATAACCAATTTAAAAAAAAATAAACAAACATTTAGTGCCAGTGTGCACCACACACAAAGGAAAAAATGTGATGGAAAAAATATATATGAAACAACCTGAACCTTCTTTTCATTTATGAATACAGTTAACTAAACAGGACATTAAGCACGACTGAAAACAAAAAAACATGTATGGTAATCATACACAACGAGGCTGTGGTTCTATCAAGGGGTTGAGATGACAGCATATGAAACTCAATAGTGAAGCTTCGAGAAGTCGATGCTATTATCTCGACCCTGAGATGAAACACATGCCAAGTTTTGTGGTTGACCATATTTTATTTTATGTAATACAGTATATGCTTTTTACACAGGAGTCTCAGAGGCCCTCCCAAAGTAAAAACAAATAAACTTGTCATTTCTTTGTTCTGTTCTATGATCAAAATTAAATTTATGGACTTTATTAACAAGTTAAAAAGTGCAGCTTTAGGCATTGGGTAATTAGTAAGCAGCTGGATATGCAGTGAATGAAGAATTTAAAATTGTATGACCTTTGAATTATGCTGAAAAAACTGTTTGGAGTGTGCACAGCACTTAGGAATGTGTACAACAGTTTAGAATGTGCACAACAAGGATTTTGAGCAGGCTGATTTTTATACAGAAGAAAGGCTAATCTTATACTGTAGAATAGTGTGTGGGAAATCATGCACAACAAGGCTATGTTTCCACTGAGGGGTTGGCATGACGACAGACTGGCCTCAAGAGCGAAACTCGAGAGACTCCTGGCGTCATGGAAACCCCAAGGTGGAAACACAGCCTTGTTGTGTATGGTCTCCAATGAACTTTTCTGTATAGTGTATGGGACACCCACAAAACTCACACTGACAGCAGTTCAGATAAAACAGAAGAGAAAAAAACATACGGTCATACATTCCTGTTTGTGACAGCAATAAAAGGAAGAGTAGCACAATCAGCGGACTGCCACATGTGCCCCTCCCCCCAACCAGTTTATGACTGCAATGAAATGAAGAGCACTGGGACCAGTGGACTCCCACATGCAGCCCACCCATCCCCCTACCCCACCTCCCGTGGAGGTCAACAAACAGCAAGTAAATGCACTAAATCTGGGTAACAGAAACCGATCTGTGTTTGAGCTGTTTAATTTGTTCCTGTGACCAAATGCTCCTGCCTTCCACTAGTTACCTGAGTTAAAAATATAAAAAAAAAACATTTATTCAGGGTAATATACTGGAAAAGGTCTTTGTGGTTTAATTGTGTCAAAGCATGATATACCATGCACTGTGAGGGAGAACTGTGAGCAGCTGAGGCGCGGCTCAACAGCTCAGTCTACCGATTTATGTTTTTGCTGCTCAGCAGCATAACGTACCTACTGCAGTAGACCAGCTTTTCATTCTGCTTCAGTAGGTACGTCACTTCTGCCGCAGAACTGAGTTTTCCAATGAATGGATTTTTATACCCCATACGCTATAAAAGGCTTGTGTTGTTTTGAGCCACCAGACCATCTTCCCAAACATTACCTCTAAAGTTAACATCACTTTATTTTGTATTAACTAACCCACTTTAGCAATATGCCAACAGTTCTCAAACTTTGTCATAGTGAGCCTCCCCTAAGCCATGGAAAAGATGTTGAGCCTCCCCCAAAATACTGAAATATTTTTGGGCCTCCCCATAGAAAAATAGCCTACTTTTCATAGGTACATCAGGAATAAATTGAAACCTCTTTGCATAGCTGGCTCTAATGACAACGTATTTGCTCCAATATTTTGACTCTCGACTCACTGTTACCCCTTACAGCCATACCATCATGTGTCATAATGCTTTTTCTGTTTTCCCTTTAACTGGAATAACCTTCCTGCCAACCTCTGCCTCTCGCCCTGCTCTTAAGCAACTTCTCAGGGATCATTTTGCTCCCTCCTGCTCGTATTCCTAGTATCTGCATGGTTAACTCTTGCATTTGGACAGTTCTGCTGCCAGTCTAATTGATCAATTGTTCCTCACATTGTTAGTTTATTGTTCTTAATTTGTTTGTACTTTTATTCATTTTGTATTGCTTGAGTGTTTAGCAGTTACATTTTGAATTGTATTCTCTCACTACCCTTCCCTGGGTACACCTGAAATAAGCCATGGCTCGGTGTACAGTACCTTCCCTGGTCACAGACTTGTGAATAAATACATAAACTCGCCTACTATTATCCTCTTTCAGTTTGCCTTATCCCTTCACACAAAATCTATAAAGTTCAAAATTGAAATATAATACTTTTTCAAGACTTGCTTGAGCCTCCCCTGGAACAGGTTGGGGCCTCCCCAGGGAGGCTGGCCTCACCATTTGAGAACCCCTGCAATATGCCAATGAACAAGACAAAAGATTGATGAACTGGATTAGTTAAAGGGGAACTGTCCTCACTAAGGGCCCCACACCCAAATGTGGGGCTGGTCCCAATTTGCAATTTGTGTGCAAAAACATTTGCTTTATTTACTGTTTACTGCAGTATTGTAGATTGGATCAGGCTGATTCTGCTGACTCCCAAGTTGACATTTGCTGTAGCAAGTAATCCTAGAATCCGTTGCAGTGATGTCAGAGCTGGGCTGCAGCAGTGGGATATTCAGTAGCTACAGTGCACGTTACAGTTTTTATAAGTTCTGATTTTTATTTTCTTTTTCTGGTCCCTTTGTCCTCCCGCGGGTATGTAAAGTGACAGAGGACTGTACTTAACTCCAGGAAACAGCTGGACAAGCAAAACATCTGATCTGATCTAATACAAGCTCTAACATGCACTACAAGCTATTAAACCTCCCACTGCTACAGCCCAGCTCTGACATCAGCTGCAGTGGATTCTGGGATTTCTGGTTACAGCAAATGTCAGCTTGGTAGTCAGCAGAATCAGTGTGCTACAATATAGTATACTACAGTGAACAGTATGAAAAAACAAATTGTGCAAAAAGTACAAATTGGGACCAGCCCCGCATTTGGGTGTGGGGCTCTTAGTGCTGACTGTTCAACTTTAAGAAAAAGTACAGTAATGTTACTGCTGTAGGTAATGTTTGTGAATTCAGGTGTAACCCCTAGGTGACGCTATCCCAAGGGCTACTACCCCTGCCTGCTTGGCTAGTAGCAGGTTAAGGGACCTGAGTTCTGAAATGGGTGCCTCCACCCGGAGGTCAGGGTTGGTAGTGGTCAAGCTAACCTGGGCACAGCTCTCCGGGACACTGTAACCCCCTCTTTCCCCTCTAGTGGCCTGAACACTGTACAATAATCACTTTCACAATACCCCTGGTACACCACACAAGTACCCACTCTGTTTGCACTTACCACCAGGGCTGATTCCTCTGGCTCGACCCTGGGGTCCCCTGTAAAACAAGGTTATGCACAGCAAATAGCAACAGTACAGTACTTTGAGCACAAACTGGAACCACAGTCAGATTACATGCAGAAAAAGTTAGATCTGATTTATTCAGGGGACTTGAACAAGGAAGGGGCAAAATCAGGTTGATTAGCTTAAAGGTTATATCAATCAAGCAGTTATGCATGCGCTTTGAGTCCCCCCACACAGTCACACCTCTGGGTACTCAGGAGGAGAAGAGATGGGCTAGCCAGGACTGTTACCCAGGGTTGGCTGGCATCACAGCAGGTTGGGGCCCTGTGATGGAAAACACAACATGCACAGTACACAATATTTGTAATCTGGAGCCAGAGAGCTCAGTTCGTAAAGGAAACGAAACAACAAGACAATCAGATGACATACTCAAATTAAGCTGCTGTTGCAGGGAGCTACCCTGGTATTTACTCATGATACCCAAGACTGGACACAGGCTGGACGAAAATCGAAACTGCAGGTAGTTGATCTGGAATGCCAGGAGAAGCAGGGCCCACACAAATCGCTGAGGCATCGTTCCTGTTCAAGCGTGGAGCAGGGGGCTGATCCCCAGGCAGATCTCTCGTCGATGGCTTCTCTGTGCAGTGGGTAATCTGGCTGGGCCAGTCTGACAAGGTCCAGACCACATGGAGACAAATTCGGATGCAGTCCGTTTTGGGCTGGATACAACTTCTAGCAAGCAGAACACAGTTCACACAGTGGGGATCTAACTCAAGACCCACTAGCAGCTCATAGCACATTTACATGTAAGGAAATTCTACTGTATCAGGCAAAGCGCACCCCGGTCGCAATTGCAAAGTCTCTGCACACATCGAGAGCTTAGGGGTAGCTGGAACTCCTGACAGGCCGATCGCATTCAGCAAAATCTTCGGTCTTCTTCAGGTTGAGCCTGGACCACTTCAGTAGCTTACTTTAGTCACACAAACTTGGATTTAGTCCAAAATAATTCTTTTCTCTCCCTCTCAGGAGCAGAAGGCAGACATGCAGGCTAAAGACTTAGCCTTTTCACAGTTCTCCCATGCGAATCCACTCAGGATTGCTGCTCAGTATCACTTCAGCTCCTTACTCTTCAGCTTCCAGCTTAGATCTGACTGAAAACTGCAAGCAGCCCGGGACTTCATCAGGATCCGAAAAGGTTTGGTTGGCTGATTTGGCTGTCAGTCAAAGCAAGAGCTCCCCCTTCAGTTGCAAAAAAGGCGCAAAAAGTTCAAAACTACTATTCCTACAGATTTTGACTTCAGACAGCTCCTGTAGTCCGGCTACATTTTAGGTCCCACCAGTACTGGTTGGTCCAATTTGCAGTCTAGGACCAAGATAGTGGAGACAAACAAAACAGTCCTTGCTATAAAGAAAGCAGATTAGACAAACTACATTATCATTATCACTCTAAATGATTTTCAGCAAATAGTTACATCTTTCAACAGAGCTCCCTCTCAGATTACTTAGGGTGCAATCAGGCAGCTCTTAAAGAGACAGTACACAGAGGCTATACAGGCTCTGGTAATCACATTTAAACTGCTAAAACGCAGGACACCAGCCTGGCAGTGAGCATTTAGGCAAGCTCAAGGAAGACTTTTTGGGAACCCCCATTTGTAGGGGGGATACACCCTTCCCTGCCTGGGAAAACTTGGCATCCGCATCAAGTCTGTACCATCATAACATTGAAAATGCAACATATACAGTACAAGACATTTTTATCATTAGCATGCTATACAAGTACTATCTGAGTCATCAATTGGCATAACTTGTCACTTTACTATACATTTCAATGTACTCCACTATATCATTTCCATTCTGACAATACATTATGCATATTTCACATAGATAAATTGAACATTACTATACAGAATCATGTAATGACTTCTTGTACTCTAAATAATGCAAGAGGGGGCCCTTCCCTATAAGCTAACTTGGGGCTGGATGGGGCAGGAGCACCATAGTGAGAGGGTAGAACATGTAACCTGGAATGGGCCGTCAAACTCAATTTGGGCAGTGAGCTCTGAGGGACATAAACACCTTTGTGGACTACATTGAGAGGCAAATCCACTGGCCTCCGGGGAATCGTAACTGAAGCACACCACTGGCTTGACAGCTCGGCCAGTCTTTCTGGGGTGAACAACCACAGTCTCTGTACTTTCAGCAATGGTCTTGGAGCTTTCATCACTTGTGAGGTGCCTCTGCATGAAGGGGAATGTCCAAGCTGGGAGCGCTGTCAGCCCCTTGCTCTGTAGTCTGTTTCTACAACACTTGGCTCATTTTGAAGACACTCTGGCACTGAAGGGTGGTTGTTAGCACTCTCATAGTGTTCCTCAAGTTTTGGCATGTCACCAGAAAGACTCATACCATCAGCCTCTCCTTCAGGCAAATCATACAGTTCCACAATACACAAAGACTCAGCATCCTCAGACGTGATACTTTGCACTTCACTTTCCGGGAGCATTGGCTCCAAGGATGATGCCAGGGGGTTAGGCAGTCCAGAAGGCCCAGCTTCATCCCCATAATTGAACATAGGATTTCCATGAAACAACTGACTCAGTTCATATGAGGGGTAATGGGCATTATCACACTCACTGTCATCCGAGTTAGACTGGCAGTCACTATCATTCTGGGCCTGCTGCGGGGGAAGTCTTAAATCGGCAACCACGGGGTCAGGCTGACTCTGTTTCTTTCTTGCAGCAGCATGAGTCACTAGTCCAGGGGAATCAACCTCGGTGGGTTCAGCCTCAATTATAACTTGACCAATAGGTAGCAAGTGGTTACAGTGCATGGTTTCGACAGCTTTGGAGTTATTCTGTGGGCGCACTTTGTACACTGGCAAATCATCCAGCTTTCCAACTATGACATGGGGAAGATGGTGCCATCGATCAGCAATTTTGTGTTTACCATGCAATCCTAAATTTCGCAACAACACACGGTCTCTGGGCCTAAGCTCTTGAGCCTTTACTTTTCTATCATGTCTCTCTTTGTTGGCTAGATTTCTTTTGGCGGCCATTGACTGGGCCAGTTGATAAGCATGGTTCAATTGAGCTTTCAGTTTTTGTACATATTGCAGGTAATCTTTGGCTCGGACCCCATCGGGAGAAACCCCAAAACAGACATCAACAGGCAGCTGGGCCTCTCTCCCAAACATGAGGTGGTACGGAGAGAACCCAGTAGCATCATTCTTCGTGCAATTATATGCGTGTACCAAGGTGCTAATCTGCTGGCTCCATTTATGATTATCTTTTGGGTGGAGGGTGCCTAGCATGTCTAGCAGGGTGCAGTTAAAGCGTTCTGGTTGAGGATCCTCCTGCGGGTGATAAGGGGTGGTTCTTGACTTTCGCACCCCCCATAGTGACAGCATTTCTTTGATTAGCCGACTCTCAAAATCCCGGCCCTGATCAGAGTGAATTTGTTGGGGGTCACCATAGTGGACGAAGAAATTTTCCACTAGCACCTTGGCCACGGTAGACACTTTTTGATCTTTGGTGGGAAAAGCTTGTGCATACTGTGTGAAATGGTCTGTAACCACCAACACATTGCCAATGTTTCGCTGATCAGGCTCTAAACTCAAGAAATCTATGCAGACTAGTTTCATTGGGGTGCTGGTAGTAATGTTGACAAGGGGTGGGATATTCAGAAGGGTTGCGTAGGCGCAACTAGTGCCTTGATGCGATATTCAAAAGGGAAAGTCGTGGCACAAATCCCGATCTGGGTCCGCATCAATAATGTATGCCGCGCAGGTGGGGGTGCATGCCCATGCATACTCCGCACATCCCGATACTCAGCCCGGGATTTTTTTTATTTTTATTTTTATTTATTTAGTTGTTTAACCAGGTATAGCACACTAAGCTGAAAGCTTTTTTTACAGGAGCGACTTGGGAGCACAAGGAGGTTAAGTGACTTGCTCAGGGTCACACAGTATGCAGGTAGAAGCTGTGGTGAGCAGATGCAGGAACATCCCCTACCTGCGCTGCACACAGTTGAGACAAAAAAAGAAGGAGCAAGGGCTGGCCACCCACAGGTGAACTGCCATATGGCAGGGCGCAACATGGCAGCCTCCAGCTGTGGGTGGCCACGCGAGCTCTGGAGCCAGGGTCTGTCGGCTTCGCCCCCCCGCCCGATCACAGGCAATGGAAAAGAAAGATAATCCTTGGTGGTCCAGTGGACCGCTGCCAACTCAATCACCAGCAATGTATAAATAACACCATCCCTGGTGGTCCAGTGGACCAATTCCTGCCCAATCGCGTGCTCAGAATACAGAAATATCTCCCCAGTGGTCCAGTGGACTGCTTCCAGCCCAATCATGGGCACAAGTAAACAAATACTAAGTAACTACTCCCTGGTGGTCCAGCGGTACCCCCTCCCCACCCGCCCACTGGGCACTGCACCCGCTCCCCAATCAGCGGCAGGCGGCAGCTGCACACCATAAGCCGACCAGCTGCCGCCGACTGACGGTGTACAGTACAGCTGTATGCCCATTGGTCTACAGTGTGGGCCAATGGGTGTACCGAACTGTACTGCCTGATCCCAATAGCGGGTGGATCCATTCGCCGCCGGGACTGTAGTACAATGATACAGTCTGCGCCCTGGCCGCTGTGGACAATAGTGATGTGCTGCGTTAATCGTCGTGGTGACTGGGCGGCTTTTAATGGTGAGGAGCTACCGCCAGCGCCACTGACTGGGGAGGAGGCGGGTGGCAAAACTCAGTGAGCAGGCGAGAGGCCACTGAACCGCAAGGCTAACAAGTGTTTGTGCTTATGCCCATGACTGAGCCAGGAGTCGATCACTGGACCACAGGGGATCTACCGCTTTATTCTGAGGCCGAGATCGGGCAGGATTCGGTCCACTGGACCACCAGGGATGGAGTTATTTATACATAGCCTGCGATCAGGTGTTGGGGCATGTTGCTGCCGAGGGGCAGGGGGCATCAGTCCCTGACAGCTGCAGCCTGGCAAGGGTCCAGGTGCAAGTCGCGGGGGATCGGCGCACCTGCATGTAAATGGGACCATAATGACATGCAAATGGCCCCATTTGCACCTTGCATGCATTATGGCCCCATTTGCATGTCCACCACTGAATATCATGATTGCTGCGCCTAGCGCAATGGCACTTGTGCTGGCGCATCCCCATGCTCCTCCCTGGCCACTTGCACTGGCACAGTGCCACTGTGCCTTGTGCATCGCGTGTGGCCATGGAGCAATATTCAACGGTGCTGAGCCATGGCGCAGCACCATTGAATATCACCCTATCAGTGCCCTGGCGCATCCCAGTTGCACTGCGCCCAGGCTTGCGCCACAGCCTGGCGCAGTCTGAATATCCCACCCAAGGGGGGCAGCCCTCTGAGGCTGGGCTTTTCTCTGCAGGTAGCGACTACAAGTCCTTACATGGTGCTCAACATCTGTCCCCATCTTGGGCCAGTAGAATCGAGATCTTACTAGGTCAAGGGTCCGGTCGATTCCGAGGTGGCCCATATGATTGTAGAAGGACCTCAGTACCAAATCTTTGAAGGCTGTGGGCAGGACCAATTGTTGCTTGTCTATTTGGCCACCCCAATCTACAGTCTCTCTATACAACAACTGATTAAGCAGCTTCAACCTGGGGCCTTCTTTAAACAATAAAGCGGTTTGCAGATCAGAGGAACGCAACTTGGACACATCTTTTCCTGCATGAAGGGTGTCAAGTGCTGGCTGAATCATAGGATCTCGAGATTGAGCCCATTGAATGCTGTCATTGTCAAACTGAGGTAGTGCACTAATATCTAGAGCAGAGAAGTGGCATTATGCAGCTGGTATGCAGGGGTCAGAGGGGCCCAAGCAATCTAGTAAGCAGTCTGCTGTGTCCGTAGACATCTGTTCATTTCTATCAAACTTTTGGCACAATGCTCAGATGTCAGGTTCAGACAGCCTGACCCAGTCACTCTTGGAAAGGGGCCTCCGGGATAGGGCGTCAGCACCAATATGATTCAGGCCAGTCGGTATTCGACAGTATAATCATATGTTGACAATGCAGAAAGCCACCAGTGCCCATGGCGTTTAACTTAGCTGAAGTCTGTACATAGGTCAACAGGTTATTGTCAGTCCTCACCAATATTTTCACCCCATAGAAGTAATCATGAAACTGGTCAACACTGGCCCATTTTAACGCAAGGAACTCCAACTTGTGCACAGGGTAGTTTCGCTCTGACGGGGTCAAGCTCCTACTGGCGAATGCCACTGGTCTCAAACCATCTTCATGGTCTTGATACAGTACATTTCCTAGACCCTGCAGACTGGCGTCAGTATGCAGCACATAGGGTTTGGTGGGATCAGCATAAGTGAGTATGGGGGCATGGGTGAGCTGGTATATGACTTTGTGGAAAGCTGCTTCAAAGTCAGGCATCCAACGGGACCCGAAAAGTTCACCTGGGTGGAAATATGCTTTGTCTGGTTCTTTGGCAGCCCCTTTTTTGTGTTTTTGATTGGTAGGAGGGTAACCCTGGGTAAGATTCAAGAGTGGCCGAATCACTTTGGAATAGTCCTTTATGAACCAGTGGTAGTAGCCACAGAATCCTAGGAAATGTTGTAGTTCTTTCAAATTGTGGGGCTGGGGCCAAGTAGTCAAGGCTTCAACTTTTACTAGGATCAGTCTCTATCCCCTCTGTAGACACTATGTGCCCCACATACTTCACAGAGGTTTGGAAAAACTGGCACTTGTCAATGGACAGCTTGAGGCCAAAATCTTCCATTCGGTCTAGTACTTTGAATAGTCAACTCTCCTGTTCCTCTAGGGAGCTCCCAAACACAGTGACATCGTCCAATTACACCAGGCATTCCAGCAAATTCATGTCTCCCACCGCTCGTTCCATCACTCGCTGGAAGGTGGCTGGGGCGCCCGATATCCCCTGTGGCATTCTCAGGAATTTGTAGAACCCCAAAGGACAGATGAAGGCTGTCTTTTCATGGTCATCCGGAGCTATCGGAATCTGGTAATATCTACTGCGAAGATCCAACGCTGAGAACCATTTGCTCCCATTCAAACAATCCAGAGCATCTTGTATATTGGGCATGGTGTATTGATCAGAGATGGTCCGCCGATTCAGAGTTCGATAATCAACACACATTCTCACAGATCCGTTCTTCTTATGCACAACCACAATGGGAGAAGCATATGGGCTCCTGGAATCTTGTATCACACCAGCCGCGAGCATTTCCTGCAAGTGTCTCCTCACATCGTCTGTGTCTGCTGGGGCTAGGCGTCGAGACCTCTCTCAAAATGGCTGTTCATCGTGCAGGCGTATGTGATGCTCCACACCCTGGACACATCCCGCATCCCATTCCTTCAACGAAAACACTTGATCTCTCTGGGCAAGTTTCTGGCTAATTCTAGTCTTCCATTCAGCTGGCAATGGGGAGTCACCAAAATCAAACAAGTCGGGAGTCACTCTATCTGTCTTGCCAGGGTGCTTGTTGTTGGGCAACACTGCAGTGTCTGCACAGTGTACTGTAGCTAGGGTGCATCCTCTGTTCACCCGGATCTCCCAATCTGACACATTATGAATCTGGACCATCACTCATCATGCATAGGCATGAGCATGATCTCGCAAGATGCTGGGCTTAACCAATAATCCTTCCGGCAATTTTCCATCGCCTGGTGCATCCAACATCAGTAATTTTGTTCTTGACATCTTTGCAGAGGTGGACCTCCCCTTGAACGGTACACTGGGTGTTAGGGGTCAGTACCATTGAACTGGGATCCTTCTTCTACACCACCTCTACTGGTTCATCCTGGTCCACTCCCTTGGGGTTCTGTTGCAGATCATAGGCCCTCTTGATCAGAGCTGGAATTCTTAGGGCCCTCCCAGTCCATCGCCCTTGTTTCTTGCGACAGAGTTGTGCCAGTCTCCCAAACATGTGGGTGTTGGTCCCAATTAACAGGGGAACACCATCATACCATCCAGTAGGGGGACACACTAAGGCTAGTGTCTTGACTTGCTCCTCTACACAAGTTACAGCTGCAAGAAATGACAACCGGAGGCGGACATATCCTAGGTAGGGATAAGACTTGTCGCTCAGCCCCCACACATGTAGGCCTTCCAGGGATTGTAAGGGCACAGCAGATAAGTGTTTGTCATACCAGTCCTTAAATACAATGGTCACTTGTGACCCACTGTCCAGCACAGTCCGAGTAGGAATACCATTCACAGCCATGGTAGTCTCCATTGAAGGGCCTACTATTTTGGACCAGTCTGGAGGGACAGCAGCAGGGGCCTGGACAGATGATTTAGCCACATAGGGATTTGAGTTACTACTTCTTGAACCCTCACTGCGGTCATTTTGGGCACTCCTCGACCGCTGATTCATTCTCCGAAGCGCACCTTAAAGCCTATATACAACTTTATCTAGGTCTTTTGTGGACCAGCATTCTCTCTTCATGTGCCCATCCTTCCCACAATTATGGCAAAATATGTTTTCTGGGATTTGGGGTGGCCGAGGCATCACACTGGGAGCTGGGGTGGTGGTACTACCAACTGAAAACCTTGGTGCCATCTCTGTCTGCTGTGTGGTGAGCATTTGGAGACATCTCGTCAATTCTCTTACTTCCATAGTCAAGACATCGAGTTTCGAGCTGCTGTCAGCAGGAGATGCCTGGGTGGACACCCCCACCCCCATAGCAGATGCAGTTGGATAAGGGTCGGTGCCTGTACTTGTAGGAGCGGCCTTCATAAAGAGACTGTTTTATTTTCCATGAACTCCCTCAGCTGTTCATTCCATGGCGACACACCCTCATTAGTCCCCACTTCGGAAGGGCCTTCCAATGCCGTGATCACTTGGGCTGCGCTCACCCTAGAATTACAGTCCCCCTCTTCAACTTCAACCTCCCGAAGTTCTTTTATCAAGTCACAATAGTCCGGTGGGTTACCCCTTCTATCTGGGAGCCTTAGTTGAAGGAGCTGCAATTTAGAATGCTTTGCATGTTGCAGTACGTGCCCCAACCTCACATGGTTTAAGTCACTGGCGTCTACCCCACCTTTTAGGTAAGCCTTCTGCAGTGCTCTTTCCAGACAAGTAACATATTCAGAAAAACTTTCCCCTGGCCATTGTTTTGTACCTTGAAATTTCACATCAAGTTCTCCCCTGACTCAATGCTCCCCAAATTGCCTTCGAGTGCAGATAGGTACTTCTGGGCAGATGCATCAGCGTTTGTGGACCTCAGAAATGTAATGGCCTCTAGGGTGGGACCCCTCAAACTTTCTATGATCCTTTTCCATTTTTCAGCCTCCGTACACTGCCATTCAGGTACCAAAGGGGCAACACAATCTATCCAGGTCTCCCAATCATCCTCCCCTTGGGGGGTGGGGAAGGTGCCGGAGAAGATTCTCAACCTTCGGTAAGAGTCTTGACTAATAGCAGGCACAGACATAGGATCCAGCATTGGCATGGGCACAGAAGGAGGGGCAATAATGGGTACTGGAGTGGGAGGGGTTTTGGGGAGGAACACCCCCAGGTGGCAGGAATAGTTTCTTTAAGTCCTCCACAGTTTTCCCTTCCTCCAGCAACAACTTAGCACATTTCTCCTCAAAAGTCTCAGATAGTGGGGGGGGGGGGCTCATTCTCCCCAGGGTCTTTACTGTCTTTAGTTATCACTCTCCAGGCAGTGAGAGCTTCTTTGGGGGTGATAGTCCGTGGCACTTTGGAACTGTCTGCTGGGTCCTTATACTCTGCTAACGCCATGAAACTTTGGGTGAGCAGATTAGCCTGTCAACCTACCACCACAGGGTTTTGTAAACATTCAACCTTGGAAAGTACTCCCTCTACAGTGTCCTTACTGGTAGCCAGGGGAATATCCAGGATAAGTATAGCATTTTGGGGGTCGATCTCCTGCCCAGTACACCACCCCACCAACTGGTGTACTGCCACTTCTGTTGGGGTAGCCATTTATGTTTGACAATAATTTGTAATTTCGGCCACTAGAAGACACAAAATCCCAGCGGTGAGCCTCCAAGATGTAACCCCTAGGCGGCGCTATCCCAAGGGCTCCTACCCCTGCCTGCTTCACTAGTAGCAGGTTAAGGGGCCTGAGTTCTGAAATGGGTGCCTCCACCCGGAGGTCAGGGTTGGTAGTGGTCAAGCTAACCTGGGCACAGCCCTCCGAGACACTGTAACACCCCTCTTTCCCTCTAGTGGCCTGAACACTGTACAGTAATCACTTTCACAATACCCCTGGTGCACCCCACAAGTACCCACTCTGTTTGCACTTACCACCAGGGCTGGTTCCTCTGGCTCGACCCTGGGGACCCCCTGTAAAACAAGGTTATGCACAGCAAATAGCAACAGTACAGTACTTTGAGCACAAACTGGAACCACAGTCAGATTACTCAGAAAAAGTTAGATCTGATTTATTCAGGGACTTGAACAAGGGAGGGGCAAAATCAGGTTAATTAGCTTAAAGGTTATATCAATCAAACAGTTATGCATCGCTTTGGAGTCCTCCCACACAGTCCACCTCCTGGATACCCAGGTGGAGAAGAGATGGGCTAGTCAGGACTGTTGCCAGGGTTGCCAGGCGTCGCAGCTGGTTGGGGCCCTGTGATGGAAAACACAACATGCACAGTACACAATATTTGTAATCTGGAGCCAGAGGGCTCAGTTCGTAAAGGAAACGAAACAAGACAATCAGATGACACACTCAGATTAAGCTGTTGTTGCAGGGAGCTATCCTGGTATTTACTCACGATACCCAAGACTGGACACAGGCTGGACGAAAATCGAGACTGCAGGTGGTTGATCTGGAATGCCAGGAGAAGCAGGGCCCACATGAGTTGCAGAGGCGTCGTTCCTGTTCAAGCGTGGAGCAGGGGGCTGATCCCCAGGCAGGTCTCTCATCGATGGCTTCTCTGTGCAGTGGGTAGTCTGGCTGGGCCAGTCTGGCAAGGCCCAGACCACATGGAGACAAATTCGGATGCAGTCCGTTTTGGGCTGGATACAGCTTCCAGCAAGCAGAACACAGTTCACACAGTGGGGGACTAACTCAAGACCCACTAGCAGCTCATAACACATTTACATATAAGGGAATTCTACTGTACCAGGCAAAGCACTCCCCGGTCACAATCACAAAGTCTCTGCACACACCAGGAGCTTAGGGGTAGCTGGAACTCCTGACAGGCCAATTGCATTCAGCAAAATCTTCAGTCTTCTTCAGGTTGATCCTGGCCCACTTCAGTAGCTTACTTTAGTCACACAAACTTGGATTTAGTCCAAAATAATTCTCTTCTCTCCCTCTCAGGAGCAAGAGTCAGACATGCAGGCTAAAGACTTAGCCTTTTCACAGTTCTCTCATGCGAATCCACTCAGGATTGCTGCTCAGTATCACTTCAGCTCCTTACTCTGCAGCTTCCAGCTTAGATCTGACTGAAAACTGCAAGCAGCCCGGGACTTCCCCAAGATCCAAAAGGTTTGGTTGGCTGATTTGGCTGTCAGTCAAAGCAAGAGCTCCCCCTTCAGTTGCAAAAAAGGTGCAAAAGGTTCAAAACTACTATTCCTACAGATTTTGACTTCAGACAGCTCCTGTAGTCCGGCTACATTTTAGGTCCCACCAAAACTGATTGGTCCAATTTGCAGTCCAGGACCAAGATAGTGGAGACAAACAAAACAGTCCTTGCTATAAAGAAGGCAGGTTAGACAAACTACATTATCATTATCACACTAAATGATTTTCAGCAAATAGTTACACCTTTCAACAGAGCTCCCTCTCAGATTACTTAGGCTGCAATCAGGCAGCTCTTAAAGAGACAGTACACAGAGGCTATACAAGCTCTGGTAATCGCATTTAAACTGCTAAAACGCAGGACACCAGCCTGGCAGTGAGGATTTAGGCAAGCTCAAGGAAGAATGGGAACCCCTCATTTGTAGGGGGGTTACACAGGCCATTGGGCTTATGTTGAGCAGTATAGCTTTAGAATTGCATTATGTTGGTGATTGCCAAAAGCAGAATTTTTAGGCAGTAATTTCTTCTTTTGTGTTGAGTTTTTAAGCATAAGCACATAGAGAAGCAAATAAAAGATCAGGATGAGGGAAAATTGTGACCTGATGCCGTATGCCACTGTTTGTTGTGACATCTCCTAAAGTAATAAAGATCAAATTGTTGAGATACAATATCTTGGGATTTCAAATGTATCAAATACATCAGGAAAACCTACTTACTGAACAAGTACTGGACACTTGGAACAGATTCCTAAGGTACTGAAGGTGGCATCAGCTGATACTTTTACTTCTTTTTTATGTAGAAGTTCTTATCCCAGCCATACTCTGTTGCAATGGTCCCAGGTATATACCTTGCTTCAGGCTGGACCTTCCGTGCTCAAGTCAGGTTCCGCTCTGACTGACATTCCCCACAGCTTTCTCTCTATGACACATGCTCCAGGGGAAGGCTATCCTTCCCCTCAAAGTGGTCCATTTGTATGGACATGATCCGGTGGGGGAAGGGATCAGCACTAGGACCCAACCATCTCACAGGGGCATGGCTGTCATACAGGCACTTAGGTTAAATCCCAATACTGATACTGTAGTGCAGCATGAGGGGATGCTGCGGTCCCATCTGCCTGTTCTGGTGGTAGTTCAGGTGGATGTTAAAGATCCCATGGCACTTCTCAAAAAGAGTAGGGAATTTCCCCGGTGTCCTCAGCAAATTTCCCCCATTCACTAAAAATACCACCAACAGCTTAATCTGGTTCAATGTCATTTGCCATTCATCTATATCCCCCCCCCTCCCCCCGGGACCAGGCTGAAAATAGGCAGAACTGTCTAGTCCTCCTTTCTCGGTCAACAAAAACTAGATTAATAAATATAGATGGTGTGCTGTTTCTTCCCAGCATTGGCATGGGTGGAGCTCCTAGGGCTTTGGCTGCATTCAGTGAAGTCATACTAAGGGAGCAAGCTTCATTAGCCTAGCTGCAAGGGTCACCGTGGCACCAGTTACCCAACACCATCCATCCTGACTGCAGTGCAATGCTCAGCTGGTGCAGCCTGGCTTGCCTGCCTGCCAGCGTGGTGCCCCAGGCTCACTCTTGATCTCAGGTCACCTGCACAGCACTGCAGTACACTGCCACTGGGCTATTGAGGTCGTCCACTTTTATTTATTAGGTACCCAGTCCTGCAGGCTCTGGGCACCTTACGGTACACAATACAACAAGTAGCACAGCAGTATCCACAGCATAATAGCCACATGACTACAATGCTGTAAACACAAATATTACAGTATCAGGGAGCTCGTTAATAAAATGAGAAGGCAATTGAGAAAAGGTGATATGTCAACCCCTTTTGAAGACTTCAACAGAGGGGGCCTCTCTGAGACACTGTGGTAGCCTATTCCAAAGTAAGGGCACCATGATTGTAAATGCCTGGTCCCCAGATAATTTATGTCGGGACCTGGGGACTCTCAGGAGGCCTGTCTCTGAAGAAGGGAGATGACAGTCAGGTGTATAAGGACAGAGGAGCTCATTCATGTAGCCTGGGCCCAGACTGTGTAGGGCTTTGGATATCGACAAACCTATCTTGAATGAGATGTGCCACCTCACAGGCAGATAGTGCAACATCTGCAATACTGCACTGATATGTTAGGAACAAGATGCTGTAACAACCAATCTAGCTTTCTGCACCAGTTGCAAGCGGTGCGTCAAACCTCTAGATAGCCCAAGATAAAGAGCATTGCAGTAGTCCAGTCTAGACATAACAAAGGCATGCTCCAGTGTCATTAGGTCCACGGGACTCAGGTCTAAATCCAGGTGATACTTTTAGACTAGACAAGAGATTCCAACTAAGCTGGTCAGTGAAAGGACTCAGTGAACCAATGGTTTTCTTTTCTTCCTGTGTACGTATTACCTTAAATCACAAATCCAGGGGGATGTGTCAGGCATATGGGATGGGGGGGTAGGGATGCCATTAGACACTGGGGATATGTGCCAGGCATAGGGGACAGGTGTCGTGGGGTGGTGGTGCAACTAGACACCAGGAATATGTGTTACATTATGGGATGGGTGATCAGAGTGTGGGTGCCACTGAACACCAGGGCTTAGGTAATATATGTAAATGGAAGATCGGGGGGGGTTGGGGAACCACTGGACACCAGAGCCTAGGTAATATATGTAGATGGTAGATTGGGAGGGTGGGGGGAACCACTGGACACTGGGACCTAGGTCATATATGTACATGGGAGATCCAGGGGGTGGTGGAGCCACTAGACCCCAGAGAAAACTATGCTAGCAAGTAACAAGTGATTGTGAGGTCTGGGGATGCCACTAGACACAGGGAGGACTCTGTTAATATGTAACAGGCAATCGTGGGGCTTGGGGCACCACTAGACACCAGGGATGGTTATAGAAAATGTGGAAGGGGTGCTTGGGGGCTGGGGGAGTGCCACTGGGCAGCATGGATATGTCTGAGAGGCACAGGATGGCTGTTCAGAGTGGGGGGTGCCACTACATACTAGGGATATCTGTTACAGACAAAGGACGGGTAGTCGCAGGGTGGGAGGTGCCACTAGACACCAAGGATTGGTATAGACAATATGGAATGGGTATTCGGGGGCTGCAGGTGCCACTCAACACCAAGGATATGTCTAACAGGCATGGGATGGGTGTTTGGGGTGGGGGATGCCACTGGACACAAGGGCCTGCAACCACGTGATGATGGATGATGGGGAGTAGATAGCTGCAGTATAGCCATCTCACCATCAGTGGGCTGGGGGTGCGTGGGCTTGGAGCCCAGTTAAGTCATGGTTTTCTAGCAGTGGTAAACAGTTTACTGCCATCTCAAACCTTTGAAAATGTTGCTGCACCTGCATGCAGATGGGAACCCCATTTGGATGGGTGCAGTGTTATGTTAGCAGTGGGGTGCTAATATGTTTAGCACATGCTACAGGAGCCTCTGAATATAGCCTGCAACCCAAAAGGGCACAAACCAAGATAGTGCTGGCGCAAACCCCGTTAGCACTGGCATTAGCATTTGTATCCAATACTGTCAGTGAGGATTAGTTGGCAACATTATTTGCATTTGGGCCAGAAAGCTATGGGTTCTAGTTGCACACAAGTTGGGCTCATACCCAGTGCCTACATTATGATGCAGTACCAGGCGTGGGTGTGGGGGGGGTGCTGAAAGATGAGAGGCACCATCTTTCAGATGAAAGTTTAAGCCAGAACCCCTTTGGCCCATATGTGTGTAAGTGTCCAGCTGGAAATAGAAGTTTCCATGGTGCTTTTAGTGAGGTACTATACATAGAATATTAGCTAAGAAACCATCTGTAACAAGGCTTTAATAAATTGGGGTCATTTTTCCGCATATGGAATCTTTCTGATAGTGAATCAAAATCAGTGAATCAGTGACATCAGAAACTAACAATGCCATTGATCTGTTGTCAGAAAGATGGTATTATCGATTTCTCATGTCACATTGATGATATTATAGAAACATAGAAACACAGAATCTGTCAGCAGATAAGGACCATATGGCCCATCTAGTTTGCCCATTTCCTTACTCACTGTGGGAGCCCCAGATACTGTTTGATCTGCGGCTCTCCTGCTCTGCACAGCTCCAGGGTACCCTTATGTCTATCCCATGCACTCTTAAACCCCCATATTGTTTTTGCACCCATCACTTCTGCTGGAAGGCTGTTCCATGGCTCCACCACCCTCTCAGTGAAAATGTTCTTCCTAACATTACCTCTGAGCCTTCCAGCCTTCAGCCTCATATCATGCCCTCTTGTTCTAGGGACATGGATATGTTGTTCATCCACACTCATTGGCAGTATCCTTGCCGCTTTAAATCTTGCCGGAAGGTCTTCAAGCTTGCTCCTCCCACCCACCCGGGTGGTATAACTCTCGGCTCCGCCCCATGACGCTAGATCTTCCTTACCGCTTGGAAGCTCAGGTTCCCTCCTTAACGCTCTGCGTTTGCGACTGGTTCCTATTTCTCCGTTTGCGGATTTAAAAATAATATTTTGCAAAAAGACTTCAGTCTTCGATCCCTCGCGGCTGCGATGGATAAATCGACTCCCGGATTTCGGAGATGCCCATGCGGGCAGAATATGTCTCGGACGGATCCACACTCCACGTGTGTCTACTGCTTAGGCCTTGAGCACGACCCGCAGGCTTGACCTGTGCTCATCTTTCTCGGCCTCGTCCTCGAAGACCGTGCTGCCCGGTGCACTGGGCCGTCCGAGAAGCGCTTCCCTCGGTGAAGTCAAGGAGGCCCGGTTGGCGGTGTCGCGGCGGCGGGCTTCGGCGGATCAGCTCGGCGGATGGTGCCCTCCGAAGAGGAGGCGGCGCGGGCCGTATCTTCCTCGGCCGCGGCATTTATCCCGCTCTCTCTGGGTTCTTCCTACACGGCTTCCTTTAAGGAGCTTTGTCTGTCCCTCTCCACTAAAGGAGAAGGGCCTGCGTCTGCTGGACCTTTCTCGGTCCAAAAAGAGGGACAAGGGTAAGTCCCTCCGTCGACGCTCTTGGGAGCGGGAAAGGTCCCTCTCCCCGGGCCGTCGACCGTCGGCTTCGGTCGACCGCTCGGCTTCCGCCACTGGCCTCACGGTGTCCCCGTCAGGTCAGTTGACCGAGACTCCCACTGATGAAGTCGAGATTTTTCTCGACCCATTGGACGGGCTGTCGCCTTTAGCAGCCGAGATTCCCCTCTCCCCGGTTCCCCCGGGAGGAGTTGAGGATCCGTAGGCTAGCCTGTGCCTCCGGTTCCGGGCCCTGGATGGACCTTCGAGCGGAAGGAGTGCGGTTCGGCCGACACCTCCCGCACCGACCGGAAATTCCGGGACTCGGTCTCGGTCTCGGACCTCTTAGCGGTCCAGCCGTTCCCACCGTCATAGGCGGTCTCGGTCCTCGGCACCCAAGTGATAGAGCGGCGTCGCAGCTGGCCCTCGCCCTCCTCCTCGGATGAGGGAGGCCGCGTAAATTACGCCGAGATGCGAGGACCTTATGTTGAACAACTCCTCCTGGCCGGGAATAAGCCGACTCGGCGCCTTCCCGGCCATTAAGTGCTGTCACGGAGCGCCGACACAACCCTCGACTTGTCCAAGGCCTACACCCAGGCGGTTGTTCGGCCAAAACCAGCTGCTCCACCGATTCGGTGGAACCTCCGCTCCACAGCCACCAATTGGGGCTCCGACCAAGGATTCTCGGGTCGGCTAAGGGTTTACCCCATCGGCTGTCAGTTACCTCACTCCCGACTGACCGCGGCAGGTGAAGGGTGGCTCAGGCCAGAGGCAGCTTCTTTGAGGACTCTTCCAGTCGAAGACGATTCCTCCTTCTTCTCAGCGACTGGACTTGGAGTCTTCAGGAGGTCAGCCAATGGACGATAGCCCATCGTCCTTCCTAGGACTGCTTGGCTCATCTCGGAGTCTACGGGATGGAGCTCGAACCCGTTTCCAAGCGGGCCAGGTATCCCTCACGGAGATTCTGGACGAGGATTCTCGACGAGGCCTTTCCGTGGCGAGGCCATAGTGGGTCGGCACTGGAACTTTGGCAGCGCCCTGCTTCCTGCCCTGCGCCCGGCCCAGGATGGCCAGGAAGTATCGCGGTCCTCCGGTTCCTTGTCCGGTTTTGGAACACCCTCTGCTGAGGGGTTGGTTACCAACAGCGTTTCCGGCCGTAACCGCGCCAGGATGTGGACAAACCTCCTGACAAGGTCCAAGAAATTGACTATGTCGGGCGAAAAGTCTCGCTAGCCTCCTCTCGGCCTTCGGTCAGGCCAGTTCGGCCGTCCTCATGGCACATTTTTCTCATGCCCTGTTGGGCTCCTGGATGAGGTCATCCCTCATCTTCCGCCCGATCTGCAGACTACGGTTAAGCAGGTGCGGGACCAGGCAGAGCAGTGGCCAAACAGCAGCTCCAGACTGCTTTGGATGTAGGGGACTCATGTGCCAGATGGTGGCGGCCGCAGTGGCCATCGTCGGCGGCTTGGCTGAGGATATCCACCTTTACTCGGATACCCAGCACAAGTTGGCGGATGTTCCCTTGGGACTGACCTCTTGAGCCCTGGGGTGGAAGGTCACCTGCAGAGGATCGAGAGTCCAATGCCACCTTGGACTCGGTCTCTTCCGCTCAGAAGGACAAGGCCGCAAACCACAGCCTAAGCCCTTTCGTTCCTGGCCCCGCGGCGCCCGCCCAGCAACGTCAGGGCCAGCAGGCTCGGCCTTGGCATCCCAAACCAGCCGCCGGCCTTCTAACAGGAGGCAGGGAGAGGGTTCAGGAGGTCCTCGCCGGGTCCCTCCTCCAAGCCTGCCCAGTGACGGGCTGAGGGTGTCGCCCCATCCCCGTCACCTTACCCCTGGGTCCCCTGAAGGGCGGCTCGCGCACTTCTGTTCCGCTTGGTCCGCTGTTACCACGGACAGGTGGGTCTTGGAGGTGGTGGGAAGAGGCCTGCCTCTGGAATTGAGCAGGCACCACCCTTCAGAGCCGTCGCCCTCGGGGCTCAGATCCCAGCCTCACTGGCGGCTCGTCGAGCCGACATCACTCCTCCTCCAGAAGGAGGTGGTAAGAGAGGTGGTGGACCCTCCTTCAGACAGGGTTTGTGTCCAGGTACTTCCTGGTTTCGAACACGGACGGGGCTGGCGCCCATTCTCATTCCTACGACCTAAACAAGTTCCTAGGGTCTCGAACCTTCAGGATGGTCACTCTGGCTCAGATTATGCTCCTTGGAGCCGGCGTGTGGTTCTGCTCTCTGGACTTGCAGGACGCGTTTTCACGTCCCTATCCGTCCGTCTCACCAGAGATTCCTTCGCCTCAGCGGAAGGATCCTCTTCGAGTTCCAAGCCATGCCTTGAAGCTGCTCCAGCTCCCAGGGTCTTCACCAAATGCATGGCAGTGGTGACAGCATTCCCTCTGGCGCCGAGGGTCCCGGGTGTACCCTACCTGGACGACTGGCTGATGGCAGCTCCCTCCAGGAAGGAGGCGGAGTGGTCAGAGATCTGGCCTCCAGGTCTGCTCTCAACTGGGCCTCCTTATCAACGAGGCCAAGTCGGAACTCGAGCGAAGCAGGTGATTTTATTCATCGAGCAGCTCGACTCTCTTCGAGCCAGGCGCGGCTCCCGGCGGACAGGGCCGAGGTTCTTTCCTCCTTTGCCCGATCATTTCTGGTTGGGCAATTGCGCCTAGCCCGGGACTTCCTGCCTCCTGGGTCTCATGGCGGCCTGTACCAGCGTGGTCCGTTGGGCCGCTGGAACATCGTCCCCTTCAGTGGGGACTGGCCAGCCAGTGGTCTGGCCACGATCCCTTGGACCAGCTTGTGTCGGTGACACAGGGGATGTGGAACGCTCTCCAGTGGTGGACCGTTCCAGATCATTTGCAGGAGGGCATCCCGTTCGTCCGCCCCGAGCCGACGGTCTCTCTATCGACCGATGCCTCTCTGATGGGTTGGGGTGCCCATCTGGGGGTACACAGACTCATGGCCTCTGGTCCCTGGGAGTCCGATGCCACATCAACCTGCTGGAGCTCCAGGCGGTCCGCCTAGCTCTCACCGCCTTTGCTCCGTTCCTCCGGGGTCAAGTGGTCCAGTCAGGCGGACAATACCCACGACCATATACTATCTAAACCGCCAGGGCGGGGCGCGCTCCATGCTTCTATGCAAGAGCTCTCCGCATTTGGTCACTCGTCTGCGCAGCCTGGAGGCGATCTCCTAGCCATTCACGTGGCAGGGCCTCCAACACCCGGCCGATGCCCTGGAGCCGGATAGGGCTGCATCCCACGAGTGGTCTCTCTGCGGAGGTAGTACAGCATCTGTTCTCCTTTGGGGCACACCTCAGGTGGACCTGTTTGCCTCCATGGAAGCAGGCTGAGATCTGTTCCATGCCCGCCCCCTCAGCAGGGCTCGCTGCGGGGATGCCTTCTCGGGCAATGGACCCCCGGGCCTCTTTCGCCTTTCCCCATTTCCCTTGATCCACAGGTGCTTCTCCAAGGCGAGGAGGACAGGCGCAGGTGATTCTGATAGCTCCAGACTGGCCTCGCCAGTTCTGGTACCAAGATCTCCTCAGTCTCAGCTCCAGGACTCGCGGCAGCTTCCAGCTCGCCCGGACCTGCTCTCAGTCAATCAGGGAAGGTGTTCCATCCGGACCTTCAATCCCTGCACCTGCCGGCCTGGTTCCTGGCGCTAGAGTTCCAGGCTTTGGGTCTTTCCGGCGAGGTCTCTCAATGTAGTTGAGGCGTCCCGTAAGTCGGTAGAAAATGCTATGCCTTCAAATGGAAAAGGTTTTCCATTTGGTGTCAGAACAAAGAGCTTGGACCCTTCCTCCTGTTCCTTGGCAGCATCTTGGACTATTTATGGTCCCTTTCTAGTCAAGGGCTTAGGTCGGCGACCCTAAGGGTGCACCTGGCAGCCATCTCTGCTTACGGGCGGCGGGCTGGGAAGCAGTCGGTGGCGCAGGAGAAGGTGGTCTGGCACTTTTCAAGGCCTTGATCACATTTCCTCCCAGTCAGGGAACCCCACCTCCGTGGGATCTACTGCTGGTACTGGCAAGCTCCTGCGGGCAAGCCATTCGAACCTATGCACAGGTGCTCTCTCTCACCTGTCGTGGAAGACCCTCTTGGTGGCTATCACGCCAGCCAGAAGGATGGAGAGCTCCAGGCGCTTTCCATCCGAGTCTCCTTACCTGGTCTTCCACAGGGACAAGGTTGTCCTGCGCCCACCGGAAATTCCTTCGAAGGTGGTGGCGGAGTTCACTTAACCAGGTGTTGACTCTGCGGTGTTCTACCCCAATCACACCTCGGGAGGCGAATATAGGCTCCACCTCTGGATCCTAGAAGGCTCGCTTAGTACCTGGGGGCGCCTGGCTGATAATCGAGAGGTTCGCCAGCTGTTTGTCACCTCGCTGAAGCCGCATCTGGCAGACCTGCAAGCTGGACGATAAAGCAGGTGGGTAACCTCCTGCATAGATCTCTGCTATAAGATTAGCGGGCATGGAGCCTCCCAGAGGATGAAGCTCATTCTACCGCCATACTGCTGCAACGGTGGCTGCTTCCAGGGACGTCCCTATCCAGGAAATCTGGGGCTGCTACCTGGAAGTCAGCAAACACCTTCATTACCCACTACCACATCGACCTTGAGTCACGCCCGGGATGCTGGTTTTGGGGCCTCGGTTCTCCAGTCTCTCTTTCCCAAGTAAGTATATGGGGGTGTGCGTCTTGCCTCCCTCCTCCCGGAGAACTGCTAGGAGTCTGCCAATGAGTGTGGATGAACAACATATCCATGTCCTAGAAATACAGGTTACTCACCTGTAACAGGAGTTCTAGGAATGGTATGTTGTTCATCCACACGACCCACCCGACCTCCCCGGCTTCGACGCACAACCTGAGCTTCCAGCGGGCCAGATCTGGCGTCATGGGGCGGAGCCGAGAGTTATACCACCCGGGTGGGTGGGAGGAGCAAGCTTGAAGACCTTCCGGCAAGATTTAAAGCGGCAAGGATACTGCCAATGAGTGTGGATGAACAACATATACCATTCCTAGAACTCCTGTTACAGGTGAGTAACCTGTATTTCTTGTGTAGAGGTTTCTCTGAAATGTGCTTTCCACCTGTACCCTGTTCATTCTCTTAAGGTTCTTGAAAGTCTCTAACATATCTCCCCTCTCCATTCTTTCTTCCAGTGAATAGATA
This sequence comes from Neoceratodus forsteri, assembly GCA_016271365.2. Taxonomy (NCBI): domain Eukaryota; kingdom Metazoa; phylum Chordata; order Ceratodontiformes; family Ceratodontidae; genus Neoceratodus; species Neoceratodus forsteri. The sequence goes on along the minus strand of CM057452.1, from coordinate 332,177,855 downwards.
TTAAGGTCCTTAAGTCTTTCCTTGTAGGGCTACTGGTGCAGTCCATGAACCTTCTTCATTGCCCTTCTCTAGACTGCCTCTATTTTGTCAGTGCCCTTCTGGAAATGTGGCTGCCAGAACTGGACACAGTACTCTAGCTAAGGCCTCACCAGTGATCTGTACAGTGGCATCACTACCTCTTTCCTCCTGCTTGTTATGCCCCTCTCTATGCACCCCAACATTCTGTTTGCTCTCCCCACTGCTTTTTCACACTGTTTGGTCACCTTCAGGATGTCAGATATGATAAACCCCAGGTCTCTCTCCTGACTTGTGGTGGCCAGAATTTCCCCACCCACCTTGTACTCCTCCATTGGATTCCTGAGACCCAGGTGCATGATCTTGCACTTTTTAGCATTGAAACTCAATTACCAGACACCCAACCACTCCTCTAATAGGCTTAGATCTTTTCTTATTTTTTCCACCCCCTCTGGTGTGTCCCCCTGTTGCAGATCTTGGTGTCATCTGTGAAGAGGCACACCTTTCCCTCCAGATGCTCTACAATGTTGCTAATGAAGACATTGAATAGAACTGGCCTCAGTAGCGACCCCTGTGGCACCCCGACGGTCACCTCCCTCTCCTCAGATTTCATGCCATCACCCTCTGAGACCTGGCCCTTGGCCAGTTCCCAACCTACTTTACCACCATAGGACCCACTCTCAGGCTTCCCAATTTATTTAGCAATCTCCTGTATGGGATGGTGTCGAAGGCCTTGCTGAAATCCAGGTAGGCTACATCCACCACCCCTCCCTGATCTACCACTCTGGTTACCCAGTCAAAGAAATCTATAAGATTTGTCTGACAGGATCTTCCTGCTGAGAATCCATGCTGCCTTGGATCCTGTGCCCTGCTATCCTCCAGAAACTTCACATTCCTCTCCTTAACTAAGCACTCCATTAGCTTCCCCACCACTGAGGTCAGGTTTACGGGCCTGTAACTACCTGCCTCCTCTCTGCTTCCACTCTTGTTGAAAGAGACCACATCTGCTGTTCTCCAGTCTTCAGGTACCTCTCCTGTCTCTAGTGATGCATTGAAAAGTGCAGCCAGCGGTTCCGCCAGCACTTCCCTGCGTTCCTTTTGTACTCTGGGGTGGATCCCATTTGGCTCCATTGCCTTACCTGCCTTTATTTATTATGAAATTTCTATGCCATTATTTTCCTATGCATATAAAGTGACCATCCATCTTACAAATGGTATGCTGGTTAACATTACTTCATTCATAAAACAGTTTATTAAATTCAGTTATAACATGGGTTGGGGGAAATGGTGCGAAGTGATTGACTTTTGGTGCCAAATGGAGAATCATGGTGCCCAAATAACCAAATCGTGGTGCTGGTAAATTTAAAATACAGAGTATACTGAGTTGTAAGCTATTCAGTAGGGTAAGAGGCAAACTGAGTAAATAGTGGGGGAGGGATAGAGCGTGAGTTGTTGTAATGTGGAGAGAAGGAGAAGAAAGCTAGTTGCAGGTGCACACATCTGAGAAGGGTGTCAGTAAGAGTGTTTTTAGAGAGTGTAAGGAGGATGAGAGGCAGATGGTGAGAGGCAGGTTGTTCCACGTTGTTGGAAGATGGCTAGAGAAAGTAGATTGGCCTATTACAGTTTTACTGTGAGAGATATGAAAGGAATGAGAAGTAGATGATTGGAGGGAGTAGGAGGACAGGATGGTAGGGTTAGGAGAGAGAGGTGAGGTAAGTGGAAAAAGTGGGACACCAGTATTTTTCCAGGAAGGAGGAACAGTATGAGAGATGCAGGAACTCTAGGGAGGGGAAACTGAGATTAGCATACAGAGTGAGCAGTGATGGGTGAGAGTTGTAGCACTTAGGTCAAAGTGGCAGAAGGAATGGAAAAGGGGATCCAGCCTGGCAAGTATAGACTTTAGAGCATCATTGTAGACTCCATCTGCAGAGTTAAACATCAATATGATCATCTTATAACATGGGTTACTGAAATATAATTATCTGATTGGTACAGGAGCATGAGGTGACTATTGATTAATCCCCGATATAGGCACACCTAGTTGTGCAGGGGCAGGAAAGACAGATCCCTGGGCAGATCTGCACTCATTATATGCGGGGAAATGAGTTACAAAAGGTAGCCATTGAAATACATGACAAAGCGAGCGATACTGTTCACAAACAAGAGATGGCTGCAGTGTGTATTTTGCTGGTCCCAAATGAATTGTTCCAAGTTGTGGTGTACACAGACACAAGCTGGCTGCTTTTGCATACATAGTAAAGATGGAAAAACCTGGAAAACAGTGAGAGGTGCAGTGTGAGACAGAGACAAACAGGTCGAGAGTTGGGACTTCAAAATCCGAAGTGCTGTAGTGCCCCCTGTCTCTCTGTATCTGTCTGTCTGTGTCTCTTTCTGTGTGTGTCACGGTCTCATTATTGAATGCCCCACCGGTTATTGTTTTGTTTACCCCTGCCAGTGTACCCCCGATGCTTCAGCCCCCCTCCACCACCACCACACACGTAGTGCAAGCGGCTAGTTGCGCTGCTGAGAGTGAGAGAAAGTCTTGTTACCTGCATTCCCCGAGCCACGGAACTACTCACCCACTCCATGCCAGTGGGCTGGGACAGTGCCTGACATCGTTGGGGGTGGGAGTTGGGGTTTGTGCCTCTCCCTATTTGATGCTGGCTGCCGAAGTGCTGCAATGTCCCCTGTCTCTCTCTATCTGTCCGTCTGTGTCTTTGCTGCCTCTCCCAGACTAATGCTGGCTGGGTGCGCTGTATTACTAAACCCCCAGGATGGAGAAATAGAGTACAGTAGGCTGTCTGTGGTGCTTCAGTTTGTGACAGCAGTTGTGTGGCATGGAAGCCACTGCCCATCCTCACCCACAGTATGGTCCTGTCTGCAGGTATTGACAGCAGCTCGGAATGAGACACAGCTCTGAGCTGCTGTCACTCCCTGGTGAGATACTGTACCAATCTACTTGTCCATGCTCACCCGAAACAGTTGTGCTTGGCATACTGACAGGTACTACATCCACCACTTAAGTGAGAGCGAGACACAGCCCCCCCCCCAGTGAGATGCCATCCCATGTAGTTTTTCGTGCTCACCCGCAGCACTTGTGGTCGGCATAGTAAGAGGTGCTGGGTGTACCGTTGAAGTGAGAGCAAGACACAGTCCCTCCAGCACGGCTTGCTTAACCATGTGGGGAGGGAAGGGAAAAAGAGAGAGAGAGAGATGCAATGCAGAAGGGGAAGAGAGAGAGAGAGAGAGACGTGGTGCAGGCTGAGATTGAGGGCAGGTGTGCAGGCAAAACATTGTCTAGAGAGCAACAAGTGACATTCTGTAGTTCATATAACTCTTGAGGAGCCTGTCACTTTCATTTGTTGTGTTAGCCCTTCAAGAAGGATTGTGATAGAGAAAGTCGCACAACAGGAAAAGTAAAGTACCAGACAGTCTGTGAATGTGTCAGTCTTTCTGCTGCGCCATGCGTACAAGTAGCTCTCTATCTAGATGTATGTCATGTTGTGCTAGTAAATGTTATTTTTTCTTCTGTGCAGAGTGTCCCTGTCATGTCTGCACATACTCACTGTCTGCCATATTAGAGCAAAGATCATTCTGTCTGTACTGCATTTCTCAGCCATTGCAACAGTGGGACTGCTTTCTGTGGGGGAAGGATCATTAAGAGAAAGTCAACATTTTTATCATTTTATGTCACTGCCCTGTATTTTTACAACACTGTACTAACCCCATGTTGTAAGTGCAATAACCCTCTCCAGGGTGTGCGGTATTTGGGGATTATTCAACACCCCGTGTGCTGTGACGTCAGTTGGCCTGCGGCCATATGCTTCACAGTGCACCTGGAGTGGTGATTAATCCCCAATAACCGCACACCCTGTTGTGGGTTAGATGATCTCTTGGCAGGCTGTGAGAGAAAGGCAAGATTTGTTTTAGTACAGCATATTAAGCTTAGAGTGACGTTTCTTATGCATGACATCAGTGTAAGTGGAAAAGCTAAGATTCTGGACCAACCCCCCCACACACACACACACAGTACTTGAAATGGGATATCACTCTAAGAAGATTGCAATCCAGAGTCTTGAATACATGGTTATTTTGGAGCTTTGCTAGCCTCCATCTTGTGCTAAAAGTCAGGGAGACAGTTTTTTTGCATTTAGTGAGAGTTGGTTTGAGTGGAACCAGTACTGGGTGTTGTCAAAGTCGCACTGAAGTGATGATTCAAGCCCAGGGTCCAAAACACCATAAGCAAATAGAACTGTGTCATCAGCATACTTGTGTATTTATGAGGTGCTGGTGGGTGAGGGGAGGTAATTTAAGAAGGTTTAAGATTTAAAAACAGCTTCTACAGGAAAAAAATCACTTACATGTTCAAACCTGTTCCCAGGCTTCAAGAGACTTCATACAACCCCAGTACTACTAGTGTTTATTAAATGGCATTGCTAAATGAGGCATCTCGTTGGCTGATACAAGTCGCCATGATTACACAAGTGCACTTTTAAGCTTTTTGTTGCCTTAAAAGCATTTAGCTGTATAAGCATTTATTCCCTTAAAAATCCATTGTATAAGAACAAGACACTTCATGGATGTTGTGCAGAGCACCCCTGTGGCATGTGATTGTCGGCCCATATAATTACACACCTTCTCGTGTCATATTGCTTCCCTAATGCATTGCTTTGCAAAGCACCTTGACATGCAGTGCGTATGTAAGACACTACATAAAACCAACAATTTTTACCTTTCTGGGTCACCATATTTTAAATAAATAATAAACACTGCATCAATATTTGTGTTCAGATCCCTTTTTGAAATTATGCCCTCAAATACTGAACTGTTAAAACTCAGTTGGAGGACGGTAAACTTTTACTTACCCTTTGCAATTGCTAATGGAAATTTTACTGCACTAGACATCTGTGAAGATGACCTGCAATCTGCAACTGAGGGAGAAAATAGTCCATGGGTGCAAACCGCTGATTATGGGCAACATTTCACCTTGTGGGCTTCAAACTGTTCTTGAAATGTCACCCAGTGTCACTTAGTTTTTCAGCCAACACTGCAGGACTCCAAGATTTGGTTAGTTTTTATGGTGACTTTAACATCCGAATACACTGTAGGTGAAAAGGATGAACGCAGACCATGTTCTTTGAAACTGTCCCAGACTCTTGAGTTCTATTGAGTTGCATTTCCCTCGTATCTGTCTTCATGGTGATTTTTCCTATTTTTTCAGGGCTATAGCTAGGTGATGAACATTTGTATACCATAACCCTGATTGTAACATAGGAATGAGAAAGGGTTGCGCAGGACTGGCTCAACAGCATCAGGTGACCGTTGATTAATTCTCACGTAATCCACGGTTGCCTGAGAATTAATCAATGGTAAAGTGCACCCACATTTCTGTTCCCCATGTTAGTTTCCTGTCCCAAAACAGTCTTAGCCTGCAATTCACAGGCAACCAACAGAAAGCTGTCAAACAAGAATAGATATGCTTAAAAGAAAACTACACCCTCATATAATTCAAATTTTATTTGTTTCCATGCCAACAGACAACTCCTTTCCTGTAGCTGTTAGGGCTATATGTGTTACCTTTAGTTTGTTTTCACTGCTCATGGTAGTCCTGTGACTACCCTGGGGGTCTCCATTACATGGTTGTTGAAATCTCATTGTCCATGAGAACTGCATTAGCATATGAGAACATGATGTCAGATCAACCATTTGTATCTATGTGCTAAAAGAACAAATACCTTGCAAAAACTCCCTGGAAACACTTAAACTGAATTAAGTTTAAAGTGAAAAACTCTGTATTACAACTCAAATAGTTTGCAAAGCTCACTGAAGGTAAAAGTGGTATTTCATACCTTCTTGCAGCTTGTTTCATTGAAGACTAATTAAGCAGACAGGCATACTGGGGAGTTTAAGGGTTGATTGTGCATCATGTTCTAATATGCTAATACAGCTCTACGGGACAATGAGATTTCAACAACCATGAAATGGAGCCTCCCAGGACAGTTACAGGGCCTAGTATGAAGTGTGAAAACAGACTAAGGCAGTTGCATGCATCTCTAACAGTTACATGAAAAGAGCTGTCTGTTGACATGGAAACAAATAAGATTTAGAAGATATGAGAGTGTAGTTTTCCTTTAAGTGAAATTTCTTGTGATTCCATCATAAGTAGCTTGAAAACATCTATATGACTATATAATGGTTTTTTTTTTTATTTACTTGATCTATTGGTTCAGAAACACATACCCTTTCAGTAACTACACAGTAATGTATGCAACATATGATTTTCCACATTGCCTGATTTTCCAGATTGCCTCCATGTCTTTTATTAAATATTTAAAAAACATTACTTTAACAGTGAAACCTAAAAACAACAAAATTACACACATTGGACCAATGTCTGTCAAACCAGAAAGTTTCAGGTTTCAAAATCTCCTATTTTTTAAGTTTTCAGGTGGCAAAAAAAGGCTTAACATTTTAAAAAACTGAGACTTTTGCATTTCTTTGCACCTCTGTAACTTTGCCTCCCCAGAACCGATCTACGTGGAATTTATAGGATCAAGAGTTCCTGACACAGAGGGTGTGCTTTCTAAATTTCATATAAATCAGTTGAAATGGGGCAAAGTTATTAATGTGCAATGCTGGGTGTAAAATTCATAGATAAAAAAAGGTGTAAGCTTCAGTGTACTATCATCTGTAGGTCGGCAAGGGAATTGCAGCAACAACTACCAGAGCTCAACTCTCCTCTGCATTTAAATATATGCATTTCCCATAATGCACAACAGCCAAATCCCAAACATCAAACGTAGCAGAAAAATGGAGATGACTCCACAGTTTACAGAACAAAAGTCAGTCAAAATTAGCACATATTCTGAAATGCTGGTCACATGAGCAGTAATTGTTCACCTTTACAGCCACAATATAAAAAAGTTAAAAATGTAGTTTCTCCAGTCAGGTGCAACCTCCTTTCCCTTCCCTGTGGTAGGAACCTTAGTATCCTCCTGGAACCTTTGTAATTTTGCAAAATTACTTTTACGCAAATATAACATGAGGAAGAGAAACATATAAAAAGAGTGCTGAACCCTTTCTCTTCCCCCATGTTACAAGAGGATTAACCTACTCCCGAGCTTGGGTCTCTCAGGGATTAATGTGTGGCTGGGTGGTTGGAACCACTTGCTTAAACACACCCCCCCAGCTATAAATTAATCCCTGGGAGACCCACGCTCTGTCGTGAGTTAATCCTTACTTAGAAGCCCTCCTGTTGTATGTCATTATTTTCTTCTTAGGTGAATTCTAGCACAGAGAACAACAAATTACATGATGTTGCATTTGATAAATATCATAACTTATTAAAACAACAGATCTTGCTGCCCATTAAAATCATATTGTACATCACTTACATGGAATTTTGTTTAACTTAGTTTTTTTATTTTAGATGCCCATTCCAAACAAATCAGAGCCATCCTGCAACTAACAAGGCCCTTCTTAGTTGAGGGGTGGCCTTGATTTGTTCAGAATCGGCATCTAAAATATAAAAAAAATTAAGAAAGGCCCTATTACTCTCTATGAAGCATGCCGCCCACGCCCTCCATATAATTACATCACATATTGTGCTAATGCAGGGCGCGCTGAGGACAAGGAAGTGGAAGGGCTTGGCAGATCAGCTCCATGGAGCCAAAATACAGTCCTTTCCTTTCTATATGGAGGCAACAGAAAATTCAAGTTTATGTATTAATTGATTTGGGGGCAGTTAAGGGGCTTTCTGGGGGAAGGGTGACTTGAAAAAATGTAGGAAAGGTTGTTTTTTACACACTGTTCCCGAACGGTGAAGCTTCTTCCCCCAAATGTGCAAGCAATGAAGAGGCCCATACAGGGGCTATAAAATTGTGAAGGCTTTTTCCACTGCATGCTACTTGGCAGCAAAAGAGAAATGCACTGTCCCCAAAATGTGAGATCATAAATATATCCAGTAATAAAAGGAAGCCATAAATTAAAACATATTCAATGACAGGACCACTGCTAAATTAAAATGTTCACTGCAGTCTTGCAAATTACTGTAGGGACATTTATTAGCAAGAATATACATTTATGTATGTATGTATGTATGTATGTATGTCAAAGGTTTTACCAGGAAAGACATACAGAACTGGTAGCAGCTCGTTTCCAGATGCGTCCTAGGGGAAGGGGAAGAGAGGAAAAGATAACAAATACAAAATACAGAATATAATACATAGAAAGGAATAAGTTTGTCAAAAATAAACAGGACAATTCTGTCTAAGAATAAATTTACAATAAGTAAGTTGCAATGCAATAAATTGTGGAACTGTACAAAAGCACAATTAAACAGTTACCAACTGGGGGAATGACTGCTAATGAGGAAGTGCTGAAGGACACTGAATTAGTAGTAGTAGTTCGATTTTATTGTTTAGCCGGTCAGGCCATTACAGTTTAACAGAACATCTAAAATATACAGTATCAGTAAAGCATTATTAAAAATAATACATAACAGTAGACATAATTAGTAATATATTAGGTAAAACATCCCTGGAATTAGTCTTATAAATAAGTTGATCCAGCAGTAAAAAATCATATCATTAAAGCTTGGGTTTCATACCCCTAAGGTCCCTTAAAATGCCATACTATGCAGTAATCATCTGGCACCTCGTTCAGTGGGTCAAAAGTAACTCCCAGAGAAAGGGCTGGGTCAAGTTCCAGGCCACAGAACACCCAACCAAGAGATAAGGTACCCACGTTGATTACTGTGCCCCAGTCAGCATTGAAAGACCTTAGCCACTGGCACCAAAGTGATCCATCCTGTGCTCCCAGATAGAGTCTGTCATGGGGAACCTGGGAAGAGCAACCCATAACGCATGCTATCCGGTGCTCCACAGACTAACCCCCAGGTATCTGCTCCCAACTGATCTGCATCCTGGGATCAAATACAGGTCACCAGGGCCAGGTCCATAGCCTTACATCGGGTCATTTCATCCCACGTATATCTTGAAAATCAGTTTTGAATCCAGACCATGACTCAAAATCCCCACCCTGACCCGGGGCCACAAAGACCACTTTTAGGGGATACCATAAGTTCATTTCACTATTAGCATCCAAGGAGCATTCTCCATCAGGCCATTGCAATTTAACAAAACATCTAAAATATACAATGTCATATAGTCATAGTTGTTATTAAAAACAATACATGATACTAGGCACAGATATCAGTATCAAACTCCAAGTTAAATATGCACTTTCCTGAGATTGTTGTAAATAAATTGGTCCAACAATAATCATATATTTATCCCTGAGGTCCTTTAAAATGTCATATGGTGCATAAATCCTCTGGCACCTCACTCTGTAGGCAGAAGTAGCCCTCAGAGAAGGGGCTGGTCCAAGTTCCAGGCCATGGAGCACACAACCAAAAGACAGGATACCCGCATGAATTACTATGCCCCAGAGTTGAAAGATCTTAGCCATTGACGCCAAAGTGATCCAACCTGTGCTCCCAGAGAGAGAGAGTCCACCATAAGGGGATATAGGAGGAGTACCCCATAGCACATGCTATTCCATGCTCCACAACCAGTCCCCAGGTGTCCACTCCCAACTGGTCTGCATCCTGGGATCAAATATACTGTAGGCCCCCAGGACCAGATCCATATCCTTACATCAGGTATTTTCATCCCACGGCCATCTCAAAGATCAGCGGTAAATCCAGTTCATGACTAAGAATCCCCACCCCCTCACTGGGCCATGCAAGCCACTTTTAGGAGATACAGTAGATTCCTACCACCATTAGCATCCTAAGAGCAGTCTCCAAGGTATTAAATCCCACTTCGTATAATCAACTATCTGAACTTTTTCCAGTCAGTGATTGAGTACCTCTACTGGATGATGAAAGCGTCTTTATCCAAAATATAGAGGATAATGTATGGTCTTTGGTTAATAACTACACTATAAACACTTCTAGAGGTTGCCATGACATCATTGTAAACCTCGAGCGCGCAACCTTGAGAAGTGTTTTCAGTGTGGATGTTAACCTAAGACCATACATTATATTTTATAGTGTATGGGCTACCAAGATTGTGTAATTGTAGATTGAATTACTTTACAGAACATTGATTGCTGTGAGCATTACGTTTTGTTATACCACTGATATGACATACTCAAGAAGGGTTAACAATAGAGTGATGTCATAATGATGGCATAACAAAGTTGTAATCTGCTTGATTTCAGTTAATAATAAGGGCTCTCCATACATTATACACATATAAATGTTATCGCAAATAGCAAAGCCTAAATAGCAATACAAAAAGTAAGATAAACATATAATATCTAAAAACTACTATACAGATAAGTACAGCACCAAAACAGGCCCCTTCCGGCAGACTGAAGAATTAATTAAGCCGCAAATTATGCAAGGCAGTCTCTCAAGCAGAGTATAAGGCTAATCATATCAGTCTGAGTGGTTCTTTCCATTTCAAATTTAACTGCAATATAAGGCAATCCCAAAGCACATAGCAATGGCCGTATGTATTGTCTCCACAGTTGTAGATTTCAAAACCACAAATTACCAGTTAGTTGACTGACCATCAAGACAGCAGCTAAAAGGAATTAGCACCTCTCAGGGAACATAGCGGTAGCCAGGAGTCCTACAGGTCCCACAGCCACCTCCAGTCCAAGCTTCCAAGCTCTGCCTCCGTTGAATGCCTCGGTGACCAAAACCCATTATGGTCACATCAAAAATTCAAATAAGTAAAGAGGCACAAAATGCCATGCACCATTGCAGTCACTTGTTCACCAAATAAAATAGTTTGTGTACCTCCAGAGCACAATATATTTTTGAAGATGTGTCTTTTTGACTAAACCATTATATATATTTTACACTTTTGAGGCCTTCAAACCAATAACCATAGTTTCAGGAAAGTCATCTCCCTTTTTCCTATAATAGGTTTCATTAGACACTTATTCTGTAGACCCCAAGCCATGAACCACCTTTTCACTGCTCCGCATGGGAGTCCTTCATTTCCTAGGCCAAGATTCATCTGTGTCTCAGCTGTAAAATTACAATAATTCTCTTCAAAAAGATCTTCAGGTTCAAAAGGCTTTTCCCACTCTCTGGGTCCTTTGGGTCTATCTGAAAAATAAGAGAAACAAACGCTCTGCTGAGCGTAGTATTTTCTTTCATACATGTTTAGAGCAAAGAGACCCCTTCCCCCGGGCAATGCTGGCATACCTGTTTAAAACAGTAAAAGCACCTTCATGTACTTTAGTGTGGTTAAACTCTCTCCTCTGGTGTCCGATCCTACACAGGTGAAGCTGCGTCTCGTGAACAAAACTCCTGGCTCTGGGTGAGAAGTCAAACTGCCAGAATCGATACCATTGAAGCCTTTTACAGCATCGAGTCAAGCCTACAGCAACTCAACAGCTTGAGAACTGCGCTGCAATAAAAGAACAGATAGCAAAGCCTCTTGTATTAAAGTAAGGCAACCAGCAGCGTGTCTCCAGACAGGCAGCTTTTATTAACGAACTACATTTGACTGAGACCAATAAAGTGAGAGCAAGTATTACAAAGAGAGTAGGGGGACAAAGAGGAGAGGGAGACAAGAGAAGTTAGATACAGGGGAAGAGAGCCAAACCAAAATTTGTAGAGATACAGTGGGTGAAGCACCTGGTGTCAAGGCATCAAGAGAGGGAAGTGAGAGGGAAGAATACAAGGTACAATGACGAGTATGCATGGGTTGATCAAGGTACATAGAAAAGAAAGTTTTATCACCATAACACTGTTTGGTGCATGTACCCCCGGCTGTATATATAACCCTGTGTTCCATTCCCAATGTACATCCTAATGTATTTGTTAAGTATGTACATCCAAGTAGAAGGAAAGTATTGCAATTTTCCATTTTATTAAGTTACGCTGTGTTTAGTTTCAGTAGAGTACCCAGATCATATTATAGTGGAGACCTGTTATAAAAACTCCCTAAATGCCAGACTAAAAATGTCATTATACAAGGATGTTCATAAATTAGAGCATCAGAGAAAACTCTACAAAATCCATATAAATTAATGTTTGTCATATAATGAAATTAGTCCCTAACGGAGGCAGTATGGCGCAGTGGGTTAAGGCTCTGAGCTACAAATCTGGAGACCTGGGTTTGAATCCCACAGCCCCCTAGGTGCATACTGTGTGACCCTGAGCAAGTCACTTAACTTCCTTGTGCTCCCAGGTTGCACCTGCAAACAAGCTTCAGCTTAGTGTGTCTCACCTGGCAAAACAATTGGTTAGTGTTTCTTGGTAACCCATATATGATATGACAAAAATGTATTAATAATTTTTAAGCCACATAAGAATAGTATTCTTAAAATTCAATCCAGTGCCAGAGTTCATAAAGGAGCATGGTTTAAACACTCTGCTACAAAGTCATTCTTGTAAGTGAGATGTTCTTATATCCAGGAAAATATGTTCTTATGGCAGGGTAAAATAACACTGGTGTTAATAGAAATGAATTGGGATTTGAAATAAAAAATGAGAATCTAATAGAAAGGATGTTCTTATATCAGGAGTTCTTATCAACAGGATAGTCCAGCTGTGTAGTGAAGTAGCACCTCCTACCCCCTTAGGCTAGTAAAGAGTAGCTGTTTTTGTCCTATATGATCTTTAAAAAGGAACATTTTATGTTTTTCGGAGGAAGGGCTACACCTTGACAAAACTGCTACCCTTTGAAAAATTCTAGATCTGCTGCCACCTCCATGCCTATTACAGATGAACTCCATTTTCTGTTTGAGGCCTGGATCATTACAAATACAGAAAAATATGTAGTTTCTGAACCTCACAGTCATAAAACCTGTCCCCCCTCCCTGTGAGGGGTAGACTGAACACTCCAACAGACAGAGCATCTGAAGGTACCAGCAACGTAGCTGAAGGAAGACTACAGTGTCCAGACAGACAGACAGAGCTTTAGTAGGCCTGAAAGAGTGAGATGGGGGGGACAGTGTAGCAAAAGTACAAGAGGTACGGTCATAATTCCTGGCCCTTTAGTAATAAAAAAAATGAAAATACTATTGGAAAGACAGGAAATTAAGTAATTACTTTCCTTCCAGTGCTCAGATAGTAAGAGCTCTATAAGATATGGAGCTATACAGTACAATGGCCTATCTCAATATATGCCATTTATCTCCAAGTGTGAGGGGGTCAAGACCCACTGGGACGACTGCATGCAGTTCTAGGCACCTTCGTGCAAAGAGGTGATTGAGGGAGTGAAGAGGATGCAGTGCAGTGCGACAGTGTAGCAAAGCTACGAGGAGATGCTGAAGGCCCTTAATATGGAAGAGCAGGCAGAGAGAAGTCATCAGGGCCAGCGTGCCAGTAGAGTGCCACTCTTTCAATCACACCTCTCAAGTGCCCCTCATTCTGAGGAATCTCCTTCATTTTACCCCTCAAAATTGCCCTGCATGGAAAAGGTGCTGCACACACACAGAATGCACTGTAAATTAAGACTTTAAAGCAGAAATTAATAATATCCTAAGATGCTAAATAAAAAATAAACTTTGCACAAGTAAAGGCAATGGTTTCCACAGTGTTCTGAGCTTGTATCTCCATGTTTGAGGATGTGTCCCTTATTATTAGAGTCATAGTGTCCATGTCTCTCATTTCAGTGACAAAAGGTTGAGATGTACTGTATGCTTTCAATGCATTTTACACAATCACGGCTGAAAGTTAGTCCACCTACCTACTAACTTTCCTATGCAGTTTCCACAATTTGTGGCAAATACGGTGCTGCTTGGTTAAAAAAAATGACGCATGCATAATTTTTTATGCACTCTGATGCAAATGATGGAAACTGCCATAAAAACTCAAGCACCTTTCAACATAAGGCGCTTCAGTTTTTGTACAACGGTGAGGCTGCTGGCTTAGCAAAAAAACTGACCTGTACATCAGCATCCTCCACTTTGAACATCCATTCTGTTATCTCAGTCTTCTGTATGCACAAGGACATCGACAATGTCGAACACATGGAGACATTTGTTCTGGTGTGGTACAGCAGGATTCAGGGACACACCCTGAAGCTCAGAGGTAGCAAAAAAGAGTAACATTAAAGTAAAACTGTGGTTAATGGACAGAGTGCAGCGGTTATTGCAGAAATGCCCAATTAGGGCTTTTAGCAATAATTAAAAATGTTTAAATAACTGTTACATCTGATATTTTAATGTATAATACCCATGCTGACTGTCCTATCTAGAGTCACACTCATAGCCATCTTGCACACAGCAGGTAGTTTCATTTGCACAGGTTATGCTGATAAAGCATACCAACTCTGCCGTTAGTTGGTATACTTCTTTTGCCTTACGAAGCTGCCTGGTGTGCCGCGAGTAACTGGGTGTTTCTGCAGCAGCTGCTGCACCTTTACTTAACATATGAAGAAGCCAGCAGAAGAAGGCCATTTGGTCTATCAAGTCTGTTGATTTTGCAGGGTCCACAGCTTGAGCTACTGTCCCTGCCCCCTCTTCCCACTCCTCCCATCCTCCCTACCCATGACCCTTACCCTTCCCCAGACCTGTCCCAGCCTCTCTTAAAGCTACCCACTGTCTTCAATGAGATTACCTCTTCTGGCAGTGCATTCCAAGTGTCCACCACCCTCTCTGTGAAGAAGTGCTTCCTGACCTCCCTCCTAAACCTCCCACCCTCCAGCTTAAGACTGTGCCCTCTCATGTTATGGTTGACATTCAGCTTAAAGAGACTCTGCTTATCAACCTTATTTATCCCTTTCAAGTACTTGAAGGTCCCAATCATGTCCCCCTCTCTCTCTCTCTCTCTCTCCCCTCTCTTCCAGGTAGTACATGTTCAGTGCCCTCAACCTCTCCTTGTATGCCTTACCCTGCTGACCAGCTTCATTAACCACAGTTTCCCTTCAACAGGAACTACTTCTCAAAAATGATGATAAATCTATGAAACAGTCAACCAGTGGAGACAGTGGATTTTAAGACACTGCAGGCCTTCATGATACACTCGGACAAATATCTGCTTACCAAGGGAATTACAGGGTACCCAGGCTAGCAGCAATTCTTTTTTTTTCCAATTAGTTTATTTACCCAGGATATCCCAGCTAAAGTGTAGCATCTTGTTTCCAGTGTGATCCTGTGACTACCCATTTCTGCAGTCCCTGGAGCACTAGGAGGTTAAGTGACTTTCTGCTGGTCACACAGTGAGTATTTGGCTCTAGCAAGGTTTAAACATCAGATCTATTGGTTCCCAAACTAGTGCTCTAACCAGTAGACACTATATTGGGGTTGGATACTCCTATAAATTAGTACATATTTGCACTGCAAACATATTTATCCCTGCTTAAGGAGCAAGGTTGAGTTGGGGCTGACCTGATGTACCTACAGGACCTTCCAATCTTAAATTATTATGTTACTGCTATGTTACCACAATTCAAAGTACTGAAGTCACTTGTGGGTATAGATCTTATCCTTACATTTGAGCGTAAATGGTAATAACATGACAGGGTGTCCGATGATGCAGTATAATACTGAAAATATCCCTGTCGGCCAATCAGAATGCAAAACGGCTATCCTGTTATTCTGCCAGTGCATACAGTGGAGACTCATAATGATGCAGTATGTTAATTCATGCATTCTGATTGGCTGAAAAAACCTGCCCTTCACTGTAAAGATTCCTTATAAGATGGGTAGAGAAATGCTGTGTCCTGACTGGCTAGGACCTGTGGCTTGAGAGAGCATATTGCTCAGGTAAAAAAAGAGCTGACAGTCAGGACACAGCACACTAACAATATCAATGCCATTTTTTAAATTCCTGAGTGCCATTCTTGATTGATTGATTGATTGATTGATCTATTTATTTAAAAACTGATGACAGGGAAAGGCCCACTGAAAGGCTTGTTTATAGGTGCAAGCCAGGGGGAATAAAAAAGGGAACAAATACGTAGCATAGACACAGTACACAGTTAAATGCAACTGCATGGTGCTGGCCTCATGGCGCAGAGGCCTGAGGCACTATGTGCCTTACCTCTCACCATGCTGGTGACCTGGGGTCAGAAACAAGCTCAGGTTACCAAGTGTCAGCTGGGAAGGAAGAGGATTGAGTGTCCAGAGGACAGCTCTTCTCTCCCGGGGCCTTGTCAACTTGGGCCTTCGACCCTGATGTCATGGTGAATTACCGTCCAATCTCCAACCTCCCATTTTTGGGGGAGGTTGTTGAGAAAATTGTGGCACAGCAGCTAGAGGAGCACCTCGTGACCTTTGACCTGTATGAATCCCTCCAGTCGGGGTTTCGGGCATAGCATAGCACGGAAACTGCATTAGTTCAGGTGCATAATGACCTCCTTAGGGCACAAGATTGAGGAGAGGGGCAATTCTCGTTCTCCTTGATCTCTCTTTGACATTTGACACGGTAGACCATCATGTGTTGCTTGATCGCCTGAGGGAATTCTGTGGACTCACTGGCACTGTCATCTGCTGGTTTGAATCCTGTCTCATGAACAGGAGACAACAGGTAGTGATGGGGAATTTCTCCTCCTCCCCTAGCCTCCTGACATGTGGAGTACCTCAGGGTTTGGTCTTGTCACCGATGCTGTTTGCCGTGTACATGCTGTCCCTGGGCGAGCTCATTAGGAAATACAGTTTGGGTTTTCATTGCAATGCCGATGACACCCAACTGTATCTTTCCTTTGGCCCTGGGACATCCAATGTGGTTGAAGTGCTAAATAGATGCCTAGCTGAGATCAATGACTGGATGGCCTCCGGCTGATTGTGACTGAACCCAGATGAGGCGGAGGCACTAGTGGTGGAGTTGAACAGAAGGCATGGTAGGAGGGCCTCTGCCACAGATACTGGATTATTCCTGGGGTCTGTGCCATTGAAGGCCTCCTCTAGGGTGCGCAGTCTTGGCATAACCTTTGACAGCGGATTGACATTTGAAGCTCAGGTGTCATCCATTGTCTGGACCAGCTTTTACCATCTTAGGAATATCGCCAGAATCAAGCCCCTAGTTCCGCCTATGGACCTCCCCACTTTGGTGCATGCCTTTGTAACGTCAAGGCTGGATTACTGTAATGTACTCTACTTCAGTGTAGTAGTAGTAGTAAATCTTTTTTATTCATAAAGAATAAGGCAAACATTCAATTGAGCATAACTCATTTACAATGAAGTCCCAGGTATCAAAAGACAAACAACATCAAACATCAGTTGTCTTGGGAGGTACCCTCCGCAAGCTGCAGCTAGTGCAGAATGCAGCTGCCAGGTTGTTGACAGGACAGTCTAGATACTTCCACATCACCCCGGTGCTGCGTGAACTGCACTGGCTGCCGGTCAGGTGGAGGATCCTCTTTAAGGTGGGCTTGCTCACCTTTAAGGCCCTCCATGGGCTGGGCCCTGGGTACTTGTCTGACCTTCTAACACCCACAGTCTTAGCCTGCTCCCTCCATTTCTCCTCTAGCGTCCTCCTTGCGATTCCCAGAATGACGCTTAAGACCACTGGCGACAGAGCTTTTAGTGTCGCCAGCCCCATTCCGTGGAATTTGCTTCCACCATCTGTAAGGAAGGCCCCCTCAGTCGAGGTATTTAAGGCCCGCCTCAAGGCCCTCCTGTTTACTCAAGCCTTCCCAGACACTGTCTAGTAGTATTTATTTCTGGGACTGCCTCTTATACTGCATTTTAGCTTCTTTATATTATATGGTTTAATTATCAGTATTTTAGATACTGTATGTATATGTTTGTGGTTTCATTATTAGCTATTATTTTTTTTATATGGCGCCCAGAGCCTCTGGGATTGGGTGCTTTCAAAAATAAACTTTGCCTTGCTTTGTCTTGCCCTTGGCTGCCCCTGGGTGGAGGCCCAGAGGTAGTGTCAGCAGCTCAAGTGGCATGAAGGAAGGGACTGTGGTTGTAGCATGTGTAGGCCTCCATGTATCCGCCCTTATGCAGTGGTAGGGATAGTGGGGAGAAAAAACGAAAATGGCAGTTGCAGGCTATATGAAGCCCTGCCTGTCCCCACTCTGCGCCATCACTGGTTCACTGACCCACAAATCAGGATGTGAGACTTCGGGTGGGGGGGAAGGATGGCCCTTCCCTTCCCAGCCCTGCCACGGCAGGCAGTCTGTGGGGGATATGAGGCTTGGTGGACTGGGGAGGCAGTTGCTGGGTGGGGGTTGGGGGACAGGGACAGGGCTGAGCAGCTGCCTGAAGTGTGCCCGGAGGAAAAACAATAAATGAAAAAAAAAATGCAATTGCATAACACTGACATAGTTCATAGTTACAGTAAAGTGGAATAGAGTACATTGAAACAGGAGTAGGTACAGTGAGAGCAAGCATCCAAAATCAGGCGATTCAGCTACAGCCACATGGGTAGGAGGCAGATGTAAGGGGGAGCAGTCAGGTAGGAGGAAAACAGGGGTGGCGGGAGGGAAGGAATTTCAGCTGCTACCTGAGGGAAACAGGGGAGGATGTGAAATTTTATTTATTTATTTATTGAAAAGTTTCACCAGGAAAGGCACACTGAACAACAAGTTGCTCATCTCGTGGTGCATCCTGGGGGAAAGGGTAGTAGAAACACATGCATGCATACAACAGCAAACGTTATTACAACAAGATTGGCAGTGGTGAAAAGCAAATAACAGAATGAACATAGTAAGTGCAGCATAAAGGTAGGGAAGCGGTGCACCAGAGCTGTGGGAAGAGCATATGGTATGCTGGCAAGTATAGGTAGGGGAATTACAAGTAGGAGAAAGGAGGTCCTGATGCCCCTGTACCAAGCCTTGGTGAGGCAGTACCTTGAGTACAGTGTCCGGTTCTGGAGGCCTTACCTCCGGAAGGACATAGAGTTGGTGGAAAGGGTTCAGAGAAGAGTGACCAAAATAGTACTGGGGCTGGAAGACAAGCCGAATGAACAGAGATGCAGGGAATTGGGACTATACACATTGGAGACCAGAAAGGAGAGGGGAGACAAGATTGAGACCTGTAAGTACATCAAAGGGATCCATAGAGTGGAGGTGGGGAGATTATTTCAGAGGAAGGTAGGCTTCAAAACGTGTGGGCACAGCCTGAGACTACCGGGGGGGAGGGGATTTTAGGGGAAATGTGAGGGGACGCTTCTTCACTGAGAGTGGTGGAATCCTGGAACAGGATTCCAGAGGAGGTGATGGGGGTCGATACTGTGGCTGGCTTCAAAAAAGCATGGGACAGGTACATAGGGTTACTAGGAGGAGCCCTAAGTGGCAAGAAGGTGAACTAAGGGAGAGAGGGAGGGGCAGACTTGATGAGCCGAAGGGTCCTTTTCTGCCTCCAATTTCTGTGATTCTATGATAAGAGTACACTTGTATACAGAGGTCACAATGGACAGATCAAGTGCATTACATTAGGAAAATACTTTAAATTCATGATGATGGTGCCATTTAGCCCGAAAGGAAGAGGTGGAATAGGGAGTACCAGCAGAGGTGGAAAAGTAGCGAGGCAGCGAGGGGAGCAAATGAATAGGAATCAGAGTTATAGATATAATGATAGTAGTAGATTGATAGGAACCTAAAGTCTTAGTTATATTGGTGGTTATAGATAACCCGAAGGAATGGC
This sequence comes from Neoceratodus forsteri, assembly GCA_016271365.2. Classification (NCBI taxonomy): domain Eukaryota; kingdom Metazoa; phylum Chordata; order Ceratodontiformes; family Ceratodontidae; genus Neoceratodus; species Neoceratodus forsteri. Next base: position 332,158,268 of record CM057452.1, on the reverse strand, counting down.
CAGGTAGGGATCTCTGTAGGAAAAGAAAGACTGGGGCTGGAAGGGAGCTGTAATTCAGAATAGTTACTAAATATACTGATAGAGGCTGGGGAGCAGGTCAGGAATACCAGGTAGGTTAATTGCCGGTATAATTCACAGAGCGAAAATTATGTAGGGCTGACGTTATAGAGGAGGAGGAGGAGTGGTGAATCTGGTGAAGAAGTGAATTCCACAGTTTTGGGAAACGATGCAAGAAAACAGCCTGGCCTACAGTGGTAGACCTGCAAGGGACAACCAGGGAACGGGAGTCTTAAGATCTAAGTGAGTGGACAGAGGGAGGGAGGGAGGACTGATAGAGAGGAAATGAGATAGGATGGGAGTGGTCCAAACCAGAATTTAGAGACAAATTAGCACACTGATGGAGGCATCTATTTTCTAGTGAGGATAATGCCAGCGAGTGGTAGAGTTGACAGTGGTGGGTTAGAGGAGGAGAGTCCATAGCAAAGCGACAGAAGGCGTTGAAGAGGGTATCCAGTCTGGCTAAGGAGGTCTTGGGAGTGGCACTGTAGATTATATCACAGTAGTCGAAAATAGGAAGGATCATCTTCTGGACAAGTTTGCTCCTAGCCGGGAGAGGAAGGCAGTTCCGGTTCCTGTATAGAGCTCTGAGCTTGGGGCACAGCTTTTTCAGCATGGCATCCACATGACCAGAGAAGGTGAGTTATTGGTCAAGCCAAACACCCAGATATCTGAATGTGGAGGTGTCCTCAAGAACTGTCCCGTCAGGGGTATGGAAGGAGGGCAGGGAAGGGAGCTTACAGAGTCTCTGCCTAGTGCCGAAGGTCATGGAGACTGTCTTCTTGGCGTTTAGAAAAAGTTGAGAGCAAAACCAGTGCTGAACATTGTTGAAACCCTGCTGAAGTCTGTTTACAACATCAGTGGGGGACTCACCGGAGGTGTAGAGGACCATGTCATCTGCGTACTGAGGTTGATGTACAGACAGATGGTAGGTCGCTAAGAAATATGGAGAAAAGTATAGGGCCCAACATGAACCCATGAGGGACACCAGTGTTGATAGGGAGGGGGGAGATGTGGAGTCAGCGATTCTGACCGACTGGGTCCGACCTACAAGGTAGGCTCTGAACCAGTTAGTGGCTGTGTCAGTCAGACATGCTGAGGAAAGAGGGTTTAGTAGTAGGATATGGGAAACTGTGTCAAAAGCCTTGGCTAGGTTGACAAAAATGGCAGATGTGATTTGACCACCGTCCATCTCTGAGAGGATGGAGTCAGTTAGCCTAATCAGGGAGGTGGTGGTGGAGTGGCTTTTCCAAAAACCAGATTGCAAAGGAGTGAAAAAGTTGGAGTTAGAGAGCTAAGAAGAGAGTTTGGCAAGAACCAAGTGTTCTTGCAATTTGGCAAGAGTGGGAAGGAGGGATATGGGACGGTAGTTCCCCGGTGAGGAAGGATCACTGCCCTTAGGTAGGGGAAGAACAATGGCATGCTTCCAAACAGGTGGGATGGCTGCCATTTCAAATGAGAGGTTGAAAAGGTCAGTCAGTGGGGCAGTGATAGCCATAGCTGAGAGATATAGCTGCTTGGGGTCCAAACCATTAGGCGAACTGCCTTTGGATGGGTTTAAGGCATGCAAGGCATCCAAGGTGTCAGAAGGGGCAATTATAGTGAAAGAGAAACAAGTAGACTGTGGCAGTGTGCGTGGTGAGATGGAGGGGGCAACTGACCTAGTTGACAGTAAGGAGGGTAGAAGAGCAGAGGCACAAGAAGTGAAGTATGAGTTAAATTCAGTAGCAACACTATAGCCATAAGGATGTTGTTTATATTGAGGAGGGGGGAGTGGAAGGGGGGAAGAGGGGGAGAAGAGTGAGTGGATGACTTTCCAGAATTTAGAGGGATTGTTTTTGTTGGATTGAAAGGTTAAGCTAAAGTAGTCTGCCTTAGCCAAATGATTGGCTTTTGTGCACTTGTTGTGAAGAAACAGAGGGAGGATGGGAGTATGTTCCAGAGTGAAGGGAGACGATAGGAGGAGGCCGATTGCACTGGAGTAGAGATTAAGGAATGGTGAAAGTGCGAGGGTCCCTGGAGTGGAGAGAGCAGGAGGTAAGGTAAGGTAAGAGGTAAAGGAACCCAAACCAGAATCTGGATAAGAATGAGACACAGTGCTTGAGTGAGCAATGGTGAGTGTGAGAGGGGGAGCTGGTAGCAAAATGAAAGAAGGCAGGCCGGCCCGGTGGCGCTGAGGGCCGAGGCACTGGATGCCTTACCTTGCGCTACACTGGCGACCCATGTTCAGGAACGAGCATGGACCACCGGGGGTTGGCAGGGGAAGAGAAGGACTGAGCATCCAAGGACTGCTCTCCTTCTCCTGGGAGGGGGAACACCAGCTCTCAGTCTGTGACTGGACCCTAGCAGAGACTGGGGACTGGCGTGCCAAGGCTCAGAATGGGAGAGATAAGGCAGACGCTTGAAGGAGCGCATGAAGTAGCATGCGCGCTCGCTCCTTGCGACATCATTGCAAGCTGCATCTTGGGGGAAGTAAAATGGAGGTGAAAATGGGTGCTGGAGATGCAGAGTGACCCGATCCCCACAGGTGCTGCCTCCATGATGGGCAGTAACCCTCGGCACTGGATCCATGTGTTATGGTGGGTTGGGGGATCCGCTGCCCTGCCACGGGGGAGGGGTACAGCCGTGGGGCAGCTGAGAGGCAAGTTGCGAGCGGAGGACGGGACTGGGGGATCGAGTGAGAATAGCCACCAGTACCAGGAGGATAAAAATGAGTAGCTGTAAAAAAAAAAAAAAAATGAAAAGGCTTTGCAGAGGGTGTCCAGTCTAACTGGGTGGTGGATGGAGCAGTGCAATAGACCACATCCGCATAGTGAAAAACTGGGAGCACCACTTTGGGGACACGCTCACAGCATACCTGCAAAGACAGACAATCTTTATTGCGTGTCCAGGCACCAAGTTTGGGGCAGAGCTTGGCATGGATCAAGTCAATGTGGGCAGAGAAATCAAGTTTGCAGTCTAACCACACGCCAAAGTATTTGAATGAATGAATGAACCACTTCAAGAGGGATGCCATCCAAGGTGGGAAAGACAGGCAGAACTGGGAGCCTGGACAATTTTTGGCTGGTGCCAAAGGTCCTGGACACAGTGTTTTTTTTGTGTTGACCTGGAGCTGATTAGACTGAAATGAGTGCATGACATTGTGGAAGTCTTGCTGGAGCAAACCTTTCATGGCTGTAGTGGATGGACCGGAGGTGTAAATGACTGTCATCTGCATACATGTGGTATGCGAGTTGGCACAAGCTGTCAGGAGGTTGTAAAGGAAGATGGACTTTATAACCACCAATGAGGGAAGGGTGGGGGTGAATATCGATGCACGGGAACAGGGCCAGTGCTGTGTTTTGGGGGGGGAGACTTGTTTGACAGCTATGCAATGAATGACTACTATGGCATATATGACGGGGACATCACGGATGGCAGTGGCGATCCAGCAATCGCCGTTGGGGGGGCTAGTCATACTAGGGATGGGGATTGGATGAGGGGAAGGACCACTGGACACCAGGGAAATGGATTTGCTACATTGTGCAGGGCATTGGGTTTGGGGGACCACTGAACACCAGGGAAAATGTATATTTTTACAATTGGGCTGGCGATCGGCGGGGGGGGGACCACTGGCACTAGGGAAAACTTATATTTTTACAATCGGGCAGGGGATCGGTGGGGGGGTCACTAGCATCAGGGAGAGATATATCTTGAACTTCGGGCTGGTGATCGGTAATCAGTGAGGGGGACCACTAACACCAGAGACTGCTCTACAGTTACAATCGGGCTGGTAATGGGGTGCACTAAACTTGGGTGTAGCCTGTGTAAATGGGCCCATAATTAGCATGTAAATGGCCACATAGCACCTTGTATGCCCAATGAGCTCGTTTACATGGCTGCTTTTGTGAATTCCAAATAGTGCACCTGTGCTATTCATTGCGGAGCCATACTCCTGGCTGCATGTTGGGGTGATGTTAGCGTGGTTAGCGGTAGCAATAATGAAGTTAGCACTGACTTGTCCTGGCCCTATTCACACTCGGATAGCCCAGGTGCATTATCCAACTATGAATAACAACCTTTGACACCTGGGCAATCGCAAAGTGCAACACAAACTTTTGCAGTGTGCTTTGTGACTTTTTGTGAATCTAGCCCCAGGTGAGTAAAAATATCTCATAACATACACCTGCCTGCCCATTATTCTATATATATAATAACTGTTGAGCAATTTTTTCTTAGGGTTCAACCAGTTGACATTTTCCTTAATAACCTGAGAGTTATTATGGCATTCGAATGCTATGCCTATTAAACATAATGCTCCCTCATTGGCTCCCATTCACTGTTTGGGACGACTTAGTTCCGCAAACATGGTGGCTCCATCTGACGCTTATCGAGAAGCCGCTAGAACAACACTCGTCTCTCCTTATCATCTGTTTTGTTTTGTCTTTATTACCTATCTGGTTGATCCTACTTTTAAATAAAAAAAATGCTCTATCTAGTTGATCCTGCTATTCCCCGGTTAGTGCGAGCAGGAACAGGGCCATGGCTGACTCCATGCAGCACTAGATAAACACAATCACAATTTGAAACTGTAACATTGAAAATAAATAAATAAATAAATGAAAGAAAATAAAAAATAAAGAACAAAATTGTAACTCTGCAGAACGAAGAAGGGAGAGAGAAAGAGTGTGTGTGTGTAACATAGGATCACAGAACTCAGGATGGAAAAAATTGCTCACCATTTATATAAAATAAAAGTTGGGGAAGTGTGTGAAACTCAAATTTAATGCACACCCTCGGCGTGGGATGCTTTAATAAACCCCTCAGGTTTATGTAGCATCCCACACCTTGAGTGTGCATTAAATTCTCTTAGAAGATGACAAGGTAAATCCGGGCATTCCGACTGGCTAAAGACTAAAACCAGTGGGCAGGTATTTTTCGATAGAGCCCACTGAAAAAAAGTGCCAGTTCTGCCCTATCAGCTTTCTAAATTGATTAGCCACCATTTTCCTCTCCTATCTAAATGGACAGCCCCCCACCCACACCCCACACCCCACACACTGAGAGAAGTCATCTCCCAGACACCTAGGATAGCCAAACCAAAAGTTGTTTTTTTTTTAACCAATTATTTTACCAGGTGAGACACACTAAGCTGAAAGCTTGTTTGCAGGTGCAACCTGGGAGCACAAGGAAGTTAAGTGACTTGCTCAGGGTCACACAGTATGCACTTAGGGGGCTGTGGGATTCAAACCCAGGTCACCAGATTTGCAGCTCAGAGCCTTAACCCACTGTGCCATACTGCCTCGTTAAGTATTTTTAAAAAAAAACACATCCTTAAGATAAAACAAAAAGTTTCTCAACCACAGCACACTTTAACGATGGACACAGGCACGTGCAGCTCCCGCTCCCTCAAAAGCCGGCAGATATAGTGGTTGTGGAAATCTGGCAACAAGACGTAAGTCCGGGGAACTGAAGTTACCAAGTGCCACCACCACTCTTTACTCCGATTCTCCAGACTGCACATTTATTAAAAAAACTACCCTGCTAAGTAAGGTGCCCCTTCTCATTTTATTTGAACAAAAGTAGACAAAAACAAATGTACCTCAGTTTCAAAAGCATAATTTCTTGTAGCTCCTGCCATGGTTGATCTCGTTACAAAAACGGCTCCCATCTTCAGTAGCTCCATAGTGCTATCTCCTACTCCAGCACATGACTGGAAGCAACAGGTCGTGTAAAAAATAATTAACAACTGAATACATAAAAAAAAAAAAGAAAACAAATGACACTAGTGTTACTCCAGTGTGTTTGTGTGTGTGTGTGGAAAGGGGGGGAGTGGGAGAGTGAGGTAACCATGACGACTACTACAATTGTAATGCAGGCGGAGGAACTATTTTGTTACAAAAAAAAGTAAAATAGTTAAGGGATTTAACATTGTAATATAATTAAAAAAACAACATATAATACAGTTTGCCATTTTCTAAGTGCAATAATACCCTCCAGGGTGGGCGGTATTGGGGAATACCGGATCTTCCAAAGGCTATAAGGCCCTCTGCCTGCGGCATTGGGTCTCATTATGCCCCGGGTGGTCCAGTATTCCCCAGTACTGCCCACCCTGTTGGGTATTGTTGCTTATATATCACACACTTCCCCATCCTTTATTCTATATATATAATAACTGGGGAGCATTTTCTCCCATAGGGAAACCTGGTTATAATTCCCCACTATAACCCATGGGTTATAACGGCAAGCACGCACTGGATTTCCCGTACTCCATGCAAGTGCCAGCTGCCGCTCATCCCCTCTTCAGCATCTGACACTTTGTACACTTGCCAGAACTCGAACACCGTGGCCCATCTGGTGGTAACTTATTTAAAAAAGAAACAAATGAACTCAGCTCCTCATGCCATAATAATTATCTCATTCAAAAAAAAAACAGGAAATGTTTATCTTTAGCAGTGGCTTTACCCTGATCATGAACCGTGCTGAAAGCTGACTGCACTGCGGCTACACAGGAATGTATGTTTATTTTGTACAATTGCTGTGGTGAAAAAACACTCCCCAGCAATTGTATAAAATAAAACATGGGGTGGTGTGTTTAACTTGAGATTTTACACGCACCCTCGGTGTTGGATACTTAAATAAACCCCTCGAGCTTCGCGCTCTGGGTTTATGTAGCATCCAACACATAGGGTGTGTGTAAAATCTCATTAAACAAACAAACCCATGTATTATTCTATACAGTACATAGTTACAAGTGAACATTTTTAATGCTTGGATAACCAGTTTGTAAAAATGCATTACACCTGCTTGCTTGTAATAATACGTTTCAACCAGGTGGTTGTAATTGCTCCCTATCAATCAAGCTTGTACTGAGAGCAATGAGCAGTAGTCACATAACTTCTGCAGTAATAAAAAATGCTGGCTAGTAATTATAAAAAAAACAAGACATGGTTTCACTCTCAGGGTTTATGCCGCATCGCACACCTCAAGTACCTGTAAAATTCTGGTGGAACGCACCCACCAAGGTACAGTACTATTCTTGAAATAAACTCCAAACTCTATACTGTTTTCACTATAGTAAGCACACTCTCTGGGTGGGTTGCTCAAGCAACAGCCTACAGAAATCAGAATCTGAGCAGATATGCCCTGTCTTACAGATCATTTGAGGTGTGATACCATGGGTAATGGCTGGCATGCCTGATTGTCTGATTCAGGCCAAAGATAGCCATTATCTGTGGGTTATCCACTCCTTGACACAAATTATATGTACAATTATCATTCCAGCTAGAAAAAGTTGGGAAACATTTGGCACTTCATAACATTAAACTTGAAAAGAAGACAGGGAAATAAAATGCATACTTGTTCAGGCATCATCTCTCCCACCACATCACTGACCCGTCTCATGGACTTACAGATTAATTACCACCTACATGGAGCCATATTAGCAGGTGGCCAGCCACGTAGGGTCATGCAGTGCCTGCAGGGGGGGGTGAGTGAGCTGAGACATTTTCCTCTGTTTTCTCCCCAGGGCATCTCCAAGTGACGCACGCATGCACATGCGTATTGATGCACATGCATGCTGCATCAGCACATGCCCCCGCCATTGTCTGCTGATCCTGTCGGTACTGCCACCTGGCTTTCACTAGGTGGTAGGCAAGTGGCGGGACCCACACTCCCCCCCTCCCCCGAGGGAGGAAAGCTGTCTTGAGAAACTCAATCCTCCCTCACATGGCTGGCCCCAAAGCAACCCTGGTCCATTCCCAAATCTAGGTCACCCGCATGGCTGGAGGTAAGGTGTCAGTGCCTGAGTCCTTCATGCCACTGGGCTGGCCACTCATGCAATTCTTAATTCTTAATGTTCTATCCCAAAGGAAAGAAAGAAATTATGAATGTGACTGTATAATCTACTCACTACATTTTTAGCAAGTCAGTGTATCCTTAAGAAGACCCGTGCCTGAGAAAAGCATGACTTCATAATTAGTTGCTAGTTGTAATCTTATATATCATTATTTATAATGAAAACAATCTTTAACAAGATTTGGACACCATCAGACAATCTGGCAAGCAGTTCTAAGGTGATGAGTGGAACCCTTTTGTTTTTGGTTTTTAATCACTGCTGTTAGGAAGAGATGATAGAACAAAGATCTGAACAAGTTATATTGGAACAACTAGTGGAAGATATTTATTTAAAGCAGCAGTGTCTGATAGAAGAAAAGAAATCATTATACAGTTTTTAGTACAGTAGAAGCCGCTTAAATGGGATGGCTGTGAGGAGAGCCTTTTGTGCCATTTAAGCAGCCATCTCAGGTATTAGGAGCAGGACCTTTAAAATGCACAGACAGACAGAATCGGCATGCAAAGCATGCTCAACCCAAACACACAAGAATTACGTGAATTACAGGTCTTTTTGGATCACTTATTTGTTTCTTTGCTTGAAGTTTGTCCAGATTTTTTATTAGGGGTTTATCCATTAAAGACATTAAGATGTCAAGACATAAAAGACATATCCATGCTCTCCAGTCTCTGTTATCTAGTGCTACAGTCTGGTTTATAACTAAATCAGTTATTTTCTTTTGCTTTGACCCCACTTTCATTTGGTTAATGACCAGCCCCTCGAGATCAAATAACTGCTCCCCTTCTGCAGTCCTCCCGAGTAGCAGGCACCAGTCTCGAAGCAGTCCAATGTGTACCTTTGCTACTGCATTCGAACAGGTGCAGGTGGAGTGCTGTTGACATCATCAGTGTCTTCATCTTTGGTTTTGGTGTTTTGGTTGACTGTGGCACAGATGGCATCCATTGACAGAGCTCCTTCTGTCTGTTCATGTGCATCACAGTCTCCAAAGTCCTCGAACTCTTGAGCAGTAACATAAAGGGACTGTTCATATCTGCCAGTTGGACATGGCGCTCTATCTCCTCCATTATGGTTGTCAGCTCAGTAAGTTCACTGCTTTGTTCTATGTTAAATCCAGCTTCTTTAAAGCAGTTGGCTATGGTGCTGGGTTTTTCAGTGGCCCAAGCTTTGTATATCATAAAGATCGCATCCAGTAAATTAATAGTTCTAGCTTCTCCAATGCCAAAGCCCTTGAGCCACTGTCTGTGATGCCCACAATTGTCTCCCAAAACAGAGCCCTGTAGTGGCCCTTAAAGTTTTTGATAACCCTCATGTCTAGTGGCTGAATTAGACTGGCGATGTTTGGGAGGAGAAATTTGATGTTGATGTTGGAGAACCTTGATGTAAGGTCAGACGGGTGGGCACTACAGTTGTCCACAAACAACACCAACTTGTGCCTCCTCCTTTTGAGCTGACAGTTACACAAACTCAGCCAATCAGTAAAGATTGTGGAAGTCATCCATGCATTAGCTGAGCAGGCAGGACACATCCTTCAGTAAGCATCGAGGATGCTTACTTTTCCCAAGATAACTACTGGAAGCTTTTCCATGCCTAGCATGTTTGTACTGCACAAGAGGGACACACAGTCCATAGCTTTTTTTCATACCAATTAGCTTGGACTGCTTATGGGTATTCCCACAGTCAGAATAACCTCGGTAAAACACACCAGTTTCATGAAAGTTAAATATGTTGACCAGGGCATACTCATTTAGTAATGATGGGAGACCGTTTTTTAACCATTCTGGTGCAGGTGCTTCATCTGCATCCATACATGCTCCTTGTTCCCTTTTGCACACAGTGTCGTGCCTGCCTTTCCAATGAGATAGCCACTTATAAGTGGCCTTGAAATCTGCATGTTGTAGATGGGTGGATATCTCATTAGTTTTTTTCTTAAGCACAGGACTGGACAGACAAGCTCCCTTACTAACTGCATAAGAAAACCAGACATGTAGGGCATCTTCAACATGCATGTCTTTTCCATCCCTATTCCACTTTCTATTGGAGTTGCTGTTCAGTTGCTCTTCCAAAGGTAGGTGGTCTTTATTAAGATACTGATCCACCCTACCTGAATTTTGGATATGGAGCAGTCTTTGGCAACAGTAGGTAGGGAGAGAAGTGCCTGATTGCTGAAGTGCTTCTATAACTTATTTTCTCGGAAAGAGGCGAATCAACTCTCTTTGCTGCCGTCACAGATTTGCAGGAGACTAATGTAGACTGCTGAACAATAGAGATTAGCAGCAGAGATTAGCAGATTTCTAAAGCCCATGAGCAGGTGTGAATAAAGAGTTAGTTGGCATGTGAAGTCTGGCCAGGCCACTGAAGGAAATCATCCCATGTGTCCCTATTAAGGGAAGCACTGCCCTTAGGATACTATTTCCACGTAATCAGTGACTTGGGGGACATCCTGTTTAACTGAACGCCCCTTTTAAACACATCCTGATTAAGTGGCTTAAACTGTAATAATTTACTGCTGGCCAAACACTTCCAGATTGCAATTTTTTATATTAGTTTCCTCCTGAAGTGAGATATGGGGTTTTGAAGTTTTCAAATGTCCCTTTTCTCTGGCCATGCCCACTATGAACAACTTAAACATTTTGGTTTGATGCTGTGGTGTTTACCATCAGAAATGTGTCCTAGCAATCTCCTATGCAGTGTCAGTGGCTCAGCAAGTTGCACATTCACCTATGATACTGGAAGATCAGAAGGTTGTGGGTTCTAGCCCCACACAAGGTGCTGTCCTTCAGATGACATGTTAAACTGAGGTCCTGTCTGCCTGTTCTGGTGGTTGTTCAAATGGATGTTAAAGATCCCATGGCACTTCTTGAAAAGATTTCAGGTATTTCCACAGTGCTCTGGCCAAATTGCCCCCAGTAACCAGAAATACTACCAACAGCTTAATCTGGTTCAATTTCATTTGGTTTCAACCTGTATCTCCCCCCCCCCACACACACACACCCGGGACGAGGCTGAAAATAGGCTGCCTAGCCCTCCTTTCTTGATCAACAAAAACTAAATAAGTAATACATCCATTGTATGACTTCAGCATGCAAATCCAACAAGTAACTTGGAAAGAATTTATTTTCCCAAACTGGTGGCCATCTTTGAAGACTGGAGTCATTAATTGTAAAATCTGAAATAAAAATTGTTTTAAAAACACATGAGAGTAATAAAAATTATACTGAAGATGAATCTAATTATGTCAGAAATATATTATTCTTCTAAAACTATATGATGCATTTTGTTTCCCCTTCCCAGCCCGCTACCCCCAACCCTTCAGGAGAGACATTAGTTACCCCACTGTCCGTAACCCTACCTGAATGGACCCCCGATCCCCATGGAGCCGTGGATTACCCCCCTGGGTGGGGACGATGCAGGGGTGCAGATGCCCCATAACTTACATGTCGTCAGTCTGAGGTCTATCGGGCGGGCATAGACAGATTGTCGGCATGGCTTGGTCTCATCATCTTCCCAACAGTGGCAGGCTCTTTTCACATTTTTCTCCCTCCCCGTACAGAGTGTGATTCCCCTGACATCATGGCACTAGGCACTGAAGTCCACTCCGTACAGTGGCCACATCCCTTCTCCTGGTGGAGCCTACAGTACCCCGAGCCTCCACTTGGAGTCATGCAAGTGTCAGGTATCGGCCAAATCCCTCCCTGGAGAAGGCGAGCTGTCGTAGGATGCTCCAGCCTGTCTCTCCCCAGCTGACCTACCGATGACCTGAGTCTGCTCATGAACCCGGATCGCTGGTGTGGTGTGAGGTGTGGCATCCTGCGCCTCAACCCTCAGCACCACCGGGCTGGCCCTTATGATACATTTTTTGCAACTAACCAATACTGCTGCTTTAAGTAGAGTCCACAGAAATGGCAGTTTTTATCATTAAAACAATCCTTAGAAAAATATCCCAAGCTAGAGATATATATATATATATACATAAATGTATAATATATATATATATATATATATATATATATATACGTAATAGATAAAGCGACTCTGAGGTGTCGTGTGGCGCTATGATATCGCATGCCTTGGTGTCCGTCAACCACCAAGGCGTGCATAGCTCGAGCTTGATCAGCACACCCAAGAGTGAGTTATCTGTTCATAAAATGTCAAAATTGTTTTGAGGGGGTAAAGTGCAGGTGTGCGGTCGCACTCTGATATGTGCATGGTCATGCCATGTGTTTTATACAATCAGAACCTTGGATTTGGACCCTTTATGTTTCACCATTATGTGTGTATATATATATATATATATATATAGATGTATTTGTAAAAACAAAAACAAGGTTCTGCATCAGCATGTGGTCTGAAAACAAAACAAAATGGTTATATTAAATGCATGTTGAAAATAGAAGAGAGAGTTAAAAATCGACATTTAAACCTTAGGTCTTCTTCAGGAAATATCCAAAAGAGAAAAAGCAAAACTGGTGTAGAGGAGAGGTAAAATAAGGAATATATATATGGAAAGAAAAAAGGGGGAGGCTCTGGGAGAAGAAGTGATAAATGGCAAGATAAATACAGAATCTGGAAAACCAAAAGGTGACAATGGTAGTGACAAGGCATAATAGCAGTGAATGAGCTAAAGAAGTCCCCAGGTGTGGACTAATTAGCAGGGCCTAGTAAGAAAGCTGGAAGGTGACAAATGTGGGGGAAGGAGTCATAGATGGAGACATCTGTGGAAAAAAAAGGGATGTGTACAGATACAAACAGACTTTAGGTAAAAGAAAGGGTGGCTGAAATATATTAGTAGAAAATAAGTCTATCATTTAACCTGGAGGGCTACTGGGAGCCAAGGCAGATGATCAGCTTGGTTTCCATGTTTTTTCTATGGTCAGAATCCCAGAAGTCCTGCTGAAGGACACAAACAGAAAGATCGTTGACACTGTGGTCCCTGGAGATAAAGTGGAATAGAATGGGTTTATCAGTGTCTCCATTCCTGACTGCCCTGTAGTGTTCCCTGAAATGGTCAGCAAGGCGTCAACCAGTTTCTCCGATGTAAATGGCTTCACACTTCCTGCATAGAATACAATATACCTCATTAGTGGAGGTGCATGAGAACTGCTTGGTGATGTGAAAAACACCTGTGGGCCCCTGAATTTCAGTCACACTAGAAACAAATTTGCAGGTGTAGCAGCAAGTTCTGTTGCAAGATTTGGTACCTGGTAGGGAGGAACTGTTAGGAGTAGGTAGGCTGCTTCTTACCAGGATATTCCACAGGTTGGGTGGCTGATGGTAGGAGGCAATAGGTGGTTCAGTAAAGGAAGCACCAATGTTGAGGTCAGTTTGCAAAACAGGAAAGTTACTGGTGATGATCCTGTGAAGAGAAGGTGTACTCTGATGGAAGGGAAACACTAGTGGAATTCATCATTGTTCCTACGTGACATATCCTTCTTACAGGGATCAAGGTGATGGGGCATGTTTCTGACCCAGGAGAGTTCTCTGTCCACTGTGCTTTTAGAGTATCCCCTGTTAATAAAAAAGCGATGTATTATTTGGACCTGCTCAGCAAAATCATCTTCACTGCATAACCTACGAAGTCTAAGAAACTGTGAATATGGCAGGCCATTCCTGACATGGTTAGGATGGAAGGAACTGTGGAGGAGGAAGCTGTGTGAGTCCATGGGTTTGTAATAAACTGATGTCTTCTGTAAAGAGTGATTTTACTATAATGTGTGTTTTTGCACAAATTTTAATAGTTGGCAGGGAACAGGCTACAAAATCCCAAGTACAATCTAATAAAGCCAGTAAGTGGGTGCATAAGCAAATACACAGAAAGACAAGAGTATAAAAGGTATTTATACACAACGCAGTTACAATATAGTTACAATACAGATATATTACAAAATGGTGGTTAAAAACAAAACTTATATTTGCAAAATGGTGGACAAAACAAAACTTATGTGCTGCATTTCCCCAAAATGATGTAGGCATTTCTTATAAATGCTATGTGTCATATTTTTCATAGCTCTTACTTATCATAGTTGTACAGTGACCTATCAGAATGTGACAGCAGCTTGCTAAGGAAAAAGGGTACATATATGGTTATAAAGTACATTGTATTTCTGTGTAACTGTCTGCTAAGAACAAAACCAGCTGTGTTATATGTTAAGCTAGTGTGCTTGTGTGTCAATGGAGAATTTAAAAGCAAACTGTCACTAGTTATGCAATGCTGCCATCTTGTGGGGATTGGCATTTATTACACTTGGTTCATTTAAGCATACGTGCAGGTACTGTATTCGTCACCAAATTGACATCATTTAACTCATGCTTACCACAGGATATGCAGATGTAAATTCTCCAGTTACAAAGCTAATATACCAACATTGCCTTGGATGCACATCCTCTGTATTTGTTATAAAGCTTTGTAAGTTCTGCCTAAAAACAGAACGGCTTTTTATTTTTGTAACTGAAGCTACAATTTTCTGTACCACCTTAAATTTTGTATCCTGACCAAGTAAAGCTTCATAAAATCTCCTCCGTTCTCTGTGTGGTCTGTAAGTAAATATCTAGGTGATTTAATAGAGAGTATTGAGGAGGGAGCCAGCCCCTCCTCGGAGATCCCACTGGAGTCTCCCTGTTACATTTGGAGCCATGATTCGGATTACTAAAGCTGGTGGCAGTTAAAGGGTTGAACCAGAGGTAAAAACCACCTAGAATTTATGACCATTCGATCATTTTTTTTTGTCGCCGGCAAAACTTTTATTTCCTTATTGAAGCTATTTGTCCACGGAGAGACTGATCAACTCACTGAGGGACAGACTGTAATAAACTTAAGGCAAAGGAAAATACAAGAGACCAGGTATTAGTACACTATTTAAATGGAGGCTTGTAATAGGGAAAGGGATTGTTTAGTTTTGGTGATTTTGTTTGTCATTTGTTTAGTTATTTTTTGGTGGATTATTAATATACCTGAACAGTTTCAGAATACTAGTGTGATTAATTATAGTAAGACAATTGTGTAAGGGCGTAGGTCTTAAGCCTACTAGACGAAAGCACTTTGCCTGTGCAACCAGGAGTAATCAAACTAATAGACCGGCAGGATACACGGAAGGTTGAAGGGGACGCCCAGAGACCTAATAGAGACACTTAGACAATAAGTGTAATAGTAAGGGCCCTATTACGTATATACAAAGCCTCCCCAGGGAAAGGGAGTAGAGTCTCGTCTTAGGTGTGTGAGGCCAGGACAGACTATAAACAAAGCCTTCCCAGGGAAAGGGAGTAGAGTCTCATCTTGGGTGTGTGAGACCAGGACAGACTATAAACAAGGGCCTCTCCAGAGAGAGGGAGTAGAGTCTCATCTTGGGTATGTGAGACCAGGACAGACTATAAACAAGAAGTGTACAAAAAGCCTCCCTAGGGACAGGGAGTAGAGTCTCGTCTTGGCTGTGTGAGACCAGGAAAGACTATAAACAAGATGGAAGAATTAATAAATATGTAGAGAAACATGGTAAGTTAGGTCCATATGAAAAACCTACAAGGGATCAACAATTAAGACCATATTTTAACCAATGTGTCTTAGCAAGGAATGCAAACTGCAAAAATGAGAAAGAAAAATGTGCCAATGCATTACAGGCAGCAGTACAATATTTAGACCATCTTAATAGAAGACATGAAGAAGTAAAATAATTACTGGCTTGCTCAAAAGAGGGGAATAAAACATTGGTATTAGAAAAAGGGATCAATTAAAAGCATTACAGGACAGATGGGATCAGGATGTTAGGTTTATGACAATAAAAAACCAAGAATTAGAGAAAGAGGCAGACAAATTAAGATTAGACAATCAAGTTTATAAACAATAGGAAGACCTTAGGAAAATAAAAGAGCTGCAAGACCAGTATAATAATACAGAAGAGAAAAAATATTTAAAGACAAAACTACAAATAGTGGAGGAAGAAAGAGATGAGACAATAGCCATAACAACCCAAGTGGCAGAGGTAATTAAAATCTATCCTGAATTACCAAGGGCTGCAGCTGATAAAGAAGAGGCAATCAAAGTCAAAACAAATAAGAAACTCCAAATACCAATGGCCCCATATACAGTCAAAAATGAAAAAAGGAAAAATGAATAAAAGGGTTAACAAAACCACAGATCAGATAAATGACCTAAGTGACATAATACATTTCTTGTCTAGAAAGACAGACAAAGTAGAAGAAAAATGGCAATTGTGTGGGCTATACAACAGGCACAAACAATTATACAATTTGCAGAACTTATAGTGCAGTCTACACACAGTGCCCCAAGATACATACTGACAGAGACCTAAGAGGCATATCAAATCAGAGAGCCACAAAATGGGTACTAACCATTCAATAAAACAATGTCAGTTTTGAGTCAGTACAACATCCTATGTTTATACAATACGCAGACTATGAGGGTGCACCCCACACTTGTGGAGAGGTCAAAACAGAAATTCTGGAGAGCACCCCCCATGGGTCATCTACCAAGTGACACTACCAAACACTGCACCTATATGTGGATGGGTCAAGGTACTATGTAGATGGTGTGCCGTATACTGGAGCAGCAGTATATTCCCCAACACACCATGGAAGTGGGGACAAAGCTTTGCAATGTGCTTTGGGTGGAGACAAATCAGCACAGTATGCAGAACTCGTAGCAATATATGAGGCTATCATTAGACATGAAGGACAAAAAATAACAATACATACTGACTCAAAATTTGGAGAATCTTCACTAAACGAGTGGACACATTTGTGGAGAAAAAGAGGAATGGTCAAGGCAGATGGACAAGATGTCCAACACAAACAGTTACTTAATGCTATTTGGGATCTAGCAGAATAACACCCACATACAGTAGAAATACAAAAGGTTAAGGCACACGTGACCAAAAACCCAAACATACATGAACTCGCAAACCAATTGGCTGACCAAGCAGCAAAGGAGGGGGCAAGGGGGCCACAAACATGGCCAGGCATAAGACATGCCACTGTTAGTAGTGCCATCCCAAAAGAGGTCCAGGAAATAGATATAGGTAAACTACAAAGTACAGACCAATGGATGCAAGAGAAAATTAAAGAAATAAAGGAAAGGGGAACTAATAACAAAGATCACCTGTTTAGGAAAGGAGAGAGGTTTTGTGGAGGAGGGACCCAAATACTAAAAAGGCCAAATGGGTGCCCCCAGATAGTATGAAGCAACAAATTGTTCTAGAGAACCACAGGTGGGCAGGCCATCGTGGTAAAGACAAAACCCTGCAGATCATCAAGAATAAGTATTGGTGGCCAAAAATGGAGGCCACTGTAAATGATTCATTGGATACTTGTCTTGTATGTCTCCAGCAAGACCCAAAAAGAGGAAAACCTAAGTTGAATAGCTTGCCGTTGGCAGATGGCCCCTGAGATGTATTACAAATCGACTATGTGGGGCCACTCCCAACTCCAAAAGGAGGGTATAAATATCTACTAGTTATAGTGGATATGTTTTCAAAATGGGTGGAGGCATTCCTTACTACAAACAATACTGCCCAAACAACTGCAAAAATCCTGTTTGACCAAGTTTGTAGTAGATGGGGATTCCCCAACATAATTGAATCTGACAGAGGTACCCATTTTGTTAATGAGACAATGAAATACCTCTGTGAAATTATTGGAGTACTACAAAGATTCCATCTACCATACCACCCACAATCGTCGGGGATGGTAGAAAGGATGAACAGGACGTTGGAAAATGCCCTGAAAAAGGCGGTGATGGACTCAGAGAAAGACTGGGTCGCTCACTTGCCAGAAGTTCTCAAGGCCGTAAGGGGAATGGTTCAGGCTAGTACTGGTCTGTACCCTTACAAGCTCATGACAAGGAGGAGGATGAGACTGAACTATCCATCAGAATTACCAGAACTTCCCAGTGTGTTAAAGGACAGTGTCAAGCACAGTGTCTTTTTACATCAAGTTCAAGAACAGTTAAAAAAGCATCTACCACATGCTTGTTGGCACATGTCCCAAGCATACAAAAGAAACCTAAAGCAAAGGGAACCCAAAATAGGGAGGAAGGAGCCACTGCAAGTGGGAGACATGGCGATGATTAAAAATTGGGATCAGAAAATACCTTGGAAAGATGCCAATTGGCTAGGGCCATATAAAGTTACAGAGGTCCTAGACAATACAGCAGCATACGTGAAAAGAATGGGAAAAGGTAAACACAAATGGGTCCATGTGGACCAATGTAAAAAGGTATCAGACAAACTACCAAAAGAATAAATACTGCATTTGATTTTCTTTCCAGATATGCAATCAAAGCCACAAAAAAGGAGACCATCGCCAGCATCTGTATACTATACTGCCTTGTGTGGCCCATTTGGACTATAACAAGCAAGTGTGATAATAAAAATATCACCATATCACACTTCTGGCAGGCAAGAAATAATGGAACTCACAGTGGCCTACTGAGCATTCACTTGTATAGTATATACTTGGGGGGGTTGGGGGCAATAGACCAATGTGTGGCCTATTCTGGCTTTTCAATACGTGAGGTTTTAAACAACCTGACTTTCTGAAATGGTATCCAGAGGACCCAAACTTGCCTTTGGAGTGGACAGAAACCAGTGAGCCAACACACTTGCCACCTCTTTAAAAATGACTGGAAGTATGAATTTAAATGGCATCAGAACGCCAAAAGGGCAAATACATATGGAGTTTATGTTAGTTGGATACTTACCAGAACAGTGCACAGAGTAAACTCCCGAACTCCAGAAGTACAAAAAGCTGTGAAAGACTAATTAGGCTAACCCATGAGATAAATGAACTGCAGACTAGACAAAAAAATAACCAAACTTGCTCAAAGAAGGGAAGGTCAAGCGCTAATCTAAGTAAAATAATGATACAAGAATACAATGTCAGCTCTGCTGTTGCAACAGATTGTTTTACAAACCATAATATAGTCAAAAGTGTTGCTATATTTGCTACAAGATAATATCGTTTTTTAGATTGCATGCTAAAAATACCCAAATGGGATTGTCCCATGGGTCGCGTTTGCGTATGTAATACATAATATTTTTATACAAAACAGCATTTAAACTAGTCAAGGCAGCATCACTGGTACTGGTGCCTTGGATACGTTTTGCATTTTCTTTTTTAAAAATGTTAATGCACTACATTTGGTGGCTTTGTCAATTGTATGCCTACGCTTAAATTAGGTCGAGTACCTGTGAAGTTATGGTACCAATTCCCCATCATGCGGCTGTGATCAGTATGCCTGTGGAGTATAAGCCCTAAGCAGGAATATATTCAAGGGAAACAAATACCAGTACAGGGGCTGCCAACTAGGTTTGGAGTCTCTGTCCCAAGCCCTATTATTAGTGAAGGGTGGGAAAGCAATATATTGTTTGCCCTTGGTCAGCAATGGCATAAATACACAAGAGGCATGATGTGCAAATAAATAATAATAATAAAATTTGTGGCAAAGCCCCAAAGGAGGGATTGTAGAGAGTGATTTTTCTATAATGTGTGTCTTTGCACAAATTTTAATAGTTGGCAGGGGACAGGCTACAAAACCCCAAATACAATCTTTATTACAATCTAATAAAGCCAGTAAGTGGGTGCATGCGCAAATACACAGAAAGACAATAGTATAAAAAGGTATTTATACACAACGCAGTTACAATATAGTTACAATACAGATATATTACAAAATGGTGGTTAAAAACAAAACTTATGTGTGTGATATGGTGGACAAAACAAAACTTATGTGCTGCGTTTCCCCAAAATGATGTAGGCATTTCTTATAAATGCTATGTGTCTTATTTGTCATAGCTCTTACTTATCATAGTTATACAGTGATCTATCAGAATGTGACAGCAGCTTGCTAAGGAAAAAAGTACATATATGGTTATAAAGTACATTGTATTTCTTTGTAACTGTCTGCTAAGAACAAAACCAGCTGTGATATATGTTAAGCTAGCGTGCTTGTGTGTCAATGGAGAATTTAAAAGCAAACTGTCACTAGTTATACAATGCTGCCATCTTGTGGGATTAGCATTTATTACACTTGGTTTATTTAAGCATACGTGCAGGTACTGTATTCATTTGTCACCAAATTGACGTCATTTAAAGGGGCACTGTCAGCTTTACCCCTCTGTTTTTAGTAATCTCTGTGCAGTGTGCCTTTTGGCACACACCTGATTAATTATCACAGCAGAATAAGCCCATGAACTTTGAAATGCAGCACAAATACCTTAAATATAAATATTTACATAAAGTTTGTCTTTCCCTCGAATTAGTCCAAAACTCAAGTGACACCGGAAGCATAATCCCATTGAGGACGCGCACCAGGACCGAGCATGGTCACAAAGCGGCATTTTATGCCAACCCGACTTTAAGAGCATGCTGCCCATATGAACGGGTATGTCGCGAACTGCTCCTAATTTAAAATTAAAACCGAGCCCTGCATGGCTCACAATTTACTTTTTAAAACCGATGCCGAAATCCAGCATATGCTTGGAACACAGATGTGTTGAGATCCCTGCCATGCGCAAGAATGTGCCGCCCTTGCGCATGGCGGGATTTTGGCATCGGTTTTAAAAAAAATAAATTAAACCATGCAGAAACTGAGGCAAATACAGAACAATTGTAACATTTTCATTCATATGAACATGTCGGAAACATAAATGCCAAAATGTACGCACCCGTCTGGTCTTGCGTCGAAGTATCACTTCACTGTTTAGGCGACCGAAACTTAGGCTGTTGTGCTAAATTCAAGATATAAAAACTTCTTCAAGGATAATAGGTAAGGCAACCAAAAGGCAAAACAGAGTGCGACAGTCTTACTCTCATGCCACAAGATATGCAGATGTAAATTCTCCAGTTACAAAGCTAATATACCAAGATCGCCTTGTTTGGAGACAGGATGCACATCCTCTACATTTGTTATAAAGCTTTGTAAGTTCTGCCTAAAGACAGAACGGCTTTTTATTTTTGTAACTGAAGCTACAATTTTCTGTACCACCTTAAATTTTGTATCCTGACCAAGTAAAGCTTCATAAAATCTCCTACATTCTCTGTGTGGTCTGTAAGTAAATATCTAGGTGATTTAATAGAGAGTATCGAGGAGGGAGCCAGTCCCTCCTCAGAAATCCCATTGGGGTCTCCCTGTTACATCTTCCTACCAGTGTTTTGCACTAAGTAGTTTGATATCCAGAAAAGGCAGTGTAGAGGAAGATACTTCAACAGTGTACTGAAGGGAAGGATGGGCTGTGGAAAAGTTGTCTATGAAGATTTGGGGGGTCTCTTTGGAGCAGAAGGTAGCCCCCACACAGTCGTCTATGTAGCATTTGTAGAGTTCAGGCACAGTCCCTGTGAATGAGAGAAAAAACTGTTCCTTCACCCATCCCACAAACAGATTGGCAAAGCTGGGACCCATCTTGGTACCCATGGCAACTCCATTGACCTGCTGAAAAAACTGTTAATGAAAGAAAAAGCATTGAGTTTAAGAACAAGTTCTGCCAGATGGGTAAGTATGAGTGTGGGAGGCTGCTGGATGTCACGCTTATTCAGAAAATGCTGCAAAGCTGTCAGGCCATCATTGTGGGGGATCACTGTGTATAGAGATTTGATGTCCATGGTGAAGATGAGCTGATGGGAGCCACTGAATCTGAACCTGTCAAATAACTGGAGAGCATGGTTAGTGTCTTTAATGTTGGATCACAGGGATTCAACGAGTGGTCTCATGTGGCTGTCCAAAAATGCAGAGATGTGGGGGTATGGGAAGGAAGCTCAGTGACATTCTCTGAGGTATTCCCAGTACCTAGGGCAAGCACAGCGAGAAAGCTAAGAATACAGGAGTTCAATGGGTGGCTGAAGGGTTGGTGTGCAGAAATGGGGTATAGGGTAGTAGGGGGGTGAGGCGAGACGTAGAACAATAAGGGGGTCTATGCCAAGGATAATAATAATAATATTTATTTGTAAAGCACCTTTTGAATATCAAGGTGCTAAACAGTAAAAACATAAATGTGATAAAATACACATTAAGCAAACAAATAAATACAAGGCTGAAAATCAATTTGTGTAAGCTTTTAACCATTAGTGTATTTTCAGGGCCTTCTTGAAGCCCTCCACAGTCGTGCACTCCCATATCTGATGGAGTAGAGAATTCCACAGGGCTGGGGCCACATACCTAAATGTACAGGCTCCCGATGTCTTCAGAGTCACCCTGGGACTCCCTAGCAACCCCATGTCAGCTGAGCGGAGTGGTCGCCTGGGGCAGTAGGGAGACAGGAGCTCTTGGACATAGTCCAGGCCATGTCCGTGTAAGGCCTCATAGGCCAGAAGCCTGACCTTGAAGGTGATCCACCACTGAATAGGCAGCCAGTGCAGTTCACGCAGCACCAGTGTGATGTGACTGGCTTGTGGGGTCTCCATCAACAACCGGGCTGCAGCGTTCTGTACTAGCTGCAAGCGGCAGATATCAACCTCTGGAAGCCCTAGATAAAGAGAGTTGCAGTAGTCAAGGTGCGAGGTCATGAAGGTGTGGATCAGCGTAGGAAGGTTGCCGGATTGAACAAGGTGCTTGACCCTAGCGATGTTCCTCAGGTGGTAGAAAGAGGACTTGACGACTGCTGACATCCGAGGATGCAGTCTCAGCCCATCGTCAAGAATCACCCCCAGGGCCCACACCTGTTCAGAGAAAAGAAGCTGGATACCTTCCAGACAAAGTCCGCAAGGTTGGCCAGCCCCCAACCCTTCTGTCTGGCGACCCGGATCCACAATCATCACCTCAGTCTTACTGGAGTTCAACTTCAACCAGCTTGAATTCATCCAATCCTGGATTTCAGCGAGGCAATTGTTAAAGCCCAAGCACGCACTATCCTGGTTGGGTGCAAAAGACAGGTAGAGCTGGGTATCATCGGCATAGCAATAAAGCCTCAGCCCATACAGTCTTACAATGCCTCTGAGGGGCAGCATGTACACCGTGAATAACATGGGGGACAACACCGAGCCCTGAGGGACCCCACATAGCAGAGAGAATGGGTCGGAGGAAAAAAAATTCCTGACACCACCATCTGAGTCCTACCAGTGAGGAAGAACTGTATCAGACAGGCCACAGATGAACCTCAGGTGCTCGAGGAGCACCCCAAGGTCCACGGTGTCAAAAGCTGAGGTAAGATCAAGAAGTACCAAGATAGAACGGCACTTCTGATCTCTCGCCATCAAGAGATCATTGAGCACCCAAACCAGAGCAGTTTCAGTACTATGCCTCTTACAAAAACCGGATTGGAGAGGTTCGTAGATGTTGTGGATGATCAAATGGTTTTCCAGTTGCAGTGCTACAATTTTCTTAATCACCTTGTCAACAAAGGAAGGTTAGAGAGCAGTCTGTAGTTTGCAAGGCAGCTTGGGTCCAGAGCAGCTTTCTTCAGGAGGGGTGTCACCACAGCCTCCTTCAGGGAGCTAGGAAACTCACCAGATTCTTAGGAGCACCAAACTGTCCTTGCAAGGACTGGGCCAATGATGTCACAACAACCCATAATCAGGGAAGCTGGGCCCAGATACAGACTACAGTACATTTGGCACATACCCTGGGCAATCTGCACAACATCTCCGATTTCCAGCCGGTCGAAGGAGCTCCAGACAAATGGAGGAGAAGTGACGGTACACCGACCACTAGCAGCTCCCATAGAGCGAGCCGGCTGGATCTCTGCCCTGTTGCTGGCCACCTTATCCACAAAGAACCAAGCAAGCTCATCACACTCAATCTGTGAAAAGGCTTTTCGAACCTGAAGACAGGTTGGGTTGCACAACCTGCCCACAGTTCGAAAGAGCTGAGCTGGTCGGTTCTGAGTAGCAGCAATCTTCCTGGACAGGAACTCTGCCTTCTTACGGGTGATTGCTGATTGATAGACTCGATAATGTTCCATCAATCTAAGGCAGTCAGCCTCCAGGGCTCTAACCTTCATTCTAGTCACCGCAACTCCCTCAAGGTCCCATCAAATCATAGGGACTGAGGGCGAAGGGTGAGAGGACAAACAGACAGGAGCAACAGAGTCCAGGGCCATAGTAATGGCCTTATTATAGGCCTGAACCAGACTCTCTGGACTTCCACTTCCCTTGGAATTACTGATAGGTCAAATACCGCCAATAGGTCATTGGGGCTCACATCCCATCAAGGTCGGTATCTGACCATCTCCACAGGGGCCGGCCTATGCAGTGGGGCATAAAAACTGAACCCCACAGTGTGATGATCCAATCATCCAACCAGTCCCACCACCAAGTCAGAGGTCTTGATCCCCAGGAGGAGGAGGAGGAGGACCAAGACCAAGTCAAGGGAGAGACTGCACTTATGGGTAGCAGAGGCAACCACCTGTGTAAAGCCCAGTGATGTCATCAACAGGTGGAAGTCCTGTCCAAATCATGAGAGTTCATCATCGACCCAGGCGTTAGTCACCCAGGACCATCAACCTGGATGACTCAAACGTCATGTCAACCTTGAAGTCCGCTACTTCTTGAAGGAATCGCTTCTCATCCCCAGGTGGACGGTAGATGAGCGCGATCCTACAGTCTACACTTGCCACTATGGTACACTTGAATGAGTTGGTCTCCTCAACTGGTACACTAGTGAGATCCAGTTCAGTCTTGAAACAGATCGCTACCCCCCCCCCCGCGGTCTGAGCTCGAGCGGTGTATCACCGAGTACCCATCCGGAACAGCAGCCTCCAGAATGGGGCCAGCATTGTCATCCAGCCAGGTCTTGGTGATGCAAGCCAGATCTGCTGTCCCAACAAAAATCTACAATTATTGCAGTCTTGTTTTTAATAGATCTGGCATTACATAACACCGCTCGAGTTGGACGGGATTCCATGGCCGCCTGAGCTATCTGCCCACCAATAGTGGAGCCCTTGTGTATGGAGACCAGACATAGAGGACCACGTTTCAGAATCCATTTCACCCCAGGGCATCTCCTGGGCCTCACAACCCTGATGTGAGTACTCCGCTCATTCATCCTCCGACATTCGCAGCCCGCAGCCCATCCCCTCCCCCGACAAGCAATTCCCAGTGCTCTGCAGTGCTAGTAGACTGTAAACTGTAAGGGGAGCAGTGAATGAGTGGAGGTCACGAAGTTCGGAGGATGAATAGCACACAACGGGGGGGAGGCTATCCATCAACACATCTTAACACCCCAAAAACACACGTCATATACCCAAAACACAAACACCCAAAAACAAGGCTGTCACAGATAACCAAAACAAGATTAAATTCCCCAAAATAATTAAAACAAATCTTCACTGTCTCTCACAGAGTAGGAAAACAACTTAAAAACAAACAAAAACCCCAAAAATAAAACAGGCTTCATCTCAACATCAAGGGGACAAGGGCATTCACACAGGGGCTGGAGAAGTACATTAATAACAATATAGATTTAAACTGAGGAGGGGGAGGGGCTGAGTCAGTTAGCGGGGAGGAGGCACCTTCCAGGGGAAACCAGAAGGCCTTGCGCCCCACCCCCGAGAGGGAGGAGGAGGAGGAGGAAAATGAGGGGAAGTTACCAAGACAAAAGTGGAAGGGGGAGAGACAGGAAGAGGAGGAGCAGGACACAAGGTGGACTGTAGTATACTTGAATGCAAGGAGCTTAGCAACACGGTGGCAGAGTTCCAGACAATAATGGCGGAGGGGGAGGTAGATATTGCCGCCATCTCAGAGACCTGGGCCACCCAATACCATGACTGGGATCTCACACTCCCAGGATACAAGGTGTTCCGCAGGGACCAGGAGGGGGAAGGGGTGGCTATTTATGTCAGAGAGGGGATACTGTGTACCACGGAGGAAGGGGATGAGGTGAGGCCAGAAGCCATATGGGTATTGCTCCAAAGCCCTAAAAGTAAGAAACTCAGGATAGGGGTGGTGTACAGGCCACCCTCACAGAATGAGGAGGTGGATAAGGAGCTGGGGGAACAAATCAGGAAGGTCCATGGCAAAGGGAATACAGTTATATTGGGAGACTTCAACCTACCTGGGGTTGACTGGCAGATGGTAACTACAGTATACACCAGGGAAAAGATGCTGCTGGAGGCTATCCAAGACAGTTACCTAGTGCAAAGGGTGATGGATCCTTCTAGGGAGGAGATCATACTGGACTTGGTGCTAACAAATGGAGACCAAGTCCAGGATGTGGTAATAGAGGACCCTCTAACAGGAAGTGACCACCACTCAGTGTGGTTCCTACTCAACACAGGGAGAGAGTCTGCTAAGACCAGGACAAGAGCGTTGGATTTCAGAAAGGCAGATTTTGCCAGATTGGGCAGCATCCTAGAGGGGTATTTAGCTGAAATTAACCCAGGGATGGATGCTGAACAGAAGTTGGCAATCACTAGGAGGGGGCTGAATGAGGACATGAACACACGTGCCAAATCTCAGAGTAAGCAGTCCAGGTCAAAAAAAAAAAACTAGCTGGCTCAGCAAGGAGGTAGAGGGGAAGGTAAGGGAAATAAGATTGACCTTCATTAAGTTAAAAAAATCTGGGCGTGAGGAGGATGGAGAAGTGTTCTCAAAGGCATCTAGGAAGGTGACCAGGTCAGTCAGGGCAGCCAAGGCAGCAAAGGAGCTGAAGTTGGCTCAGGGGATCAGAGAGGGGGAAAAGGGGTTCCTTAAATACATAAGGGAGAAGAGGAGTTGTAGGAATGACATCATTAGAATCGAGAGAGAGGGAGGATGGGCGGAACAAGGGGAAGATCAGGCAGAGGCACTCAATGAGTGTTTCTGCTTGATGTTCACAAAAGAAAGGGATGGCCCAATACCGCAGGGGAAAGGGGAGAAGGGTGGGGGGCAGAGATAACAGACGAGGTCATCCAAGAGGATAGAGTTCTGAAGGGCCTTAAAGGCCTGTGGGTGAACAAGGCACCAGGACCGGACAGTGTACACCCAAGGGTCCTGAAGGAACTGGCAGAGTTGTTGGCCGGCCAATGACAGACCTGTTCAACACCTTCTTGGAGATGGGGAATGTACCCAGGAACTGGAGGATGGCTCACATGGTGCCCCTTCACAAGAGTGGAACCAAGGACCAACCGAGCTTGACTTCAATAGTGGGGAAGTTGATGAAGTCCATTCTGAAGGAGAGGTTGATAACCTTTCTCGATAGCAATGGCCTGCAGGATGAGAGACAGCATGGATTTGTCACGGGCTGATCTTGCCAAATTACCCTGATTGACTTCAATTGGGTCACTAGGGTGGTTGATGAAGGCCACGCTGTGGATGTCCTGTATCTGGACTTCAGCAAGGCTTTCGGCTCTGTGCCGCACAGGAGGTTAATGAGCAAGCTGAGGGACATGGGGGCAGGGAAAAACTGGTGGGGTGAGTTGAGAGCTGGCTGCAGGGCAGACAACAGAGGCTAGTTGTAAGGGGGAGACATCCAAGCCACGGCCAGTAATGAGTGGGGTACTGCAGGGTTCAGTGCTGGGCCCTGTTTTGTTCAATGTCTTCATTGTAGACATTGTAGAGGGGGTCAAGAGTAAGATCTGCCTGTTTGCAGATGACACTAAGATTTGTTCAAAAGTGGACAATGAGGAAGAGAGGCAGGCATTCAGAGAGGATCTAGCTAAACTCAATTTTTTTATATTTTTTATTTAGTTTTTGTTGACCGGGTAAGTGCACTAGACAAATCCTGCCTATTTTCAGGCACGACCCGGGGGAGGGGGATACAGATGAATGCCAACTGACCTTGAACCAGATGAAGCTGTTGGTGGTATTTTTAATGAATGAGGGAAATTTGGCCAGGACACCGGGAAATTGCCTACTCTTTTGATAAGTGCCATGGGATCTTTAACATCCACCTGAACTACCACCAATCCAGGCAGATGGGACCTCGGTTTAACGTCTCATCCAAAAGACGGCACCTCAGAAGTGCAGCACCCCTCTCATGCTGCACTACAGTGTCAGTA
Organism: Neoceratodus forsteri; assembly: GCA_016271365.2. Taxonomy (NCBI): domain Eukaryota; kingdom Metazoa; phylum Chordata; order Ceratodontiformes; family Ceratodontidae; genus Neoceratodus; species Neoceratodus forsteri. Next base: position 332,130,461 of record CM057452.1, on the reverse strand, counting down.
CTGGGATATTAACCCAAGTGCCAGATATGGGAACTGAACCCACAGCCCTCTGATCTCCCGGCCTCAGAGGCGAGTGTGCTACCTACTGAGCCACTGACACTGACAAACTCAAACACTGGTCTAGGAAGTGGCAGTTGGGGTGTAATGCTAAGAAGTGCAAGGTCATGCACCTTGGAGCCAGAAATCCCAAGAACAGCTACTTGCTGGGGGGACTGCAGGTAATGGCTTCAGAGGAGGAAAGGGACCTGGGGGTAATAGTCACAGGGGACATGAAGGTATCTGCACAGTGTAGGAGGGCGACAGTAAGGGCAAATAGGATGCTGGGGTGCATTTCCAGAAGGATCACCTCTTGAAAGGGGGAGGTCATCCTGCCATTGTATAAATCACTGGTGAGGCCAAACTTGGAATACTGTACACAGTACTGGTGCCCATACCTCAAAAAGGATGTGAGATTACTGGAAGGGGTACGGCGTAGGGCTACAAAATGATCATGGGACTAGGGGAGTTGCCATATTAGGAAAGACTGAAGGTGCTCAACATGTACTCGCTGGAAGACAGAAGGGTAAGAGGGGACATGATAGAGACCTTTAACTACTTGAAAGGCATAAACAAAGTCAGGGAGGGAAGATTGTTCTGCTTAAAGGGGGAAGGGTCACTAGGGGGCACAGACTGAAGTTGGAAGGAGGAAGGTTTAGGAGGGAGATGAGGAGGCACTACATCACAGAGAGAGTGGTGGCAGATTGGAATGCACTGCCGGAGGAGTTAATCGCTCAAAAGACAGTGGATAGCTTTAAGCGGGGTTGGGATAGAGTCAAGGGCAGGGTTACTACAGACAAAAACACAAAGGGGGCAAGGGCTGGGAAAGAGGAAGATGAGAGGGGTTTGGATGGGGGTGGGGCAGCTGTAGTGATATGAAACCAAAAGCTGCACAATCAGGCAGACTTGAGAGACCTGTGGGCCTTTCTCTGCCAGCAATTTCGTATGTTCATACGTGGGGTGGGAGCAGGCAGATACAGTAGGACATTCAGGGTTACCTGATTTGATCCACAGACAGGTAACTCTGGACATCCTATTGTACCTGCCTACTCCTGCCCCACATCCCACATCTCTGCATTTTTGGTCAACCTCATGAGACCACTTGTTGAATCCCTGCTCTCCAACATTAAAGACACTAACCATGCTCTCCAGTTATTTGACAGGTTCAGATTCAGTGGCTTCCATCAGCTCATCTTCACCATGGACATCAAATCTCTATACACAGTGATCCCCCACAATGGTGGCCTGACAGTTTTGCAGCATTTTCTGAATAAGAGTGACGTCCAGCAGCCACCCCAACACACATTTACGCATCTGGCAGAACTTGTTCTTAAACTCAGTGCTTTTTCTTTCAATAACAGTTTTTTTCAGCAGATCAGTGGAGTTGCCATGGGTACCAAGATGGGTCCCAGCTTTGCCAATCTGTTTCTGAGTTGGGTGGAGGAACAGTTTTTTATGTCATTCACAGGGACTGTGCTTGAACCCTCCGAGCACTATATAGACGACTGTGTGGGGGCTACCTCCTGTTCCAAAGAGACCCTCCATGAAATCTTCTTGGACAGGCTTACCACGGCCCATCCTTCCCTTCAGTACACTGCCTTTTCTGGATATCAAAATGTCCGTGGACATCAGTTTATTACAAACCCACGGACTCACACAGTTTCCTCCTCCACAGCTCCTTCCATCCTAACCATGTCAAGAATGGCCTGCCATATTCACAGTTTCTTAGAATTTGCAGGTTATGCAGTGAAGATGAGGATTTTGGTGAGCAGGCCCAAATAATGCATAGTTTTTTTATTAACAGGAGATACCCTAAAAGCACTGTGGACAGAGCACTCTTCCGGGTCAGTAACATACCCTGTAACCTTGACATCTATCGGAAGGATACTGTCACACAAGAACAATGACGAATTCCACTAGTGCTTCCCTTCCATCAGAGTACACCTTCTCTTCACAGGATCATCACCAGTAACTTTCCTCTTTTGCAAACTGACCCCAACATTGGTGCTTCCTTTACAGAACCACCTATTGCCTCCTACCGCTGGCCACCCAACCTGCAGAATCTCCTGGTAAGAAGCAGCCTACCTACTCCTAACAGTTCCTCCCTACCAAGTACCAAACCGTGCAACAGAACTCGCTGCTACACTTGCAAATTTGTTTCTAGTGTGACTGAAATTCGGGGGCCCACAGGTGTTTTTCACATCACCAAGGAGTTCACATGCACCTCCACTAATGAGGTATATTGTATTCTTTGCAGGAAGTGTGCAGCCATTTACATCGGAGAACTGGTTGATGCCTTGCTGACCATTTCAGGGAACACTACAGGGCAGTCAGGAATGGAGACACTGATAAACCCATTGTATCCCACTTTATCTCCAGGGACCACAGTGTCAGTGATCTTTCTGTTTGTGTCCTTCAGCAGGGCTTCTGGGATTCTGACCACAGAAAAAACATGGAAATGAAGCTGATCATCCACATTGGCTCCCAGCAGCCCTCTGGTTTAAATGATAAGACTTATTTTCTAATAATATATTTCAGCCGCCCCTTCTTTTCCCTAAAGTCTGTTTGTATCTGTACACATCCCTTTTTTCCACAGATGTCTCCATCCCCCACATTTGTCACCTTTCATCCTTCTTGCTAGGCCCTGCTAATTAGTCACACCTGGGGAATTCTGTAGCTCATTCACTGCTGTTATGTTTTGTCACTCCCATCATCGCCTTTTTGTTTTCCAGATTCTGTCTTTATCTTGTCATTTATCACTTCTTCTCCCAGAGCCTCCCCCCCTTTTTCCCCATATATATATATATATATTCCTTATTTTACCTCTCCTCTACTCTCATTTTGCTTTTGCTTTTTTAGATGTTACCTGAAGAAGACCTAAGGTTGAAACATCGATTTTTTAACTCTATTTTCAGTATGCATTAAATATAACCACTTTATTTTGTATATTTTTTTATTTATTACAGGGGCATGTTCACGCCCCTATAGTTAGGGTTGAGTAGGCAGTTTAATGTTAAACCCCAGTTTTTGCACTTTAATAACTTCACAACCATTCAATGGATTTGCATGACACTTTGCATGTGTGTTCTCAAAGAGTAGATCTCTGGATATGCCAAGTTCGGTTCCAGTTAGATATGCAGATTCCGAGTTCCGGAGAGTGCAGGAAGTGAATTGTTGGGTGTTTTTAGCTGTTTTATGCTGTTTTTTTTAACTTACCTAGTGCCCAGATGGTTTGGAATTTTGGTCAGAAATGTGCAGGGTAGAAAGGGGCTGGCCCACAGATGTGTCTTTTGCTGGTTTGGTGAAAAAATATTACTCTATTTCAAAGGGGCATGCTCAGTAAGCATTTCAAGATAACTGTATGAAATGAAAAAGGAATCCTTTTTCATACGGGATCAATCCTTTTTCATTTGCTGCCATTTTGTTGTCCATTTTTCCCCCAAAAAATGTTTAAACGACATCCTGGAGAGAGACCAACACATCTCTCTTTCTCCTCTGGACTCTGTTAGGTGTAATCTGCTCTTAATTGTTGGTTAATGTCACAAAAATGTGTTTTTTGTTTTACATTTTAAATCCTTTTTTTCGTGACTCACTAACACTTTTTTCATACGGACATTCATACAACGCTTTCATATGAAGGAAAACTTTAGGATTTTTGCTGTTCATTTGAACTGGCCTAGTAGCCAAACGGTTTGGATGATTTATGGTCTGAAATTTTCATGGTAGAAAGGGTCTGGCCCACAGATGTGCCTTTTTCATAGACTCTATCAAGCTGACCTCCAGACACCTTATACTTTAGTCTAATAGCATTATGTCTTTGTGCCCATTCTTTCTGTGTGACAGATAAGTTCTAAATTTTAAACTACCTAGCTGAATTCGCTTGGTAATGCTATTTTCGAGGGGAAGGGGGTCAAAAACATGCTTGGTCTTGTGCTGATCAGACATACCTTTGCCTGCATCAGACAAATCGTTAGAGAAGTCACAGCTTCTGGTTCAGAGTCATTGGGGGGCACAGCAGAATATATGGCAGGTTATCAGATCCCACTTCTAAGCCGCTAGTAGTCTGAGGGACAGATGGTACCCACGTTGTGGAGATCCCCTTAGTCCCAATACAGTATATGGAGCACAATTAACAGTACACGGAGCAGATAACTCTGCATGCCCCTCAAGCATGCTACTCCATTCCTAACTTGCCGCACAGCAGCCCCGTAATTTCGAGTTGAAGGCATAGATTTGCTTACCTCCTTTTGCGAATAACAGTCTGAATCAATGGAAACCCATGAAACACTGTCCTCTGCTTTATGCCATCCAGCCGGTAACAGTGAAGCCTGTACAGTCCATTTCTGCAGCTGTTTCCTGATAGGACAACCAGTGACAGTGGGTCTGCATCCTAGGCCGAGCTGCTAGCTCGTGTAAGCCACTGTCAACGTTGGGGACCCCACCCCCCACCTCTGCCCACGGAATAGTGGTTTCACCAAACCTCCAGTGCGTTGCAGTTTCTTTTTTCCCCCAATTAACATTTTTTATTGATTATTCACATGTACAAAGAACTTGTAAAGCATCACATACAGAACTCTTTAAAGAAATATTTGAAAATAATCAGCAGTTTCTTGAGCAGGTCCTTCAGTGTGCTTTGCCATTGGACCTGCTGTTTTGCAGCTGTTTTGTTCAGAAGAGATCAGCATTGTGGCTGGTTCTGAGTCCATTCCTGCAACCTTTCCCAGTTGCTGTGTATTTTGCGCTTAGTCGTAAGCAGGGAGTGTAACCTGGGCAGTCTGTGCCAGACAGGACATACTCATACTAGAAACTTGCTCCAGGTTTAGATTTTTGTCACATTGAGTAGGAGCATTATGTAAAGGAATTGCTGAGTTCTCAGAGACACAATGAGAGCTTTCATGTGGGGCAGAGTAGGATATGCACAGCCTTTTGTTTAATAAGAACTTTCAATGGGGGGGGTCATGCACAGTCTTTTTTTTAGTTTAATGAGAACTTTCACTGGGGGGAGACATGCGCAACCGTTTGTTCCTCACTGACAGGCATTTTGGGAGTCCCAGCATTTGATGCCGACACGCTATCCTTTACATAGGGGAACCGCTGGACTGATTTGACAGAAGAAGCAGAGCTGCCAGGCATTCCTACAATTACACTTTTATTTCCCAATAATTTGCAGCCAGCTTTTCTTTCTGTTTCCTGAACTTGGCCTCCTCCTCTACTATGAGGGAGAATATACTGTACATGTTTTCATTTCTGCCATAGTTAGTTTTAACTTTTCTTCTTCCTGTATTTTTTGTTCTAAGGTAATGTCTCTTTCCACTGTTTGTGTTGTGGTACCAACATCAGGCACTGGCATTTTTATGTTTGCTTGTACACATGCACAAGAAACATCTTGCGACAGTGCCACATTTCAGAGGTGTGTCAATGTTGTGGCCAATGCAGCAGATGTTTTACTGGGCGCGTTCCTCAGCCACCAATCAAGGGGAAAGTTGCTGATGACAGCAGCTTCAAAGAGAGCCAAGGAGTTGAAATGAATCTGCCACTGCAACCACAAACAGTTTCATCACTGCAGCGGCATCTCCCCCCTCCCTCGCAACCTTGTCGGCTCCTGCCACCCAGCACTCTGTCCCTGGCCCTTGCTCCTCCAACAACATGTTTGTTCTGTGTGCCTTTCCTGATGAAACAAGTAAAGAGCCATGGCTCCTGCCGCCCACCACACACTCCAAGAAAAGCCGACGTCGGGGTGCCCAATCCCCGTGTTGGCATGTATCCCCCCCTCCATTAATGTGGCACACTGGGAGCCCACTCCAGTGTGCCAAAATGTTTCTGACACCAGGATGCCCACTCCCGGTGTCGGATGTGCCCCTCCCAAAACTGGTCTGTAATCTGCTGACATTGGGTGCCTAATCCCTGTGTTGGCATGCCCCACCACCACCACCGCTATTGTGGCACACTGGGAGCCCTACCCAGTGTGCTGAAATGTTTTTTTTAAACCTGTAAAAAAAAGAAAACCATCTCTTCAGTGTCTTTTTTGTTTGTTTTTTTACCTGTAAAAAAGAAAACAGTCCATCATCATCTCCCAGCCCCTTCCCCTCCACTGAGCACCCACCTCCCGCATCACCCCACTCACACTTACCCTCCAGAGGTTGGGAGCAGTGATCTTCTCTGGACCAGGACACATCTGCACTCTTCAAAGCCTTACTCCGAACTGAGGAATTGGGTAAGTGCCGTATAATGGGAGTCAATGGGGGGTTTCAACTTAGGTTGATTTCTCAGCCATTTCTAGGAATTGTGGCCCCAAATTTTCAACATGGGGCTCTTGGGACCCCACCTTGTGAACATGTCACTGCCATTTCGTTAATCAGTCTGAAATGTGATTTCGAGGTCACTGCAAGGAATCACCTTTTGGTACTGTTTAACAAAACAACAATGCCACAGTTCATGAGGTGGGGTCCCAAAAAACCCATGTCACAAATTTGGTTAAAAAATTCCAAGAAATGACCGAGGTATGAGCTTGTGTTGTGCAGTTTCTACGCACGCTCGTAACTTCACCAATTTTTAATATTTTCACTCCAGATTTTCAACATTGCCATTTTTTTACACCTCCTTATGAACAGTACAGCTGTCATTTTTTTTTACATCCTGTCCAAAATGTGTTGTTGTGCCTGTGGCACAGAATGGCGCGGTCGCTGTGGGAAATCGAATTTCGGGACAGATTAACAAAATCACAGTGCCACTGTTCATGAGGGGAGGTCCCAAAATGCCCATGTTGAAAATGCGGTGAAAAAATTCCAATAAAGGATTGCATTACGGGCGTGCGTTGCGCAGTTTCTATGTGCACTCATAACTTCACCAATTTTTCATATTTTCAGTCCAGATTTTCAACATTACCATTTTTTCACACCTCCTCATGAACAGTACAGCTGTCATTTTTCACACCCAGCTTGAAATATGTTTTCCCACCTGTGGCACAGAATGACATACTTGCTTTGCGAAATCACCTTTCAGGATTGAGTAATGCAATGATAGTGCCACTGTTCATGAGGTGGGGTCCCAAAAAGCCCATGTTGAAATTTAGAGTGAAAATACCAACAAACACCCGGAGCGTTAAGGTTTCCAATCATAATGCCCCCTGTGAACTGACAGGGGTCAGGGTGTGACTTGAGGTCATCCAGCCGTAATGTCATGCCTTTCCATCCCCACCCCCACCCCCACCCTGCAACCAGTGACAGGCATCGAGGTGTGCCTTGGGGTCTTGGCAATAACATTCACCCCATTCTTCTATACTGCACCCAACTCAGCCTTTTTCCTTATGGAATGGGGTGAGCATAAGGGCTGAAGACCCCAAGGTATACCACGACACCTGTCGGTGTCTGCAGGGTGGAATGAGGTGGAATGGCATGAGTGTTATGGCCGATGACACAAAGGCACACCCCCAATGCCTGTCAGTCTCTGAAGGGTGGGGGTTGAGGTTGGCGTTGGTTCAGTACTTCATTGCCATTCCTATTATGCATTTCTCTAACTCCTGCACTACCATTGCTAATGCCAGCAAGCAAACATTCAGCATTGACGAATGCTTGCTCATTCCTCTGCCACTGACAACATCTCCTTATTATCTGACATGGCCTCTTGGTTTTTGAAAGCAGAGAAGGAGGCTGGCTCCCCTGCCTCAGAGACATCCATCCATTCTTCTGCCGGGACTTCCATTATGACAAACTAACAAACAGCCAGAGGTTCCCCCTATAGGAGAAACAACTTGTTGCTGTATTGGTCTTTGTAACACAAAATCCACACAAACAGATGACTTGACACCTTTTATTGGACCAACATAGTTGTTACAAAAGAACACAGGTGCTTTTAGCTTTCGGATTGCACAGAATCCTTCATCAGAAAACACTGGCAGTTGTTTTGGAAGAATATACTTTCCAAAAACCCAGATCATACATAAAAATGACTGACGAAAAGTTGTTAAGAACACCCACTGGCTAAAACTGCATTCAAAAAACAACATAACCATATAAAGACAGCAAACGTTCCATGAAAAGAAAGCTATCTCAAGGTCAAATGTCACTGAATTATATTATTATATAGAAGACTGAGAAATGAGACCAAGATTAAACTTAGGAAACAAAAATCCGAGTATCATCAACTACAACAACATAAAAATATAGGGAATCCACGTAAGTTTTGGCAGTCCATAAAAGCAGTGCTGGATCCCATAGTTGACCATAAGGAAAATATCATATATAACAATGAGGTTGCTATAAGTGATCCTTTGATGATAAGTGAATTTTTTTTAAACAGGTTCATAGATTTAAAGAAATTTACTAAAGTGCTTGATTCTGTGGATGCTGGTCAGATTTGCCAGGTTAAAAAGAAAGTCCAATATCCACCTTTCTATTTTCATATAATTAAGGCATCTCAAGTACTAAAATTATTGAAACAGATTCTTATTAATAAAAGCTCAGGGGGCTGTGGTTTGGAGCCACAATTTCTTAAAATGATTTCATTGTATATATATAGACCATTAACAAAAGTGTTTAATCTATCACTAATTACAGGTCAATTTCATACTGCTTGGAAGGAAACAGTAATTATACTGATACATAAGGGGGGTAGTTATAGTGAGACAGATAATTATAGGCCATTTTCATTGCTGCCTCTCTTGGGTACGTTGCTGGAGAAAATCGTTAACCAGCAGCTTTCAGATTAGTTACTACTCGGTGGTCTCCAGTCTCCCAAGCAGCACGGATTTCGAAGGTATCATGGTACGGGCACTGCCTTGGCCAGGTTCACAGACCACATCAGTGGAGCAGTGGATAGGGGTGAGCTCACTGGTGCTGTGTTCATGGACCTATCCAAGACATTTGACCTCGTAAATCATTCCCTGCTGCTTAGGAGGCTGGAGCACCTGGGTGTAACAGAATTACCTATAGATTGGTTTAGAAGCTATTTAACTGATAGATTACTATGTGTGAAATACAGGGGAGTGTTAACCAGTAGTAAAAAAATGGAGTTGGGTGTGCCCCAGGGATCTATCCTGGGGCCTATTTTGTTTTCATTGGTTGTGGATGAACTTCCGTCACTTCTTCATAACACAAATACACTGATGTATGCAGATGATATTATCTTATATAATAGTTCGGCTTCTGTTGAGAATCTGAATCAAGATCTGAAAGACGATTTTTATAAATTGGATCTTTGGTTAGAAAATCAACACTTATTAAATAGCAAGAAAACAAAGAGCATGATTTTGGCTCAAAGCCAAAATTAGTAAATAATCTATATTTGATTATATCTGATCTGAATGATGATATACTGGAACAAGTGACTCAGTTTAGGTATCTGGGTATAGTATTAGATTCAAATTTAACTTTTTCTGCACATATTAAACAATCTTGTAAAAAGGTAAATCAGAAATTGGGTGTACTTTTCAGATCTCAAAATTGCCTGACGTTGCAGGCTAGGACAGCTATTGCCAGAAGTGTCCTATCAGCAACTATGAATTATAACTCATTTATTTTTTCAAATCTCACAAAAGCAGATCTGTCACTATTGACAACTACATTTCACAGTATATGCAGGTTTGTACTCAAAGCACCTTATCAGACCCATCACTGTTTATTGTATCATCTAGTGGGCTGGCTTCCTCCAAAGTTTAGCATTGTGTATAATTTAAACTGCCTTTTGGATAATGTTATGAGACAAAAGACTAATTCCCCTTTATATTTCTACTATCAATTTAAGGAATTGGAAAGATCATTAAGATCAACTACAACTATTAAGTTAGTGGCTCCAAAAAGGAGAACTAAAATGGGAGAGAGTTATTTTTCATTTATGGCAGCAAAACACTGGAATGGCTTGCCACCAACTTTTTCAGAAGATATTAGTCATGCTGTTTTTAAATTAAGGTTGAAACAATATTGCATGAGTAAAGTACCATGTGAATGTTATTCACTTAATATGACAGTTGTTGTTGAAATTGTAGTATGATGTTAAGTAATGTAGTGTTACATATTGTTATTTGTAATTTGTATTGTATTTATTTGTAACTGTAACATCTGGACAAATTGTCCTGGGTCATGTCTGAAAAAGGGCCTAGACTCATGGCACTTACCCGGTAAACAAAAGTTGAAATAAAAAATAAAGAAATTGAAAGTTCACTCCCTGAGAAAAACTATAAACCAAGTGAAGCTACATGTTAAAACTGTCTGTGTGTGTCTGTGCTAGCATTAGTAAATGACAATGATTAAAAACCACAAGGAAAAATTAGCTTAAGCAATACATAGTAAATAATGTTAAAGGTCTTCTAAATATGAAAATATCTTTGTGTTAAGTAAAAAATAGGTTAGAAGACAATCTGCCCTAGTGTAAATTAAGCAATCACCATCTATTTTACACATTTACACTGCGTAAGTACTGTTCAGATACATTTGTCTTAAACTCTGTGTACAATAAGTTCATATTACTCATGAATATTCACTCATACTGTCTGAAACATGCTATATCTGCAATTCTGTAACAAGTGACTATTGTATGTGTACATTTAAAACCCAAACCTAACACAGACCCCCTTGTAATTGAGATACTGTTATCCTAGTATGTCTATGTATCAACATGTGCCCATATGTACTTAATCTGCTGTTGTATTAAATAACAGTTCTATAAATCTAAAACCAAAACTGAGGGAAACAAGCCCCGCCACCACACTCTACCCCCCGGGTGAAATCAGTGTATAGATAATCAGTAACAAGGAATTCATAACGCTATTTTGTATCTAAACGTAATGAAACACCACCATGTGCCACAATAATATATCCATGTGTTGTCCCTGAAGCAGGTGAAAAAAAAAACAGGAGCTGTTTAAGCAGTATAAACAGGTCATAGCACTACCACGGCTCTCCTCACGCTTACGTCATATTTACAGGAAGCTCTCGATGCAGGTGACCTAGCAGGGGCAATTTTCATAGATCTAACTAAAGCTTTCGATACTGTTAACCACGATTTACTTTTACAGCAACTCCCATCACTCAGCGTAGGTCCAGACGCCATACACTGGTTCAAGAATTACCTTACAGACCGGACACAAGAAGTAAAAATAAATACCACTCTATCTTCTAAACTTTCAGTGAAGTCGAATTGTACCACAAGGATCAATTCTAGGCCAGCTCCTTTTCACCCTATTCCTGAATGCAATCCCTAGTGCCTGCAACTGCAAGCTCCTGCTGTATGCAGATGATGCAGTAATCTTTGGAAAGACTCCACTCTGAATGCTCTTCAGCATAAGCTACAAACTAATTTCCATGAAATAGAACACTGGTTAGCAAACCAACGACTAGTACTAAACCTCAGCAAAACAAAATCCATGGTCTTTGCACACAGACAAAGTCACCACTTTAGCTCGCAACTAAACATTACCAACCATCAGGGTAACTTAATTGACCAAATATCACATTTCAAATACCTGGGTATCACACTAGACATATCATTAACCTATCACAGGCACATAGGCCAACTGTCAGCCTCAGCAAATGCCAGACTAGGGACCCTGTTCAGACATAGACAATGCTTCCCGCCCCGCGCCCTTTGGCTGGCAGTGAATAGCTCGGTTCTATCGCTGGTAGATTATGGAATAACAATATATGGATCAGCTGACCCACAGCAATAAAAGAATCAACCTGGCTCTAAACAAAGCTAGCCTCTGGTAGCGGATAGTGACAAGCAAACCCATACCCGCGAGCTCTACAAAAGCTAACTGATTGACTTCGCAGGCAGGCTAAATTACCACACCTGCCTCCAGGCCAAAAATCGAATTGGGCTTTGCTCCCATTGGACTCCACCCACTAATAAAACTTAACACTCACAGGATTACTCCAAGACATACAGCTAAAACACGATACACAATCCCCAAAGAAGGACCTCGCAGGGGCCAGGGTCTTTTCTTATCGAGCTCCCATCTGGCTCAATGAACTACCCCCATCCATAGCACAAGCCACAAGCATTAGTCAATTCAAAACCAGCATCAAGATTTACCTACTAGAATCAGAAACATGCTGTTGCATCTAAGCACACTTCGCCACAAAACTGCAGGTTTGCTATCCAACCTAAGACAAGGTCTTTGACTGCAAAATGTGCATAGCGTCTGGAAATTAATCTAGTTTTTCTTTGTTTATCCCTCCAGTGACAAGGTCTTTTGATTGCAAAATGTAAAATGCTTCTACTAAGTTATCGTATTCATTGTTCATCAACCTGAAGACGAGGTCTTCAACCACAACATGTACAATGCTTCTGCAAAGTATTCTAGTTCATAAATTGTGTAATATCATTCAAACCTGGGCAGCAAAAGCAATCCCAAACTGTAATCTACCCAAGCTTGGATTAATGTCTCCTGTCTTCCTGTTATCTCCTTGGTACCTTTTTACTACTTATTTGTTGTCATTGTCTTTTTGCCCTGACGTGGAGCCTTTGCAAAGGAGTCTCTGACTCAAAGGTTGTAATTCCGAAACTTTAAATAAATAAATAAATAAAACCCAAATCTATATTCATCCCGTCCTCCACCATGTTCAGAAGTAAAATGAGTCTGACCTCAAAAGTCTGCCTGACATATCAGAGATGGAGTCATCAAACTGAAAGAAGTGTTACCCCACTGGTTTATCAGTCATCTTCATTTTAATAGTATGTCTGTGTGATGTGATTCGGGGTGGAGAGGTTGTCCAGTCTCTCCAACATAACTTGTTTGTGGACATTTCATAAATACGCAACAAAGGCTGTATTACCTTGACAAAGTTACTCAGCCTCCTTCTGCTTCAGTTTACCCAGATGTAAAATTGGGCAGAAGCAACACTCTGCTAAAATCTAAATATTGTATATTTGAGTCGGGCAATCTTAGGTACATTAATTGTAAACATGAAACAAAGAAGCTGTTTCTAGTGTTCCAAATGAATTGGGTTTCCCCAAACTTGGGTATATGCCTATGACTGAGCACCTTACAATGCTTGAGCTGATATTCTTCACCTGTCCTTCTTTTTAAATTGACTGATAAACCTGAAGATGTTATTGTAGATTGTGGTCTATCCAGAGGCATCCTTTGCAGCAGCCTGCATATAAATAGGAGAGGAATAGTTCATCATAGCTAGCAGAATATATTTCGAAATGGTGAGATGAACTTCAGGAGTCAGAGAGTGTTTGAATATGTGAGCTGCAGTCTACCCAGTTTTTTGGTGTATATTTCTGCTCAGGCTAAATGTTGCCATAATTAGCAGACTTTGCCTTAGACGTACAGGAAAGCAGGTGTTTTTTCCCCTTTTGCCCAAAAGAGGAGCTCTGCCTCCATGTTGTTGATGGGTACACTGCGGAATGGATACAGTGTGTATTTGGTATACTCTAATGTTTACCCCATGGCAGATGAACTATGAGATGGGGGTGTATTGATGTCATGGGCGCCCTACAATGACACAACTCTACTGTAGCAACACAACTAAAAGTTCCATTTATGAACCTTGAGTACATAAACACACACCATTGATAGCTACAGTGCTGAAGAGACACACAATAATTATGTAAGATTAAAAATAAATGTAGAGTCAGAATGGATCACTTTGATACCAAAAAGTAATGACCTACGTGGAATGGGTCACCTTGTCATCTGTGGTCAGACTTCTCATAACTTGGCCAAGAACTCTTTTTTAAATTATAGAATGAAGAAACAAAACGAGTAGGAAAATAGAATAACTTAAAAATGTTGTGCACACTCCTTTGAAAAGCACTGGGAGGAGGTCAGGGCCTCTTGCCACTATGGTTCTCAAAGGAGGTGGCAGGGAAGGTTAGGGAGAAAAAGAAAGCATTCAGGAAGTACAAGGAATCACAGAAAGAGCAGGACAGAGAACTATATCAGTTAAAGCAAAGGAAGCGGGGAAGGCAGTCAGAACAGCAAAGGCCAAAACCGAGGAAAAGACAGACAACTCAGTTAAGAAGGGGGATAAAACCTTTTACAGGTACAGCAGAGAGTGAAGGAAGACCAAGGGAGGGATAGTGAGGCTTAATAAAGGAGAGGGGGGTGGTCCAAGGGTGACTGTGAAAAGGCAGAGATACTAAACAAATATTTTTGATCAGTATTCACAAATGAAGTGGGGGAGGTACCTAAACCAAACAATAGAAACACTCTGTATATGGGGGTTGATACCAGCCCATTCACAGAAGAAAGAGTTCTGGAAGAACTCTTAAAACTGAAGGTGAATAAAGCAATGGGGCCTGATGGGATTCATCCCAGAATTCTAAAAGAACTAAGGGTAGAACTAGTGACACCACTGACTGCCTTCTTTAACAAATCATGGGAGGATGGGGTGGTACCTGAAGACTGGAGAAGGGCAGATGTTATTCCACTTCACAAAAGTGGGAGTAGGGCAGAAGCAGGAAACTACAGACCTGTTAGTTTAACCTCAGTCATAGGTATCATAGGTATCATAGGTTAGACTGAGCATGGACGGACGTTAGTCCATTAAGCTCGCTAGGTTTAAGAATATCCCTGGATGCCTTTACTAATAAGAAAGTTGTCAAGCCTGGTTTTAAACTCAGTCATGGTCTTACTATCTACTACCAAACCTAGCAAAGTATTCCAAACTTTTGTTACCCTAATATTAAACCAAAACTTTCTTTTTTTGTTGTAAATTTATCCTTGAATAACTGAAATGGGTGGCCTCGGGTATTACGTGGTTGAACCCTCAACACCAAGCCTAATTGTTCCCACAGTTGTTTATCTGATAAAGCCTTGTAGATCAGGCACATATCGCCCCTCAATCTATGATACTCTAATGAAAACATACCCAAGTGTTGTAGCCTCTGTTCGTAATTTAGCCCACGAGTTTCCCTGATATTTTTTGTTGCCCTCTTCTGAACCCTCTCAAGTGTTCTGATTTCCCCTTTATTACCAGGGGCCCAGAACTGGGCACAATACTCCATATGGGGACGCACCAGTGTTTTGTATAGGGGGATAAGAACCTCTCTTTCTCTACTCTTAATATGTCTGTGTATACAGTGGAGTATACTGCTGGCTTTTTTAACAGCATGATTACTTTGTAATTGAAAATTTAAGTTGTTACTGACTCTAATACCCAGGTCTTTTTCATCTAAGACTACTTTAAGTTCCTTGCCTTGCAGTGTATAATTAAATTCTTTATTATGTTTGCCCATGTGCATAACTGTACATTTTTCAAGGTTGAATTGTGCTTTCTTTGTTTGGGCCCACAGGGCGAGATCAGTGAGGGCAGCCTGCAGAACGTCTCTATCCTCCTGATTATTTACAGGAAAGCCTAAATAAGTGTCATCCGTAAACTTGGAAAGCCATATCCCCGACAGCGTATTCATTGAAGAAATGTATAGGTTGCATAAGCAAGGGCCCAGAAGCGAGCCCTGGGGTATTCCACTTGTAACATCCTTCCATCTCGAATAATCCCCCTTGATACGTACACACTGACACCTCTCATACAACCATGACTGAACCCATTGAATTATAACATTATCAAGCCCATGATCAATTAAGGCATTGACCAATTCATCATGTGGTACTTTATCAAATGCCTTGGCAACATCTAGGAAGACAACATCCACCGAGCATCCCTCGTCCAGTGCTTTACTGACCTTACTATAGAATTCCAACAGATTTGTTTGACACGATCTACCTTTTGTGAAGCCATGTTGTTTGCAATCTGTGGCACCTATTTGATTTATAAAGCCAGTAATATAGTCTTTGATAATCCTCTCAAGGATCTTACCTAACACAGAGGTCGGGCTAATAGGCCTGTAATTCTCCACTTCCTGTCTTGACCCCTTTTTTTTAAAAATGGGGTTGACAACAGCCTGTCTCCAAGCCACAGGAACCTCACCCATATCTAAAGATTCCTGAAATAGTTGAGTGACTGGGCCAACTAAAACATCTGCAAGTTCTTTAATCAACCTAGAGTGCATGCCATCAGACCCTTGTGCATTATTATGGTTTATAAAATGGGCAAATAAAATCCAACAATCTGATTGGCTACTACATCATCTGAGCAGTGTCCTTATCAGATGATATAGTAGCCAACCGGCACTACCCTCCAGTCCCGAGCCCCACAACATCACAGAATCAGTGAGCTGTGCCAGCTGAAAACAGAAACACAAGCTGGCACAGCTCATAGTGCTGACTATCCGTTGTGATGGAGCTCCGCCTCCGCCCCCCTCCTCCTTCCATAAACCCGACCCGACACACTGCCTTGCCAGTTTTTCTTTTTCTTTTAAAACAAACTGTGCTGTAGTAAAATCACTGAATAAAGTGAAGCGAAAGGCGGCTCTCTCAAATCCTGCTTAACATCCGCCTCCATTACAGATCCTACAAAAGAGGCTTTGGCTTTCACTATTAAAAAAAAAAACAAACCCGGTCCTCGACCAGTACTTCGCCAAGGGCGTCACATATGCCATTGGCTTTAATCACATAAACAGAGCAGACCCGGTTCTCCATGCTGCTTTACTAATGGCACCATACTGACTGTTTTAGAAAAGCTAAACAAAAAACGCACAATACGGTGGCCGCCAAAGGACACGCTCGCTCCCACTCAGCCTGCCATTTCTCATAACATATACACACAGAAAGGTGGCTACCAACGATTGTAACTGGAGCCGGACAATAAAGGCATCAGACAAAAAACAGAACGGCTACCCAGTAATCGACATGAAACAGACAAGACCTATATGTTAAGGTCAGATAAAGAGCTTTTAATAAAATAGCTTAAACGAGCAGCAATACAGAACCACAGACGCATGTTTCACGTCCCAAAAGACGCTTTTTCAATGTGATAATGGCTCAAGAAAACACACACTTTAAATACTTGATAAATCCTTTAGCATAAATACCAATTACAATTACTACAATTAATTTAACACACTTGAATTCAATCAAAAAAAACTATAAAAGACAAGAGCAATGTGAGTTACTAATTCAATAACATTTAACCATTCAATACTTCAATAAAAATCCCTTTTGTATCTAGAGCAACCTCATGATTATATTCAAACAGAATGACCAAAAATTATATCTATGGAATCCAACTCAAAAACTCACTTTAAATATGAAGTGATACTGAACATAACATTTAAACCTTTATTTCTATGTGACCCTGACAGGCACTATCATTTACTTTCAGCTCTCAAAATCCTATGTTCAAGAATCCCCCCCCCCCGGATGCCTAACATAAGTTTTTCAAGACCTTGGAACTTAAACAAATGTCCATCTCCCTTTTGTATAACATGTAAGGCCAATGCATTTGTAATATCTTTATTGGCAATAATTCGCAAATGTTCTGCTATCCTGTTTTTAAATAACCTCTGAGTTTTACCAATACAAAAATCCTTACAAGAACATTGCGCCAAATATATAACATTAGCCGTGGAACAGGTGATGAAGTCACAGTTAAAATACTCCTTTTTTGTAATGGGATGTTGAAAAACAGTACCTGTATTTATATGATGACAAAATGTACAGTTACCGGAACGAAAAGTCCCACTTGGCAATGTCATATTACTTTGACTCTTCGATGACTCAAAACAGCTGCTCGTAACCATATCTGCAGTGTTCCGTCCTCTTCTATAAATCATCCTGGGGGGAACTCCAATATGTTTAACCAATTTTGGTTCCAATGCAAGAATATCCCAATGTTTCAAAAGAATCTCGGAGATAGCTGAACTCTGTGGTGTGTAATCTGAAATAAAATGAATCCTTGTAAAATCTTTCTGATTATTACAACATTTTTTGTTTCTATTACCACTATTCATTAGATATTGCTGCATTATACACAAATATTCCTCATGAAGGAGGTCTCGAGGCCTTATGAACCTCCCTATGTGAGTGTGCTCCTACCTTAGTACACCCCTAGGCGTGCTCTTATCAGGCGATAACCCACACCTCATCGTGTGTTATTGCTTGCCTATCTTTCTGAGTCTGCTTGCTACATCAGTTATATCTAATTTAATGCTAAAATTTGAGGAATCCTTGTTGGTTAAGTCTTTTCTTATATATGTACTTTTATTGAAAACGGATGAGAAGTAATTATTATACCACTCAGCCATCTCTATATGTTTGGTTATTAAAGTGCCGTCTAAAGCTTTTAATAGGCCTATTTTATTAATTTGTCCTTTTTTATTATTTATATAACAAAAGAAAGTTTTATAATTATCCTGGACCCTTGTGGCCAACTTTAGCTCATAATTTCTTTTTGCTAAGGTAATGGAGTGTTTTGCATTCTTTAAGCATTTTTTATAATGATCCTAAGCTATTTTATCCCTACTCTGTTTGGTCTTTTTAAATGCTTTGTTCTTTTTATTGATTGATTTTTTGACTAAAGTGGTCAACCATGGGGGCGTGATTTAATTGTCCCTTTATATTTATTTTTTTGTGGTACATATTTCTGGGCCAATTAATGAATTTTATTATTTAGCTTGTCCCACATTCCAGATACGGTTAAACTGGTGAAATCAGATTTCCATTTCTATGCCGCTAGGTCTTTTTTCATTTGGACAAAATCAGCCAAATTAAAATTAAATGTTTTAGAGTGACCCATAATTTTCCCTAGAGAACCCCAATATTGGAAACTAACTATTGAATGGTCGCCGGATCCTAAAGGAGGCAATATCTTACAGTTATGAATTTGGTTATTTAAATTACTCAGTACCAAGTCCTGAATATGATTATCCCTTGTGTTATTGGATACATATTGTTCTAAGTCTGCCAGATTAAATAACTCCAGATAACAGGTCTCCATGGCGGTTTTTGCTCTTAGTGTATCCCAGTTTATACCCGGGAGGTTCAAATCACCTAATAAAATAACACTCTTTGTTGTTGCTAGGTGAGCTACAAAATCTAATAAGGAAGTGTCCTCTGGGGCCTTCATAGATGGTGGTCTATACACTAATCCAAGGTTAATGACCTTGGTCCGTGGTGGGGTAAATTTAATCCACAAGATTTCTAAACCAGGCCATTTTGATGAATCCAGACATTCCGAGGGGATACAGTTGGAGATACATAATGCTACATCCCCTTCCTTAGACAGCAATCTATCCTTGTTATAAAGTGTATACCCAGTGATGTTTTTATCCCAGGTATCATCCTCCTGCCACCAGGTTTCAGTAGTAGCACAAGCATGGACGTTATTCTCATATAAGGTTAGCTGAAGCTCATCATGCTTATTATTTAGGCTTCTGGCATTGATCAATAGGAAGTTCCAGTCTGAGTGTGAGGTTTTACATGTGGGTAAGGTCCTGTTTTTATAGCCCCCTTCGTCCCCCTTCAGTGATAGGGAAAATGATGGAATCACTTCTGAAGGAAAGGGGTGTTGAGTACCTAGAGGCCAAAGGGGCACAGGACCCAAGGCAGCATGGATTCACAGTGGGAAGGTCATGTTAGATGAATCTAATAGATTTCTTTGACTGGGTGACCAAAATAGTAGATCAGGGAGGGGCTGTGGACATGGCCTACCTAGACTTTAGCAAGGCATTTGACACAGTCCCACGCAGAAGATTAATATACAAGTTATCCAGCCTGGGAGTGGGTCCCAAGATGGTAGCCTGGGTAAAAAATTGGCTGGAGAACAGGACACAGAAGGTAATAGTAAACAGAGTCCACTCTGAAGAAAGGGGGGTTACTAGTGGGGTACCGCAAGGTTCAGTACTAGGACTGGTCCTCTTCAATGTCTTTATAACTGACATTGCAGAGGGACTAGAAGGAAAAGTGTGTCTCTTTGTAGATGACACAAAGATCTGCAACAGAGTTGATACACACGGTGGGGTGGAAAGGATGAGAAGGGGCTTGGCAAGGTTGGAGGAATGGTCAAATATATGGCAGCTTACATTCAATGCTAAGAAGTGCAGAGTAATGCATGTGGGAAACAAAAACCCAGGGGCAGAGTACACAATGGGAGGTGAGATGCTAATAACAACAAAAATGGAAAGGGACCTGGGGTAGTCATATCAGATGACCTAAAGGTGGGCAAGCAATGTGAGAGGGCAGTAAGGAGGGTTGGGGGGATACTGGGATGCATAGGGAGAGGCATCACCAGTAGAAAACAAAAAATTGTTATCCCTCTGTACAGACAGCTAGTAAGACCCTATCTGGAGTACTGCGTGCAGTCCTGGAGACCCAATCTCCGCAAAGACATAGACAGGATGGAGGCAGTCCAGAGGAAGG
The DNA here is from genome assembly GCA_016271365.2 of Neoceratodus forsteri. NCBI lineage: Eukaryota > Metazoa > Chordata > Ceratodontiformes > Ceratodontidae > Neoceratodus > Neoceratodus forsteri. The sequence goes on along the minus strand of CM057452.1, from coordinate 332,110,222 downwards.
CAATTAAAATGGCGCAGGGTCTGCAACAGAAGCCATACAAAGAGATACTAAAGGAGCTTAATATGTATACCCATGAGGAAAGGAGGGAGGGGGGGACATGATAGAAACTTTCAAGTACCTCAAGGGAATCAGCAAAGTCCAGGAGGGTAGCATCTTTCAAAAAAAGAGGTGTGCAAGAACAAGGGGGCACAATTTGAAGATAGAGGGGGGTGGTTCGGAAGTAATGTGAGGAAGTATTTTTTCACAGAGAGGGTTGTAGATGCATGGAACAGTCTTCCTAAGGAGGTTGTGGAGTCAAAAATAGTGGTGGAATTCAAGAATGCATGGGACAGTCATAAGGCAGTTCTAGGGGGTGGAGGTAGGAGGAAGTAGGCTGTTGATTAACTAGGATCTGCAGCTTATCCATTAGGTAGGGAAATGGGCAGACTGGTTAGGGCAGACTGGATGGGACCTTTAAAAAAACAAACACCTGAACCTAGCTAAACGGGACCCCCTTAGTTAGATTCTGGTAGGGTTTTTTGTACAGAGCTTCCAGAAATACCTTTCTGGGCACCCAAAATCCAGGGTACCCAGCTTACTGAGAGGATCCATTCACCCGTGTTCTCTGTATGAGAACAGTGGGACTTTCTTGACTTCTGCAGCAGCAGTTGGAACTCATGCTGCGGGCTGCAGTGAGAGCAGTGAGCTGCCATTTTCCTGGTGTCTAGTGGCAACCCCAACCCTCTGATTGGCATTCCCATATTACCTTTGTCTTTTCCTGATGTCTAGTGGCTCCTCCACCCTCCAATCTCTGTCCTCGTAATATTGTTGTTTTTCCCTGATGTCCAGTGGCATCCCGCCCCCACCCTCCAGTTGCCATCCTGGTAATGTTTTTCACTTGCCCTGGTGTCTAGTGGCACCCCCCACCCTCCGATCACTGTCCTGCTCTGAAATAAAGAAAACCATCCCTCAATGTTTTTTTTTTAACCTGCAAAAAAGAAAATGGTCTCTCACCGATCTGACCCCCCAACCCCACCTCCCACTCAGCAAAGTTATGCACATGTATCGAAATTCTACTGCACTCACTTGTAACTTTGGCAGTTTAAACATTTTCATCCCAAATTTTCAACATAGCCATTTTTTTAGATTACTCATAAATGTGACAGCTGTCATTTTTCAACTCCTGGCCAAAATGTATTTTCTCACCTGTAGCACGAAATGACATTGCAGTGTCACGGAATGATGTTTTGGCAAGGATTTGAAAATTCTCAGTACAGCATTCATGAGGTGGCGTAATAACAAGGCTATACTTTGGTTGCTGTTTTGGCTGAAATGTAAGTGCAAGGCCTCTGGAATCTGTCGCTTCTACAGCAAGATACATGTCCTCACCTATGGACCCTTCACTTCCACAGACAAGTGAGGAGACGATTATACTATTTCATAAATTAAGGAAATTATTTGCAAAAAAATCCATTTATGCATCAGTTAGGTTTGCTATTAAAGTGACAAAAGTATGGAAATGCACATTAGGGTTTTTCAACAGTAGCTCCACATTCTTCCCCCCAACAGCAGCCAAATAGGGCAAGGCAACACAAGCAATCACAGACATCCATCATCAGGTAAGACAAACAACATACAACTCTTTCCACATGACACAAGAGACATCCATCATCATGGTCCATTTCTTCTGTAGCCATGGATACATGCCCCAGGTGGTTGAAGTCACTTGCCACCTGCACACAATCATCCATGTGGACATGGAAGCATAGAGCCCTTTGGGCCTGCGTGTCTGTGGCAGCATAGGTGCCTTCAGCACCTGAGTGAAGACATCCACATTTCCCAGGTGGTTGATGGCACTCAGCTGCACCTCATGCCTCACAACCCACCTTGGGCATGCGGTAATTTAGCATTACTGCACTCCCTGTTGTGTGCTATTGCTTACTTACAATTTACAATGTGATCCTATGGGAATTTTATATCGCACTTCCCAGGTGGTTGAAAGCAGTCGGCTGCACCTTGTGCTTAACAACCCACCTGGGGCATGCAGCAATTTAGCATTGCCACATACCCTACTGTATGATATTGCTTACTTACAATTTGCAGTGTGATCCTGTAGGAATCATATACCGCACTTGTCAGGTGGTTGAAGGCCCTTGGCTGCACCTCATACCTCACAACCCACCCGGTGCGTGCGATAATTTAGCATTACCACCTACCTTGTCATGTGTTATTCCTTACTTACAATTTACAGTGTGGTCCAGTGGGAATTTTGTACTGCACTTCCCAGGTGATGTGCGAGTGTGCATGTGTATCCATGGCTTCAGAAGCGCTGGACCATGATTATGGATGTCTCTTGTGTCACGTGGAAAGAGTTGTATTTTGTTTGTCTTACCTGACGATGGATGTTTGTGGTTGCTTGTGTTGCCTTGCCCCCTTTGGCTGCTTGGTGCGGAATGCAGAGATAGAGTTGAGGTAATGCTAGCATGTTCTTGTCTGACTTGGGTGAAGGGAACTGTTATCTGTGTAATTATCTAGGTGAAGAAGGGCACTGTGAATTAGGGGGATTGGCTTAGGCAGCAGGAAGCCAGGTGTTTGGATTTAAAACTGTCCTTGATAGCTTTTGACAGAGAACAGTAAGAGGAAGGAGGTACTATTAGAACTTTACTACTCTACTGGGACTTAAGAACTAGAACTGTACTACAGGGACCTTCAATTTAGGGTAAAACAAACAGACAAAAAAAACAAGAGTTAGTGTTTGCCTGAGTTGGGTGAAGGGAACTGTTATCTGTGCAGTTAGCTAGGTGAAGAAGGGAACTGTGAGTTAGGGGGAGTGGCTTAGGCATCAGGAAGCCATGTGTTGGATTTAAAACTGCCCTAGAAAGCTTTTGACAGAGAACAGCAAGAGGAAGGAGGTGCTGGTAGAACTTTACTGCTCTACTGGGACGATATAACCCTCCCTGCCTCCCTCCCCACCCTTAGCAAGTTCCACTTTTTTGGCACAGGATTTGACTGACAACAGGAGAGGCGCAAAAGACTCACCATCCTAGAAGGAAAAAAGTAGATCTCTCCCCCAGCTGCTGGAGGTCTGACTCTGAGCAAGTAAGAAGGAGACTACTGAGGAATATAGGAACCAGGAACTTCCAGTCTCAGAACAGGAAAAGCAGGAGCTGTAAGGGCACAAAGGCAGTAGGAAAGTAGGGAGAAAAAAAAGTAAACAGAGAGAGGAAAGTGTAAGCATACAAAACAACAGTTATGGGGCCACAAATAAGACATGATGGGAGTGGTGCAGTGCAGTGGCTGTGGAGCAGCAGTCTTCCAAGAGACATTCTGTAGGATGTGGTGTTGTTCCATCTGCAGGCACCTCTCTGGGCTGAGGGAGGAGGTTGCTCATCTCCAGGCTGAGTTGGCCAGGATTCGGGGACCTCCTCTCCCACCCAGGGACCACCAGAGCTGCCGTCACTGCCTAAGAGGTTGCCAAGAATGAGGAGTAGTTGGACCACAGTGGGCTCAGGGAGGTGAGGGTGGTGGAATGGAGGCGTATCCCTCCGATTGTACCTCTCCACAATTCATTCGCCATTCTGACAGAGTGTGGTTCCTCTGTGGAGGCACCCGCAGTGGAGACCAAGAAGGATGCTGGGAACCTCCACAAAGGAGACCCACAGGAGGGTGGCATGGGACCCCACAGGGGAAGAAAACAACTCCTGGTGGTTTACTCAATTGTTAGGGGGTAGAACTGGGGAGGGGAGAGGGAGGTAAGGTGCCTGCTTGGCGCCATGGCTTGGAGGGACAGGGAGCGAATCCTCAAGATCGTGGGAGCAGCTGCATGGGGAGGGAGCTGAACATCATTGTCCAACTAGGGACAAATGACCTGGCTGGGAAATGGATCAGAGCAGTGCAGGAGGAGTTTCTGGAGTTGGGGAGGGGCCTTAGACAAGTAGCATGCACGCTAACCTTCTCGGAGGTGCTGCCTGTCTACGGCATGGGTGAGACTAGGGTGCTCCGCACCATGGGATTCAATCAGTGGTTGAAAAACTGGTGCAGAGCTCAGAGTTTTGGCTTCATTAGGGACTGGGGATCCACCTGGAGGGATACAGGACTATACTGGCACGATGGTCTGCATCTGTCCAGGAGGGGAACCAGAATCCTAGGTGATACGTTTAAATGCATCATTGGCAAGCACTTAAACTAGCCAAGTGGGAGGCACTGAAAATGAGCAGGGAAATCACAGCCCCCGCCCCCCAAAAAAAAATCAGGGTAGTTAGTGAGGTAAACACCAGGATCGAGAAATTGATAGGGAGAAGGGCAGGGGTAAATGGAGAAAAAGGCAAAGGTAGTAAGGACAGGGATGGGACTAAAAGGAGTAAGGCCATCAATAAATGGAGGGCAGTGAATACCAATGTCCATAGTCAAGGTAACAAGCTCCCTGAACTAGTGGTCTTGATGGAAGAGGGATACTTGGATATCGTGGCAGTCACAGAAGCATGGTACACAGAGAACCATGACTGGGATATCAACATACCAGGATACACAATCTACAGGAGGGACAGGGAAGGTAGAAGAGAAGGAAGAGTAGCTCTCTACTTAAGGGAAGGGATCAAAGCAACAGAACTAAAGGGTAAACAGGGAGGAGAGGAGGCACCGTAGGTCACCCTGGAGATTGGAAATGGCACCACAGTATGCACGGGGGTTGTATACAGACCCCCGTCTCAGGGGAGGAAATGGACAAGGAACTGATAGAAGGCATCCTTAGGATGGCAGAAAAAGGGGAGATATTGTTGATGGGGAACCTTAATATGCTAGATGTTAAATGGAGCACCTTTGCTGCAGCCACATCCAAGAGCAGGGTCATTCTTGATGCCCAACGGGGGCATGCCTCAGGCGGGAGCAATCTTAAACCTAGTACTCTCATACGGGGACAGAGAGAGGATCTCAGATCTAGAAGTGGGTAGCCATCTGGGAACAAGTGACCACCAAACAGTGTGGTTCACGAATAACACAGCTGCAGAGTCAAGCCATACAAAAGTGAGGGTACTGGACTTTAGGAGGGCTGACTTTGTCAAAATAGGAGAGTGCCTCAGAAAAGCACTAGCAAACAGGCAAGAAGGAGGGGTGGAGGAACAATGGGGAAACATCAAAACTGCCATCACAGAGGCAACAAGCCTTTGTGTGAAGCAAATAAACAAATCAAAATGAAAGAAAAAAACACTTTGGGTCTCAAAAGAGGTGGCAGGGAAGGTTAGGGAGAAAAAGACAGCATTCAGGAAGTATAAGGAAACACAGAAGGAGCAGGACAGAGAACTTTACCAGTTAAAGCAGAATGAAGAGGGGAAGGCAGTCAGAATAATAAAGGGCCAAAACCGAGGAAAAGATAGCCAACTCGGTTAAGAAGGAGGATAAAACCTTTTATAGGTACATTAGGGAGTGGAGAAAGACCAAGGGAGGGGAGGGATAGTGAGGCTTAATAAATGAGAGGGTATGTGGGCAGAGAGGGACAGTGAAAAAGCAGGGATACGGAATGAATACTTCTGCTCAGTATTCACAAAAGAAGAGGGTACCTAATCCAATCAGTAGAAGCACTCTGGACACGGGGGTCAATCCCAGTCCTTTCACAGAAGAAAGGGTTCTGAAAGAACTCCTAAAACTGAAGGGGGACAAAGGAATGGGGCCTGACAGGATTCACCCCAGAATTCTAAAAGAACTAAGGGAAGAACTAGTGACACCACTGACTACCCTTTTTAACAAATCATGGGAGGATGGTGTGGTACCTAAGGACTGAAGGAGGGTGGATGTGATTTCCCTTCACAAAAGTGGGAGCAAAGCAGCGGCAGGAAAGTGCAGACCTGTTAGCTTGACCTCAGTGGTAGGGAAAATGATGGAATCACTTCCGAAATAAAGAATTGTTGAGTACCTAGACACCAGAGGGGCACAAGACCCAAGGCAGCATGGCTTCACAGCAGGAAGGTCATGTAAGAAGTATCTAATAGATTTCTTTGACTGGGTGACCAAAGTAGTAGACCAGAGAGGGGCTGTGGACATGGCCTATCTAGACTTTAGCAAGGCATTTGACACAGTCCCACACAAAAGATTAATAAACAAATTATCCAGCCTGGGAGTGGGTCCCAGGGCGGTAGCCTGGGTAAAAATTTGACTGGACAACAGGACACAGAGGGTAATAGTAAACAGAGTCCACTCCAAAGAAAGGGGGGGGTTACTAGCAAGGTACCACAGGGTTCAGTACTGGGTCCGTTTTTTTTTAATGTCTTTATAAGTGACATTGCGGAGGGACTGGAAGGAAAAGTTTGCCTCTTTGCAGATGACACAAAGATCTGCAACAGGGTTGATACACGGGGGTTGGAATGGATGAGAATGGGCTTGGCAAGGTTGGAGGAATGGTCAAAAGTATGGCAGCTTAGATTCAATGCATAGAAACATAGAAACATAGACTTGACGGCAGATAAGGACCGCTAGGGCCCATCTAGTCTGCCCATTTCCTCATTTTACAGGATAGGCTGCAGATCCTAGTTAACCAACAGCCTATTTCTTCCTACCCCCCACAAGAATTGCCTTATGTCTGTCCCATGCATTCTTGAATTCTCCCACAGTTTTAGACCCCACAACCTCCTCAGGAAGGCTGTTCCATGCATCCACTACCCTCTCTGTGAAATAATACTTCCTCACATTGCCCTGAACCACCCTCCTTCTATCTTTAAATTGTGTCCCCTTGTTCTTGCAAGTCTCTTTTTCTGAAAGATGCTACCCTCTTGGACTTTGTTGATTCCACTGAGGTACTAAAGTTTCTATCATGTCCCCTCTCCTTCTTTCCTCAAGGGTATACATATTAAGCTCCTTTAGTCTCTCCTCATCGGCTTCTCTTGCAGACCCTGCACCATTTAGTTGCCCTCCTCTGGACTGCCTCTATCCTGTCTATGTCCTTGCGAGATGGGGTCTCCAGAACTGGACACAATACTCCAGATGGGGTCTCACCAACTGTCTGTACAGAGGATAACAACTTCCTGTTTTCTGCTGCTGATGCCTCTCCTATACATCCCAGTATACCCCCAGCCCTCCCTACTGCCTTCTCACATTGCTGGGTAACCTTAAGGTCATCTGATATGATTACCCCCAGGTCCCTTTCCTTTTTTGTTGTTGTTACTACCTCCCCACCCATTGTGTATTCTTCCCCTGGGTTCTTGTTTCCCAGGTGCATTATTTTGCACTTCTTTGCTTCTTTGCTTAGAAGTGCAAAGTAATGCACTCAAGTGCAAAGTAATGCACCTGGGAAGCAAAAACCCAGGGAAGAGTACACAATGTTGGGGGGTTGATAACAACAACAAAAATGAAGGGACCTGGTACTATCAGATGACCTAAAATAAGCAGCAGTGTGAGAGAGGCAGTAGGGATGGCTGGGATACCCCAGGATGTATAGAGAGCATCCTGTGAAAACAGGAGGATATCTGATTGAACCCATCTGGCTCTGCGTGCAGTTCTGGAACCGCAGCCCCTGATTGAAAGCTGATCAGGAAAGAAACAACACTATAAAGTATGAACTTTGACAGATAAGGACCGCTAGGCCCATCTAGTCTGCCACATTTCACGTACCTACAGGATGAGCACATGAATCCTAGTTAACCAACAGCCTATTTCTTTCTAACCCCCACAAGAATTGCCTTATGTCTGTCCCATGCATTCTTGAATTCTCCCACAGTTTTAGACCCCACAACCTCCTCAGGAAGGCTGTTCCATGCATCCACTACCCTCTCTGTGAAAGGGTGCAGGGTCTGTAACAGAAGCCATACAAAGAGAGACTAAAGGAGCTTAATATGTATTCCCTTGAGGAAAGGAGGGAGAGGGGGGACATGATAGAAACTTTCAAGTACCTCAAGGAAATCAACAAAGTCTAGGAGGGTAGCATCTTTCAGAAAAAGAGATGTGCAAGAACAAGAGGACACAATTTGAAGATAGAGGAAAGACGGCTCGGGGGCAATGTGAAGAAGTATTTTTTCACAGAGAGGGTGGTGGACGCATGGAACAGCCTTCATGAGGAGGCAGTGGGGTCAAAAACAGTGGAGGAATTCAAGAATGCATGGGACAGACATAAGGCAATTCTTCTGGGGGTAGGAAGAAGTAGGCTGTTGGTTAACTAGGATCTGCAGCTTATCCAATACGTAGGGAAATGAGCAGACTAGGTGGGCCAAGCAGTCTGCCGTCAAAGTCTGTGTTTCTATGAAAAACCCTAACATTGCATTTCCATACTTTTGTCGCTTTAATAGCAACCCTAACTGATGTATGGTTTTTCACAGAAAAAAAATATATATATATATATATATATATACAGTATATATACAAATAAAACCCAAATTGCACATAACCCAGTAATGCAAAGCATCATGAAAAGCATATGCAAATGCACATAAATTAATTTGGACTGGCTCAACTTTAAGCAGAATTGTATGGTACCAGAAGACCTCACAATACAATCAGCAAAGGCTAAGAACAGCAGACACAGACACATGATTTGTACTCATCAGTGTGTCATATCTGTATCCTCAGCCCAGGGAGAGCCAGCCACCCTATATAGGGATCTATTGTTAGGGCTAGGTAAGCCCAAAGCAGAGAGAAGAGAACAACAAAGATTGTTATGTAAATACAGTATATATATGTATATACTGTGTGTGTATATATATATATATATATATATATATACAATAGTGAGTTGTAAACATTGGAAATAAAAACATGTATTCTCACTAGAGTGAGATAAATGTTACTGATATAGATACTGTGAAAGATATTTACATTTACACACACAGTTTCTATGTGAGCAAGTGATATTCTCTCTCTAGATACGTCACTCCCAGTAAAGATGTTCAGGCAGTACATTCTCCTAGCAACCCACACAAATCACATTCACCTGTTCAAACACATATAATCCCCACAAAATAGCCCAAGTTTCCCATGCTACTAATTACATCCCTGCTACTAGCCATCCAAAAGAAAAACACATACCGCACTGCTCAATTACAGAAAGAAAATGTCGAGTACAACACAGTATCTCGGTCATCCAGAACATGGAGAAATATTTTAAAATTCCTGCTTTACAGTGCAGCAGTACATCGGAGAACAGAAATAAATTTCAACCGCAAAAAACTACTATATCCATCAACGAGCAAGAAGAAGTCTTCCTGAGCTGCTCGCAGTTCGAACTTGACAAAGAGTCGCTGCTAGATCCAACGGAACTTGCCAGTCAGAACACAAATTTCGACGTGAAGGACTTTGCCTGTAGAGCTGCTAATAAATACAAAATTGACACAACCTTTATAGACCAGTACATTGATTCTTCAAGGAATGAAAACACATGAAGAAAAACAGACTATGACATAAATAATTTACAAAAGTTTCTGATGGAAAATCTAAGCATTTCAAGATCTATTCAAACTCTGCCTCCACATGAGTTAAATACTGTTTTGTGCCATTATTTCATTCATTGTTAAAAAAAAAGATGGCTCTGAATATGAGCCATTAAGCATACGGGCAACATTTCAGAGTTTTGAGAGGCACTTAAAAAAACACGAGTAACCAGAATCTCTATCTTCCTCACCTACATTCCTAAAGTGTAGAGAAGTACTAGTCTTGAAACAAAAAAATGAAAAGATGGCAAAGGAAATAAACCGCTTGCTGCAGATGAACTGACTGACAGCCTAATATATGAACTGTATGAAAAAGATATTTTAGGTCCCAGAACTCCACAATCACTACTAAACACCATGTGGTTGAATGCAACAATGTTTTTCGGAATTAGAGGAAACACAGAATGCAGAAACTTAAAATGGGGTGACATAAAATTGTGCACTGATGAAAAAGGAGATAAGTACATAGAATACTGCCGGGAAAGACAGACCAAAACTAGGAGTGAGACAGATCCCAAGGACACTCGCATACTAAAGCCCCGTGCATATCCCATTGGAAATCGCAAAAAGTGCCCAGTAGCTAATTTTATGTTCTACTACAAGAAAAGACCTCCAAAATGTAATTATGACTCTGCTTCTCTTTTTAGCCATTAATCAGCAATACATGAGATGGACGGGGAGCTGAAATAGGATATTATTAAACGGGGGGTTACAGAGGCAACAGAAGCCTGCACCAAGCACAGAGTAAGAACAGCAGAGCACGAAAACCATGCTGGTTGAACAGCGAGGTGGTGAGGGCAAAATGAGTGGCTCACCAGAGGTTTAGGAGGACAGGGAAGGAAGTGAACAGGGAGGAATATGCAAGATGGTCCAGGGAGGTGACCAGAAAAGTGAGAAAAGCCAAAGTCCAGAGGGAGCTGAGATTAGCACAGGGAATTAATGGGGGAAAGACTTCTTCAGATACATCAGGAGAAAAGAAAGTGCAAGGAGACAATAGTGAGGATAAAAGGGGTGGGAGTGGATGGAAAGAGGGAGGAACAGGCAGAAGCACTGAATAAATACTTTTGTTCCGTGTTCACAGAAGAAAGAGGACCACTACCAGCATGGGCTGGGAGGGTGGGGACAGGAGAGAGGAGGAGACAGATGGAAGAATTGAGGCAAGTAGAGTCCTAGAGGAATTGAGGGCACTGAAGGTAGACAAGGCACCAGGGCTGGATGGTATCCACCCCAGGGTGCTGAGGGAGATAGCGGAGGTGTTGGCGGAGCCGCTGGCAGATCTGTACAGCACCTCACTGGAGTCGGTATGTGTGCCACTGGACTGGAGGATGGCATATGTAGTGCCATTACACAAGAGCGGGCCAAAGGATAAACCAGGTAATTATCATCCAGTAAGTCTCACCTTCATAGTGTGCAAACTCATGGAAACAATACTAAAGGAAAGACTGGTGTCGTACCTGGAGGACAGTAGCCTTCAGGATGTGAGGCACCATGGGTTTGGTTCAGGGAAGTCTTGTCAAACCAACCTGATACAATATTATGACTGGGTGACAGGTGAACTGGATAAGGGTTATGCGATGGATGTTCTTTACTTGGACTTCAATAAGGCCTTCGATTCGGTGCCTCATGGGCGGCTTGGGGGGAAGCTAACTGGTGTAGGAGTAGGGGCAAAAATGATGAACTGGATTATAAGCTGGCTGAGTGGGAGGCTGCAACGGTGGTGGTGAGAAGGGAGCTCTCAACTCCAAGGCCGGTGACGAGTGGGGTGCCACAGGGCTCTATGTTATGGCCAGTATTGTTTGGGCTATTCATATCAGACATTGGACGTGGGGTGGTGAGCAAGGTAAGTCTGTTTGCTGATGACACCAAAATCGGAGCTGTGGTGGATGGAGAAGAGGGGTGGAAGCAGCTGCAGGGGGACCTACGCAATCCAGAGGAGTGGTCAGAGAGGTGGCAGCTAGGGTTCAGTGCAAAGAAGTGTAAGGTTATGCACTTTGGGGTGAAGAACCCAAGGAGAGAATACTGGCTGGGGGGGGGTTAAGCTGGGGATCACTGAGGAGGAGGAGAAGGACCTTGGGGTAATGATAACAGGGACCATGAACAACATTGTCCAGTGCAGGAGAGTGGCTGCAAAAGCAAACAAAATGCTGGGGTGCATAGTGAGGGAGTTTTCATCTAGGCCAAGTGAGGTGATCTTGCTCCTCTACAGGACGCTGGTAAGGCCGCAATTAGAGTATTGTGTGCAGTTTTGGAGGCCATACCTAAAGCGTGATATCCGGCTGCTGGAGGGGGTGCAGAGGAGGGCAACAAAGATGATATGTGGAATGGAGGGGAGAGACTATGACATCAGGCTGGGAGACCTAAATATGTACACCCTGGAGGATAGAAGGGACAGGGGGGACATGACCGAGACATTCAAGTATCTGAGGGGAATCAATAAGGATGGGGCAGATGGGGTCTTTAAATTAAGGAGGGGGAGGGTCACCAGGGGACATGGGCTACGAATGGAGGGGGGAAGATTTAGGAAGGAAATGAGGAGACACTATTTCGCAGAGAGGGTGGTAGCAAAATGGAACTCCCTACCAGAATGGGTGGTATCATGTAAATCTGTGAACAGCTTCAAAAGGGCATGGGACAGGGAACAGCGGAGGGTGAGGGTAGGGGGTGGCAGTGGGATGACAAAAGGGAGCGGGGTTGGAGCAGCTGCAGACTAGGGGTGTTGGCTGCACACTCGAGCAGACTTAGATAGACCTGGTGGTCTGTTTCTGCTGGCACATTCGTATGTTCGTATCCTACCAGCTGATTTAAAAACCAGGCCCAGGGTATCAATACCATTGCTAACATTCTGAAATCTATGCTACAAAGTGCTGGAATTGAAACAGACAGGTGGTTAACAAACCATTCTATTCGTAAGCACCTTGTGCAAAAGCTTGTGGATTGTAATGTACCTCCTACAGAGGTTATACAGTTCTCAGACCACAAGAAACTTCAGTCGCTCAATGACTACTCAAGGATGAATGCAGACAAGCAAAAAAATATTTCTAATCTCCTCAGCTGCCAGAGTGACCCGCAACCATCCACCTCTGCAGCATGCCAAAGTGCACTGGAGAACCAAAAACTGCTGTCACTGTGTAATAACGTACCGGGTTCTTTCACCAACCCAGCCACCTCTGCAGCATGCCAAAGTGCACTGGAGAACCAAAAACTGCTGTCATTGTGTAATAACGTACCAGGTTCTTTCACCAACCCAGCCACCTCTGCAGGATGCCAAACTACACTACAAACTGATACATTTCTTACATTGTCCAAAGGAATGTCGGCTTGCTTCAGCATTCCAACTATATCTGCACACACCATAACATTCAACATATATCAGAGTAAGTAAATAACGTTGTTCCACAGTAACAGATTATACGAATATTTTTTCCATATTGCAAACCTAAAATATACAAAACATTTATTCTCCCATTTTATTTTCCACGTCACCACCAAGACTGCCCTCCTCAGAAGAAATCGAATCAGATTTCCTTAGACAGCGATACAGAATAGAAACGCAGTACCTGAAAAGCAGCAGGCGTTCCAGAAGTCTGAGTTCTGAAGCCGTCAACAAGTCCGTTGACAGACTAACAAAAAAGTCACACAAGCACCCCAGTTGAAAACATAAAAGCACATAAAGTATTAATAAAAAGTAAAATGAAATAAATAGGCAAAAGTAAAATACATGGAGCCCAAACAAAGACACCGCCATTCCAGAACTGTTCCTAACAAGAAAGCCACGTTCACTATGAGTCACCAACCAATGAAAATACAATTTCCACTGATATACGCTCAAAGCAACCAATCGTACAACACACATTACAACCAATAAGACACATTTCTCCCAGGAATACAAACCAAAAATGTATAAAAAACCACAGTCACACATCAAGAGCCAATGAAACAACAGGGAAGAAACTCATTCATAAAAAACAACGGTCCCCATTCACAACCCTGCCTCATTACAGTGGAGCAACACACAGAAACTAAATAAACCATTCATTTAGGCACACATTCCTAAGTAATACACACAGATAACCAAATCACAACACTCCTGCCCTATTGCATAAATTGAACACATGATGGGCAGGAGTGAAATATGGAAAATATTCTCACCCCTGCAGAGTGAGGTATGGATATCTCACGAGTGCCTTCGGCACTTAAATTAAATCAGCAAAACTTGAGCTGTAACATATTAGCAAGACAGTATTAATAGAAATCAAAATCCATTAAAATATAATTCAAGCATTAACAGTGCAGAGCTGTACGGAGCCAATCGGAATACTCCTGGGGCTAACTGCAGCCAATGGGTCACAGCAGGAATAGACACCCGACTTAAACCCAGAAACAGCTGTTCTTATGTAAAAAAAGAAAAATCAAGGTCTTAGGGCTCCCTTCCTGGAGTTAATCAGTCCCAGAGGGAGAGTCCATACCTGGGCTTCTGTGAGGAGCTGGTGGCTTCAGACCCGGACTGCGGATGGCAGTCTAGCAGGTTGGGTTCGCCATAGAACCTTGGCTGTGGCACTCGGACCACCTGGACTTCTGTGAGGGGATGATGGCTTCAGACCTGGACCACGGATGGCAGTCTGGTAGGTGGAAACAAAGCCCCAGCCAGCAGGATGCAGGCAGGACCCTCCAGGCTCCACACCACTGACTGAGGCACCCAGAAGGGAAATTGGAGTAAGACCCTCAGAAGGTAGGTGACAAGGCTGGGGGAGCACAGCCAGAAGGGAGCCAGCAGGGCACTAGGAACACAAATAGTTGATGGAAAAAATATTTTCTAGTATGACCCATTCTAAGATGGCAGTTCTCAATAGAGGGCGATCTTTTGTACTGTCAACGACAGCAAATCTGTTTGAGACCACTATAAGCTTTTCATAAGTACACCAATAAATTGTCATGAAAATCCATAGATCAAAACCCACCTGAAGCTATGGGAGCCCAGAATACAAATGATGAAACACCTAGTGAAAGAGCAAGGAGTGCAGCAGAACACAGAGGATTTAGAGCCAAACTGACTTTCCATGTGATGCATGGTGCTACAGTACAAACTTTCTTAAAAGCTTGTGAGAAAGCTCTTCAAGAAATAGATACTAATAAGGAACAAAGCAAGAGATTTTAGAAATGCAATACAAATGATATGCTAGCATTGAAATCCCTGAAAAACAACTGATTCATCACTATCAAATCTGCTGATAAGGGGGCCCAGTGGTCATGATGGACCAGTTAAAATATGAACAGGGGACCCTCTGCCAGGTCGGGGATGGTTCTTTCTGCATAAAGTTGACTGTTAATATGACGTCATATTTTAAAGAAAAAAGCAATGGCTATGTGGATTTGATTTGTCAGTCGGGGTATGTTAGTCATCTTGAATAAAGTGTTTTGGCAGTTGAGAACCCACAAATACCAACAATATATGTCACCCAAAGGTGCACAAAAGTCTCCACGACCCTCGCAGTATGGCTGTAATATTGGCTATAGGCTGGATCACAAAGACCTTAGATCCCTTCATATATATGGGATACAGTAGACATTTTATCTACTCTACATGAGATTAAAAAATAGTGGCAGACTGTATTTGTGTGACCCTAGATGTAGAAGAACTTTATACCTCTATACTACATGAGGGACTTGAAGTGCTTTACTGTTGCATAAATATGGAAGAAACAGAGAGGCAAATACCCACACTCATGTAGTGGTGACCCTTGCTGAGATGGTGCTCTGTTTTAACATGCTTACCTTCATGGATACATTTTATCTGAACACTCAATGAACAGTTTTGGGGTGGGGGGCATTTGCTCCCCAGCTTTGCCAGCCTTCATATGGTGAAATAGGAGGAAGAATTAGTATGCAAAGGCATCATAAATCCATACTTTTCAAAGTTGGATACATGGCGCTGCTATATTGATGATATTCTCATCAGATGGAAGGGGTCAAGACAAGAGGTTTACAAATTTGTAGCACATTTGGAGACCACAAATCCAAATTTTAAATTTAAAGCCACAGTTGATAAGAGGGACATAGTTTTCCTGGATGTCATAGTATACAAAAGAAAGCGTGTAGCATCAGTTCTGATTGTATACAAAACCTACGGATTGAAGTTAATTTTATTGCAAACAAGAAAAAAAGTACAGCGTATACAGTATGCGCCGCTTGTAACAGACTAGTTTGACTGCCAGCAATTTGTCCATTACATGCGGCATCTGGTACATTACAAAACAGAGATTTGGCAACAAACAAACATAGGATCATAGGATCAGTAAGTGAATTACAGCTCTTTAGTTAATTTTGTTTGCTTTTTTTATCTGGAAGCCAATCAGTTGCAAGGCAAACTGTATATGTCCCAAGTTCATCAAGTACAGAAGGGGCAAACTGAGTCTGTACCATCCCTCTCCTGTTGCTGCGAACAGGCTATCATCCGCTGCATGCTAGGTTTGCTAGATTTGCGTGGTGTTGCCTTGCCACTTGGCAGGTGTTCTTTCACCACCATTCTCTCCGCATATTCAGATCCTCTGTGAGTGGCAAGTAGCAAGGAGTCAGGAGAGACTGCAAACTGTTAGTCCAGGAAATAAAAAAAAAGGGCAAAAGCAGCTTCACTGCTAAAGGAGGGTGCACAAGAAAGAACCACGAATGTTGCAACAAAAATCAGCACACCTCTGCTCGGTGCCAAGCGGGGCTTATACTTTATTGTATAAAAATGCAGACACTACAAATCAGCCAGCATCAGGAACCGCAGCACTGACACTGGGTTTGTAGCATCTGCATTTTTATTCAATAAAATATATGCCATGTTTGGCACCGAGCGAGGGTGTGCTGATTTTTGTTGCAATAGTCCAGGAAATGGCAGTGTAATCCCTGCAGTGTTCCCCCACCCCTACCCCACTCACCCATTTGAGAGTCCGCAGTCCCCACACAGTTAAGTGAAGAATTTCCTAGTTGTTTGCATTCCTATCTGGATTTATTTCTCTTGCTAAACATGTGCTAATAGCCCATTTATATCAGTTGCAAAGAGCTAGAAGTTGCTGCGGCTGCAGATTTACACCATAGGAATGTGCGAATATGCATACTTGGAGGATGGTACAAATGAAATTACAGGTCCACTACAGCCAGTAGTTTTTACATTGTGGGTGGGATATTCAAAAGTGTTGAGCATGGCACAACAGGGTTATGCCATGCACAACCTAACAATGCACCCCAGCGCGATATTCAAAGGGGCAAGTTGCGCTGTGCAACTCCCGATGTGCCGGGGAGCATCGGTAATGTATGCAGCGCAAGTGCAGGGGGCGTGCCCATGCATATGTGGCACATCCCGAAATTCAGCCCGGGATGTGTGGTGCATATGCTGGCACAACTCCACCTTGTGCTGCTCAGGGGGGCACACAGTTGTGCCTGGTAAATCCAGGAACAAGTCCAGGCCTCCCACAGGTGAGCTGCCATATTGCAGGGCGCAACATGGCAGCTGCCAGCTGTGGGTGGTCACCCGCCCACCCAGAACACTGTCCACATGCTCCCTGCCCTGGGAGCATTGTGCCCCTCCCATCGCCTGTTCGCTGGCATATGTAATTTAAATCCCTGGTGGTCCAGTGGACCACTCTCTAATGCCCGATCGCGGGCATAAGTGATGTCACTCCCTGGTGATCCAGTGGACCGCTCTCCAATGCCTGATCACAGGCATAAGTGATGTCATTCCCTGGTGGTCTAGTGGACTGCTCTCCAATGCCCGATCACGGGCATATGTTTAAACAATCCCTAGTGGGCCAGTGGACTGCTCTCCAATGCCCAATCGTGAGCATATGTATAATTATCCCTAGTGGTCCAGTGGAACCCCCCCCAGCGCCTGATCATGGGCAGATATAGCGACTGTACGCCTGGTGGTCCAGTGGTACCCCACTCCCCACTACCCACTATGGTCGCCCGCCACCCAGCAACCCCCCCCCAGTCAGTAGTGGGTGGCGGCACCCCGCATGCATGCCACCTGGCCGCCCGACGACTGACAGCGTACAGTACTGTCTGTAGGCATATTGGTCCACTGCATGGGCCAATGGGCTTGCAGAACATACTGAACTACACAGGCCAAATATGTGAATGAACGCATTGGAGAGCAGTCCACTGGACCACCAGGGATTATTTACACATATGCCCATGATCGGGTACTGGAGTGCAGTCCACTAGACCACCAGTGATTATTTACACATGTGCCCACGATCAGGCGCTGGAGTACGGTTCACTCTATCACCAGGGATTATCGACACATATGCCCATGATCGGGCACTGGAGTGTAGTCCACTGGACCACCAGGGATTATTTACAATTGTGCCCGCAATCGAGGCGATGGAGTGCGGTCCACTGGACAACCAAGGAGTTTGATACATATGCCCATGATCGGGTGTACGGGAGCGGGGTTTGCCAAGGGGTCTCTGATGGCTGCAGCCTATCAGGGCACCAGGCACAAGTCGCTGGGGATCAGCGCACGGCATGCAAATGGAGCCATAATGACATGCAAATGGCCCTATTTGTGCCTTGCATGCATAATGGCCTCATTTGCATGCCCAGTGCTGAATATCACAGTTGATGCACCTAGTGCAACGGCACTTACACTGGCGCATCCCCCTGCTCCCCTTCTGCCACTTGCACTGGCACAGTGCTGCTGCACCGTGC
Organism: Neoceratodus forsteri; assembly: GCA_016271365.2. Lineage (NCBI taxonomy): Eukaryota > Metazoa > Chordata > Ceratodontiformes > Ceratodontidae > Neoceratodus > Neoceratodus forsteri. The sequence continues at coordinate 332,092,145 of CM057452.1, read as the reverse complement.
ACAGTGCGTGCGCCCTCAGTGCCATATTCAATGGTGCTGAGCCATGGCGCAGCACCATTGAATATCGCCTGGTCCATGCCCTGGTGCAGTCCAGTTGCACTGCGCCCAGGCTTGTGCCCCTGCCTGGCACAGTCTGAATATCCCACCCTATGTAGATAGGCTATGGCATTTAGAAAACTACAGTTGTCCAGTATAAGCGGCTGTCTACTGCAACCGCATCCGTTAGAAGTGGCGCATATTGTAGTACATTGCTTACATTACACATGTCCTCGGGAGGTGAGGGATACTTAAGCAATACTCCATGACAGGGTGTGGGTTATGGTGGGATTTACTCACCCGTGGCGCGGCTGAGTGGCCAAATCCATACCGGGCATGAGTAAATCCCAGCATAACCCACATCCTGGAGCGGATTATTGTGATTATACATTGGAACATTTATTAAAATACATTTAATATAAGAAAAAGAAAAAATTGTTAAGTATTTAGTTTTTCTTTTGGTTTATATAGAAATATTCTTCTGTAGCAGTGTAAATAGTCCTTTGTTGGCAGGTAAATTATGGTTATGGATGCCTTGTGTCCCTCTCCCTTCCTGTGACCTGAATTTTAAATTTTTGGTCTGGGTGGTGCTTTTTTTGTGAGTCCCTGCTGTGTGCACTGCCTCATTTCATGTTTTTTCCACACTTTGCACTAGGAGAATGAGCAGTGCTGGGAGGTGGGAGAGAGAGAGGGAACCTGAAAGCAACACCGGTGGGAGATTGAGGCATGTGGCATAAAAGCACAGCCTTTGGAGAGTGAGAAGTGTGGCTGTGTGACCCTTACTAATTGCGGTTTGAAAGGGGACACACTACACAATGGAAAAGAAGCAAAGGAGTTTTGTTTTTGCGAACTGGAGATGGATTGAGCTGCAACTCATGGCTTTACAAACATGCGGTGATGGAGCAAGGAGGGGGAAGAGAGAGCGATGGAGACTGGAGCGAGTAAACGTCAGGACTCAGAGGAAGAGAAGAAGGTGCGAGGTAGCATTAAGGAAGTAAGTGACAAGCATTGGGAACACAAGATTTTTGAAACTTAAGCTGACTATGACACTTCTGGGGCTTCAATGCTGTGGCACTGTACTGTAACTTAACGAGGCTTTGTGAGTTTGACTGCTGTGGCAGTTAGCAGAGGAAAAAAGATGGCGGCAGTTTATTTATGGTTTTGGTTAATGGGATAGATTTTTCTTTTGAAGGGGCTACTGGATCTTTGCCTGTGGGTTATCATAGGATTTACCCACGGGCAAAGACCCTCAGTAGCCAATCAGATTCATAGAAAAATGGAGACCATTGTATAACATACAATTTAACTTACCTTCTTTTCAGACCACATCTCCAGATTTACTACAAATCCTGCTTACATTTCTTTTGATGCACCCATTCCAAAGCTTGTTGACAACCTCGGTATTTCTGCATACACTCATCTCAATCCTACCACCCCTCTCCAAGGCCCTAGAATGTATTGTATCTGACCAACTGGTAGACTACCTTGACAAACATAATATCCAATGCCCCTAACAGCATGGATTTCGGAAATCACACAGTACCACCACAGCTCTAATTGAGTACACTGGTTTTCTGCATGAGGCCCTGGATAGTAGTCAGCTTGTGGGGGCGATTTACATCAACCTCACTAAAGCCTTTGACACACCATTAATCACAACTTACTACTTAGCAGACTCCACTCCACTGGACTCTCACTAGAAACCATTGGGTGGTTTAGAAGCTACCTTGCCAATAGACTGGAACAGGTAAAGATAAATGATACCCTCTCCAACTGTAGACAGTTGCACATGGGAGTGCTACAAGGGTCAAGTCTAGGTCCACTACTGTTCAGTCTGTTCCTAAACCAGCTCCCCCTAGTATGCACAAAAAAATACTGCTTTACATGGATGATGCAGTCATTTTTTCAAAGAATCCGGACCCACACACACTTACAATCCACCTTCAGAAAATCTTTGCCACCGTTGAAGATTGGTTCTCCAAAAACAAGCACCTCCTAAACTAAAAAGAAACAAAGGTAATGGTGTTTGTGAGTCCACAAAATAAACATAAATCCTGTCAAATGGCAATACTTAATAACAAGCAAGCCCCTCTGGAACAGGTGATTACCTTTAGGTACTTAGGCGATACACTCGATAGCTCGCTGTCCTTCACCCATCACATTGACCATGTAGTCAAAGTCATTAATACGCAAATCAACCTGTTACGTATATACACACTGTTACAGTATGACCACTGATGCACTGTCACTCGCTGTAAAAAGTTCAGTCCTCTCTATTATTGACTATGGGCTTGTGGTTTATGGTGCAGCCATTGATACTACCCTTAAAAGAATCAGTACGACATTAAATAAGGCCTGCCGGCTTGTTCTAGGTGCACATAAACTAACCCATGCATGCAAACTTCATGCCCAAACCAACTTGCTCAACCTACTGGGCAGGGTGAAGCACCAGGTCTGCCTCCTAGGGAAAAAGGCTCGTCTTGGTTTAACCCCCACATCCATTCAAAACCTCCTTAATCCTTCAGCCAACCCTCACAGGACAAGAAAAATGGCTAGAGACTCTCTACAAGCCCCCTTCTGCCATACAACACAAGCACAAAGATCCTTTGCCTATAGAGCACCCTGCTGGCTCAATGACCTCCCCCCTGACATTGCTAACACACCTAAACTTGGACCGTTAAAGAAAAAACTCCTCCTTATCCTCGCCTCACTAAGGAATTGCGACTGCCAACCCAAGTTACACCACCCTTCCTGCCCCAGTCTCCTCCACACTCCTAATCTTGCCTACTCCTAATCTTACCTCTCCACCCCTCTCCTCCTCCTCCTGACAAAGTCAGCCTCTGACTGCTCCTTTAGAGCAACCTTAAAAATTGTATATAACTGTACTGATTAATATATTTTGTCTCCTGCTATCTTAGTCGTTGTTTGTATCATGACCAGTAACTGTATTTGTTATGACGTGGAACCCTTGTAAATAAGCTTCTACTGTAGCTCAATGGTGTTACTCCAAGATGTTAAATAAATAAGTCAAAATAAATACACTGTTTTCATTCCATCATGTGTTAGCATTATGCGTCCTTCATAACTGAGCCTAAACAAAGCAAGTTCAATATTTATATCTCCCACATTATTCCTTTACAGTTTAACTGTTTTTAAGAGATGTTGTGGACCGTCTTTAAGGAACAAAACCTGGTGTGACGTTCATACCATGAAATATCCAACATTGCCATCTGTTATTGAACAATTCTGTCTGATGCCTCAAGTTGTGTTATTTTTCCTCCATATTGCAGAGTTGTTGTATAATAGTGTTCCATTGGTCTAGTGTGGGGGGGGGAGGTTGTAGCTATTTATTGTGATGGCTTTTTTAGCCGCTGTTAGTGTAATATTTTGAAAAGTCTTTTGGGGGGACATATTCAGTGCCGCCCCATTGCCTGCGCATAACAGTACACCACACAAAACAGTTGCACCGGCCGGCACTTTTGCAACATTCAAACAGTTTGCAAGATTGGTACAGATCATGCATCTTGTTTGAATATGGGACCCTGGATGCATGGCACAAAGTCATGGTGGGTGCATCGCATCCAGGGTCAGGGCTGAACACCGCCGATGGGGGTCTGCGTGGCATGTACCTAGATGCGCCATTCCTCCAAGGGTGAGATTTAACCAGAATATGCTAATGTACTCATTGGGCATGCATGGTGCAAACAGGCCTCATGCATGCCCATTATGGGCACATTAGCATGACTGCACCCGGCTGAATGCACCAGGCCAGCCCCCTCCCAGGCTCATCCCCAATTGAAGTAAAAGCCTGCCCCAAACACTTTCTGTAGTGCAGTGGTACCCCCCCAACCCCCTAAGTATATAATACAGAATAGCCCCCATTTCCATAGTGTAGCGACCCCCCCCTGTCAAGTGCCGATCCTGATCATCAGAATAGTGTGCCCCAAAACACTGTCCATAGTCCTGGCACCCCCTCCATCGATCAAATTAAATCCTTCCCCAAATACTTGCCATAGTATAGTGGTACCCCCTCCATCCCCAAACTCCGATTGAAAGAAAATAGTGCCCGATACCGTTTGCCACAGTGTAGTGATACCCCCCACCCTGCCCCGATGTCCGATCAAATAAGGAACAACCCCCCACTCAGCCCCGATCCCCATCCACAGTACAATCATGTCCCCAAACTAGCCCTATTCCCCGATCATACTAAGGCGGAACCCCTCCCAGTCGATGTCTAAAATAAAATACAGAATCCTCCGGTATTACCATAGTGTAGGGGCCACTACACTGATGGAAATACTAGGGAATTCTGTATTATTACAAAACGTCGAGACTAAAAGGAAATTCGTTTTAGTACAATCGAGAGGGGCTGGGTTGGGGGCATGATTGTTCTTCGAACGGGAATCGGGGCTGGGTGGGGGTTATTCCTATTTGATTGAGGATCAGGGCAGGGTGGGGCATACCACTACACTTTGTAATACTGTATTGGGCACTATTTTCCTTCAATCAGGGTTTAAGGATGAGAGGGGGGTATCACTGTACTATAGAAAGTGTTCGGGGCAGGATTTTACTTTGACTGGGGATCTGGGATGGGAGGGGAATGCCACAGGACTATGGAGAGTGTTCAAGGCACACTGTTCTTTCAATTGGGGATCCAGCATGGGTAGGGGGGCCCTGCACTATGTAGGGGGGCTATTCTGTAATACATACATCGGGGATGGGGGTGCCACTTGACTACCAGGGCTGGCAAGCAGCTGTGCACCTGTCTGCACTTCCACAGCCTGCCTGTGGGTGGCTGGCAAATTTAGGCATGTCTTTTTGGTGCCTAACTTTAGGTGTCTCAGTTCTGGGATGACCTGCAGACACGCCACACAGTTTGGCTGAATATTGCCATGCGTGGCATATTCATGGAGCCGCCCCCTTTATTTGCATGGCTTACATTATTTCTGTGCGATGGTGCATTCAGAGGTGCACACTGCATCCCTCCCTTTTGAATATCATGCTTCCGTGCATTTTCTGGGTTGCACCACTCATTTCCGTGTTGGGCCAAGATGTGCCACGCATCTCCTTTGAAATGGGGGCTTTGATGCTTGCTAAACATTTTAGCTGGATAGCAAAGAAATAGTGCTAATTTGGGGGTTAAACTGTGAAAGTCCATGCACATAGTTGTTAGCTCTTGTTGTATTCCTGTCCAATAATTTGTACCAGTGGACAAGTCCAAAATACGTGTGAATGTGTTGCTGTTGTTTCTCCACATTTTCTCCAACACGTTCCTAATTGCCACCCCCAACCCCAAATTTGACTATTTTACTAGGTGTCTGAAAAGATCTGATAGTCCATTTCGGTAGCCTGTCAAGGTTGTGAGTACGGAATGGTGAGGAGTCAAAACGGCACACAAATTACAGCGAGTGCCATATTGGTGATTGATGGTTCCCCCCTCCCCGTGGTCTGCCCCCCCCCCCGAGTTGTTATGTTAAGTAAGGGGGGTGGGTGTTAGGGCATAAACAGAAAAGTCACAGATATGACACTTGCTGTAATGTAGTGCCATTTTGCACCTCGCTGTTCCCATTTTCGCTATCTTGATGTGGAATCGTCGATTTCCATGCAGATTTGTTCTGTTGTGTCGATGTGGAAACTTCATGCTGAGTTAGGTATATCATCTCCTATTGTTTTGCTGTTAATTGTATCTGCAATTCTCTACCCATTTCTGTTCTGCATCCTGATATAATTTTTTTTTTTGGGGGTGGGGATTTAGGGCTGCATATCCACATGAAATGGTATGTTCCGGCATGCCAAATTTCATTGTTACTGGTATCAAGCCACCATCCTGGGCCTCAGGTGAGGTGAAATCAGTATCAAAGGGGTGGGTAATTAGGGCATAGAGAAACTGTTCAGGGAGTGGGACATTTGTCATATGACAGAATGAACAGATAGAGCACTTTTTAGCGTGAGGCTGTGATGCAGAATATATAGAGAAAGTGAAAAAAGTTCAGAAATATGCAAGGGATCAACCTTTTAATAAGCAAAATACAAAAAAAAATCACAAAGCTGCTGACACCAATTGGCCTAGATTTAGAACCATGTATAGTACAAATGCTGAAAAATACGGACCATTTGCAAAAATTGAGATATTTTAAAGTCCAATGAAAGGTTGGCTCCATGTACCCCCACCCTCAGATTACATTTTGCAGGGCTAAAATTGTGAAGAATATAGTAGTTAGTTTGTCACATGAACTGAAAGTGAGTAAGAGAGAGAAGAAAATGTGCTTACACTTCTTGCCCTCCTATTGGCAATCAGTAGTGTGGTAGATACAGTATAAGTTTTGCAAGTGTGTAATTAAAGGCAACAGATCCATACAAGGGAGATTATGCAGACATAAGACAATTTATATCTTGTACCATTGAAAAGGTAATTTATGTTTTATAGTGCCCTTGTGATATGTCCTAGGGGGCAAGATAAAAGGACAGAGAGGGGTTGGGCAGACTGGAAGGGCCATTGAGTCCTTTTCTGCCGTCAAGTTTTCTATGTTTCTATGTAGGGCAGACCTTGAGGCAACTAGAAATATGAATCACTGAGCACAAAAGTGCTATTTGGAGAAATGACAAATTGTCACCAGTTGCCAGACATATCACTGAAGCACGTCACAATATTTCCACCTTATGATATTAGGTGATAGAAAATGCAAAATGTACAGGTGATAGTATACAAAATAGAAAATATTTACTGCAGAAAGATTACTGGATTTTAAAGTTCAGTACTCTGGACAGGTGATATGGCTTTACTGAAGCTTTAAACTGCAGTGAATTGATTAAGAGTAATACATATTATGCTTTTCCTGTGGACACCCATAAAGTGTAGGATGCAGATTTGTGAATATATGTTTATCGGTATCCTGTGACATGCGCTATTGGAAATTGGGTGCCTACCAAAACAGCGACCCACTTTTGGCACATGTCAACAGGGTGATGGTGTAGGGAAGGCAACCAGATGGGGGAGTACGTGAATAGCGTCAGGATGTGCGCTGTATGTACACACGGAGGAAAGCAAGCATGCTGAGCGAGGGGTGGGAAGGGAGGAAGGGTTTGTTAGGGGTGGTGCCGTGGTGAGCTGCTGAGCTGGCTCCATGGCGTGGTGGGTGGGTGCTGGGCTGGGGTGGTCAGGATGCTGGGTTCGAGGTCTGGGCGTGGGTGTATTTTGTTGCGGCCGGCCCGAGTAGTTTTGTAGAATTTGTAACCCCCACCAACATGCACCTCCCTGGGTTGAGAATCCTAAAGTAGGGGGGGGTGCGGAGGCACAGCACCCCGCATGACATAAGAATTCCATGTCCGTTGCGCCATTTTGTTTTGCGCTGGGGGTGTACATCGCCGAAATCGCCATAAGGACAATTGCCTTTTGGCAATCACCCTTATGACATAGAACTTTGTTTAACAGTTAACTAACTTAACAGTTAACCAAGTTATTAGTTTTCCTTTAATCTTAATGACTTCTTTCACAACCCTATTCACTCCGTGAACTCATTCACAATGATTATGTGGAGATGTGTGATCATTTTGTATGTTTTTGACTTAAGCAAAAATATAGCATATAGCACTAAAATATGTGTAAATAGTAAATACACCTTTAACAAGGTGCCATTCAGTGTGCGTGTGGATACCGAGAATAACATCTGACATGGATTTCCATGACGTCAGCATTGCCATGTGGAAGTACACACACACCAAGTACAAGACATAGAAACATAGACAAGGCAAAAAAAGACAACTGGTCCCTCCAGTCTGCCCATAAACCCTAAACAAACCCAGGACCTATTGTCCATACAGGGTTCTAACACAGAAGCATAGAAACATAGAATTTGACATCAGATAAGGACTGATTGGCCCACCTAGTCTGTCCATTTTCCCTACCTCTTTCATATACCATATATCCTAAATGATAAGTGGCTCACCATCTTTCTCCTATCACTAGAATGCCTTTATGTCTGTCCCATCCATTTTTGAATTCCAATACCGTTTTTGCTTCTACAACCTCTATTGGGAAGCTGTTCCAAGGACTCACCACTCTTTCCATGAAAAAAGTACCTTCTCATGTTACCCCTAAGTCTACCTCCCTCTATTTTCATATCATGGCCTCTTGTTGTTGAACATCTTTTGTTTTTGAAAGATGCTACCCTCTTGTACCTTATTTACACCCTTGAGGTATTTGAAAGTCTCTATCATATCCCCCCGTCTCTCCTCTCCTCTCCTCCAGGGAATACCTATTGAGATCCTCCAGTCTCCCCTCATATGACTTTTGGTGCAGCCCCTGCATCATTTTTGTCACCCTTCTCTGAACTGCTTCTACTCTATGTCCTTCCAGAGATGCGGCCTCCAAAACTGGACACAGTACTCTAGATGATGTCTCACCAATGTTCTATACTGTGGCATCACCACCTCTTTCCTTCTGCTGAAAATACCTTTCCTTATGCACCCTAGCATTCCACTGGCTCTCCTCACAGCCTTCTCACATTGTTTGGTAACCTCTAGATCATCAGATATGATTATTCCCAGGTCCCTTTCCTGTTTGGTGGCCATCAGTACCTCCCCCCAACGTGTACTCCTCCCCCACATTTCTGTGCCCCAAGTGCATGATCTTGCACTTCTTTGCATTGAATCTTAGCTGCTGCACCCTTGATCACTCCTCAAGCTTGCTTAGGTCCTTTCTCATTTTCTCTGCCCCTCCTGGAGTGGTCAACCCTGTTGCAGATATTTGTGTCATCTGCAAAGGACACACTTTCTCTTCCAGACCCTCTGCAATGTCACTTATGAAGACATTAGAGAGGATTGGTCCAAGCACTGATCCCTGCGGGACCCCTCTGGTCACTCCCCTCTCTTCAGATTGAACTCCAATCACCACCACTCTCTGTGACCTATTGCTCCCAGTTTACCACCCTGGGACCCACTCCCAGGCTGCCCAGCTTGTTTACTAGCCTCCTATGTGGGACAGTGTCAAAGGCCTTGCTGAAATCTAGTTAGGCCACATCCATTGCCCCTCCCTGATCCACCTCCCTAGTCACCCAGTCAAAGAAATCGACCAGATTTGTTTGACAAGATCTTCCCACTGTGAAGCCATGCTGCCTTGGATCATGTGCTCTGTTAGATTTGAGATATATCACAAACCTTTCTTTTAGTAGTGATTCCATTAGTTTCCCCGCCACCGAGATCAGGCTGACTGGCCTGTAACTGCCAGCCTCCTCCCTGCTCCTACTTTTGTGAAGAGAGACTACATTCACCCTACATTCAGAGATCATTCCCCGATACTATGCATCTGGACAAACAAGTTCACCAAGTGAAGCCTATGACCTCCAGAAACCGATCCTTGAGATCTGGACAACTGGAAACCTTCAGAGAGTACCTTAATGGGGTTGACTGGTCCCCACTGGACAAAGCCAAGGACAGGAACCATGCCCTTGAATGCTTCATTAAGGTTTTCACCAAATCCTGCAACATATTCACCCCGTATAAACTGAGAAAGTAAGAGGAGCCGCTAATCCCTGGCTGTCAGGCTCCCTGCTTGAGCAAATGCATCTCAGAGACCACCTGTGGCACAGGGCCAAATCAACAGGGAAACAGGCTGACCTCTTATCCTACAAGGCAGCCAGGAACTGCTGTACAAAGCTTATCTGACTCGCCAAAGCCACATACTACAGTGGTCTGCAGGGCAGGAGCTGGGGCCATGGTAGGGAGTTTTGGGACTCAGTGAAAGCCCTCACAAGTAAAGCCTCTAGGGCTCCTCCTGACCTCATTGTGACTGCCTCTGACACACTGCAAGACCCAAGGGATGTCGCAAATGCATTTAATGTAGCCTTCACGGACCTAAGCAATGTGCTGCCTGCTGACTACCTCAATCATACCCCACCCGACCAGCTCCCTAACCAGTACTCTGCCTCCTCACCCACAAATAGCCCATCTCCATTCTACTTCAGGCTGATATCTCGAACTGAGACTATAAAATACATCAAGCATGTCCTCAGTAAGACCAGGATGGGTAGTGACCAAATGGACATGGAGATGGTTGCCCTTACATTAAATGAACTCACGGATCTGCTCTCCAACGTCGTCAATGCCTCCCTTAGATCTGGTGTCTTCCCTAACAAGTGGAAGGCAGCACTCATTACACCAATCTTCAGATCAGGGGACAGAACCAACCTGTCCAACTTTTGGCCCATCTCGACACTACCACCCCTTTCCAAAGCCCTTGAAAGGGTGGTTTCCGACCAACTCACTGAGTACCTTGGAAAATACAATCTACTGTGCAGGCAACAGTACGGTTTCCGGTGTAACCACTCCACTCTCACTGCACTGGTCGAATACACCAGCCAGCTCTATGATGCCCTGGACAATGGGATGGCAGTGGGGTCTATCTTCAAAGACCTCACAAAGGCTTTTGACACTGTCAGCCACCAACTCCTCCAGCAAAGCCTCCTTGCTACGGGATTGTCCGTTGACACTGCTGCTTGGTTTAACAGCTACCTGTCTCATAGGTCAAAGCGTTAGAATTGGCAGTATTATCTCTGAGCCCAGGGAGGTGAGCCTGGGAGTCTCCCAAGATTCTATCCTTGGCCCACTACTCTTCAGCCTCTTCATCAACACCCTACCTAGTGCCTGCCCAGCACATATATGCGGATGATGCCATCACCTCTGTCTCCGGCAAAGAGCTGACTCTAATAATTTCTGAACTACAGGACAACTTGTAAACTCTGGAATCATGGTTCCTTTGGAACAAACTACTACTCAACTATAAAAAGACCAAGAGTATGCTCTTCAGTAAGATGAGAGGTGCACCCCTGAGGATACTCAGTTGCAAAGGTGACACAGTTGATCAAGTTGATACTTTTAAATATCTAGGGGTACACCTGGATGACACCCTCACCTTCTCTGCTCACACATTGAGCAACTGATCAAATCTGCTAATAGGAAACTAGATATTCTCTACCACCACCACCGAGCATCCATGACGCCGGACGCCCTAAAACTCGTCACTTGCAGCTCAATCCTGTCTACTGTGGACTATGGATTAGTGATCTATGGGGCTGGCTCTGACACGGCACTAAAGAAGGTCAAAACTCTTCTGAACAAGGCTTGTCGCTTGGTCCCAGGAGCTCACCATCTGACACATACATGTGCTCTATATAAAGACACTGACTGGCTCCCTCTCCACCTCAGGATTCACATAGCCGTTGCCGGGGGGGGGGGATGTATGGTTCGAAAGAACCCCCCTTTTGAAACACCCCCCTTGTTTTTATCATTTGTAACATTTTTTCATTATTTCTGTTTATTTTATAACTGTCACAAAGTGTGTATTTATTTATTTTTTTAGTTGTTTAACCAGGAGTAGCACACTAAGCTGAAAACTTTTTTACAGGAGCGACCTGGGAGCACAGGGAGAAGTTGAGTGACTTGCTCAGAGTCACACAGTATGTAAGTGGAAGCTGTGGGATTCAAACCCAGGTCTGGTCTGCTGAATGTCACCAGATTTGCAGCTCAGAGCCTTAAACCACTGCGCTATACTGCCTCCCCAAATGCACACATGATAAACCCCAGCACTTTTTCTCTGCATGCGTGACCCCCCATCTGCTACCATTCAGCTCCCTCAGTGACAGTAAGATGACTGTAGCTGCTTTGTGAGTCTTTCTCCACATGGTCCCCCTATAACTGGCTGGCCAATTGCAGCTCATGTCCGCATCGTGAATGTGACTGGAATACAGCACAGCCACTGCCCACAATTCACACTGTCACCTGGCACTCAGGGAAGATGAAGCTTGGCAGCAGGCTCAGAGACAATGTCTCCAGGAGAGCAAAAAAGAAGTAGAGGACCTCGACTATTATCAGTCACCAGCAGGTACATTTTGCTGCCCACTATTGCCAAAGATATGTTCCTTAATAACTGTATATCAAGGGATAGGCTGTGCAGTTGGGCAAGGGAGCTGTTCAGCTGGGTGGGCTGAAGATTTAGAAATAAATAACTTAAGTCATCCTCTATACAAAATGTAAAGTTGTCATGTTCCATATGCCTGTTTTACATTTTCATAAGTTAAGCAAAAGAGGTACCGCAGTGGAAAGGCAATGCAAGTGTTCGGAAGGGTCTGGCTGGGATCTACACTGCCACCTCACTAATTGTGCTGTTCAGAGAGGTCTTTACTGTGGTCCCATTTTTATTGACATTCAGGTCCACTTTTTTCTGTGTCATCTGTGTCAGACACTGTTAAAACAAATAAGTTGTGAGAAGCGTTTTCTCCAGATGACCACATGTGTCAGTAGAATGACATTTGTTGCTGGGGTCTGGAACAACCTTGGGTTACCGGGGTGCCGGCTCAGGGGCAGGGCTGGAGCAGGATTGAGCCATGGCTCTCCCCTCCAAAGGGGTGGATGCCCACCCATCATAGTCTCGCTCCCACCGGGTGGAGTTCTGGTGGGTGAGCAAGTGGTACAGGTGGTGACAGAAGTCAGGATGGGTGGAAGGGGCCACCAGATCTTGGCGTGTGTGTGTGTGCACTTCCATGCGCGTATATACATTTGTATGCCATGGCCCGTGGGGGGAGGGGAGAACAAAACAGAAAAACGAAAAATGTGTATAAAAAAATTAAAGGTTGCAGACTGCATAAAAAGAACCCCGCTTGTAAAAATCCTGGCAACGGCCCTGATTCAATACCAGGCGTGATTACTGGCAAAAAAAGCGATGCTAGGACTTACACCGGAGTCTACCTCAGCTCTGTTTGTTACTGCACTACCCACCATCAGTACAAGGAGTGCATCCAAGGGAGGGCTGCAAGTACTCTTTAAGCGAATGACACTGGCTCAGAGATCTCTTTTTTATAGCGGACCAAAATGGTACAATGATCTGCCTGCCACCCTCTCCAACTGTAACAGGCTCAGCCAGTTCAAAACAGGGCTACGTTCACACTGAGCCAACAAAAATGCCTGCCATTGCCCTATATAACTAATGTTGACCACCAGCCTATTGTCCTGCCCCTACTCTACCCCTTCCTTATACCCCTCTCCCCCCTCTTTTCGCTTACCCCTCCCCTCCTCCTCTTCGCTCCTGTCCAAAGACCCACATATCTCCGCCCCTCCTGCCTCCTTCCCCATACCCCCACTCCACCCCCTTGTCTACCTTCTCCACCTCCCCTTCTATCTCTCTCCATCCCCTCCCTACTCTTCTCCCTGCCCTCTAAATCCCACCCTCTCTTTCTCACCCCTGCACCTCCCCCTTATTTCACCCCTCTTCCCACACACCCGACGGACATATGCCATGTCTGGCTGCTCCTTTTCTTTATCACTTCCCACCCACTCTCCCTCATCCCCCATTACCTCCATTTACTTCACCCCTCATCTCCTCCCACCTCCTGACTGACAAGGCCATGTCTGGCTGCTCCTTCTCTGTATCACTTCCCAGCAGCTTGGGACACCCTCATCTCTGATTGTTCTCTGTCTCTATTTTTCCCTTGCTTCCCAGCTGCTTGGGACACTCCTTCCTCTGACAGCTTACTGTCTCTCCTAAACTCTGGACAGCACTCCTGTAGTGTTATGCACAATGGTAATTCCGCAAGTGTAGCCAAATACTGTCACTTGTCCTTTACTCTTAAATACTTTGTAACTGCACTTGTAGCCATGATATTAATGCATGCTCTTTACATGTATGTACCCTCACATGAGTCCGCATTGTAACTGCACTTGTAACCATGATATTAATGCATGCTCTTTACATGCATGTAACCTCCACGCTGACTAACTTGTCCCAGACCAGCTCCCTCATCCAGTTGAAGTATTCCCTTCTGAAATCTAGGACTTCAGCCTTTGATGAGTGTGGTGATCTGAGTGCTGACCTCAAGGATCGCCTATGTCAGCTGCACCACCAGCGTCACCTCAAGCAGGTGGACTGGCGAGACAACGCTGTGGTTCAAATGGGGTTAGGTAGATGGAGGCACCCCATAAGTCGAGGCAGGAGACAATCTATGAGTTTGATGCCCAACGGGCTTTACTCATACCACAGGGAAATGTAGACACGGTCACAAGGGAAGAGGGGAACAAAACCATACAAGAACAGTAACCAACATTCTCTACTGTCACTAAGAGTTGCACCTCGGCCTAAGGCCACTATCAATTACACTCTATGCTAGGCTTTCTTTAAACAACCTAATGAACAATTCAAACATCTGTTACTCTGTAATGAGGTGAAACAATCACTACAGTGAACAATGGGTTCCAGTGCAGATCCCAAAGGATCGGGTGGTGTAACCATGTCTAAGAGTTCATTATGTTAAAGAAAGTCCAAACTTTTCTTGCCATCTTTGTGTGCATAGCTGAAGAATGGAGTAGCAACGGGGTGAAAGGGAAAATGGGGGTTCCTGCTTGGTGCCAAGCTACACCTGTGTGAAAACCTAGGAGAGGTTGGAGGAAATAGGAGATATTTTTAAACAGACCCACTCTCCAAGGTTGCTGGAATACTCTAGTACAAGAGAACTGAACTCTGCTGAACTCTTCTTCTGCACAAACCCTCGACCAGGGCTGCCAAGGATGAAGGAACAAACTGGTTGAAGTTCCCCAGCACAAACCCTCAACCAGGGCTGGCAAGGATGAAGGAACAAAGACTGGTTGAAGTTCCCCGGCACAAACCCTCGACCAGGTCTGCCAAGGATGAGGGAACCAATACTTGACATAGAATCCACTTGCAAGGATTGCCAAGGATGAAGGTACGTTGAAGCTTCTTTGGCAAAGGATCCACAGAAGTACCACCAAGATAGAGCTGAATCCCAGAAGACAACACAGTGCAAGCAGGGTGAAACAAGTAGGAAGAGTAGGATGCAGGGCGAAGATCAGAGCCCTGTATGGTCCAGAACCAGAAAAACAACAAACCAGTGGATGCGGACACACACTGGCCATGTTGGACCCGGCTTTTGGCAAACGGCTGGGAGTGACAGATGAGGCTTCTTTCAGGACCTTCCACTTCCAGGCTGACTGAACCACAAGGAAACCAGGAGCCGGCGGACGCGAATCACACCAGGTTACGTTGACTTCAACCAGTGGCGGATGACAGGGAAAGGTGTTGCTGCAAAGTTCTTTGTTGGCTGAAGACTGCTGTGAACAACCCCAACAGGGGTGTTGCGGCAGAAGACTGAGTCCATACACTTTGCACTAAGAACACTGGCAATTCCACTTTGCACTACCCCACAGTGTTTAGTGGTTACTGGGGCAATTGTTCATTGCAGGGGCAATTGTTCATTACAGGGACAATTTGCCAGGAGTGGGGGCAGATTGCTGAAATCCAGGCAATTGTTCATTGCAGGGGCAATTGTTCATTGCAGGGGCAAATAACCACAATCCTAGTATAATACAATCTTGGTACTTTGCAATCAACACAACATTTCAGATACTAATCAATACACAGTTCATCAGCTGATAGTCATGAGATAGCAGTTGTGTGCTAAGCACCCCAAGTTCTGACCCTCCACACTGGTGGGTCCCTGTTGCACCAGGATCTGGCTATCCCTCTGGAACCTTTAGGTGAACATCCTTTTCCACTGTGGGTTTTCCCTTTTTGCTCTTGTAACGGCAGGGCCCCTTTAACCACTGAGGGCCTGCTATTGCCTACTGTTGCCCCTTTAATGTTTTGGGACGTTGTTGTCTGTTTCCACCTCTGGGCCTGGTGTTGTCCTTCCTTATGACTAAGGACCCCTTTTATCATAGGGCCTATTGTTGCCCCTTTCAATTATTCTGGGCTTTCTCTCTCTCTGGGCCCCTTTTGGGCTATGGGGCCTAACAGTGTCCCTTTGAAAGCCCTCAGGGCTTCCCTCTTTAAATATTTTTAGGCCTGTCCAATGCCTTAGTGCCAATCACTTCCCCTTGCCCCGCCTCAGCTCTGCCCCTCCATGAATATTCAACAGATTTCCCCCATGGCCTTTAGGCTGGGCCCCTTCCTGTGGGCGTTACTTGCCCAGAATATTTAAATTAAAGAGGGCCTTTTGCCCGATGTTCCGGTAGCGCTACAGCACTAAACAAAAAACTTCCAATTCATTCAGGCAGGCAGCACTCTTCTCTGGTGCTGCTGACTCATCGCCCCATCCTGGAGCAAACAGAGCTGCTTCGGTAGGCGGAAGGTATTGCAGGCAGAAGGAGGGCTTCGAACAGACAGGCAGGGAGGCAGACGACTAAGGCAGCAGGGGGCCTTGCGGGACTTAAGGACACCCGATGACTCTCTCTAATGATGTGGCTCTTCCTATGCTGCTGGCAAGGGACCGTACACTTTATTTTTATTTTAAAAATTAAAAATGGAGCCAGCCCAGTGGCGCTGAGGGTTAAGGTGCTGAATGCCACACCTTGTGCCACACCGGTGACCCATGTTTGGGAACGAGCGCGGGTCACCATGGGTCGGCAGGGAAGAGATGGATTGAGCATCTGACAGACTGCTCTCCATCTCCATGGAGGGGGGATTCCAGCGGCCAGTGCTCGCCTGTCCTCTAGCGGAGGTTGGAGCTCGACGCCACGGAGCCGCACAAATATGGGGGTGGGGACACAGCAGATGCTTGAAGGGGGTGCACATGGGAGTGTGCATGACTCCGTCTCAGGCATCATTGCATGCCGCACTCCCGCAAGGGGAGAAAAGCGGAAAAGGTGCGCCCCGGTCATAGCGGCTTGATGGCCGTTTGAGTGCACCCGCGCCGTCTCTAGGAGGGGATCACCAATGCGGATCCGGACTTGGTGGGGACGTTGGTCTCCCCCTGCCACCCCACCATGGGGGGTAAGCCATGGTGCAGTAGGTGATCACCCTCAGTGGGATACCGGTGAGGGTCAGACGGGGGCTGGAGGATAAGAATGTGAGGACACCACGGCTGACCAGGGGCCTAGGGGATGAAAAAGTCTAAAAATTAAAAATAAAATAATGGGCTGAACTGAGCCCACACCGCCGCAGGGAGCCGAGTACTGAACTTTTCAGCGGCGCCGACTGCCGGACTTGACACACACTAGGATGTACCACCAGAGCAGCAGACTTCAGGGTCTTCACTGGCTGGAGGAGGGGGAAACACCGTGGAGTCAACAGGACCGGTTACCAACACCTCAAGTAAGCCGCTGTCCTAGTTGCACTCCTCACACCCTCTCCACTCCACAGCCCAGCTCGATCTCTCCAGAAAATGTCCATTTCTCCTCTCAAAAGGCACCCAGGGTTCTAATTCGAGAACCCCGAGCCCGTGGCCAAACCAAATGGCAAATTTTCAAATGGGCCCCACGGACTGGCCAGGGACAGCAGTCCCAGCGCGTGGGTGCCCACTCTCATGCTGCCTGCTCTGGAAGGGGGGGGGATCGAATGAAGCAGAGCAGGCAGCCAAGAAAATAAAAAAATATTTGTTTTCCCTTTTTTTTCTTTCTGGCCCTGCCCGGCCATTATGAGGAGGGAACACACACACACAGAGGCCCCATTTACTGCCCCATAAGCTCACACGGACAACGCGGCACCCCAGGGCACACTGTAAATCCCCTTTTTCTGTAGTGCCCCCATACTTCGGGGCACTACATGAGGGCTTACTTGTCCCAGGGGCCAGGTCAAATCATGTAGTGTTATGATCGTTGTACCCTAGTAGCTCCCCAACCCTCACTCATCCAACCACTTCCAAGTTGGTAAGCATCACATTGAGAAAGGTAGTCAGCCTAATGGGTTCCTTAACTAGCTGCAACTGCAGGCAGTCCTGCAATGTATCCATTAAAGCCTGACATTTGGAGCTGCTGGCCGCTGAAATAACCCAATCAGTATCTGGCAGGTTTAGTTCTCCCACCACCACCACCACCTCCCCCTTTGCCACCACCCTTTCTAATTCTGCCCCTAGCTCCTTATTTCTCTCTTCTTCCTGTCCTGGAGTTCTATAGATTATCCCAATTCATAGTTTCTTGCCTGAGATGCTGTGAGCTGAACCCACAGTGATTCTGCTTCCCCATTACCTATCATGATGTTTCCATCCTCCACTGCCTCTATGCCCTGTCTGACATATAGGGCAATGCCTCCCCCTTTACCTTTTCCTCTATCCCGTCTGAACATGGGAATCGATTTTCAGAGCCCGGAGAATGCTGCAAGCCCCTGGTACACTAGTCGTTTGGCACACAGGGCATGCGGCATTCTCCCAGCTGGCAATCAGGATTTTCAATCCAGAGGGCAAAATGCTGCAAGTTAGACCAGCTTTTCCCTGGTCTATCATGCATCATTTGGGGACCCTTTTTACGGGGCTTGTGCCAAATATTTGGTGCTAGCTGCTGTAAAGTGTGGAAAGTGTTGCAGCTGTGCCTGATGTACTACAATCAGGTACAGTCGCATCAAAGGAGTTTGGCGCAGCTGTGCCCAACAATGGGGTTGACGCAGAGCTTGACGAAAGCCCTGCACCCCCCTTTGAAAATGAAGCCCATGGTGTAGCCTGGGACTGTCAGGTCCCACATCCCCCTTTGAAAATCAAGCCCATGGTGTAGTCTGGGACTGTCAGGTCCCAATCAGTATTCTCTGTGGCTCAAGTTGCTAGATCCATCTCGGTGTCTGCCACCTTTGCCAGGAGGTCACTCATTTTATTTCCCAGCCTCCTGGCATTAAGGCAGACCCCTTTCCATCTCTCTTTTGACCCCCCTCTTGCTTCTTCCTTTTTCTTCTTCCTTATTCTTTCCTAATCTCCTAAATATTTTATTTTTAATGCTGAATGTAGGTTTTGTCAGCCCTCCCTTATTGGCCTCTCCCTAACCTAATTTGCACTTCAGCTTTACTGTTACCCTCCTTGCTATTAGTAGCACCCTGTTCAGGGGAAGCCCTAACTAATTTCCTTACCTGCTCTTCCTTCTCAGTGGTTCTTCTAGCCTCCATCTCCCCCACAGTCAGTTTAACTTGCCAATGTAAATGCTAAACGTCTGCCCCAGGACACTGGCCCCCTCTCTTTTCAGGTGAAGGCCATCACCCTTGAAGAGCCTCCTGTCCCAGAAGCCCCCCAGTCCCCCACAAAGTGGTATCCCTCCTCCTGAAACCATCTCTTCAACCACCCTTTAAACTCCTCAGTCTCTTCCTTCCTGGGAGGACCTCGGAAAAGGCCACGGAAGCTGAGTGCACCTTCAGTCTGTCTCCTAGCCTCTCAAAGTTCCGCTTCACTGCCTCCACAGGCTGTTTCACTAGATCATTGGTACCCAAGTGTACCAGCACACCCAGATCCACATCCTGTTTCTCCACCATCCTCCCTCTCCACCCTTAATCATTAATGTCTGATGCACCAAGAAGGCATCTGACCATTTCACTCCCATTCCCTCACCCACCCACCACAATCTTTGCTTCCCTAATCACTGAGTCCCCAATCATAAAGACTCCTTGCTAACTTCCTCCTGCTCACCCCCTTGGGTGCCACCGAGTCATCCTGCCCATTTCCCCCAACAGACTTAGAGTCGCCCCAAGTGGAGTCAGATACCTGAGCCTCCTCCAACTTTATTTAAAAGGAGGCAGGACAAAGAGACAATTTCTTTTAGCCAAGCAACACTGGAATTATGTATCTGCTAACCATAACCCTAGAAAGGGTAAGTGTTTGTAATTTTAAAATGATTTTTCTGAGCTTCTTCAGCCAATGTAGTACTTATCATATTTGGTAGCCGAATGAGCTTACCGGCCCATGCTAGAAGCAATGGAAAAAAGGGAGTACTAGAGGGGATGCTAGGAAAGGAGAGCAGGAGTGGGAAGGGGAAGGAAAAAGGGTAGAGGGTGGCCACCTTGAACGCTAGAAGCCTAGGGAGCAAAACAGCAGAGCTACAGGCTCTCATGGCAGAAGGGGAGGTGGATATGGCAGCCATCTCCGAAATATGGGCCCCCATAACCAGGACTGGGACCTGGCAGTACCAGGGTATAAGATATTCTGCAGAGATAGGGTAAATGAGAAGGGTGGGAGGCAGCACTGTATGTGAGAGAAGGACTGAAGTGTGCTCATGAGGGGGGAGTGGAGGGTAGTACAGAGTCGTTATAAATGCAAATCCAGGATTCGGAAGAGTGGCAACTGGGGTTTAATGCAAAGACATGCAAGATCATGCACATAGGGAAGAAAAACCCTGAAGCTACCTATAGGTTGGGAGGGGAGTTGCTGGCAATCACAAGGGAAGAAAGAGATTTGGATATCATCATCACAGATGACCTGAAATCATCCAAGCAGACCACTAAAGCAGTATGTAAGGCTAGAGGGATGTTGGGGCGTATTAGTAGGGGTCTCACAAGTCATAAGAGGGATTTAATAATCCCTCTTTACAGGACACTGATTAGGCCCCTTCTGGAGCACTGCATGCAGTGGTGGAGGCCACACCTGCACCAGGACATTAACAAAATGGAGGCAATCCAGAGAGCAACCAAAATGGTACAGGGACTGCATCAGAAAATTGTAAAGGCTATGCCTGGAGTTCAATGGCTAAGCAGCCAGCCACTCCCACTTCCTGAGCTATATAAGCAGTTCCTCTCAGTCTCATTGTGAAGCACTTTTTCTGTGCCCCACCATCCTCCCCTCCTCCTCCAGTGGCAGCACTCTCTCCTTAGTGGGATTCCTAAGGTACCTTTAGCCACGGGAATCATCCCGTGGCACCTTTAGGAGTGGAACCCTCTCCGAGGGTTCCTTGCCTTTCGTACCCCTACAGGGTGGTAATTCCTCTGGAATAGAGTGCAAATGACCAAAACCAAATTAACACAGTTGCACAAGCATAACACTATACTGGCTGCGTAGGACATTGAACATATGAGGACAGATTAACAGAGCTCAATATGTATACCCTAGAGCAAAGGAGGGAGAGAGGTGATATGATCGAAACATTCAAACATCTTAAGGGCATTAGCAAGGTGAAAGAGTCTAACATGTTTCAATATAAGAAAAATAGCAGGACAAGAGGATACAGCATGAGATTAGAGGGAGGCCAATTAAGGGGTAATGTGAGGAAGTTCTTTTTCACAGAATGGGTGGTGGATGCATGGAATGGCCTACCTCAGGAAGTGGTGGATATGAATACAGTGCAGGGCTTCAAACAGGCATGGGATAGGCATAAAGGAGCAATACAGATGAATATGAATAGATAGGCCATTGACAGAGTAAAGGCCTATGGCACATTCATAAGGTAGAAAAAAATGGGCAGACTGGATGGGCCTTGAGGTCCTTATCTGCCGTCAACTTCTATGTTTCTATTCCAAGAATAGGACTGTCAGGATGGGAGTAGTGTACAGGCCACCATCTCAGACAGAGGAGTTAGACAGGGAACTAGTGGGACATATCAGAAGGGCCTGCGGACAGAGTAGCACGGTGATTGTGGGGGACTTCAACCTGCTGGGAGTGGACTGGAGAACCCCAGCCACCACGAATAGAAGGGAGCAGATACTTCAGGATGCATTCCAGGTTAGCTTCCTAATGCAAATGGTCAGCGAGCCAACCAGGTTAAGGGAACACCCTAGACCTTGTACTGGCAAATGGGGAGTTTGTGAGGGAGCTGGGGGTGGAAGAACCGCTGGTAGGGAGCGACCATCACTCAGTGTGGTTCACGTTGAAAATGAATAAGGAGGGAGTAGAAACAGGTACAAGAGTGTTGGACTTCAGGAGGGCCAACTTCGGGAGGATGGGGGAGGTAGTTAAAGGGCATCTAGCCAGAATCCAAACTAATATGGACACATACCAAAGGTGGGAGGTCATAAAACTGGGGATTGAGGAAGCAACCAAAACCTGCATCAGGGACCAGAGTAAGAGAGCTAGGGCCAAGAAACCTAGCTGGTTGAGCAAGTGGGTCATGGAGAAAGTAAGAAATAAAAAGGCTGCCTTTAGAGGGTTCAAAAAAACAGGGAGAGGGGAGGACAGAAAAGATTACCTGAAGGAATCGAGGGAGGCGACGAAGGCAGTAAGGGCAGCCAAAGTGTCTAAGGAGCTCAGGCTGGTGCAAGATATCAAGAAGGGGAAGGAATTCTTCAGATACATCAGGGAAAAAAGGAGTTGTAGTGACAAAATAGTAAGGATTAAGAGGGATGGGGTGGGTGGAAACGGGGCAGAGCAGGCAGAAGCGCTTAATGAATACTTCTGCTTGGTGTTTACTAAGGCGAAAGGAGGGGCACTACCAAGGGGAGTGGGAGGTCAGGCTCGGGGGAGGTGACAGATGGGGGAATCGGGGAAACGGGGCAGGGTATTGGAGGGCCTGAGGGCATTGAGGGAGGACAAGGTACCAGGGCCAGATGACATTCACCCCAGTGTACTGAGAGAGCTGGCAGAAATCCTGGCAGGGCCCTTGGCAGACCTGTTCAGTGTCTCCCTGGTCTCAGGAACTATACCTCAGGACTGGAGGATGGCTCACGTGGTACCCCTCCATAAGAGCAGTCCCAATGATGAACCAGGAAACTGCAGGCCGGAAAGCCTTACATCCATCGTAGGAAAATTGATGAAGACAATCCTGAAGGAGAGGCTGGTGTCCCTTCTGGAGACCAATGGGCCACAGGACGTTAGGCAGGATGGGTTTGTCATGGGCAGATCCTGTCAGACCAACCTGGTAGATTACTATGACTGGGTAACTAGACAGTTGGACAAGGGCCATGCAGAGGACATCCTGTTTCTCGACTTCAGTAAGACATTCGACTTGGTGTTGCATGTGAGGCTGGGTAGTAAGCTGGCAGGTACAGGTGCAAGGGTGAAAATGGTGGGATGGGTAGTAAACTGGTTACAGGGAAGGCAGCAGAGGGTGGTGGTGGGAGGAGAGCTCTCATCTCCGAGGGCAGTGACACGCAGAGTACCACAGGGCTCAGTGCTGGGACCGGTGTAGTTTGGGTTGTTCATATCAGACATCTCAATGGGCATCAAGAGCAAGATCAGTTTGTTTGCAAATGACACCAAGATGGGAACAGTAGTGGATGACCTAGGAGGGTGGCATGGGTTGCAGGCTGATCTGTCAAAATTGGAGACCTGGTCGGACACCTGGCAGTTGGGGTTCAATGCCAAAAGGTGCAAGGTGCTACATTTTGGGGCAAAAAAAAAACAAGAAGGAGCTACCAGCTGTGGGGGGGGGGGGTTCAGCTAGCCATGACAGTGGAGGAGAAGGATCTGGGTGATTATAACGGGCTCAATGAACAGCTCGGCACAATGCAGGAAGGCAGCTGCAAAGGCCAACAAAATGCTGTTTTGTATTGCCTGGGGTATATATTTAAGGAGAGGGGAGGTGATCCTGCCATTGTATAGGTCACTGGTTAGGCCACACCTGGAGTACTGCGTGCAGTACTGGTGACCATACCTGAAGAGGGACAGTAAGTTACTGGAGGGGATGCAGAACAGGGCAGCAAAGATGATAGAGGGACTAGGGGACATAACCTACGTGAGCAGGCTGAGGGAGCTTGAACATGTACTCACTGGAGAAGAGGAGAGACAGGGGTGATATAATTGAAACCTTCAAGTACATGAAGGGAATAAACAAGACAGGACGGAGGGACTATTCAAGTTAAGAGGGGGTAGGGACACTCGAGGTCACGATCTCAAATTGGAGGGGAGAAGGTTCAGGAGGGAAAGGAGAAGACATGTTTTTACAGAGAAAGAGTGGTGTCTGGGTGGAACGCGTTGCCTGTGGAAGTGGTATCCTGTAGAACAGTGGACTGCTTCAAAAGGGGATGGGATAGGGTAAGAGGGAGGCGCAGGAGAGGGGATGGAGGGGCAGCTGCAGTATTAGGGTTGCTAGCTTCACACTCGAACAGACTCGATAGACCATAAGGCCTTTATCTGCTGGTAAATTCATATGTTCGTATGTATGTTTGTATGTTGCTGACAGTCTGTTTCTGACATTTGTAATATTTAATTGTCAGCCTATATGCAGCTTGAAGGGATTGTAGTTTGCCCTCAACTAGGTGGCCAGCCAATCCCTTTCACTTCCTTATTGCTTTCCATGCTCCCACGCTCAAGCATGTTATAATGTGCATCAAGAAAGACCGTGAGGCGATGCCCCATTTAAATTAATAGGAGTCAGTTTTCATTACTATGTAATGCATTATGATGGTGAGTTGGAGATTAGTGTAGGCCATCGGTCAACTAACAGTGGCCTTGTTAGTCAACAGGTGGCCTTCATTAATCTCCAGCTCACCACCATAATGTATTACATAGTAATGAAAATTCACTCACATTAATTTCAATGGGGTGCACCCCCATGCTCTCCCTTGCTGCACATTATAACGTACCTGAGTACGAGGGCGTGGAAAGCAGTAGGGAAGTGGAAGGGATCAGCTGACCACCATGGGTCCAAACTACAATCCCTTCCAGCTGCGTATAGGCTGACAGTTATATATTACAACTGCCAGAAATGGACTATCGACAACCTAACGTACTATATCCTGTAAATTGGTACCATAAGATTGGAAAATCACTTTAAAAAATGGCTATGAAAAGTGAAGTAATCACTTAATATTTTTGACCAGCTCACCAAGCTGTTATTGAACTCCCAAGCAAGAAGACAAAGAACCTCAGTGCACAAGCACTGATGCAATGATTACCCCAAAGGGCATAGGCCGGGAAGCCAAGTTTCAAAGAAATACAGAATCACACATACCCCCATAATGTAAATCACCACAGAATATTATGCTGGTTCAACTTTAAGCAGAAATGCATGGTGCCGAAAGGCCTCTCGCACAGTTTGCAAAGGGTGCCAACAGAAAGACACAGGCATGTGTGTTTCGTCCTACCAGGACTCATTAGTGTGCCTCGTCAGTATGACACCCCAGTGAAATGAACCATCTACCCTAAGATGGTCTATCTGGGTTATATTGTGGTGAACCCAATAAAAACAAAAAACAAGTTAAAAGACAAAGAACCTCAGTGCACAAGCACTGAGGCAATGGTTACCCCAAAGGGCACAGGCCAGGAAGCCAAGTTTCAAAGAAATACAAAATCACACATACCCCCCATAATGCAAAGCATCATGGACTGTATATGCAAATCACCACAGAATATTATGCTGGTTCAACTGGTTTAACCTCTAAGCAGAAATACATGGTGCCGAAAGGCCTCTCACACAGTTTGCAAAGGGTGCCAACAGAAAGACACAGACACGTGTTTCGTCCTACCAGGACTCATCAATGTGCCTTGTCTGTATGACACCACAGTGAAATGAACCAGCTACCCTGCAAGAAATGGGTTGCGGTTTACATTTAAGTTAAACACTGCCAGACAAAGCTGCCTTTTTTAAGGAATGGCCATACAAATGCAAGGGGAAACCTTCACCCATTGCAGTCAAGTTGCGGCAGTATTCATGAGTTGCGGTTTATATTTACGTTAATACTGCTAAATAAAGCTGCCTTTTCTAAGGAACTGCTATGCAAATGCAAGGGAAGCATTACCTTGTTGCAGTAAAGTTGGACTTGTTTTCCCGAGTGGGAAACAAGCTGAGGTTTATGTGGCAACCAGTCACCGAATACATTTTTGGAACATGTTGTAAGTAATAAAAATGTAAATACCATAAAAACTAAGTTGCTATTGAACACCCAAGTGAGAAAGAGGTTGTGGTTTAGGTTTGAATTAATTCTGCAAGATAAACCTATCCCTTGTAGCAATAGCCATATAAAACAACGGAAATGTTTTCCTAGTTTGTTTAGTTTATAAAGTTGCAATTGCATTCCTGTGTGGGAAACAAGTTGCTGTTTGTACTGCAGCTAGACACTGAATTAATTTTTGGAACAATGCATGTTGAAGGAAATTTAAATGCAAATATTAGATAAATGTTCAGTGGAAACTCAAGTATATTTAAAAGTTCTTGTTAGTGTGTTGTTGAAAGTTTAATTTAAAAAGACAATCTTCTCAAAAATGGAAGTATTAAATGTTTGGATTCAGCAAACTAGTTTTGACTGGCTAACATCAGTGGATGTCATTACGTCATCACACATATATAATAAATTACTATTGTGTGAAATAAACTCATATAAGAAATATTTGATAAAAAAATAAGAATTTACAGGAAAGCTAAAGTAGCTTTTAATACTGAATACTGTCAAATATTCTGCAGCACAAGGATTTTGCCTTGTTTTTTTGTTTGAGTTTCATGCTGAATTATTATTTCGTAGGGCAACTGAAAAGATAAAGGTACTGGCACCAAATAGTTAACAGGAACTTTGATTCTGAGCCACCAGGTTTAGTACAGAAATCAATACAAAGATAATAACATTGGGAGCTAGCGTTTGTATTTATGTATATCTTTGTCCATATTTTTATTTACAATTAACAGTATTTCGATACCATATAAAGTCTGTTTATTACATATTTTTATTTGTTTACAGAGACTTAATGGAAGTAGAACAAACTGATTTGTGGTGGATAAAACGTAGGATTTCTTGCATATGAACATTTACAATTAATTACATAATGTAATTTATTGTAAATGTTCATATGCAAGAAAGGTTAAATGTAATGTACATTTAACCTTTTAGTTTTAATTATTATTATTAACAACAATAACAGTTTTTTAATTTTATATTTTGCTAATAAGGATAGCAAATGGATTCAACAAGATTCAGTGACTTACCAATGCAGGTGATTGTTAGCCTTGTTTTATAAAATCCCTTTTTTACAGTTTTGGTCCACTGTAATTATTTATGATTTTTTTCTGTGATTTGTTTATGTCAGTTACTCTTATAGATTCTGGATTACCCCAGATGAAGTTGGGCTAACCTGTGAAACGTTGGAGGTATTCTTCCAGATCTGATAACAAAGAATATATGTTATGAAATATGGAATGAGCTGAGTACAGTCGGGTGCTGGACCTTATCACGTGTGATACAGAAACAATGATTTACATTTTTAACTGTCAATATGCCGCTTTTGCTATAGGAAGAATGAAGCACAAGTTTAAAGTGTGTATAAGTGAGCATGTAAGGCATGGCAAGATACATATTTGAAATATGCCACTGGAAGATAATATACACCACAAGAATAAAAACAAACATCAGATTTCATTTGTGGTCATCGAAAGGGTATGGCTGGGAAAACAGTGGGCGGGGTGTTAGAGCAAGCCCTGAGTAGATGGGAGAGTTACTGGATTTTATCGACATCAGCCTGCAACCTGCCCTGTTTCTATGATTTGTTTGAGTCACTACAGTGTATTTGATAGGAGAGTCAGGTTGCATGTATCTTAAGATAGGAAATGTGTTAAATGTGAAGTACTGAGAATTAATATTTGTTTGCATCTTCCCATTTAAGTTATAAGATTAACCATGGGATACAATACAGCATTTGGTGATTTACCCTCAAAAGTGAGAGCTCAGAAATGAAGGGAGATTATGAAAAAGAAGCCAGAGGCATGGTGGGGCTTGAACGGCATTACTAAGGAAGCTAACTTGAACCTCTGGAGTAGTGTGCTGTGTTACACTCTCTCTCTAAATGGAATGACATGCTATTAATATATGATTTATTTATTTATTGACTGATTTATGTATTCATTTATTTATGTATTTACTTATTCATGTAGTTATGTATTAATTTATTTCCAGAGTTTCACCAGGGAAAACATACTGAGCTGACAGTTTGTTTCCAGATGTATCCTTAGGAAAGGGGATGTAGAAAGTTCTGTAATAATATATATTAGCATGATTAAACAGCCCTTATGATATGATTACAGTAGCTAGACCTTTTAAGTTTTAACTGTCTATTATGTTGATGAGTCTCATCCTTGTTAAGTTAATAACTGCAGTGGGAACATAAAATAGATACTTTAACACTGCAATTGATAGTAATGGTTGTGCTTTAAATGGGATAGACCATCCTTAAAATATTTTGCGGTACAGATTTCAGCAGACCCCTCTAAACTTTATGTCCTGACTTACTTACCCTCTACAGTGGGTAATTCAGGGTGCCTTTCAGAGGTGGCAAGACTTGTCTATACCCTTGATAAGTAGAATAAATTCAATCCGAATGAATGTCTTAC
This sequence comes from Neoceratodus forsteri, assembly GCA_016271365.2. Classification (NCBI taxonomy): domain Eukaryota; kingdom Metazoa; phylum Chordata; order Ceratodontiformes; family Ceratodontidae; genus Neoceratodus; species Neoceratodus forsteri. The sequence continues at coordinate 332,064,176 of CM057452.1, read as the reverse complement.
CCAGACTTTTATTTCACTTCCCATTCCTCCCAGTTTCCCCTCCTCAGGAGGATTGTAAGGCATGGGACAAATATATTTTCCGGTATCTTTGAACTGGACGATGGTCAAGGATAGTCTTTCACAGTCTGCAGTTATCTAAAACTAAAGGTGGGTTAGCCCTTCCCCACTTGAAACATGTTCTGAGCTGGGTGGATGGTACCAGCAAAGTACCCTGGAAAACAATAGCAGTAACAAATATTCTATCCTCCTTACCACAGACATTTTTTATTTATGGCAAAAAAACAAACAAACAAAAAGGACCCGTAACAGCCAGGTTCATTTACTCTTATAAATATTGTATGTTTTTAAACTGTAAACAGCATGAAAGCTTTGCTGAACAATAGATTTAACTTGAACGTGAAACCAAAACACGTCTCCATTGTTAACTCTACAACATTCCCTGTTGTCATCTTTGGAACTTAAAAAAGATGTCTGATGCCTAGCACTCATGGTGGCACTAGATCCAGGATTTGTTCCAGCCCAGTTGGACCACAGATATAATTGCTGGTTCAGGATGCATTTAATACATAATTGTCAATTATAGGATAATGGCAAATTCAAAACATTTGCTCAGTTAGCCCAAGAGTTTCAACAGGAGAAGACTGATTATTTCAAGTGCCTGCAGGTTTGACATTACCTACAGAACATGCACAGACATTATACACCCGACAGTGGCACTGGTATGGGGATCCTGCAGGGGTAGATGCCAGACCACTTTAGACTAGTTAGTTACAAAGCACTGAGTTCTGGCTCAAGAATCGCCATGGAAGCCATTAAAAGGACATGGGAGGCAGAAAGAGGCATCCAAGTTTTCCGAGCAGCATTCATCAGAGTGCTGGAGGAAATCTGGTCAAGATGTAACCACCCCTACCCATGTTTCCTGGTCCTGTCAGATTTTAAAACTGTTTTAGGACCATATTGTGGTGGAGATGAATAACTTGACACAAGATTTTGGCACAATTATACCAGTCGTGGAATTGTTTCTCTTAAACCCAGAAAATATAAAAAATAAACTACACATACAGCTGTTGGGTATCCTATTTGCAGCTGCAAAGAAAACAATCTCCAGGCAATGATTGCAACAGGATATTTCAACAATTAAGCCATGGGAGGATACCATAATGGATCTGTATAAATTGGAAAAGAAAACAGCAGGCTTAACAAATAAATGCCTTAAAATTTCAGAATCAGTGGGATGGCTAGATAAGGTAGAAACATAGAATTTGTCTACAAAAAAAAGACCATTTGGCCCACCTAGTCTGCCCAGAATATTCCCTGCCTAATAGTAGAAGAAGAATACGAATAAGAATCAGCATTTATATAGCGCTTTTAATACACAATTTTTCCCAAAGCACTTTACAAGCAATGCTAGACTGGTAGTGAAGTGACTGTATGTGTAGCGGCGACCATATCACACATCAGCACCTGCACACAGCCTGGACAATTGCATGATCCAGTTTATGGGAAGGGGAATGTTGGCCAGGACACCAGGAATGTCCCCTACTCTTTGCGAAGAGTGCCCTGAGTTCTTTTACTTCCTCCTGGACACCCACCAGGACAGCACCAGTCTGTCTCCGCAAACCCTAATTGGTCTCCGGCGACCATCCCTCCTCCCTGCCTGTTTTCTTATACACCCATATGTCTATCCCCATGCAGTTTTAAAGCCCCACTGTTTTGTTTTTACCTCCCTCACTTCTGCTGCCAATCTGTTCCAGGCTTCTGCCACCCTTTCAGTGAAGACGTATTTCCTCACATCTCTGTTAAACCCGCCTCTAGCTTCATTGCCTGCCCTCAGTCCTGGTGCTCCTTTCCATTTTAAAGAGACCCCTCCTGAACCCTGTTGTCCCCTGACAGGTACCTGAAGGTCTCTATCATGTCACCTCTCGCTGTCCTCATTGGGTTTCTCGTGCAACCCCAGCACCATTTTAGTTGTCCTCCTTTGGGATTGCCTCCACCCTGTCTGTGTCCTTTCTGAGGTGTGGCCTCCAAAACTGGACACAATACTCCAGGTGGGATCTCACCAGTGAGTGACAGAGTGGCAACACCACCTCCCTCCTCCTCCTAAATACACCCCTTCCTATGCACCCCGGCATCCCACTAACCCTACCCTTTGCTTTGACACAGTGCCCTGCCATCTTGAGGTCATTAGATATGATAACCCCAAAGTTTCTTTCCTGTTTAGTGACTGTCAGCACCTCCAATGCAGTACATTATGACTCTAAGACAGGATTTTGGTAATTGATTCTAGAGCTATACAATTAGCACACAGAGGAGCACAATGGAAGAGAGTAGAGAAGGCAAGGAATACTGGAGGGGGAACGAACTTGGTGAATGGTTTGTAGGACAAGGGGGAGTTGAAGATGATAGGTTTGGGGTTACTTCTGAACCTGTCATATTTTGTTACCTCTGTATAACTGGATGCATGTTTTGGAAACGTACTTCCTTCCATGAATGCACTCTGAGCCCTTGGTATAGGGCACTCAACAAAACAAATTGTCTTGCCTTCCATGTACCTACCAACACATGATTTGCTCTGTACCTCTGTCTGATTGAAAAGTTGAATTAACTTCAAGTTTAAAACAAATAGTAATGACTGTCTGTAAATACTGTAATTTTAGCAGATTTCTCTAGTTAACTGTAAAGTGTTGTACCTCCCTTTGTGTTTCAATGGGAAGCAGACTTTTAAATCAGTACTCCTCAATGCACAACACTACTACACGCTGCTATAAAACTAGGAACACAAGGTAGTTACTCATTACTCTGGTAAAGCACCTGTGAGTGGAGTGAGACATTAGAAGCCTGCAGACCCCATTGCCATTAGTGAAGCTTTTTTATTTATTTATTTATTTATTTATTGAAGGTATCAGAATTACAATCCTTTGAGTCAGAGACTCCTTTTCAAAGGCTCCACGTCAATAAGACAACAATTTGACATACATAAGGTTGGAAAATACAAAAATGGGTGAGCGAGGTATATAAACATTTTAACATACAATATTGGATAAGAGAATTATCTAAACATTTTAGCATACATAAAGGCAGGGAGATACAACAATGGATAAAATAAGGATATAAGCATGATAAAGTGACTGGATTATAACAAATATTTGATATTGCACTGACAGGATTAAAGGGGGACCAAGGACTGCATGGATAAGCATGTAGAGATTAGGCAGGGCAAGGTCCGTTGTCAGACTTGGGTAGGGTGACGGGGTGGTAAGCTGCATATGACAAAGAGTAAGCGACTGTGGACTAGGCAGGACAGAGTCAGTTGTCTGGGGGGAAGGGGGGGGTCAGGGGCAGTTACAGGAGCGAGAGGAGAGAAGGTGGTTTCAGAGCAGGGATTTGAACCGACCAAGCTTAGGTTCAACAGTTATGCTGAGGGGGAAGGAATTGAGCCAGAAGGGGGCTCTATAGTAGAACGAGCATTGACCAAGGGAGGTATTGAGCCGAGGAAGTAGGAGGGTAGGTTTGAGCGAGCTCCGGATGGCCTTGGTGGTGGGAGTGGGTGATAGGAGGGGGGAGAGGCTGGGGGCGGTTTGGCTCGAGTATATCTTTCTGGCTAGGAGACAGGTTTGGTTCTTTAGCCTGCCATCAACATCTAGCCAGTTTGATTGGCTGTAAAGCATGCAGGTGTGGGTGGATTTTGGGCAGCCAAGAGCAAGGTGACAGGCCTTGTTCAGTGCAATTTTTACTAGTAGGAGGGCAGAGTTATCAGCAGCTCCATAGATCAGGATGCCATAGTCTATGACAGATACTACTGAGGACGTGATGGCAAGCTGAAGGGTTTCAGGGGGAGACAGCTCCGGTGTCGATAGAGTAGACCAAGACAAGAGTTAACAGAGGTACAAAGGAGGTAAATGTGGTTCTGAAAGGTAAGGGAGGGGTCGAAGATGGCTCCTAGGCACTGAAAGGTGTTCATCTGTTCAAGAGGAAGCAAAAGGGAGGTATTGATGTGAAGAGGGGAGTGTTTGAGTCTGTTTTAATGGTGAGCAAAAGCATGACCTTGGACTTTTTTTGTTCAGAACAAGCTTATACTTGAGGAACCAAGACTCAGCCTTGGTAAAGGCATTCTGGAGGGAGAGTTCTAAGGAGGCCGGATTAGTGTGGGAAGTAAAGAGTACAGCATCATCCATATAGAGGAGGATATTTCTGGTGCAAGTCTTGGGTAAGGAGTTAAGGTAAAGGCTAAACAGAAGGGACCCAAGGATAGACCCCTGTGGGACGCTGGAGAGATGGGGAAGGGGATCTGAGAGGGTGTTGCAGGTTTTGACCTTCTGTGAGCAGCCCGATAGATATACAGAGAACCAGGCCATGGCTTCCTGGGTGAGACCAAGGTGAGTGAGAGTAGAAAGAAGGAGGGTGTGATTGACAGTGTCAAATGCCTTCGATAAATCTAGGAAGACAGCACCAGCTAGCCTGCCATTGTCCAGGACAGAATGAATGTAATTGAAGAATTCCAAGAGGGCGGTAGAGGTGCTGTGGCCTTGTCTGAATCCATGTTGTTCAGCAGATAGGAGGTCATATTTAGAGAAGTATTTAGTGAGCTGGTCCATGACTATGCATTCCAGGGCCTTGGAGAGAGGGGGAAGGATGGAAATTGGATGGTAGTTGCTGGGGGAGAGGCAGTCACCACTTTTGTGGATTGGGGTGATGACAGCTGTCTTCCAGATGGAGGGGAATTTGCCAAGATGGAGTGAGAGGTTTAGGAGGCAGGAGAGGGGGAAGAGAACCTCATCTAAGACCAAGTGCAGGATCCGAAGGTCGAGTAAGTCGCTGCTATGTTGGGTGCCACTCAGAGCTTTGATGAGGTAGGGCTTGAACTCCAACGGGGTAAGAACCCAGGAGCAAAATGGGGGGTGAGACGGTGTGGATAAGGTTGGAGGGGTGGCAGTATTGAAGAAGTCAGGGGGAAGGTTAGAGCTAAGGTCGGAGAAGAAGGATTTGAGGGTGTCAGCAACCAGCTCTATGTCACTGGTGATAGACCTGTTCACATTAAGATGGGTTGGGGGGAAGTGGCTTTGTCATCGAGGGATTTCATGTTGTCCCAGAATTTGTGACCTGATCCCCAGGATGAGGTTAGAGTGGGTTTGAAATATTCCACCTTGGCATTTCGGATGGTCCAAGTGCACTTGTTACGTGCAGCCCGATAGAGTTGTCTGTCAGCTGGGCTACCAGAGTCAATGGCTTTTTTCCATAGGTCATCACAATGCCGCATAAGGTCAAGAAGTGACGAGGAGATCCAAGGGGTGTCATGCCCCTTAACCACCCTCTTAGTGAGGGGAGCAAATCTATGACATACTTCATTAAAGGTGCTAATTAAATAGTTAAGGGCGGCATCAAGGTCCTGGGAGTGAAACAGAGGGGACCAGTCACATAGGGCAAGATGGGATTTCAGGTGACCAAGCTTTCCCGGTCTGAGCAATCTTATAAGGATAGTTTTTGGAGGTGGCTTCTTTACCAGGCTGTACCAGGTACAGAGAATAGGGGAGTGATAGCTGAGGGCGTTGGGGAGGACGGTGATGTCAGCGATTTTGTGGAGGTGATTGGACATGACTAAATCAATTAAGATGGCAGCACCACTATTGTGATTGAGGCGTGTGGGACAAGTAACTAGTTGGGTGATGTCAAGAGCTGCTACGGCATCTTTGTAGGGGGAGGCTGAGGTGGAGAGCCGGTTTATGTTGAAGTCTCCCAGTGTAATTAGCTCCACATTGGGGGGAACTGGGAGAAATAGTCAGTGAGTGACTGAAAGGCTGGTTTCTGGCCTCATGGTGGAATGTAGACAGCTGTGATTATCAGAGGGGCCTCAAGGGGCCAAGGGAGACATTGAGAGAAAGAGCTTGGGCACCACTAGCTAGTTGGGGAGGAGGCGAGAACTTGAAAGGAATCTCATAGGTAGATGGCACAGCTGCCCCCATGCTTGCAAATTCTGTTGTTGCCGTACAGAAAGTATCCAGGAATTGAGATGGAGGAGTCCAGGGTGGATTTGGATAGCCAGGTTTCAACTAGGGAGAGGATATCGGGATGGTGTTGGGCTATCCAGACCTGGAGGTCATCTAATTTTTTTAAGGAGACTGCAGATATTAATGGAAGCAATGCATACTCCTGGTGCTGGGGCATGCAATTGGGGGGGGGCTGAGGGGGCCTGGATTGGGGTGGGTGTTCCCTGAGATAAGGAGAAGCAGGGAGAGAGTTCTTAAAAGCAGCCAGCGTAGGGCTTTCTTGTGAGCTGTAGCAGTAGTCTGAGTGTTGGTGGGTCGAGAAAGATGGGCAGGAATAGGCAGGGAACAAAGACTAGGGGCGGCAAGGATGGGAGACAGCCATGCGGACTTGCGAGGAGGGGAATGGGACTGGGGTGGGAGGGAGGATGCAGGGGAGGATAATAGGCGATTGTTGAGTGGAGATGTATGTGTGGCGGGGGGATGGAAAGATGGTGGGAGGATGGAGGTCCTAATGTGGATTGTATTGCTAGCATGTCCTGAAACATGACTTGACTGCATAGCTATCAGTTTCTAAGCAACGCTTTAATAAAAAAGAATGGATTGTTTGACATTACAAAGACTCAGCAAGTGTTTCTTGGTGTACATGGTACACACTAGAAGCTTTGAGGTTGGCTCACTATTCCAAATAGTGAGTAAATACTTCAAAGTAGCCAGTTATTACTTTTTAATGCCTGAAGTAATTTACATTTCCATTGTATTATTAGAAGGTTTTCTTTGTGATTGTATTAGGTGTGTCTGTGTTTTGACCACGGGTGTCTTTGAAAATGAGCAATATTTGTCCAAAAGCCCCCATTTTAATAAAATGAAATGAAATGAAAACTGCACTGCTTTTCTCGGCAGCTAACATGTCTAATTCTATTCCCCTTCATTCCTCATCCACATTGTTACCTCACTCATTGTAACATCACAAGTGACTGTTCTGCAGTGAAGGACTGGCTCTTCTTTTTCATTATGTTGCTTGCACGCATGTGCAAGAAACATAGTGATCATCGGAGATTTCGGAGGTGTGTCACCTCCTCCTCCAATTCAGTCAGCGAGCTGGCAGGCGCGGCCCCTGTAAGCCAATGCATTTTGGAGCTGTCTATGACACGCTCCAAAATGCAGTGGCATACAGTTGAAAGGGGGAGCTACACTTCAGTGAGCAGAGATAAGAAGTGTAGCTCCCCCCCCAACATGCAGGCGTGCGCGCCCCCGCACCTACTGTGTAGCCGACGGGTGCCCAATCCCCGCCGGGCTGAGCCATGCCCTCCCTCCCCAGTTGTAGGTGCAGCGTGGCAGTAGTCCATAGGCCGACGGGGGTGCTCTAACTTCTGCCGCTGAACGCCCTCATCGCTCTTGTGCCACGCTGGGGAGTCTACCCCTAGCGTGGCAAACGGTCCCACAACGCCTTTTTTTTTATTTTGAACCTAAACGAAAACGGGTCCTGAGCTGCTCCCCACCCTCCCACAACCCGTGACTCCACCCACCACCTGCACCCAGCTCTCCCCACGCCCCCTCACCCCATACTTACCTCCGACTCCCGAGCGATCTTTGGTGGACCGGGAACACGTCCTGCACTCTTCAAAGCCGACCCGCGAGCTGAAATGCCGGTAAGCTGTATAATGGCCTAGATAGGGGTTTCAACTTTTGTTGCATATCTCAGGCATTTTGGGAATTTTGCACAAATTTTCAACATGGGGTTTTGGACCTTCTCATGAATGATGTCACTGTCATGCGTTATTTGGGCCCGAAGGGTGATTTGCGCAGTGACTGCGAAATCACCCTTGAGCCCAAATACCGCCATGACAGTGACATCATTCATGAGAAGGGGTCCCAAAAACCCTATGTTGATAATTTGGTGCAAACATTCCAAAAAATGACTGTTTTACGAGCGTGTGTTGCGCAGTTCCTACGCAGGCTCATAAGTTCGTGAAATTTCAATATTTTCACTCCAGATTTTCAACATTGCCATTTTACCACACATTCTTATGAGTAGTGCAGCTGTCATTTTTCACATCTCACCCAAAATGTGTTTCCGCCCATGTAGCGCAGAATGGCGCAGTCGGTGTGCGAAATCAATGTATGGGACACATTAAGAAAATCACAGTGACACTGTTCATGAGCAGAGGTCTTAAAATGGCTATGTTGAAAATTTGGTGAAAAAATTCCTAAAAATGACTGTTTTACGAGCGTGCGTTGTACAGTTCCTACGCAGGCTCGTAAGTTCACAAATTTTCAATATTTCACTCCAGATTTTCAACATTGCCATTTTACCACACCTTCTTATGAGCAGTACAGCTGTCATTTTCACATCCTGCCCAAAGCGTGTTCCGCCCATGTAGCGCACAATAGGCGCAGTCGTGTTGCAAACTCAATGTATGGGACACATTAACAAAAATCACAGTGACATTGTTCATGAGCAGAGGTCTTAAAATGGCTATGTTGAAAATTTGGTGAAAAAATTCCTAAAAATGACTGTTTTACGAACGTGCTTTGCACAGTTCCTACGCACGCTCGTAAGTTCGCAAATTTTCAATATTGCACTCCAATGACTTCCAAATACCTAAACAGCACGTAGAAGCAAGAAACATTCGGCATTGACAAATGCTTGTTTAGTAACGACACAATCACTGAAGTCACAATGCTAATTAGGTAAGTTAGGGAATAGAACTAGGTATGTCAGCCTCCAGGTAGAGGACTGTATCACACATCACACCCAGTATTGTCAGGTAAATAGATAATCTTCTAAATAGCAAGAAGGAAAAGAAAAAGTCCTTCAGATATAAAAAGTAACATCTAGCTACTTTCAGAAATTAGTATTAAATTTCAGGCAGTGTACTGGCTGTTTAAATGACCTCAACTTCGCCTCATGCCTAGCAACATAACCAAAAATGTGCATAACATATCTTTCAGACCAACCCCACACCTGGAGTGTGTTATCATTTACTTAACATGCATCCCACAATACAGAGTGGTATTGCGCTGATGGAAAAAGTAACCAGCTACCCCCCCACCACCACCACCACCACCCTTTTTCTGTCTGGAGAAACTTTGAGGCGAGGTGACCTTTTACAGTGGGGAGGAGGGGGGAGAGAGAGAGAGATAAGGTAATAAATGAGCAAGAGAATGTGTCTCACCATACTCCTATAAAAATCCAGAAAAAGAAAAGATAGTAAGTAATGGTGATTCAAATTTTAGTCATGGTGGAAAATACAGAAGGTTAAAAAACCCTTTCTCTGTGCTTGGGGATGGGGCTGGGGGGAGGAGCAATAGCATTCCCTAAAGAATCCGTCTGAGGAAAACTATTCCCCTTCTAAAGCTGCTGAACATTTTATCCTGCCCTGCCTGCAATTTAAGTTTCTATCTGTCTCCTCACATTATGTGTGAGCTCCTTCTCCCTGAGCCATCATCAGTCATTTCAGTTATCTATAATTAGATATGCACCCGCTCTGTTATCAGCGGTGCCACTCTGAATTAGGCTTGAGTGCCACTCCATGCTACTTAGGCTGGGACATTTTAGCTCCCAGAGAACAAACTTTACCTATTGCTGCACTCGACAGAATGCAAAATAGAGTTTGTCTTTCTTTTGTTTTTTGATGGATCACTGGACAACTGCATATCCTATATTCCCCCCAAGTGCAGGGTCTGGCAACATATTCACTGGGAGATGAGCAACTTGTTGTTCAGTGTGCCTTCCTGGTGAAACATTTCAATAAATAAATATTAAAATGGATTGATTTTGTTTCACATTATGACTATAATGTTTCCTTTGTGTTAAAATTATTTTTTTTTATCTATACATGAGGACTACACCAGATGGAATGCAAACTGACTTGGGGCATGAAGCAGAGGGTGGGGGTAGACACTGAGGAACAGGGGCTAGTGCCAGGGCCACTGCTGCCATTTGAGTTAACAGTCTGGCAGCCAGATACCCAGCAGGCCATGTATTGTTTGCTGATGCCACTAAGCTGGGAAGATTGGTGGACCCCACGAGGATGATGACATACTTCAAGAGGATCTGAAAAAGCTTAGTGACTGGAGCTTTTCAAAAATGCATTCATTTGCATCAAAAAGTCATGATTTGTGGTAAATAAAATTACAGCAAATGTGATTTGTGTCTTTGCCACAAATACATCTTGTTTTGGAAGTTAAATCCAGATGTAGTTAGACCATCTAGTAGCTAGAAACAAGTTGGATGGATTTTCCTTTTGAAAACAGTGACGGGCAGATCTCAGATGTATCTTTTGGAAAATCTTGCCTTGGAGTCAGATTCAGTGTAGCTAAATGCAAGGTGCTACACTTGGAGAGGATAACGAGAGGCAAGATGTACCCACAGTGCAGGGCTCCTCCTGCTGCGAAGGAGGAGGAAAAGTTACCTGGGGGTCATAGCAGACGGGGCAAAAGCATGACAAGTAGTGTTCCACCACTGGCGAGAAGAGTGGAAGACTGCTGGGGTGCATCGGGGTTGGGGAACTAGCAGAGCAGGGGAAGTAATCCTGCCAGTTTACAAGGCCCTGGTAATGCCCCACCTGTAGTACTGTGTGCAGTTCTGGACTACACAATACCAAAAGAACACTGAGTCATTTAAGAGAGAGTACAGCGCAGGGGCACTGAAATGGTCAAGCGTATGGAGACTAAAGGCTATGAGGAGAGACTGGAGGTTCTTAGCATGTTCACCCTGGGGAAAAGGAGGCAAGGGGGAGGGACCTGATCTCAATTTTCCACACACTAAAGTGTATCCACAAAGTCCAGCAGGTGGAGGTTATTGATCAGGTGTGCTCCAGCAGGTCTCGGCTAAACACCCTGCAGCTGGTAAAATCAGAGGTACAGTTAAGATGCAGTTCTTCCCCCAGAGGGTGGTGAACCTATGGAACAGCCTGCCAGCAGAGATAGTGGATTATGAAAACAGTACAGGACTTCAAGATAAGCTTGGATAAATGTCTGCTTACCAAGGGAATTATCAGTATCCTGGGTAGTAGAGTGAGAGGGGAATCCTTATAAGGGAGGACATGTTTATATGCACAACATATTTGTTGGTCCCTGCTTATGCAGTGGGTTGGGGGGCAGACCTGATGGAGAGTGTCCCATCTGATCTTAGGTTACTGTGTTACTGTATTTCTCAAACAAAATGTTCACTTAAAACAGCAGTACAATGAAACCAAGCAAAACATTTGATTTTTTTTTCACAATAAAAGATTCCAGGCATCTTCCAGTTTCATTTGGTGGTAAAATTGTCTAGCTCCACCAAAATTTGAGTATATTATAAAGGTTTTAATGTATTTTTTTTTTCCTCAAGAAAAAGATGGCTGCCACATTTGGCTTGGAAATCCCATTGTAGACTTGGTAAAGGTTAGGATCGAGAGAGAAAATAAAACTCACGTTGCGCAGCATTGAAGGTACCTAGAAAAGTAGATTTGACAGGTATGCTAATATGTTTATTAACTGTAACTGAAACTAGCTTTTTGGAAAAACATTTCTCAATGCACTGCTGCTTTTGAAAGCCCCCTGCATCCTACAGAAAATGTTTCCTCAGCAACAGTTTGTGATGTCACAAGCAGAGTATTGTGATGTCTGTTGTGGACAAGCAAGCAAAGCAGATACAGTCTAGGTGCAGAGAGCCTCTTTTCATGTTAATGTACCTAGTTGTAAAGGGTAAGGGGGTTAAACATGAGGCACTTTTATACACACTAATCTGTGTCAGAATGCGCATAACAGATAAACTACAATGTTGCCTTCTGTGCATGTACAGGCGATGTGTTCCACAACAAAAGTGAGCGTTCGCTGATTCCGCATTCCTTGCTTTCCTGGGTTCACCGACTCTTGTACTGTTCTGCCCTGCTGTATACGTGCACCCTTCCGTTCATTTCAGTTACATGATAGCCTGACCCCTAGTGTCCTGGCTGGCAGAAAACACTGCTAAAACGCCGGAAGGGACAAGAAAGTGAGTCAGAAGATACGTGAGTACAAGAGAACAGAGAGCGCAGCATATGGCGTGGAGCAAAGCATGTCACAGAACCAGTGAGACAAGTAAGTGCCGTGTAACAGCGCCTACAGAGTATTTAGGATAGCTAACATGAAGTGTGTCTAAAATTGTGTTTGTAGTACACCTGCAGGTGGGGAATTTGGAGAAAGACTAGAGGGACTGACTGTTCGGGTCTTTTTCTGTCTTGTTATATTTCTATGTTTCTCTGTTTTTGAAGTTTTTTTTTTGTTGTTGTTTGTTTTTGTAATAATGGGCTTGCTAACTTAGGGGAACACAAAAGGTGGGCACATACTGTATCTCTAAGTCTGTTGAATATATGTAAGAAAGGCAAACAGTCCAGCTCTGCCTCCATCATACTTTTTCAACCGTTCCTGATTTTCAGGGATGACCCTGAGTTTGACTCCAAAAACTCCCTCAGTCCTTCCTGAAATGTATGCCTCAGTTACTGAACATTAGGGATTTAGAGGTAAAGTAAAGTAAAATGTATTTTTCAAGTGCCTTTCAATGCCAAGGCGCTGTACAAAAAGGTAGACATTCAGTATACAAATAACAATAAATTCTAAAAACCATCAGAAAATGCCTGATGAAACAAATATGTGTTAAGCTCTATTTTAAACAGTAACTGCAAGCATTACATCTTTTGTGTAGGTTGCTGTCAGAGCAACAACACAGCTTGGCACACTTCAAATTCTGACTCGGTGCTCATGTAACAAATGAAGACTCCAAGCAAAAGAGAAGCGAGCACTCCAGCAGCTCTGTGCTACTGTGCTGTTACTGTACTACTCATTTAGAAAAATAACAAAGTAGTGAAGAGTGCATACTATACCTGATCGACATGTCGAGCCCCATGTCTGTTGGGTGTATTGAGCACACTTCGCTACTTTGTCATTTTCCTAAATATACAGTACCACGGAGCTGCTGGAGCGCTCATTTCTCTTCTGCTTTGGGTCACAATCAGAAAATTTTTTTTCTGTTTACATTGCATTAACTCATTGTAAGTGTTTCCTAAGTTATTATTATTGTTTTTACACAGAGGTCCTGATGCTGGTCATTTGGCAATTTGTACCTGCGTTTAAGCTCTTTTCTTGATGTGTGGACCAGGAGGTCAAGATATACTGCACAATACTTACATCTGTTCTGTATTAGCAATGCCAGGCTGGATACTCACTATCTAGGTTAGGCAATGCCTGTCCAGTTAACTATACATTCAGGCCCAGATATTCAAAGAGATTGTGCCTGGCGCAACTGAGCTGCACCTGCTCAACCCCAGAAATGCACCCCGGTGCAATATTCAAAAGAGGGTTTTGCGCAGCACAAGGCCTGATACGCCAGGGCGGAATGGTAAGTGTATGCGGCACATCTCCAGGGGGTGTGCCTTGCATATGCGGTGCATCCCTCTATTCAGCCCGGTATGTGGGGCGCATATGCTGGCACAACCCTGCTGTGTGCTGCACACCTGGGCACAAAGTTCAGCCTGAAAAAAAAGGCTCAAGTACCAGCCACTCAGAGATGTGCTGCTGTACTGCAGTGCACAACACAGCAGCCACCAGCTGTGGGTGGCAAACACCCCCCAACACCGTGCAGAAGCACCCACAGACGTCCCTGGTAGTCTAGTGATACCCTGCTCCCACCCATAGCCCCGATCGTCGAACATATATGCATGTTATACCCTTGGTAGTCTAGTGGCACCCCCCTTCCACCCCATAGCCCCGATTGCCGATAATAAAAGTATGGTAAATCCCTGGTAGTCCAGTGGTACTTCCACCCTGCCTGTAACCCCAGTCACCGGGAAACCCTATGATTAACATCCCTGATGGTCAGTGGCACCCCCACTCACACAGGACCCCCAGTCACCCAGCACCCCCATCATCGGTGAGGTGGCATACCCACCCACCATACCGCCCGGCTGCCCACTGAATGACAGCTTACAGTAGCAGCTGTAAGCCTATTGGTCCACACTGTGGAACAATGGGCTTGCAGTGCATACTGTAATAGTCATTCACAAAACCATGAATGACTGACTGCATTCACAGTTATGTGTATGACTGTTACAATATGCACTGCAAGCCCGTGGTCCACAGTGTGGACCAATAGGCTTACTGTTGCTACTGTATGCTGTCATTCAACGGGCAGCCAGGCGTGTATGTAAGTGGTTTTGTACTGCCCACCGATGACGGAGGAGCTGGGTGGACCGGGGTCCTGTGTGGGTGGGTGGGGGGGATGCCACTGGGCCACCAGGGCTGTTACTGGTAGGGTTTCCTGGTGATCAGGGTCATGGACGGAGTGGGGGGTACCACTGGACCACCAGGGATGTACTATACTTTTATTATCAGTGATCAGGGCTACGAGGTGGGAGGGAGGTGCCACTAGACTACCAGGGATGTTTATTTATGTATTATATGGGGTGAGGGGCGTTGGGAGGAAGGGGGGTACCACTAGACTGCCAGGGAGTGATTGCGGCTATGGGGAAGGGGGGTTACCTCATGTCATCCTCTGGGGGCACCGCATGCTGTGCAAGGCACCAGGTGTAAGTCGCTGGCCTGCCCTGCACAATGCGTGCTAATGGAGCCATAAAGACATGTAAATGGCCCCATTTGCACCTTGCATACAGTATGGCTCCATTTGCATACTGTTGGCTGAATATCAGGAATTTGCGCACGGTGTAACTCTTTTGTGCTGGCGCAGTTCCCATTCCAGGTATTCAGCCCTGTTCGTGGGGATGCACCAGTGCATCATATTTATGCAGAAAGCATTACCTGATATATTCGTGTATGATGCACCATTGCTTATTTCCTTTGAATATCCCCTGTGGTTTCTTCAGCGCAGCTACCCACCACATGTGCCATTGCTGGGCGCATCTGAATATCGGGGCCCCTTGTAAGCTGGCCCGTGGCTCAGTGCTAACCTCACTGTCTGCCACATGGGTGATTTGGGTTAGGGTACAGACCTGGGTCGCTGGGGACCAGCCAGTACAGGGAGGATTAAGCATCCAAAAGACTGCTCTCCTCCTTTGGGGTGGTGCATCCAGATATCCCGATCGGCATCTGCCACCTTGTATAGACCAGGTGGCAGTGCAGCAGGGAATCACAGTGCACGGAGCGCTTAAGATGCTTGGGAACATGTGTGTGCCGAGCAAAGGAACATGTACTTGTGGTATTGTACTGGATGGTCCTTGGGGGAAAAAGGGAGAAAATCGAGGGCAAAAAAAACCCTGCCGGTAAGATGACACTCCAGCCCGACGCAGGCCTTGCACCATCAACCAACCAGGCAAGGCCAGTTTCTGGATGAGTCCACTGGGAGGATGGCACGCCCCAGGCCCCAACATGGTGGGGGGTGGATCTGTTGGGATTCACAGCCAGAAAAGTCTTGAGCAAGAGGTGGGTGATGGGGCTGGATGGGCAAGGGTAGAAGGAGGCCATAGGAAAGGTGAATAAATGCCGATTTAAAAATAAAACTTGTAGACTGAATAGTTACTATCCAGGTTGTAAAAATGACTATCAAGTCAAGTCAATGGTGCTTTTTTCACTTTTTTATGCAAGTAATTTACCCAGAATAGCCCAGCTCAGATACAACATTTAACATTCAGTGGGATCCTGCTTCCACCAATTTTAGTGACTTGCTCAAGGTCACTTTAGGAGCATTTTCTCTGGTAGGATTTGAGCCTGTGACTGCCTTATTCCCAAGCCTGTGCTCTAACCAGTGGACCACAGAAGACATGTAGTAGTAAATGGCACACTGTAGATATGGTGAAAGGATCCTATGTAGAACAAATAGTGACTTGTGATTAGTGATTATCTTGTCAGCTATCTACTCCAGATCTACACTGTTGAGACTCGTGTTGGAATTTTAGGAGCTACAGGGACACTGCCTGACACCCTAAAAAGGGACCTCTTGGGCCCAGTGGGCCTACCTGGTGAAAAAAATTAATTAAATAAATAAATACATACATTTTTTGTGTGTGTTTGTGAATTTAGTGCTCATGAAAGGTTCCGGATTAACAGCACTGGAAAGTGAAGCCCTCTGTTTAACCACATGACACATACAACAAGGGCGCTAACAGTGCAAGATTCCCCACACTGCCCACCAATGTGCCTCAACCCTGTCATTGTCATGGACGGATCTGGAAAAGCTAGGGAGGTGGTCCAGGATATGTCAGCTTGGCTTCAATGCCAAGAAATGCAAAGTTATTCATACTGGAGCCAAGAATTCTAGGACAGAGTACTTCCTGGATGGAGTCCGAGTGTCTGCATCAGAGGAGAAGGACCTGGGAGTGGTGATCACTAGTGACCTGAAGCACTCCATGCAGTGCAAGAAAGCAGCAGCAAAGGCAAACAAGATGCTAGGATGCATATTCCACCTAGATTTTTACAGAGTATTAGTCATTTAATTTCCGGTCCACTACCAGTGCTATTTAATGCATCCATCCTTGAAGGCAAAG
This sequence comes from Neoceratodus forsteri, assembly GCA_016271365.2. NCBI lineage: Eukaryota > Metazoa > Chordata > Ceratodontiformes > Ceratodontidae > Neoceratodus > Neoceratodus forsteri. The sequence goes on along the minus strand of CM057452.1, from coordinate 332,047,732 downwards.
TTGTTCAGGCCTGGAGAGAAACAATAGTTATTCCTATTCACAAGGGAGGAGCTAGACATGATCCTAACAATTATTGCCCAATAAGCGTGACTTCTATCATAGGTAAAATTATGGAAAGACTGCTTAAAACCTACATTGTTAACCATATAGAAAGGAATAATATAGCTGATATTTTTCAACATGGATTCGTGACTGAGAGATCTGTATTGACTAATCTTTTACAGTTTTTTGAACCCGTGAGTGCTGCCTTGGATAGGGGTATACCGGTGGATGTCATATTTTTGGACTTTGCCAAGGCTTTTGACAAAGTATCACATAAAGTATTGCTACAGGAATTAGTCAGAATCAAACTACACCCCAATATTATAAATTGGATACAATCATGGTTGGATAAACGGACTCAGCAGGTATCAGTGAAAGGTCACGTATCCGATGTGGGTATGGTGACTAGTGGAGTTCCTCAGGGCTCTGTTCTGGGTCCAGTATTATTCAATATTTTTGTTTCCACAATGCCTACAACCGACAAGATGTGGGTTTCTAAGTGTTTTTCAATGTAGACAAATGCAAAGTTTTACATTTGGGCAAAAATAATATGGCTTTTGACTATTCTTTAAACAATATTTTATTAAAGAGTATTACTGAAGAAAAAGATTTGGGAGTTAATTTCTAAAAATGTAACTTTTGATAGAAATAATATAATTAAAGTTAAACGTAACAAAATTATTGGTTCAATTTTGGGAAATATCAAACGTAGAGACTCTGAAGTCATTATACCACTTTACACTAGTTTAGTACGTCCTCATCTGGAATACTGCACCCAGTTTTGTGCCCCTACTTCTATTGGGAGTTTAAAACTAGCTGAGAGTGTACAGCGCAGATTCACTAAGAAAGTTACAGTCTTACATAATAAAAGTTATGAAGAAAGATTAAAAAAATTAAAACTTTTTTCTGTCAAATATCGACAAATAAGGGGAGATTTAGTTTTGGTATTTCAAACGCTAAAAAATGATTATATAAAAACAACAATAGGACTAACAACAGCTTCCAACCTTAAATTGACCAAGAGTCATAGTTATAAACTCATAGGTGAGAAATGTATATCCACAAAAAGGAGTCTATTCTATACACAAAGAGTTGTGGGAATGTGGAATAACTTACCTGAAAGTGTTGTTAATAGTACTAATCTAACTACATTTAAGCAGCGATTAGATGATTTCATGGGGACAAAAAATTTGATTTCCACCCATAGGGTATATGGGTGGCGAATACAATAAAGGGCGTATTTTATATTTGCCTACTGTGCTCGTACACTTCTATGAACCTATGAACCTATATCTAGGTGGATCAGTAGTAGGAGAGAGGAGGTTATACTGCCCTTATACAGGTCACTGGTAAGGCCACATCTAGAGTATGGAGTTCAGTACTGGTGCCCACATCTCAGAAAGGGCATTAAAATGCTGGAGACGGTCCAGAGGAGGGCTATAAAGATGATAGCTGGTCAGCAGGGTAAGGTATATGAGGAGAGGTTGAGGGCACTGAACATGTACTTCCTGGAAGACAGGAGAGAGAGAGTGGGGACATGATTGGGACCTTCAAGTACTTGAAAGGGATAAATAAGGTTGATAAGGAGAGTCTCTTTAAGCTGAGTGGCAACCATAACACAAGGGGCACAGTCTTAAGCTGGAGGGAGGGAGGTCAGGAAGCACTTCTTCACAGAGAGGGTGGTGGACACTTGGAATGTGCTGCCAGAAGAGCTAATCTCATTGAAGACAGTGGGCAGCTTTAAGAGAGGCTGGGACAGGTATGGGGGAGGGTAAGGGTCATCGGTAGGGAGGATGGGAGGAGTGGGGAGAGGGGGCAGGGACAGTAGCTCAAGCTGTATACCCTGCAACATGAGCAGACTTGATAGACCAAATGGCCTTCTTCTGCTGCTTTAAGAGAGGCTGGGACAGGTATAGTGGAGGGTAAGGGTCATGGGTAGGGAGGATGGGAGGAGAGGGGAGGGAGGGCATGGACATTAGCTCAAACTATGGACCCTGCAATATGAGCAGACTTGATAGACCAAATGGCCTTCTTCTGCTGGCTTCTTCGTATGTTCATATGTAGGTGAGAGTTTAGTTCAGAATCCATACCCATTTAATCCTTGGCTTCTAATGTGAGAATCCCAAAAGGGTGTCAATTAATGCTAATTGTTTTGATGTTTTTTTGATATGGACACCTGCCTACTGTGAACTGGACTGAGACCATCACAGCTAATTTCACACAGGCCGCTGATCAGCCCTCATGTGATAATAGCTTTCAGCCACTACCAACCTGGGCTGGATTTGAACCCATGACCTGGAGGTGAAAGGCTTCGTGACCCTCTACCAATCCACTGAGCCATCCAGTTCTAACCAGTGACCCTGTCTTTAAGTTGAACCCCCCCCCCATTATAATTAAATAGTGATGTTGTATAACATACTTGAGCTTCCTTTAGAGTTATGGGGGCTGAGCCCCTGTGGCCTCCCCCACCCCAATAATTCCAACACTGGTTTATACTGGAAGGTCCCTATTCAGCTTCTAAAAATGGCTGTCAGGCCAAATTACTGTCTCATGTGTAGATCAGAGCGAACTTTAAACTTCACCAGCAAAGTTTGCACAAAGTGGCCCACTACACACTTTGCGTAGTTCCCGTGAATTGGTCACTTCACGCTACACTACAATTCACAAAGTAATTCTCTACAATGCAGAAAAAAAAACAGCTTCATAGCAGTGAATTTCAGCACCTCATGTAGATTTTCACTATGTGAATTGTGAACTTCCCGATGCTCATGCTACAAAGTGTGGAATTCATGAAATGTATTGCTATGCAAATTTCAGCATTTTGTGGCGAAATTTGCTAATTATGAAGTTTTTTTCACTTCATCCAGACCTACTCATGTTGTTAACAGATAGTGACAAATAGGAAGACATGGATAAGCTGAAGTATCTGGAGTATTTTTACCAGTCTAGCTGGAACTATTGGGTGGATCTTGGATACTATCTGTCATGGGTGTAGGAATGCATACGACAAGTAATTAACCTCTTACAAGTTGACAGTAGAGGAGGGTGGCATTCTGGACTTTCTTGGTTACTCCTACCATCTCCTATCCACTCCTACTGCTGTTATAATATGAGTGTCAGGTCATGCCTGAAAATAGGCGTATTTACACTAGGGTTGCCACCTATCCAGTTTTTGACCAGATAATCCGGTTTTAAGGGTCCTTATCCGATCATCCGGTTTTTATTAAATGCAGTCCAGTTTTGGGCCATTTTGAGTACTCATATGATCTTACAACTAATGTATCAAATCATTCACTATTTTGGCTGCGTTGCATATCCAGGTTACAAAGAAGTTCTGAGGTCACAGTCATTCAGACCTGCCTTTGTTTGTAAAATCAGTCTGTCTGGGAGGTGTAAAGTATGGCCATTAAGATCATTAGCAGTAAATTAACTTACTCTTTTCCACTCTGAATTTTAAGTATGGTCTTTTACTGCTATGACAGGAAACAGCTTTAACACTTGTATGTGCTCGTAAGTGTTTCTTTTTGTTTGTCCTATATTCTGGTATGTTTTAGACCCATTTTTGTTAAATTAATAATCTAACTTTTATTGCCTTTATCACCATATTTGCTCTAATTTTTTGTATAACCTGAACATTCTATGATATTAGCTACACTTTTACAGGTCATTCAGATAAACAGCATGGAATGGTGTGCCTGAAATTGGGGAATGTCTTAGAAATACAAAAAGAAACAGCAGTAGCTGCTGAGGTAAAGGGGAACACAGTGCAGTATTAAAGGTACCACAAGCATTGATAATTAAGTTATCAAAAATGGGTCAACGCATCGGAATACATGACTGACATGGAAAGGAAAATGAGAGAGTGTTTAACAGAGGGTTGAGCAATAAGCTGTGGATGAGCTTGGCACATCCAGCAGACCCGAGTTTGATTCCCACAGCCTCCACTTACTTACTGTGTGACCCTGAGCAAGTGATTTAACCTTTCTGTGCTCCTGGGTCACCCCTGTCAAATGGGCTATGTGGCCTATGGGAGTTAACCTGGTTGCCAAAGAATAGAAATAAATAACTGAATAAATAAATCAAATAACAGTATAAAAATGATTTCCTATCACTAGTAATGTCTATCCCAACATTACAAAAGACTTTGGAGGAGGAGCGATAAACTCGCCAGTCTTAAAAAGGGGGTGGAGCCAGAGGCGGAGTTTGGGGTGTGGTTTAGCATCCGGTTTTTACCTCATCCAAAGGTGGTGACCATAGTTTACACCTACAGTAGTGTATCTTACCTGGTTATCGAAAACAAAATGATATTCTCTGCTTCACTGAAACAGAATGCTAAATGCATAAAACTAAGTCCTGCTGTATCTTTTGTTCTTGTTATGCAGTTCCTGAAGTACAATAATGGAGTGTGCAAGGAATCTGGTTAACAAATGTGGTCATGCTTGCAGTGGGGGAGGACGGCAAAGAAGCACCAAAGGGTTTTCTGGCTTGCAGATGTTATTTTCCTAGTTGCATCACTGCTATCTGTCCATTGCTAGTGAATGCTGCTTTTCTCTTTATCAGAGCAATGAATGACATCGGAGACTACGTTGGTACAGACCTTCAGATAGCCTGGCTGCCCAATCTGGATGACTTGATGAAGGGGTATGCTCGAAATTTCCGCCCTGGAATTGGAGGTGAGTATTTTTCTCTTTGTTTTTCATTAGATTTTGCTCTGCCTCACTGAAGAAGGACAGGAAATGATTTCTAATTGGTAGCTGTTTACAATGTTTCAGTTTACAGAAATGATATCCATAAGCCTAAATGATCCATATGTAACTGTACCTGAATAAAAAGTGATATGAAAAACTGCATTTTGTATTGTTTTGCTTTTATGGGCAGCATTCTGTTGCAGTTCTCTTCCCGGAATCAGTGATCTGGAGTTTTAACTATGTCACAGTTTGAGGAAAGAACTCTAAGCATGGTTCTGATAGGACAATAGCTCATGTTTAGTTAGCATTCTGTACACAAACCGTGACATAGTAAACACTCCAAATTATTGGTTCCAGGAAAAGAACTGTGCAGAATGTTGTTCATAAACAGGAAACAACTGAAAGCACAGTTTTTCACATCAGTGTTTATTAAGGTACAGTTAAATATGGTTGTCCGTCTTTCGGATGAGACGTTAAACGGAGGTCCCATCTGCTTGGATTGGTGGTAGTTCAGGTGGATGCTAAAGATCCCATGGCACTTATTGAAAAGAGTAGGGGCAATTTTTATTGTAATAATCACATAAATACAAGTCCACAACAAAACACATTGCGTAATATACAGAAGTAACAAAACAACAAGAAAAAAAAAACAACAAATACAATAACTGAAATAAACTATACCTTAACTTGGCAATACACATAATCTAATAAAGGTCCCTTAATTTAAAACCTAAAGAAACACATATATATTACCAGAGCACATATAAAATCCCTTTACCTCTACAAATATTCATACCCTCCTTATATATAAATTCACATTCCTCCAATTCACCCTAATTATTCCTAGAAATAACACTTTAACTATACAAGTCCTAGTTTAAGGTACAAAAGAAGAAAACATTCCCCTAATCTACTATTTATATTTAATAATGTGTGAAAACCCTTTCCACCATAACCTCACTTTATCCACATTATATAATTGTACATCTGATAAAAAAATATTTCTCAAAACATTAATTACGTAACATCTAAATCCATCTACAGAGGGACTCCTTTGATATAACACCCATTGAACTCTTGTTTGCCATAGGCAATATCTTAGACATGCCAAGAAAACTCGCAAAGTCCCCTTCTCGTATTGTATTAAAGATGGTGGAAAACTCCCAATTACCAGAATCTCATAATTTAAATTAGCTAACCATGGTAGGTCCCATACTTTTGCCAAATGTACCCATAATTTAGTTGGAAAGGAGCAATGTAGAAAAAAGTGTTCTATTGTTTCCTCCTGATTTATGCATTCAGGATAAGGACAAGATCTCTCCTCCCTTGCCTTATATTTCGCTGTTCCCCTAACATTTAATTTCCCGTACATCGTAAGCCATTGATTCTCCCACATGTATGCTGGCAATCTGGGATTATTTAGTTGATCTAATATATCCACGTTCCGTTCCCTAGGGCAGTTTTTAAAACTTGGCTCGGTTGAATAGTTTACTGTCATAAGTTCTTCATATAAGGTTTTTGATGAATTCTTAATAATTTGGTTTTTAGTAACTTTCCATTTATATAATTTCTGTACGGCGGTCTAAAATACTCTGGTAACGATAAATGTGGGGACAATTTGGGTGCACAATGTAACCAATTCATATATAATTCTTCATTATATTATTAAAGAACAAATTCCCCTGACATCCTGAAAGGCCTATTGCCTGTTTTAATGAAAAGGAAAAAAAAATGAAAACAAAAACAATTGGGTCCACCATTCCTAACCCTCCTTTTTTATCTAAATAAGTAAACCCTCTTTAACAGGATTCAGTCTATTTCCCACAACAACTGAAAGCAAATACTATAAAGCCTAGTCTCATAATGTACTGGCAGTGGAAATATTACAGCTATATATTGCACACAAGGCAAAATAAATTGTTTCAAAACTGAATTTGTTTAATCTTGGAAAATTTAAACCTTTTCCATCTGTTTACTTTGACTTCTATTTTCTCCAAAACCACTTCAATTACCCTCTGACAATTTAGGGCCAAACTGCACTCTAAAATTACCAAAGGCTCAGCAGACCATTCTATTGCATCAAAAGCAACTGGGTTTTGATGAGTCGACCCCAAAAATAAACCTTTAGACTTTTTAAAATTAATCTTTGCGTTGGATAACTTTGCATATGTCTCAAATAAGGAAAAAAAAACCTTAATTTGTGATTCTTTTGAAAAAAAAAGGCATACATCATCCGCGTATGCCTGAATGGTAATAAATGAATTTGTGCTAGGAATTCTCACCCCCTGCCATAAAGGCGTCAGACTCACTACTCTAAGCAAAGGTTCCAAAGAGAAATTATACAGAAGTGGGCTTAGGGGACAACCTTGTCGTACCCCACATTTCATTTTAAAACCTTTCCTAATTCTCCTTTAATATGTGGGAACACCTGAGCAGATGCATATAGCCCTTTAATTAAATTTACTAATTCCTCTGGCACTTTGAATGCTTCTAGAGAGAAAATAAAAATCATGACAAACCCTATCAAAAGCTTTTCCAGATCTAACTACACAATATAACCACTCTCCCTAAATCATTCTTTTGTTCAATTATATCCCTAATCAGACACAGAACAGACTGAATTCTCCTATTAGGAATACCACAGTGCTGAACTGGGGTAAACATCATCTCCGACCATACTTTCAATCTATTATTAATCACAGTTGTCAGTATTTTATAATCAGAATTCAGCAAAGTTATTGGCCTCCAATTCTGAAATTCCCCCTTATCTCCTGATTTGAATATATATATTTGTAAACCCTCTGCAAACGAGCTAAGGTTCACCTCTTCCTTCAAAAAAAAATTTAAAATTAACTCCAAACAATTCACAATTTCAAGCTGAAAAATTTTATAAAATGAATTAGAAAGTCCATCTAAGCCAGGTGAAACATTAACTTTCAGAGAATTTATAACCTCTTTAATCTCATTTTTAGTGAAGGGCTGCTTAATACTTTTAAGAATTTCTGGATCCGGGTCATTTGCAATTGTCGGGCCTAGAAACTGTCTGACCTGTCTTAAAGTAGTAGAATTATGGGGCTCCATCTCCTTAAAATGTTCTATAATTTTATCCCCTATTTCCTGTACTAAAACTACTTTCTCCTTTCCTTTATTTAAGAATTCTAATCGAGACCTGATTTTTAAAGCTTTGCACAGCTCAAACGGTCTCCAAACACTGATTTTGTCAAATGATTTGAAATTACCGCTTATAAGGTTCTAGACCTATCATATTGTAATTTCCTCATTTGTGCTTTTAATTTCTGTGATTTGAGATGAAAATCTTCACCGAGGCATTAGCCCAGGTTAATAATTGTTGTAGTTGCCTTCTTAATTTTAAATATTCAAAAATTCAGTTTTTTGCCGCTTTCTTCCCAAACTTTTTAAACCATAAAATACAATCTTCTTTTGTTTCCTGCCACCACTCTCCTAAATTCTGATACAAAAAGCAAACTGATAGTCTGGCTTGTAAAATCATTTTAATAGAATTCACAACTACTTTATCTTGTAATATGGATGTGTTTAATTTCCACCTGGTCCGCTGTCTACCATATCCCTCTATTTCACCTACTTTTACCATCAACAAGGCATGATCTGAAAATTCTACTGGCATAGTCTGTGGACTATCTATTGGGATTTTTTTGGAAATGAAAAGATAATCAATTATAAAACTTCTCCCTCCTTTGAAAAAGGTCCCTTTAGGCCCAGTATTCCTGTTGTCATTACAGGATACTAGCTCTGCCGTTTTAATGATTTCTCTTAAACAATTTGTGTCACAATATATTTTTTTCTCTTTTCCAGGCCCCCCCCCCGACACTCCTATACTACAGTTGAAGTCCCTCCCAAAGAATAGGTTATGTGTCACCAGAAACGGTTGAATCTCTTTAAAACAAGCTACCCTCCCTGATTTTGTTTGGGGGTTATAAATGTTAATTAAACGTAAAATATTAGTGCCCCACTTCCCTTCTATAATCAAAATCCTGCCTGGATTTAAATCTATTAGTTTATGTAACCTAAAATTATAGGAATTGAAAATAATCCCTATACCGTCAGCTCTATCCTCTCCAAATGACCAAAAGGATGGTCCCCATGGCCAATCTTTAGTAAAAACAGCAATTTGATTTTGGGATGACATCCATGTTTCTTGTAGAAAACAAATAGAAATCTTTAAATCGTGAATTAACTGAAACACTGCCCGTCTCTTCTGTGCTTTCAACAGGCTATGAGTATTTAAAGTAGCCCATAACAAAGCCATTACCAATAAATCAGACCTTTTAGCCAAAATATCTATTTTATTTTTCCTTCTTTTTTTCTTCCCTTATACTCCTCCCTTGAAGGTGCCACAGCATCTTGTGTTGACACTTGTGAGTCTGTATCTCCATATCCATTTCTGAATCCCCAAAATAAAGCCGCATAAGAATTTTTAGTTTCAATGGCTTCTGGTTCTATAGTTATAAGTGGCTTAGAAGATCTACTTGACCTTCTAGGAGGTAATGGGGTTGTAAGGAGGCACTTCAGCCACCGCTGAATCTTCATTTGGGGCTATGTAACACACCGGCTGCAAAAGCTCAGAACTTTCCTTTACCACCTCTTTCCCCCTTGCTTTGGGTGGAGCCATAATAGTCCCACTAGTCCCTACTTTTGCTCTAGAATCTACATTGCTCTGTGCTACCAAAGGGGTCTTTGCAATATTTTCTACTCCCTGCAGGTGTTCTCTAGCATCTTGTGCTTTTTGAATAATTCTATCCGTATTTCCACAATTATTCTTATTCTGTGCTGCCCATGGACAGTCCCTAAAAGCATGGTTCTGTTCATCACAGAGATCACATTTTATAGCGTTTGCACAAAACATGGCGACATGCCCCACTTCCCCACAGTTATCACATTTCGGCTGATCACAAGTACTAGATAAGTGAGTCCTGGCCCCACATTTATAACAAGCCCTCGGCTGCCCACTATAAAAGCATACCCCCCTATCTCTACCCAACAAAAAAGAGTTTGGGATATGCTCAATTCCCAAGGCTGTTTGTCTTAATTTTACTTTAAATTTCCACCCTCCTGTCCAAAATTGTTCAGAATCCAAAATTGGATCTGGATCGCTCTGAACCTCACACTTCTGTGACAAAAAATACAATATCCTCCACATGAACCCCTCATTTCTAAACATCACCGTCACAAATTTAATTAAAGGTTTTGACAAAGGAATGACAAAAAGGAGCCCATAAAGGAGAAAACTTTACTTGGTTATACCTCTCCCAAAACAGATCCAACAAAGCAGGAGAAAAACTAACATCATAATTGTCTTCCCGAGATGTTAATAAAAGCAAAAACATCTCGAGGAAAAAACAAAGACTCCTTTAATAAAGTTTTACCAACAAAATATCTATTGGTCTTTCCTTTAAACCACCCCTATATCTGATACGTACTGCATTCCTCCTGGGTGCAGCCTCCTCTTACACTGAGAAAATAGACTGGACATTAAAGGTATCTCAGGGTTAGGCCTTACACCATTATTAGTGCCTTGAATTGGTGTTACCTCATTTCCACATTTCCATCTTTAATATTAACTATTTCTGTTGTGCTTACTGTTAAATTTGTTTTAATCAGACCCTCCAGGTTTCCAAACTGGCTCCGATTTGTCTAGCTCTCAAGGATTTGTCCCAAGCTAAATCTGAGTCCAAATCCTGCTCTAATTTTTCCAACCTGCTGATAACAAGGCAGTCTGCGGTGACCAATTTTCATCATGCTCTACAGGTTGCATAAAAGTGACAGGAATAACAGGGCTATCTTTAAAAACCTCTTTAGAATTCTGTAAATCTTTTAATTTCTGCTGTTCAACCTTACTGCTACTGTTTTTTTTAAAACTAAACTCAGTAACACCCTCTTGTACTCCAACTGTAGTCTGGTAAGTCACATGGTTATTTTCTTCGACTCCCACCACAACTGTTTTCTCAGGGTTAAAAACAAACCCAGTCTCTTTATTGAGTTTAAATGTGTGGAAGCTCTGTCTGTGGCCTACAGTACTCACAGCCCCTTTAGATATATGTTCTTTGGTCTTTATGCCCTCAGGATCTTTCCAGCCTCCGATATAAACAACTCGCTGTCCGTCCTCTTTCCGTCTCTTCTGCCTTTCTCCTCAAGGTCTCCGTGGCAATTCCCGTCTATTGCTCCTCCATTCGCTCCAAAGCCCACCGCGACATCACTGCTAAACGGGCTATCTCTTTCTTTCTTGGACGCACTTCCACATTCCCGTTGTTCCCTTCAGCATCACTTGCCGGTTTTAAAGGTGCCGCACTTGTAAGCTGTGTAGATTAGCCCAAGGATCCTCAAAAGCTGCATTAAAGGAACTCCCTCGCTTTCAGCTACTATATCTTTTCCAGCACCTCCGATGTATTTAAAGCATCCACAAACTCTTCTTTCTCCTCCACAACCTCTCCGATACAGTTTGCTTCATAATTCCACTCTCCTTCCAATTCTGCTGCCACAGTTAACGCAGCCCTTCCCTTCTCCGACGACCAACCTGGCCATAGTGGCCATTTTGGCAATAGCTACGTAGACTCCCCTACTGGCCACTGAACGCCAGCAGTAGGGGAATTTCCCCGGTGTCCTGGCCAAATTTCCCTCATTCACTAAAAATACCACCAACAGCTTAATCTGGTTCAAGGTCAGTTGGCATTCATCTGTATCCCCCTCCCCCAGGTCGTGCCTGAAAATAGGCAGGATTTGTCTAGTGCACTTACCCGGTCAACAAAAACTAAAAAAAAAAAAAAATCATCATTTCTCTTACTAGGAACATTGCTAACTGCTGCCAATTAGCACAGCTTTCCTGTCCCCTTTAACTACCAGATTTACTCAGTGCCCCACTGGAAGGTTCAGAGGATCAAAGAGGTCGATTTTTTCTGGATGAGGAAAAGGCTGTTAAAATACTGTACTGTAACAGATTTTTTCAGGACATTTTTGCCAGTGGATTCAGTGAAAAGAAATCACTTTGTAAAATTAGTAGGGTCTATATAGTTACTCTTTAGATCTTTGTCCTGATTCTTGAGCCCCATTTACACTCATCATTTCCGAATTGTTTTGGGAGGTTTGGAGGCAAAATCTTTTTCACAAGGGGAGGGTTAAATCCAGGCTGAAAATCATGTTGACTTCTCAGCTCCTCCCCTTGCTGTAGGGAGCTGAAATGTAAATCCAAGGCAGTTTCATCCCATGATTTGAAGTACAACAAGCGCCAGAACACATTACCACACTCTTCTGTGTAGATAGTGGGAACCATTTCTAAACATTACATCTTATGTATTATTTCACCGGATAGGGGGGTCAGGGGCTGGTCAACCCACGGGGCTTTTCCTGGGGGATTCCCAGCTCCTTCCCTCTGAATGGGTGTGGGACCTAGGGGTGATACTTGACGATGGGCTGACACTACGATCTCAGGTGTCGGCTGTCGTTAAGTTATCCTTTTACCATCTGAGAAACATCGCTAGAATCAAGCACCTTGTTCCGTCCAGTGATCTTCCCACATTTATCCACGCCTTTGTGACCTCGCGCCTTGATTATTGCAACTCCCTTCACTTTGGGCTTCCGGGGGTTGATATCTGCCACTTGCAGCTGGTGCAGAATGCTGTGGCCTGGTTGTTGACAGGGACTCCTCTGACTTCCGATAGTACACCGGTGCTGCACGAACTGCACTGGCTGCCAGTTCGGTGGTGGATCACCTTCAAAGTCAGATTATTGACTTATAAAGCCCTACGTGGACTTGGCCCTGACTACCTGAAAGAGCTCCTGTCTCCTTATTGCCCCGAGCGATTGCTCCATTCGGCAGACGAGGGGTTGCTAGAGATTCCAAGGGTTGTTTTAAAATTTTCAGGGGCCCATGCATTCATGTATGCAGCCCTTTGGAATTCTCTACCACGTCTACTTCAGGAGTACGCGACTGGTGTGGGGGGGTGTTAAACAGGCACTGAGGACCTATTTATGGAGCAGGGCATACTGTGACTAGTAAGGTTAATTTTGGGATTTTACTGTGTATTTATTACTGCTGTTTTATTCACTGTTTTAAGTTTTGTAATGTGCCTTGATATCTGAAAGGCACATAATAAATAAAGATTATTATTATTATGATTTAAGGGAAATGTAAAGGCAGCAAATGGATCTCGCTTAATCCTTCACAATTCCTAATGAAACTAACATGTAACTGCCCCCCAACCCCACCCCACAAACATACACGCCTACACACCGCTGTCGATAGGTGTTTACGCACATGCTGCATTGTGGCAGCAATAGCTCCCCTCTGTGGTGAAATGTGGCACTGCAGTTGGCTCCTGCAGTTCTGCACACAAGAGCTTGGGAGCATTTACATACATACAAACATATGAAGAAGCCAGCAGAAGAAGGCCATTTGGTCTATCAAGTCTGCTCATGTTGCAGGGTATACAGCTTGAGCTACTGTCCCTGCCCCCTCTCCCCACTCCTCCCATCCTCCCTACCCATGACCCTTACCCTCCCCCATACCTGTCCCAGCCTCTCTTAAAGCTGCCCACTGTCTTCAATGAGATTACCTCTTCTGGCAGCACATTCCATGTGTCCACCACCCGCTCTGTGAAGAAGTGCTTCCTGACCTCCCTACTAAGCCTCCCACCCTCCAGCTTAAGACTGTGCCCCCTCATGTTATGGTTGCCACTCAGCTTAAAGAGACTGTACTTATCAACCTTATTTATCCCTTTCAAGTACTTGAAGGTCCCAATCATGTCCCCTCACTCTCTCCTGTCTTCCAGGGAGTACATGTTCAGTGCCCGCAACCTCTCCTCGTATGCCTTACCCTGCTGACCAGCTCTCATCTTTGTAGCCCTCCTCTGGACCTTCTCCAGCAGGTTAATGTCCTTTTTGAGGTGTGGGCACCAGTACTGAACTCCATATTCTAGATGCGGCCTTACCAGTGACCTGTGCAAGAGCAGTATAACCTCCTCTTTCCTACTACTGATCCCCCTAGATATGCATCCCAGCATCTTGTTTGCCTTTGCTGCTGCTTTCTTGCACTGCGTGGAGTGCTTCAGGTCACTAGTGATCATCACTCCTTCTCCTCCTCCTCCTCTGATGCAGATACTCAGACTCCACCCAGGTAGTACTCTGTCCTAGGATTCTTGGCTTAAGTATGCATAACTTTGCATTTCTTGGCATTGAAGCCAAGCTGCCATATCCCGGACCACCTACCTAGCTTTTCCAGATCTTCCTGTAGGTCCTGTATCCCTTCAGCTGTGTCCACTCTCCCACAGAGCTTAGTGTCATCCGTGAATAGGTACATTTTGCCCTTAATGCCATCTCCAATGTCATTGATGAAGACATTGAACAACACCAACCCCAGCACTGAGCCCTGCAGGACCCCACTACTTACCTGTCTTGTGCCAGATAACTCTCTCCCTACAACCACCCTCTGTGTTCTGTCCTTCAGTTTTCCACCCATCTGGCCATCTTTTCCCCAACCACGAGATCCACCAACTTCCTGATCAACCTTTTGTGGGGCACAGAGTCGAAGGCTTTGCTGAAATCAAGATAGAGGACATCTACTACTTGGCCCCTGTCTACTGTCTTAGTGACACAGTCAAAGAAGTCAATCAGATTTGTTTGACACGATCTCCCCCCCATGAACCCATGCTGCCTCGCATCCTGGAGACCATGCTCCTCTAGATATTCCACCAACCTTTCCTTTAGTATGGTCTCCATGAGCTTGCCCACAATGGAGGTCAGACTGACTGGTCTGTAATTCCCTGGGTCATCCTTGGGACCACTTTTGTGGAGCGGCACTACATGTGCTGTTCTCCAGTCTTGCGGTACTATGACTGTCTCTAGTGATCTATTAAATAGGTCTGCCAGTGGCCCTGCCAGCTCCTCAGCCAGTTCTTTGGTACCCTTGGATGTACTCTGTCCAGGCCTCGTGATTTGTCCTCCGTCAATACCAGCAGCCCCTCCCTCACTCTGTCCCCCTCTATCACTGCATCTGTTTTCCCCTCCCCCCTGCTTCTCTTCTCCCACCTGAAGGCACTGGTCCGTCCTTCTCCCTGGTGAAGATGGAACAGAAGTATTCATTTAGTATCTCTGCTTTTCCCCCATTATCCTCCACCCACTCCACCTCTTTCTTAAGCCTAACAATCCCTTCATTCTTGTCCCTTTTCTCACTTACATAGCAAAAGAAAGCCTTCTCCCCCTTCTTAATTCCTTCAGCTATCTGCAGTTCCTTCTGTGCCTTTGCTTGCCTAACTTTCTTACTTGCCTCACTAGCCAACCTTAGGTAATTTACCCTATCCACCTCTCTGTTGGTCTTCCTGAATTTTCTATAGGCCAACCTCTTTTCCCTTACTGTCTGGGCAACCCCAGAACTTAACCAGTTGGGTGCTTTGGCCCTTGTGTTCTTACCCCTGAGCCTAATGCACTCATCTGTGGCAACCAGTATTCCTTCCTTAATGATGGACGACCCTTGGCCCACTCCCATATCTGCTCTGATGCCCACCAAATGGCTCCTTAGCACTTTGCCCATTTTCCTGAAGTCCACCCTCCTGAAATCCAAGATTTCGGTTTTAGTCAAGATGCTTTCCCTGCCCATATCCAACTGGAACCACGCTGTGCAATGGTCACTTCATCCCAATGGCTCCCTGCCCATTATTTCCTGTGTATGTGCCCCATTTGTGAGCACCAGATCAAGAATTGCCTCAGCTCTCATTGTTTCAGTGATGCCCTGAGTAAGGAACCCACTCTGCAGTCCTTCCAGGATCACCTGACTCCTAGCACATGTCATGGATGATATGCTCCAGTCCACCTTGGGCAGGTTGAAGTCCTCCACAATTACCACCTATCCTTTCCCCGCAGCTTCCGATAGTTGTGAGCTCAGTTCCCTGTCCCTCTCCTCATCCTAACTAGGTGGTCTATAAACCACTCCCAACCTCACCTTTCTCCCTCTGTTGGACCTTAATTGAACCCATAATGCTTCCACCTCCCCCTCCTCCGACTCCTCCCTTGAGCAACTTATTCCCTCCCTGATATAAACTGTCACCCCTCCCCCCTTCCCGACTACTCTATCCCTCTTGTATATATCCAGGGATCGCAAGGTCCCAGTCATGGTGTGATGTTGCTAATAGTGCCTGCAGGGCTTCCATCTTGTTTCCAAGACTCTGTGCATTCAGAGACACCACCATCCACCTAGAATCTGACCTTCTTTCTCTTCCCTCTATTCTTCTATTCACATTTATTCCCTCTGTGTGCACCCCTACACGTACCCTTGTTATGTGTTCTTCACCCCCTCCACCCTTTGCTAACTGTGTTCTTGCCATTTCCACCTCCTCCCTCCAGACCTCTTCCATCACTGTGGGCGGGAGGTTCACTGACCTCCTCCTCTCGGAGTCTGTGGGCCTGCATGCCCACTACCCCCCAGTCATTTAAATTAAGTGTAGTGGTGATGTATTCCCCCTGTTTATCCCCGAGTACCCTCAAACTCTCCCTGCTGAGGTGTAGCCTGTCTGGTGAAAAGAGTGCATTGTTTGACCAGGTCTCCTCCCAGTCCCCAAATACAGATGAACATCTCCTCCCTGCACCATTTCCTCAGCCAGTCATTGAAATCCTCTATTCTTCTTTTCCTGGCTGTGCTGGCCCTTGGCACTGGTACCACCTCTGAGAAGGCCAGTGAACTTCCTTCCTCCCTGCAGATCTTCCCTAACTCCCTGAACCTACTTTGCACTACCTCAACCTCCTCCCCAGCTAGGTCATTGGTTCCCAAATGTATAACTAAATTACGTTTTCCTCCAACCTCCCTTACTATTTCCCTTATTCTTGGGCCCACCTTCCCCAAAGTCATCCTGGCATACAAAACACCCTTCTGCTTGCATTTGGGTCCCCTTTCCTTCCCCAGTAAATACACACTAATTATGGAGTCCCCTATGATTGCCACCCTTCCATCCCCTGCATCCGTGCTCCCTGTCCTTCCTTTCTTACCTTTGGTACTAGCTGCTTCCCCACCTAACTGCTCCCTCTGCACCCTGGTAAACTTATCTCCACATCCACAATTTATCCCCTTAACTGTTTATCCATCTTCCAATCTGCCCCTCCCCTTTTGACTATCTGTATCTGCTTTCAGTTTTCCCTCCCCTTCCTTTCCTTTTCTCTCCCTCCCCCCTTCCTCCACTCCATTTTGCCTGCCTCCTCTTCCCTGCCCACCCTGATTAGTTCCCTCTCCTGTACGCCTACTCTCAAGCCTGGCTCAACTTGACCTCCTACCTCACCTCCTGCTGTCCCCTTCCTCCTTCCAGACAGTGGTGCAAATCTGTTCAATAAAGGCACCCCTTTAGAATTTCCCACCCCTGATGCTACTCTCACATTCCCACCCCTTCCCCTCACCTCTTGCCATTCCTCCACCCTGGGCTCCCTATTCCTCTGAGGAAGAACTCCTCCTGTATATTGGTTGCTCCTCCCCACTCCCATCCCCTGCCTGATGCCGTCACTCCCCTGGGCACCACCCCTCTGCCTTTCCCTCCACTGCTCTGCTCTGCTCCTCTGACTTCCCACACCATCCTCCCCAGCTCCCATCTGCTTTATTTCAGCCCTTAGCAGCTCCATGCTCTTATACACAGGACATCCCCCTTTACTCCACATCACCCACAGAAAGACTGCTGCCCCACAGCTATTGCAGTTTACCACTCTCCTGCTTCCCATACATGTACCTATTCCCCCACATCCTCCCAGCCCAGCTTCTCCTACCCTCCAGACAAACTGGTTATGGTGGGTAATGGGTCTTATATTCTTATAGGAACATCTGTAGCCTCCCCCAAAAGAGGTTTAGAAACAATAAAGTCAATGAGGGCGGGGGGGCCCTTGAAGAATTCTCAAACGAGTTCTCTGTGTTGTAATTTTCTTTTATTCTGAACAGTCCCCTACGTTTCACCCACCTAGTGGGCTTGTTCACGGGGATAACTTGTAGATACTTGTATTCTTAATTTTTCTATAAATTAATACAAACAGGTTTAAATTCATATATATTCATATAATTACAATATGCTTATAAGGTAATTTCAAAAAAATGTTTTTCTCTCTTGCCATACCTTGTTAAAGATACAAACTTGTCACCATTTTATAAGCTTGTTATTCAAAAAACCTCTATATGGAATACTGGCTTTTCAAATTTCTGTAACATATATAAAACAGTAGTCTAAATACATGAAACAGTCACCGTGGCAGTTATTTTTATACTGGTCATAGACCTTGTACTACTTTATATCTAAAGGCACTATACATACCTTAAACATATATTCTGTTAGTACAGCCAAAGTATGTTTTTTAGGGCACTATATGATTTCTACAAAGAAAATCAATAAGGGTTAAATTGTATCCCCTCAAATAAAGTTTAGCAAACAACCTATAATGGTTTATAAAAAAATTCCCATTTGTCAAAAATTATGCATACCTGAATCAATATATCTTACTTAATGCAAACAGATGTGCTCGAAGACACTACTTAATTTCTGTAAAAAAAACACAAAAATGGTTTGTATTGCTCATTTAAAAGTATAACTTTTACAAATATAATCTTAGTTACAAAGAGTCTTATTACTTACTTAGTGGCTGTTATAATCAGAATTCTTAGCAAAGTACTCAACTCTCTGTACCACAAAAAATGGCTGCTTGTGTTTGTTACAGCTTCAAGCTTGTTTAAGAGCCTCTTGTGCCCGCTTTGCTCAAATCCCGCGATAGGACGTCTAGGCGTGATGACGTCACCATCGCGCTAATGCGTATGCGCGATGACGTCACCATCGCGCCATTGCGCATGCGCGAACAGACTGCTACAGCAGTCAAATAGCTGGCTCATCCCTAGAGCCATGGATTTTAAAGCCAAAACGGGCACTTAAACTGCCACTGTGACTGCACCACCACAAAAGGATTACTCTTTAATGATTCTGTATAGAATCTAATACTACATGTTAGATGAAGGACATTCAGGGTTAACTTATAATTTTTTAAGGAATTATTACCGGAACACCACAAATTATTACCTACAAGGAAAAACAATTTAAATGCAGTGAGATTCTGAATTTATATGTTACATGGCAATTTGCCCCATATATTAAATTACTTCAAATAATATACCAAATAGAAGGCTTTCTATAATTGTACATTTATCATTATATAATAATATAAATATAATGTTTATACAACTAGGTTAACTCTTATATGAACACTATCACAGAAACCACTCAAACAGATAGATTCTTTGCTATACATGATAGTATTATACATATTTTTAAATTAAAATGCAAGCATGCCAATTAGTTTCCACATTCATTCCTATACTACTGTCTAGTGTATGCATTTTAAAAATCCATCTCATCTCCGCTTTTAATAATATTTCTCTTACATTACCTCCTCTAGCAGTGATATATACCTTTTCTAAACCCCAAAATCTAAGAGAAGCTCCAGAATGTGAAGCTTCATTAAAATGTTTAGCCACTGGTGAATTTTCATCATGTTTTCTTATGTCACCTTTATGTTCCTGAATCCTAGTACGTAATTCTCTACTTGTCTGTCCAATGTATAATAAATCGCAAGGATATTGTATCAGATACACAACTCCTTCTGAAGTGCAAGTAATATGCTGTTTTATCAAAAATTTCTCTTGCGTATGTGGATGTATATACATCTGTTTTTTAAATGTATGATTGCAAACACTGCACCTGCCACAAGGGACCATTCCTGGCATTAAAGGGCCAAGTAAAAGCTGACTACCCACCACTTCTTGTGTTTTAAACTGTGGATGGACCAAAGTGTCCTGTAAATTCTTAACCTTTTCGCTACTACTATAGGTCTTTTCTGCAGTGTTGCAATATGTTCATTGTCTGTTTGGACTAAATACCAATGTTTGTTTATAATTCTTCTTATATCTGCCATTCTATGGTTGTATTTTGTTGAAAAAATCATGCATTGAGTGTCACCCTTAGATATTTTAGGTTTTAATAAATCATTTCTCTCTTTTTGATTAATTTTGATCTCTGCTTGTTTTAATGTATGTTGTTTATATCCCCGTGCCTTAAATTTATCCAACATTTGTTGTGTTTCTTGTACAGCATTGTCTGCTTTACTGCAATTGCATTTAACCCTTGTAAGTTGTGCATAGGGTATGCTATTTTTTAATTTAACTTTGTGGAAGCTTTTATAATGCTGCAATGTATTTCTGTCTGTTGGTTTCCTAAATAGGGATGTTTCAATTTTTTTATTCTCATAAATAATAAATAAATCTAAATATGGTATTTTATGTGTATCATAGTTCATAACAAACTTCAAATTGCTGTCTTTTTGATTAAGTTCTTCATAGAAAATTTGCAATTCTGTGGTAGTTCCAGACCATAACATAAATATATCATCGATAAAGCGTACCCATGTCACTATTTTACCAAAAAATGTATTAGTATGCTCATCAAATATATGTTTCTCTTCAAAATCAACCATATAACAGTTGGCATAGGCCGGTGCCATGGTTGACCCCATAGCTGTACCCTTTAATTTGTTGATAATAACATCCATCAAATTGAAGTATTCTTACTAAGAATTGGTTGCGCCAATCTTGTAAAACAATGGTTTTGGTTTACAGTTACTAGGTCTCTATCGAGAATGTGTCCAATACATTCTATAACCTTGCTTATGTGGAATGGAAGTGTACAAATCTGTCACATCAAAGGTAACCAGAATACTAGATTCTGGAATGCCATTTTCAGACAGTAGTTGTAAATGTCTTATCATATCTGATGTATCCTTAATATATGATTTAGTGATTTCTACTAAGGGTTGCAAATGATAATTTATGTATTTAGACAAGGGTTCTAAAATGGAGCCAATACCGGAAACTATAGGCCTTCCTGGAGGATTAAACATATTTTTATGGATTTTTGGAATACAATAAAATGTAGAAATCCTAGGGTGTTGACAATATAGTAACTCTGCTTCCCATGCTTGGATCCATCCATTTGCAGTGTACTCTTCTAGTAAGCCATTAATATCCAATTGAATACCACGAGTGGGATTTTCAGATAATAATACATAATTTTCTTGATTCTGTAATAATACTAAACACATTTCTTTATATTGTAATCTGTCTTGTATAACTATCCCACCCCCTTTATCTGCTTGTTTAATGACAATGTCTTTGTCCTGTTCAAGATTTTTTAGGGCTTGATTTTCTTGTCTGGTTAAATTATTATGTAATGGTTTTAACACCTCCTTATTGTTAAATAATCCTAAGATTTCTTTCTCCACATTATAACAAAATGCCTCTATACCATGGTTTTTCCCAACAGGTGGATTAAATTGCGATTTTACTTGCAGGATTTGTTTCATTTTTTGTTGGTAAGAATCTGTGGATATATTAGTTGAGGTTCCAAACAAATTTTTTAATCTAAGATTTCTAAAAAATCTTTGTAAATCCACTTCTAGATCAAAAAGATTCAAAGGCTGGGTGGGTGCAAATGAAAGACCCAAGCTAAGCACTCTGGTTTGTATTGGTGTCAATGTTCTATTACTTAAATTGAAAATTGGAATGATTCCTATGTCATTCTCCCTCTCCCTGACGTGAAACGTCTTGTGTTTTTTCCACCTCATCCGCCTCCCCTGTTTCCCCTTGTGCCTCTCCATCCTTCCCCCTGCTGAAAAAATTCTCTATTTAAACTTTGATTTCTCAGGTCATATCTGACTTCTTTGTGTGTAATATTAGATGTACTTGGTTGTTTTGTATCACCATAATGTGTAGTAGCTATCTCACTAGGTTTCTGAGTATCTTTAGTATAACTGGTGTCACTATCAGAACTGTCATAAGTATTATGAATATTATAAGTATATTGTCTTTTAAATTTTTTGTATGTGTAAACTCTACCATCACGATAATCATTTGTGTCTCTAATGAATTTTCTAATCTTCTGTTCTTTTAATCTATTTTCGTAGTCAGACAATTTCTGCTTAATATCTTCTATTAGTTTTTTAAATTCCTCTTCTTGGACTTTAAGTTTAAGTAAGTCCTCTGTGTCTTTGATCTCTTTTTCTAAAACCTGTCTTTCATCAATAATAGCTTCAATTAAAGCATACATAAAATCACATGAGGCTCTATTACGGATATCATCCCATTTATTGTCCAATTTAGAGGAATTATGCCCAAATTGAGCTCAACGTTAATTCTAAGACCCCTTGGAATCCAATTATATTGTAGATATTAGGTCAATGTGAGGCCGTGCCATTCTAAACGGCAGTTTTTATATCTCAAATTATCTAATTTCTGACTTAATTGTTTGGGGGCTTCACCCATTTGCATGGACAGATCTCTAACCTCTCATTATGGTAAAAATTTTCTTTTTTTCTTCATCAGAAAAGGTGGTGAAATGTATGCTACTCTGAACACTAGAACCAATATCTGAAAAAATATCTGTTATGCTCATGTTTAACCGTGTGTTTCCAATTTTAATAAAGCAATTTTTGCTAACAATTATATAACTATTTCTTATCAGGTATGCTAAATTAGGAGAAAAAAAGGGGAGAAACTACTCCACCTTCCGGCATTTAAATGATATACCAAGCATTAAACAAATGTTTTTAAACAATTTAAAAGAACCAACCTCCACCAGAAATCTGCTTTTCCTCTAAGGCAGATCTAGGCACTGTAGACAAACTGGTTATGGTGGGTAATGGGTCTTATATTCTTATAGGAACATCTGTAGCCTCCCCCAAAAGAGGTTTAGAAACAATAAAGTCAATGAGGGTGGGGGGGCCCTTGAAGAATTCTCAAACGAGTTCTCTGTGTTGTAATTTTCTTTTATTCTGAACAGTCCCCTACGTTTCACCCACCTAGTGGGCTTGTTCACGGGGATAACTTGTAGATACTTGTATTCTTAATTTTTCTATAAATTAATACAAACAGGTTTAAATTCATATATATTCATTCATATAATTACAATATGCTTATAAGGTAATTTCAAAAAAATGTTTTTCTCTCTTAACATACCTTGTTAAAGATATAAACTTGTCACCATTTTATAAGCTTGTTATTCAAAAAACCTCTATATGGAATACTGGCTTTTCAAATTTCTGTAACATATATAAAACAGTAGTCTAAATACATGAAACAGTCACCATGGCAGTTATTTTTATACTGGTCATAGACCTTGTACTACTTTATATCTAAACGCACTATACATACCTTAAACATATATTCTGTTAGTACAGCCAAAGTATGTTTTTTAGGGCACTATATGATTTCTACAAAGAAAATCAATAAGGGTTAAATTGTATCCCCTCAAATAAAGTTTAGCAAACAACCTATAATGGTTTATAAAAAAATTCCCATTTGTCAAAAATTATGCATACCTGAATCAATATATCTTACTTAATGCAAACAGATGTGCTCAAAGACACTACTTAATTTCTGTAAAAAAAACACAAAAAAATGGTTTGTATTGCTTCATTTAAAAGTATAACTTTTACAAATATAATCTTAGTTACAAAAGAAGTCTTATTACTTACTTAGTGGCTGTTATAATCAGAATTCTTAGCAAAGTACTCAACTCTCTGTACCACAAAAAATGGCTGCTTGTGTTTGTTACAACTTCAAGCTTGTTTAAGAGCCTTTTGTGACCGCTTTGCTCAAATCCCGTGATAGGACATCAAGGTGAGATGGCGTCACCATTGCGCTAATCTTGCGTATCGCTGATGAGCGCCACCATCGCGCATTATATGATGCATAACAGACTGCTACAGCAGTCAAATAGCTGGCTCATCCCTAGAGCCATGGATTTTAAAGCCAAAACGGGCACTTAAACTGCCACTGTGACTGCACCACCACAAAAGGATTACTCTTTAATGATTCTATATAGAATCTAATACTACATGTTAGATGAAGGACATTCAGGGTTAATTTATAATTTTTTAAGGAATTATTACCGGAACACCACAAATTATTACCTACAAGGAAAACAATTTAAATGCAGTGAGATTCTGAATTTATATGTTACATGGCAATTTGCCCCATATATTAAATTACTTCAAATAATATACCAAAAAGAAGGCTTTCTATAATTGTACATTTATCATTATATAATAATATAAATATAATGTTTATACAACTAGGTTAACTCTTATATGAACACTATCACAGAAACCACTCAAACAGATAGATCCTTTGCTATACATGATAGTATTATACATATTTTTAAATTAAATGCAAGCATGCCAATTACATAGAAACATAGAAACATAGAATTTGACGGCAGATAAGGACCGCTTGGCCCACCCAGTCTGCCCATTTCCCTACCTACTGGATAAGCTGCAGATCCTAGTTAACCAGCAGCCTACTTCTTCCTACCCCCAACCCCCAGAACTGCCTTATGACTATCCCATGCATGCTTGAATTCCACCACTGATTTTGACTCCACAACTCCTCCGAAGGCCATTTCATGCATGCACACCCTCTGTGAAAAAATACTTCCTTAAATTACCTATGAGCCACCCCCTCTATCTTAAATTGTGCCCTCTTGTTCTTGCACACTCTTTTTTAAGATGCTACCTCTTGGACTTTGTTGATTCCCTTGAAGTACTTGGAAAGTTTCTCATCATGTCCCCTCCTCCTTTCCCTCGAGGCTATACATATTAAGCTCCTTAAGTCTCTCTTCATATGTCTTCTGTTGCAGACCCTGCACCATTTTAGTTGCCCTCCTCTGGACAGCTTCCATCCTGTCTATGTCTTTGGAGATTGGGTCTCAGAACTGCACACAGTACTCCAGATGGGGTCTCACCAGCTGTCTGTACAGAGGATAATAACTTCCTGTTTTCTACTGGTGATGCCTCTCCTATGCATCCCAGTATCCCCAGCCCTCCTTGCTGCCCTCTCACATTGCTTGCCCATCTTTAGGTCATCTGATATGACTACCCCCAGGTCCCTCTCCATTTTTGTTGTTGTTAGTATCTCACCCCCATTATGTACTCTTCCCTGGGTTTTGTTTCCCAGGTGCATTACTTGCTTAGCATTGAATCTAAGCTGCCATACATTTGACCATTCCTCTAACCTTGCCAAGTCCCTTCTCATCCTTTCCACCCCAGCCTGTGCATCAACTCTGTTGCAGATCTTTGTGTCATCTGCAAAGAGACATACTTTTCCTTCCAGTCCTTCTGCAATGTCGCTTATAAAGACATTGAAGAGGACCGGTCCTAATACTGAACCCTGCGGTACCCCACTAGTAACCCCCCTTTCTTCAGAGTGGACTCCATTTACTATTACTCTCTGTGTCCTATTCTCCAGCCAATTCTTTACCCATGCTGTCATCTTGGGACCCACACCCAGGCTGGCTAACTTGTATATTAATCTTTTGTGTGGGACTGTCTCAAATGCCTTGCTAAAGTCTAGGTAGGCCATGTCCACAGCCCCTCCCTGATCTACTACTTTGGTCACCCAGTCAAAGAAATCTATCAGATTCGTCTGGCATGACCTTCCCGCTGTGAATCCATGCTGCCTAGGGTCCTGTGCCCCTCTGGCCTCTAGATACTCGACAATTCTTTCCTTTAGAAGTGATTCCATCATTTTCCCTATCACTGAGGTTAAACTAACAGGTCTATAGTTTCCTACTTCTGCCTTGCTCCCACTTTTGTGAAGGGGAATCACATCTGCCCTCCTCCAGTCCTCGGGTACCACCCCATCCTCCCATGATTTGTTAAAAAGGGTAGTCAGTGGTGTCACTAGTTCTACCCTTAGTTCTTTTAGAATTCTGGGATGAATCCCATCAGGCCCCATTGCTTTGTCCACCTTCAGTTTTAAGAGTTCTTTCAGAACCCTTTCTTCTGTAAATGGGCGGTATCAACTTGTATCCAGCGTGTTACTACTGTTTGTTTTATGTACCTCCCCTCTTCCTTTGTAAATACTGAGCAAAAATATTTGTTTAGTATCTCTGCCTTTCACAGTCTCCCTCATGCCCAACCTCCCTCCCTTTATTAAGCCTCACTATCCCTCCCTTGGTCTTCCTTCGCCCTGATGTACCTATAAAAGGTTTTATCCCCCTTCTTAACTGAGTTGGCTATCTTTTCCTCGGTTTGGGCCTTTGCTGTTCTGACTGCTTTCCCAGCCTCCTTTTGCTTTAACTGATACAGTTCTCTGTCCTGCTCCTTCTGTGATTCCTTGTACTTCCTGAATGCTTTCTTTTTCTCTTGAACCTTCACTGCCACTTCCTTTGAGAACCATAGTGGTTTCTTACATCGTCTTGTTTTGTTTATTTGCTTCACACAAAGGCTCGTTACCTCTGTGATGGCAGTTTTTATTATTCCCCATTGTTCTTCCACCCCTCCTTCCTGCCCATTTGCTAGTGCATTCCTTAGGCACTCACCCATTTTGGCAAAGTCAGCCCTCCTAAAGTCCAGTACTTTTGTCTTTGTATGGCTTGACTCTATTGCTGTGTTTATTGTGAACCATACTGTTCGATGGTCGCTAGTTCCCAGATGGCTACCCACTTCTACATCTGTAATCCTCTCTCCATCTCCATTTGAGAGAATCAAGTCTAATATTGCTCCTCTCAAGTGGGCTCCAGTACTAGTTGTCAAGGCATGCCCCTGTGGGCAACTAGAATAACTGCACTCTTCAGTGGCAGCTGCAACTGCACTCCAGTTAACATCTGGCATATTCAGATCACCCATCAGCAATATCTCCCTTTTCTGCCATTCTAAGTATACTTTCTATCATTTCCTGTCCATTTCTCCCCTGAGAAGGGGTCTGTATCATAACCCCTGTCGTGTGTGGTGCCATTGCGGTCTCCAAATTTCACACAGTGCTTCTTCTCCTCCTCCCTGTTTACCCTTTTGTTCTGTTGCTTTTTTTCCTTCCCTTATGTAAAGAACTACTCCTCCTCCTCTTTTACCCTCACTGTCCCTCCTGTAGACAGTGTATCCTGGTATGCTTATGTCCCAGTTATGGTTTTGTGTGTATCATGTTTCTGTGACTGCCACAATATCCAGATGTTCCTCCTCCATCAAGGCCACTAATTCAGGAAGCTTGTTACCCAGACTACGGGCATTAGTACTCATTGCTCTCCATTTTTTGATGGCTTTACCTTCTGTTGCAGCATCTCCCACTGACCGTTCTACCTCAGTCTTTTTCTCATTTAGTACCCTGTTTTGTAGGGAGAGGCTGGGATTTTCCTGCTGCTTGTCAGTGCCTCCCCCTTTGACTAGTTTAAAAGCTTGCCAATGAAGCATTTAAACCGATTGCTCAAAAGACTTGTTCCCTTCCTGGACAGATGCAGACCATCCTGCCAGTATAGGCTGGTGTCCCTCCAGGTGGAACCCCAGTCCCCAATGAAGCCAAACCCCTGTGCTCCGCACCATTTTTTCAACCATTCATTAAACTGCATGGTGCCAATTGCCCTCGCCTCCCCCATGCTTTTGACAGGCAGCACCTCTGAGAAGGATACTGTGTGCTGCTACGTCTTAGGTCCCTCCCCAACTCTGCAATGACCTCCTGCACTGCTCTAATCCCATGATGAACCAAGTCATTTGTCCCTAGGTGGACAATTACGTCCAACTCGGAATCCCTTGCAGCTGTTCTCGTGATCCTGAGGATGCGCTTCCTGTCCCTCCAAGTTAGCTCAAAATTAGTTTCCACATTCATTCCTATACTACTGTCTAGTGTATGCATTTTAAAAATCCATCTCATCTCCTCTTTTAATAATATTTCTCTTACATTACCTCCTCCAGCAGGGATATATACCTTTTCTAAACCCCAAAATCTAAGAGAAGCTCCAGAATGTGAAGCTTCATTAAAATGTTTAGCCACTGGTGAATTTTCATCATGTTTTCTTATGTCACCTTTATGTTCCGGAATCCTAGTACATAATTCTCTACTTGTCTGTCCAATGTATAATAAATCGCAAGGACATTGTATCAGATACACAACTCCTTCTGAAGTGCAAGTAATATGCTGTTTTATCAAAAATTTCTCTTGCGTATGTGGATGTATATACACGTCATCGTGCATGCGCATTAGCACGATGGTGACGTCATCACACCTAGACGTCCTATCGCGGGATTTGAGCAAAAGGGCACAAGAGGCTCTTAAACAAGCTTGAAGCTGTAACAAACACAAGCAGCCATTTTTTGTGGTACAGAGAGTTGAGTACTTTGCTAAGAATTCTGATTATAACAGCCACTAAGTAAGTAATAAGACTTCTTTTGTAACTAAGATTATATTTGTAAAAGTTATACTTTTAAATGGAGCAATACAAACCATTTTTTGTGTTTTTTTACAGAAATTAAGTAGTGTCTTCGAGCACATCTGTTTGCATTAAGTAAGATATATTGATTCAGGTATGCATAATTTTTGACAAATGGGGATTTTTTTATAAACCATTATAGGTTGTTTGCTAAACTTTATTTGAGGGGATACAATTTAACCCTTATTGATTTTCTTTGTAGAAATCATATAGTGCCCTAAAAAACATACTTTGCCTGTACTAACAGAATATATGTTTAAGGTATGTATAGTGCCTTTAGATATAAAGTAGTACAAGGTCTATGACCAGTATAAAAATAACTGCCATGGTGACTGTTTCATGTATTTAGACTACTGTTTTATATATGTTACAGAAATTTAAAAAGCCAGTATTCCATATAGAGGTTTTTTGAATAACAAGCTTATAAAATGGTGACAAGTTTGTATCTTTAACAAGGTATGGCAAGAGAGAAAAACATTTTTTTGAAATTACCTTATAAGCATATTGTAATTATGTGAATATATATGAATTTAAACATGTTTGTATTAATTTATAGAAAAATTAAGAATACAAGTATCTACAAGTTATCCCCGTGAACAAGCCCACTAGGTGGGTGAAACGTAGGGGACTGTTCAGAATAAAAGAAAATTACAACACAGAGAACTCGTTTGAGAATTCTTCAAGGGCCCCCCCCGCCCTCATTGACTTTATTCTCCTACCCTCCAGTCATACATAACTTTAAAATAACTATAACATTCAAAAATATATACATTTCTGTCACAGCTCCTTACCTTCAAAAGGTAACAGCAATCACAATAATGTACCTTCTACTAATACAGATTCTATTACAGAATTGTAAAGCATATGCCAGCAGTTCTGTGGGGGAAGAGCTTCTCCCCCACATCCTACATAACTCATCTGGCTCCACCCTCTTGCTTAGAAGCGAGTCGCACTCACTGGCGCCCCTGCTGGCCTCGGCTGCTCCCTCCTCCCTGTTTCTTCCATTGTTTGTTTCTGGTTGTGTCTTTTCCCTTTTGTCCTTCATCCCTCCATCCCTCCCTCCTTCTGCTTCCCCATACCTCTTGTTTTTCCTTGGGGCTTTCGGTTTCTTTTGGGTGTTTTTCTCCTGCCACCAGCCAGAGCCTTTCTGTTGTTGCTGTGGACGCCTCCCCTTACTTTGTGGTGCTCTTCCTCTGCACCCGTTTTTGAGCAGCTGCCGTGCCATGCAGTCACTCATAGTATGCTGCCATGCATTGTTCTATCTCACTCTCTCCGCATGTGCTTGGGGCTATGGCCCTCGCAGAGAATCCATGCCTTGGTGCAGGCTCTTCCATCCTCTGCCAATTCCTCCCTCCCTCCATGGCTCATCCACTTATAGAAACATAGAAACATAGAATTTGACGGCAGATAAGGACCGCTTGGCCCACCCAGTCTACCCATTTCCCTACCTAATGGATAAGCTGCAGATCCTAGTTAACCAGCAGCCTACTTCTTCCTACCCCCACCCCCTAGAATTGCCTTATGACTGTCCCATGCATGCTTGAATTCCACCACTGATCTGCATACCAGTCCAGTCAGAAAACACTCTCTCGGGAATTGTGGCCTGACCCACAGTTCCAGTCCTTTTGTTCCAGTGCTCACAGATGGCAGATGGCAGAATAATTCGCTCTTGCAGCCACAACTATTGCTGTGCTATTTTAAATCCCTGCAGCCGGGAATGCTTACACAATTACTACAGCCACAGAACTGTATTTAACTTGAACATTTTCACTGATCTTCAGTCGGATTTGTTTCTTTACTGCCTGCTATACAGGACCTCCGTTGGGGGGTCAAGGCTGACAGGCACACTGGTTTGCAAGAGGACGCTGTCATGAAGGAGTGATCTATGGGTGCTCAAGGTAATGGATCCTTTCTCGCTAGAGAAGCAACATCTAGACCCTTTAAGACATTCTGGAGGGCTGACAGAACCTTTCATTTATCTTAGACCATAATGGAGCCATAGATTGTCATTAACCTGAGCTACCTTCTACAGTGCTACTGATCATAGCATATTACCACAATCTGCACTGTTTATTCTAAACAGGTTCCTCAAACTTCTGTATTGCTGATACATTCCCTTTCCTTGTTAGTCCATCAGTATCTGCTTCTCTTTCCAGTCACCCCTATTTGCTGTTGTGGACTCCTACACACCTATCTGCCATACCATCATGAACTGAATTCTGTGTCATTATGTGGGGGCTGCACATGGACTACATTGGCTGGACTATCTGTTTAGTGCCTGTGGAAACTAGATTTGGAATTGCCTTCTGTGGGACAAACTTCCTCATTCCCTCAACTCCTCTTGTCTGCTGTGCCACCCGTCTTCTTGTTTGGCTGCCCTTGATTATCAGAGTTCAGTGGCCTCCTCTATCCTTGTGCTGTGAC
Organism: Neoceratodus forsteri; assembly: GCA_016271365.2. Taxonomy (NCBI): domain Eukaryota; kingdom Metazoa; phylum Chordata; order Ceratodontiformes; family Ceratodontidae; genus Neoceratodus; species Neoceratodus forsteri. The sequence goes on along the minus strand of CM057452.1, from coordinate 332,017,290 downwards.
TCCTCAGTCCCATGCCTTATTTGTCATGGACTTCCTCCATCTCCTTGGCTTCGGCCTCATTGGATACATGCTGCGCTGGGCGGCCCTCCGTGGCAGCATTCCCTGCTCCTGCTAGCCTTCATAGGAGCTGGCTTTTCTTTCTACACCCTTTCTGCCTGATCTATGTGAGGTCCAGTAGTTTCAAGGCCACGTGAGGGGCCTAGCCTGCACCTGCCTCGCCCAACCTCAGGGCCTGGGGGTTCAACATTCTACTCTACACTCTGCCTCGCCCAGCATCGGGGCCTGGAGGTTTGATTTTTCTACCCTATACCTGCCTCGCCCAGCATCAGGGCCGTGAGGTTCATCTATTCTACATATATCTGCCTCACCCAGCATCAGGGCCTGAGGTTTGACTTCTACTCTACACCTGCCTCACCCAGCATCGGGGCCTGGAGGTTCGCCTATTCCTACTCTATGCCTGCCTCACCCAACATCGGGGCCTAGAGGTTTGAATATTTCCACTCTACATATGCTTCGCGAGCATCGGGCCTGGAGGTTCGAATATTTCCGCTCTACACATGCCTCGCCAGCATCGGGGCCTGGAGGTTCGACTATTTTTACTCTACACCTGCCTCGCCCAGCTCGGGGCGTGGAGGTTCTCTTCCTTACCACACTTGCTTTGCCAGATGATTGGAGGATTTCAGAGCTTTCCAGCCTATTGTCCACTTACTGCTTCTCCCACTCAGGACCAGGGGTTCCTTTACTCTACTTTCTTCAGCTTCCCAACTTGCATCCAGCTTACTCGCCTCGCCTTCAATGACTTATGCTTCATCACCTTGTCTATTGGAACTCGGACCATCACTTCAAGTTTGCCTGTGCCTTCAACTGGATTCATGATGACCTTCTATTGATATTTATCCTGGACTTTGACTTCAGTCTGGGACTTTGCTCAGGATCTGCTACTATCTTCTCGCTGGACATTCAACATCGCTGCTGGATTCCTTTTGCTCTTTCCAGCCTTCTGTTCTTCCTCATTTGGGATTTCGGACTAGCCAATATATATTGGTCATTTAGGATTACTCTCCTTTAGTATGCCCAGAAGGACAGGCAGATCAGTAGCCGTGGGTCCTCAGAGGTTTCCCCCCAAGGGGGGGGGTTTCCTCTCCTGCATGCTACTGGCCACACTCTCCGGAGTTGGAGGAGATAATCATACAAGCAATCATAATTTCTTTTGGGGGTCTCATCCTACTCAACTAAGCATCCTTCCTAAGGTGGGATATAGAGAAAGGCCAAAACATGAAGTTTTAGCAAGTTGTTACAGAGAAAATCAGATTGGTAAATAAAGGCCCACTCACCAAGATATTTTATATCAGTATAAAATATTTAAGCAATAATACCCTTCAGGGTGTGTGTCATGCTGGGATAACGTCACACCTCAGGTGGTTGGGCACAAGGCCGCAGGCCAAGTGCATCCAACAACTGAGGTGTGACGTATCCCAAACATACACACCCTGGAGGGCATTATTGCTATTATACAATGGCTTGTTGTTATATATAAAATAAAAAAATAATTTTAAAGAATGTTTTTTAGTGTGGAAAAATATGAGGAGATGCAAAAAAAGAGGTCATTTAGCTCATCATATAGCTCATCTACAGGTTCACAGTGAGGCTGAGACTAGAGCTGTGATGTTGTACTGGGATAACATCACGGGTCCAGCCCAAGATTGACCAATCAGAGACCAGGATTTTTTCTTGCCATTGTATAATTAATTAATATCATAGAATTCAAATACCGTATAAAAGAATCCACACAATTTCTGTAGAATTCCACTTGGTATACGTTTGGGGGAAACCTTCATCAGTACAGTACCATATCTATTAAAAATGAAATGATCAGGTACTGCATTATATGTACTAACACAAAAGGGATATAACAAAAAGATCATAAACTAAATGTACTAAAGCACTGTCAACAAAATACTGCTCACCAGTTCATGAAGATATTACTTGCCAAAGTTCAATCTGTCTAATCAGCTATTCAATTGTCAAATACTGCCAAAATGTTTTTTTTAAAAATACATCATTACTCCTTTTTACCAGTCATAATTATAGTACCCTTGTCCTATAATAACATAATGTCAAAAATTCTAGTGTATAGGGCTTCCTATTTTTTATAAAAATAAATCATCTCTTATATGATTCACAAATCAAGTATTCAACACATTTCTTAATTTAAGTTTTCTAAAGAAACGACTGAGACACAACTTGATTTCAAACTCATTAGTGTGACTATGGGGGTACAAAGTAAGGCCTTTACCTGACACATGTGTCTCCAAATCAGCAAGTGTTCTCTTTGATATATTATATACTAACTGGTTTTCTTCATTGCTGACCGCGTTGTCCTGGCTATATCTGTACCTGTTCCTTTTTCTGTGGGATGTGAGGGGCTGGGTATTTGTAAATCTGGCATAGTATTTTGTGTTTGACCCTCCTTTGTGTATTGATAGCCTCTCTTGCCCCTTTGGCGGAAAGGTCTTCTGCCACGATATCTCCCTCTGGCAAAAAAATAAGAACCTCTTCCACTAGTGAGTATAACCCCACCCTTTACATCACTACCTGAACTAACGGCTGATGATTCTGAATCCAAATTATACTGAAATGTCTTGATGTACCCTGTCTTTTTATTATTAGCAAAAGTGTACACCTGATTATTTTTTTAATCATTTAAGCCTCTCTTAAACTTATGTAGTTTTATATCTCTTAGTTCCTCCTCAAATTCTTTCAAATTAGTATTCACCCCTTCTAAATACTCCGTGAATTCTTTTAAATTGTACTTATTCTTAATGTCATTATTATACTGATTAATCTCAATATCTATTCTCTGTAATTCTTTGGTAATTGATTCTATTATCAACAGTATAAAGTCTTTGGAGCATCTGTTCCTTACTCCATCCCATTTAATGTCCAAGTCCATAGCTACATAACCAAGATTGGCTTCCACAAAGATGCGGAGACCTTTTGGTATACGTTTCTGTTTAAGATATTGTTTCAAAGTTAAAGCATGCCACTCTAATTTGGCTTGTTTTTGTCTTAAATATTCGAATTGATTAGTGACAGAGTGTGTGGGAGTAGTTCCACTAAATTCCCTGTTAGCTCTAAAATTACCAAGGATTCTCTGTTCGTCTGTTTCAGATATTGACATAGGTACAGATCGTTTGTCAGTAATTTTATCCAGTTCATCGAAGTTCAGCATTTCTGGACTATGAACCAGACCACAGATTAATGAAGAAACAAAATAATACTCAAATAATCAGTTCTAGTAGTCTAACAATATCCAGGATAGTTCCTCTGAAGTCCAATAAAGCTTAATGACAGCCAGAAAAAATTCATTCAAACAGTCCCAAAGATCCAAAAGTATCCATTTAAAAGAATACTTGTGGACCATGCTTAGGGTAAACCTGTTTTATAATAATTTTTTTTTTTTTACGTTTAGACAGTCTTTACTATATTTAAACAGTTTGCTACTGTCTATTTCAGATTTGTGCTACATAATCAAGACACTAATACTTCCAGGCTTTTGTCTAGTATTTAAAACTCAGTAAGCACATGTGATACTGTTTATTATAATTCTTGCCCTCATTTAATATTTAAAGAAATATGGATATATTGGATGTTAAGAGAGCAAATGTGCAGTATTTCAAAATGAGGACTGGTTTGTTGTCATAATTATAAGCAATGTTTACAGGGTTGGAGAGAAAAAAGTGTTTTTTGAAATATAAAACAGTTGATAAAACATGTTTAAGTACTGGTTAGAAATGTGTTGAATACTTGATTTGTGAATCATATAAGAGATGATTTATTTTTATAAAAAATAGGAAGCCCTATACATTAGAATTTTTGACATTATGTTATTATAGTACACGATATTATAATTATGACTGGTAAAAAGGAGTAATGATGCATTTTAAAAAAAAGTTTTGGGGCAGCATTTGACCGCTGAATAGCTGATTAGACAGATTGAACTTTGGCAAGCAATATTTTCATGAATTGGTGAGCAGTATTTTGTTGATAATGCTTTACTACATTTAGTTTATGATCTTTTTGTTATATCCCTTTTGTGTTAGTACATATAATGCAGTATCTGATCATTTTATTTTTAATAGACATGGTACTGTACTGATGAAGGTTTTCCCCAAATGTATACCAAGTGGAATTCTACAGAAATTGTGTGGATTCTTTTGTGCTATATCTGAATTCTATGATATTAAGTAAATATTTTATACTGATATAAAATTATCTTGGTGAGTGGGCCTTTATTTACCAATCTGATTTTCTCTGTATCTATGTACTTGATTGGTACAGGTTTCTCCCTTAAAGCAGCAGTACTACAAAAAAAAAACTGCGCTTTTTTGACAGTTTATTCCCTGTGCCCTGCTAATCATATACCTGGTACTCTTTCTCGCCGGCATTGTACTATCGCTGAGTAATTTGCTCGGTTATTCTCCACTTTTGTTTACATTTCTGCCAGTAAGCATGTTGCACTGGAACCCCCTCTGCTGCCAACTGCTCATATGAATGACTTGCAGGGACATCAGGAATGGTCAGCAGAAGGACCCTCTGCTGTTTACAAAAGACGTGATGTGACCTGTAGAAAAAGCACACGGAAAATGAGTCAGCCGCCATATTTGTTGTAGCGCTACAACCATTCAAATAAATTGCAAATATCTAAAAAACTAAAAATGACTGGATAAAAACATTTACAGGTATGGAAACTGGAACTTTGGCTGCATGCTTACAGCCAAAAAACAGAATTTTGATAACTCATTTCCTGATTTCATAGTACTTCTGCTTTAATAAAGTCTTTTTCTGATTTATTTTGAGGTTGGCTGGGCTGGACCCTTACTATTTCTGTATTAACAAGTTGTTACCCATCAGTTCAAGCACCTAAACACTATGCATATACAATCCAGTTCATACGAACTACAGTCACTGACTTACTCATCTGTGCTGAAGTATCTAAGCACTAATCATTTTGTATAAGTCATATACTGCAGCCATTGTCCTACTTACTGGTCTGGCCTATGTATCCAAGCATAACCACAATATTCAGCTCTACTGTACGTAGCACAAGCACAGAGCTATGAACTACACAGAACCAGAACACAATGCAAAAACCTTTGCTACTTAGCAACAACAAACAGGTGACAACATACCAAGCTAATGTAGCTTTTTTTAAAATAGAAAAAAAATGTAATCTTTTAAACCAGTAGAAATCAGCAGTCCCAAAAGCACCTTGAACTATAAAAAGGAAAACAGTACTACACCACTGCCACAGTAAGAAGAGAGAGGAGACAGTGAAAAGGCAGAGATACTGAATGAATACTTTTGCTCAGTATTCACAAAAGAAGATGATGAGGAGTTACCTAAACCAGACAATAGAAGCACTCTGGGTAGGGGGGTTGACACCAGTCAATTTACAGAAGAAAGAGTCCTGAAAGAACTCCTAAAACTCAAGGTGGACAAAGCAATGGGGCCTGATGGGATTCACCCCAGAATCCTAAAAGAACTAAGGGAGGACCTAGTGACACCACTGACCACACTTTTTAACAAATCATGGGAGGATGGTGTGGTACCTGAGGACTGGAGGAGGGAGGATGTGATTCCCTTCACAAAAGTGGGAGCAAGGCAAAAGCAGGAAACTACAGACCTGTAAGTTTGACCTCAGTGGTAGGGAAAATGATGGAATCACTTCTGAAAGAAAGAATTGTTGAGTACCTTGAGGCCAGCGGGGTACAGGACCCAAAGCAGCATGGATTTACAGCAGGAAGGTCATGTCAGACGAATCTAATTGATTTCTTTGACTGGGTGACCAAAGTAATAGACCAGGGAGGGGCTGTGGATATGGCCTACCTAGACTTTAGCAAGGCATTTGACACAGTCCCACACAAAAGACTAATAATCAAGTTAGCCAGCCTGGGAGTGGGTTCCAGGGTGGTAGCCTGGGTAGCAAACTGGCTGCACAACAGGACACAGAAGGTAATAGTGAATGGAACACATTCTGAAGAAAGGGGGGTTACTAGTGGAGTACCTCAGGACTCAGTACTGGATCCAGTCCTCTTTAACATCTTTATAGGTGACATTGCAGAGGGTCTGGAAGGAAAGGTATGCCTCTTTGCAGACGACACAAAGATCTGTAACAGAGTTGATACACAAGGGGTAGAAAGGATGAGAAGGGACTTGGCAAGGTTGGAGGAATGGTCAGACATGTGGCAACTTAGATTCAATGCAAAGAAGTGCAAAGTAATGCACCTGGGAAACAAAAACCCAGGAGAAGAGTACACAATAACAGGGGAGGTACTAACAACAACAAAAATGGAAAGGGACTTGGGGGTAGTCATATCAGATGACCTAAAGGTGGGTAAGCAATGTGAGAAGTCAGTAAGGAGAGCCAGGGGGATACTGGAATGCATAGGACAGGGCATCAAAAGTAGAAAAAGGGAAGTGGTTATCCCTCTGTACAAACAGTTGGTGAGACCCCATCTGGAATACTGTGTGCAGTTTTGGAGACCCCATCTACGCAAGGACATAGACAGGATGGAAGCAGTCCAGAGGAGGGCAACTAAAATGGTGCAGGGTCTGCATCAGAAACCATATGAAGAGAGACTGAGAGAGCTTAATATGTATACCCTTGATGATAGGAGGGACAGGGGGGACATGATAGAAACTTTTAAGTACCTCAAGGAAATCAACAAAGTCCAAGAGGGTAGCATCTTTCAGAAAAAGAGATGTATAAGAACAAGGGTGCACAATTTAAAGATAGAGGGGGGACGGCTCAGGGGTAATGTGAGGAAATGTTTTTTCACAGAGAGTGGTGGATGCATGGAACTGCCTTCCTGGGGAGGTTGTTGGGTCTAAAACAGTGGGGGAATTCAAACATGCATGGGACAGACATAAGGCAATTGTAGTGGGGGGTTGCAGGAAGTAGGCTGTTGGTTAACTAGAATCTGTAGCTTATCCAATAGGAAGGGAAATGGGCAGACTGGGTGGGCCAAATGGTCCTTATCTGCCGTCAAAGTCTATGTTTCTATGTTTCTAACTAAGCAGCTCTAAAAGACTGGAGAAAGAAGAAAAAACAGAGACAGCACAAAAAGATATAATGTACTTTCAAGTATTAGGTAATAAGTATACTCAGTTGTTTAACAGAGAAAATAAAATATCTACCAAAACAGACAGAATACCCACAAATGCCACTTAGATTCTCAATGTCAGACACCACCAAAAGCACACACAGAAAGGGTTTAAACTATAGTATTAAAATTAACCACATCAGAGTAGAAAGATCATGCTAAACAAATGTGTTGATCCTTCTGACTTCCATCCAATATCTACCACACACATTTTATATCTTCCTGGAGCCTGCAGGGTTATCTAGGCAGTATAGCGCAGTGGTTTAAGGCTCTGAGCTGCAAATCTGGTGATATCCAACAAACCAGACCTAGGTTTAAATCCCACAGCTTCTACTTGCATACTGTGTGACCCTGAGCAAGTCACTTAACTTTCCTGTGCTCCCAGGTCGCGCCTGTAAAAAAGCTTTCAGCTTAGTGTGCTACAACTAAATAAAATAAATAAATCTTTCATAATCACCGAAATTTACATAAAACAAAACAATTTTTAAACTGAAACATATAGTAAAAAGCACTTCGCATCGGGAGCTCTTCTCAAACACAGCCACTCAGCTCAGAGTTCTAGAATCATAGAAACATAGACTTTGATGGCAGATAAGGACCACTTGGCCCACCTAGTCTGCCCATTTCCCTAACTACAGGATAAACTGCAGATACTAGTTAACCAACAGCTTACAGTATTTCTTCTTACCCCCCACAAGAATTGCCTTATGTCTGTCCCATGTATTCTTGAATTCTCCCACAGTTTTAGACCCTACAACCTTCTCAAGAAGGCTGTTCCATGCATCCACCATCCTCTCTGTGAAAAAAATACTTCCTCACATTGCCCTGAACCATCCCCCATCTTTAAATTGTGCCCCCTTGTTCTTGCACATCTCTTTTTCTGAAAGATGTTACCCTCTTGGACTTCGTTGATTCCACTGAGGTACTTAAACGTTTCTATCATGTCCTCCCCTCTCCGTCCTTTCCTCAAGAGTATACATATTAAGCTCCTTTAGTCTCTCCTCGTATGGCTTCTCTTGCAGACCCTGCATCAGAGGAATTTTCAGTATTTATTTAATTTTTATGAAGCAGGTAGATGCACTAGACAATTAAATGCCTATTATAAAATGCGTAAGGAAAATCCAGTGATATTTTATTTCTTATTTTATTTATTTAAAATTTGGTAACTGGGAAAGGTACAGTGAGCCAAGGTACATTTCCAGGTGGAGAGGGGAGAGGAAAACATCAAGCAAATGCAATAAAATAATACCAAAGAATAGACGTTTACAAACAAATAAGGTGCAAACAACAGCAGGGCAATTTGGTAATGGCACAGCATTGACAAGATATAGGTATCAGGAGCAAGAATGTGCTCTACATCCTGAAACTAAATCAAGCAGCTGGTAAAAAATCACAGTGCAGATAAATGGGAGGCATATGACCATTCCAAGGAAGGCGATGAACTGAGGAGGGAGGAGGGAAAGGCAGGGTAGGAAGTGAGCTGACAGGTGCAGGAGGGGGGAAGGAAGGAATTTAAGCTAGTGCTTAAGGGAGGCTGAGGAGGGTGAGCAATGGCGTGCAGAAGGGAAGAGGTTCCAGAGAGAGAGAGAGAGAAGAGAGAGAGGAGACAACAGGAGAAAGCTGACTGCCCAACAGAGGAGCAAGGGTGGGGGATGGAGAAAGTGTGGAGATCTCTGGAACAAAGGAGGTATGAGGCGGATGGAATGGGAGAGATGAGAGTGGATCGGTACAATTGATATACAGTATGATTGGTCAATAGCTGTCCAGACCTGTGTGCAATAACTGACTAATAACTGCATGGGTCTGGAAAATGCCTTGCAAGTCTTGAAACTTGTTTTCTAGGCTATTTCAGCAAGTTTGATACCTGGAAAAAAAAATTAAACTAACATGAGTGACTTGCCTGCCAGCCAATTTGACCTCTATAATGGGGCAAATCCAGCTGTTTGGTGTGAGACCTAATTTACCAGTGATGAAGATTTATTTATTCTTAATTTGAAGATTTATTTAGTCTTGCTTTTTTATTATTTTGGTGCCATGTTATAAACACAATAATACGCTTCAGAACTTGTAGTTATTTGGTAATTAACTGAACGAAAGAGTAAACAGGGAGGAGAGGAGGCACTGTGGTTCACCTTAGAGACTGGAAATGGCATCACAATCCGCACAGGGGTTGTATATAGACCGCCATGTCAGGGGGAGAGCATGGACAAAGATATGATGGAAGGCATACTTAGGATGGCAGAGAAAGGGGAGATACTGTTGATAGGGGACCTTAACATGCCGGATGTTAACTGGAGCATCTTTGCGGCAGCCACATCCAAAAGCAGGGCCATTCTTGATGCCCTTCAGGTGGCATGCCTCAAACAGCTACTTTTGGAACCCACTCGTGAGGGAGCAATCTTAGACCTCGTACTCTCAAATGGGGACAGTGAGAGGATCTCAGATCTAGAAGTGGGTAGCTATTTGGAAACAAGTGACCACCAGTGTGGTTCACGATAAACTCTGCTACAGAGTCAGGCCATACAAAAGTGAGGGTTCTGGACTTCAGGAGGGCTGACTTTGGCAAGATGGGAGAGTGCCTTAGAAAAGCACTAGCAAACAGGCTAGAAGGAGGGGTGGAGCAACAATGGGCAAATATCAAAACTGCCATCGCAGAGGCAACAAGCCTTTGTGTGAAGCAAATAAACAAATCAAAATGAAAGAAAAAGCCACTATGGTTCTCAAAAGAGGTGGCAGTGAAGGTTAGGGAGAAAAAGATAGCATTTAGGAAGTATAAGGAAACACAGAAGGAGTAGGACAGAGAACTGTACCAGTTAAGGCAGAAGGAAGCAGGGAGGGTAGTCAGAATAGCAAAGGCACAAACTGAGGAAAAAATAGCTAATTTGGTTAAGAAGGGGGATAAAACCTTTTATAGGTATATCAGGGAGCGTAGAAAGACAAAGGGAGGGATAGTGAGGCTGAATAGAATGGATGGTGGGTGTGCAGAGAGTGACAGTGATAAAGCAGGGATACTGAATGAATACTTGTTTAGTATTCACAAAGAGGAAGTGGGAGGTGCCTAATCCAATTAACAGAAGCACTCTGGAGAGGGTTTATCCCGTCCTTTCACAGAAGAAAGGGTTCTGAAAGAACTCCTAAAACTGAAGGTGGACAAAGCAATGGGACCTGATGGAATTCACCCCAGAATTCTAAAAGAATTAAGCAGAGAACTAGTGACACCACTGACTACGCTTTTTAACAAATCATGGGAGGATGGTGTGGTACCTGAGGACTGGAAGAAGGTGGATGTGATTCCCCTTCACAAAAGTGGGACCAAGACAGAGGCAGGAAACTACAGACCTGTCAGTTTGACCTCTGTGGTAGGGAAAGTGATGGAATCACTTCTGAAGGAAAAAATTGTTGAGTACCTAGAGGCCAGTGGAGCACAGGACCCAAGGCAGCATGGGTTCACAAAGGAAGGTCATGTCAGACTAATCTAATTGATTTCTTTAACTGGGTGACCAAAGTAGTAGACCAGGAGGGCTGTGGACATGGCCTACCTAGACCTTTAGCAAGGCATTTGACACAGTCCCACACAAAAGATTAGTGGTCAAATTAACCAGCCTGGGAGTGGGTCCCAAGGTAGTAGCCTGGGTAAAACATTGGCTGAACAACAGGACACAGAAGGTAATTGTAAATGAAGTCCAGTCTGAAGAAAAAGGGGTTACTGGTGGGGTACCGCAGGGTTCAGTACTGAGTCCAGTCCTTTTTAATGTCTTTATAAGTGACTTTGCAGAGGGACTGGAAGGAAAAGTATGCCTCTTTGCAGATGACACAAGATCTGCAACAGGGTTGATACACAAGGAGGCGGAAAGGATGAGAAGGGACTTGGCAAGGCTGGAGGAATGGTCAGAAGTATGGCAGCTTGATTCAATGCAAAGAAGTGCAAGTAATGCACCTGGGAAACAAAACCCAGGGAAGATTACATAGTGGGGGAGGTAGTACAACAACAAAATGGGGAAAGAGACCTAGGGGTAATCATATCAGATGACCTTAAGGTTGGCAAATGTCTGAGAAAGGCAGTAAGGGAGGGCTGGGGATACTGGGATGTATAGGAGAGGTATCACCAGCAGAAAACAGGAAGTTGTTATCCCCTGTACAGACAGTTGGTGAGACCCCATCTGGAGTACTGCGTCCAGTTCTGGAGACCCCATCTCCACAAGGACATAGACAGGATGGAGGCAGTTCAGAGGAGGGCAACTAAAATGGTGCAGGGTCTGCAAGAGAAGCCACATGAGGAGAGACTAAAGGAGCTTAATATGTATACCCTTGAGGAAAGGAGGAGAGGGGACATGATAGAAACATTTAAGTACCTCAGTGGAATCAACAAAGTCCAAGAGGGTAGCATCTTTCAGAAAAAGAGATGTGCAAGAACAAGGGACGCAATTTGAAGATAGAGGGGGACGCCTCAGGGCAATGTGAGGAAGTATTTTTCACAGAGAGGGTGGTGGACGCAGGGACCAGCTTCCTGAGGAGGTTGTGGGGTCTAAAACTGTGGGAGAATTCAAGAATGCATGGGACAGACATAAGGCAATTTTTGTGGGGGTAGGAAGAAATAGGCTGTTGGTTAAATAGGATCTGCAGCTTATCCTCTAGGTAGGGAAATGGGCAGAATAGGTGGGCCAAGCGGTCCTTATCTGCCGTCAAAGTCTATGTTTCTATGTTTCTGTGTGATTCTATTACCACACTCCCCCCTCCCCATGGTTGAAGGGCACTCGACTTTGCCTCGTGTCTCCAACCCACGGAGTGGGGGGGGCATGCAGTAATTACTCAATAACTGCATGCTCTGTTGTGTGTTATTGCTTGCTTTTCTTTTTTTATAACTTATATTTTATTTGATTCCAAGTAAAACAGGGTCACTGTATTACATAAATTGGCCGCAACATTTGGCCCATAGTATTTATATAGAGTCTCAGTTTTGTTTAATCAGCAATTCAGCTTTCTGTGCAACTTATTTTTATAATGCGTACCTCTGTACCCCTTTCCCTGGCCTATGCTATTGTCTTTGTGCATTTAATCCTAGAATCAGAGAACTTATATACATTTAATAAAAGTCACAAACTAATGACAGTAAAATGAATACAAAGTAAAACAACTAAACCATTTCCAGGTAAAATTTGTGCATGAAGAACAGTTCATCTGTATTATTTTATACTCTGAGTGTCATTCAACATGGGCTTTTGTTGGAATCTGGATTTGAAGTATCAGGTCTGCCTCTTACCCTGTGACCCACTGGAGGCTTATGTGGCTATGGTCAATAAGTTAACCAATTCAGAACTGGCAACGAAAAAGAGTGGGATCTATCTGAATAATCCATTTGGTTGGGTGGGAGAGAGAAAGAGAAAGAGCTCTGATGTCTCACCCTTTCCTCCTAGGGTTCCTGGGTTTTCATGGGGGGGGGTCGTGGAAGTGCATACAATACTTCTCAGGGCCCATGGTATCGGCCAAGGCCAGGATACCCTCTGAAGTACAATGTCTTTGCCTAAAGGAGAGGAAGAAAATCATAAGCCCCCAATGTGGTCTTCTCCTTGACCTTAGTTAATCCAGGGCTAGCTGGTTTAGAATGGGGATCCCCTTCACTTCTTCTATCAGGTGACAGAAGGGCAACCATCTAGAACTGAATCTCTCCACCTTGAGGTTGAGCCTGGCTGTTGATAATTCCATCTCCTTTATTTTCTTACAGTTTTTAAGCCAGTCTTGCAGTTTGCATGGCGAACTGGTGAGCCATCTCTGGGTTATGGCTTTGTTGGCTGCGGACACCAGGATATTATTAAGATATTTTGGGGCATTTCCCCTCATTTACCTGGGGTGTAAACCCACTACTAAGTTCCAACCTTCTGGGACCTCTCTCAGTTCCAAGATTTTGGCTATCCAGCTGTGCATCTCTGCCCAAAACGAATCTAGCACCTTACAATCCCAGTATGTGTAGTCGGGTTGCCCCTAACCCCGCATCCTCTCCAGCAATCACTGGATGACCCTGCTCTAAAGTGTTTGGTTCTGTCAGGTGTAAGAAAGTATCTACTGACCATCTTCCACCTGAACTCACTCCAGCTGACAGACAGTGTGGATTTATGCACGGAGCTCCATATCTGGGTCCATTCTTTGGGCTGAAGTTGCCTTTGCATCTCTTTTTTCCTATTGTGTCTGAATCTTACCCATTTCTACTGTCCGTGTCTCTGCATTGAGTCAGTTATAAAGGGTTGAAATAACTTGTTTCGTGTCCGGTGTCTGGATGAGTGTATGTATCTGCTCTACTAGTGGATGCTGAGTCCCCCCCAGCTGGATGTGGAGCCCCTTTTCCATTATATACGATCTGATCTGCAGCTGTTTAAAAAAGTCAGATCGAGGGAGCTCAAACTCTCTCTGTAGCTGCTCAAATGATTTCACCCCCTAGTCCAACACTAGCTGCGTTAACATTTGTAGTCCCCTAAGTCTCCATCTTTTAAATGTAATGTCTATTTTGGTTGGTTTAAACCCACTTTGTTTCCATATCGGTATCCCTTGTTCTTGCATCTGATTAAGTTTAAGCCTTTGCTTTACTGTTATCCAAGTTTTGTATGTGTGTCTTGTCCATTTGTTCATGATTCCCTCTAGATCTGAGTGTGTCTGTATTTATCCCATATCTTGCTCTCTAAGTGTATACCCTGGTTGGTTCTTCCTCAATGACTTTCCATACTATTTCTTTATGTACATTTGTGAGGACCATCAAATCTCCCAGCTGAGCTGCTCTGTAGTATTCCCTAAGATTGTGCACCCCATACCCACCTCCCTTCTTATGTCTCATTAAGAGCTGCCATTTAATGCGTGGTTCTAGGGATGTGGATATGTTGTTCATCCACACTGCCTGGCAGGTTTCTTGCCGCTTTAATTTTTGCCGGAAGGTCTTCAAGCTGGCTCCTCCCGCCCACCCAGGTGGTAAAACCCTCTGCTCCGCCCCATGATGCCAGATCTTCCTTACTGATTGGAAGCTCAGGTTCCCTCCTTAGCACTCTGCATTTAGGCCTGGATCCAAATCCTTCAGAATTTTCGAAAATTATTTTAAAGTTCACTTGACTTACGTCTTAATCCTCCCTGGCGGCTCACGGTGGTCTGGCTCTCCGGCTATAGCCGGTGCCTTGCAGGCAGAAATGTCCCGACCAACCCGCACTCCACATGCATCTACTGCTTGGTCTTGCATCTGCAGGCCTGCGATCTCAAAAACTCTTCACAGCTTTGGTTCTTGGCAAGACCATGCTGCCCAACTCCAGCTGAGCGCCTGGAAAATGGTACCTGCCAGTAAAGTCAAGGAGGCCCATTGGTGGGTGTCTGTGGCTGGGCTCTGCAAGCAGCTGGAGCAGTTGATTGCCCTCGAGGAGGAGGCAGCCTAGGCCGCGTCTTCTTCCTCCCTGGCCTCAGCGTTTATCCCACTCTCCTTGGGCTCCTCCTACACTGCTTCTTTCAAGGAACTTTGTCAGTCCCTCTCCACCAAGGGAGAAGGACCCTCGGGACACACGAGTAGGTCGAAGAAAAAAGAACCAAAAGGTAAGTCCCACCATCGACGTTCGCGGGAGCGGGAGAGATCCCTTTCCCCGGACCATCGGCTCTCGACTTCGTTCGAGGTTGCAGCCAAGGCTGCTGGCTTCACGGTGTCCCCATCAGGTCAGCTGGCCAAGACACCCATCAATGCGGTTGAGAATTTTCTCGACCCATTAGACGGGTTGTCAACTGAAGAAGCCAACAACCCTTCTTCACCAGTTCCCCCGGTGGTTACCGAGGACTTGCCCGTGCCTCCAGTGCCGAAGTCCCCGGTCAAGGACCCTGAACTGAGGGATGAGCAGGTTTCTCCCGCCCCCTTTTCGACCCACCATTGGCCTCCCTGAAGGTCTCGGTCCTCCTCCGTGTTGGGTAGGTCCCTCCCACATCAGCGGTCTCAGTCCCAGCATCACGAAAAGTGGCATCACCGGAGGATAGGCTCTGACGCAAGTTGCGTTGGCACTACGAGGACATGATGTGACAGCAACTCTTGTTAGCCAGTAATAAGCCAACTCTGTTGCCTTCTTCTGCTATTAAGTGACTGTCACCCGAATGACTGAAGTAACTCCTCGATTGTAGTCGAGGAGATGACTCCGGTTCCGGTTGTTCGGCTGAAACCGGCTGCTCCACCCATTGTGGTGGAACCACTGCCTCCTCAACCTAAGATTGGGGCCCCAATCAAGGATTCTCAGTCGGGTCAGGGCTTGCCCAACAGGTTGTCGGTCACCCTCACCCCCGATTGGCCTCAGTGAGTGGAGGGTGGCTCAGGCGATTGGCAGTTGTTCGCAGACTCCTCGGAGTCCGACGACTCCTCCTTGTATTCCAGGCCCCTTGACCTGAAATCTACATTGGGTCAGTCGGTGGACAAGAGCCCATCCTCATTCTTGGGAATCCTTCAGCTCATCTCAGAGTCCACTGGGATGCAGCTCGAACCCGTTCAGAAACAAGCCAGATATCCCCTCACGGAGATACTGGATCGAGGGGATTGCCCCACGGAGGCCTTCTCTGTGGCCGAAGCCATTGTTGGCCCAGCCCTGGAGTTGTGGCAGCAGCCTGCATCCTGTCCTGTGCCTTTGGCCAGAATGGCTTGCAAGTATGCAGTTCCCACTGGTTCTCTCTCCAGTTTTTTGGAGCACCCCTCTGCGGAGGGGCAGGTAACCAATAGCATTTTCTGGCATTCCAGTAACGCTCGGGACGTGGACAAACCACCTGACAAGGTGTCCAAAAAGCTGGACTACTCGAGGCAAAAAGTTTATGCTGCTTCCTCCCTAGGTCTTCAACAGGTTAGCTTGGCCATGCTGATAGCACATTTTTCACACGCCCTTATGGGTTCACTGGATGAGGTGATTCCTCATCTCCCGGCTGACCTTCAGACGACGGTCAAGCAGGTACGGGATCAGGGGAGGACCATGGCCAAACAGCAGCTCCAAACTGCTTTGGATGTTGGAG
This sequence comes from Neoceratodus forsteri, assembly GCA_016271365.2. Lineage (NCBI taxonomy): Eukaryota > Metazoa > Chordata > Ceratodontiformes > Ceratodontidae > Neoceratodus > Neoceratodus forsteri. Next base: position 332,001,124 of record CM057452.1, on the reverse strand, counting down.
ACACTTATGCCCGGTCAGTAGGGGCCACAGTAGCCATGAGCCGCAGAGCTTGGCTATGGATCTCCACCTTCACAGCGGATACCCAGCACAAGCTGGCAGACATTCCCTTCCTGGGCACCGACTTGTTCGGGCCGGGGGTGGAAGGCCATCTCCAGAGAATCAAGAAGTCCAATGCCACCTTGGATCCAGTCACATCTGCCCAGAAGGGCAAAGGCCGCCAGCAGCAGCGTAAGCCCTTTTGCCCTTCTGGCCCATTGACACGTCTGGCCCAGCAGCACCAGCAACTGGGCCAGCAGGCTCACACTTGGTGCCCTATGGCCAAATCTGCCACTTCCTCAGGTAGAAAGCCTGGAAGGAAAGGTCCAGGAGGCCCCTTGACTGGTCCTTCCTTCAAGCCTGCCCAGTGACGGGTTGAGGGGTGTCACCCCCAACCTTGTCACTCCTCCCCGGGTTCCCCCCGTTGGGGGACAGCTCCATCACTTCCTTCTCATTGGGTGCTGGAGGTGGTTGGCAGGGGTCTGCCTCTGGAATTTGAGCACTCCCTTCCCTATCGAGCTGTCGCCCCACGGGGGGCTACGGGTTCCACAGCCTCTCTGTCAGCTCATCGAGCCGACATTGCTCTGCTCCTCCAGAAGAGGTCATCAGCAAGGTGGTGGACCCTCCTCCAAACCCAAGGTTTGTGTCCAGGTACTTCCTGGTCCCAAAGCAGATGGGGGGCTGGCGCCCCCTTCTCGATCTGCATGACCTGAACAAGTTCCTAAGGCCGCGCACCTTCTTGATGGTCACTCTGGCTCAAATCAGTCCATCCTTGGAACTAGGTGTGTGGTTTTGCTCTCTGGATCTCTAGGACACATTTTTTCACATCCCAATCCATCCGTCTCATCAACGATTCCTCCCATTCAGAGCAGAGGGATCACTTTACGAGTTCCGGGCCATGCCCTTCAGCTTTTCTCCAGCTCCCAAGGTCTTCACCAAATGCATGGCGGTGGTGACAGCATTCCTGCGGCGCCGAGGGGTTCAGGTGTACCCTTACCTGGACGATTGGCTGATAGCAGCCCCCTCCAGGTTGGAGGTGGAGCGGTCCAGGGATCTGGCCCTCCAGGTCTGCTCTCAAATTGGCCTCCTGATCAACGAGGCCAAATCGGAACTTGTGCCATCACAGGTGATTCAATTCATCAGAGCAGAGCTCGACTGTCTTTGAGCCAGAGCCCGGCTCCTGGCAGACAGGGATGAGGTCCTTTCCTCCTTTGCCCAATCATTTCTGGTTGGGCAGTTGCACCCTGCCCTGGACTTCCTGCACCTTCTAGGCCTCACGGTGGCCTGCACCAGTGTGGTCCATTGGGCCTGCTGGCATATGCACCCCCTGCAATGGGGACTGGCCCACCAGTGGTCACAGCACTCCGGTCCTCTGGACCAGCCTGTGACCATGATCCAGAAGATGTGGGACGGCCTGCAGTGGTGGCTCATCCCAGCTCATCTGCAGGAGGGTATCCCATTTGTCCGCCCCGGGCCAGCGGTCACTCTTACGACCGACGCCTCTCTGATGGTTTGGGGTGCCCATCTGGGGGAACTCCAGGCCCACGGCCTCTGGTCCCTCAGAAGTCTCGATGTCACATCAACCTGCTGGAGCTTCGAGTGGTTCGACTAGCCCTCACCACCTTCGCTACATTTGTATGGGGTCAGGTGGTTTAGGTCCAGACAGACAACACCACGACCATGTACTATCTCAACTGTCAGGGCGGGACGCACTCCTTGCCTCTGTGCAAGGAAGCTCTCCGCATTTGGTCTCTCGTGATCAGCCTGGAGGCGGATCTCCTGGTCATCCATGTGGCAGGAGCCTCCAACAGTCTGGCCAATGCCCTCAGCCGGATAGGCGCTGCATCTCACGAGTGGTCTCTCCTGCTGGAGGTAGGGCAAGACCTATTCTCCCATTGGGACACCCCCTCAGGTGGACCAGTTCACCTCCAGGGAAAATGCAAAGCTGAGGCTGTTTCATGCCCCCCCCCCCCAGTAGGGGCTCGCTGCAGAGGGATGACTTCTCGAGGCCGTGGACCCTGGGCCTCTTTTACACCTTCCCTCCATTTGTCTTGATCCATGAGGTGCTTCTCAAGGTGAAGAGGGACAAGGCGCAGGTGATTCTGTTAGCCCCAGGTGGCTTCAAGCCCACCCGGACCTGATCTCAGTCAACAAGGGGAAGGTTCTCCATCCGGACCTTCAATCCCTGCACCTGATGTTCTGGTTCTTGAGCAGCTAGAGTTCCAGGCCTTAGGTCTTTCCGACGAGGTCCTCAACGTCTTTGAGGCATCCCGTAAGGAGTCGACCAGAAAATGCTATGCCTTCAAATGGAAGAGATTCTCCATTTGGTGTCAGGACAAGGGGTTGGACCCCTCTTCCTGTCCATTGGCTAGAATTTTGGACTACCTGTCGTCCCTTTCTCAGCTAGGGCTTCGGTTGACGTCCCTTAAGGTGCACCTGGCAGCCATCTCTGCTTACTGGGCGTGGGCCGGCAAGCAGTTGGTGGTGCAGGAGAAGGCGGTCGGGCACTTTTTCAAAGGTCTAGACCACATATTCCCTCCGGTGCAAGAACCTCCACCTCTGTGGGATCTTCTACTGGTATTGGCTAAGCTCATGGGCAAGCCATTCGAGCTGATGCACAGGTGTGACATCTCTCACCTGTCATGGAAGACCGCCTTCTTGGTGGCTATTACGTCAGCCAGGAGGATGGGAGAGCTCCAGGTGCTTTCCATCGAGTCTCCCTACCTGGTCTTCCACAGGGACAAAGTTGTCCTTCACCCCCACCCGAAATTCCTTCTGAAGGTGGTGTCGGAGTTTCACCTTAACCAGTTGTTGATTCTATCGGTGTTCTACCCCAATCACACCTCGGAGGCCGAATATAGGATCCATGCTTTGGATCCTAGAAGGGCTCCTGCTTACTATAAGGAGCGAACAGCTGAAGTCTGGGGAGAGGTGCGCCAGCTGTTTGTCACCTACGCTGAAGCCGCATCTGGCAGACCTGCAGCCAAGTGGATGATAAGCAGGTGGGTCACCTCCTGCATAGATCTCTGCTATAGGTTGGCGGGCATGGAGTCTCCCAAAGGGATAAGAGCTCATTCTACCCGCCATACCGCTGTTTCAGTGGCTGCTTCTAGGGATGTCCCTATCCAGGAAATCTGCAGGGCTGCTACCTGGAAGTCAGCACACACCTTTATTTCCCATTACCAGGTTGACCTAGAGTCACGCCGGGATGCTGGTTTTGGGACCTCGGTTCTCCAGTCCTTATTTCCTAAGTAGGGGGAGCACGCCTTGCCTCCCTCCTCCTGGAGAACTGCTAGAAGTCTGCCAGAGAGTGTGGATTGAACAACATATCCACGTTGCTAGAAATACAGGTTACTCGCCTGTAACAGGAGTTATAGGAGTGGTATATGTTGTTCATCCACATGACCCACCCCACTTCCCCAGCTTCGACATGCTACCTGGCTTCCAGTGGGCTAGATCTGGCATCTTGGGGCAGAGCCGAGGGTTTTACCACCCGGGTGGGTGGGAGGAGCCAGCTTGAAGACCTTCCGGTAAGAATTAAAGTGGCAAGGAACCTGCCAGACAGTGTGGATAAGCAACATATACCACTCCTAGAACTCCTGTTACAGGTGAGTAACCTGTATTTTCCTGCCTTGCCATATGAATCTCCGCATTCTTTCAGTAATTTCTTTCCAGTCTATTCTGGGGATTGGGATGGGCAGATTTTGGAATAGGAATAAAAATCTTGGTAAGACATTCATTTTATAGAGCTCTATATTAGTGAATGATATCGGAGTTTCTCCCATCTGTTAAGGTCTGTATATATCTCGTGTCTCAGTTTCCCATAGTTCTTGTAATATGATTGGTTTAGACATTTAGGAATGTGAGTCTCCAGATATCTCACTGACTCGGCCTTCCATCTTCCCGGCAGTTTTTGTTTAAAGTCAGCCAAGGCCTAGCCACTGAGCTGTATGATCTCTGTTTTGTCTAGATTCATTTTAAATCCAGACACCTCCCTGTACTGATGTAATAGGTCTAACATACTGTCAATTATTGTTTGTGAGTTTCTCAAGTAAATGACTGTGTCGTCCGCGCAGAGAGATATTTTGTTTTCTAACCCAAGTTTGACCCCTTGTAGGCTGACACTTTCCCTGACTGCAGTGGCAAATGGCTGCATCCTGAGTGTGAACAGCAATGGGGATAGGGGACGTCCCTGTCTAGTGCCCCTGTTTATGCTAAAGATTTGTGAGATTGTGCCGTTTACCTTGACTCTTGCCTGTGGTTTTTGGTATATGGCACTAATAGCGTTAAGTATTGGTTCTAGAACCCCATTTGTTTCATAGTGGCCACCATCAAACTCTTTTTCTGTGTCAGTTAATACTGCAGTCTGAGGTTCTCTGTTGGCCCTTCTGTTTTCTAAAATATTGAGCATTCTTCTTACATTATCTCTTAGATGTCTCCCTGAGATAAACCCGGTTTGGTCTGAGTATATTAAATTAGGTGCAACCTGCTGTAACCTGTTTGCTAGAATTTTGGTGAAAATGTTTAGGTCCTGATTCAATAAGGAGATAGGTCTATATGATGCACATTGTTCTCTGTCTTTGCCTTCTTTTGGTATTACTGTTATGAGGGCCTCACTCCAAGTATGTGGGATAACTCCCTCCTTTTGACAGTGCCAGAACAACCTGCCCAGTAAATGGGTTAGTTGTACTGAAAATAACATAAAGACCTGAACTGAATCCGTCCGATCCTGGGGATTTATTAGAGGTGAGTCCTGCTATTGTCTTTTTGATCTCTAGGTCGCTAATTGGGGCATCTAAGGCTGTGTGATTTTCTTCTGACAATTTGGGGAGCCGTAGATTATTAAAAAACTTTTGGATTTTCTCTTTTCTAAGGGTCACCTCGTCCTCTTTGTAAAGGTTTGCGTAAAATTCTGCAAAGGCTTGAGTCACCCCTCCTCCCTGATCTTGTGTGTTTTTAAGTGGCCACATTTCTGTTCGCTGCTTCTTTTCTGAGCCTGAACGCCAGCAGAGCTGTGGCTCTTCCCCCCACCTCACAGTATCTCTGGGCTGTGTATCTAAGCTGCCCCACAATTTTTTTAGTTCCCGGTTCTTGTAGTTCTGCCCTGAGCTCAGTGAGTTCTCACTTCGTCTTTTTATCTAGATGTTGTTTGTGTATCTGTTCTAACTCTTTCAGTCTATGTTCTAATGTGTGCTGTTTCTTTTCTCTCTGTTTTTACCTCATGGATGCCCAGCTTATCATGTTACCCCTGATAACTGCCTTCATGGTGTCCTAAAGGCCTGGTTCCTCTACTTCCCCATTAGCGTGCAGTTGTCTGTATGTTTTTACCTGGTCGATCATCTGCTGTTTGAACATTTTGTCATTCGATAGAGATATGTTAAATCTCCATGTGGTACTTCTTGGTGTCTGATCGAGGTGGAGCTCCATAGTAATTGGTGCATGATCAAATGTCTTAATCTGGTGGATTTGACTTTTGTGCACTCTGTGCAACTCTGCTGAGTACAGAAAGAACATATCTATTTGAGAATATTCATTTTGTGGGTGAGAGAAGAATGTATAATCTCTTTCACCTCTGTGCTGCTCTCTCCACACATCTGCTAAAAGCCTTGTATGGTTAGCAATGCCCTGAGTGTTCTACTTGCTGCCCTATTGGTGTTTTTATTTCCCGAAGTCCTATCTACCTGGGGGTCTAGTACACAGTTTAAGTCTTCTCCCATTATTGTGAAATCTGTTGTTAATCCAGCTGCAACCTTCTTCGCCTCTTTAATAAATGGGGTTGCTCCTGTATTTGGGGCGTATACATTTAGCAGGTTACGTTTCTCCCCTAACAATATACCTGAGGCCTGGACCCACCTTCCTTTTTTATCCCGATTTGTTTGTGTGACTTCCAACCCCAGACCCTTTTTTATTAAAATTGTCACTCCATTTTGCTTCGCTGAAGTGTGTGAGAAGGCAAAGACCTGGCCCACCCATCCCCTGTGAAGCTTGGCGTGCTCTACCTCTGAGAGGAGGGTCTCTTGAATGAAGGCAATGTCTGTGTTTAACTTTCTGAGGTCTGCCAATACTCTCACTCTTTTAACCACCGAGTTAATCCCTTTAACATTCAGGGATGTGACACTGAGTTTAGCCATCATTATAAACTATGCATTTCTTACCCCTACCTTCTCTGTGACCTTTGCCCCTAGACCTCATTTGACCTTTATCAATCTTTACTACCTGTTTTGCAATGGGATCACACCAAGCTGTGGTTCCTTTGCTCTTTAACCTGTATAAGCTTGACCTATTTATAACTTGAAGAGTAGTAACAACAAAAAACATTTACAACTTTTTTGTACATTTCAATGTTTCTATCATGACTTCAAGATGACTTGAATGATGCTTTGGCCAGCTTTAGGATGTAATAGAGCTGGTTTACTTCCTCCTTTGACCCGGTTACCCTGGGTCTGGATTGTCCCTCATGTACTGTTGTGAGGGTTGACTCTTCCTTTCAGGGAAATCGTCAGATCGCTTCTCACAAACTTGTAGGCAGCCAAAACCTAGCCTGCCCATCCCTACCTGGCTATTCCAGTATGTTTATGCCACGGACTTTGTCTCACCTCCCACTTATTCTCTCCCCCTTACCCTTTCTCCATTTCTGCCCCCTCTTCCCTTTCCCATCTCTTAATTTAGAATCTCATTCTTATTAATTTATGCTAGCACTCTAACCCCCTTCCTAAACCCTCCACCTTTGTGGGAGCCCCAGGAGTTTGTCTGCGTATTCCCCCCGGTAATCATTATTTGAGAGTTCCACTGTCTCTGTTCCTTCATACAGGGCCTGTGTCCCAGTTGTGATTCAGAGATTTTACTTTTATGACCCTCCCTCATGTTCTGGCCTATCCTTCTTTTTGTTCCTTTTCTCTTTGTAGGTCCATCTCTTGTCTGTTGCCCTTTGTCTACCCCTTCTATTTTCTCTTTGTCCAGGCTTATCTTTTGATTCCTTCCCCATTTATAGCATGTTTCCCCTTCCCCTTTACGTAATCAGTAAACTCTGAGTGAATATCCTGCCCTTCCTTGTGAGCTTGGATGAGGCCTCCCCAGCTGCCCGCCTTTATAATCCATGCAGATCTACAGTATAATCCCTTTAGCCCCATACGTTGTTGGCTGATTTTTATCTTTTTCTGATTTAGTTTATAGACCTCATTGCAATTCAGTTATTGTCGATGTCTCTTCATCCCTTTCACCTTATTCCTATCTTTTGGGGGCAAGAATTTTTGTTCTGTCTCTGTGGTATGTCCTTTTCTGTTTTCGCTCCCCTTCCTTAAAAGCTAGCCATCCCCCCTCCCTCCTTCCCTCTCACGTCCGTTAACATTAAAAATTACATTACTAAGAAGATATAAGCACCTCGAACCAGAGAATTAAAAGCGATGCGTCTTCGTCAGTGCATTGCCTTATGCCTTTGTTTGAGCAGCAGACGTCCGCAAATGTTCAGCTGGGAATAATCCCCTTTATTCTTCGGACTTCTGATGTTCACCCAATATTCTTTCTTCTAATTCCTGCCATCTTATTGCTTTCTTTCTCATTGGCGTGTTTTCTGATGAGGGTGGTTACATCCTTCTCGAGGTGTCTGGAGATCTCAGCGTCAAGCCTCCGGCATTTTCTGTCGTTACTGCTAGCTTCCACGTTGTTCTCGTAAGTTCTTCCTCTAGTTCCTCCATCTGGTGATCTGGTATCTCAATATTCCACTCCTTCAGTATATGTGCAGCTGCTCTTACTGACTCAAAGATTCTGGACCCCCCCTTGCAAAAAGATCTTCAGGCGAGCTGAGTAGAGCACTTGGGCTTTTACACCTTTTTTTATTTGATTTGCTTGGCGATCCAGCAAGCATACTGCCACTTTGCCTGAAGTAATGGGGAGAAGTGCTGGTCAAAGTATATTTGCTGCTGGTCATATAAAACTTTTTGTTGTTTCCATGCTGTGGCAAGGACCAGCTCTTTTGAGTGGTGGTGTAACATCTTGAGCATGGTGTCCGCATGTGGTGGGGGTACTGCCCAGGCCATTGAAGGCTAATATTTAGGCATCTCTGCAGCACTGGACTCAATCGCACCAATCCATGTCTGCCTGCTGGCCTCCTATTACAGCTTGCCATGGTATAATGGCAAGCTGCAAAGGATGAAGGCAACAAGGCAGAGACTGGAGTGTTCCTGGAAGCGTACAGGCTCTTTGGTCAACAGGATGGCTCTGAGGTCTCATTTAAAGACATCAGAGGGCAATAACTCTGAAAAAGGCAGAATTCCTGTTATGAGTTACTGCCTCAGGTAAGAACAGGCTGGCCAAGCACTTTCACACCAGGGACAGATGTATAAACCCAGTCTGTCTGCAGTCCTGGGGTGCTGTCACAAGAAAAATGTGACAAGTTTGGCTAGTTCTTCCTGGACAGAGTGTCCTCTATTAGGGCTGTTATCACTCTAGATGTCCTGGTATGGGCCAGCAGTGGTCCAAAGTAGAGGCATTCAGGCCTTCCATCTGTCTGGAGTGAGTTTCAGCTAGTCTCTAAGGCTGATGTCCTTGGGGTGGCTTCAAGCCTGCATCCAACATGCGGTGAGGCGGACCCTGGTCTAACCCAGCTGCTGGTGAACTTCCGCATGGCCATGGGCCATGTGCTTGTTGGTATTGTCTGGTGTTCTCTTTTTGAAGGGTTGCTTACCAAGTACTTTTAAAATAGCCTCAGTGAAACCCCTTATGAAAAAAAACATCTTTCAACCCTGAGCTGCTGGTGAACTACAGACCCATCTCGAACCTTCATTTTCTGGGGAAGATCATGGAGAAGGTGGTGGCAACTCAGCTTGAGGCCCATTTTGAGAAGTATGACATCTATGAGCCACTACAGTTGGGTTTATGGCCTTGCCACAGCACAAACAGCAGCACATTCATCTAGGTGTTTAATGACCTCATCCTGGCGAGAGATAGAGGAGAACAATCTATTCTCACTCTTCTGGATCCCTAGTCAGCATTTGACACTGAGGATGATGGAGTGTTGATTGACCATCTTATGGAATATGGAGACTTGCTGAACAGCATTGAAATGGTTTGAGTCCTTCCTGACCGGCAGGTTGCAGAAGGTTGTGCTGGAAACATTCTCATAGCAGCCAACTGTGATCAACTGTGGAGTTCTGCAGGGTTTGGTTCTGTTACCTTTGTTATTTACAGTGTATGTGCTACCATTGGGATGGGCCATTCGATGGCATGTTGTGAGTTTTAACTGCTATGCAAATGATACTACACTGTACCTGTCCTGTGCACCTGATGGGCAGCCAGTGGTCTCGGTGTTGGAGTAATGCCTTTAGGTGATCGCAGACTGGATGGCCTTGAGTTAGCCGAGTCTTAATCCATATAGGATGGAACTGTAACTGGTGGAGCTAGGTTCTGGCTGGTTGACTGCCAGGGGTAATGCTGTAGTGTTGCCTTGTTGTGACATTGACCCTATAGCTGCTGTAGATAGGATGAAAAATCTGGGAGTTATTGTGGACTCTGGGTTGACCCATGAACCTCATGTGTCGATCATGGTCCGCAGTGGATGTTTCCAGTTTAGGAACATCTCCCGGGTTAAGTCTTCTCTGGTACAAGAGGACCTAGCTACCCCAGTACACGCCCTTGCAGACTTGAAATTGAACTAGTTTAACACTCTCAGTCTAGGGCTGTCTGGGAGGTCGGTGCAGTCCCTGCTGTTAGTGCAGAATGTTGCGATCAGGCTGATTATGATTACCTTATACAGGGAACATATCAGGTCTGTGCAAAGGCAGCTGCACTGGCTTCTGAGTAGGTGGTGCACCACCTTCAAGATTGCTTTGTTAACTTACAAAACCCTGCACAGTTAGGGGCCAGACTACATAAAAGGTCTCTTAGCATGGTATGCTCCTGCTCATCCACTCCACTCTTCTGACAGTTTACTCCTGACCATCCTGAGGGTGTGCTTGAAGCTCTCTGGAGAGGGCATTCTCAGTGGTGACCCCCTTAGTTTGGAATGCATTGCCTCTACATCTTAAGGAGTTCACCGCCAGTTGAGACCAGGAGGCTAAAAACTCATTTATTCTCATTAGCTTTGAATTTATTTTCACCAAGGCACTGTTTTCTATTTATTGTACCTGAGTTTTTTATTGTATTTTAATATCTGTGTATTTTTTGGTGTGTTGATACTTGTAAATTATTCCGAGCCTATTTGGATGGGGCCCTATAGACAAATAAATGCCAATGTTTGCCTTGCCCTGCCTTGCGGGGTAAAGTTATGGATAACCTTATATAAAAATCCTAGCCTGGAATTTACAAATTTAAAGATGCCTATGACATGCAGTGAGAAGCCCAGGATGGGTCTAAGGTTACCCCTAGATAATTAAAGGATGATACTGATGCAGTATCATCTGATGCAAACAGCAAGCCCCCCAACCCTCCTCCTCATCCAAGGGACTCTCCTCTCTGACCCCCTGAAGGTAGCCTCTGAGTTTAATTCATACTTCACTACCCGGGCTCAGGCCCTCCTCGATTCCCTACCTCCTTCTACCACTCCAACCCCCCTTACATCTATCACCACACCGCCCCACCATCTAGCCCTCCCAGCTGGTACTAACCCCTTTTCCTTCAGACCCATCTCCCCCTCCGAAACCCTAGATGCCCTTCGCTCCCTGAACCCCTCCAAAGGCAAATCCCCAGACGGTCTCGATAACAAACTCCTCTTCCTATCTGCTTCCGCCATCGCTACTCCCCTCACCGCCCTACTAAATCTTTCTTTCACTAACGAGTCTCTCCCCTCTGAATGGAAGCATGCCACTGTCTTGCCCCTTCCTAAAGGCGGCGACCCTTCCTACACTACTAACTACAGTCCCATCTCCCTCCTCCCAGCCCTCGCTAAACTCCAGGAACACCTAGTTCTATCCCAACTCTCCCACTTTCTCTCCAAAACTAACTTTTTTACCACATTTCAGTCCAGGTTCCGAAAACAACACTCCACCACCTTCTCCCTGCTAAGATTCACAGACTCTATCCTCACTGGGATGGATAAAGGGCTAATCACTGCTGCTATTTTCATTGACCTAGCAAAAGCTTTCGACACGGTATCCCATTCTCTCCTTCTATCCCGCCTATCAGGGGTAGGATTAGCAGCGTCCGCCACAAACTGGTTCAGTGCCTACCTACTAAATAGAACCCAATCCACTAAAATAGCAGACCAGACCTCCCCCCTTCTGCCCATCACCACCGGCGTTCCCCAAGGCTCAATTCTTGGCCCCATCCTCTTCTCCATCCTTCTAAATGATCTACCAAATTCTTGCTCCTCGTGTACGCAGACGACACGGTCCTCTTTACCTCCGGCCGGACTCACGAAGAATTCACTTCCAAGCTCCAAACGGATTTTAACAAAATCCAGCACTGGTTCAGTACCAGCCAACTCTCCCTAAATGCCAAGAAAACTGTGTCTATGTCTTTCGGCACTAGACAGCGTTTATCCAAGCTCACCCCCCCCTCTGATCTTCCATACCCTAAACAACACCACCCTCGATGTAGTGCCCTCCTTCAGGTATCTAGGAGTTTGGCTCGATCATCACCTCTCCTTTTCCACACACGTGGATGCCATCATCTCTAAACTGCACCCAAAACTTGGTGCCCTCTACAGGAACTGCTCTAGTCTCCCGCTACCAGTCAGATGTGAACTAGTCCTGAAAATGATTCTACCCACCATCGACTACTGTGACTTCGTCTACAGCTCTGCCTCAAAGTCCACCCTAGCCAAACTAGACCCCCTCTTTAACGCGTTCTGCCGCTTTGCCCTCGCGCCCCCCCCCACATCACTACGAGCTCTACCGTTCACTGGCCCTGCCATCCCTGAGCAACCGGCGCTAATTGTAGTGCCACTTCACTTCCACTTCTGGCCTCGGCTCCCTCCCTACCTGTTATCCTCCTGTCTTACCCCCACCCCTCCCACGCCCTCAGGTCTGCTGACACTAGGCTCCTTGTCATCCCCCACTGAAGGACCACTGCCGGCCAATCGGCCTTCTCTTACCTCTTCCCTAAACTCTGGAACGGCCTGCTGGCCCAGATCCGTCACTCCTCAACCAAACGCTCCCTAGCCTCTGCACTCTCTAACTACCTAGCTCCAAACTGAAACTGTCCCTGACCTCCCCCTCTGATAGTTTCTCCTCCCACACGCCCTGTAGTGCCTGACCAGCGGCTTGGCCACGCCTAATTGTCTGGCTTATCTACTGCCCTACGCACTTACACTCTCACACTTACTCATTCTTCCCTCTCCATACATCCCCCATCTCTCCCTTTCTTCCTACAATGATACATTTCTTCAGCACTACTTCAGTCCTACTCCACTCCCCTTCCCTCCCACCTTACCTAATCCTCCCCCCTACTCACCAAATGTTTACTAGTACACCCCCATAACTTCACTCTCCAATTCCACTGTCTACTGGTGTTTCCACTGCAGCCCTAGTCCTGCTACGGGCACTCATGTTCTGTTTCTGCACCATAGTTCTGTTACTCGCACTTATGTAAATTTTCATGTCTTACCTCATTGTGTACCTACGCAATGTTTACCCTGTCCCTGATAAACAAGCTCTGTACAGCTCTTGCTTGATTTGTACCCATGCTATGTATACTATGTCCTTAATGATGATGTTCCTATATGTAATCAAGTTCAAATGTACTCCCTCCCAATTGTGTTATCTGTATTGCTCTGCTGCTAATCTCAACTATTGTATGTATAACTGCCTCCTCTGTAACCCCTCCCCCCAGGTTGCACCGGGAGACGAGCATCTTTTTGCTCAGTGTGCCTTTCCTGGTGAAACATTTTCAATAAATAAATAAATAAAATAAAGAGGGGTTCCATCACCAAACAAGACAGAAAAGGGGGACAAGAAATTTTCAAGTCTTGGAGCTGAACCAAATAATATAGCCTAGGATTTTGTGGTATTCGGGAGGCGTTTATTTGTAAGAAGCCAGTTTTGGACCTCCTGTAGGTCAGATGACAGCCAATTATTAATAAAAGTATCAGTAATGTTATTAGAGCTGAAGAAAAGAACAAGATCATCCTCATAAAGATGAGAGTGCTACGTGAGAGGCAATTATGTATATTATTACTGTGAAGGGAGAAAAGAAGAGGTTGATACGTGGAGCCTTCCAGTATCCTAACTAAGGTGGGAGCTGGTTCTGAGAAGGAGGACCCAAACCTGACTTGTTGGTACCTATTGTTAAAGGGGCACTGTCAGCCTTGTCCCTCGTTTTATTGCCACAAAACAACAGTGTGCCTCTGTGGACACAGTGATCACATATGGTCCACAGAATACCCCCTATATATAACATAATCAAGAATTCTTACCACTTTTCTTAGTTTTCACAATATTTACTTTCCCTCGGGTTCCTATAAATCGCTGTGCACGGAAGCAAAGCAAGATGAGGCGCACATTGGACACTGTCGCCGCACATCATCGATTTGCACATGGCCATGATAAAAGTTAAACACAGCATGTATTTTCAAAATGCTGTACTACAGATGCGTTTTAACTGAAACTGAGCACTGGAAAGCAACCAAATGCATTTGAAAGACTGCTGAAATCTAGTGCATGTGCGGAGGGTGGGACGCTACTACGCATCGTGTGATTTGTCTCGTCGTCCTGCTTTTCGCATCTTGTGATTTCGGCAGCTCCTTTCTAATGCATTTAGTTTCTTTTCAGCGCTCGGTTTCAGTTAAAACGGCATCTGTAGTACAGCATTTGAAAATACATGCTCGTTTAACTTTTATTATGGCCATGTGCAAAATCGATGTATGTGCGGCGCACAGTGTCCGATGTGCGTTCTCATCTTGCTTCTGCTTCCGGTGCACAGCGTACTTTATGGGGAACCCGAGGGAAAGTAAAATATTGTGAAAACTAAGAAAATTGGTAAGAATTCTTGATTATGTTATATATAGGGATATTCTGTGGACCATATGTGATCACTGTGTCCACAGAGGCACACTGTTGTTTTGTGGTAATAAAACGAGGGGACAAGGCTGACAGTGCCCCTTTAAGGTAGTTTTTGAACCGGGGAAGCACCACAGAGCATACAACCAGGTTATCTAGTTTGCTGCACAATAAGGAATGACTGACAAGGTCAAAGGCCTTGATGAGGTCGATGAATACAGTTCCTGTAACATCACTTCTATCCATGGCACTAACAATAATTTATTTGCAAAAAGCTTGATTCCCTGTGTAAAAGCATTTTTTAAGTGCCTCCTTCCACCATCAATCCCTGTATGTTACATTATTTTTTTAACTGCCTCTCTGATCCTGACCATGGTCCAGCTTCTATATTTCTGAAATAAATGCATTGCTCTAGTGCCCTCCCTGTAGGGAATATGGATTCCTTTTATTGTGCACATACACTGTGCAGTGCACAACTGTGGCGTACAGCATGAAACTGCGTTTGTGAACTTGCACCTTTATTAGAAAGAGCCACTCTCATTCAAAAGCAATAGATGGATCTGCCCTGACTTTGGTCCTGCTCCCAGGTTTAACCCACAGAGGTTAGATGAAAGTAGTATTACAGATTCCTGCCCATTTTTATTGTGGTTCTGTTCTGACCCATCGTGGTGGTTGTGGTGGGGGGCTCATCTGCGGTTGGAATTCTCCTGTGAATGGTGCCCATAGCTCTGTAGCCTATTCAGATTATGTCAAATGATACCAGCAAGAAATGAACAGAAAGGAGCTACTGATGACACATTTTAGTAAAGTATTTTATTTTATTTAGTTCTGTTTTTCACCAATTGCATCAGCAGATATTGCAAGGCTACTCAGCAACACCTTTAAACACTGCAAACATTACTGGTACAAATGGGATAGGTGTGCAGGTGCTACCACAGAGGGAGACCATCCTCACTTGGCTACAGACTAGGCAAAGAAGTGGTGCACTTAAGAGAAACTGACAAAGGCATAAGATGCAATGCAGCAATTTCACCAGCTCACTGCTGCCCACCTCACCCTGTCCAACTATCACCGCTGTTGCCAGCATAGCAAGAGCAGGGACCCTCTGACAAGG
Organism: Neoceratodus forsteri; assembly: GCA_016271365.2. Lineage (NCBI taxonomy): Eukaryota > Metazoa > Chordata > Ceratodontiformes > Ceratodontidae > Neoceratodus > Neoceratodus forsteri. The sequence continues at coordinate 331,986,043 of CM057452.1, read as the reverse complement.
GTGCTCAGCTTCCAGGGGTTGCAGCAATTTCACCAGCTCACTACTGCCCACCTCACCCTATGAACTGTCACCGCTGACAGCATAGCAAGATCAGAGACCCTCTGACAAGGGTGCTCTGCTTCCAGGGGTTGCAGCAATTTCACCAGCTCGCTGCTGCCCACCTCACCCTGTGAACTGTCACCGCTGACAGCATAGCAAGATCAGAGACCCTCTGACAAGGGTGCTCTGCTTCCAGGGGTTGCATCAATTTCACCAGCTCGCTGCTGCCCACCTCACCCTGTGAACTGTCACCGCTGACAGCATAGCAAGATCAGAGACCCTCTGACACGGGTGCTTTGCTTCCAGGGGTTGCATCAATTTCACCAGCTCGCTGCTGCCCACCTCACCCTATGAACTGTCACCGCTGACAACATAGCAAGATCAGAGACCCTCTGACAAGGGTGGTCTGCTTCCAGGGGTTGCATCAATTTCACCAGCTCGCGGCTGCCCACCTCACCCTGTGAACTGTCACCGCTGACAGCATAGCAAGGTACGGTCTTTCTACAGGCATCTGAGATATGAGTTTGGCGCTTGCAAGCTTTCTCCAGGATTGGCTGTTTTCTTTGTTTTATCCCAGACTGGCTCCTGATGCTGCGGCCAGATTGCATCTTCCAGCACTATTTTGCGTGAGCCATTTTCTCTGTCATTATTATTAATGTACAGATGTGTTCTGAACTGCTTAGCTGATTGTACTGTTCTTACATCATTTTACTGTTGTGCTTAGTTGGTTACTGTGCCTTATTAATTAATTTATTTTTATTATTTTTTCAGTTGTTTTACCAGGAGTAACACTAAGCTGAAAGCTTGTTTACAGGTGCGACCTGGGAGCACAGGGAAGTTAAGTGACTTGCTCAAGGTCACACAGTATGCAAGTGGGGGGTGTGGGATTCAAACCCAGGTCTCCAGATTAAACCACTGCACTATACTACCTCCCAATTAATGTGCAAGGTTAATAATTAACTATTTTAATCCTTCTCTCCGTGTTCTTTCACTTTCTCTAATAACCCCCCCCCAAACCTGGCACTGATTAGCACTATACTCTGCTTTGTCACTACATAGCCCTTCTTTGTAAATTCTCAGAAATTAATACTTTACTTTTTTAATTTAGCTCTCCTGTCTCTGTTCTCTCACTCTCTCTAACTCCCCTACAGACCTGGCATTTGCCCCCCCCTGTTTTCTTATAGATTCTACTCTTCCTCTGGTGTTAATTCCTGCTCTCTGTTCAAACTGTTTTTACTGCCTCCTCTGGCACCCGCTGTGCCTCTGTCTTCTCCACTGGCTAACAGCCCCCCCACCCTGTCTTTGATATATCTATTGCTAAATCTCTCTTTTCCCCTACAGATCAGAGACCCTCTGACAAGGGTGCTCTTCTTCCAGGGGTTGCATCAATTTCACTAGCTCGCTGCTGCCCGCCTCACCCTGTCCAACTAACACTGCTGCCAGCATAGCTTACCCCCTCATTAGCAAGTCATACTGCACTGCCACTAGAGGGACATGACCTTTATCTAAAGCGATCCCTGCCTGTTGCTCATATACATATCTTCCTAAATTACAGTTACCCGCTCCATCTGACCAGCCCCTCCTCCGTGCTCCCTGCTTACAAATTCCTGCTGTTCCTAAATCAGTTGTTCACCAATTTCTCTGCCTTCATGAACAATGCATCCCCTACTGTCCTCTCTCCCCCTTGTTCTGCTCATATCCCTCTCTTTACCGCCTCCACTTGCTCACTGCTCATCTATTCCTAATAAGTCTCCCAACCCCATCAGTTACTATCTCCAATCCTCTACCCACATCCATGCTATCACTCCCTTCAACCCATTGAAAATATGGTCTCACTCTACCACTATTCCTCATGTGGCTTTGATAACGATGTCTACTTTCACTGCAGTTCTCCACTTTCTTCTTCCTCACTCATCCACTCCCTTCTCCTGACATCTCCCAACCTTCTCGCCAGCCCCTTCAAACTCCCCTGAGCTCTACTTTCTCATACTCGCTCTTCTCTTGCTCTGCACTGGGGATAGCCACCCTAACCCAGGCCCTACTGCCCCTAGCTCCTCTGGTGCTTCCTCCTCTACTACCTCCCCTCACTCTCTTCTCTCAGCCCTCCCAAAGGGCTTAACAATCATACAGCTAAATACCCGCAGGCTGCAGCTTGTTTCAAAAAATAGAACAGATTCAGACCATGGTGTGCACTCTAAAACCAGACATTCTAATCATCTCAGAAACTTGGCTAAAGAACACTAGCCCTGACCACTCAGTCTCCATTCCTGGCTACTCACTGCTAAGGCAAGACCGTGCTGGCAGGGATGGTGGTGTGGCCATTTATGTCCTAGCCACCATCCAATATTCCATCATCTACTCATCCTCAAATCCTGAGACCCATGATGCCCTAGCTATCCATGTGACCCTCCCTGTCACTCTCCCAACCTTTGTAGCCGCCATTTACTGCCACCCAAAAGTCCATCCTTCAGTCACGCTAGACCTCCTAACCTCAATCACTTCCCTTGCTCGCTCTGGGGAATTATTCATTCTAGGTGACTTCAATATAAATTGGTTGTCACCTAAAACTACCAAAACTAAAAACAAAATTGGAGCCCTAAACCTCTCCTAATTGATCTCTGTACCCACCTGCCCAAATCACAAGACACAACAACACTCCCTACTCGACTGGGCCCTTACCTCCCAACCTCACCGCATCATTAGCTCTGGCAACCTCCCTGTTGCTCTCAGTGACCATAACCCAATATTCATAGTTAGGAAAGTCCACAGAACTTAATCACCACACAAAACCATACAACTATGCTCTTTCAAGTCTCTTGAACTTGAACCTCTCCTGAGTAACCTTGCCACTTTTGACTGGTCCCCTCTAACCTCCTTCCCCTCAATTGATAAGACCTTTGCCTACTTCAAAGAAATCTTTCTTGTAAACTGGAATGCCTTTGCCCCACTCAAACAAACCAGAGTCAGAGGTAATCACCTACCTTACATAACCCCTGAACTTCTGGCATGCCTCAGGGCTAGGGATCAAGCCTGGAAGCATCATAAAGCTACCCAGCATCCTAGTGACCTCGCGAACTACTGCATGCTCTGAAACACTTGCACCATGGCTACAAGGGTAGCCAAGTCCGAGTATTTCAAATCTGCCTTCATCACCAACATAAATTCCCCTTCAAAGTTCTGGAAGGTGGTCCATGCCCTATTTACCCCCTCATCCCCCCCCCCAGGCTTGCTAGTGTCTGATGTGGAATTTAACTCCTACTATCCTCCTGCATCACTGGGCTACTGAAATCCCTCCCTCCCCCCTCCTACCTATCACCCTCCTCACCCTCTATCGGTATGCCCCCTCCACCACCCTCCCACCTCTCCTTCTCTTTTGCTACTGTAACCCCAAATGATGCCCTTAGTGCCCTCCTCACCATTTACCCCTCTAAAGGTTCCTCCCCTGATGGCCTCGACCTAAAACTCCTCTCCCTCTCCACTTCAGCCATTGCCTACCCCTCTCAATAATCCTAACTCTCTCATTGTCTACGGCATCGGACCCTCTTCATGGAAACATGCAGTAGTCCTCTCTTTACCCAAAGGGGGTGACCCCTCATCCTCTGGCAACTATCGCTCCATTTCTCTCTTCCCTACCCTTGCCAAGCTTCAAGAACACATTGTCCTCTCCCAACTCACCTATTTTCTCTCTGACACCTCCTTTTTCACCCCTTTCCAGTCTGGTTTCAGGAAAAACCACTCAACCACCACCTCTCTTCTAGGGCTTACAGACTCCATCCTAACCGGGATGGACAATGGCCAAATTACCTCTGCCATTTTTGTCGACCTGGCCAAGGCCTTCAACACCGTCTCTCACTCCCTTCTCCTCTACTCACTCCCGGCAGCTGGCCTGTCTCACTCTTCCACAAACTGGTTCAAGGCCTACCTTACTGGCAGAACCCAATCAGTTAAGATCTTGGACACCACTTCCCCTTCCCTCCGATTAGCACTGGTGTCCCCCAAGGCTCCGTATTAAGGCCCCTCCTATTCTCCATCTTCTTAAATGACCTTCCCTCTGTTTGCTCCCCGTCTTCCGCTATACATATGTATGCCGATGATATAGTCCTGCATGCATTTGGTTCCTGTCCTGCTGAGGTTACAACTAGCTTACAGCAAGACTTCAACAAGGTTCAGCTCTGGTTTGCTAACCATCAACTTTTCCTCAATGTCAACAAGACTGGCTCCATGACCTTTGGCACTAGGCAGAGACTCTCTAGGCTTTCCTCCCTACCCACTTTCCACACCCTTGATGGGGCTTTACTTGAGGACACTTCCTCCTTCAGGTACTAAGGTGTTTGGTTGGATCAACACCTAAACTTCTCTGGACATATTGACACCATCCAGAAAAAACTGCACCTCAAGCTTGGTACCCTGGTCAGGAACTGTAGTTGTATCCCTCCTACGGCTAGGCATGAACTTGTTCAGAAGATGATACTGCCCATTTTCGATTACTGTGACTTAGTGTATGGTGCTGCCCCAAGTCCTTCTTGGCCAGACCCTATTCAGTTCCTTCTGCCACTTTGCCCTGGATGCCCCCCTTGCACCCACCACTGCGATCTTTATTATGCCCTATCCTTCCCCTTTCTTACAAATAGGCGACTGTCCCACTGTGCTAAATTCACCTCCAAGCACTGGTTGGGTGAGCTCCCCTTCTACCGTACCTCCTCCTCCTCCTCCTTTATAACAACCCCCCATCCTTCCATTCCCTTAGATCAACCGACTCCTGCACCCTGGTAGTCCCCTGCAGATCCACCCTGGTTGGCCAATCCGGTTACTCTCAGTGCCTCCCAAAAATTTGGAATGCCTTCCCCCCTCAAATCTGGCAGTCATCCTTCGCCTACTCCATCTGCTCTGCCTTCAATAATTACCTTGCGCCTAGCTGATCCTGCCATGTCCCTCCCTAATTCCCTCCTCTGAGCCCTGAATAACCCCTACCCCTCTACCGTCACCTTCATTTTACCCTGTGCACCCACACCCCTCAAATTTCTAGCTCTCCTCCCCTTTCCCCAAATTGCTGCCCCTTACTGGCCTCCCTTGATCTCGCACAGAATGTAAGGGAACCCCGAATGCTCTACAAGGGTCCATGCATCCTGATGGACTATTGATTAGGCCCCATCCCCTCCAAAGGTGCAAATTCTCTCCCCCTCAAGGGTTCAATTCTCCCTCTCTCCCTCTCCAATCATTCTTTTAATCCCTATCTACTGACCTTCCCCAAGTCCTTGTCAGGGTACCCTGCATCCTGAAGGGTCCTCTCTTGGGTTAGGTCCTATTCCCCCTCCTAGCATTTAAGTCACACCTCCTTCTTCTCTTTCTCCTCCCTCTTTAATCCTTACAGCCTTATCCCCCTTTCTGTCTAGCCCCATAGCCCTCTTGCAGGGTTTACCACATTCTGAAGGGGTCTCTCTGGGACACTTTCTATCCCCTTCTCTCTGGTCCCCCCAGTCCCCTTGCAGGGTTCCTCGCATCCTGAAGGGGTCTCCAGGGACACAGCTGTTCCTCCTCCCTCACCTCACCCATTCCTCTCCTTTCCCACTTCTCTTTCACATAAGTGCTTGTTTACTTATTAACCCGGCACGTATTATTGTCCACTCTTTCTACGTATATTTCGCAACACTGTTTTAACACTGTTTGTAACACCCACTTTACAACTGTATGTTGATGTTGATCTTGTAACTTGAATGTAACTTGAACTCGACTCTTCCCCTTCCCCCATCTCACCCCTCCGTCTCCTTTCCCCCCTTTTCTTTCATGTAAGCACTTGTTTACTTATTAGCCCGGTACTTATTATAGTCCACTCTTCTACCTATTATGCGAAACACTGTTGTTACATTGCTTGTTACTCCTGCCTTATAACTGTATGTTAATGTTGATCTTGTAACTTGATTGTTTAATGTCTCACTCCTATCGTACCCCTTCCCCCCAGGTTGCACCGGGAGACGAGTGACTTGTTGCTCAGTGTGCCTTCCTGGTGAAACATTTCAATAAATAAATAAATACAAACAAAATGTTATTGTGTATTTTACACAACACAGAATCAGACAATGGAGCAGTACTGTGTAGGTGCCCCAGCACTTCACTCATTAGAGCTTTGTCAGTGGGCCGGGAAATAAGCTGAAGGTGCCCATTAAGTAGTCCATACCTGATGATGTCAAAGTTAATTAAACTGACGTTTACAAAAGATACTCAGATATGTCCATGGGGCTTGTCACCCATTCACCTAAAAATATTTTTTTATGAAATAAATGAAACATATCAAAAGCTGATAGGTGAAATCTTGGTTACGTAGAAACATAGAAACATAGAATTTGACAGCAGATAAGGACTGCTTGGCCCACCCAGTCTGCCCATTTCCCTACCTAATGGATAAGCTGCAGATCCTAGTTAACCAGCAGCCTACTTCTTTCCACCCCCAACCCCTAGAATTGCCTTATGGCTGTTCCATGCATGCTTGAATTCAACCACTGTTTTTAACTCCACAACCTCCTCCGCAAGGCCGTTCCATGCATCCACAACCCTGTCTGAAAAAATACTTCCTTACATTACCTCTGAGCTGTCCCCATCTTCAAATTGTACCCTTGTTCTTGCACACCTCTTTTTGAAAGATGCTACCCTCTTGGACTTTGTTGATTCCCTTGAGGTACTTGAAAGTTTCCATCATGTCCCCCCTCTCCCTCCTTTCCTCGAGGCTATACATATTAAGCTCCTTTAGTCTCTCTTCATATGTCTTCCGGTGCAGACCCTGCACCATTTTAGTTGCCCTCCTCTGAACAGCTTCCATCTTGTCTGTCCTTGTGGAGATTGGGTCTCCAGAACTGCACACAGTACTCCAGATGGGGTCTCACCAGCTGTCTATACAGAGGGATAACAACTTCCTGTTTTCTACCGGTGATGCCTCTCCCTATGCATCCCAGTATCCCCCAGCCCTCCTTACTGCCCTCTCACATTGCTTTCCCACCTTAAGTCATCTGATATGACTACCCCAGGTCCCTTTCCATTTTTGTTGTTGTTAGTATCTCACCCCCCATTGTATACTCTTCCCCTGGGTTTTTGTTTCCCAGGTGCATTACCTTGCACTTCTTAGCATTAAATCTAAGCTGCCATACATTTGACCATTCCTCTAACCTTGCCAAGTCTCTTCTCATCCTTTCCACCCCACCTTGTGCATTAACTCTGTTGCAGATCTTTGTGTCATCTGCAAAGAGACATACTTTTCCTTCCAGTCCCTCTTACCAATTAGTTATGACCTAATCATTCATATTCACATGGTAATTCATTAAGGCCCCAAAATACACAAGGAACCATTTCATATGTATTCAATTCATTAAGTTTAAGACATGAATTAATAGAGACCATAAAAAAAAATCACTTGATATCAAAAGCGTAAAAACAAATATGACAGCAACCAAATATCAAATATTACCATTACAATAGATGTTTATAGAATCCGTGTATATGCTTTTGATATTAAGTGAATTTTTTACAGCCTCTATTAATTCATGTCTTACCTTAATGAATCTGCATGGGGCTCATTTACATATGCAATGGTTCCTTGTGTATGTTTGAGCCTTATTGAATTACCATGTGAATATGAATTAGTAGATCATAATTAAATGGTAATCAAGATTTCACCTATCAGCTTTTGATATGTTTTATTTTATAAAAAATTATTTTTAGGTGAATGGGTGATAAACCCATGGAATACCTCAGTATTCATTGTAAACGTCAGTTTTTGATTAACTCCGACATCATCAGGTATGGACTACTTAAGCAGCACCTTCAGCTTGTTTCCCTGCCCACTGACAAAGCTCTAATGAGTGAAACGGCAGGGCACCTTCACGGTACTGCTCCATTGTCTGATCCTGTGTTGTATTAAATACACAATAGATTTTTGCTTGCATCTTATGCTGTGGTCAGTTTCTCTTGAGTGCACCACATCCTTGCCTGGTCTGTACTCAGCAACACCTTTAGCCTATTTACCTGTGCCTCAGGGGTTGAGAGGGGTATTCGTTCTTATTCTAGATTGGCAAATACCCCCTCCCTACAGGTAGCTGACCAAATACAAACACAAGGAGCTAAAATCCACATTCCCTTGGGGGGTGTTCAGGCTATTTTCAAGTATCTGCCACACTAAGTCATTAAAAAATAAAATTGATTATTATCTACTCATGACAGATACAGCCTATGAACTATTCTAGTGTTAGCACCAATCAGGTTGTATGTTTTTCCCACATACATTTTTGGCAAAAGGCACTCTAAAAGGGTCAAATTCCCAAATCAGCCTGTGTGGCCCTTTTCCTGAGATCTGTAGTTGCTTCAAACAGTCAATCAACAATCAAACCGTGATAAGGTCCCACATCAAGCAATTATTCATAAGCTAAATGGGTTAGGTGTTGATCCCAAGATAATGTCATGGATAAAAAAATTGGCTTAATAAAAAAAATAAAGAGTATAAATATGTGGCCACTTATCATCAGAAGGACCAGTGCTCTGTGATATTCCTCAAGGATCTGTCCTAGGTGCAATTCTTTTTAATATCAATTATTTTTAATATCTTTATTATGGATATGGGTATATGACTCAATATATGGTACAACAAATTCGCTGATGATACCCAAACAGGATCTGTGGTCAACACAGAATCACCTGCAGCTTGCCTCCTGCTGTCTCTGTGAGCCCTGCCTGCTCCCTACACCTCAGCTATGAGATCCAGTCTATCAGGAGACTTGAGAGATGGGAACAGCTGGGAGGAGTGCAGATTTCAAAGCGTTGCCCCTTCAATCCAGCTGCTTTTTTCTGTGGTCATGGATCTGTGTATTCTACCAGCTCCAGGGGCAAGGAGTGAGCCGTCTGCCATCTTGGACTCTTCCTCCCCCTGCAACTCACATTCTGTTGCCTGTGTGAACCCTAACTGTTACCTACACCTCAGCTATAAGATCCAGCCAATCAGAAGACTCCAGGGGTGGGACTTCTCCTTTTTGTTCTGCAGACCATCATTAGTAGCCCTCCGTGCGGCAACCTCTGCGAGAAAGACCAAGAGCAAAGGACATCATCCTTGAGGAGTGTGCCTGGAGTCAGTCGTGAGTCATTTGTTGGCCAGCCACACTGCTCCCCAGATCAGTCTCCTCCCAACCCTGCTTCTTCAACATTACTCAGTGAGTATCCTATAACCAACTGTGGGCCTCCTGCCAATCTGTGTAAATTCTTTGCATAAACACTCACCCTAATTGTGTTTTACCTCTGTGTCAACTTGCCTAGGCTTATTGCTACTGTGTTAACCTTAGTGGTAACCTGCACAGTCCTATTTGCTTGTTCATTGTTAATCATTTAAGCAGTCCCCCTTATAGTTGCTTGCTGCCTTTAGTTCAATTTTTGCAGACTCTTTGCAAAACCCTATCTGGGTGCACTCACACGTCTACTTACTAATGTCTCATTTTTTTAAGGTTTAATACTTGTCTATGCTAAATAAATCTACTAGTTCTTCTCCCAGATTTCTGCACTTCTTCAGTTTAGCCAGCAATCCTGTTGTATACATCTGTGTGTCAGCCCAGTTATCCGTTGTTATCCTAAATTCTAGTCACAGCCTAAGCCCATTACCAAGTGACTGCAGTTTTGTGCTCTGACCATATGTTCATTTATCATCTATGTTACTGTTGTAATGCCCCAAAGTTGTGGCATCCCAGAAAGTTTAAAATAAATAAATAAATTAAGGGTTCACAGGTGCTCAGAGTACCTGCTGTAGGTGTACGCAGCAGGGTACTATGATAACGGGCCCCTGAAAATAAAAGATACACCTCCTTATAAAGACAAACTGTAAAATAAAGCAGAAAAGTGCCCTGTGCACTTACAGTATGGTCAAAAGGCAGATTTAAAAGCAATAGATGTCACAATGGCCTGGATGGAATGCTGTGCTGGGTGGCTCATGCACAGCATTCCACTCCAGCCAATCTAGAACCCAGGGAGGTTCAAGTTTGAAAAATAATTCTTCTGTTTGTTCAGTTGATCCTGGGCAGTGGTAGAGGAGACAGGACACAGAAGTCAAGGGACAGTTTAGGGCTTACCTTGAGTGAAAGCCATCCCTCTGGGCTTGCTGTGGTCCTGCGCTGCCTCCCCTGCCTGAAGACCCCCAGATCAGCATTGGTTTGCGGTCCGCGCACCAGAAGAAAGCGATCGGCAGTTTATCGCGGTTTTGGGCTTGTAAGCCCTTCGTTTATTTATTTTTGGCCCCCTGAGTATTTTGTGTTTAATTCTTGGTCCCACGTCGGCTGCAGAGAAGCGTCCCATCGCCGAGTCCCTGTCAGCCATCTGAGGCCCCCCTTGCCGTCCTCCCAACTGCCTGTCCATTTTCCCTCCCACTGCCAGCATCCCTCCCTATAGCCCAGCAGCTTCAGAAGACCGCAGAGCGGTGAGTCGGCGGAAGCACAAGAAGAGTGCTGACCGCCTGTTGAAGGGAGACTTGTTTGTGGTGAAAGCTGCAGTAGGCGCATAGAAAGGTGGCCGAGCACCGTAGGGGCATCGGGTGGCTAGGACCCTTCATTTAATATTCAGGAGGGGAGGCGGGGCTAGCGACGCCCACAAGGAGGGGCTGTCCATTGAGGCCTTTATAGCGGCCTATTGAATATTCAATTGGGGCGGATCTCAGGCGGGATTTTGGCTGCTGAGTGACAGCAGGCTCAGGGATCCTGCAGATTTAAAGGGGCACGCAGATTTAAAGGGGCAATCCAGGCCCAGTATTAAGAGGGGCACCAGGCCCAGTATTGAGAGGGACACCAGGCCCAGTATTTAGAGGGGCACCAGGCCCAGTATTAAGCGGGGCACCAGGCCCAGTATTACGAGGGGCACCAGGCCCAATTTGAAGAGGGGCACCAGGCCCAGTATTAAGTGGGACACCAGGTCTAATATTACGAGGGGCGCCACGCCCAATGTAAAGTGGGGCACCAGGCCCAATCTAAAGTGGGGCACCAGGCCCAAGATAGCGTAGGGCGTCAGGCACGAAGTAAAAGTAGGGCATTAGGCCTGAGGTAAAGCTTGGTATAAAAGGGAGGCCCCGGCCTAGCAGAATAGGGCAAGCCAGCCTAGTGGTACTATAGGGAGGTCCCGGCCTAGCGGAATAGGGCAAGCCAGCCTAGTGGTACTATAGGGAGGCCCCAGCCTAGCGGAATAGGGCAAGCCAGCCTAGTGGTACTATAGGGAGGTCCTGGCCTAGCGGAATAGGGCAAGCCAGTCTAGTGGTACTAAAGGGAGGCCCAGGCCTTGCAGAATAGGACAAACTAGCCTAGTGGTACTAAAGGATTCCTTAGCCATGACGTACAGAAAGAGATCCTATTCCAGAAGACCCTACATTTAGAAACAGGGGTTCATTTAAGAGTGTTCGATTTGCCTATACTGTGAAACTACTGTAATTACTGTACTGCTTATGCTGAACTATTGCCCTAAGTACCTGGACTATTGTCCTAAGTACCTGAACTATTGTCCTAAGTACCTGAACTATTGCTCTAAGTACCTGAACTATTGTCCTAAGTACCTGAACTGTTGCTCTAAGTACCTGAACTATTGCTCTAAGTACCTGAACTATTGTCCTAAGTACCTGAACTATTGCTCTAAGCACCTGGACATTGTCCCTCATCAGTAAGAGTTACTCCTGAAGTTATAATTTGCCCTCCTCCGGCAACTTATTCTATCATTCCACAGTTCTTTGGGCATTTTTCAGTTATATGTTTACTATTGTATGAAGACAGTCTCACTCTTCTACCACACTGCAGTCTCATAGTGTGGTCTGTAACACCACGTACTCAGAATCAGTCTCTACTCAGAAGAAGACGTCCTCTCAGCATTCTTCACTCCTGGGAGATCCTTCATCAGCTCATCACGTCCGTTTGTGTCGTCCGCCGAAGTCGAGTCTGTCACCAGTCGTACAAGTCGTACCCGCCATTTTCTTGTTTTCACAGCTTGAAAGTTCGTCAGGCTATAATTCCCCTCCTCTGTGCCCATCTTCACTGGGGTTTCTATGCCTCACTAAAAATATCCTCCCACTCCCTTGTTGATTCCCTCTGTACCATCACTTCTCGTTCCTCTGCTGGTGAACTAATCTTGTGAAGGGAATTCAGTGTCAATTGGCTCTCCCTGACCTCTAGGCCAATAATCCACAAGGCTGAGTCCCTAAATCTCATGCAGATTATTTCATTTATTTATTGATAGTTAGGATTACAAATACCTTTGAACCAGAGGTTCTTTCACAAAGATTCTGCGTCATTCAGACAAGGACAAACAAATAATATATGTGGCAAAAATTCAACAAGAACAGGAAATGAAAAGTACAATTGTTGCAACAAGAGAAAGCGGGCTTGAGATACAAAGAGGTGAGAGACTGCAGCCAGTGAAGTGACTTTGTCAAATAAGAGCTTAGTGAAGAGTAGTTAGGCTAGGTGACCCCAAAGTAGGAGAGAGGGTGCTGGCCCCGAAAGACTTGTTCAGTGCTTATAATTTGTTCAGAGCTTTATTTAAGTGCCCAATTTTCCATTTACTCTTTATAAAACTTGGCCACTAGAGGCTTCAGGATTTCTTCCCTTTTTGTTCCCCCTTTTGCCTATCAATTATTTTCAGCCCCGCGGCTGAAACTTTCTATTAGCGCATTCTCAGCCCTTCTGATGAAACGTTCTATTATTCTAAAATAAGTAAGCACACCCAGAGTTTTCCTTTCCTTCACGCAACTTGTTTGTCTTCTGACATCTTCCCAATTCATACTGCCAGAATGTCCTCTATGCATCTTCTCCTCATTATGCTATCCTTTAGCTCACTCCTCTCTTTCACCCCCAGCCCTCCACTAATTGCCTCCTCCTTAGGTCCTCTGCCAGCTGACAAAATGTTTTTAACACTAAAGCACTGTCATCTTGCATCAATGCCATTAATTCTGCTCCCAAATAATCCCCTTTGGGACACAACCACAACTTCCCTGGCGGTGCAACTGACTTCCAAGTGCTCTCGTTCATCTCAGGCATTGCTGCTTCCTTACACAGTGTATCCTTCCTGTTTCACCAGCGTCAGTATCCAGATGCCTTGCTCACACTCCTTATTTATTTATTTATTTAAAGTTTCAGAAATACAACCTTTGAGTCAGAGACTCCTTTACAAAGGCTCCACGTCTGGGCAGACAAACAGGTTATGCAAGAGAACAACATGTTATGCAGGCATATTCACTATACTAAATTCAAATTATTATGTAGCTGGCTCAAGACTCTGATCTTCTTACTTCTGATCTGTGCCGGAAATATTGAATTAAATCCTGGCCCTCAAATGTTGGTAGCCTCGCCCTCTGACTTTGCAGCCATAAATGGTCTGAAGTGCCTGCATCTAAATGTGTATAGTCTTCTAAAAAATACAGACATTGTCTATGCCTAGGTTTCCCATACAAAACCAGATATCCTTGTTCTAACAGAGACATGGCTAAAAAGCTCAGTCCCAGACACAGAGATTTCGCTCCCATCCAATAACATTTACCGCAATGATAGGCATTCCAGGGGTGGGGGTGTAGCCATTTACATCAAAGTCTAATTCATAGTGTCAGACACCATTGCTGTTGCCACACCTAAGGAATTTGAGTCACTGGCACTAAACTTAATAATCTTACCAATTGAGACACTATCTGTGGTAGGTTGCTACAGGCCACCTTCAGGTGGCATGGAGTTCCTAAATTACTTGCGTAAATTGACAGACGCGAAACAAAAATTAAATCATCATCCTTGGTGACCTAAATCTTGATTGGTTAAACACCAACACCAAAGTAAACAAATCAGAGATTTTTGCGACAAATCAGGTTTCACCCAACTAATATCAGATGTTACTCGCCCTAACCCCAAAAATTCCACAAATGGTTCGTTGCTCAACCTAATCCTTACCAATAAATCCCCACAACATAGAAACATAGAACCATAGACTTTGACGGAAGATAAGGACTGCTTGGCCCATCTAGTCTGCCTATTTCCCTACCTACGGATAAGCTGAAGATCCTATTTAACCAACAGCCTATTTCTTCCTAACCCCCCACAAAAATTGCCTTATGTCTGTCCGATGCGTTCTTGAATTCTCCCACAGTTTTAGACCCCACAACCTCCTCAGGAAGGCTGTTCTATGCGCTCACCACCCTCTCTGTGAAAAAATACTTCCTCACATTGCCCCTGAGCCGTCCCACCTCTATCTTCAAATTGTGTCCACTTGTTCTTGCACAACTGTTTTTCTGAAAGATGCTACCCTCTTGGACTTTGTTGATTCCACTGAGGTACTTAACAGTTTCTATCATGTCCCCCCCCTTTCCTCAAGGGTATACATATTAAGCTCCTTTAGTCTCTCCTCGTATGGCTTCCCTTGCAGACCCTGCACCATTTTAGTAGCCCTCCTCTGGACTACCTCCATCCTGTCTATGTCCTTGCGGAGATGGGGTCTCCAGAACTGGATGCAGTACTCCAGATGGGGTCTCACCAACTGTCTGTACAGAGGGATAACAACTTCCTGTTTTCTACTGGTGATGCCTCTGCCTATACAACCCTGTATCCCTCCAGCCCTCCTTACTGCCGTCTCATATTGCTTGCTTACCTTGAGGTCATCTTATATGATTACCCCCAAATCCCTTTCCATTTCTGTTGTTGTTACTATCTCCCCCCCATTGTGTAATCTTCCCCTGGGTTTTTGTTTCCCAGATGCATTATTTTGCACTTCTTTGCACCGGATCCAAGCTGCCATACTTCTGACCATTCCTCCAACCTTGCCAAGTCCCTTCTCATCCTTTCCATGCCTCCTTGTGTATCAACCCTATTGCAGATCTTTGTGTCATCTGCAAAGAGGCATACTTTTCCATCCAGTCCCTCTGCAATGTCATTTATAAAGACATTAAAAAGGACTGGACCCAGTACTGAACCCTGTGGTACCCCACTAGTAACTCCTCTTTCTTCAGAGTAGACTCCATTTACAATTACCTTTTGTGTCCTGTTGTCCAGCCAATGTTTTACCCAGGCTACCACCCTGGGGCCCACTCCAAGGCTGGTTAATTTTACTATTAACCTTTTGTATGGGACTGTGTCGACTACCTTGCTAAAGTCTAGGTAGGCCATGTCCACAGACCCTCCCTGGTCTACTACTTTGGTCACCCAGTCAAAGAAATCAGTTAGCTATGGCTGGCATGACTTTCCTGCTGTGAACCCATGCTGCCTTGGGTCCTGTGCCCCACTGGCCTCTAGGTACTCAACAGTTCTTTCCTTCAGAAGTGATTCCATCACTTTCCCTACCACAGAGGTCAAACTGACAGGTCTGTAGTTTCCTGCCTCTGTCTTGGTCCCACTTTTGTGAAGGGGTATTACATCCACCTTCCTCCAGACCTCAGGTACCACACCATCCTCCCACGATTTGTTAAAAACGGTAGTCAGTGGTGTCACTAGTTCTCTCTGTAATTCTTTTAGAATTCTGGGGTGAATTCCATCAGGCCCCATTGCTTTGTCTGTCTTCAGTTTTAGGAGTTCTTTCAGAACCCTTTCTTCTGTGAAAGGACTGGGATCGACAGCCCTATCCAGAGTGCTTCTGTTAATTGGATTAGGCACCTCCCCCTCCTCCTCTTTTGTGAATACTTATTTATTTATTTATTGAGTTCTAGGATTGCAGATACCTTTGAGCCAAAGGCTCTTTTACAAAGGTTCCACGTCAGTTTGAAAACAGTGCAACAAATTGAGGCAGTGCAAGATAATACAGAGATACAGCAATCTGAAGTTAGAATACACAGGATAATGTTGTTTACATCAATGAATGGGGAAGA
Source organism: Neoceratodus forsteri (assembly GCA_016271365.2). Classification (NCBI taxonomy): domain Eukaryota; kingdom Metazoa; phylum Chordata; order Ceratodontiformes; family Ceratodontidae; genus Neoceratodus; species Neoceratodus forsteri. Next base: position 331,970,172 of record CM057452.1, on the reverse strand, counting down.
GGCAAACAATATTGGTATACATTGGTCAAGGGCAAAAATGGTCGGGTTTGCTACATCATACATGGTTATGCAAGTTGAACAGCAGATACACAAGTAAAGGGAGGTGTACACTGGATAAAGTCATTGGTAAACACAGGTCTAGGGCAAAAAAATGGGGGATGCTACAACATTACAAGACAAGGGTAGGACACGGGGAGAATATGAGCTGCCAGGGGCATTGTTGCAGAAACCTGCGAAGTGCAGGGGGGATGGTAAGGGGGGAGGTAGGGGGTTGGGGGACGAGGGGAGGAGGAAGTCAGGGATAGGGGTGGTAAAGTGCTAGGTTGGGCAGCTAGGCAGTATTGAGAGAGTAGCACAGGGTGCTAGTTAGATGTGGCAGTCACAGGTACTGGATGCAGAGAGCAAGTGGTGGAGCTTGGATTTGAAAGGGCCAAGCAGGATGACGGAGGAGATTTCATTGTTGAGATTATTTTACCAGTTTGGTGCTTTGAAGGCAAACGAGTGTTGACCCATAGATGTTCTGCTGCGTGGGGTCAGCAGGAGTTGAAAATCAGATCCCCTTGTGTGGCGGGGGGTTACTATATGGACTGAGGAGGGCTAGGACGCCCGGTGGGCAAGACCCAAGGTTATCTTCTTGGCCATGATGCAGGTTTGGTATTTTATACAGTTTGATAGTTGTAGCCAACCAGGTTGGGCGTAGAGGTCGCTGGTGTGGGTTAGGCAGTGGGTGCCAGTTAGAAGATGACAGGCTTTGTTTAGGGCAGTTGAGATGCGCCTGAGGGCTGTTGAGGTGGCAGAGCCATAAATAATAAGGTCATAATAGATAAAAAAGACTACAGAGCTTTGGACAGCGAATCTTAGAGCTTCAGGGGTAAGGTGCACCCTATATCTATAGAGGAGGCCTAGACGCAGGTTAGCCTCCTTGGCTACGTAGTCAATGTGGGCTCCATAGGCCTGGTTTTTGTCCAGAGTAATCCCCAGGTATTTAAAGGAGTGAACCTCTTCAATGGTTACTCCACGGTGGTTTGTAATGGTTAGTGGATGTTGCCTGTTCCTATTGTGAGAGTTACAGAAGAGCATAGATTTGTTTTTTTTTGTAGTTAAGGATGAGTTTGTGTTTGCTGAACCAGTTCTTCATGGAGGTGAAGCCAAGTTGGAGTTTGTTCTGTATGGATAGCGGGTCCTTTTGGGTGGCAAGGATAACGGCATCATCAGCATAGAGAATGAGACGTTCTGGGCATGATTGGGAGAGGTTATTTAAAAACAGACTAAATAAAGGGGCCCCAGAATGGAACCCTGGGGGACTCCAGAGTGGACATGTCATGCTTCAGAGAGGACACCTGCAATTTTCACTCTTTGCAATCTGTTTTCCAGGTAACTTTTGAACCAGGCAGAGGAGTCAAGGGAGAGCCCTGCATTTGTTAGTTGTTCAAGGAGTAGGCAGTGGTGAATGGTATCAAAGGCCTTGGTTAGGCCTATAAAGACTGACTTGGTTAGATGTTCATTATCCAGTGCACTGTGGATGGCTCCGGTGAATTCCAAGAGTGCTGTTGAGGTGCTGTGTCCTTTCCTGAAGCCATGTTGTTGTGAGCATAAGATATTGTGTTTATCCAGGTAATCAGTGAGCTGGTCAGTAACTATGCGCTCGATGGCCTTGGATAGTGGCGGCAGAATGGAGATTGGTCGGTAGTTACCAGGGTTGATCAGGTCACCTGATTTGTGGACTGGAGTAATGGTGGCAGATTTCCATTTGTCTGGGAAGTGGCTGAGGCTGAGGGAGAGATTGAAGATCTTGGTAAGAGGACTAGACTCATCCGTGAGTAGCATAGTAGGGGTGCTTTTTGGCTGTTTTCCAGATATTTCTTTAATATTTTTCCAGAATGCTTTCCCATTTCTCCATGTGTTGGTGAGCGCTTCTTTGTAATAGGTGCTTTTGTGAAGCCGGATTGATCGGGTACAGGCATTATGGGCACGTTTGTAGTTCTGAATGTTGGTCTGCGTGCCGGACTCTTGAGCCAGGAGCCAGAGGTGGTCCCTTGCTTTTAGTTTTGTGATTAGATCGGCAGTTAGCTAAGGATTGGAGAGGGTTTTAACTTTACGCTTTTTTAAGGGGGCGTACGAGTCACAGGCTGCACTGAAGGTGTAGATGAAGAAATCGAGGGCTGAGTTCACATCAGTTGCATTGTAAATGGGAGACCGGTCTTTTTGCTTGAGGAGAAATTTTAGTAGTTTCAGTTTTCCTCAGGGAATGGTTCTGCTGGTGGTGATGGATGGTGGTGGTTTGCAGAATTTGTTGGACCATTCACAGATGACAGGGGAGTGGTCACTATGAGAATCAGGGAGAACAGAGATATTGGAGATCTGTGTGGGGTGGCTGGTTAGGACCCAGTCCAGGTGAGAGGCGGTGCCTGTTTTGTAGTTGTGGTGGGTTGGGGTGGTGACCAGTTGCGTGAGATTTACAGACGCGAGGGCATCCTTGTAGTTCCCTGTATCGGGGTGAGCCAGTTAATGTTGAAGTCGTAAAGTAAGATTAGCTTAGATCCCGGGTGTTGTGTACGTGCAAAGACCAGAGTGGCTTGAGACCTTTTAATTGTTCTTTTGGTGGGATGTATACTGCAGCAACAGTGATGGCTTTTCCATGGGCTCCTAAGATGATGCGAATGGGGAGGATCTGGGCAGATGTGTCCGTTTGAGGGGTTTGAGCAGAAGTATTCATTAAGTATCCCTGCTTTTTCACTGTCCCTCCCTGCCTACCCACCGTCCATTCTATTCAACCTCACTATCTCTCCCTTTGTCTTTCTATGCTCACTGATGTACCTATAAAAGGTTTTATCCCCTTTCTTAACCAACTTGGCTATCTTTTCCTCAGTTTGGGCCTTTGCTATTCTGACTACCCTCCTTACTTCCTTCTGCTTTAACTGGTACAGTTCTCTGTCCTGCTTCTTCTGTGTTTCCTTATACTTCCTAAATGCTATTTTTTTCTCCCTAACCTTCACCGACACCTGTTTTGAGAACCATAGTGGCTTTTTCTTTTGTTCTGATTTATTTGCTTCACACAAAGGCTTGTTGCCTCTGCGATGGCAGTTTTGATGTTTCCCCAATGTTGCTCCACCCCTCCTTCAAGCCTATGTGCTAGTGCTTTTCTAAGACAAGTTCACCCACATGGCAGTCATTCACAATGTTGCCAGCGATCACTGCACTGTTGGGCTGCATTAGAGGCCTGGCTTCAGCCAAGTCAAAGAGCAGGTTTATTTGGAAAAGGTGCTTCTGCAAATTCAGTTTATCTGACTACTTAGCCAGCCTCAGAGGTGTAAACTGGACAGACTTCTACCTGGCTTCAAATGTCAATGATGCAGCCTCCCTTTTCAATGACACCCTAAGTGGTCTCATCAACCGGTATGCCATGATGAAAAAATGTAGAACTCAGAAGTATTCTTGCCCATGTTTCATGGCTGAGCTAAAGTCTGCACTAAACAAAAGGGACCATCTTTGGTCCATGGCCAGGCGGACCAAACTCCCTTCAGACTGGGCAGTATTCAAAGCTAGCCGGAATGAGTGTACCAAACTGGTCAGGGCCGCCAAAGCAAACTGTTACCTCTCAGCATTTGAATCTGCCAAGGCTAATCCCAGCATGTTTTAGGGTATAGTAAAATCAGCAGAGGGGATCAAACAGGCACCCACACTTCCCAACAAGATCACCTACGAGGGTAAAACACTATCCGATAAGTCAGACATCCTAAATTCTTTCAACATATATTTCTCTACTGCAGGGCTAGCTTCTGACTCCTCCAAAGCTGCACCCTAAACCCCAGCCTGCCTACACAGTACCCTATACCTACCGACAATATCTTCACCTTTGCCGCATTCAAATTTAAACAAGTAGAAGATCTTCTACTTTTTTCTTTATTTTATACTTGTTAGCATGATGAGCATAACTGCCCGTTTTCATATGCGACAAGTTTACAAACATACCCAAAAATTACATACACACTGTAAATACAATAAATCATAAATAATTACATAAATGCAAACAACATCATAAAATACAAACAGTCTAATTCGTGAAAACAATTGCATTTATCATTATTCAAAAGCCAACTCTGTAACATCCTTTTAAAACTGTAAAGTGGTGAGTGTTTTGTTAAGTGGCAGGGGAGTGAATTAAAATGAATTGGGGCACTATACAAAAGCGACCTTTGACCCACAGATGTTTTGAACATTTCATCTAGATGTAAATAAAGGTGCCGGAACTGATGGGCTAGGATCTTATTTCCTTAAATCTGGGTTCCAGTACCTAACTGCACCTATCCTGCACCTGTTCAGTTAGTCCATTAGTTCATGTATCATACCAGAAATCTGGAAAATTACACATATGCTACCTTTATTCAAATCAGGGGACCCTATGGACCTGAGCAACTACCGTCCAATTTCCCTCCTACCCCTACTCCAAACTCCTTGAGAAGCTAGTTAATACACAAGTAAGATATTACCTCGATAGGACAAACTTAATAAACCCGACCCAATCTGTCTTCAGACCTGCGCACAGCACCACCACTGCCCTTGCATTAGTTACAAACAATTGGCTCCTTGCCATGAACAAGAAATAGATCACAGGGGCTGTATTCCTGGATTTTAGTAAAGCTTTTGACACAGTTGATCATGCTTTACTTCTTGACTCACTAAATTGTCATGGCATCACCGGACCCACACTGAGTTGGTTCACCAGCTATCTGTCGGGAAGACGGCAACGGATCAAGGTGGAGGGTATACTCTCCCCACTCCCTCCCCCTTACAGTACCAGTAAGGCCCAATCCTTGACCTCTTCTGTTCATGATTTACATAAGCTTCTTCGGGGCCAATGTCAGCAAAGTTAAGTTACATATATTCGCAGATGACACAGTCCTCTATATCTCCAGACCCTCAGTGAGCGAAGTATGTGCTGAGATTCAGGCTGAATTTGACCTCCTCCAACAAAATCTTTTATGGTCAGGGTAGTAGACCAGGGAGGGGTTGTGGACATGACCTACCTAGACTTTAGCAAGGCATTTGACACAGTCCCACACAAAAGATTAATAAACAAATTAGCCAGCCTGGGAGTGGGTCCCAGGGTGGTGACCTGGGTAAAACACTGGCTGGACAACAGGACACAGCAAGTAATAGTAAATAGAGTCCACAGTGAAGAAAGGAGGGTTACTAGTGGGGTACCCCAGGGTTCAGTACTGGGGCTGGTCCTTTTTAATGTCTTTATAAGTGACATTACAGAGGGACTAGAAGGGAAAGTATGTCTCTTTGCAGAATACACAAAGATCTGCAACAGGGTTGATACGCAAGGTGGGGTGGAAAGGATGAAAAGGGACTTGTCAAGGTTGGAGGAATGGTCAAATGTATGTCAGCTTGGAGTCAACGCAAATGTAACCCCTAGGTGGCGCTATCCCAAGGGCTACTACCCCTGCCTGCTTGGCTAGTGGCAGGTTGGGGGGCCTAGGTTTGGTGACGGGTGCTTCCACCCAAAGGTCAGGGTTGGTTTGGGTTACACTAACCAGGCCACAGCCCTCTGGGACACTGTGACTCCCCTTATCTCCCACTAGTGGCCCACACAGCACGCAGAAGTAACATTCCCAATACCCCAGATATGCAAACCACATACACTTGTACTTGGCACCTACCCCCAGGACTGGTTCCTGCAGCTTGGCTCTGTGGACCCCCTGTAAAACAAGGTCATGCAGTACAACAGCAACAATGAAATACCTTAAACATAAACTGACACCACAGTCAATGTAAATTGCAGAAAAAACATATCTGATTTATTCTGGGGGACAGTAACAAGGAAGGGGAAAAATCAGGTTAATTGGCTTAAAACACATTGATAATCACACTGCAGTGCATGCACTTAGAGTCCCATATAGTCACACTCTCTGTGTACCCAGGATGTATAAAGGGGCTAGCCAGGTCTGTTGCAGCTGGTTGGGGCCCTGTGATGGAAAAAGAACATGCACACACACAATATGCAATCCGGAGCCGGATGGCTTAGTTCGTGAAAAGAAAACACAAAGCAATCAGATGGCACACTTTGATTTAACAAATGTTGCAGGGAGCTACCCTGGCAATTACTCACGGTACCCAGGCTGAACACAGAAGGGCTGATAGATGATCTCTCTGGATTGCCAGAGGCAGCAGGACCCACATGAGTTGCTTTGAGGGTGTTCTTGTTCAAGTAAGGTGTAAGGGGCTGGCCCCTTATCAATGGATCTTTTCTCTGTACAGCAGGGTGGTGAGACAAGACCCTCGTGGCAGGGCCTATGTGCACCAGGCAGCTCGGATTCAGTCCGATTCTTGCTGGGAAAACAACTTCCAGCACTAGCACACAGTCTACAGCAAATGGAGAATTCAGATTGCGATCCCCTTCCAGCACTTAGCACATTCATATGTAAATAGAATTTTACTGTAGCAGGCAACGACTCCTTAGTCCCGATCGCAAGAATCACTGCTAAACCTGGGGGCACTATGGCACTGCTAGAACTACGCAGCAAACGGCCACTCGCACACTCAGAGCTCCTTATCTCTCCAGCTCCCAACTTGAATCTGGCTTGCCAGAGACAGCTCAGGGGCTTTCACACAGATCCAAAGAGTTTGGTTGGTCAGTTCAGTTGTCAGTCACAGCAGGGCTCCCTCTATAGGTGCAAAAAGGCGCCAACAGTCCAGAAACTACAATCCCCAGAGTCTCACTCCACACAGCCCCGTTTCAGCAGGCTCCATTTGAGAGTCCCAAGTACTGATTGGCCCCACTCGGCAGTCCAGGACCAAAATGGTGTAGCTAAACAGAAACAGTCCTGGCTGCAAGAAAAGCAGGTTAGAACAAACTACATTTTTACTACTATATAAATGATCTACCAGGAATCTGTTGCATCTTTCATAAGGGCTCACTCTGCACATTTAGCAATGGCAGAAACGGAGGGATTAGACAGCAGCCCGGGCGGGACTTGGGCATAGAAACGCACAGTTCCCCCATTCAAACTAATTATGACTGCAGGCTGGCAGCCCTTAAAGAGACAGTACGCGGATACTCCAAAGGCACTCACTGCAATAACATTTAAACAGCTTTAACGCCGAACACCATCCAGACTGTGAGAAACCAGGCAAGCTCTGGGAAGGCTTTTGGGAACCCCATTTGTAGGGGGGATTACACCAAGAAGTGCAAAGTAATGCACCTGGGGAAAAAAACCCAGGGGAAGAGTACACAATGGGGGGTGAGATACTAACAACAACAAAAATGGAAAGAGACATGGGGATAGTCATATCAGATGACCTAAAGGTGGGCCAGCAATGTGACAAGGCAGTAAGGAGGGCTGGGGGGATACTGGGATGCATAGGGAGAGGTACCACCAGTAGAAAACAGGAAGTTGTTGGCCCTCTGTACAGACAGTTGGTAAGACCACATCTGGAGTACTGCATGCAGTTCTGGAGACCCCATCTCCACAAAGACATAGACAGGGTGGAGACTGTCCAGAGGGGGGCAATCAAAATGGTGCAGGGTCTGCACCAGAAGACATATGAAGAAAGACTAAAGGAGCTTAAGATGTATAGCCTCGAGGAAAGGAGGGAGAGGTGGGACATGACAGAAACTTTCAAATACCTCAAGGGAATCAACAAAGTCCAAGAGGGTAGCATCTTTCAGAAAAAGAGATGTGCAAGAACAAGGGCACAATTTGAAGATAGAGGGGGGATGGCTCAGAGGTAATGTGAGGAAGTATTTCTTCACAGAGAGGGTTGTGGATGCATGAAACAGCCTTCCTGAGGAGGTCGTAGAGTCAAAAACAGTGGAGGAATTCAAGAATGCATGGGACAGACATAAGGCAGTTCTAGTGGGGGGTAGGAGGAAGTAGGCTGTTGGTTAACTAGGATCTGCAGCTTATCCGTTAAATGGGCAGACTAAGTGGGCCATTTGGTCCTTGCCTGCCATCAAATTCTATGTTTCTAAACTTCTACTAAACCCTAAGAAAACTAAGGTCATGTACTTCCTCTCCAACCATCTGACCGCAGTCCCAAAAGCTCTCTCCTCTTTGCCACCCATCAAAACCCTCCTTGGTGACAGCCTTGAAGTTGTCAACAAATTTAAATACCTCAGCTGTGAATTAGACCACCATCTAACATTCTGAGCCCATATTACTTCACTCGCAAAAAAACGAAGGCAGAGACTCTGTTTCTTTTTTAGGAATAAATCTCTTTTTTTCAACAGAAGCTACAGTAAGTTGAGATTGGTACAGACCATGTTCATCCCGCTCCTTGATTATGCCGACGTAATCTATTGATGTTTCTCAGACTCCCTGATTCAACAACTCGATGTACTCTACCATAGGTTGATACGATTCATCACTAATGCCCACCGTTGAACGCATCACTGTGATTTATACGTCACCCTAGGCTGGACTTCCCTGTCCACAAGATGGCTCATCCTCTCACTCACATGGCTCTACAAAGCCCTCCAGTTAAAACTCCCCTCCTACATATCCGGCCTTTTTCAACGATCTACCTGCCACTATCTGCTACGGAGCAGCTCACACATTTTGCTGGATGTTCCACACACCTGCTCCCACCTTGGCCAACTAGCTATATCCAGAGCTCTTCCAGTTGCTTGGAATAAAGCACAAGCTGCCCTCAAACTTCAAAATCTTGTATCACTAAATATTTTTTAAAACCTTGTCAACAGTAAATTGTACGACTCCTGTGCGTGCCAATCTCAAAAATTATTTTGTCATATACTTATCCTCCTAATTGTGTCACTATCACACCGTCTTCTCATTAGAGATGGCAATAGCATCAACTTACTACAAAGAGGATAAGTACGCACCCCATACTCATGCCTTCTGCCTATCCTTCTGTCTATCCCCTCTGTCGCGTCACCTATCTTCATGTCTATCTCATGACCAAACTCCTACCTGAACATACCTATCTCCCTTGCCTGCTCTGGTTGTAAAAGCTCCCATTATTCAGATTAAGGCACTTACCTCTGAAAGTCTAGTATTTATACCTTTGCACTTGTAGCTGACCTCATAAAGATTAATGTGACTGTTTCAATTGTATAAATAACATAAACAAAAATATATATATATAGTATTTATTTTTCTCTATTGTTCATCCATGTATCTAACCTGTTCTATTGTGTTAACTATTGTAAAATATTATTTCTGTATTTGTACCATTTGCTAGTTGTATATCTTTTACCAAATTATCTGTTCAGGACCTCCTTGTAAATAAGAGTGCTCAATGTAGTTATTCCTGCTAATAAACTTGAACAGAACTTGAACTTTTCAAGGTGGTTTCTGTTGCAGCTCCATAAATCACTAAGCCATAGTCAATTATGGATAGGATATAACTAGTTACAACTAAGCTTAGAGCCTCGGGGGCCAGGCAGTGACGGTGACAATAGCGGAGTCCAATCCTGGTGTTTACTACCTTGGAAATTTGGTTAATATGAAGGGTGTAAAGTGTAACACCGAGGTATTTGAATTTGTAAACTTGTTCGAGAGGATGATTTTGTTTGTTCAGAATAGTTAGCGCTGCTAATTTATGCTTGTTTTGGAGGTTGGAGAAAAGCATCACCATTGTTTTTTTGTAATTCATGGGTAATTTGTGCTGAGCAAACCAGGTTTCCACTGATGCAAAGTTGGCTTGTAGGTTTCTTTAGGGGGGAGTAGGTCAGTGTGGCTTGAGAATAGGACAGTGTCATCCGCATAAAGGACAATGTTGTTACAGGCTTTGGGAAGGTTATTGAGAAATAGACTGAACAGCAGGGGTCCCAGGATGGATCCTTGGGGGACCCCTGAGTACACTGGGAGGCTACAGGAGAGGGTTTCACTGATTTTAACTTCTTGTGTTCTACCTTCTAGGTAGCTCTAGAATCAACAGGTGATTTTACTAGAGAGGCCAAGAGAAGGGAGGGAGTGCAGCAGGAGGGAGTGGTTAACTGTGTCAAAGTCCTTGATAAGGTCTATGTATATTGAACTTACTATCAAGAAATGGAAAGCAATGAGTACCAATGCCCATAGTCTGAGTAACAAGCTTCCTGAATTAGTGGCCTTGATGGAGGAGGAACATCTGGATATCGTGGCAGTCACAGAAACATGGTACACACAAAACCATGACTGGGACATAAACATACCAGGATACACTATCTACAGGAGGGACAGGGAGGGTAAAAGAGGAGGAGGAGTAGCTCTTTACATAAGGGAAGGAATCAAAGCAACAGAACAAAAGGAAAACAGGGAGGAGAAGAAGCACTGTGGGTAAATTTGGAGACCGCAATGGCACCACAATCCGCACAGGGTTGTGACAGACCTTCTCAGGGGAGGAAATGGACATGGAAATGATAGAAAGTATACTTAGAATGGCAGAAAGGGGAGATATTGCTGATGGGTGATCTGAATATGCCAGATGTTAACTGGAGTGTAGTTGCAGCAGCCACTTCGAAGAGTGGGGTTATTCTAGATGCCCTACAGGGGCAAGCCTTAGACAACTAGTATTGGAGCCCACTTGAGAGGGAGCAATCTTAGACCTGGTTCTCTCAAATGGAGATGAAGAGAGGATCACAGACGTAGAAGTGGGTAGCCATCTGGGAACTAGCGACCATCGAACAGTATGGTTCACAATAAACACAGCAATAGAGTCAAGCCATACAAAGGCAAAAGCACTGGACTTTAGGAAGGCTGTCTTTGCCAAAATGGGTGAGTGCCTAAGGAATGCACTAGCAAATGGGCAGGAAGGAGGGTGGAAGAACAATGGGGAATAATAAAACTGCCATCACAGAGGTAACAAGCCTTTGTGTGAAGCAAATGAACAAACGAACGATGTAAGAAACCACTATGGTTCTCAAAGGAAGTAGCAGTGAAGGTTCAAGAGAAAAGAAAGCATTCAGGAAGTACAAGGAATCACAGAAGGAGCAAGACAGAGAACTGTCAGTTAAAGCAAAAGGAAGCTGGGAAGGCAGTCAGAACAGCAAAGGCCCAAACCGAGGAAAAGATAGCCAACTCAGTTAAGAAGGGGATAAAACCTTTATAAGTACATCAGGAGCCGAAGGAAGACCAAGGGAGGGATAGTGAGGCTTAATAAAGGGAGGGAGGGTGGGCAGAGGGTGACTATGAAAATGGAGAGATACTAAACAAATATGTTTGCTCAGTATTTACAAAGGAAGAGGGGAGGTACCTAAAACAAACAGTAGAAACACTCTGGATACAGAAGTTGATACCAGCCCATTTACAGAAGAAAGGGTTCTGGAAAGAACTCTTAAAACTGAAGGTGGACAAAGCAATGGGGCTGATGGGATTCATCCCAGAATTCTAAGAACTAAGGGTAGAACTAGTGACACCACTGACTACCCTCTTCAACAAATCATGGGAAGATGGGGTGGTACCCGAGGACTGGAGGAGGGCAGATGTATTCCCTTCACAAAAGTGGGAGCAAGGCAGAAGCAGGAAACTACAGACCTGTTAGTTTAACCTCAGTGGTAGGGAAAATGATGGAATCACTTGAAGGAAAGAATTGTCGAGTATCTAGAGGCTAGAGGGCACAGGACCCAAGGCAACATGGATTCACAGCGGAAGGTCATGCTAGACAAATCTGATAGATTTCTTTGACTGGGTGACCAAAGTAGTAGATCGAGGAGGGCTGTGATGGCCTACCTAGACTTTAGCAAGGCATTTGACACAGTCCCACATAAAGATTAATATACTAGTTAGCCAGCCTGGGAGTGGGTCCCAAGATGACAGCCTGGGTAAAGAATTGGCTGGAGAATAGGACACAGAGAGTAATAGTAAATGGAGTCCACTCTGAAGAAAGGAGGGTTACTAGTGGGGTACCGCAGGGTTCAGTATTAGACTGTCCTCTTCAATGTCTTTATAAGCTACATTGCAGAGGAACTGAAGGAAAAGTATGTCTCTTTGCAGATGACACAAAGATCTGCAACAGAGTTGATGCACAAGGTGGGGTGGAAAGGATGAGAAGGGACTTGGCAAGGTTAGAGGAATGGTCAATTGTATGGCAGCTTAGATTCAATGCTAAGAAGTGCAAGGTAATGCACCTAGGAAACAAAAACCCAGGGGAAGAGTACACAATGGGGGGTGAGATACTAACAACAACAAAAATGGAAAGGGACCTGGGGGTAGTCATATCAGATGACCTAAAGGTGGGCAAGCAATGTGAGAGGGCAGCAAGGAGGGCTGGAGTGATACTGGGATGCATAGGGAGAGGCATCACCAGTAGAAAACAGGAAGTTATTATCCCTCTGTACAGACAGCTGGTCAGACCCCATCTGGAGTGCTGCATGCAGTTCTGGAGACCCAATCTCCGCAAAGACATAGACAGGATGGAGGCTGTCCAGAGGAGGGCAACTAAAATGGTGCAGGGTCTGCACCGGAAGACATATGAAGAGAGATTTAAGGAGCTTAATATGTATAGCCTCGAGGAAAGGAGGGAGAGGGCGGACATGATAGAAACTTTCAAGTACCTCAAGGGAATCAACAAAGTCCAAGAGGGTAGCATCTTTCAAAAAAAGAGGTGTGCAAGAACAAGAGGGCACAATTTGAAGATAGAGGGGCAGCTCAGAGGTAATTTAAGGAAGTATTTTTTCACAAAGAGGGTTGTGGATGCATGGAACGGCCTTCCGGAGGAGGTTGTGGAGTCAAAAACAGTGGTGGAATTCAAGCATGCATGGGACAGTCATAAGGCAATTCTAGGGGGTTGGGGTAGAAAGAAGTAGGCTACTGGTTAACTAGGATCTGCAGCTTATCCATTAGGTAGGGAAATGGGCAGACTGGGTGGGCCAAGCGGTCCTTATCTGTCGTCAAATTCTGTGTTTCTATGTGGCCTCTGTCAAGGGTCCTGTGAAAGTAGTCTGTAAATTCTAGAAGGACAGTGGTAGTGCTGTGCCCTTTCCTAAAGCTGTGTTGTGGAGGACATTGAATGTTATCCTTGCCTAGGTATTCGGACAATTGATTGGTGATGATATGTTCAAGGGCTTTAGATTGTGGGGGGGGGGGGGATAGATCTAGGGTGGTAGTTGGAGTATTGTGCCCTGTTCCCACTTTTGTGTACAAGCATGACAATAGCCGCCTTCCATTGTTGGGGGACCTGCTTCCAGGAGAGCGACAGGTTTATGATTTTGGAAAGGGATAACAGGACTACATCAAGTGAAAGGTTTAGCAGTTTGAGATCCAGAGAATCTCTGCTAAACCTGGATTTCCCAAGCACTTTTTTCAGGTATTTTTCAGATTCAGATAGAGTGACTCTTCGGAAGTAGAAAGGGGTGGTCTGGGGTGGGGGTGAGCTTTTCAGCAAAGTCCTTTTTGTCAGGCTCAACAAAGATTCAGGGGAAAGTACTTCACCGAGGTCAGTGAAGTCGGCATTAAAGGTATCTGCTATTTGTAGGGTTTTGTATAATAGACCTATTCACCTCGATCATTGTGGGGGACGTTTTATTGGGCTTCCCGGTGATGTCCTTTATCCTGTCCCAAAAAGCTCTGACTATTACCCCATGAGTTAGTGAGCTCCCTCTTAAAGTGCTCTATTTTGGCTCTATGAATTGCACAGGTACAGGAGTTTCTAGCTGTTTTGTAGTTATGCATGTCGACTGCTTTCCCAGTGGCTAAAGCATGATGCCAAAGATTGTCCCTGTCTCTCATCATACTTAGTAAGGTGGAGGTAATCCACGGGTTTGTTACAAACATATGAAATTGCCAGCGGATACAGGCCATATAGTCTATCTAGTCTGCTCGAGTGTGCAGCACTTCACCCATTAGACTGCAGCTGTCCCCCCATTAACTCTTCCCTCCCCCAACTGCCCCCTGGTATGTATTTTTCACTTGAATGTTTCCCAACCCCTCTTGAAGCACCCCACAGTCTGCACTGATACGAGTGTAATGAAGTCCTTTGTCTTTCTTTTGTGAGGTGGGGCATACGTGTAACAAGCTTTATTGAATTGATCAGTGAAGTATTTAAGCACATGATCAACACTACTAGATGTGTCTATGGGGGACCAGTCGCAATGTGCGAGTTAGGCAAGGAAGTTGTTGAGTTGCTCTTTTTTAAGGACACGTTGGTAGATGATCTTAGCTGTGGGTTTGGGGGCCTTATTTGACCAAAGGCAAGTCACCAGGGAGTGATCACTCATCGAGTCTGGGAGTAGTGTGGTATTTGTGATTCTTTTAGGGTGGGTAGTTAGGATTAGGTCTAGGAGGGAGCTACTACCTGTCCTATAGTTGATTCTAATAGGTGTGTTTACCATCTACATTATGTCCATGGCTGAGATGGCATCCTTGTATGGGTCCGCTTCTGGCGCAAGCCAATTAATGTTAAAGTCACCCAGAATTACTATCTCAAACTGATAAGGAATGTCCTCCAGATAGTCAAGGACCAATTTGAATCCAGAGGATGGTCCCATGGAGGGATGTACACAGATAGTATGGTAAGTGATTTGGCATGTTGGTCGAGGGTTAATTTAACTGCAAGCACCTGCGAGTTACAAACTGGGACCGTTACCGGTAAGGCCTGACCATTCAGGATGTCTTTCAAATATATACTGTAGCTCATCCACTCCATTTTTTTTATTGAGCCAATCTTGCCTAAATAGGGTGTAGCCAGTTAGGGAGATGGCACTATCAGGAACCTTGGGAGTGGGATTATCACTGAACCCACCTGGCTCAACCCCCACTTTCATAACCATTCCCTCCTAGATGGGTTCTGTCCTCCTATCCCCACCATACTGTTGCAGCAGGAATCCTGCCAGAAGCTTTCAGCAACCACGGCATGACATTCTGCATCAGGAAGATCCAGCTTCCACCCTCCTCCCCTAAATACATCTAGGCCAGGTCCCTCCAGTCACTCAACACCTCTGCTTCACTGAGTGACCTTGCTACTGCAGATTGGACAGCCATACCCTCTGGCACTGAGATTGACATTGCCCTTTTCATGTTTCACTCTAAATTAGCCTCCATCTGGTACAAGCATGCCCCACTCAGAAAATCCAGAGTCAAAATTCACCATCAACCATGGATTAACCCTGAAATCATTGATCAATGCAAGTCCCGTGATCTCACCTGGTCACGTTTCAAATTATTTCACTCCCTTCCTGATCTCGTCTCCTGCAGGACTATCAGAACCTCCTGTATGAAGGCTGTCCAGGCTACGAAATTGCAGTATTTCAAAACCAACCTTCAGAACAACCTTAACACCCTCTCAAAGTTCTGGAAGGTAATTCACTCCTTCTTTGATCCTCCCACCCAGTCTGCCTCTCTGGCCTTTCTGGTAAATGGTTCATCAGTGTGCAACCCCTCCTCTGTTACTGTTCATTTCTTTGAGTTCTTCACCACTTGTGTTCTCCTTTCCACTCACCCTCCAACCTCCACTGCTCCACCTCATATTATATCTCCTCTCCCCTCCACTGGTTCCTCCTTTCCCCCGTTACTATCCAGGAAATGCTGACTGCCCTTTGCTGCCTCAACCTGCACGAATCCAGTCCTGATGGACTGGATCCTAAAATACTCCAAATCTATGCTCCTGCCATAGCATATCCTCTGACTTGCCTATACAACCTCTCCTTCTTCCTCAGTGCTGTCTTTCAGTTTTAGAAGTTGGCCAGAGTTCCTCCACACCACAAAAGGGAGCACCCTTCCTACCCGGGTAACTTTCTGCCAGGCTCCCTCCTCCCTTCCCAGTAAAGCTGCAGGAGAAGCTTGTCTGCACTAGACTCTCTAATTTCCAATCCTCCACCAATTTCCTCTACCCGGTCCAGCCTGACTTCCAGAAACATCACTCCACTGTCTCCTCCCTGCTGTGTGTAACTGACTCTATCTTCTTAGTGATGGATCGGGAGCACATCACAGCTGCCATTTTCATTGATCTGGCCAAGGCCTTTGACTGGGTGTCCCACACTTTCCTCCTGAACAAGTTGAGTTCTGCTGGCCTCTCACCTCCTGCTGTTGACTGGTTCCGTTCTTACCTCTTGGGCTGTCTGCAATCAGTACAGGTGAATAGCACCCTGCCACCCCCACTTCCCATCCAGGCAGGGGTTCAACAGTGCTCCATCCTGGGGCCCATCCTTTTCTCCATCTTCCTTAACAATCTCTCCACTGCTTGTGCCAACTTGCATATCCACATGTAGGCAGACGACCTAGTCATCGACACCACCGGTTCCTCCACTACAGCTGTGGAATGTCTGCTCCAGCAAGACTGCCACAATGTCTAGCACTGGTTCCGATCAAACCAACTCCAGATCAACACACAAAAAAACACCCTGTTTCCCTGATCTTTGGCACCAGACAGAAATTGGCCAGAATTCCAACTCTGCCTATTTTATTCACTTTTGATGGCACCCCCCCTAGAAGTGGTTCAGTCATTCATATACCTTGGTGTGTGGCTAGACAGCAAACTTGACTTCTCTGCCCACATTGACGCCATCCATACCAAGCTCTGCCATAAACTTGGTACCTTGTATCGCAATAAATACTGTCTCCACAGGTACGCCGTGAGCTTGTCATCAGAATGGTTCTCCTGATCTTTGACTATGTGGACGTGGTCCATGGTACCACTCTTTCCATCTCCCTAGCAAGAATGGACACCTTCTGCAACTCCTTCTGCCACTTTGCTACCAACTCCCCCTCTCGTACTCACCAGTGCTCACTCTTCTCCTTATCCATTCTTTCCCTACCCTCAGGTCCCTGTGCCTCATTTATATTCAGATGCTGGTTTGGGTCACTTCCCTCTTACCTCTCATCACTCCTCTCCCCCATCCCCAATGCCTCCTGCTCCCCCATTCCAGGGATCCTTGCACCCTCACCATTTCTCATCCCCACTCCTCTGCTGGGCAGTCAGCCTTTTCCTATATTCTCTCTTCTCTCTTCTCTCTGGTACCAACTCCCCTCCTCCCTCTGCTTCACTGCCTCCCCTGCTAGGTACCAGCTGAAACACTTTCCCTTCCCCACTCCTGTTTTCCCCCACCTGACTGCTTCCCTGGCATTTGTCTCATACCCCAGTATGGTTGAAATGCCGGATTTTGTTGCTAGCTCATTTTAACTTACTCCTGTTTTAAATTGTGCACTTTACTGCAACTATGAATTGTGTCAGTGCTATGTATTTTGTATCCCCTGTTCCCTTCCTCCTGGGTCGCACCTGGAAAAGAGCCTTGACTCAGTGTGCCTTTCCTGGTAACCAGTTTTCTAATAAATAAATAAGATTACACAAAAAGCCAATCTGATCTTGAGAATATTGTGATATGGACATATACCTGGGGTGTGGAATTAAATGTCATAAATTGCAAAGCAGTGCATCTGGAAAAAAACAAACAATGCTGGACAATGCTGAACACAACTACTGCATTAAAAATATCAAAATTAATACCACCATAGATGAAAAAGATCTTGGTATTTCATGATGGCAGATTTAGAAGTAGTCTTGGATTCTAAATCAGACAGAATAACCAGGTCTTGGGGGAAAAAACATAAACAGATTAGAATCAATGAGAAAGATAAAATCCAGACAAGAAAATATTTTTTTCACAAATCAAATTATAAATTTGTGGAATAACCTTCTTCAGGCAATTATATATAGCAAAAAACAGAATATTTTTAAATCTAGCATCAACAGACTTGTACTGGATGGTACTGTGTATAACTAAAATACTACATTTCAATCAGGCAGTCTTGTTGGGCCACTGTAGGTCTCCTTCTGCCTGTACATCATAGTAACCCCTTAGCAAACCATTCCAAATCTTAAAAAAATGATTTTGAAATAGCCCCTCCTTGGTCTGCAACTCCATCATTACAGGTGTTGGGGAGTGCCCACACAAGGACCCAAAATACATACGGCATATCTGCTCCTTGCCACTGCAGTGTCCCACAGGAGCAAAATCATATTGGCTACCAATGCTCCCAGATGTGCCAGACTGATCAGCTGGCAGCACATCCCTCGCGGTGGGGATGAATGCTAAATATTAACAGTGAAGTGTTACTTCTATAAATTTTAGATGTTGATCTTGAAACAGCTTGGACTTTCGAAACCAAATATACTGTTGCCACTGGGACTGGGGCTGTACAAAACTGACATTTTGCTTGTGGAAATCCAGCAGAATTGCTGATTCCACTTCTGCGATAATTTGTGGAATCATGCGAAATATTGCAATTAAGTAAACTATGGAATTTTTTAAAATGCAGTCCTGTGCAAACTGCAGACCTATTGAATTTCCAGTGTAAACTTACCTATTTTCTGCAGATGTGAGTGCCTTCATATTGTTTTTTTCTCCCACAGATTAGGGTCTTGTTCTGTGCATATCATAAACATTATGTGTAACCCCACTACAAATGGGGGTTCCTGAAAAGTCTTCCTTGAGCTTGCCTAAATGCTCACTGCCAGGTTGGTGTCCTGTGTTTTAGCAGTTTAATTGTGATTGCCAGAGAGTGCCTGTATAGCCTTTGTGTACTGTCTCTTTAAGAGCTGCCTGGACTGCAGTCATAAGTAATCTGAGAGGGAACTCTGTTGAAAGATGTTACTATTTGCTGAAAATCATTTAGAGTGATAATGATAATGTAGTTTGTCTAACCTGCCTTCTTTGCAGCAAGGACTGTTTTGTTTGTCTCCACTATCTTGGTCCTGGACTGCTGAATTGGAACAATCAGTCTGGTGGGACCTAAAATGGAGCCGGACTACAGGAGCTATCTGGAGTCAAAATCTGTAGGAATTGTAGTTTTGGGTTTTTGGCGCCTTTTTCCAACGGAAGGGGGAGTTCTTGTTGTGACTGACAGACAGATCAGCCAACCAAATCTTTTGGATCTTGGGGAAATCCCAAACTGCTTGCAATTTTCAGTTAGTTCTGAGATGGGAAGTGAAACGAGAAGAGCTCAAGTGTTTTTTGAGAGCAGTCCTGAGTGGATTCGCGTGGGAGAACTGTGAAAGGGCTAAGTTTTGGCCTGCATGTCTGCCTGCTACCCCTGAGAGGGAGAAAAGAGAATTATTTCGGACTAAATCTGAGTTTGTGAGAATGAAGTAAGCCACTGATTTTCTACCAAGCTCATACCTGAAGAAGACTGAAGATTTTGTTGAATGTGATCAGCCTGTCAGGATTTCCAGCTG
Source organism: Neoceratodus forsteri (assembly GCA_016271365.2). Classification (NCBI taxonomy): domain Eukaryota; kingdom Metazoa; phylum Chordata; order Ceratodontiformes; family Ceratodontidae; genus Neoceratodus; species Neoceratodus forsteri. Next base: position 331,951,059 of record CM057452.1, on the reverse strand, counting down.
CTTTTGAATCCCCGGCTTGTGCAGAAACTTTGTGATCATGACCGGAGAGCGGTTTGCCTGGTACAGTAAAATTTCCTTACATGTAAATGTGCTGTATATTGAAAGTGGGTCATGATTTGGTTCCCCATTGTGTGAACTGTGTTCTGCTTGCTGGGAGCTGTATCCAGGCCAAAACGGACTGTATCCTAATTTGTCTCCATTTGGCTGGGGCCTTGCGCTGGCCCAGCCAGACTACCTGCTGCACAGAGAAAGCTATCGACGAGAGACCTGCCTGGAGATCAGCCCCCTGCTCCACGCTTGAATAGGAATGATGCCTCAGTGATTCGTGTGGGCCGTGCTTCTCCTGGTACTCCAGAGTAACCACCTGCTGTCTCGATTTTCATCCAGCCTGTGTCCAGTCTTGGGTATCGTGAGTAATCATCAGGGTAGCTCCCTGAAACAACAGCCTAATCTAAAAGTGTGTCATCTGATTGTCTTGTCATTTTCTTTTCACGAACTGAGCCCTCCGGTTCCGGACTACAAATAGTGTGTGTTGTGCATGTTGTTTTCTTCTATCGCAGGGCCCCAACCAGCTACAACGTTCCTGGCTTGCCCACTGTTCTCCATCTGGGTACCCAAAGTGTGTGACTGTTTATGGACCCTGAAGTGCATGCATAACTGTTTGAATGACAGAGTCTCTAAGCAAATTAACCTGATTACGCCCCTCCCTTGTACAAGTCCCTTAAATAAATCAGATCTAACGCTTTTTTTGCCATTACCCTGACTGTGGTTCCAGTTTGTGCAAGAGTACTATACTGCTGTTATTTGCTGTGTATAACCTTGTTTTACAGGGGATCCCCAGGGCCGAGCCAGAGGAAAGCCCTGGTGGTAAGTGCAAACAGTGTGGTGTATCGGGGGTATTGTGAAAGTGATTATTGTGTATTGTTCCAGCCACTAGTAAGGAAAGAGGGGGGTTACAGTGTCCCAGAGGGCTGTGCCCAGGTTAGCTTGACCACTACCAACCCTGACCTCCAGGTGGAGGCACCCATTTCAGAACTCAGGCCCCTTAACCTGCTACTAGCCCAGCAGGCAGGGGTAGTAGCCCTTGGGATAGCACCACTTAGGGGTTACATTATGTAAACCAGGGTGGGTTGCAATTCTGAAGTTAAGGTGATTTTCTCATGAAAAACCAAATATTCCATGGAAAACTGTGGATTTCATAGAAAGCAATATTTAATAACATTCCACAAAAAATCATGGTATTTCAGAAAAATTGTGTAGAAGCAGAATGCTGCAGTTTTAGTCAGTCTTTACTGGGACCTCCTTGAAAAAAGATGTAAGACAGTTTGTGTTTTTCATACAAACAAATCCCCAAGTGGTTTATGTTGGGTAAAGATTCAGTAACATCAAAAAAGAAAATGTATCATGTAACTACAAGTAAAACAATGGGAAATAGAGTCCAGTCCCATGACACTGGCTGGTAGTGCACTTCACTGCCATGTGGAGAGACCTGGGACTGATTCTTGATGCCAGTTCGTTCACTCTGGACTACTGGGGCTCAGGGGTGCAATGCAGAGGCATTCTGTGCTGGCCCCAGGAGGAATGTGTAGTGCTACTCACTACTACAGCACCTTCTACAGGGGAATGGTGGTGGCCTTGATGTTATGGGTGACCACGCAACATCAGCCACCCTCTGCTTATTGGCTGGTGCTTGTGTGGCCTAGATGATTGGTTGATTGATAGGTTGGCTCAGTGAGGGTCAAAGAGTAAAACCCACCCTCACTCATGACAGCGCTGCTGCTCTTCCCAAATCTGCACTGCTAAACTTGTCTGACACCCTTCCTCTCAGGCTCCCTCAATTGTCTTAGGTTGTTCCCCGTGCCGACGCAGTGCACTGCACAGTCAGTTGGATGGACCCTATTGTGTGGGGGAAAATCACAAGGTGCTGACAGAGGAGCAAGAGGAGAGGGCTCCATCTGGGCTGGCTAGGACACAAAGTAAGCACGTGAGAGGGGGTTGAGAAGGCTGATGGGGGACATGATCACAGTGGGCAGGATTTTCAAAGGCTCAGACCACCTCAAGCCATGGGTGCACCGACAATACGATGTAAGGGGCTTGCAGCGATCTAATGGGAGTTTCTATCCTGTACGGCACTTGCCACAGTTAGACCAACTTTCTCTGGTCTAACTTGTGACAATCCTGGGAGTCTTTTTTATAGAGCTTGCACCAGATATTTGGTGCAAGCTGCAGTAAATTGTGAAAACTATCGCAACTGTGCCCTAGATTGTGGAACCAGGTACAGTTGCAGCGATGGGGTTGGCACACCACCTAAACCTAAGTGTCGTGGTGCAGGGTTTGGTGCAAGTCGAGCACCATGCTTTGAAAGTCCTGTCCAATGTTTGGAATACTAAGAAAAACATAGAAACATACAACATTTTGGCAGAAAAGGACCAGCAGACCCATCTTCTGCCCTATTTCCTATTTCCCCTGCCTAACACTACACCCCCGATTTTAGTTGGTCACAGGTGACCCTTCCTCCTCCCTTACCTCTGTTTATTATACTCATATGCCACCTCCTCTGGCAGGTTGTTCCAAGCGTCGACTGCCCTTCTGTGAAGAAGAATTTCCTCACATCCCTCTTAGACTCCTCCCCCCTGGTTCATAGCATGCTCCCCTTTTTCTGTTGTGCCTCCTCCTATTAAAGAGACTCCCCTTCTGCACTTTGTTCACCCCATGAGGTACTTACAGGACTCAATCTTGTCCTCTCTCACTCTCCTCTACACTAGATAGTACATGTTGAGCTCCCGCAGCCTCTTCTCATAGGGTTTCTCATGCAACTTTGCAAAGCCCTTCTGTGAACTGCCTTCATCCTGTCAATGTCGTTGCAGAGGTGTGGTCTCCAAAACTGTACACCCCATATGGAAAAGAAATAAATTTTGAATATATTTTGTAAAATATATTTGAAATAGTTTTCGAATTTCATCCGTACATAGATTTTCATAGTAGTTTCCAAATATATGCATTATATCTCAAATTGGCTGGTTTTGTAATATTGAGATATATCTAATGAATATATTTCAGATATACCTTAGATACTATTTTTGTATATTTCATAAAAATATCTTGGTAATATTATGTGAATTTGTATTCTCTCACATGGAAAAGAAATATATTTTAGATATATTTATAAAACGTGTATTTCAAAGATACTGTATGTTTAATAATATGTCTGAAGTATATGTATATATCTCAGATTGGTTTGTTTTGAAATATCTGATTTATTTGCAGAATATATGACAGATATATTTAAGATATATCTTAAATATATTCCCGTGATATATTATAGGTGCATTATATATATTTTATATATCTGCTTATATATTTTGAATATTTAATATATATACTTTTTATGTAGTTGACATATATCTAAAATAGTTTTTTTAAAATACATGCATTGTAAAAATAGTTTTTTATATATATATGCATTGTAAAAATATCTCAAAATACCCAAACAATGAATTAATCTTGATATCACATATCCTTAATTCTATATATGGAATGTATCATATTAGCAACCATTGATATTACTATAATAAAGTTATTATTTAATGATGTGCCATTATTACAGTTTACACATTTATACTTGCACATAGAACTTACCTCTTGATCTTGCTGTTTTGTGAGACTCAAATTGATATTTAAACCACCCTGTTCTGGTTCCTTTTTATGTTGGGGTGAGTTACAACATGTACTTGTTTTTTTACTCTTTACCTTTCTCTCTGGTTTGTAAGCTAATGTTGTCAATTCAAAACTATTTAAAAAAAAAAGAAATGACCATGCTTTTGGTTGATAAACTGTGCTTTGGAAATATGCAAATTAGTTATGCAAATCTGTACACAGTGCCATAACAAGCATTTACAAAAATATATTTGACATATATACAAAAGTATATTCTGCATTTATTCTATACATACTGTGTCTTGCAAGCAAACAAGAGTCATATTTTACTGACAGCAGAAGTTAGGCACACATGCACACTGGGCCGACCAGGTGCTCCAGAAGGCACTTCTTGGATTTTCCATTACAAAATTTATTTGTATAGTAAAGAAAAAATTGTGAAACTAAAGCCAAAAGTAGCAATAGTAAAAAACAGACATTCCCACAGGACCAATATTTCACACTGTTTTTGAAAAAGCATGAGAACAGCACGGAATGCCAGTCCTGTGAGGAGGTTTGACTTTTACTATTGCCCTGTACCTTGAGGTCAGTGGGGGTGCACTAAGGCACCTGCAGCTGCTGCAGAATGCTACAGCTCGGCTACTGACAGATCTGCCAAGATCCTGTCATGTAACACCAGTTCTGCATGAACTGCACTGGCTGCCGGTACATTGGCACATCTCCTTTAAAATACATCTTTTGATCTATAAGAACCTACATGGGTTGGATCCTGGTTACGTGAAAGAGCTTTTGCATTCCTACACCCTAGGCCCTTAGGTCAGCCGAGGGGGCCCTTCTGGAGGTGCCCAGGATGAGACTAATATCGGTCGGGGACCATGCCTTTGAGGCTGTGGCCCCAGTTCTATGGAACTCTTTTCTGTGCTACCTCAGGGAGGCACCTTCTTTGGAATGCTTTAAAAAGAGTTTGAAAACCTACCTATTTCAAGCTGCCTTTGAATTATGATTAGCAGAATTATTTATATTTTTAGAGAGCTGTTTTAAGGGATGTTTGCTACTGATTTTATTGAACTGACTAAGCATATATGTTAATTTTCTGTTGATGTTTGTAAGTGTGCCCATAATAAATATAATCTACTATTACTACTACTGCTACTATTTCTACTTTTGGCTTTGGTTTTTAAACATTTTATATACAGTATTTACAGAATGTAGTCTATTTATATTTTAAAGGTATGTGTAATATATATTCCAGTCATATTTCTAAACTATAAAACATATTTGTTATGTAAAGTATATATTTAAGATGTATTATCAGTATACAGTATATAAATAGTATAAATAATACATGTATTACAGATACTTTCCAGATGTATATCAGGCCAAATCCATTTTAAAATATATGAAATATCTCTCAGAATATACATCTCTAATATATTGAAAATATATGTTTGTTAACATACACTTATTGTAGAAATTACAGGGTAAAATTATGCTTGCATAAAACTATAATGATTTTCATTAGAGAGTCCATAAAAAACATTAAAAAGTAAAACAAAATATTTTCTTTGACAGAATAATAAAACATATACATTTAGGGCCAGATATTGAAAACTTTGCCCTGGGGCTAAATTAGCACTGCCCGGCGTGCTAAATTAGCCCGGAAAAAATAGCCCGCTATATTCAAAAGGGATAGCCCCAGTGCTAAACCTACTGAATATAGCATGCTAAGGAAGCCAGGAAAACTGGGCTGGGAGTGCAGTGCAAAAATAGCCCAGGAATAAGACAGCTCTGAATATAGCAACCAGGAAGTGCAAACCACAACAGCATCTCAGTTCACAGCGACATGAAGGAAGGTAAAGGTGAACTATGTGGCCAATGTGTGTGCTAGCAAAAGAGTGGAGTCAGTAAAGTTGCAAGCAGCAGCACATGTGAAATTACATTGTGCAAAAATGTACAATGTTTCTGAATCGTTTGCGCGGTACAAACACATTTGCATAGGTTTAGCGCGGAGCCAAGCTGTTTGCCCGGCGCAATCATGTTTGCCCGGGGCAAAACTTTGCTATATTCAAAAATGACATTCAAATGAGCCTACTTAGGTAGTCTGTGGACAAACATCCAGATTAGCATCTCATTATGACCTGATTTGCATGCAGTTTGCCCAGCGCTATTGCAGGTTCCCACAGCTCTACCTGTATGTCAGTCTGGAAGTACAGGGGCTGGCTGGAGCTGCCCACAGCTCCACCTGTAGGTCAGTCTGGAAGTACAGGGGCTGGCTGGGGGCTGCCCACAGCTCCACCTGTAGGCCATTCTGGCTGTGCATGGTGGTAGCTGCAGGCTACATTTGTACAGTACAGCATAGAATATTGTGCCCCAGGGGACTACACAGCACAGGCACAGGTGGTGGTGCTGCATGCAATTGTCAAACTGTAGTTAATGCTACAGTGTACAGCAGACACTACAGTAACAAGGGGCCAGTAGTGTGAGGGACACAGCAATGCCTATGGTGTGTAGGGCAGTGATGACCACTGCACTGTACACAATGACAGGCCCAACTTGCAGGTATTTACTGACAGTGGACATTTCTGTTTTGTTGTTGTGCGACCCACAGATGCTGCACCACTGACATGGGATGCTCAGTGACATATGCATGGCTGGCTGTGTGTGCTGTGGTGTCTGTACAGATGTGTGTTATGTGGCTGGGGGGGCACATACCATCAGTCAGGCACACTAGTGTTGGGGTGTTCCCAACAGTGGCCCATGTGCACTGTGTGGCATGTCTCAGCCTTGTGGCTGCACCCAGTCTGTGGTGCAGCCTGGCCACTTGTACACCCTCCCCTCAACACCCTCCATGCCCACAGTGCTGCATGTGTGTGCTGGCATCTGTTGGTGTCCACAGAAGGGTGGTCTGCAGGTGTGTGCCGTGTGGCCGTACTGCCATGGTGTACACCGAGAGCCGGGTCACCACTTACTGCCTGGCATGGCTGGGACTAGTGGCAGATGATGGCATCATAGGGATGCCATCCGGGAGCAGCATGTTTCCTTTCTGTCTGGCTTATTTCTATGTGTCATACTTACTGGTTAGGGTCGCACAAAGCCTCGCAAAAATCACACAAAGCAACGCAAAGCCACAGAGTCATGCAAAGCTGGTTTGCCCAGAGTTAAGACTACCTTTTCCTGGGCAGTAATTTGCACCACGCGTAGTGCTGCGCTAAGTCACGCAAAAACACTTTGCACGACGTTATTCGCTGAATATAGCATTGCGCCTGTATTCATGTACATGCCCCCTCAGTTTGCCCCTTGCATACATTATAATTTTGCCCGGTGCTAATGCAGTTTGTGCACGCTATTTGACCTTTTGAATATAGCGGACCCGCGCTAACTTGGCTCTAACCCATGCGCAAACGGTTTGCGCCTAGCTCAGTTTTGAATATCTGGCCCTTAGCATATCAATGCCAAGTACAAGGCATACCTCATTGAATTCTGCAAATATCTAAAGTATAACTGGAAAAATGCAGAGATATCAGAAATATGTGATATATATAGTCTAGATATTAACAAAATACATATAGCTCTTTTCCATATGGGTATAATTTAAAACTATGTTTTATCTCTCTCTCTCTCTCTCTCTGTTTTTATATATATATATATATATAGAGTCCAGATTTTCAACATAGCCATTTTTTCACACCATGTCATGAACAGTACAGCTGTCATTTCTCACATCCTGCCCAAAATACATTTTCGCACCTGTGGCAAAGAATGGTGGAGTAGCTGTGCAAAATCACCTTTCAGGATGATTAATGAAATGACAGTACCACTGTTCATGAGGTGGGGTCCCAAAATGCCCATGTTGAAACTTTGGTGAAAAAATCCTTAAAATGGTCCATTACTTTGGTAATATTTTATATTTTCACTCCAAATTTTCAACATAGCCATTTTTCATACCACTTCATGAATACTGCCCCTTAACAGGCATACAAATAAAGTATCTGAAAAAGTAAGGACATTTACTGCAAAAAAAACTTTGTTAATGCATCATTAGGGGTTGAAGCCTAAAAAGTAGGGAAATGAGATCTTAGGGTCCCCAAGCCTAGGGCCCCATCCCCACACTCGGCTTTCAACCCAAACACCCCACTTTGAGCCTCGCTTCATTGGTGGTCTCATTTCCACCTGCATGCAGGAATGGCGTGTGGTGTTTTGTTGCGAACCCTAATGCTCACCCCATTTCTACAGTAATAACCTAACATGGGTAGAGAATAAAAGAATGGGGTGAGCATTAGGGTTTACAACCGAAGTCACACTCCTGACACCTATTCCTGCATGCAGGGTGGAGGAGGGGCCTTAGGGTTGGAAGCCTGGGGGTGCTCGCTTTGAAAGCATAGGGTGGGGGCGGGGTCTTAGGCTTGGGAACCGTAAGATCTTTTTAGGCTTCAACCCAAACGATGCATTAACAAAGTTTTTTTAAAGTGAAATATTTGTCTGTGTGTGTGTGTGTGTGTGTGTGTGTATATATATATATATATATATATATATATACATATAGGCCTGGATATTCAAACTGCACCAGGCTGTGGCGCAAGCCTGGGTGCAGCTCAACTTTGTTGTGCAGGGGTGTGGTCTGGGCGATTTTCAATGGAGCTGCGCTATGGCGCAGCAGCTTTGAATATCGCACCTTGGCCACCCCCACTGTGCATGCCAGTGCAAGTGGCCAGAGTGGAGCATGGAGATGTGCTAGTGCAAGTGCCATTGTGCCATGCACAGCACCTGCTGTATTCAAAAGAGGACATGCAGATGGGGCCATAATTTATGCAAGGTACACATGGGGCCATTTGCATGTCATTATGGGCCCATTTGCATCCCATTAGCATGCAGGTGCGCCGATCCCCGACGACTTGTGCCTGGCACCCTGCCAGGCAGCAGCCGTGAGGGACCGACGCACCCCTGCAGCCCGACGTGGGCATTCATCTAAACGGTATAGGTTGCACGCCCATTGGCTCACATTGTGAACCAATGGACATGTAGCCCCACCGAGCTGTCAGTCGGCAGGTGGTGGGGCGGCAGGCGAGTGGTGCTGCCACCGCTGACCGGGGAGCGGGTGGTGGGGCTCAGTGGGCAAGTGGGGAGGGGGGTACACTAGACCACCAGGGTAATAGGACTGTTCTATGTTTTAAAGATGCCCGTGATCGGGCAGAGTGCGGTCCACTGGACCACCAGGGATATTGGATGGGGGGGGTTTATACCAATGCCCGTGATCGGGCACATAGGGGTCCACTGGACCACCAGGGATATTGGACAGGGTGTCTTACATGGATGCCCGCGACAGCATGGGGAGCCGCCAGGTGCGGCAGGAATTGAGGCCACCCACAAGGTGGCAGCTGCCATGTTGTGCCCTGCACGGGCAGCTCACCTGTGGGTGACCATCATTTGTTCCTTTTTGGGGCTTAACTTTGTGCAGGCGCAGTAGAGTTAGCATGCATGACCTGCACATCCCGGCTGTGCAGGTTATGCATGGCACGCCTCTCACCTGTGCTCGCACATTACAGATGCGCCTAGCAGCATCAGGATTTGGTGCGCACACTTTTCTCTTTTGAATGTCGTGCTGGGGCGCATCAGTGTGTTGTGCATGGTGCAACACTGTTGCGCCATGCGCAACCCTTTTGAATATCTGGGCCATAGTTTCTTATAAGGGAAACCAAAAATGAAAATGTATACATACAGTAACTCAGAATATATATGACGGATAGATTTAAAATACATGTTTACCCAAAATGCAGAATATAGAGAAACTGCAAAAATGTGTATGCACAAATAAGTATTTTTGATTTTATTCAAGGACGTACCATTGAAAGAACAAAACCTTTTTTTTTAAATAGTACAGCAAAAATATATTTCAAATATATATATATATATATATATATATATACTGTATATATATATATCAAAGATGTATCCCAAATATGATACATCTTGGATCATTCTGCAAATATCCAGAATATATCTTGAAATACATCTGAAAAGTGTAAAAGTATCTGACATATAATTGAAACATATTTGGGGATACAAGGATACATTTCAGATATTAAAAAATGTTGATCTTTTCCATATGGGATAGTGCTGCAAATGGGGCCTCAACAGTGAGCAATACAACAGCAGTACCACCTCCCTCATCCTGCTAGAAATCCTCCTCCTTGTGCATCCCAGCTTCCTCTCACCCTGTCCACTGCTTTGTCACACTGCTCTGCCACCTTGAGATCATTAGATATGAGCCCAAGGTCCCTCTCTTGCTTAGTAACTATAAGTACCTCCCCTCCATCCTATACACAGCCCTCAGGTTTCTCCACCCCATGTGCATGGTTTTGCACATTTTGGCATTGAAACCCAACTGCCATACCCTAGACCACTTCTCTAGTTTTCTTAGATCCCTTTGCATTCTCTCCACCCCCTCCTGGGTGTCCCACCCATTACAGAGTTTGTGTCATCCGCAAAGACATGCACCTTTCCCTGCATTTCCTCAGCAATGTTACTTATAAAGACATTGAAGAGGACAGGCCCACTGCCAATCCCGGTGGTACTCCCCTGGTCAATCTCCCATCCTCTGAGTGAGTGCTGTTTACCACTACCCTCTGTCTCCTATCTTTCAACCCATTAGATTCTCAGCACACCACCTTCTTCCCCCACCCCTGTGCTGCTAACTTTCTTAATCAGCCTCCTGTGTGGTACAGTGTCAGGGACCTTACTGAAGTCCAAATATGCCACATCCACTCACCCCCCCATCTCCTTGTATTTCTTGACAGCTGTTTTTTTCTCCCTTACTACCTTTGCCACTTCTTTGGAGAGCCACAGGGGCCTCCTTCTCCTTTTACCCTTGCTTATTACCTTTAAACAGCTTGCCATTACCTTAGTTATTCTCTCCTTTATACTATCAGCTGTTATCTTTTTTTCACGGACTTGTGTGTTTGCCTCCAGTGTTAATTCCCCTGCTATTTCTACCTGCTGAAAGTCACCAACGAAGATCAAGAGCAAGAGCCTGGGTGAGAGACTGGTATCCTGCTTCATTTTGACTGCAAAAGCATTCCATTTGGTATTTTACTCAGCAAGCAGGGGGCTCGGGGGAGTCAGCTGCTTAGGTCATTGGAGGGGCGGAGTTAGTGCTTTTAAAACTCCACGCTGCTCGTAAGCGCGGCGAGCGTGAGCATTTACTGAGTGGCACGAGCGCCACTCCAGCTGGAAACTTGTTGGAAAGTTTGGTGGTAATTTAATATTTATATAGGAAAGAGTAGGCAATATTTTAAACTAGTTATATGACTTAGTTTATTAGGGTTCTTTTTAATTCTGATACTTATAAAATTGAAAAGGGAAACCCACTGTTGAAAGGATTTGTGGGTCTACCCCTTTTATAGCTAAACTGTAAATCTATTTTTGTTCAAATCTAAATGTTTGATTTCAAATTGAAGCTTTGTTTTATTAGGACAGTATGATCTGTTTGAGACTTATGATATGGTTTGTATTATGTGTGGGGGGAGGTACTAGTGCAACAAAGAGTGAATTAGCAGAGCAAAGAACGCTCTGCTGGTCCACCATTAAATTTATAGGAAACTATACAATTTTAGAGGGAAATGGTCATCTCAGGAGAAATGGATTTTCTGGAAACTGGAGTAAATTTTGTAAGACCGGTAAATATGTAAAGTATGACATGCAATGCTTATCTAAAGGATTGCAAAAAAGATATGTGATTTATACATTACTTTTAATTATGGAAGGGGACATTGAGACAAATCCAGGGCCTGCACACATTAAGGAACAAAGTATAAGAACTGTACATGATAACATAAGGAGTCTGGCGACTAAGATGAGTATATTGACGGCTATGGAATCAGAATTAAAGCCAGATGTAATAGGTTTCTCTGAAACCTAGTTAAATCAAAGGGTGGGCGATACTGAGATTCCGGTGCCTGATTTCCAACTCCTGAGGTCTGACAGGGAAGGAAGGGGTGGTGGAGGGGTAGTTTTATATTTGAAACATACTTTAGGGCCTAGTCAGATACTATTAAGAGGAAGTGAAAATAACATTGAATGTTTGCTGATTTATATGCCAAAAGTGAATGTTGCAATATCCATTGTCTATTCTCCACCTAGTACTCAGATGAATAAAATTGAATCCGTTTTGAATGGCATTATGGACAATTTGGGAGACAAACCAATAATAATGGTGGGTGATTTTAATTGTGATTGGGAAAAGGCTAAAGGGGAAAAAATTAAAGAAAATGGTTTCCCCCTTAGGAGTAAAACAATACATTAAAACTCCTACTAGATATACAAATGTACTGGCTAAAGGAACAATTCTGGATCTACTGTTAGTATGCCCACAGGTTTTGGTGCAAGAAGTTAAGGTTAAAGCACCTTAGTTTAGTGATCATAATTTAATATGTGCAACTTTAACGTGTAAGCAGCAGGGGTATGTTAATGTGGAGAAGGGGTGGTCTAGGAACATGAAGCACTTTATAGCTGAAAGATTTATATTGGATGTACAAAGAGAATGCTGGGATAAGTGTAGATTAATTCCAGACTTGGATCAAACTGTTAGCTATTTTACTGATACTTTCCTCTCAATTTATAATAAACATGCCCCACTAGCTAAAAAATTTATAAATGTTGCTAGATCACCTTGGGTAACAGAAAACTTACTCAAAATAATTTGGATTAAAAATAGGCTATGGAAAATAGCTAACAAAACTAAAATGTATTCCGATTGAGTGAAATTTAAAGTTAAGAGAAATGAATGTAAGAAATTAATAAAAAGGGCAAGGGAAAACTATTGTTAGTTTAAAGTGACAGGAAGAGGTAATCCCAGACTTTTGGGAAAAATGTAAATAGCATAATTAATCCAGGGAAAAACACTCAACACATGATGCAACAAATGAAATGTGGGGATAAGCAGGTGTATGGTTCTTTTGAAATATCAGACCAGTTAAATAACTACTTTATTGATCTTCCAGGTGTAATAGTAGGCGATAATAATGATTTGAATATGATGGATGATATAGTAGGTAGGGAAGATATTCCCCCTTTTAGGTTTAAAAAACTGACCGTTAACCAAATAAGAAAGGGTTAAAGAGGCATTAAGACATATAAAGCACCAGATCTAGATGGCCTCGAGGGTAGATTTTTGAAATTAGCAGAGGAATACATTGCACCTATCTTTACATATATATTTAACTGGAGCTTGTGTTCTGGTAGTTTTCCCATAGCATGGAAACAAAGTAAAATAATTCCTATTTTTAAAGGGGGGGAGGGAATGGATGATCCAGGAAATTATCGTCCTATTGCTTTGTTACCAATTTTGTCCAAATGCTTAGAAAAACAGGTTCACTTACAAATTGTGCATTATTTGGAAAAACAGAATATTCTGACGCTGTTGCAATCAGGATTTAGAACAGGATACTCTACAACATCAGCATTGATTGAATTCAATGACTTGGTATCCACTTCTTTAGATGCTGGACTTGAGACTGTCGTGATATTTGTAGACTTGTCAAAAGCCTTCGACCTGGTGAACCACTCCTTATTATTATTAAAGCAGATAAAAAATATGGGTATTACAGATGGACCTGGGGAGTGGGTTAAATCTTACCTGGAAGGAAGATCCCAGAAGGTTTTAGTATCTCAGACACTATCCCAGAGTAAAGAACTAAAGCATGGGGTACCCCAGGGATCTATATTAGGTCCCATGTTGTTTTTGATGTTTATAAATGATCTCCCCCAAAAAAGTAAAACATACTACCCTTAGACATTATACCGACGATACGGCATTGATAGCCACTGGAAAAAACAAGATTGAACTTGTACAGAGGTTACAGATTGACTTCGGTGTTATTGAGGAGTGGTTCACCAGGTCAAGGCTGCAAATGAACTTAAAGAAAACTAAGGTTCTTCACTTTGGAGCAAAAGAAGAAATGTCACTGAACATAACTACTTCTAGAGGTCTAAATTTGGAACAAGTTACCGAATATTATTGTTTGGGCATATTATTTGATACAAAATTAAAATTTACACAACATGTTATGAATCTGTTAAAAACTACAAACAAAAAATTAGGAGCTTTGAGACATACATCACGGTGTCTGGATTTAAAGACCCGCAGGATTTTGGTAGAACAACAGATTATGCCAGCATTAGAGTATGGACATATTATTTATAGGGTGACAAATAAAAGTATGCTAGCCAAATTGGACAAGCTTTACTATAGGCTGGCAAGATTTATATTGGGATGTAGTTTTCAAATGCATCATTGTCAATTACTGAGTGATTTAAACTGGTATACTTTAGAAGTAAGATATGATATGGTCTGGCTTAAATTGCTGCATAAATACATTACAAATTATCCTGTACATTATATCTCCACTAATGTAAAGTCATGTTCTCATGCTGAAAGAGTATTGACTAGGTCGGTGCTTGAAAATAAGATAGTAGCTCCCAGGCAAAGAACAAAATTTACGGTAAAAACTTTAAAATATCAAGCTTCAGTAAGGTGGAATAGACTGCCCCATTCAATGCGTATTTTAACACATTATGAATTTAATAGGAATTTGAAATCTATCTTTATTACTGAATGCTAATGTTGATTTGTATGTTAAATGTAATATGAATTAGAAAGTGTTTTGTATTGTAGTATGGATGTGTTATGTGTCAATGTTTGCTGTAACTTATAAGTATGGGATAACATCGAACAGGACTGTCTTGAAAACAGGGTATTTAACCCTTATGACATGTATTTTCTCTTCCTGTATAAAAATAAATGGTTTTACTACTATTCCATTGTGCCTCCACCCCATCCCCTCTTTAAGGTATTTCCTAAGGCAGTCTCTTATTTTTTTGACATCTGCTCTCCTGAAGTCCAGGACCCTCATCCTAGTGTGGTTCCCCCGCCCAGTCTGTAGGCCAAACCACACTGTATGATGATCACTTGAACCCTGGGGGCTACCCACTGTGACATCTGCATTGCAGTCCCTGTTCGTGAGTACCAGATCCAGAACTGCCCTGTCTCTAGTAGGATCTGTAACCAGCTGCCTAAGAAATGCCCCTTTACTGGGAGTCTAGGTCGACCTTGCTCCTAGTTGTAGCTGTGGCCTGGAAGTTCTAGTCCACATCTGGTAAAGTCACCCAGAATTATTTCTTCCCCTTTACTTGCCACTGTTGCCTCCTCCAAAACCCTGTCCGGTTCCTCCTCCTGTGTTGGAGGTCTGCACACCACTCCCACATATATAAAGATCCCTGACTCTGTCTCCAAGCCAACCCAAAGGATCTCCAGCCCATCCTGCTCCCCACCATGACTTTGTATTTCCATGGCCTTAATACTTTTTTTTACATCTAAAACCACCCCCTTTCATCCCTGTCATATTCTGTCTAAACATGCTGTACCCCAGTATGGCCACCTCCCAGCTGTTGTTGTTGGTGCACACCAGTTTCTGTTATGGCCACAGGGGACGGGATAGACAGGCTAAAGTTACATAGATGTTTGAGCAGACAAGTGCAAGCAGAATCAGAGGACATGCATTCAAATTGGAAGATAGGGCACAGAATAAAAGGAAACATTAGACAGCATTAGTTCTCACAGAGGGTGGTTAACATGAATAATAACCTACCTGGCAAGATTTGGAATCTAGCACTGTTCAGGCTTTTAAAGCAGGGCTGCAGAATGATGTCTGAATATGCTTTATAACATGACTAATATAAGCCAACTTAAAAGCTCACTATGGGGGTTATGTGTCAGTGAGGGGCTAGGTACATTCAGTTCACAAATACCCAGCCCACATAGCTCTGCACCTGTGGACAGGTGCACTATGCGTGATAGGCACTACTGTGCATCTCCACAGGGCAGTTGTCTGTGGCTTCACCTCCCCCATGTGCTGCTGCACAGGGGGACGGCTCAAGGGACACAGGCGCCATCCAGTCAGATACTCGTCCTTGGTCCCAGAGTGGATCCCCTACTCTGCACACATAAAGGATTGTAGAAATGTGCAGGAGACACATTGAATGTTTAAAGGCGAGTGCCTGAATGGCTTCCCCCAGCCTTCCCTGTCTGCCCAGACAGCTTGAACAGTACGGTGGCAAAGTGGTTGTGTACGTACAGCCAGCAGTCAGAATCCTGGGGTGCATAGTACTACTAGTGGAGTACCTCAGGGCTCAGTACTGGGTCCAGTCCTCTTTAACTTCTTTATAGGTGACATTGCAGAGGGTCTGGAAGGAAAGGTATGCCTCTTTGCGGATGACACAAAGATCTGTAACAGAGTTGATACACAAGGGGTAGAAAGGATGAGAAGGGACTTGGCAGGTTGGAGGAATGGTCAGACATATGGCAACTAGATTCAATGCAAAGAAGTGCAGTAATGCACCTGGGAAACAAAACCCAGGCGAAGAGTACACAATAGCAGGGAGGTACTAACGACAACAATAATGGAAAGGGATCTGGGTGTGTCATATCAGATGACCTAAAGGTGGGTAAGCAATGGAGAAGTCAGTAAGGAGAGCCAGGGGATACTGGATGCATAGGAAGGGGCATCACAAGTAGAAAAAGGGAAGTGGTTATCCCTCTATACAGACAGTTGGTGAGACCCCATCTGGAGTACTGCGTGCAGTTTTGGAGACCTCATCTATGCAAGGACATCGGATGGATGCAGTCCAGAGGAGGGCAACTAAAATGGTGCAGGGTCTGCATCAGAAACCATATGAAGAGAGATTGAGAGAGCTTAATATGTATACCCTTGATGAAAGGAGGGACAGGGGGGACATGATAGAAACTTTTAAGTACCTCAAGGGAATCAACAAAGTCCAGGAGGGTAGCATCTTTCAGAAAAAGAGATGTGTAAGAATAAGGGGGCACAATTTAAAGTTAGAGGGGGGACGGCTCAGGGGTAATGTGAGGAAATTATTTTTCATGGAGAGTGGTGGACGCATGGAACCGCCTTCCTGGAGAGGTTGTGGGCTCTGAAACAGTGGGGGAATTCAAACATGCATGGGACAGACATAAGGCAATTATAGTGGGGGGTTGCAGGAAGTAGGCTGTTGATTAACTAGAATCTGCAGCTTATCCAATAGGTAGGGAAATGGGCAGACTGGGTGGGCCAAGTGGTCCTTATCTGCCGTCAAATCTATGTTTCTATGTTTCATAAGGAATATGGCAGGTCCCTGCCTGCGTATCCTGTGCCCCCCCCCCTCTCCTGGCACTCCATGCTTTTGTGAATGACATGGAGTGCGGCACACATCACAACTGTGCTCTGGGCCAGCCACTCACGTAAATGCTTGACTGGCCAACTGATCCAGTACATAAGTGATGCACATCCCTTCTGTACATGCACGCAGGTGACCTCCGGTGTGTGGCATTGTCACTTAGGATTCCCTATGCACCGCAAATCCATGACATGCAGGCAGTCTGCATGATGTTGCACAGACCCCCTATGTGCACATCTAATTGAACAAGCTTGCTGTTCATGTGCCTAATGCCCAGCCACTCTCTGGATTTACCCATGCACTCCTATAACCTTGTAAGCCTATATTTACCCTTGCATTTTTTATATCCTTTGTAATGTCTCATTGTAATATCTCATTGTTATCTGCCGTGTACTTTTAATATTTTTTGTATTGTCTCATAGTTATCTGCCTTGTATTGTCACATTGTAACCACTGCTTTTTTGCTTCATAGATTTTTATTACATTTATTCAAAATTACAATGAAATACAGCACCAATAATCTCATTTTTTTCCTGTATAAGTAATAATATATATGAGAAAACCTAATGATTTGTGATTACCATCAATAAATACACAATCAATGATATTATTTGTAATAACTCCGGATGGGAAACTTAGGAAAAAGAGTACCTGTGCTCAAAGGTCTTCCTCGTACCAATAAAATTCCCAAGGGAGAATGGGTTTAGCTGTTACACAGCGTGAATAGGGAATATCTTGGGTGTGTATTCATACTCAGATTGGGTAAAGTCCCTCACTTCCATGTTGTAGATGGGAAGGGGGACAATGTGGACACTAAGTCCCATCCATCACCATGATTCTGTTGTTATGTTTGTGTATGGAAGGGCCATGATACGAAACTGTCTCAGGCCTCTTATGTGTCCCACAATTTAGTCCACATTTCAATGAGGGAAGGTATGTTCTAGTATTAACATTCTACTCCAGGCTTTAGCCTGTTTTGTAGAAAAAATTCAAATGAGGCCCAGCCCAGAGACGTTGTATAGAAAATGAACCAGTGTTCCAAACTGGTCTGCATTCAATGATAACACGTAACATGGGAGGCCTAATTACTATTTTAATAAAGTGACAAAGACTTTTTCCATCATGTTATGCTCTTACTGTGTTAGCTGAGGCTTCAGGGTGTTGATTCTTACAGAATATGGACAAATGTTCAGCAGATCCCAGGCCCCAGGCATAGGATAATGATCATTATTAGCCTTGTTTGTCTCTTCTGCTGTTGTTCAATGTCTTGGCCTCTCTCTGGGTACCCTAAATACCGAACATCTTTTTACCTTTAGTCATCTGTTTTATTACAAGGTGCATTTCTCCCGTCCTTGCAGGCCCACCAGTCAACGTTGCTCTAGCCATTGAAGTCGCAAGCATCGACCACATCTCCGAAGTTAACATGGTAAGGTGCAGACTTATTTTCAGATTGTTATACTGTACTTAATGTGCATAGTTAGTTTAGTTAACCAGGAAAAGAGGACTAGGCAATTCTGCCTATTTTCAGGCTTGTCCCAGGGGAAGGGGGAAGAGACAGATGCAGACTGACTTGCAGAGCCAGATTAAGCTGTTGGTGGTATTTTAGTGAATGGGAGAAATTTGGCCAGGACACCAGGGAAACTCCTATACTCTCTTCGAGAAGTGTCAGAGGATCCTTAACATCCTCCTAAACCAGACAGGACTTTGGTTTAACATCTCATCTGAAAGATAGTACCTCAGAAGTGCAGCACCCTCCTCATAATGCACTACAGTGTCAGTATTGGGATTTATGCCACATTCTTGGTGTGGGGCTAGAACCCACAATCTTCTGATGTTCCAGCATCAGAGGAAAGTGTGCAACCTGCTGAGCCACTGACACTGACACATGAGCACTGCATATGTGAAAAAAGACCTCTGGGAGAGAGCCATCTAGTGGTGAGAGATTGCAGTATTATATGTAGCCCCTCTCCGGCGCTGTCCGGGAGAGGGCCACTGCCCCTGCCTTGCCAGCCGGACTAAAGGCAAGGGGCCTGGGTTCCCATAGCTGATCTAACAGGGGCCCTTTCCCAAAAAGCTAAAACAAAAATGGTGGTGCCGGACCTGATTATCTGCAGTACAACTCCCTGGGATGTTGTATCAACCCACCTCCCCAACAGGTACCCCAGACATGGACTTACCAGGATTTGAACTTCCCCACATTCAGTTACACCATTTACCTTTTCATTTCAGCAATACACAGGCTCCCTAAAATCAGGCTCTGGATTCCTTTTCTGCTGTAAAACAATAACTCCAGGGTTTATTTACAGGGAGAGGGTTTAGGACTGGGGTAGTAGAACCGAGGTTAAGGCATTTTCAATTTGCATTTCCCAAATCACATTTCCCTTTGATTTATTCCCATGTTTCAATCCATGCAGCCATCGGTATCTCTCTATCTAGCTATCTGCTGCAGTTTCCCAAACCCAGACCCACAGGTCCCAATCCATTTTCCCTTAAGTCCCTCACTGGGTACCCAGATTTAGATGCAGGCCTGAGGTGCATCTGGTAGCCGGCATTGGCGCGTTTACTTGAATTAACTTTTTACACTCTCCCTTGGCTTTCCCTTCAGCCCTAGGGGGCATACTTAAACCATATACAGTCCCCAGGTGCAGGGTAATTCCTACTGTTTACTCATGGTTCTGCAGAACTCAGTCCTGGGATGGCACAGTTTCTCACATCCTGTGGATTGGTGGCACAAGCAGAACCGGGCACAAAGCTTGACCGGGGCACAGAGGCTGCAGCTTGCTCTCTCTTTCTCTTCTTGCTCATGGATCTTGCAGCTTGTCCCCTTTGACCCATTACAGGCCCCGTTGCAGAGCATGTATGCAAGGCATACCACCACAGAGGACCCAGACTGGGGAGTGGCCCCATGGCCCAGCTCCCTCAGTCAGCGCGCCCTAGCACTCAGGTAGAAAACCCGTGACCCCCTGCAGTGGCAGACCCCACTCGATGGGGGTTAGCAAGTTCCCCACCTGGCCCTGGGTGCCAGCAGAAGCATTCAGCACATTCTCTTCTGCTGTTCTCTTTCTCCCTCTTTACTCGCTATGGTGTATCTCCATCCATTTCTCTTCTTTGTCTGTACCTCAAGAGCAGACTACAGGCACTTGGACCAGAAAGCACCTGTACATCCTTCTGCTTCCATAGTCTCTCAACTTTAACATGGCCACGCTATTCACTCTGGCTCAAACATCATCCCCTGCACACACAGTCCCTTTTCTCACTGTGCAGGTACTGGCAATTCTCTGATTTGAAGAGATGCACTCTCCCTCTTCTTCTCGCAGCACATTTATATGTCCTTGTTCCTCATTCTCTGTGCTCTGTCTTTTCCACAGGTTCAGATGCAACCTTCGTTCTTTTTCCAGGCTCAGAACGCAACGTTGGTCTTTTCCCCGGGTTTAGACCCAACCTTTGTCCTGTTATTTCAGGCTCAGGACATAGCCTTTCCTGCTCTGCTTCTTTGGCTTCACCGCTGTGGTGCAACTTCAGAACAATGCAGATGATTCACAACCTGCAGCTTTCCCTTTTCCTAGCTGCTTCTTCTTTTCAACCTGCAGCTTTCTCTTTTCTCTTCCAAGCTGCTTCTTTCCTTTCCCGATGGGGCAGGCCCTCCCTGCCCTGGGGACAAATTGCTGGCAGCCCCCAGGCAGGCCCATCTCTCAGCCCCAATCTCTCCAGGGGTAAGAGACCCCTTCCCTCAGGAGGAGCTCTCTACAAACTGCCTCAAGTCCAATAGTCCCTGCTTTATTTGGGAGCCCTTTCCTCACTCCCCATTGGCTTGAGCCACTGTCCTTAGGCAAAAATGCATATGTATAAGGCTCCCGTGTTGGCTCATAGGCTGTTCAAAAAGGCATCTAGATTTTCCCTGGTAGTTTTCCCCAAAAGTCTGTTCACAAGCCCCAGAATCCTCCTGGATAGTCCTGGCTTGGTGGTTGGCTAGCTGGTGTCACATGGCTGCTGCAACATGGTAACTGATATAAACAGTGTCCCAACATTTATACGGTGTCCCAGGTTTTATCAGTTCCTGCAGCCAAACCTTTCATTTTCATTTAAATATTTCCCCACACAGCTGAAGCCACCCTTGTGCCTTGCATAGTGACTGTACTATTAAACACATTTATTCCACCTTTTCCAGTCACTGCTTCCATTACCTTAAGTTCCCCCCCCCCACCGGCAGCACACACATTGCCCCATTGTACTGGCTGCAGTCTATGACTCTTTTATATTTATTTATCCCCCTATGGACTGGCAGTCTCTCTATTCCCGTTGTGCACACATGTACTTTATTTCATTCATTTTTCTCGCCTGTCTCTAGCAATACACTTATGCCCCAGCGCTAGACAGGATTCCTACTTGCTCTTCAAAGGGATGCCACCTTAATATTCATGAGGCGGCTCCTGATCTCTGCAGCGCTATTGGCACTCACAAAAAAAATACTTTTTCTGCTTCCCGGTTGCCTCTCCTACTTTAACCAGGGTCCCCGATCCCTCTTTTTCTTTGCCCTGGGCTGGGACCACCCAAGAGGCAACCCAAAACCGGCCATGCATGGCCACTTGAAAATGCACTTTTGCACATGTGCAGAGCTCTCCCTGGCACTGGAGTGCCACAGAAACGGGTGGTGGCTCAGCGAAACAGCTCTGCCGGCCCCGCTCTCTCTCTCTAGTACCATCGCAGGGGCCGGAAGGAGTCCAGGTAACACAGGGAGCATACCAGGACTTGGGACCTAGGACACAAAAAAGAATGGGGGTGGAACAAACCCCCCTCCCGGGAAAATGAGCTTTTTTGGGGGACTTTCAAGTAAGCCCCCTATTTGGGGGGGGTTACATATAAATCATAACATTGGGCTGTATGCACAAAAGGGGTCCAGGTATGTGTGAGAGGTGCACACACGGGCCGACAGTCACAATCTGTGACTGCCTGTCTGTGTTCCCACCCAGCGTGTATGATCGCAGGGAGAGGATGAGTGTGGAGTGGAGGACACAGGCGGACATCCAGTTGGATGCCTGTCCTGGATCCCATAGTGGATTCCCTGCTGCATGCTAGCAGAGGATCCCAGGATGGCATACAGTGGGAACACTGGCTGCAGTGTCCTGAGGCTACGGTACACAGTGATGTGTCTTCATATACTGCAATGCAAACAGTCAAGTGACTACGTACCAGACTAATTGTGAACAGTACAACATTAGCAGCTCACAGCCACCTACAGTACATCGTGCCAGTCCAGCTTTGGATCCCTGATGTACAGTGGTGTTGTACCATAATACAGCAGGGAATGTGGCGCAGATCATGCTGTTGACATATGTTATGGTACGCTGTTACACTGGTTAGTGCATTAAACCACAAGTGCAGCCATACCCCACAAAGTGGAGGCTGATGTGCAATACAGTCATAACACATGCCATGTGGAATGTGTATTAACAGTAATGCACATCAGCCTCCCTTTTGGAGGGGGCGGTATGGCTGCAATTGTGTTATAGTACACTAATGGGTGTAATAGCAAGCCATAACATATTGCTATGGCGTGGATATATTGCTAACACAATAGGGTGCATGGTTACTATGTTACCAGTCAGCAACATGATCTTGACCACATCACTTGTTACATTACTGTGCGACAACACTGTACGTCAGGCTGGACAGCTGAACCTACACATAGTACAATAGGTGGATGTGAGCCACGCCCGTTGTACTGTACACAATACAGTGCCATAGCACCACTATTTGGTGCCAACAGTGCGCATATCTCTGTGGATCATCTTGGGCGAGTGCCCGACTGGCTGCCCTCAGCCACCCTGTCAACCCAGTGAGCTGTGGCAGCAATGTGGAGTCTGTTCCTGTCCTGCCACAGCAGGTGGGCATCTGTTGAAGTGTGCACATAGGCTTTACAGCAGGGTCCTCCCTACCATATCTCATGGCTCCCATGCTTAGCATGCCGCACCTCAGGGAATGATGCAGAGTGCAGGCACACACTCGACACTCCCCCTGGACCACCCATGGTGCATGGCTGTGTGGGTGGCCAGGAGACTGAGTGCACAAAGGGCTTATGCACCTGCTGTGAATGTTGTTGTGGGTCCAATGCTTCCCCCACCCCCGTGTGACATTCTGACTTAGAGTTGCCTACATGCTTCCATGTGGGCAACCCGCACCATCATGCATAGAGCCCTTGTAGCCAATTAAGAGTGTTTATTTCTAAACATTCCAGACATATGTTAACACATCTTATGACATAGTTCTTGAGATTGTAAGTCTCATGTGTATTCTTAGAGTATGAGAACCATGAATAGAAAGTGAGCTGTTCTGATACCCTAAGAATGTGAGACCACTCTTACAAATGTAACAGTGTTCTCCTAGGGCATTACTGATTGAGGGCACTTAATAACACAGTAAGTGTCCAAAAATCCTCCCCCAAATATACCCATTTCCAGGGCACCTGCGTGTGAGACATTCCTTACAGACTATTAAGGCTTAAGACTGTCTAACACACACAAGAGAAAGGAGCATTTGGATTGGTAGAGACTGCTCCCTCAGTCTATAATGTAACCATAAGAGGGTTTCTCATGCAAACAGTTCTAAAATTGTGACTTTCAAAGTTCTGTTGGCATAGCCTCTTTCCCACACAGGGGCATCTTACTTTTTACAGAGTAAAACATTTAATTTCAAATTCAAGTTCCTTTTTCCAGTCCTCCTCAACATGTTCATTAGTAACATTGCAGAAGGAATCGAGGGCAGGTTGTGTCTCTTCACAGATGACACAAAACTATGTGGGAGGGTGGATAGTGATGAGGGAATAAGGGAAGTGCAGAGAGACCTACAAAAGTTAGAGGGGTGGTCAAAGGTCTGGCAGTTAAAATCCAATGCTAGGAAATGCAAGGTGATGCACCTAGGGAAAAAGAACTCCAAGATAGAGTACTGGATGGGAGGAGAGAGACCTAGCACTACAGCTGAGGAACAGGATCTGGGAGTTATCATTAACAATTCACTTAAGCAATCGAGTCAGTGCAACAAGGCCCATAGCAAGCCTAACAGTATGATGGGATGTATCGGAAGGGGTACTGATTGCAGAAGAAAGGAGGTAAAACTTCCCCTCTACAGATCCCTAGTGAGGCCTCACCTAGAGTACTGCGCCCAGTTCTGGAGTCCTCACCTCAGAAAGGATAAGGATTGGTTGGAAACAGTGCAGCACAGAGTAACAAAAACAAGCATTTGTCAATGCCGAATGTTGCTTGCTTCTATGTGCTGTTTAGGTATTTGGAAGTCATTGGAGTGCAAATATTGAAAATTTGCAAACTTACGAGCGCGCGTAGGAACTGCGCAACGCACGCTCGAAACAGTCATTGTTAGGAAATTTTTCACTAAATTTTCAACATAGCCATTTTAAGACCTCTGCTCATGAACAGTGTCACTGTGATTTTGTTAATGTGTCCCATACATTGAGTTTGCACACCGATCTGCACATTGTTGCGCTACATGGCGGAAACACGTTTTGGGCAGGATTTGAAAATGACAGCTGTACTGCTCATATGAGGTGTGGTAAAATGGCAGTGTTGAAAATCTGGAGTGGAAATATTGAAAATTCGCAAACCTACGAGCGGGCATGGGAACTGTGCAACGCACACTCGTAAAACAGTCATTTTTAGGAATTCTTTCACCAAATTTTCAACATTGTCATTTTAAGACCTCTGCTCATGAACAGTGTCACTGTGATTTTCTTAATTTGTCCCGTACATTGATTTCGCACACCGACTGCGCCATTCTGCGCTACAAGGACGGGAACACATTTTGGGTGAGATGTGAAAAATGACAGCTGTACTACTCATAAGAAGGTGTGGTAAAATGGCAATGTTGAAAATCTGGAGTGAAAATATTGAAATTTCGTGAACTTACGAGCCTGCGTAGGAACCGCGCAACGCACGCTCGTAAAACAGTCATTTTTTGGAATTTTTGGACCAAATTTCAAAATGGGGTTTTGACCCCTTCTCATGAATGATGTCACTGTCATGGCAGTATTCTGGCCTGAAGGGTGATTTTGCAGTCACTGTGCAGTCACTGCGTGAAATCACCCTTTGGGCCCGAATAACGCCATGACAGTGACATCACTCATGAGAAGGGGTCCTAAAAACCCCATGTTGAAAATCTGGTGCAAAAATTCCCAAAAATGCCTGAGATATGCAATAAAGTTGAACCCCCTATCTAGCCCATTATACAGCTTACCGGCATTTCCTCAGTTCGCGGTCGGCTTTGAAGAGTGCAGACGTGTTCCTGGTCCACCGAAGATCGTCGCGCCGGAGTCCGGACGTAAGTATGGGGTAAGGGGGCGTGGGGAGGCTGGAGTGCGCAGTGGGTGGGTGCGGGTTGTGAGGGGGTCTGGAGATGCGCCATGGACCGCTTTTGTTTAATAGGTTTAAAAAAAAAAGCGTCGTGGGACATTTGCCACACTGGGGTGGGCTCCCAGCATGGCACAAGGATGGGGGCGTTCAGCCCGGCGAGTTGGGCACCTCCGTCGACCAAGGGACTGAATTGCCACGCTGGGGTGGGCTCCCAGCGTGGCACCAACTACTGGGGGAGACGGCAGCTCAGCCGACGGGATTGGGCACCCCATCAGCTACACAGTACGCGGTAGGCGACGCCAGCGTGTGGGGAGCTATGTCTTATCGCTGCTCACTGAAGCGTAGCTCCCCTTTCAATCAGAGGTTCACTGCATTTTGGAGCGCTCATAGACAGCTCCAAAATGCATTGGCTTACAGGGGCCACGCCTGCCAGCTCACTGACTGAATTGGAGGAGGAGGTGACACACCTCCGAAATCTCCGATGATGGCACTATGTCTCTTGCACATGCGTGCAAGCAACATAATGATTCAGTGCCAGCAGGGCAGATCCTATGAGAAGAGCCTCAAAGCATTAAATAGGTACTCACTGGAGACCAGGAGGGAGAGGGGAGATATGATGGACACCTTCAAGTTCCTTAAAGGATTTAACAAAGTGAACTGCAGGGAACTATTTAGCCTGAATATCAATTTGCAGTCATGTGGACACGAATGGAAATTAACAGGAGGTAGGTTCAAGAGAGATGTGAGGAAGTACTACTTTATGGAAAGGGTGGCAGAGCCATGGAACAGTCTGTCAGCTGAAGTGGTGGGTGCGAAAACAGTCGGGGGACTCAAGCAGAGCTGGGAAAAAATGAAGGGAATAGTGGTTACCGGGGACTACAGGACCAAGGGGGAGAACAGAGAGAGGATGGGGACTTGGAGGGTTAGTACCCTGGAGGAACAGCAGGTTCCAGGGATTCTAGGAAACTTGGGCAGACTGGATGGACCGCCGGTCTTTTTCTGCCATCATTGTCTGTTTATGTGTTTTAAAAATGTAAATTTTTTTAACAAGATTTTCGAAATGATTCAGCATAAAGTTCTAACATCGCTTTTGGTTATAAGAGTGCCTTCTCAAGTCCTTTGTGTGCCAAATCTGCTTAGCTTCGCTTCACAGTTCTCTCACCCAAAGTACTTGAGAAGGCACTCTAGTAACTATTATGAATTATAGGAGTATCTTGTGATGCTGCCAACCAGTCACAGTGCTTGTTTGAGTAGCATGAGAGACAAACTCGTATTTCCATATGAGTGTCTTACACACTATGCCCAAGAAATGGGTTTCTAACTGGCACTGATTGTGCTGAAAAAACAGACACCCCAGGGCAAGGGAATTAAAAAAATGTGATCTATAATGTGTTAATATGTCTACTCGAGGTACACCTGCAAGAGTAGTTTCACCTGTGCCCTCAGCTTCACTTTCGTGTCCTCATGCCTGAAGAACGTGCCTGAAACCACCCTTATAGTGGTACCCTGGACAAATATTAACACACATAAAAGATGCCGGAACAAAACATACTGTGTAGAGGAGACCTTAAGTGGTGGTAGGCTGAAACAAATAGGAAGGCTAGTCACTCCATTCTCTCAGCTATGGGAAGTTTCTCCTTCATCTGAAAGATTAAAGCTGCTACCTATGGGACTGGTGGTATGTGATTGGGTGGGGTTGCTGCTCCCCTCCCTTCATTCTACAGTGTGATATAGTGACAGCTACTCTTTGTGCAGGTCAATATTATTTATTGATTTACTTGAAATGACTCCAACTGGGATAGCCCCATGAGATGCAGCATCTCATTTTCATGGGGGTTCCAGGGAGGACAGTGTCAGTCACCAGGTTAACAGTCCAGCAGGAAGAGTTACATACAGGTTAAAATATGTATGGCAAAGAAAAACTGTAAAAGTATATACTGTACATCCAAACAGAAATCAAATAAGTTAAAAAAGTAGAGTCACAAAATACTAAGAACATGCACATTGTTATGCAAGGTGAAGGTTGAGACCAGGTGGGGATTTCACACTGTGAAACTTTAACGGGGGGCACTTGTCACCAACAAAACAGACAACAAACTGCCAGCTATATCAAAGACCTCGAGCAACATTCACAAACAGTGAGTTTAAAGCCATCCTATGCTTTTCGTCTTGGGACATTTGCATGAAAACAAGATTTTTTTTATCTGTTCCTGAGCCTATTTCTTCAATCCTCAACTGAAGTCATAATCCCACTTATGGCATTTATTTATTGAAGGTTTTTGCCCAAAAAAGGCACACCAAGTCGAAGCTTGTTTCCAGGTGCATCCATCGGGGGTGGGGCATTATAGAAATGTCTGAAGTAGAAGCAAAAATACCAATCTTAACACTAATAAAAACACCAGATAGGAATAACAAATAGGGATCAGCGAACTGAACAGAACCCAGATTGTTAGAGAAATTTTCTGTTTTCCAGTAAAAAAATTAAAATTACCATCCATAGAACTCACCTAAACAGAACTCCCTGCAAATCTGAATTCTAAGACCTTCCATTTTTATAGTACTGAAAACACTTCCATTAAATTAGGATATTTGTCTCTAAAGCTGTGGCAGTTCCAAGTGCCTATTCCCGATGTGAAATCCTAATCCTCTGCTTGTGACGTTGTAACGTGCTACCATGGAAATTGTTCATATGTCACAGGCAGAGGATAATTTTATTTAAATGTGTTGAGTGGGAAGGATACACTGATCTTGAGTTCATTGTCAGGTATGAACCAGGAAGGGGGTTACAATTGGGAAGTGCCATTGCAGAAAACTAAAGGTCTAAAAGTGCAAATAATATACATGAATGAATCCTGAGTACTGCACAGAAATGTATGTAACATAGGCAATATACCAATGCACCATAATAACACAATTAAAAAAACTCTGGGACCAGGGGAGGGTCCACTAGACTACCAAAGAATAAACACAGAGACAGAATCCTTCTTTAACTCAAAGACTGGTAGGACACTAGATTACCAAGGAACGAAGGGAGAGACAGAATCCTTATTTGACTTGGGGACTGGAGGTCGGGGGGTACTGCTAGATTATTGGGGCATAAACTGATTGAATTCCATATTTCATTAATGTATCAGGTGGAAGGGGGCAGGTATTAGCACCAGTGCTGCCAGGGGGGAGGCAGGGGGTTATGCATCACTGTGCACATTGATAAAAGTTGGGTTCCGTAAGCATTCAACAGTGCTGCCTCAGCAGCCCGTTCATGCTTTCAGAATCCTCTACCACTGTGCCCTGTATGCAAGCGTGCACCAGCATTTTCATGGGCACAGTGGTGAATCCAGTGTGATCACTCTATCCGCTGTATGCAGCGCAGGGGGCATCTTTGAATATGGCCTCTGCCCCAAAGAAGGACTGTGGTTGGCTAGCGTGGCACTATGCCTGTTAGCTCTGTTCTGACCTTTTGAATATAGGGGCCCGCAATGTAATTTATGTCCCTTACAACTGCAGAGTTCTATAGTAGTATAAGATTGCACTGTAACAACAATCTTAGAGCTTCACAGGAATATAAACTATATCATACAGTTGGAAAATGGTCTTTAGCAGCAAAGTGGCTGTCAGGAACATCAACTGAATTTACTACAATCTCTAGTTAAGATGTAACAATAACAGAATGAGAAGCAGTATTTGAAAAACAGCGTCTGCAGAAAATTGGACAGGCTTGCAGATTAAATGCAGTTATCCTTTAGGGCAAAGAGGGCCAGATGTCTAAGGGGCAAAAAGCCAGTCTTCATGCAAATAATCTTCAGTAATACATAATGAATTGTCCAGAAGTTTAATTTTTTATAATCTTACATGATCTGAGTCTTGCCAATGTCAACAGCAATTTCTTCCTAAAATATGGAAAATACCATTAAAAAATAAGTTATACAGGAATAGGTTACTACAGTATTATAAATAATAACTGTTATGCTTTTACTCCTTTTAAATAACAATCTTACCAAGTACATGTCTAAATGTGTTTTTTTAAGGAATATACCATGACAGTATTTTTGCGTCAGAGCTGGCGGGACAAGAGACTCTCCTACAACCATACCAACAAGACACTGGGGCTGGACAGTCGCTTTGTGGACAAACTCTGGCTGCCTGACACATTTATTGTGAACGCCAAGTCAGCCTGGTTCCATGATGTCACTGTGGAAAACAAACTGATCCGACTTCAGCCTGACGGAGTAATTCTGTATAGCATCAGGTAAGGGATGTCACTGAAGGCAGAATGTGAAGCAAAGAGGTTGGACATAGAGGTGTGTAGAATGATAAACTCCACCAACTGAATTCCATCAGAATTGCCAGATTGCTTCCAAAATGGTCTGCAGAATGTTTTGCAAACTTCCACGAATAAGTAAACTGTAGAATTGTTAGGAATACTGTGGATTATTTCCCCACTAAAGTTAATGTAAGCTGCATATTTTTCCACCACATACAGAGTAAAATACACATCAGTGTAAACTGCAAAATGTTGCCATTTTCTGCAGAACATTAGGACAGAATTCCACAGATTCCGGTATAGGTGCAATGGAGTTTTGCAATTCCACCCATCACTATAACTAAACGGGTACTGGCTAAATTCTTGCTCCTGAAGAGCCCTTGGCTTAGTGTTCATTGACCCATTGCATTCATAGAAACATATAGAAACATAGAAACATAGACTTTGACGGCAGATAAGGACCACTTGGCCCACCCAGTCTGCCCATTTCCCTACCTATTGGATAAGCTACAGATTCTAGTTAACCAACAGCCTACTTCCTGCAACCCCTCACTATAATTGCCTTATGTCTGTCCCATGCATGTTTGAATTCCCCCACTGTTTTAGACCCCACAACCTCTCCAGGAAGGCGGTTCCATGCGTCCACCACTCTCTCCATGAAAAAGAATTTCCTCACATTACCCCTGAGCCGTCCCCCCTCTAACTTTAAATTGTGCCCCCTTATTCTTACACATCTCTTTTTCTGAAAGATGCTACCTCCTGGACTTTTTGATTCCCTTGAGGTACTTGAAAGTTTCTGTCATGTCCCCCCGTCCTCCTTTCATCAAGGGTATACATATTAAGCTCTCTCAGTCTCTCTTCATATGGTTTCTGCTGCAGACCCTGCACCATTTTAGTTGCCCTCCTCTGGACTGCTTCCATCCTGTCTATGTCCTTGTGTAGATTTGTTGACGAAGAAAGGTAAACTGAGCCCGGGCTTAATTCCAGGTGCCAAAATCAGGGCACATTGGCATGGCAGTGTGTTTGAAGCCTGACCCATGTCATTTACTTTCAAGTGAATAAATAGAGGAGTTCACGGTACCAGTAGGGCCCCTTTCATTAGATATTTAGAGAGACCCTGACCTTTCTGATAAAAACCTAAAGCCATTTTTATACTCAAGTCTGCCTAAAGTGTAGGGGGTACATGTTATGTAGTTCAAGTTCCAGTTTATTCGTTCAGTCAATGTAAAAGATGATTACAACATTTCAAATTGTATAAAATCTTAATAAATACACCAGTTATTCCATGTTACAGTCCGTACTTGCTCTACATAACATTCCAGCATAGTATATAAGTCTAGTGGAGCACAAAAATTAAATAGTAATACAGAGTTAAAATTAACTGCCTCCAAACCTACATAGTAGCATTTAAAAAAGACATAATTTAGGGAGCTTATTTTCTGGCAACTTTTCATTTCTTAATTTTAATAACTGACACAAAAAAATTTGCTGATCTATTTATCTGTCGTAAGAAGGCTAGGTGTTGCTTTATCCTTTTCAGTTTCCCAAAACGATTTTATATAAGGGTCAAGTCTGAGGTTCCTTGCTTTGTTGTACCATGTACAACTCCAGAATACATGTGTGATATCCTCCCCTGCCCCGACTAGAACAAGAGCAATTAGGATCTATGGAAGCAACTCCTTTACTGTACCTAGCTACAAGGACATTGCTGTCAGATGACTCACATTTAAATACAGTAGAGGCCCTCCTTAACTGAGCAACTGAGAACATCCAGATAATCTTTATAACCAAAATAACAGTTAGTAACAGCAAACCAGGTAGAAAATCTGGATTTTTGAATATTTTCCAAATCTAAGGGTGCCCAGTGGTTGCTTATAGTATCTTTTGTTTAATGTATTTTTTATACTTTACGCTAAGTTGAACATTACGTCCTTAAACCAGGGTGACTCGCCACAGCCCATTTTGTGCCAGTCCTTCTTCTCTTCAAGACACAAGAAAGGTACCCTATTTGGGGGCACTCTAGTTATATGAAGCCAATACTGTAATTAATTTTTTTTTTGTAACAATGGTGGCATTAATGTTATCCCCACCAAGCTTTCGTCTAATGTATGTATCCGGCGTGGCTTTACTGACACCCAAAGCCAATCTAAACAATTGTGTTGGTGAGGCTGCTAATTTCTCCCTGTCCTTTATGTCCCAGATCTCTATCCCATATAATACTTGTGATACATATGTTGTTCTAGTTGCCTCTATCAATGGTCTTAATGTATATCCACTGTATAGGTAATTAAATTTCTTAAGGCCCTGCACTGTTTTTTTAGTTCTTGTGATTATATTTGTGGCATGTCTTGTCCTGTTGCCCAAGATCCATTAGATGAAAAAGTCAAGCCTAGACAGACATAGCTTGAGACCATTTCAAGCTTCTGCTCCCCAATAGTCCATTGCCCCTTAATTACTTAATTAATTAATTCATTCATTTAAAGTTTGGTGACTGGGAGAGGCACACTGAGCTGAGGCTCGTTTCCAGGTGTGACCTGGGGGAGGGAGGGGAGACAAGTTATACAGTCAGGTAAGGTGCAAATAGCCTGGGTATGAGCAAGGAGTACATATGCAATAAATAAGAACAAAAAAGAATAATAAATATAGTGCATAAGATAAATACAATTAGTACAAGTGTATTATTTCTTTATTTAAAATTTTGGTAGCCGGGAAAGACACACAGAGCAGAGCTCATTTCCAGGTGCGACCCAGGAACAAAGGGTACAAATACAACAAAGGGATGATGCATACACAATACAAAATAAGGCAATGTAAAATGCAAGTAAATATATACATTTGAAATAGGTGACAATAATAGGAACTAATTTAAGTATAACTATAGTATAACTATAATAAGGTGCTCAGGTAAACGTTTTTAGTTGAGAGGGACAGCAAAGAATGAACATGAGGGCACAAAACTATGCAGGGGTGGAAAGAGAGTGAGGAAGAGAGGAGTAGAGATGTAAAGGAGAAAAAAAAGGAAGACTTAGAGCAGGGAGCAGTCAGAGGATATTAAAGGGGAGGCGAAGTAGGCGTTATAGTGATGGAAAGGAGGGTCTGAGATGGGTTTGGGATGGGTGGTTGTTCCAAAGGGAAGGAAGTCTGTAAGAGAAGGCACATTTCCCCATAGATGCACACACTCTTGGGAGGGCAAAGGAACGGGTGCAATTTGTATGCAAATTGTAGGGGGAGGGAGTGGCTGGATTAAGGAGAGAGAAGAGCTAATAAGAGTCCCGAACCATTAATTAGAGAAGAGGGAGGAGCAGTGGGACAAGCTTCTTTGTGAGAGGGACTGGAGGGATAGAGCACAGCAGAGGTCACAGTGGTGCGTCAGATGTGGGAGATTTGAGGCAAAATGACAGAAAGCGTTGAAAAGGACATCATTTGGAGAGGGAGGAGACGGGCTGCACTGAAGACAACATCAGCATAGTCAAAGGTAGGGAATATCCATTTCATCAGCAGGTCATATCTAACAGGGCAGGTCACGTCTAACGGAGGGAGAAACAAGCCTTGTGATGGTAAAGTAGCCCTAGTTTAGGGCATAGTTTGGAGTGAATGGCAGAGATATGGGAAGTGAAGTCAAGTGAGGGATCAAGCCATACACCGAGGTATTTGTAGGTCAGGACATTATCTAGAGGAGTGCAGGATGACATTGGAAAAACAGGAAGGGAGGGGAGCCTAGCCAGTTTCTGCTTGGGGCCAAAGGTCATGGCTACTGTTTTTTGGTGTTTAATTTTAAGCAGTTGTCTTTGAACCAGTTGGTTACAGCAGTGAAATCTTGTTGAAGGGGGGGTTGAATGGCTTGGATGGATGGACCTGACAGGAAGAGGATGGTGTTATCTGCATACATATGGATCTTAGCATGGGAACAGACAGAAGGGAGGTCATTAATAAACAAGGAGAACACCGGCCCTCCGGCGCAGTGGTTGTTTCGCTTGTGGCAGCGACCTGGGTTCAGGAACAGCTCGGGCGCTGGAGGGCCGGCTGGGAGGCAGCTTGAGCATCCCATGACTGCTCGCTGTCTCCAGGGAGGGGAGGGGTCACGACCCGGTGCTGGAGCGACCACTGGCGGAGGCCGGTGGTAGAGCAGCACGTCGGGGCCATTTGGGGTGGTGCGTGACAGATGTCGGCTCTCGCCTTGACGTCCGGACATCACGCACCTTAAGAAAGACAGGAAAATCACTCGCTGGCCTCTGGATGATGGCTCTCTGTTCCTGAGGGCCTCCAGTGCCTTCCTGGCATCTCCTGTTCCCCAGCAGCATCCCCAGGCTCTAGAAGTGTGTGCTGGGGCTATCCTCCTTCCAGGTGCCTTTCCCCTCAGAGGAGAGGGACCCACCAGGTGAAGGGATACACGGGGATATCCCGGGGGTCGGCTGCGATCTGGGGAATCAGAGGAGGGCCAGGCAAGGACAGAAGAGGTCAGAGGGAACTTGGCAAGAGCCCGAAGGAGTGGAGGATCAGCAAGCATGGGCCGGAAAAATAGATCATACAAAAAAATAAATAAACAAGGAGAAAAGAACAGGACCTAGGATCAATCCCTGAGGGACACCTGCAGGGATAGGGAGGTAGATAAGAAGTTACTTATTTTTACTGACTGAGACCGGCCGGATAGGTAAGAATCAAACCAGGAGATGGTGGCAGGGGAAAGGCTGATGTTAAGTTTATTTAGTAGCAAAGGGTGTGACACTGAGTCAAAGGCCTTGGCCAGATCAATTAAGTTTATTAGATCCAAAAACCTTAATCTGAGTTTTGGTAAAATTGATAGTAAGCTTCACCACATTTACACTTTCGTGTAAGAAGTCTAATTTCTTCGGAAGTCTTTTTTTTTTTTCAGACAGAGACAACAGAATAAGATCATCTGCATAAGTCATGGCAGGGCATAGGGAATTACTTATTGTTGGTGAATCAGAATCCAGTTGTATAAAATTCCTTAACAGCTGATCTATGTACAGACAAAAGAGTAGGGTCCAAGACGCAGCCCTGTCTCACACCCCTGTTGGTAGAAAGTGAACAAGAGAGCTGTTCTCTGGTCCCAATCCTTTTACCAGTCCAGGTATCTGAATAGGTATTGTGTATAACATTGATCAATACTGAATCAGGTCCACACTTCCACATGAGCCTCCATAATGCACCTCTTGAGTTCAAGTTAAAGGCTGCTGAGGAATCTATAAAAACATATGAACATGTGAAAGAGCCAGCAGAAAAAGGACAAATTGGTCTATCAAGTCTGCTCGTTAGTAATGTAGTGTTCTAGGGACATGGATATGTTGTTCATCCACACTTATTGGCAGGTTCCTTGCCGCTTTAAATCTTGCCGGAAGGTCTTCAAGCTGGCTCCTCCAACCCACCCGGGTGGTAAAACTCTCGGCTCCGCCCATGCGCCAGATCTTCCTTACGCTTGGAGCTCAGGTTCCCTCCTTAGCAGCTGCGTTTAAGACTAGTTCTAATTCTTGAAAGTTCGAAATCAAAAGTTTTGCTAAAAGACTTGGTCTTCTTCTCACTCGCGGCTGCGATGGACCGTCGACTCGGTTTTGGAGGTGCCCTTGCAGAGCAGAAGATGTCTAGGACGGATCTGCACTCCACGTGCGTCTACTGCCTGGGCCTTGAGCACGACCTGCAGGCCTGTGACTTGTGCTCTTCCTTTTCGGCCTACGTCCTTGAAGACCGTGCTGCCCGATCACAACTGGGGCGCCCCGAGAAAAGAATTCCACCGGTGAAATCTAAAGAGGCCCGATTGGCGGTGTCCGTGGCGGCGGGCTCGGTGGATCAGCTCGAGCAGATGATCACCCTCGAAGAGGAGGCAGCACGGGCCGCTTCTACCTCGGCTGCGGCATTTGTTCCGCTCTCTCTCGGTGCCTCGTACTCGGCTTCTTTTAAGGAGCTTTGTCTGACCCTCTCGACCAAAGGTGAGGGTCCAACTTCTTCGGGACCTTTTCCAGGTCCAAAAGAGCAAAAGTAAGTCTCTCCATCGGCGCGCTCTTGGGAGTAGGAAAAGATCCCCTCCCTTGTCGACAGTCGACTTGGTCAACCCCTCAGCGGCCACTGGCTTCACGGTGTCCCCGTCAGGCCAGTTGACCGAGACTCCCGTCGGCGGGTCAAGATTTTCTCGACCCATTAGGCGGGTTGTCGGCTGGAGAAGCTGAGAATCCCTCTCCCGGTTCCCTGGTGAGGAGTTGAGGATCCCGTCGGCCGTCTGTTGCCTCCGGTTCCGGGCCGCTGGTGGGATCGTCC
Organism: Neoceratodus forsteri; assembly: GCA_016271365.2. NCBI lineage: Eukaryota > Metazoa > Chordata > Ceratodontiformes > Ceratodontidae > Neoceratodus > Neoceratodus forsteri. Next base: position 331,915,284 of record CM057452.1, on the reverse strand, counting down.
GGGCGGAGTGCCGATTTCTGACACTTCTCCTCGCCTTCCTCAGCCTAGTCGAGACTCTCGGTCTCGGTCTCGGACATCCTTGCGGTCCAACTGATCCCGCTGCCATAGGCGGTCTCGGTCTCGGCACCGCGGCAAGTGGCGCCGCCGCTCTTCCTCGGACGAGTGGAGGCTTCGGCGCAAGTTGCGTCAGAAATATGAGGAACTCATGTGGCAACAGCTCCTTTTGACCGGGAATAAGCCGACCCAGTCGTCTTCCCCGGCCATTAAGTGGCTGTCACCGGAGCAGCCGAAACAACCCCTCGTTGTAGTCAAGGAGCCTGTTCTCAGGCCGGTTGTTCGGCCAATTCCAGCTGCCCCACCGATTCTGGTGGAACCTCCGCCTCCGCAGCCATTAGTTGGGGCTCTGACCAAAAATTCTCGGTAGGCCTTGGGTTTGCCCCATAGGCTGTCTGTCACCCTCACTCCCGATAAACCTCGGCAGATGGAGGGTGGCTCAGGCCCGAGGCAGCTCTTTGAGGACTCTTCTGAGTCCGATGATGGTTCCTCCCTCTTCTCCAAGCGCATAGACTTTGAGTCCTCGGGAGGGCAGTCAATGGACGATAGCCCTTCATCCTTCTTAGGGTTGCTTCGACTCATCTCGGAGTCCACCGGGATGAAGCTCGAACCCGTTTCTAAACAGGCCAGGTATCCCCTCATGGAGATTCTGGACCGAGGGGATTCTCCTACGGAGGCCTTTCTGGTGGCCGAAGCCATAGTGGGTCCGGCCTTGGAACTTTGGCAGCGTCCTGCTTCCTGCCCTGCTCCTTCGGCCAGGTTGGCCAGGAAGTATGCGGTCCCTACCGGTTCCCTGTCCAGTTTTTCGGAACACCCCTCGGCCGAGGGGTTGGTTACCGACAGCGTTTTCCGGCGTGCCGGGAACGCCAGGGATGTGGACAAACCTCCCGACAAGGAATCCAAGAAATTGGATTATGCCGGGCGAAAAGTCTATGCTCGTCCTCTCACGCCTTCGTCAGGCCAGTTCGGCCATCCTCATGGCACATTTTCTCACGCCCCTGTTGGGCTCCTGGATGAGGTTGTCCTCATCTTCCGCGAGATCTGCAGACTACGGTCAGGCAGGTGCAGGACCAGGGCAGTGGCCAAACAGCAGCTCCAGACTGCGTTGAGACATCGGGGACTCATGTGCCAGGTCTGTGGTGGCCGCAGTGGCCATGCGTCGTCGGGCTTGGCTGAGGATATCCACCTTTACCTCGGATACCCAGCACAAGTTGGTGGATGTTCCCTTTTTGGGGACTGACCTCTTCGGCCCTGGGGTGGAAGGTCACCTGCAGAGGATCGAGAAGTCCAATGCTACCTTGGACTCGATCTCTTCCGCTCAGAAGGACAAAGGCCGCAAGCCACAGCCTAAGCCCTTTCGTCCTTCTGCGCCCGCGGCGCGCCTGGCCCAGCAACGTCAGGGCCAGCAGGCTCGAGCTTGGTATCCCAAACCCAAGCCGTCGGCTTCCTCCAACAGGAAGCAGGGAGGTAAAGGCCCAGGAGGTCCCTCGGCCTGTCCCTCCTCCAAGCCTGCCCAGTGACGGGCTGAGGGGTGTCGCCCCCATCCCTGTCACCTCACCCCTGGTTCCCCCCGTGGGGGGATGGCTCAGACACTTCCTTGCCACCTGGTCCGCTGTTACCACGGACAGGTGGGTACTGGAGGTGGTGGGAAAAGGCCCGCCCTCTGGAATTCGAGCAGGCCCGGCCCTTCAGGGCCGTCGCACCTCGGGGGGCCTCGGGGTCCGCAGCCTCACTGGTGGCTCGCCGAGCCGACATCGCTCTCCTCCTCCAAAAGGAGGTGATCACGGAGTAGGGGACCCCCCTTCAGACCTGGGGTTCGTGTCCAGGTATTTCCTGGTTCAAAAGCAGACGGGGGCTGGCGCCCCATTCTCGACCTACACGACCTGAACAAGTTCCTAAGGTCTCGAACCTTCAGGATGGTCACTCTGGCGCAGATAATACCATCTCTGGAACACGGCATGTGGTTCTGCTCTCTGGACCTACAGGACGCGTTCTTTCGTCCCTATCCGTCGTCACATCGGAAATTCCTCCGCTATCGGCGGAGGATCCCTCTTCGAGTTCGAGCCACGCTTGAGTTATCTCCAGCTCCCAGGGTCTTCACCAAATGCATGGCAGTGGTGACAGCATTCCTCTGGCGCCGAGGGTCTGGGTGTACCCTTACCTGGGCGATTGGCTGATAGCAGCCCCTCCAGGCGGAGGTGGAGCAGTCAGAGATCTGGCCCTCCAGGTTTGCTCTCAAGTTGGCCTTCTCATCAGCGAGGCCAGTCGAACTCGAGCTGAAGCAGGTGATCCTGTTCATCGGGGCAGAGCTCGACTCTCTTGAGCAAACACGGCTCCGGTGGACAGGGCGAGGTTCTTACCTCCTTTGCCCAATCATTTCTGGTTGGACAATGGCGCCCTGCCCGGGACTTCCTGCTCCTCCTGGGTCTCATGGTGGCCTGTACCAGCATGGTCCATTGGGCGCGCTGGCACATGCGCCCCCTTCAGTGGGGACTGGCCAGCCAGTGGTCACAACACTGCGATCCTTTGGACCAGCTAGTGATAGTGACCCAGGAGATGTGTAATGCTCTCCAGTGGTGGACCGTTCCATTCCATCTGCAGGAGGGCATCCCGTTTGTCCGCCCCGAGCCGACGGTCTCTCTATCGACCGATGCCTCTCTGATGGGTTGGGGTGCCCATCTGGGGGAACACCGAGTGCACAGCCTCTGGTCCCAGGAGTCCCAATGCCATATCAACCTGCTGAGCCCCGAGCGTCCGCCTAGCTCCCGCCTTTGCTCCGTTTCTCCGGGGTCAAGTGGTCCCAGTCCAGATGGACAATACCACGACCATGTACTACCTGAACGCCAGGGGCGGGGCCGCTCCATGCTTCTATGCAAGGAAGCTCTCCGCATTTGGTCTTTCGTCTTGCAGCCTGGGCGGATCTCCTAGCCATTCATGTGGCAGGAGCCTCCAACACCCTGGCCGATGCCCTGGGCCGGATGGGGCTGCATCTCATGAGTGGTCTCTCCTGCCGGAGGTAGTACAAGATCTGTTCTCCCACTGGGGCACACCTCAGGTGGACCTGTTTGCCTCAAGGGAGAATGTGAAGCTGAGGCTGTTTCATGCCCGCCCCCCTCAGCAGGGCTCGCTGCAGGGGGATGCCTTCTCAAGGCTGTGGACCCCGGGCCTCTTTTACACTTTTCCCCCAATTCCCTTGATTCACAAGGTGCTTCTCAAGGTGAGGAGGGACAAGGCGCAGGTGATTCTGATAGCCCCAGACTGGCCCGTCAGTTCTGGTACCCAGATCTCCTCAGCCTCAGCTCCAGGCTCCGAGGCAGCTTCCAGCTGCCCGGACCTGCTCTCAGTCAATCAGGGAAGGTGTTCCATCGGACCTTCAATCCCTGCACCTGGCGACCTGGTTCCTGAGTGGCTAGAGTTCCAGGCCTTGGGTCTTTCGACGAGGTCCTCAATGTTGTTGAGGCGTCCCATAAGAGTCGACCAGAAAATGCTCGCCTTCAAATGGAAGAGATTCTCCATTTGGTGTCAGGGCAAGGGCTTGGACCCTTCCTCCTGTTCTGTGGCAAGCATTTTGACTATTTATAGTCCCTTTCTAGTCAAGGGCTTGGGTCAACAACCTAAAGGTGCACCTGGCAGCCATCTCTGCTTACTGGGCGCGGGCCGGGAAGCAGTCGGTGGCGCAGGAAAAGGTGGTCTGGCGCGTTTTCAAAGGCCTTGATCACATTTCCCCTCCGGTGCGAGAACCTCCACCTCCGTGGGATTTACTGCTGGTACTGGCAAAGCTCATGGGCAAGCCATTCGAACCAATGCACAGGTGTGATCTCTCTCACCTGTCGTGGAAGACCGCCTTCTTGGTGGCTATCATGTCAGCCAGAAGGATGGGAGAGCTCCAGGTGCTTTGCATCGAGTATCCTTACCTGGTCTTCCACAGGGACAAGGTTGTCCTGAGCCCCAACCCGAAATTCCTTCCGAAGGTGGTGTCGGAGTTTCACCTTAACCAGGTGCTGACTCTGCTGGTGTTCTACCCCAATCACACCTCGGAGGCCGAATATAGGCTCCATACTCTGGACCCTAGAAGGGCGCTCGCTTATTATAAGGGCTGCGGCTGAAATCGAGAGAGGTTCCCAGCTGTTTGTCACCTACGCTGAAGCCGCACCTGGCAGACCTGCAGCCAAGCGGACGATAGGCAGGTGGGTCACCTCCTGCATAGATCGCTGCTATAAGTTGGCGGGCATGGAGCCTCCCAGAGGGATAAGAGCTCATTCTACCCATCATACTGCTGCATCGGTGGCTGCTTCCAGGGATGTCCCTATCCAGGAAATCTGCAGGGCTGCTACCTGGAAGTCAGCACACACCTTTATTACCCATTACCACATCGACCTTGAGTCACGCTGGGATGCTGGTTTTGGGGCCTCGGTTCTCCAGTCTTTATTCCCTAAGTAGGGGGTGTGCGCCTTGCCTCCCTCCTCCCGGAGAACTGCTAGGAGTCTGCCAGTAAGTGTGGATGAACAACATATCCATGTCCCTAGAAATACAGGTTACTCACCTGTAACAGGAGTTCTGAATGGTATGTTGTTCATCCTCACACCCGACCTCCCGCACGACAGACCCTGAGCTTCCAGCGGCCAGATCTGGTGTCATGGGAAGGAGCCGAGAGTTTTACCACCCGGTTGGGTGGGAGGAGCCAACTTGAAGACCTTCCGGCAAGATTTAAAGCGGCAAGGAACCTGCCAATAAGTGTGGATGAACAACATATACCATTCCTAGAACTCCTGTTACAGGTGAGTAACCTGTATTTTCTTGCTTATGCCATTGACCCTGCACCCCTTCCCCTGTCAATCTTTCCTTCCTAACTCCCCCCATGGTCCCCCGGGTTTCCTATATGCCTATCCAGGGCCATTTTAAAGCTGTCCACTGTCTTCTCTGAGACCACCTCCTCTGGCAATGCATTCTGTGTGTCCACTACCCTCTCCATGAAAAAAATGTTTCCTAACACCCCTCCATAGAGGGACAGACATAGACATAGAGTTTCTATTTTCTAACCTAAAAATACTTCTCTATAAGGTGCAATAAGATAAAACAATTATCCAAAGTGGAATAACCATTTCAGAAACCTGCCTGTAATTCACACAGCGCCCCCCCCCCCAACAGAAGCAGTTTATTGATTCAGTCTTTCCAAGACAATCTTGGAAAAAAATGTTCAGATGGATATTTAGTAAACTAATTGGTCTATACATTGCTGGATTGGCCTTGTCCCCTTTCTTATGTATGGGAAGAGTTTCCGATCCTCTGCATGACCCTGGTATAAAATCATCAGAGATACATTTATTACAGAAAGAGACCAAGCTATTGCACCAGAGAGGAGTAGTGCACAGATGAACCTCTGCAGGTATTTTGTCTATCCCAGGGTCTTTTTTACCTTAAGTGGTTTTAAGGACAAGTAAACTTCCTTCCTTACAATCGGAGGAAATGTGTTTTTATACAATACTGGAAATTCTAGGGGTAAGCTGTCAGTGTTGGGGTCATAAAAAATATTAGAGAAGTAATGTATCCAAGTGTCTTCTGAAATATAGGCATCCAAATTGACTTTATAGTTATTAGTACCTTTGGCAACTAAACACCAGGGGAGACATATTAAGAGACGGCTGGTTGCACACGCATAACAGTGTGTCGCGGAAAACAGATGCGCTGGCTGGCTCTGTTGCCATATTCACTCAGAATGTGCAATCAGTACAGATCATGCATCCTGGGTGAATATGGGACCATGGATGCGTGGCACAAAGCAGGCAGCTGCCATGGTGGGTGCAACACATCCAGGGTCAGTGCTACACACCACCATGGGGGAATGAGTGGCGCATACTTGGATGTGCCGTTTCCCCAAGGGCAGTATTCACCCACAGAATGCTAATGAGCTCATTGGGCATGCATGGCACAACAGGGCCCCAAGCATGCTCATTATGAGCCCATTAGCATGGCTGCGTCCGGCTGCATGCGCTGGGCCAGCCCTGAGTATCGGAATGGAGAATAAAACCCTGCCAGCCCTGGTGGTCTAGTAGAACCCTCCCCTCCCATCCTTTATCCCCAGTGTATAACAGAATACATGCATCCCCGCATTATCCATAGTGTAGGGACCGCCCTTCCATCCCTGAACCCCATTCGTATGGGACATGTACCCACACCTATTTCCACAGTGCAGGTTCCCCCCAGCCCTGAGCCCCGTTCACAGTATAAACCCACCCCAAACCCTGTTCCATTGTATAGGGACCCCCCATCCTCGAATCTGAATATGTATAACAGTAGAAGCATCCTCCACCCATTTCAATTGTAGAACCCCACCCATCCTCGATGGCACAAATAATATAAATATCCTAGGTATTTCCATAGTATGGAGCATCCACCCCATCTGGGTGGGACCTCCCCTTGGCTCCCCACAGCCAGCGGGCCGGTGACTGGCTCAGTCCTCTGCACCACAGCCAGCTGCAGACTGAACTGTCCGCGACGGGTACTGTACATAGCTCGCACTGTAATGCGCGTGCATGTGCAGTACCCTGTCGTGTTTGAGTGCAATCGGCGGCTGGCACCGTGGTCTGCGAGCAGGGAAGCCGATCACAACTCTGGTGGGCTTCAGTGGGGAGGCGAGAAAAGAGGTCCCATCTGGATGAGGGTGGGGCCACTACTATGGAAATACTGATGGATATTTATTTTTATTGTGCCATCGAGGAGATGGGGAAATCTCAAAGGAAATGGTGGTGATGCTCTACTTTATGTATATTCAGGTTTGGGAGATGGAGAGGGATCCCTACACTATGGAACAGGATCCAAGGATGGAATTTACCACAACTGGGGTTCAGGGCTGTGAGAGGAGAACTCTGTGGAAATAGTGCAGTACATGTCCCATATAACGAGGTTCGAGAGATGGGAGAGGCTCCATTATGAACAATGAGATCGATATTCCATTATACATTGGAGATCGAGGATGGGAGAGAATCTACCTTCACTACCAGGGCTCTCAGGCTGCTTGCACTTGTCAGCACTTCTGCAGCCCGTGGGTGCTGGCCGATTTAGGCCAGCTTTGATGACTCATCTGTGCATGGCACATTACTGGCACTTGTGTGCATTTCTTCTGAATATGCCCTTGCATAGCACATCCATGAGAACGCCGCCCTCTACATGCACCACATACATTTGTTCTTGGCCATGACCCATTCTTCTTTGGGTGGTGCATCAACGCCCATTGAATATCTCACTGAGGCGCATTGTGTGGGATGCGCGGCACATCTCTGTTTCCTGTCATGATGCTTCCCGCATCTGCTTTGAATATGGGGGCCCAGAGCCTCTTTACATCATCATCATCCTGTATTAATATAAGCATCTTCTCCCATTGCAAACTAAAGTAGTGTTTCTTCTTACCCTTCAAAAAACAATTATCCTTTTTCCTTTTCTGATTTTAAAGCCTGAGTTTTTATTGTTACTATTTTAGTACTGTTAATCTTTTTCCTAAGGGCAGCTTTATATTTTTTTGCACTCGAGGTCGAACCACTCATATTGGCCATTTTGCCTATGCATAAGTGGGATCTCTTTGTCTAGTACCATTACAATTTCCTTAAATAGGGAGGACATGTCCTTCCATAGGATTTCTGCTTTTAATTCTTTCAAATCCTCTTACTGCTTATTCTCTAGGTGGTTCCATATGCTATATCTAATAGCTTCTTCAGGGTTACAATCCTAGATTATGCTCCTACTCTCTAGGCAGATAGAGGAAAGTAAAAGAAAAGAAGCTGAAAATGCTGGGAGTGGTGAAGTACAGTGGCTGTGGGTTGGCAGTTTTCAGAGAGACTTTCTGGAGACTGTGGTGTTGCCCCAACTGTACACACCTCTTGGGGTTGAGGGAGGAGGTCGCTAGACTCCAGGTCAAGTTGACTAGGATTTGGGGGACCTCACCCCCTACCCAGAATCCACCAAGTCTGCAACTGTTACCTCAGAGGTGCCAGGGAGGAGGAACGGCTGGACTACAGTGTGCTCTAGAAGTGTGAGGGTGGTGGGACAGAGGCGCAGTCCTCAACCGGTACCACTGTGTAATTCCTATGCTGATCTAACAGGGCAGGACTGCTGGGAGGAGGCACCCGCAATACTGACCAGGGAGGATGTGGGGGCTCTCCACAGTGGAGACCCCAAGGAGGGTGGTAGAGGGTCCCAGAGGAGGAGGAGGACGCAACTTCTGGTGGGGGACTCAATTGTGCGGGGGATAGATTTGGGAATAGGAAGGGTGGTAGAGTCAGGTTAGGTGCCTACCTGGTGCCATGGCCTAGAGGGATAGAAAGTAGATCCTGAGGATCGCTAGGGCAGCAGAATGGGAGGGAGAGTTGGATGGCATTGTCCACCTGGGAACTAATGACCTGGCTGGGGATGGGGCTGGGATAGTGCTGGGGTGTTTAAGGAGATGGAGAGGAGTTGTAGGTAGTTTGCCCAGTGGCTTTCATTGAGGTGCTAGCCATCTACACAGGGGAAAGGAGAGGGCTCTCCACACCAGGAGCTTCAATTCATGGCTGAAGAAATGGTGCAGAGGAAAGGATCAGCTACACGGGTGACGGGGGACACAGCTGGGAGGATAAGGTGCTATACAGTGGTGAAAGCCTGCATCCATCCAGGAGGAAAAATGCAATCCTCAGTGGATGGTTTAAATGTTACTCCGATGAACATTTACACTAGCCAAGGGATGGGCAAAGGGATTGGGGAGGCAGAAACTGCCTGCACAAAGGTTGCTGAAGTGTGCAAGAGCTGGGGAGAGGAATCCCCCAGGGTGCAAATTAATAAAGGAAGCAGGGTGGTAGAGATAAAGGGGAAAGGGAAGAGGAGCATTAGAAACAGAGTGGGGAAGGGAGAAGAGCAAAAAGAAAAAAAGGGGGGGCAACAAGCCAAGTGGAAACAAAATCTGGAAGGCCATGTGTGTAAATGCTAGCAGTCAAGGAAATAAGATTCCAGACCTAGAGGCCATCATGGCAGAGGCCGACCTGTGGCCATTACCGCATCATGGCGCACTTCAAACCATGACTGGGAGATGGCCATACCGGGCAAAAGCAGTAGTAGTAGTAGTAGTAGAGAACTTTATTCATGATTTACAAATTACCATGAACATGGTCAACCCCAATTGAGCGAGAAGCTCATTTTCAATGAGTGCCATTATCACATACATAAACATCAACATTTACAAACACATGCGCATAAAAACAAAAATATTGTAATACAAGTCTCAGTTACAATAATGTTCAATACATACTGTAAAATAAAGACTAATTTGAAGTTAAAAGCCAACATACACAATGTTTAGCCAACATTATAATCAGGGCAGCAGATTTGTGGTTTAGAGCCTTCTTGCACTAGCCAGTTTTTTATGCTGCTAAAATATACAGGTTTGGCATTTGTTCTAAGATGAATTGGCAAAGAATTCCACAAAACTGGCTCTCTGTAAAAAAAAGGAGGCCCTACTCACGTTTGTTCTTGTGGGCTCTACACAGAATTCAATGCCCATAGATGATCTTAAGTTTGGTCTACTTACACTAGTTACCATTTGTTCTAGTATGTAATTTGGCAAAAGTTTTTTATAAGCTTTAGCCATCATGCCTAAAATCTGCAGTTTTCTGTGACCTTCTAGTCTTACCCAAGTCAAATCAATATAAAGAAAACAGCGATGTCTTTTACGTGGGACTTCTAACTCATATCTAGCTAACCTAGTCTAGAAAATATCCAATTTATAGAACTCTGTACCTGCTGCTCCCCCATAGATAATGTCCCTGTAATCTATAATAGGTAAAAGCATGGCCTTCACAAGTCTAGCTTTAGCATCTATAGGCAATTATTTTTTAACAGGATACAGAACCCTCAATTTCCTATGTAGACTTTTAACAGTTTGAGCAATATGTATATCCCAGTGGAAACCTTCATCTATCCATAGGCCCAGATATTTATAGGACAAAACCTCCCCGAGTCTGTCCCCTGGAAAATGTAACAGTGTCCAAGCTTCATTAGGGGATGATGCTCTACTAGAATGACCAAAAGTCATAACTTTAGATTTTTGGGAATTTAACACCAATTAACGCCTATAAAGGAAATCCTGCAGCAAATTAAGTTTCCTGCAGGGTTTCCTGAACCTGAGTGAATGAACTCCCAGTGACATATATTATAATATTGTCTACATAAAGGTGATACTCTACATATGGTCTGTATATCTGTAATGAGTTCAAGTAGAAATTAAACAATAATGGTCCTAAAATGGACACTACTGGGACTCCTACTTTTAATGGCAGATAGTTGGAACTGTAAGAATTTAAAGTAACTTGTTGCATTCTATCTTTTAGGTAATCTCTGAACCAGCTTACTGCAGGCCAAGGAGATGCCCAGATCTTTGAGTTTTGCCATCAGTATCTCATGCTTACGCATGTCAAATGCTTTTTGTCAGCGGTAAGGAGTACAAAGGCACAAACCAAAGAGAGAATAATAGCCCAGGAGGTAATGAAAGGGGGCAAGACATTTTTATGTTGGCTTGCGTGCATGCGCAAGCAACATCTTGTGCTAGTAGCACATTTCAGAAGTGTGTCTGTGTTGGCAAATGCAGGGCATGCTTTAGTAGGTGCATCCCTCATTCCCCAATAAGCCAGCATGCTACCGCTGACACCAGCATTATGTAAAGTGGACACAACTTGTAAGGAAAGTGTCACTGTAATCAGTGACAAACTCGTCATGCAGTGGCACCGATGATATGCCTCCCGATGTGCCTTTCCTGGTGAAGCATTTCAATAAACATGGCGGCTGCCACCGTCTGCCACACACAATCCTCAGAAATCTGATGTCGGGGGTGCCCAGTCCCCCTGTTGGCATGTTTAGTACCCCCCCCCACGATTGTGTGGCACACTGGGAGCCTGCCCCAGTGTGCCTCCATGTAATTGAAAGCTGACCACGTCGGCAAGTTCCTGCCCCTGCCCCACCCCCATTGGGTGGCACACTGGGAGCCCACCCAAGTGAGGTCAACATCGCCCCCCCAAGTCTTGGGGCACACTGGGAGCCCACCCCAGTGTGCCCAACATTTCTTTTCTTACACCTGTAAAGAAAGAAAACTGTCCGCAGTGTTAATTTTTTTTTTACTGTACCTGAAACAAAGAAAATGGTCCCTTGCTGTTGGACCCCTCCCCAACCACACCACCCTCTGCACACCCACCTCCCCCACCCCCCATCACCCCATGTTTTGCCTCAGAGGTTGGCGCTGTGATCTTCGGTGGAGTGGGAACACGTCTGCACTCTTCAAAGTCAACCGCGAACTGAAGAAATGCCAGTAAGCTGTATGATGGCATAAATGGGGGGTTTTCAACTTAGGTGGATATCTCAGCCATTTTTTTGAATTTTGCCTCCAAATTTTCAACATGGGGTTCTTGGGACCCCACCTCATGAACGCATGCACTATCATCTCGTTATTCGGTCCCAAAAGGTCATTTTGTGGTCACTGCGCGGAATTAACTTTCGGGACTGATTAATGAAACGACTGTGCCACTGTTCATGAGGTGGCATTCCAAAAAGCCTATCTTGCAAATTTGGTGGAAAAATTCAAAAAAATGACTAAGTTATGAGCGTGCGTTGTGCAGTTTCCACGCATGCTCGTAACTTCAACACTTTTTATTATTTTCACTCCAGATTTTCAACATTGCCATTTTTTCACACCTCCTTATGAACAGTATGGCTGGCATTTTTCACACCCTGCCCAAAAATGTGTTTTCATGCATGTGGCACACAATGGAGCGGTCGCTGTGCGAAATAAATGTTCAGGACACATTGCCAAAATCACAGTGACATTGTTCATGAGCAGAGGTCCCAAAATACCTGTGTTGAAAATTTGGTTAAAAAAAATCCCCAAACTTGTAAATAAAGCAAATAATCTGATTGGATGTATAAGGAGGCCTTTTGTCTCAAGGAATAGGGATTGTATAATTCCCTTGTATAAATCTTATATCAGACAACACTTGGACTACTGTTCAGCCCTATGGAGTCCATATTTAAGGAAGGATGTGGATAGATTGGAGGGGGTTCAGAGAAGGGTAACGAAAATGATTGATGGTATGAATAATAAGAGATATGATCAGAGATTACTTGAACTGAATCTGTATCCATTGGAATTAAGAAGATTAAGGGGCGATCTGTTACTTATGTACGAAGAAAGAGGGGTTACTAGTGGGGTACCGCAGGGTTCAGTACTGGGTACAGTCCTTTTTAATGTCTTTATAAGTGACATTGCAGAGGGACTGGAAGGAAAAGTATGCCTCTTTGCAGATGACACAAAGATCTGCAACAGGGTTGATACACAAGGAGGCGTGGAAAGGATGAGAAGGGACTTGGCAAGGTTGGAGGAATGGTCAGAAGTATGACAGCTTGGATACAGTGCAAATAAGTGCAAAATAATGCACCTGGGAAACAAAAACCCAGGGGAAGATTACACAATGGGGGGGGTAGTAACAACAACAAAAATGGAAAGGGACCTGGGGGTGATCATATCAGATGGCCTTAAGGTTAGCAGACAATGTGAAAAGGCAGTAGGGAGGGCTGGGGATATACTGGAATGTATAGGGAGAGGCATCACCAGCAGAAAACAGGACGTTGTTATCCCTCTGTACAGACAGTTAGTGAGACCCCATCTGGAGTACTGCGTCCAGTTCTGGAGACCCCATCTCCACAAGGATAGAGGCAGTCCAGAGGAAGGCAACTAAAATGGTGCAGGGTCTGCAAGAGAAGCCATACGAGGAGAGACTAAAGGAGCTTAATATGTATACTATTGAGGAAAGGGGGGGCATGATATAAACTTTTAAGTACTCAGTGGAATCAACAAAGTCCAAGAGGGTAGCATCTTTCAGAAAAAGAGATGTACAAGAACAAGGGGACACAATTTAAAGTCGGGGGCAGTTCGGGGCAATGTGAGGAAGTATTTTTCACAGAGAGGATGGTGGATGCATGGAACAGCCTTCCCGAGGAGGTTGTGGGGTCTAAAACTGTGGGAGAATTCAAGAATACATGTGACAGACATAAGGCAATTCTTGTGGGGGGCAAGAAGAAATAGGCTGTTGGTTAACTAGGATCTGCGGCTTATCCTGTAGATAGGGAAATGGGCAGACTAGGTGGGCCAAGCGGTTCTTATCTGCTGTCAAAGTCTATGTTTCTAACATAATGACAGATATGGACATGACTTTTAACAATAGAAGCGCTAATTTGAGAAGCTATATATACCAGCTCCAACTAACCTTCCCCAAAAGAGACCACAGATGTTTCTTTTGTAAACAAAGGCTTATTCCCCAATAGAATTCCCTACCAAATCACATTGTAAATGCTAGAAATCTTGAATCCTTTAAAAACAAGTTAGATCCTTACTTATTAGGCAAACGGGTTTAAATACCAGCATGTTGGAGATGTACTAACATGGGCCGTGCCTTGTGTACATCTGTTCATTCCAAGTATGAAATCCAAGTATGAAAATATTTGCGTTACAGGTGTGCGTTGCGCAGTTTCTACGTACGCTCGTAACTTCATCAATATTTCATATTTTCATTCCAGATTTTCAACATTGTCATTTTTTTATACCTCCTCATGGACAGTACAGCTGCCATTTTTCACATCCTGCCCAAAATGTGTTTTCGCACCTGTGGTGCTAAATGGCACAGTCACTGTGCAAAATTGCCTTTCGGCTAACTAACTCTTAGTGCCACTGTTCATGAGGTAGGGACACAAAAAGCCCATGTTGAAAATTTGGAGTGAAATAGCCATTTTTTTACAACTCCTTATGAACAGTACAGCTATCATTTTTCACATCCTGCCCGTAATGTGCTTTTGCACATGAGGCGCACAATGGCGCGTTTGCTGTGGGAAGTCAATGTTTGGGACAGATTAATAAAATCACAGTGACACTGTTCATGAGCGGAGTTCCCAGAATGCCAATGTTGAAAATTTGGTTAATAAAATCCCCCAAATAATTGCGTTACAAGCGTGCACTGCTCAGTTTCTACGCACGCTCGTGACTTCACCAATTTTTCATATTTACACTCCAGATTTTCAAAATTGACATTTTTTTACACCTCCTCATGAAAAGTACAGCTGTCATTTTTTTCATCCTGCCCAAAATGTGTTTTCGCACCTGTGGCGCTAAATGGCACAGTCACTGTGCAAAAACACCTTTCAGCTAACGAACTTATAGTGCCACTGTTCATGAGGAATGGTCACAAAAAACCTATGTTGAAAATTTGGAGTGAAAATGCCAACACACACCTGGGGCATTATGGTTTCCAGTTGTAACACCCCACCCTGTAGAGACTGACAGGCGTCAGGGGTGTGACTTGGCATTGACAGCTGTAATGCTCACGCCATTCCACCTCCACCCCAGCCCTGTAGCCAGTGACAGGCATCAAGGTGTGCCTTGGACTCTTTGGCCCCAATGTTCACCCCGTTCTCCTATACTGCACCCAACTCAGCATATTTCCTTATGGAATGGGGTAAGCATAAGGTCCGAAGACCACAAGGCACACTGCCACACTTATCGGTGTCTGTGGGGTAGGGTGCGGTGAAATGGCGTGAGCATTATGGCGAAGACCCAAAGGCACACCGCAATGCCTGTCACTCTCTGCAGGGTGGGGCTGGGGTCAGCATCAGTTCACTACTTCACTGCCTTTCTCTAACTCCTGCACTAACAATGCCAATGCCACCAAGCAAACATTCGGCATTGACAAATGCTTGATTGGGTATGTAAATGAAAAAAGAAGAAGAGCTCAGTTGGGATAGTAAGGTTAAGAAGGGAAGGGGGACTGCACTGAGGGAGACCAGGTAAAGGCAGACATCCTGAACAAATACTTAAGTGTTCACAGAGGAAGGAGAAGGAGAGGGGCCACAAAAAAGTAACAGAAGCTTTGGCGAGATGGAGGTGGATAATAGTCCTTTTTTTGGATGAGGGAGTCTTGAAGGGACTCACTAATCTGAAGGTGGACAGAGAAGTGGAGCTAGATGGGATGCATCCAAGGGTATTGAGGGAGCTCAGGGAAATACTAGCTGTACCTCTGACAGTTCTATTGAACAGCTCACTGGAAACAGGGGTGGTTCTGGAGGACTAGAACTGAGTAGATGAAGTCCCACTACACAAAAGTGGTAGCAAGGAGGAGCTGGCAATTATAGGCTAGTCAGTTTGACATTGGTGCTGGGAAAGTTAATGGAATCACTGCAGAAGGAAAGGAATGTGGAATATCTTGAATCCAGTGGGTTACAAGACCTGCGGAAGCATGGGTTCACGGGGGGGGGGGGCAGTCATGTCAAATGAATCTGATAGATTTCTTTGACTGGATGATAAAGAAGTTAGAGCAAGGTGGAGTTGTAGTTGTGACCTACCTAGATTTCAGTAAGGCTTTTGACACCATTCCACATAGAAGACTAGCAAGCAAGCTGATTAGCTATGGAGTGGGTCCAAAGGGGGTAAACTGCATAAGAAATTGGTTAGGAGATAGGCGACAGAGGGTGGTGGTAAATGGAGTTCACTGAGAGAAAGAGAGGGTGACCACCAGGGTGCCTTAGGAGTCGGTGCTGGACCAGTCCTCTTTAATGTCTTTATAAGTTACATTGCAGAGGAGCTGGAAGGGAAGGTCTGCCTCTTTGCATATGACAGCAATATCTGCGATAGGTGGATACTCCTACGGGGTTGGAAAGGATAAGCAGTGACCTGAGAAAACAGGAGACGTGGTCATGGGCTTGGAAAATGGGTTTCAATGCAGAAAAGTACAAAATAATACTGAAGACACACAGGTGTTGCCTCTGTATATATCACCTGTAAGACCACACCTAGAGTACTGTGTCCAGTTCTAGAGACTACATCTCTGGAAGGACATAGACAGAGTGGAGGTGGTCCAGAGGAGGGCCGCTAAAATGGTGCAGAGTCTGCATTGAAAGCCGTATGAGGAGAGACTAAAGGACCTCAACATGTACACCCTGGAACAGAGAAGTGAGAGAGGGAATATGATAGTGACCTTTAAATACTGTATGGGGGTAAATACTGTAAGATACAGGAGGGAAGTATTTTTCAGAAGAACAGATGCCCAAGAACAAGAGGACATGCTAAGAAGCAGGAGAGCTAGATTCAGGAGAGATGTGAAGAAGTACCTCTTCACAGAAACGGAGATTCCTGGAAGTAACTTTGGTGTAGGTGGTGTGGGTGAAACCAGTGATGGAATTCAAGAATGCATGGGATGAGCACAAGGGAATCCTAGTGCAAAGGAAAGGGGGGAGGGAGGAAGAGTTGTAGATCGGGTACGGTCTGCGGTAATAGTGTAGGTAGGGAGGAATGGGCAGACTGGAAGGGAACAAGCCGTCCTTATCTGCTCTCACATTCTACGTTTCTATTGTTTCTTAATTCTGAGAACAGGATTTCTGGCCTAGGCTCTGCATGCTGATTAAAACCAAACTGTTTCAGAATAGTAGGAAAATTATCACTTTCTGATCTTACAGGAAAATGTTAACTTTGCCAGACTTGTATTTGCTCAGACCATAAGACTAAATCAATAACTGATGCACCCACTGATTACATACTGTAAATGTAATATTTCCCTCTAAATCACCTTTTAATCTACCATTCAGATGGTAGAGATCAAATTATTTTAAGATATCAATCAGAAATGTACCAGCCTTATTCACCTTCTCTTCTTTAGTATGTCTAGCTGATATTGAGGGCAGGGTATTTAACCAGCTTAAAACCATATTATCTACCAGGCCATCAAATACACCTATCCTGGCATTTAAGTCTCCCATTATTAATATATCTCTATCAGGAAATTTAAAATAGGCTTCTTGTACTAATCATTTCAAAGAAGTCCATATGAACTCTTGATAAAATGTTGAACCTATTGAAAGCACATAACTATTAACCAAATGTAGCTTAACATCTAGTCTATTCAGTAAAAGAACTATAAGATTATCAGAAATATTCAATAGTGTCATACCCATGTAAGTTCCTAGCTTTATATAGGTAGGCAAACCCCATGAACATCTGCCAAATTTCCAGTCTTTTCTCCCTGGCTGGTGGAAGAGTTTGTAATAGATTAATGTGATCGCCCCTTCTTTTTCATGCCAAGCATCAATAATTTCACAGGCAGTCACAGACTTAACCCAATCATTGTCTAAAAACATATGCTCACAACCTGCAGTATTCCAGGACACAAATAGGTCACCTTCCTGACCTTCTAACCTTGGGCTACTACCAGAGTTCTGTGTCATATCACTAGAGGAGATGCTCTGGTTGGAAACCTGTAGACGTTCCTCGTACACTGCTAGAGCAAGCCATCTATTTTAATTTTTTCCTTTTATTTGTTGCTTGGATATACTGTACACCTTTGAGCAAGATCCTCATTTGCAAAGGTTCCTTGTCGATCAGCAACACAATTACAATACTTCTTGACACCTCGCAATTAACAATTACCAGATCAGCATAGGCAATGACAACAAAATTGTGGTTCCATTGTTTCAAAATCCATAGATCAGGGTAACGTGTCCGTGGGTCTGGAAGTTCACAATAATAAAGTGCTGAAGTCATGGTAGATGCCCTGTGGGGCATTGTCTGGGGATATAGCTGTGCACTTGTTTTTCTTTTTTTCATTTGTACTTTTTCCATTTTTGATCCCTGGCAGGCGGCTATGGCCCTCCGATTGGAGGAACTCTTTCTCCGGTCCCACCGCTTCCGTGCTAGGCGGCCTCTGGTAGTTCCCCCCATGGATTGCCCATGCAGTGGGGTCAGGAGGAGGTTGCCAGCTTCTTCACCCTCCCAGAGACCTAATCCAGAATTCGGGGGTCACTCCCAGGAGCAGCAGACCACCATTGAGACTACCAGGTTCACTTTTTCCTGTTTTCACTCGGCCCCCATCCCGGCTGACGCAAGGATGTCGGCTTTGAGCCTTCCGACCCATACTGCCCTCCAACCACTGCCAGAGGGCAATCAGCAAAACATAGAAACATAGAAGTTGATGGCAGATAAGGACCGCAAGGCCCATCCACTCTGCCCATTTTTTCAACCATATGAATGTGCCACATGCCTTGACTCTGTCAATGGCCTATCTATTCATACTCATCTGTATTGCTCCCTTATGCTTATCCCATGCCTGTTTGAAGCCCTGCACTGTATTCATAGCCACCACTTCCTGAGGTAGGTCGTTCCATGCATCCACCACCCTTTCTGTGAAAAGAACTTCCCTACATTCCCCCAGTCACATGCAGTGTCCTCTTGTCCTGCTGTTTTTCTTATACTGAAACATGTTAGACTCTTTCAGCTTGTTAATGCCCTTAAGGTGTTTGAATGTTTCAATCATATCACACTCTCCCTCCTTTGCTCTAGGGTATACATATTGAGCTCCGTTAATCTGTCCTCATATGTTTTCTGATGCAGTCCCTGCACCATTTTGGTTGCCCATCTCTGGACTGCCTCAATTTGGTTAATGTCCTTGTGAAGGTGTGGCCTCCAGCAATGCACGCAGTACTCCAGATGGGGCCTAACCAGTGTCTTGTAAAGAGGGATTATTACCTCCCTCTTATGACTTGTGATACCCCTACTAATACACCCCAACATTCCTCTAGCCTTACCTACTGCTTTAGTGGTCTGGTTGGATGATTTCAGGTCATCTGTGATGATGATGCCTAAGTCTCTTTCTTCCCTTGTGAGTGCCAGCAGTTTCCCTCCCAACCTATAGGTGGCTTCAGGGTTTCTCTTCCCCATGTGCATGATCTTGCACTTCTTTGCGTTAAACCCCAGTTGCCACTCTTCTGACCATTTTGCCAGTTTATCCAGATCTCATCTCATTCTGCCCACCCCATCTGGATCATCTACTCTGTTGCAGATCTTGGTGTCATCTGCAAACAGACAAACCTTACCTTCCATTCCATCTGCAGTGTCGCATGGATCTGACCAGGGAGATGCCTTCCTGGGGGCGCCACCTGCAGGGACAGCTCCATTCAGCCCGGCCAGCACCTATTTCCATTTTCTTTCCCCTAGGAGGTGGAGTGTGCATTGATGACATTGGAGAGAGCGCACATGCATCCGCATGCTCTCCTCCAGGCTTCTACCCCATCTCCTCCCCCTTTCTAAGCAAGGATTGGTCCCCTTCCCCCAAGAGAGGAGAGCAGTCCTCTGGACACTCAATCCTGTTGCCCCTACTGACCCCGTGGGCCAGCAGTTCCCAAACCCGGGTTGCTGGCGTGGCATGAGTGTGGTGTCCAGCACCTCAACCCTCAGTGCTACCAGGCCAGCTAAATCTGTGTGCTTTTTTGGCAGAGGGAAACAGACGGGTGGCACAAGTGCGTGAGGTCAGAGAGAGAGAGAGGAGAGTTTTGGTGTTGGTGCCGTGAGCCCATGTGTGGCAGGGTCATGTTAGTGGGTACCACGTGCCGCTAGTGCAGTGTTGGAGAGAAGTTGTGGTCTAGGCAAGAGGTGCCAGTGCTTGTGGGGACTTACTGTGAGGTGCAGCCACAATTGGAGCCAGGTAGGAGTATATTTAGTATTTTAGATAGGGATTCAGGGAGCTTGATTTAAATGTCCAGTATTTAACTTTGTTATATCAACTGTAATGGGATTTTGCTTTAATTTCACACACTTCATTATTCACCAGGTATTAACCCAAATTATCCATATTATCAATTTTTTTTTATTCTGTCTGCTACCACTTTATTTTTAACTAAGATGTCTCTCTAACCCCCATCCAGGCCATCCTCCGCTCATGCTACCCTTATGATACCATTCTTGCCCAGATAAATTTGTAGGTAGTTTCGAAAACAAATTACAAACTAAACTGGCTAGCCATTTCCCTTCTCCAGATTAGCCATCCCAAATAAATTGAGAGCAACTGGACCGTTAAGAGCCTCCCTAGTAAAAGCCCCCTTCTTATTAAACTTAAATCTATAGGGAAATATTATTTTTATACCCCTACATTGCAAAATTGTTGCATTTGCCCACACAGAGGTAGCAACTCTAGGTGAGTCAAAGTAAACATCCCCAGCATTTTTTTGTTTTTTGATATGATATTTCTCCCGTGGTGCTGGCTGGCACTCCTACTCCCTATCCACTGTCCCCCATGGCTGTCCCCCGAGGATCATACCCCCTCCCTTGAGTCCTCATGACTTACCCTTCGTGGCAGGGTGGTGGGGAGTGACTCGATCCACCAACATGGATCCAACCAGGGAGGTGCCTTCCCGGGGGTGGCGCTTGCAGGGACAGCTTCATTCAGCCCAGCCAGCACCTATTTCCATTTTCTTTCCCCTAGGAAGTGGGGTGTGCATTGACACCGCTGGAGAGAGAGCGCACACGCGTCTGCCCGTGCTCCTCCAGGCGTCTGCCCTGTCTCCTCCCCCTTTCTGAGCTTTCTGCGCACTGCCCCCCAGCCACCGCCAGGAGCCAGTAGAACACTGAGAGCAGGTGATCCCCTTCCCCGGAGAAGGAGAGCAGTCCATCGGACGTTCAATCCTTCTCCTTCCCTGTTGACCCCCAGTGGCCTGTGCTCACTCCTGAACATGGGTCGCTGGCGTGACACGATGTAAGGCATCCAGCACCTCAGCCCTCAGCACCACTGGGCTAGTTTCACAGCATTTTTTAATAAATCTCATTCCATCCTGTGCATCCATGCTAGGTCGGATTCAGCAATGGATGGTTCCGACACCACATGGCACTACTGGAAGAAATGGGTTAAAATCTTCACAGAAAGCAATCCTGACATCTTGGATATCATCATCCATAATTTCCAGCCCCATATCTGTCCTGATTAGGTGCACAATCTGAGCTCACAAATGTGGGTTAGAAAAATTCAACCATCCATTTACCTGGTCTAGTTGAACCTTAGATATGGTTTAAATACAACACTATTGTCCAGCTGTCGTGTTTGAGAATCTACAGTATATCATCCACCTGCTGACTTTTAATTATTAATATGCTTCCATACAATGGCAAGAAAGAATGCTGGCCTCTGATTGGTCATGTGGGACTAGAACCGTGATGTTCTTCCAACATAACATAACAGCTCTAGTCCCAGCACACAAACGAATGCATTAAATGTGGAAGAAATCACTCCGTGAAACTGAAGCCATCAACGTGATTAGTTTCTGTCATCAAGGCACAGGTCAGGAAGCATAGGAAAACCAGGAGCAGTTTTAAAATTCACAAATAGAGTTTTATTTTCTTCAATAACAGTAAAATACAAAAAATATGTTTTTCAGTATAACTATTTGCAAAGGTAGCACAAACACAGAAAACAAAGTCCTTCATCTGAGGATATCTCTAATTCAAAGTTTCAGTCTCTCACTCTCCTAACAGAAGCATTGCTGCTCTTTCTATGTCTTTGCCTGGGAACTCGTTAAACGAGCCTGCTCCTCACAGAATGTTTTTGTAAGTTTACAGAATGTTCTTGCAAGTTTCATTCCTTGCAGGTGCAGCAAAACAGTACATAGTGACCCAGAACTGACCTCTTGTTCACAGCTCTGCAAAGGTCTTAAAAACAGCATCTCAGGTTAACCCCTTGAGCTCCAAATAGCTTTTTGCAATCATTTCAACATTATAACTACATACAGTTTTAAACAAAGGGATCCCAGTATCAGTGGCATTTCCACTTGAAGATTCACATATATTTTTATACCCACAGATATGCAAGGGGAAAGAAAAAACAAAAATAGCAAGGGAAGGCAGAGAAATAGCAAGAGGCAGAGAACTGCAAAACTGTCAGAGTGATCAGTTCCTAGATCTGACAAGAAAATTTGGTTGTGCAACCAGACAGAGAAGACACAGAAAAGGAGAAGCTAGAAAAGACCCTTTCGTTTAAACTCTTTCTGCATAACAAATGGGGCAGGGCCTTATTCAACCCTGTCACTTACCCCCCCCCCCTTTACTAGGGAACCTGTTTTCAAAAACAGGTTTCCAAAACATTCTATTAAATTCCTGTCTTATATTAGCTCATAACCTTTACAGTTCAGTGATTATGCAGTATAGCAAACAGTGAAATTTAAACTCACACATTTTTTTCAACCTTCAGAATTCTCAGTTCCTGATCCATATCTTGACAGAAACTCAACAATGACATTCTCTTTCCCAGATTTGTGCATCACCTTGGGTTTAAATGGCTGTAGTGCCAAGTACCACTGTGTAATTCTAGAATTATTATCCTTCATTTGGTTAAGCCAACAGAGAGGATTGTGATCTGTTACAAGTACAATATCAGCTCCTAGTAAATAAAACTTAAGAGACTCCAAGGCCCACTTTTCCTCAAGGCATTCCTTTTCAATGGTGGAGTCCCTTTTTCTCTCTGTCGTGCAATTTCCTACTTATGTATAGATTAGGATGTTCTTTCCCATCTATATGCTGACTCAAGACTGCACCTAGGCCTCCATCTGATGCATCTGTCTGTAACAAAAATTGTTTCTCAAAGTCTGGGCTTTTTAAAATGGGCTGAACATAATGCAGCCTTAATGTCCTGAAAAGCCTTGTCACACTCTGGGGTCCATTTCAAATGATTTGGGAACCGTTTCTTTGTGAGTTCAGTAAGGGGAGTAGCTAACTTGGCAAAGCTGGGAACAAATCTTTGATAGTATCCTGCCAGCCCTTATTTCCAAAAACATAGCCCAAATATTTTATTTCCTGCATGCCCAGTGCCCACTTGGTAGGATTAATTGTCAGATCTGCCTTTTTGATCAATTGGATAACTGCTCATAGGTGTTCCAGGTGGCTTTTCCAGTCTGGACTGTACACCAAGACATCATCTAGGTAAGCAGCACAAGAACCAGTGTGAGGGGATACAATTACATCCATGTACCGCTGGAATGTAGCAGGTGTACCATGTAAACCAAACGGCATGGTGATGAACTGTTAGAATCCTATAGGAGTGGCAAGTGCAGTTTTGTCTCTCGATTCTTTAGCTAGGGGGATTTGCCAGTAACCCTTGGTGAGATCGAAGGTGCTGATATTCTTGACACTTCCCAGTCTGTCCACCAAATCATCTATTCTGGGCATAGGATAACTGTCAAATTCTGACACTTGATTAAGTTTCCTAAAATCAAGGCACATTCTTACACCCCCTTCTTTTTTGTTTACAATCACCATTGGTGGTGATCAAGAATTTCTCGACTCTTCTGTGATACCCAGTTCTTTCATTTTTTGTATTTTCTTAATCACGTCTGCTTTCTGTTCTTAACCACTCTGGTTATCTCTCTGTCTTTTGTCTAATAGGGTGAGCATTCCTTGTCTCTATTACATGCTTAACCCATTTTGCTTGGCCTGGTACTGTGGTAAAAGTACTGTTACTGTAAATGTCTTTAGCAAGTTGCAGATTTCTTTGGTTTGTTCAAAGGTTAAGAAAACATTCACCTTTACAGCATCAGCAGTTACAGTTTGTTCCAGTCTATCATAAGCTACATCATTATCTTCTTTATCAGTTTCGGATAAAACCAGCAAAACAGCTTTTGATGTTTTTTTCAGCCCATTTCTTGAGGAGGTTAGCATGAAATATCTTAGTAGGATTTTTTCTATCAGGGATCTCAGTCTCATAGTTAACTTTGCCAGTACAACTAAGAACCTTATAAGGCCCTTGCCACTTCATTAACAGTTTTTTTTCTGTAGTGGGTAACAGTGGCAAGACCTTTTCATTTGGCTCAAAAATGTTTTCTTTTACTCCATGGTGATAATATACCTTCTGCTGGTTTTGGGCCTCTTCCTGATTACTGTGGGCGACTTCAGCATATTTTGCCAGCTTCTGTCACAGGGCACACATATCGGATGTAATAGATTGTTTCTGATGGGGGTTATCTTCCCATGTTTCTTTTATTACATATAGTGGCCTTCTAGGTTGCTACCATACAGCATTTCAAATGGCGAAAAACCTGTTAATGCCTGTGGCACTTCTCTGTAAGCAAAAAGCAGGTAAGGTAAGTATTGGTCCCAGTCTTTCCCTTCCCCTTTTACAAACCTTTTTAACATGTGTTTTAGGGTTTGATTAAAACGTTCAACAAGACCGTCTGTCTGAGGGTGATAAGGGGAGGTTCTTATGGCAGTGATACCTAGTAGTCAGTACAGCTCCTTCAGTAATGCAGCACCAAAATTACTTCCCTGATCAGTAATAATCTCTTTAGGTATGCCCACCCTGCTGAAAATTTTGGCAAGCTCTGCCACCACTTTTGAGACTGTGATAGTACACATTGGAACTGCCTCTGGGTATCGAGTAGCATAGTCACATACTACCCTTTTTACTTTTGTCTAAGTGGCTAACCACATTCATTGCAAGTTTCTCAAAAGGCACATCTATCAAGGATAGAGGCACCAGGGGCACCTTGTCTTTTTTAGTCACTAGGGCTACTTTCTGACACTCAGCACAATAACTGCAGTAGGTAGCAGCATCTTCATGAATTCCAGGCCAGTAAAATCTGTACTTCAGTCTGGCAAGGTTGCGATCCCTCCTCGAGTGACCAGCCATAGGACTATCATGTGCTATCTGTAACAACCCAGATCTATACTTTTGTGGTATAACCAATTATTCTATCTGATCCTGTGTCTGAGGTTTTATCCAAACTGTGTACAGTAGCACATTACAATTTTTAAACATAGGTTCACCCTGTTTTGGTTTCACCCCCAGCTGCTTAAAATAACCCCGGAGAGAAACATTGTTAGCTTGTTCCGAAAGAAAATCACAATCAGTGATCAGTTTAGTTTCAGCATTTTTATATGTTAACCCCTTATGTTCATTAGTCTTTTCTTGCCACTGTTTCTTCAGGTGTTGTCTTTCTTTCCTGGTCTTCCAGATCTTGGAGCTGTGCTCAAACAAGTTCGAATCAAAATCAGCAAAAAGAAGAGTCCCCACCATCTGAGATTTTCTTTGCCTGAGCTTGTCACCACAGCTTCTGAAACATCAGGATTTACTCCCTCTTTGATTAACTCAGTAAATCCTGGAAAGTAATTTCCAATAATCACAGGTACAGGTAACTTACATACTACCGCACTTTTATCTGGTACAACACCCCATTAATAGAGTCACTTGACTGGTGGGATAGTATTGAGTGTCCCCGTGGATGCAGATGACACCAGTACCTGGTCCTTTTGGACACTGTTTTCCAAGCATGTCAATGTGCACTAGGGTCTGTCTGCTTCCCGAATGTGTAAGTCCCTTCACAGTCTTATCTCCCACCTTCACATCTGTGAAGTACTTGCCACAATTTGCTAAGGACAAATCTGCTCCAGTGTCACTCTTCGGACTATGGCAATTTCTTGCACTGTGACCTGGCTTATTACAGTTATAGCAAATAAAGTCTTTGGGTGCAGATTTGTAACCCCCACCAGAGTTCTTATCAGACTTAGAGTTTAAATGACAAAAAGAGTGTCTTACCGGTGCTTTGCTATTACCTAACTGCTGTGGCTTCTGTCTGGCCATTTGGTAGTCTTCAACCAAAGAAATAGCCTTTTCCCCAGTTTCTGATTGGTGTTCTTTTACCCAGAACTGTACATCTGTAGATAGGATGTTGATGAATTGCTCCTCTGCAAATGTGTCAATGATCTGTGGGACTGCTTTGCCTTCTGCTTGGAGCCATTTAAAATAAGGAGTTCTCTGAGTTAGGTGAAGGCTTCTCGAGGATTGTCAACTGAGTTGTACTTTAGAGACAGAAATCTCTGCCTGTAGGTCTCTCCTGAGATGTCATATATTTTAAGGACCTCTCTTTTCTTGAGGTCATAGTTTTCTGACTGTGCAGTATCCATACTGCTGTAGGCAAGTTGGGCTTTACCTGTCAGGTAAGGTACCAGCCTGAATGCCCATTGCTAATAAATTAAGAAACGGCACTCCATGCTTGCGTTACTGTTATTTAATAAAGCATTTTAAATCCAAAGCAGAAAATCAAATGCAAAAACTCTTTTACATTTATAAAACACAATGTACAGGTTCACATGCCATTTCAGTGTAAGCAGCTCAGTGCTTTGAGGCCACAAAGACTTCTTCATCAGGGGTGTAGCATTACTGTGAAGTGTACATTTATATAGTGTTTAATCACCAGATGTTACTAATTATCCTATCATTTCATTTGTGGCATTCATTAACTTCATGAATCCCCATTGATGAATCCATTACACCAATCTAAAATGGTTACCTGGTGGTAGTAAAGTGCATAGAACATACAGTCATTCATAAAGCAAGCAGTAATACTCGACAGGGTGGGTGGTATTGAGAAATACTGGACCACCCAGGGGTGTAATGAAGCTCGACACCACAGGTGGAGGGCCTTATAGCCCCTGGAAGGTCCGGTATTGCCCATACCACCCACCCTGGAGGGTATTATTGCACTTAGAAAATGGGCATCTGTGCAAATTTTAATTAAGTAGTAAAAATAACAGAGGAACTGAGTTTAAAAATGAAGAGAAATAGGAAAAAAAACTATTTTTTGTGGTAAAGTAGTTCCTCTGTTTTAATGCTATTCTTTCTCTTGTACCCCACACCCCACAGAGCCATTCTGTTCTATTTATTACCCCCCACCACCAGGAAGACATATAACTTGCATTCATTTTCGGACAGAACAGAAGATGCACTGTTGGGTGTGCAACCTCTCATGAACCTGCTAAGTAAAAGCAGGAAGTGGAGGTACGATGCAGCATGTCAGCGCCTTGTGTCTTATTTATTTTTTTAAGAGTAAGGAGATGTTGTAGTGTTATAGTTTTGCCGATCAGCAGAGACAATGTCCATTTGCCGGGAAGTTCTGTAGCTCTTCTGTGCCATGTTCTCTGAGGTCGATTGGGGATGTCTGTGGTACAAATGGAGTGTCAGCCTGAAAGACATGATAGTAAAATGTAAGGTTAAGCAGATCTTTTAACTTTGCTACAATTAACTGAGATGGGGTGGAGGGGGGGGTTGGGAGACTTGTTCGACTGTGAACTAGCATGCTAAGTGAGGAAAAATGGCCATATTAACATCAGGTAGGAGTGTACCAGAAACTGGCACCCGCGATCAGTTGCTCCTTCACCTAGAGAGACAACGCTCCATCGTCACCTAGTGTAATAGCGAGAAGAGAAACCGAAAAAAAATTGTTTTCACATCTTTTGTATGTGTACTGCTGTTATTTTTTTTTACATTACATAGTACTGAGTATAATATGTCTAGGCTAAGGACTGATGGTGTTGGGGGCTCTCTTGCTAAGCGAGAGGAAAAAAATGGCGGAGTTTTTAAAATTGAAATGAGGCATCGCAGCCAATTAGGAAGCAGAGATGGGCACTGTGATATTTGACTGGGTAAAGGGGCAGTATAGGCTGGCACTTGTTCTTTACTGGGCTCTTACTGGTAGTTAATGTACCCCTGTCAGCCTATCAGATTTGTTGTATTTTGAAGCCCATTTTCTAATATATACTCAGTGTTGACTAAAGTGTGTAACAATCATGTTCTTTTTAGAAACATATTTTAAATAATAAAAAGTATTCATTGCAACTTTCCAGGAAAAATAGGGAAGCGTGTCTGCAGGAAAGCTCTCACTAGTGCACCTCGATGCAGTTTCAATATTTAAAGGGACATTCCCTAATTCTGACAGTAAAGTACACTGATTTCCATCATACTACCCGTCCCCATTAGTCCAAGGAAACCAGTAATGTTCTGAAGCATCAAAACATTAAAAATGTGTTTTACTCGCAGTTTAATTATTTTCATTTTTTTAAATAAAAATTAAATTTTGAAACCTCCAGTACCCATAGTTCACTAGCTGCCCACTATCCTTTATACTATAATGCCAAAACTTACTTTGTTTTTTATTGCTAAGTTTCATGCTTATTCTTTCCCAACTTACAAGAAGGGTTTCCAATTCATTGCATCATTAAAACTTGATAGCTTCAAAGTTTTTAACAAAAAATCCATTTTGATTCCCTTTGATCTAACGTCCTGCCCCTATCCCTTCCCCTTGATGGTAATGGCACATGCCCATCTAAGAAATATTATGATTTCTTACTTCTTTTGCTTGGTTTAGATACTTTGCTATAGGGTGCTGTAAATGTTTTTTGCCTTAAGACTCTAAAATGTTCTTGTACTCCCTCTCTCTCTCTCGCTCTCTCTTTAAGCTTGCATGTGGTCTATCCTATGTAGACACATCCACATGAACACCAAATGGCATAAACTACATAAGGAGTATTGCAAGTGATAAAATGTTGTATACTAACCTGTGCCATTCCTCTACTACTGGGATTGTTAAAAACACTGCCCTGATTTTGCATTTGTGCATGTTATACAATTATGGCATGACAAAAATCCAACTGGTTTAGATGGCAACCAATTTGAAGAGGTCGGGGATTCCTTATATTCACTATGGACTAGTAAGTCCTTCAGATTTTTGCCACACCTAAATGAAACTAGGGGCCCCTTATCACTTACTTCTTTCAAATCTCTGTCCATGCCCGACAAATGCCAATGTTGTTTAATCATTGAACATATGTCCATGGACACTGCCGAATAAGTTATTACAAAACACACTTTGCTGTTGCTTTCTTTCTTTCTATTTCTAATAAATTATTTCTTTCACTTTGTCTAATGCCTGACCTAGAATCTGTTCTGAATATCCCTGCAAACATAATCTCAGAAATAATTCTTGACTAGCTGTCTCAAAGTCACTTTCTCTTGTGTTCTTCTGTCTGAGCCTAATGAGTAGGGAATATGATAAGCTCTTTATGAGATGCTTAGGATGCACACTACATGAGTAAAGTATGTTATTTCTTACTGTACTTTTTCTATATCCCACCACTGTAACTGTATCTCCACATATGCTTTCCAGACTAATATCCAAAAATTCTATCTTGTGTCTTTCACTTTTCGATGTAAACCAAGGGCCGGATTCAGAGAAGCCAAAGCAGGACACAAGGCAACTTGCGTCGGAAAATAAGGTGCAAGTTGCACTTGTGTCCTGCATTGCATCCCAGCGCAATTCACATAGGCAGCCTGCGACATGCGACAGGCTGCCTGTGCCCAACAGCACCTATGTGCCAGAAACCCCCTTGCGACATTGTGGAAGGGGGTTTCTGGCAGCATTTGCACCCTAATCAGGTCGGGTGGCCACTACGTCCACTGATGGGATTCAAAGACAACTACCAGTGAACATCTGTCAAAGACCAGTTATGCCAATAAAAAAAAGGTGGTCTAACTGGTCTTTGCTGTTCACTGGAGGTTGCCACTGGCCCCAGCCCCATAACCCCTGTGGGTTATGGACCCCCCCATGGGCTTCGGGTCCCAGGCATGGCACGCAGGGTGCCCGGCAGGGTGTATGGCACATCTCCAATGCCCAGACCCCCCCACACACACACACACATTGCGAGCCTCCCCATGCCGTGGGGCACAATCCCCCTGCCATCCCTGTAACCCCTGATAGTCTAGTTGCCCCCACCCCACAGTACGAGCCCCCCCACACACCCCAATACCCCGCTGGCGACTGGCACAGCCATCCCTCACCACCAGGGCCAGTTGCCAATGCATCCGCTGGGGGGGTGTTGGGGAGGTGGGGGACCACTGGGCCACCAGGGCAGGTATAGGTCCATGTTCTGGGGGGTCCATGGCAAGAGGGCTTGAGGCTGGCACCCACACCATATGGGGCCTCAGAGGTGGGCATGGGGTGTCATGGCGACCCTCGCCCATCACAACTGCTGTCCTGTGACCTGCTGCATTCCCAGTGCTGTGCCCTACCTTGCGCAGCTACCGCAAGTCGCAGGATGCAGACCGCTGCACCCGCTCCGATCCTGAATCGGGTGCAAGGGCCATGATGCAGGGCAGGTTGCCGCAAGCTGCCATTGCCGCAGCTTGTGGCGGACCTCTCTGAATCCAGCCCCTAATTCCCATCTCATTTTGGTTTACATATATATGACAAATTCTTCCATTTCTGCATCTGTGCCATCCCAAACCAATAACAAGTCATCAAGTGGGAGTAAAAAACAACATTTTTGGCAAAGGGGTTGCGATTGGGATCATATATGGCCCCCTCCTCCCACCAACTCATAAAAAGGTTGGCGTAGGAGGGGGCTACAAAGAAGCCCATCGCAGTGCCTCAAACCTGAAGATAATATTGTCCATTAAATAAAAAATAATTACCCTTCAAAATAAGGTTGAGGAACGAAATGATGAATGGAATAAGTAAAACTGTCTGATTGAGACAGCATCATGGCCACTGTATCTGTGTCTTGTATGTGATCAATTATAATGTAAAGGAAGGTGTCATCTAAAACTAGACAGGTATATGTGGGTTGCCATTTAAAGTTCTTAAGTTTTCTTAACACAACAGTAGTGTCTTTTATACATGACCTTAATGTCATTACTTCCTGTTGCAAAAATCGGGAGGCAGTATAGTGCAGTGGTTTAAGGCTCTGAGCTACAAATCTGGTGACATCTAGCAGACCAGACCGGGTTTGAATCTCATAGCTTTCACTTGCAGACTGTGTGACCCTGAGCAAGTCACTTAACTTCCCTGTGCTCCCAGGTTGCACCTATAAAAAGTTTTCAGCTTAGTGTGCTAGTCCTAACAACTAAAAAAAACAAGACAAAAAAATCTGTCTATATAAACTGCTAAAGGCTTTTAGGTTCTGTCACTGCCTGTTCTTTTTTTTTCCATCACTGGTGCTGGCTGTACAGTCTCAGCTTGGACTTCTGTCGCTGCTAGTTTGGCAGTCATTCTTCTGGTAATGATGCATTGGACAGACATAAGGCATTTTTATGGGGGGTAGGAAGAAATAGGCTGTTGGTTAAATAGAATCTGCAGCTTTTGCTCTAGGTAGGGAAATTGGCAGACTAGGTGGGCCAAGCAGTCCTTATCTGCCGTCAAAGTCTATGTTTCTATGGTTCTGTGTAAAGGCTCAAACAATGAATTATTGCCCAAAATAATGGGATGTCCAGAAGGGTTATTGCTATTCTTATGAAGTTTTGGTATATGGTAGAACACTGGTATCATGGGGTACTCAGGGCACAATGCTTTTTGTTCTCGCTGCAAAATCCACCCTTTCTCTATTGATTCTGATAGAAATGCTACCAGTTTGTCTTTATAAAACCTTTCATGATTGCCCATTGCTGCCTTGGCCACTGGCGAGCTGCGGAAACCCTTTCAAAAGTTGTCAAATATACTTCAGTATCATCCGATGGACACAACTTTGTAAGTCTAATGTATTTTAAGTTGTTGGTATCTTGCTGCTTTGCTGGACCAGTGCCAGATCTTCTAGTTTTGATAACTTGCAAGGCATCCATCCTTCACTGCATCTCTTCTCTTCTTTGCTGTTCCTGTCGCTACACCGCTTCTCCTCTTTGTTGCTCCTGTCACTGCATCTCTTCTTTTCTCTTTTTCTCGAGTTGTTGCATTTCTTTTTTTCTCTGTGCCTCTAAATGTTGAATCTTTTTTTCTCTCTGCAGCATCTCCTCTCTTCTCTGTTTCTCCATCTCTGTTTGTTGTATAGCCCACCATTTGAAAAAGGCAGTCAGGCTTTTAGGTTCTGTCACTGCCTATTCTTTTTTTTTCCATCACTGGTACTGGCTGTACAGTCTCAACTTGGACTTCTGTCTCTGCAAGTTTGGCTGTCATTCTTCTGGTAATGATGCCTGGACTTGCTGCTGCAGAAACCATACCTTTCTTCTATGCTCCCCTGGTACCAGGTCAAGGACCCACACACAAAACTCCTGGCTTAAAGTATGCATGGCATAAATCCCAGCTGACACCATCTGTCATTGAGGCACAGGTCTGGAAGCATAGGAAAACCACAAGCAGTTTTAAAATTCGCAAATAGCGTTTATTTTTTCAATAACAGTAAAATAAAAAACACATTTTTTTCAGTATAACTGTTTACAAAGGCAGTACAAACACAGAAAACAAAGTCCTTCATCTCAGGATATCTCTAATTCCAAGTTTCAGTCTCTCACTCTCTTCATCTCCCTAGCAAAAACATTGCTGCTCTTTTTATAAGTATTTGTCAGGGAACCCATTAAGAGAGCTTGCTTCGCACAGAATGTTCTTGTAAGTTTACAAAACGTTCTTGTAAGTTTCATTCCTTGCAGGTGCAGCAAAACAGTACATAGTGACCCAGAACTGGCCTCTTGTTCACAGCTCTGCAAAGAGCTTAAAAACTGCATCTCAGGTTAACCCCATGAGTTCCAAATAGCTTTTTGCAATCATTTCAACATTATAACTACATACAGTTTTAAACAAAGGGATCCTAGTATCAGTGACATTTCCACATAAAGATTCACATATATTTTTATACTCGCCGATATGCAAGGGGAAGAAAACACAGAAATAATAAGAGAAGGCAGAGAGATATCGAGAGGTGGAACTGTGAAACCATGATCAGTTCCGAGGTCTCATAGGAAAATTTGGTTACTCAACCAGACAGAGAAGAGACAGAAAAGGAGAGGATAGAACAGACCCTTGCATTTAAACTCTTTCTGCATAACAAATGGGGCAGGACCCTATTCAGCCCTGTCACAGCTTCATGGTCCACTCGGCCGCCCCTTCACTGTCCCCTGCTGCTCAGTTCCAACAGCCAGATAAGAACAACATTGTGATTATTTGTGTCAGATGAAGCACAAAGTTTAATTTACCTCCAAGTCATCCAAGCATAAAAACAGAGGTGGAAATTTCCTTGGTTTCTTCCCTGAAACCAGCATCTTCAGTCAACAATGAAGACCATAACTGCCAGTCATGTGGTTCACTGATACTGATCGGATCGCAGGGAAGAAACCTGAAGATGATGGAAGGTTTGATACCTTTTTTTGGACCAAGTGTCTTGTAAAAAGATGGAATATACACAAGCTCTCGGGGCCTCACAGGTCCCTTTTTCAGGTGAATAGCAAAACTGAGCAACATAAGTAGCATTTATACCCACTGTGGAGAAATTTATAAAAAAAAAGGAAGAGAAGTAAGAAAGTGATAAAAGGGGACTAGAGATAAAAGTTTATATAAATAGCAAAGTAAAAAAAATGTGTGAGAAGACAAGAGGGGGTACTAAATAGGAACAGGTCAGTAGGAGATAAAAAGAAGCTAGAAAGGATAAACAAAGGATCAGACAGGAACACAGAAAAGAAAGATCTGAGATTAAAACAATAGAATGTATGCTGAAAGGGTAGAATAGACAGGAGATGCCGAAGAGATGTAAGGAGGCTAAGAAATTAGAAGAAACAAAACAACAAAAGCCCAGATAAATAGAGTGAGAGGTAGTATAAACAGTGAGATGTGAAAACAATCAGGGCTAAGCTGAAGAGTTTGTAGGAGAGGCAGGAATTAAGTCACAGGTAATAAAAATAGAGCAGGCAGGAACTCAGAAAAAAACAATAACAAGAGAATTACAGTTTACCATAATGTGTAATAAATACAGTGTCCCGATTCAGTCCACAATAACAAGAGAATTACAGTTTACCATATTGTGTCATAAATCCAATGCCCCTATTCAGTCCACAGATGTTAGATTTAAATTATTTTATATATTTCAGTTCCCATGTCCTTCTGTCCTGTGTGTTTTTGAAGACAGATAAATCCAAGAGACAGTGATCTGTTTGTGAAGAATGGTGTCCTACTGATGTGCTGCTAACCTGGTTTACTGTTGTGTGTCGGTGGTGGTTTATTCTGGTTTTCAGTGGTTTCCTAGTTTCCCCAATATAGCATCCATTTGCGCATTTCTTGCACTGAATTAGGTAAACCACATTGCTGGACTGACATGTGTGGGTTCCATTGATTTTTATTATGTTGTTCTGGCTTGTCATGATGGTGGCCTGTGTGAATATGTGGGCGCAGGTCTTACATCTTGCCATGTTGCGTGGTGTTGTCCCCCTTGTTTCTCGGTTATTATGATCTGCTGGGAGTCTGTTATGAATTATTATGTTCGAGAGGCTGGGGGTCTGCTTATAGACAATGACAGGTGGCTCAGGGAAGATGTCCTTCAGTGTTTAATCTTTTCTCAACATGGGCTGTAATTCTTTAATAATTTGCTGAAGGGGTTTTAGCATGGGGCTATACGTGACCACTAGGGGTGTGCGGTCAGTTTGATGTTTTTGCAGATTGTCTCGTGGCATTTGTATGGCCCGTTCAAATTCTCTGTCAGCTTGTCTTGGAGAGTGGCCCTGCTGGATTAGGGAATTCCGAAGTGAGGAGAGTTGTCAAAGTGAGGGAAGAAACCTGAACTGAATATTTAACTTTGCTTTTGCTATATCAACTGGCACACATCCTCCATCCTTGCTAAAAAAGTAAATCCATACCTTGAAACAGTATTTCAATCCCCCCCAGCGGTACCACCACCACTTTGAAAGAGCCCGCCCACACTTGTTCCATATACCACGCAGCTTGTCAAAGAAATGATTGCACTGCTGTTACAAGAAGGTAAAAAAAGAAAACAAATAAATCAAACAAATGCTCTGCACTGTCTTCAAAATTGAATTAACAGCACAAAGCAAGGAACTCATCAATGAACTTGAATTCTCTCCTATGTTACTGAGCTCCCTGCGGATCATGATCCTCATTTGGGTCCCTCTAAATCTAAATCTGTATTAAGTAACAAAGTTTTCCAGGTCCCAAGGAGGGGCATTTCTGAGGAAACCACACAGAAGGATAGCTTTGGGGAGGGGGAGTGATGACTGAATCAGAAACAGTACACTCAAAGCACATGAAGGTCACTGTACCACACAACAGTGCCATCTAGTGGACACGTGGAAAACAGGAACTTGAACTATGCTTCCACTATGCAAAACCACAAACAAAAATGTTTTATTTTTTTTTATTTTTTTTATTTTATTGTTTTTAAAAATAAGCCATTGTATAGTAGGAATAATGCAAGACAGGGTGTGCGTCGTGCTGGGATAAAGTCACTTCTCCGGTGTTGGATGCACTCGGCCTGTGGCCTTGTGCCCCAAGCCCCTCCCCCGAGGTGTGACATTATCCCAGCATGACACATACCCTGTCGTGCATTATTTCTTTATTTTCGCCTGTTCTGGTATCATCAGTTCTATCTTGTGAGCCTTTAAAAGACTTCTTATGCACTTTACTACTTAGCCGGGGCAACCCAGGTTCGGGAATGACCCCAGGTCACTAGGGAGCCAGCTTGGGGGAAGGGGTTGAGTGGGATTGAGCCACACTCATGGATCTACCTCCAGGTGAACGCCTGCTCGTCGTGGTCCCACTCCACCGGGTGGAGGTCCGGTGGGATATGCAGGCAGGAAGGAGCAGCGACATAAGTCTGGGGAGGGGCAGAAGGGGGCGCCGGATCCTGGCGTGGGCATGCGCCTCCACCTGTGCACACGCATGTGTACGCTGTGGCCTCAGGGGAAGGGGGAGAAACATGGGAAAAAACAGAAAAAGTGTATATAAAAAAAAGACAATATTATTAACACAGGTAGTAGGAAATTCTAACACAGGTTCTTTCTGACTATTCCCTGGATGGGTTGCACTTGCACTGTTTTTTTAGGTGAACTTAATTCATCATCAATTTTTTGAACATCGGAAAGGAGGCTGCTTTTCTGCACTTGCTGCTACTTACCTGCAGCCCTGTTTTTATCTCTTTTATCTAACCCATCAGCCGATGACTGTATATTACCTTACGGATGATGTGTTACTGTCCTTGAATGATCCAGATTCTCACTTCTCCTTTTCAGATGTTTGTCTGCAGTCCCCTTCAGTACCTCATTAATAGACAAACTCCTCTACTTCATTTTCTTTCAGTGTTTGGGAGTTTTATTTTTCTCAATCTACTGGGCTTTGTGGGATAATAATAGTACTAAATTCTGGTCTTAACATCAGTTCTGTCTGTACCTATCACTTACTGTACAAGAGACGAGGACTCCTTTGGTGGAAAGGCATCTCAAAGGATCTTAATCACATCATCTAACTTTTCTCTACTTAAAACAATATCTCCTCTAGCCATTTCTGTGTCATTATGAATTATAACTACAGTAGCTTTTCCATTATCACAAGGTTTCTATATATTGATGTAACCCTGGCACTGGGTATCTAAGGGCTACACTACCCCTGCCTTGCTGGCTAGACCAAGGTTGAGGGGCCTGGGTTCCCATTACTGATTTTAAAAACTGGTTCTTTCTCAAGATAACATAAATGTGCAGTGCCTCCGCCCAGAGTATACTTTTACTTGAGCTAGAAAAAAACCTAGTACAACCTCCTGGGATGCTGTACCCACCCATATTACCATATAGTGACCCCACACATGACCCAATAACCAAAACCCCACATTTCAACATTTTTGAATTAAAGGCTCACTATAATAATATGCTCATAACACCAAAGTTATGATAACAAGCAAACAACCATTTATTTACAAGGAGTGAGGGTTAGGATGGGTGAATTGGAAGCAGAGGTTAAGTATTTGGATTGGCATTTAAAACTGGTATTCTTGGCATTGCAATCAAAGAATCATTCTCGCATTTTAAAGTTAAACATCAATTACAGTGGACACCCACCAACCTTTTGATGTATTTAGAACATTTTTCTAACTAGCTAGCTGTGCTAGAAGATAAAACACATAGTACATGCCCAACTGGTACCAGTCCCAGAACCATTATAGAACCTCGCAATTCTACATCACACCCTGGGTACCCAGTACTAAGTTATTAGTTGCAGGCCTGATGCAGTTGCAGCTGAGTTGGCTAGCATTGGGGCCATTTAGAAGAAATTCAAGTTAGCAAGCTTTCTTACAAGTAGCTTTAACTGATCCTGGCTGTTCTTGGAAAACAGACTTTAAACTTGAACACTCTAGCCAGACGTGGCACATTGTAGAACCTGGTTTAACTATTTACAGCTTCTCACAAGGTGGCAGAGGTGGCTCTACCAACTCACAGTTTTGAAGTCATCATTGTCAAAGTCAAAATCAGGCTGTACAAGGCAGATTCAATGCTGAGATGCTTGGCAAAGGCTTACAGTCAGAAAAGCACTTACTGACTGCACGATCGAGCAGCTTTTGCATGCTGGAACAACTCTCTCAGCTTCTTTTTAAAGTGGCCCAGCTTGTTTTGGGCTTGAAGTCACACTCGGGTACAGACCAGGCTGGGACCGGGCCAGCACGCCTCAGACCACCATATAGAAACATAGACTTTGACGGCAGATAAGGACCGCTTGGCCCACCTAGTCTGCCCATTTCTCTACCTAGAGGATAAGCTGCAGATCCTATTTAACCAACAGCCTATTTCTTCCTACCCCCACAAAAATTGCCTTACGTCTGTCCCATGCATTCTTGAATTCTCCCACAGTTTTAGACCCCACAATCTCCTCAGGAAGGCTGTTCCATGCATCCACCATCCTCTCTGTAAAAAACTACTTCCTCACATTGCCCCTGAGCCGTCCCCCCTCTATCTTCAAATTGTGTCCCCTTGTTCTTGCACATCTCTTTTTCTGAAAGATGCTACCCTCTTGGACTTTGTTGATTCCACTGAGGTACTTAAACGTTTCTATCATGCCCCCCACTTCCTCCTTTCCTCAAGGGTATACATATTAAGCTCGTTTAGTCTCTCCTCGTATGGCTTCTCTTGCAGACCCTGCACCATTTTAGTTGCACTCCTCTGAACTGCCTCTATCCTGTCTATGTCCTTGCGGAGATGGGGTCTCCAGAACTGGATGCAGTACTCCAGATGGGGTCTCACCAACTGTCTGTACAGGGGGATAACAACTTCTTGTTTCCTGCTGGTGATGCCTCTCCCTATACATCCCAGTATCCCTCCAGCCCTCCCTGCTACCTTCTCACATTGCTAACCAACCTTAAGGTCATCTGATATGATTACCCCCAGGTTCCTTTCCATTTTTGTTGTTACTACCCCCCATTATGTAATCTTCCCCTGGGTTTTGTTTCCCAGGTGCATTATTTTGCACTTCTTTGCATTGAATCCAAGCTGCCATGCTTCTGACCATTCCTCCAACCTTGCCAAGTCCCTTCTCATCCTTTCCACACCTCCTTGTGTATCAACCCTGTTGCAGATCTTTGTGTCATCTGCATAGAGGCATACTTTTCCTTCCAGTCCCTCTGCAATGTCACTTATAAAGACATTAAAAAGGACTGGACCCAGTACTGAACCCTGCGGTACCCCACTAGTAACCCCTCTTTCTTCAGAGTGGACTCCATTTACAATTACCTTCTGTGTCCTGTTGTCCAGCCAATGTTTTACCCAGGCTACCACCCTGGGACCCACTCTCAGGCTGGTTAATTTGACTATTAACCTTTTGTATGGGACTATGTCAAATGCCTTCCTAAAGTCTAGGTAGGCCATGTCCACAGCCCCTCCCTGGTCTACTACTTTGGTCACCCAGTCAAATAAATCAATTAGATTCGTCTGACATGACCTTCCCACTGTACCCATGCTGCCTTGGGTCCTGTGCCCCACTGGCCTCTAGGTACTCAACAGTTCTTTCATTTAGAAGTGATTCCATCACTTTCCCTACCACAGAGGTCAAACTGACAGGTCTGTAGTTTCCTGCCTCTGTCTTGGTCTCACTTTTGTGAAGGGGAATCACATCTGCCTTCCTCCAGTCCTCAGGTACCACACCATCCTCCCATGATTTGTTAAAAAGGGTAGTCAGTGGTGTCACTAGTTCTCTGCTTAATTCTTTTTAGAATTCTGGGGTGAATTCCATACTGGCCCCATTGCTTTGTCCACCTTCAGTTTTAGGAGTTCTTTCAGAACCCTTTCTTCTGTGAAAGGACTGGGATTGACCCCCCTATCCAGAGTGCTTCTGTTAATTGGATTAGGCACCTCCCCCTCCTCCTCTTTTGTGAATACTGAACAGAAGTATTCATTCAGTATCCCTGCTTTTTCACTGTCTCTCTCTGCCCACCCACCGTCCATTCCATTCATCCTCACTATTCCTCCCTTTGTCTTTCTACACTCCCTGATATACCTATAAAAGGTTTTATCCCCCTTCTTAACCGAGTTGGCTATCTTTCCTCAGTTTGGGCCTTTGCTATTCTGACTACCCTCCGTGCTTCCTTCTGCCTTAACTGGTACAGTTCTCTGTCCTGCTCCTTCTGTGTTTCCTTATACTTCCTAAATGCTATCTTTTTCTCCCTAACCTTCACCACCACCTCTTTTGAGAACCATGGTGGCTTTTTCTTTCATTTTGATTTGTTTATTTGCTTCACACAAAGGCTTGTTGCCTCTGTGATGGCAGTTTTGATATTTCCCCATTGTTGCTCCACCCCTCCTTCTAGCCTGTTTGCTAGTGCTTTTCTAAGGCACTCTCCCATCTTACCAAAGTCAGCCCTCCTGAAGTCCAGAACCCTCACTTTTGTATGGCTTGACTCTGTAGCTGAGTTTATCGTGAACCACAGTATTTGGTGGTCACTTGTTCCCAAATGGCTACCCACTTCTAGATCTGAGATCCTCTCACTGTCCCCATTTGAGAGTATGAGGTCTAAGATTGCTCCCTCATGAGCAGGTTCCAAAACTAGCTGTCTGAGGCATGCCACCTGAAGGGCATCGAGAATGGCCCTGCTTTTGGATGTGGCTGCAGCAAAGGTGCTGCAGTTGACATCCAGCATATTAAGGTCCCCCATCAACAGCATCTCCCCTTTCTCTGCCATCCTAAGTATGCCTTTTATCATAGCCTTGTCCATTCCCTCCCCTGACATGGGGGTCTGTATACAACCCTGTGCAGATTGTGGTGCCATTTCCAGTCTCAAGGTGACCCACAGTGCCTCCTCTCCTCCCTGTTTACTCTTTTGTTTAGTTGCTTTTATCCTTCCCTTACATAGAGAGCTACTCCGCCCCCTCTTCTCCCCTTCCTGTCTCTCCTGTAGGTTGTGTACCCTGGTATGTTAACATCCCAGTCATGGTTCTCTGCCTACCATGTTTCTGTGACTGCTACAATATCCAGGCACCCCTCTTCCATCAATGGCACCAGTTCAGGGAGCTTGTTGCCCAGACTACGGGCGTTGGTACTCATTACCCTCCATTTCTTGATGGCCTTACCCCTTTTTGCCCCATCCCTGTCCTCATTGCATTTGTCACTTTTTCCATTTACCCCTGTGCTTCTCCCTGCTGACATCTCTATGTTGGTGTCTACCTCACTTAGTACCCTGATTTTTTTTTTGGGGGGGGCAGGATTTCTCTGCTCCTCTCCAGTGCCTCCCCCTTGGCTAGTTCAAATGCTTGCTAATGAAGCATTTAAACCTATCACCTAGGATCCTGGTCCCCCTCCTGGACAGATGCAGACCATCACGCCAGTATAGGCCTGCATCCCTCCAGGTGGACCCCCAGTCCCCAATGAAGCCAAATCCCTGAGTTCTGCACCAGTTTTTCAACCACTGATTGAATCCCATGATGTGGAGCACCCTAGCCTCACTGTGCCATAGATAGGCAGCACCTCCGAGAAGGTTACTAGCGTGTCTATTTGTCTAAGGCCCTTCCCATCTCCACAAACACTTCTGCACTGCTCTGATCCCTTTCTTAGCCAGGTCATTTGTCCTTAGGTGGACAATGACATCCAGCTCCCTCCTGTGCAGCTGTTCCTGCGATCCTGAGTTCACTCCCTGTCCCTCAAGCCATGGCACCAGGCAGGCACCTTACCTCCCTCTCCCCTTCCTCCCCCAATTCTACCTTCCTAACAATGGAGTCCCCCACCAGGAGTTGTTTCCTTCCCCTGTGTGGTCCCATGCCACCCTTCTGTGGGTCTCCTTTGTAGAGGTTCCCAGCATCCTCCTTGGTCTCCACTGTGGGTGCCTCCATAAAGGAACCACACTTTTCCAGAACAGCATAGAAATTGTGGAGAGGTACAACTGAAGGGATGCGCCTCTGTTCCACCACCCTCACCCTCCCTGCACCCACTGTGGTCCAACCGCTCCTCTTTCTTGGCAACCTCTGAGGCAACAGCAGTGACCCTGGTGGTCCCTGGGTGGGAGAGGAGGTCCCACAAATCCTGGCCAACTCAGCCTGGAGATGAGCAACCTCCTCCCTCAGCCCAGAGAGATGCCTACAGATGGGACAACACCGCATCCTCCAGAACATCTCCCAGAAGGCTGCTGCACCACAGCCACTGCACTGCCCCACTCCCATCGTGTCTTATTTCTGGTCCCCTAATTGTTGTTTGGAATACTTACTCTTTCCTCTGTTTGTTTATTTCTTTTTTTTTTTTCTTTTTCTGTCCCTACTTACTTACGTAAGTAGGGCCTCTGTGCCCTTTTAGCTCCTGATCTTCCTGTTCTGAGACAAGAAGTTCCTATATTTCTCAGTATTCTCCTTACTTGATCAGAGTTAGACCTCCAGTAGCTGGGGGGGACGGAGAGCTACTCTTGCCCTTTTAGGATGGTGAGTCTTCGGTGGCTCTGTGATCACTCACTTCCTGCTCCCAAACAGGAAGTTCCTGTTGTCAGTTAAATCCTGTGCTTATAAAAGTAGAACTGCCTTTGGGTGGGGCGGTGGAGAGGAGGGAAGGAAGGCCATATAGTCCTAGTAGATAAGTTTAGTTATACCAACAGCTCCTTTCTTCTGGTGCTCTGCTTGTTCTCTGGCAGAAGCTATCTAGGGCAGTGTTTAAATCTGGTTTTAACCTGGCTCCTTCTAACTAAGTCACTCCCCCTACTTTGCAAGTCTTTCTACGCTTAGTTAATTTCACAGATAATTCCCTTCGGCCACCTGTGACAAGCACCTAGATAACTACACAGATAACAGATAACAATTCACTTCAACTAATTCTGACAAACACACTAACTTTTTTTTTATTTTACCCTAAATTGAAGGTCCCAATACAAGAGTTCTAGTTCTTAGTCCTAGTAAATAAGTTTAGTTATACCAGCAGCTCCTTCCTCCTGGTGCTCTGCTTGCTCTCTAGGCTATGCCCCTCAGGGGGAAGCGCAGAGAAACATAGAGATAGAAGTTGATGGCAGATAAGGACTGCAAGGCCCATCCAGTCTGCCCATTTCTTTTTCTACCTTATGAATGTGCCATTGGCATTTGCTCTGTCAATGGCCTATCTATTCATACTCATCTGTATTGTTCCCTTATGCCTATCCCATGCCTGTTTGAAGCCCTGCACTGTATTCATATCCACCACTTCCTGAGGCAGGCCGTTCCATGCATCCACCGCCCTTTCTGTGAAAAATAACTTCCTCACATTACCCCTTAATTGGCATCCGACTAATTTAATGCTGTGTCCTCTTGTCCTGCTATTTTTCTTATATTGAAACATATTAGACTCTTTCACCTTGTTAATGCCCTTAAGGTGCTTGAATGTTTCGATCATATCACCTCTCTCCCTCCTTTGCTCTAGGGTATACATATTGAGCTTCGTTAATCTGTCTTCATATGTTTTCTGATGCAGTCCTTGCACCATTTTGGTTGCCCTTCTCTGGACTGCCTCAATTTGCTTAATGTCCTTGTGAAGGTGTGGCCTCCAGTATTGCACGCAGTACTCCAGAGGGGGCCAAACCAGTGTCTTGTAAAGAGGTACTATTACCTCTCTCTTCTGACTTGTGATACCCCTACTAATACAACCCAACATCTCTCTGGCCTTACCTACTTCTTTAGTGGTCTTCTTGGATGGTTTCAGGTAATCTGTGATGATGATGCCCAAGTCTTTTTCTTCCCTTGTGACTGCCAGCAACTCCCCTCCCAGCCTATAGGTGGTTTCAGGGTTTCTCTTCTCTATGTGCATGATCTTGCACTTCTTTGCATTAAACTCCAGTTGCCACTGTTTCGAACATTTTGCTAGTTTATCCAGATCTCTTCTCATTCTGCCCACCCCATCTGGATCATCTGCTCTGTTGCAAATCTTGGTGACATCTGCAGACAGACAAACCTTACCTTCCAGTCCATCTGCAATGTCACTGATGAAGATATTGAAAAGGAATGGCCCCAGGACTGATCCCTGAGGTACCCCACTTGTGACTTGCATCTCTTCTGACTGTATACTGTTTACCACCACTCTCTGTTTTCTGCCCTTCAACCAGTTTGCCACCCAGCTGACCAACTTCTGACCCACCCCGAACCTACCCAGCTTTTTAATCAATCTTCTATGTGGAACACTATCGAAGCTTTGCTGAAGTCAAGGTAGGCGACATCAACTGCTCCCCTTTGTCCACCACTCTGGTTACCCAGTCAAAGAAATCTATGAGATTAGTTTGATAGGACCTTCCTTTTGTAAACCCATGCTGTCTTGGATCCTGTGCTCTATGGATTCAGGTGCTGCACTATCCTTTCCTTAAGGAGTGCCTCCATAATCTTGCCCACTACTGAGGTAAGACTGACTGGTCTGTAGTTCCCTGCCTCCTCCCTGCTACCACTCTTGTGGAGTGGGATCACGTGAGCCCTTCTCCAGTCTTCTGGGACCTCTCCTGTGCTCAGAGACTCAATAAACAGTTCTGGTAATGGCTCTGCTAGTTCCACCCTTAGCTCCTTTATACCCTGGGATGTATGCCATCAGGTCCCATTGTTTTGTCCACCCTGAGCTTATCGAGCTCTTGTAGGACCCTTTCTTTTGTGAAGGGACTAGTGCACACCTCCTTCCCCCCTGTATCCATGGTGCTGAGCTGTGGGCCCCTCCCTACCTTCTCTTCAGTAAATACTGAGCAGAAGTATCCATTTAGGATAGATGCTTTTACATGGTCCTCTCCTCACATGCCCCCTTATCCCCTTTGATCTTAGCAATACCCCCTCTGGACTTTCTTCTTTACCTAATGTACCTATAGAAAGTCTTGTCACCTTCTTTTACTATTTGTGTTTCCTTGGTTTGGGCCTTTGCCTGCCTTACTGCC
The DNA here is from genome assembly GCA_016271365.2 of Neoceratodus forsteri. NCBI lineage: Eukaryota > Metazoa > Chordata > Ceratodontiformes > Ceratodontidae > Neoceratodus > Neoceratodus forsteri. Next base: position 331,871,507 of record CM057452.1, on the reverse strand, counting down.
ATCCCTGCTTCCCCTAGGGAAGTTTGGTATGCCTCCCTGTCTTCATCCCACTGCGTTCCCTTATATTTCCTGAAGGCCAGCCTTTTGGCGCTGACCTTTTCTGCTACTGGTTTTGAGAACCAAAGTGGTTTCATTCTTCTGTTGCACTTCCTTTTCTCTCTAACACAATGGGATTTTGCTTCTAGTATTGCATCCTTAATGCTTGCCCACTTTGCCTGTACCCCCTCACCTGTATTTCTCTTTGCCAGGGCTAGCTTAACTCTGTTGGCCATCTTGTCAAAGTCAGCTCCTCTGAAGTCCAATATTTTTGCCTTGGAATGGGATGATTTAGTGGTAGTGGCCAAATTGAACCGTGCCATGTGATGGTCACTGGCTCACAGGTGACCTTCTAGCTGAAGATCTGTGATCCTTTCCCTGTTAGTTAGTACTAGATCTATGATAGCCTTGTCTCTTGTGGATTGTTGTACCAGTTGTTTGAGGCCCACCCTCTGCAGGGAATCCACTATGTGTCTAGTTCTGGCAGATTTCCTGCTGGTATTGACCAATCTGTATCTGGCATGTTGAAGTCTCCCATTATCAGAATCTCCCCTTTAGTGTCATGTTTTGTATATTTTCTAACAGTAATGTGTCTGTGTCCTCCCCTGGTCTGGAGGCCTGTAGACAACCCCAGTTCGTATGGCTGTCCCACTTCCTGCTTCTAGGGTGACCCACAGTTCTTCTGGCTCCTTATGTGTATTCTGAATTTCTGTAGCTTTGATATTTTCATTAACATACAGGTCCACTCCACCCCCCCCCCTTTTTGCACCTCAGTCTCTTCTGAACAGTACATAGCCAGGTACAAATTTGTGTCCTTTTTCCTGGCACCAGCCCTTGAGCCACATGTTTAGCTTCCCTATCTCCCCTTCTCTAACCTTCCGTCCATCTGCCCCCCTCTCCCAGACTGGCAGGATCTCTGAGACAGGGATGCCAGATGAAATGGATGATAGTTTGTCACCCAGCCTGGTCAGGTGTTATTTGATCTCCACAACTGACTGGCTGCCGAGATCGTTAGTCCCTATGTGTACCAGGATGTCAAAGTTTTCTCCTGCTTCCTGAATAGTTTTAGCAATGCAGTCAGTGTATCTCCACACTGATGTGCCTGGGAGACATATGACCATTACCCCTGGCTGGAGATAGGTATCAATTCCCCGAATCATGGAGTCTCCCATGATCAGATGTTTTATGGATTTCCTCTTTGCTTTTTTTGTTTTGGTCCCTGTTTTGGGCGAGTTTTGTTGTGCTAGCTCCTGTGCTGCAGTGTCCTGCTCTGCAGTGTCCTCTGCCCCTTTGTTTGATTTTGGAGCTAGAGGCAGATACCTGTTTGAAGTTTTTATATGGTTTATGGAGGTAATATGTTGGAGAGCACCGAGTGATGGGACACCCGATTTGCCCCTCCTAACCACCTGCCAACCTCGTGGACCAACTACTCTCTGCTGTCGAGGTGATTCTGTTGGATGTTGGGGAAACGACGGGAGGTTCTTATAATATATTTCCTCTTGAATATGCACTTTGAGGCATGCAATCTCTGCCCATGCTGCCTGAAGCTGAGCCCTTAGATCTCCAATGGCCCAGCATGTAGGACAGTGTCCTAAATCCTGTAAAACTGTCCTTCTGAAAAGTGTTCCATGGTACCTGCAGTTAATGATATCCATTCCAGATAAGTTACTGGGTTTATAACCTGGTCAGAGTAATTAGAAGGAAGAAAATGAAAGCAAAAGTTTGTTTTTGTGTTTTGTTTGTTTGTTTTTGTATAACTTGTTATAACAAGTTAAATTACTAGTGCCCCTGTAAATGAGGTCACTGTGTGGATACCCCTCTGATCCACCCCTTCCTGCTTTGCCACAGGAAATGTCACAACTGTGCTACCCTATAATAGGAGTGTAGTGTGGGGTGGGTGGCTGGGCCCTTCCCCTGCCGAAAAAGAAGAACCACGGACGAAAGAAGCAAGGAGGTAAGAGCAGAAACAATCAGCCAACAACAAATGCAGTAGCCCTGAAAGCTTATCCTAATGATAGATAAAACTGTAAAACCTGTAAAGCACCACCTGTAATAATGGCAGTGCATATCTGGCACACCACCTGACTGACTCCCAGGCTGATCTGGAAAATACAGTCTCTTGCATTCAGCACATTTACATTCAGCACATTTTACTTTCAGCACGTCACAATCTCTTCAACCATGTGGCCAGCGTGGCAAGCATGGTCCTTTCAGTTTTCATGGCACAGTCCCTGAAACTGGGTGCATTCCCCTAAGGCTAGGGTGTACCCAAAACTCGCACAGTCCATGCAAAGGTAAAATCTTTCTTTTTTAAGTTGCAGACAGAGTTTGAGGCATGGCTGTCAACCACTTTTAACTTCACATGTTTGCAGATTTACTTTTTTAGACACTTCTCAATGCACAGTACTCTTTAACAAAGTCCCTCATGGCTATGCTAGCGTTTGCAGCTCCAACTGGACACTCAGACACATGGCAGCTGGGGTTCAATACAAAGAAGTGCAAAGTCATGCACATGGGAGCAAGGAACCCAAGGAGGAGTTACCAGCTGGGATGGGTGCAGACAGCCACTACAGAGGAGGAAAATGATTGGGAGAGGATAATAACAGGGCAAATGAACCACTCAGCACAGTGCAGGAAAGCAGTGGCTAAAGCCAGTAAAGAGCTGGGGTGTATTGCTAGAGGAATCGCCTCCAGGAGAGGGGAGGTAATCTTGCCGCCGTACAGGACATTGGTAACGCCGCACCTGGAGTACTGCGTACAGTACTGGCACCCATACCTAAGGCAGGACATTAAATTACTGGAGGAGGTCCAGCGCAGAGTAACTAGGATGATCCTGGGATTGGAGGACAGACTTTACAAGGAAAGGCTATGGGAACTGAACATGTACTCCCTGGAAGAGAGGAGGGACAGGGTAAATATGATAGAGACCTTTAAATATCTGAAGGGTTTTAACAAGACTAGTACAGAGGGGATTTTTAAGCTAAGGGGAGGGACACAAGGGGACATGGTCTGAGACTGGAGGGTGGAAGATTCAGGAGAGAAATGAGAAGGCACTTTTTTACAGAAAGGGTGGTGCCTAGGTGAAATGAGATGCCAAGAAGGTGGTTACCTGCAAATCGGTGTGCAGTTTTAAGAGGGGGTCGGACAAAGTGAGAGGGAGGGTCACCATTTTGAGGGTCAGGAAGGGAGGGGCAGCTGCTGTGTAAGGGAATGGCTAGCTGCACACTCAATCAGATTTGATAGTCTGTATGGCCTTTATCTGCTGGCACTTATCGTATGTTCGTAACTAAGTCCCTTGTGGCTATGCTGGCATTTGCAGCTCCAATTGGACACTTCACTGCCTTCACAGGCAATGTCAGGAAGAGCCACACACTTAGGGTACTTCCCTTCCAGTCCTGTAGGCACTTTCAACAGTCACATTAGGCATTTCACAACACTGGACCCTTCTTTGGTCACTTGAGATATCAGACGTCAACCCATTTCTTGGTGTTGAGCAGATGCAGGGTGCAGACAGACATTTAGCACTTCTTGGCTTTCAAACTATCTTTAACTTGTAAGCAGAAGTTTACTCACACAGATTGATTTAACAAGCTTTTCAGTTTCTGAAGTACGGCTTCATCAGTACCCTCACTGCTGCGGCAGAAAATGCAGCCCTCTCATAGCTGAAGATGGCTCAGGTTTCTACCACATTTTCCTCAAAATGTGAAAAAACAAAATGGTAACCCTGGGGGACAAATTCTGGCAACCCTCAGGCCAGCAACTCTCATTTCTTGCGCCACTTCTCTCTTGGCAGAGGACAGAGCCCCTCTCCACTGTGAAGGGGCTCCAGCTGAGCACACTAGGCCCATTCTCTGTAGCTGAGTGCCAGAGTCCCCCCCCTCCCTGTGAAGGGGCTCATGCCAAACTGAACTCAGCCAGCAAAGTCCATGGGTTTTGGGAGCTTTCTGCGGCCCTTGATTGGCTGAATCCATTGGTCATCGGGCTCGGTGTTGGGACCAGTGTTGTTTGGGATATTCATTGCAGACATATCAATGGACATCAAGAGTAAGATCAGTCTGTTTGCTGATGATACCAAGGTAGGAGTGGTGGTGGATGACCTAGGGGGATGGCAGGGGTTGCAGGATGATCTGGCAAAGCTTGAAACCTGGTCAGACACCTGGCAACTGGGGTTTAATGCCAAAAAGTGCAAGGTGCTGCATTTTGGGATGAAGAACCAAGGAAGAGTTACCAGCTGGGGGAGTGCAGCTAGCCCAGACAGGAGGAAAAGGATCTGGGGTGCTCATTACAGGGTCAATGAACAACTGGCACAATGTAGGAAGAGCAGCTGCAAAGGCCAACAAAATGCTGGGTTGTATTGCAAGGGGTATATCCTCGAGGAGGGAGGAGGTGATTCTGCCACTGTATAGATCATTAGTTAGACCGCACCTGGAGTACTGCGTGCAGTACTGGCGCCAGTATCTGAAGAGGGACATTAAGTTACTGGAGGGGGTGCAGCGCAGGGTGACAAAGTTGATCAAGGGGCTGGGGGACTTATCATATGAGAGGAGGCTGAAGGAATTGAACATGTACTCACTGGAGGAGAGGAGGGACGGGGGGACATGATTGAAACCTTTAAGTACATGAAAGGAATAAACAAGACAGGTACAGAGGGGCTGTTCAAAGTAAGGGAGGGGAGGGACAACAGGGGCCATGATATGAGACTGGAGGGAGGAAGGTTCAGGAGGAAGATGAAGAGACACTTTTTTACAGAGAGGGTGGTGGCTGAGTGGAATGCATTACCTGCAGAAGTGGTATCCAGTAGAACAGTGGACTGCTTCAAAAGGGGATGGGACAGGACAAGGGGGAGGGTCAATGAAGGGGAAGGGTGGAAGGGAGGGACAGCTGCAGAATAAGGGGTGCTAGCTGCACATTCGAGCGGACTTGATAGACCTCTAGGCCTTTATCTGCTGGCAAATTTCGTATGTTCTTATGTTTGTATGTCTGTCCCCAAAATGAATATTCATTAGGTCTCCTCGACACCTGATAGGCTCCCTGTTCTGCCGCCTAAAGTAGGTCCTGCTTTTTCCCCACAAGTCTCTGTACTGTTCCATAAGTCTCTGGACAAAGTACCAAGAAGCTCCACGGTAAATCCTGGCTTTCTGATTTGCTGTCTGGCTGCAAACATGGATGCACTTAAACACAGTCCCCCTGCAGTCCAACAATGTCCCATTTTAAAAGTTCTGGTGCAGCCAGCATAATCATATTATTTAATCCATAACTCCATAGTTCCATAGCCCCTTTAGTGCACTATTGAATGCTGCCCTCATTTAACATTTATTTGACAACCTCTGCATGTCACTGTTGCCAAAATACCCAGTCCCCTGCAGCAGACAGGCGGCTCATTAATATGCATTGGGCTCCTGTTTAATATTTATGAGCCCCCCTTTACAGCACAAACAGCACTCTCTATTTATTTTTTTTGCAGCTATTAGTTTTTTACTGGCCGGCTTACATCCGGAGGGCACCCCCAGCCCCTTCCCCCGACGTCCACCATCTGGCACTGACCCAGCCCCAGGACTTGCTCCCTCTGGCAGGGCCAGCTGGGATCCCCAACCCCTCCCCAGAGACCAGATTCAAGGGGCCAGTGCCGTGGCTGGCCGGGAGTGGGGCCTGCGAGGCGCCCTCCATCACACTGCTGTGGCGTGTGTATTTTGTCTGTTTCCTTCCCCTAGGAGTCAGGATGTGCAAGGACACCTGTGGAGTGGAGCGCTCATGCGTCCGCGCATGCTCCCATCTAAGCATCTGCCCCGACTCCTCCCCTGTCTGCAGTCTGACAGCTGTGTCCCCAGCCTCCGCTAGGGGGCAACCAGGTGCCAGCAACTGGAACCCCCCCCAGAGAAGGAGAGCAGTCCATCAGACGCTCAATCCTTCCCCGCCCCTGGCGACCCCTGGTGGACCATGCTCGTTCCCGAACACGGGTCGCTGGCATTGTACAAGGTAAGGCGGCCAGCGCCTCAGCCTTCAGCGCCACTGGGCCGAGCACTCTCTCTCTTTTTTTTTTTATACTTATTTATTGATTTTTTTCAGACAATTAGAAAACATCATGTCAACAGACAATGCAATGTATCAGACAAGTTCTCAACTTATACCTCTATGTTTAGGGTACAAATCTATATAGGAAAACATTTGTTACAGCTGTTCCTCTCCTCTACTATTATGAGATTGTTATTTGATTCATATCTTTCCTATTTCAATATCAAGTCTGTGTATACAACACCAAGTTACATTATGGTAAAATCAAAATATTCAATAAATATTTCAAACTGAATAACAAATAAAAATTAAAACTTTGACAAAACTCATGTCCAAGTTTGTTTATTGTTCTAGGAATGACTACCTTTGAGCCAGAGGCTCTTTTACAAAGGTTCCACGTCAATTAGGTACAGAACAAAAGGTTACATAGATAACACAACAACTTGTGTTGCGTCAAGAGCAAGAAAACATATACAAATACATATCAAATCATTTGTGCAAAGGACATGAGATACCAATAATCACATTATCATTACAAATTTCAAAATTACAAAATTTACAAAATTAGTAAATTTCCCTGTGATGTTGTTCCTCATTCTTACACCAAGTATGTTGGGTACTATTATGAAGGGGTAGATATCTTAATGGGTTTATGTGCAACACAGGAAAAAGTTTTTTAGGTTCCTATCCTATATGTATATTTGGAGACAAAAATAAAAATAAAGAGGGTAGAGCCTTCCACAGTCTACAGGGAGCAGGGGGTCTATTACACATGTTCTTTGTACAGCTCCCATCTAGTCTAATTGTTTGTATATTTCTCTGTTCTCTGATTTATTTTATAAGTCAGCCACTCCATGGTTTGTACTTTCCCTATAAGGCCCACCCTTTCTGAGATGATTGGTGGGTCTGGTTGCATCCATTTTTTGGTAATTGCTTTAAGCGAAGCTATCACCATAATTGCCCACAAATATTGTCCCTCCATCCCTTGAATCTCTTGTGGAATAATTCCCAACAGGGCATGTTCAGGGCCTAACTCTGCTCCCAATTCAAACAGGATCCTCAGGTGGTGTTCTATCATCTGCCAGTAGTTCTTAATCAAGGGACAGGACCACAATATGTGTACTATGCCTGCTTGTAGATCCCCACATTCTCTCCAGCATTTTCCTTGTGTCAACCTGGAGTACAGTGTACAGTTCTGGAGACCATACCTACGTAAGGACATAGACAGGGTAGAGAAGGTTCAGAGGAGGGCAACAAAGTTGGTGCATGGATTGCATCACAAGTCCTATGAAGACAGGTTGAAGGAACTGAACATGTACTCCCTGGAGGAGAGGAGGGAGAGAGGGGATATGATAGAGACATACAAGTATCTTACAGGGAGGAACAGGGTGCAGGAAAACACTATTTTTAAGCGAAAAGATGTTCCAGGACCAGAGGGCATGGGATGAAGTTGAGGAGGACGATTCAGAGGAAACATGAGAAAGAATTTCTTCACAGAACGGGTGGTGGACAAGTGGAACACCCTGCCAGAGGAAGTGGTGGGGCTGAAACAATCAGGATTTAAGAATGCATGGGATAGACATAAAGGAATTCTGGAGGTCAGGGGTAAGGTACAACAGACTTCTAGGAAAACAAACTGAACTTACAAGCTCAAATGGGCAGACTGGGTGGGCCATAGGCCCTTATCTGCCGACACTGTCTATGTATCTATGTATCTATGTAATATTCCCATTTTGACTTGTCTTAAAGGGGTTAGGAAGTATTTTCGTTTTATATTCCAGGAAAATTCTTGTCATGTTGGAGAGGATGTTACTTTCCAGCTATTCAAATAAATCTTTTGCCACACAGCATCGTGGTATTTAATTCCTATATCCTGATACCATTTCTGTTGATTTGCTTGCAACATATATGCCTGGTCTGCTACTAGATTCCAGTATAATTTTGTGATAGCCCCCTTACCTCTAACAGAAGCCCATATTTAGCAGTGTCAGTGGCTCAGTAGGTAGCACACTCGCCTCTGAGGCCGGGAGATCAGAGGGCTGTGGGTTCAGTTCCCACATCTGGCACTTGGGTTAATATCCTAGTACTGACACTGTAGTGCAGCATAAGAAGGGTGCTGCACTTCTGAGGTGCCGTCTTCCGGATGAGACATTAAACCGAGGTCCCATCTGCCTGGATTGGTGGTAGTTCAGGTGGATGTTAAAGATCCCATGGCACTTATCGAAAAGAGTAGGGGAATTTCCCCGGTGTCCTGGCCAAATTTCCCTCATTCACTAAAAATACCACCAACAGTTTAATCTGGTTCAAGGTCAGTTGGCATTCATCTGTATCCCCCTCCCCCGGGTCGTGCCTGAAAATAGGCAGGATTTGTCTAGTGCACTTACCCGGTCAACAAAAGCTAAATAAAAAAATATTGTTTTATAAGCCTCTGGAAAAGGTCTTGCATCCTCCAATGATGTTGTGTTTTTCATTAAGGTGTTTATCCTATCTCTTGTTTGGTAATAATGTATTATATCTACTGGTTTCCATCCTAATTTTGTAGCAAGACTCTGAAATGGCTGTAGGGTATTTGCTCACATCAATTGCCATGGTGCTCGGATTCCTTTGTCTGCCTGCCTCTGAAACCACGAGTGTTGTATAGCTGGCTGAAAATTCTTGTCTCCTATCCACCAGCTATATTTCCAGCTACCTCTCACTGTATATCCCTTCCTGTTACCTACCTGCCAGGGGTGTAGTGTAGTTTGCACTGTGAGCAACTGATCACATTGTGTATGTTTCCTGTCTGCTGATGAGAACATTATCATCGTAGGGTGATATTCTTTATTATATTTTAATTCTATTTGCTGACAGTGTGCCTTATACTGCCCATGCTCCCATAAGAGTGCGATCTTCATATTCACTGCTGTCCCAATAATCCTTCAGATTAGGGCAAACTCTTCCACCATCCCTTTTAGCAAGATAGAGGATTTTGCAAGATATTCGAGGTGCTCGGCCTGCCCATAAAAAAGTTAGTAGGAGCCTTTGCCAGTCTTCTATTTCCCTAGTTGGAATTTTGCATGGTACACTTTGAAAAAGATACATTAGTCTTGGGACCACATTTGTTTTGATGATTTGTAATCTGGAGTGAAATGGGAAAGGCATATCATTCCATTTATGTAAATCTATTTTTATATTTTTAATTAAGTTGGGGTAATTATTCTCAAAGAGAGTAGCTGGGTCTCTCCCCAGGTACACACCCAGGTATTTTACCACCTGACAGTCCTATTTCATGTGATATTTTTGCTTAAATTTTGGGGGCACCAATGTATTTAGGGACAATACTTCCGTTTTTGTCCAGTTGAGTGTGTACCCTGATAATTTGAAGAAGATCTCTAGCTGAGTAAATATTTCTGGCAAAGACTCCTCTGGTTTCGTAAGATATAACAGAACATTGTCTGCATATAAAGCAAACTTGTGTTTGGTGTCTTCCAGTGTTACTCCATGTATTCTATGATTTAGCCTAATACTCTGAGCCAGTGGCTCTATATAGAGTGTGAAAAGTAGAGGGGACAGTGGGCACCCCTGCTCTGTGCCCCTAGCCAGCTCAAATGCCCCCTGAGAGGTGTCCATTTGCTCTTATATATGCCTTAGGCATAGTATATAACTTAAAGATATAGTCAATAAAGGGGAGTGGGAACCCGAAGCTGACCAGGGTACCCTGCAAGAAGCCCCAGGAAACCTGATCAAAGGCCTTCTCAGCATCTAGGCACATCAGGCATGCTGGGGTGTTCGTTCTACGTAGGTGTTCTATAATATTAACTGACCTTCTAATGCTGTCCATTGTTTGTCTACCCAGTACAAATCCTGTCTGGTCTAAATGGATCAGGGATGGAAGTATTTGCTCCAGTTTTTTCACCAATATACTAGTTAGAAGCTTATAGTCTGTGTTTAATATAGATATAGGTCTATATGATGCACATAATGCAGAGTCCCTGGCTGGCTTGGAGATGACTGATATGATGGCCTGTGCCCACGATGGAGCCGCCTCTCCCTCTTCTACCCAGACCCAGTTATACACTTTCAATAATACCGTGGGAATCACTTTTCTAAACTGTTTATAAAATTTGTTAGGCAGGCCATCAGTCCTTGGGCATTTGCCTGCCTTTAACGTTGTAATAGCCGCCTGTAATTCTCCTATGGTCACTGGACCAGTTATCATGTTTTTATTATCCTCTGTAATTTTCAGAAGTTGGAGTGGTTCTAAAAAAGCTCTTACATCTTGATCTGAGGGGGAAGCTCCCTGGGAATAGAGCTTTTGATAAAAGTTCCTGAAAACATCTGCTATCTCCTCTACCTGATATTTCCATGTTTTATTGTCCCCTATATCCAATATCTTAGGTATACTGGCCTTTGCTCTGTTGTGTCTAAGTCTACTGGTTAAGAGCCGTAAGGCTCTTGGCCCCCCCTCATAGAAGCATCGTCTTACATATATCAACTTCTGCTCTATTTGATAATCTAGTATCTCCAGAAACTCTTTATTATATTGTTTTAGTTTATTACCCCTTTCTTTATCTACCCTTTGTTGTTTCTCTTTTTCTAATATTGATATCTGTTCCTTTAAAAAAGTAGTTCTCGCTTCTCTCTTTCTCTTTAAATGTGTTGAGATAGCTATAAATTTCCCTCTAATTATCACTTTTAGCATGTCCCAGAGTATACCAGGTTTGGTTTCAGGCATGTCATTGTCCTTTATGGCCTGTTCTCGTGTTGTTTTGATTGTATCTTGAATGTCCCTATCTTGCAGTAATGATGTGCTCAGTCTCCAAAAAGTGGTACACTTCACAGGACCCAGGGCCAGTTTTAAAAAGATGGGTGTGTGGTCGGAGATATTAATATCCCCAAACCAAGTATCTCTACAGAGACCGTACGAGTATCTAGGGATCAGAAAGTAATCCAGCCTAGAGTAGGTCTGGTGTGCTTGTGAAAAGTAAGTATACTGTCTGCTGTCTTTATGCATTGTGCGCCATGCATCCAGCAGCCCCATCTCCCCCATCAGCCCTGTCACTCTCCTTGCTAGGACCATTTTGCTTTCGCAGGACTTGAGCTGAGGAGTCCTTTGTGGCATTTAATCTTAACTTGAGGTCCCCCCAATAATCAGATGACCCTCTGCCCATTCTGCTATCCGCATCAGTGTGTGTCCCTGTAAAAGATATAATCTGCACCCGGCGATGCGTAGATCGATATCAGGGTCATTTTGGCCCCATTATATATTCCTTAATTCCCACATATCTACCTTCTCTGTCTGCTAATGTGTCTTTATGTTCGAAAAGGGTCCTTTTAGGGACCAATATGGCAGTGCCTTGTCTACGACTCCCCTTTGTAAGAGGAGTCTGCTACTATTTAATATCCAAACTTTTTTAATTTAGCATGCTTCTCTTTGTTTAAGTGTGTCTCTTGAAGCAGGATAAAGGAGGCATCCATCCTACATATATAGGACATTGTTCTACTCCATTTAATTGGGTGTGTGATGCCATTCACATTAAAGGCCATGATTTGAATATCTGTTTTATCCATTTTTGTTCCTCTTTGTCCGACCTGCCTGAAATTCCTTTATTATTAACCCTCTGCCTTTTCTAATTTCCCTTCTTCTAGTCTCCACCCTGACCTCCCTTCTTAGGACACAAATCTTGTCTTCAAACTGAAAAAAAAACAAAAAATTTTCAATCTTAGCATTTGACAACAGTGAAACTAACGTTTCTAATATCTAAACTGTTAACGTTTATAACTTTTGTACTTCCACAAAGTAAAACATCTCCTACCAGAGAGTTCTTGCTCCAGCACTCTCTGTCTACCAGACAGCACAAGAGCTGGAAAAAGGGGTGTCCAGCTACCACCCTCTAAGGAAGTCCTCCTCGAAAGCCCAATAGATCTGAGTCTTGTGCTAAAAAACAGCATTATTACGCCTGTGTCATCAATGTTAGGTAGCTGTGTAGTGTTGCTACCTTACCAACAGCAGTCACTCCTCGAGAAGCAGTTGAGTGAGAAAGTTTAAACAGAATTCCCCTTCCCCCAGACCATTATCCCCCCTTTATAAAGAGATCCAAATTGTTTTATAACCCACTATCATCATCAATACCTTACAGGAAATTATCATAATATAGCATTTCTTATGGAGTGCCTACATTTTAAAACTGGGAGTTTTTACGCTACACAAGTTAGTCTGACAAAGCAAAAGAAAAAGCCCTTAATGAAGGCACTTCCTCAAAACAATCAAGTTTACAGCTTTGTCCCTTTGAATATCTGGAAATATGTTTGCTTGACCCTTTAGAAGGAGCCTAATATTGTCTTTCATCTGCTTTCCTTGTCTCATCCTGTAGGAAAAATTTCTACAAGTGTCTCTTTCTGACTAAAGAAAACTCCAGTCAGCTCTGACCTATATTAACCTACAGAAAATTAACTTTTTCTACATTAAAAGACCAAAACCCAATTCTTTACCATTTAGTCTCTGCAGTTTTCTCTTCCTTTACTTGCATAGAGCAAACACCCCAGTCCACCTCCCCCTACCCCAGCCTTGTATGCTTTAAGCATATTAAGTGAAGGAGAAGCTTAAAGTCTCTCATCTTTTTATATTTTGACAAAGGCCCTCCTTGAGTATTTCTCGCTCTGATTGTAAAGTTTGTTAGTCTAGTCAGATCGGTGGCCTACAGTACATCTCTAAGCAGTCTCGAGGCAGCAGTGTCACCATTACATTTCGACTATTTCTCTGGAATAAAGTCTCACCAAATCAGTCCGTAGTATTTTTGTTCGCTTCCGACCAGTCGCTCTGTAACCTGTTCACCATGTTCTGTATTGCTTGAAGGGATGCTATTGATGATGTGGTCTCATCGCGTCCCGGTTTCCTTCCACTTGTAACTATTTTCCAATCAGAGTGTCCCAAGAAAGGCTGTTGGGTAGTGTAGTTTTTCTCCGGTATTTCCCTTATTTCTGTAAGGCCTTTTTCGAGCATGGCTTGGCGCGTCTCTTCTGGTGTATCATAGGTTCGTTGCCCTTCTGGCCAGAAAATTTTAATTTGTGCTGGATATGGTGTATGAAAGCGAATCTCTTTGATTATCAGTCTTTTAATGATATCAGAGTATTGTGCCCTGAGCCGCTGTATTTCGGGCAGGAAATTGTGGTCGAAGTACAGTCTGGAGGTGAGATATTTAACCTGTCCCATTTTCCACACCCTGGCCAATATATCCTCCTTAATTTTGTTGTTGTTAAACTTTAGTATAATAGAGTGTGGTCTCTTGTTAGCGTCCATGGGCTTGGGTTGCAGGGCTCGGTGGGCCCTCTCAATACCAAGTTTGTATCCTGTTGGGAGCTGTAAAACATCCATTAGAAGGTCCGTGAGGAATTCTGTCATTTGCCCGGTTTCTGTACCTTCAGGTAATCCATATATCCTTAAATTATCTCTATATGATCTACTCTCGAGATCTATGCACTTTTCTTGTAGTCACGCCGTTTGCTCTGTTAAGGCCTAAACTATGAGGCCGATTTGCACTGCATTCTCTTCCACAGCTCCAACTCTAGCCTCTGCATTTTCTAATCTAGTCTCCAGACCAGTTAGTTTTTGGTTAAGGGAGTGAAATTCTTGTTTATTCTCCGCTCTCATTTCTCTTAACTCTTGAAACAGCTGTTCAAATCACGATCAAGAGAGCTGTTCATTCTCCTCCTCCATATCAGCCATACTTACTGGAGAGGAGCTTCTGCTCAATGCTGCAGCTGTCTGAGACAATCTCACCCCATCTTTACTTTTTGGGGTAGTTTGAGACCTGGTGTTACGATGCCTGTCTGTAAAGCGATTTGTTGATACCATTAATGCTGATTTTGCTGGGTTTTTGCTGTAAAAAAATGTTTTTTTATGGCGAGGGAGAGGAGCTGTTCTCTCAGTTCCCTGCTGGTGGCTCCATGAAGTCACCAGAAGTCTCCGAGCACTCTCTATTTATAATGAAAAGAGGGCCCTCTTGGCCCTTTCCCAGGTCACTGGTCCCCACTCAGCCTGACCACGGGGCCGGGACCACCGAAAAGCCATTTGTTTGCCCACAATTGCAGCCAGAACCTGGGGCGTGCTTTTGCAAATGCGTGAGCTGTCGGACGGCCATGAAGTGTGTGGGAAATGCTAGCAGCTCTGCAACTACTCCACAAGTCCACCGTGGCCAAAAAGAAATACTGGGGCCATTCTGGAGACCATGGGGCACATCAGGAACCCGGGCTGTGGCAGTGAACCTTTGGGGAGAATGGGGCACCAGCAGGCAAGCAAAACAGGAGGAAGCAGATGGGAGAAATGGGAGACAAACGGGCAATTAAGGTAAGCCCCCATTTGGGGGGCATTACACCCTCCCCTACCTGAGAAAACTTGGCATGCTCGCCACATTTGTGCCATAGTCTGTCATCCAATAAGTGGCAATCAATAACTTTCTAACATTTAAACAGGTCTAACTAGACACATGGCTTCCTAACTAGTATTGGATACCAACATGTCCTGACTGGACAAATGCACTCTACCTAATCAGCAATAAAACAGTTGCTAACAATTATGAGCATTTTCAGATGTTTCATATTCCCCGGTGACCCTTAGCAGTAAAAGATGTTACATTGGAATGAATATTCAGTGCATTTCAACTTTTGACCACTAGGGGTCGTCCCCCCAACATACTTTCATTGACCAGCAATGAAGAACCTTAAGGCAGAAATTGGCACATAAACACTTTCCCATTACTTTACATAGGTGGCAGACATTTTAAGGGTCATCATGCTTACTGAGCTGTGGTGGGAGGTCCATGCTGGGCGTGACATGGCTAACAGAAGATCCCGGCAGTGCCTCCATCTGTGTAACCCTGGCACCAGGTATCTAAGGGCTACACTACCCCTGCCTTGCTGGCCAGATCAAGGTTGAGGGGCCTGGGTTCCCATTACTGAATTTAAAAACTGGTTCTTTCCCAAGATAATATAAATGTGCAGTGCCTCCGCCCAGAGTGGGCTAGAATGAAACCTGGTAGAACCCCCTGGGATGCTGTACCCATCCACATTACCATATAGTCACCCCACATATCATCCAATAACCCAAACCCCACATTTCAACATTTTTGAATTAAAGGCTCACTCTAATAGTATGCTCATAGCACCAAAGTTATGAAAACAAGCAAACAATATTTTTTTACAAGGGCTGAGGTTAGGATGGGTGAATTGGAAGCAGAGGTTAAGTATTTACATTGCATTTGGATTGACATTTAAAACTGGTATTCTTGGCATTGCAATCAAAGAATCATTCTTGCATTTTAAAGTTAAACATCAATCACAGTGGCCACCCACCAACCTTTTGATGTATTTAGAACATTGTTCTAACTAGCTAGCTGCACTAGAAGATAAAACACATAGTACAAGCCCAACTGGAACCAGTCCCAGAACCATTATAGAACCACGCAATTCTGTATCACACCCTGGGTACCCAGTACTAAGTTATTAGTTGCAGGCCTGATGCAGTTGCAGTTGAGTTGGCTAGCGTTTGGGCCCTTTAGAAGAAAATCAAGTTAGCAAGCTTTCTTTCAAGTAGCTTTAACTGATCCTGGCTGATCTTGGAAAACAGACTTTAAACTTTAACACTCTAGCCTGACGTGGCACATAGTAGAACCTGGTTTAACTATTACAGCTTCTCACAAGGTGGCAGAGATGGCTCGGCCTACTCACAGTTTTGAAGTCATCATTGGCAAAGTCAAAATCAGGCTATACAAAGCAGATTCAATGCTGAGATGCTTGGCAAAGGCTTACAGCCAAGAACCCCCTTAATGATTGCAGGATTTAGCAGCTTTTATAGGCTGGAAGAACTCTCTCAGCTTCTTTTTAAAGTGGTCCAACTTGTTTTGGGCTTGAAGTCACACTCGGGTACAGAACAGGCCAGGACCGGGACCGGCACATTTCAGACCCCCACAACTAGGCTGTGCCCCTCGGGGAAGCGCCAATGGCAGTGCATAGCTGGCACACCACCAGGCTGACTCCTAGGCCAATCTGGAAAATACAGTCTCTTGAATTTAGCACATTTACATTTAGCACATTTTACTTTCGGCACATGTCACAATCTCTTCAACCATGTGGCCAGTGTGGCAGGCATGGTCCTTTCAGTTGAGCCACTTTAAAATGAAGCTGAGAGAGTTCTTCCAGCTTGTACCCAACTGGAATAGATATTATTAACTGCAGGTACTGCGGGACACTTTTCAAAAGGGCAGTTATGCAGGATTTAGGATGCTGTCCTACATGCTGGACCATCGGAGATCTAAGGGCTAAGCTCCAGGCAGCATGGGCAGAGATTGTGTGCCTCAAATCGCATATTCAGGAGGAAATATATTACAAGACCCACCCACCATTTCCCCAACACCCAACTGAAGCATCTTGAGCACAGTGGGTAGTTGGTCCAGAAGACTGGCAGGTGGTTAGAAGGGGCAAATCGGGTGTCCCATCACTCAATGCTCACCAACGTATCATCTCCACAAACCATATAAAAACTAAAAACAGGTTTCTGCCTCTATCTCCAAAATCAGAAAAAGGGGCAGAGGACACTACAGAGCAGGACACTGCAGCACAAGAGTTAGCGCTACAAAACTCACCCAAAACAGAGACCAAAACAAAAAAAGCAAAAAGGAAATCCAGAACACTTCTGATTATAGGAGACACCATGATTCAGGGAGTTCATACCTACCTCCAGCCAGGGGTAATGGTCAGATGTCTCCCAGGTACATCAGCATGGAGAGACACTGACCACATTGCTAAAATCGTGAAGGAAGCAGAAGAAAATATTGACATCCTGATACACATAGGGACTAACGGTCTCACCAGCCAGTCAGTTGTGTAGACCAAGGAACACCTGGCCAGGCTGGGAGACAAACTGTCATCCATTTCGTCCAGCATCTCCTTCTCTGAGATCCTGCCAGTCTGGGAGAGGGGGGCAGATGGACGAAAGGTCAGAGAAGGGGAGACAGGGGAGCTAAACATGTGGCTCAAGAGCTGGTGCCAGGAAAAAGGACACAAATTTGTAGGTAACTGGCAACAGTTTTGGGAGCGGATGTTCTTCAAATTCAATGGACTGCATCTGACTGAGGAGAGAGTCAGTACATTGGGGCAGAGGTTTGATGTCTTTGCAGAATATTTAAACTAGCAAATAGGGAGAGGGGTGCAGCACCCGATACATCAAATGGGAAGACCACCCCTGCCCCCTCAGCTAGTGATCAAACAGGAGTTCAGCATGTATGTAGTTCATTTGCATCACCAGGTAAGGAAAAAGGTCCGGCTCCCCATACGACATGCAGGGGAAATGACAGACCTCGCCCAACAACTAACGCACCAAAATCTGGCCAATGGAAAATCATGTACACAAATGCCCGCAGTCTGGGAAACAAGATCCCAAACCTACAGGCAACAATGACAGAGGCTAAACTGGACATAGTGGCCATTAGTGAGACATGGTTCACCAGTAACCACATTTAGGAGACTTCAGTGCCTGGCTATGTACTGCTCAGAAGAGACCGAGGTGCAAAAAAGGAAGGGGGGAGGAAAGTGGCACTTTATGTCAATGAAAATATCAAAGCTTCAGAAATTCAGAATACACATAAGGAGCCAGAAGAACTGTGGGTCACCCTGGAAATAGGAAATGGGACAGCCATACGAACTGGGGTTGTCTAAAGGCCTCCAGACCAGGGGGAGAACATAGACACATTACTGATAGAAGATATACAAAACATGACAGCTAAAGGGGAGGTTCTGATAATGGGAGACTTCAACATGCCAGAAACAAATTGGTCAATACCAGCAGGAACATCCACCAGAACTAGACACATAGTGGATTCCCCTGCATGGGGAGGGCTTCCAACAACTGGTACCACCACACCAAGAGACAAGGCTATCTTAGATCTAGTACTGACTAATGGGGAAAGGATCACAGATCTCCAGGTAGAAGGTCACCTGGGGGCCAGTGACCATCACATGGTGTGGTTCAATTTGGCCACTAGAAGTAAATCATCCCATTCCAAGGCAAAAATATGGGACTTCAGGGAAGCTGACTTTGATAAGATGGCCAACAGAGTTAAGCTAGCCCTGGCAAGAAGAAATACAGGTGAAGGGGGTAAAGGCAAAGTGGACAAGCATTATGGATGCAATACTTAAAGCAACATCCCATTGTGTTAGTGAGAAAAACAAAAGCAAAAGAAGGAGGAAACCTCTTTGGTTCTCAAAAACAGTAGCAGAAAAGATCAGAGCCAAAAGGCTGGCCTTCAGGAAATATAAGGGAATGCAGCGGGATGAAGATAGGGAGGCATACCAAACTTCCCTAAGGGAAGCAGGGAAGGCAGTAAGGCAAGCAAAGGCGCAAACCGAGGAAACACTAGCACGAACAGTAAAAGAAGGGGACAAGACTTTCTAAAGATACATTAGTGAAAGGAGAAAGTCCAGAGGGGTATTGTTAAGATCAAAGGATTTAAGGGGGAGTGTATGGGGGAGGACCAAGGAAAAGAATCTAGCCTAAATAGATGCTTCTGCTCAGTATTTATTGAGGAGAAGGTAGGGCAGGGCCCACAGCTCAGCACCATGGACATGGGGGAGGGAGGCATGCACAAGTCCCTTCACAAAAGAAAGGGTCCTACAAGAGCTCGCTAAGCTCAGGGTGGACAAGGCAATAGGCCCTGATGGCATACATCCCAGGGTACTAAAGGAGCTAAGTGTGGAACTAGCAGAGCCACTATCAGAACTGTTTAGTGAGTCTCTGGGCACAGGAGAGGTCCCAGAAGACTGGAGAAGGGCTCACGTGATCCTGCTCCACAAGAGTGGTAGCAGGGAGGAGCCAAAGAACTACAGACTAGCCAGTCTTATCTTAGTAGTGGGCAAGATTATGGAGACACTCCTTAAGGAAAGGATAGTCGCTGGCCTGGGGGTTACCAACCTTTTGATGTTTTTAGAACATTGTTCTAACTAGCTAGCTGCACTACAAGATAAAACATATAGTACATGCCCAACTGGTACCAGTCCCAGAACCATTATAGAACCCCGCAATTCTGTATCACACCCTGGGTACCCAGTACTAAGTTATTAGTTGCAGGCCTGATGCAGTTGCAGCTGAGTTGGCTAGCGTTTGGGCCCTTTAGAAGAAAATCAAGTTAGCATGCTTTCTTGCAAGTAGCTTTAACTGATCCTGGCTGATCTTGGAAAACAGACTTTAAACTTTAACACTCTAGCCTGATGTGGCACATAGTAGAACCTGGTTTAACTATTTACAGCTAATAAAAAGGTGGCAGAGGTGGCTCTGCCTACTCATGGTTTTGAAGTCATTATTGGCAAAGTCAAAATCAGGCTGTACAATGCAGATTCAATGCTGAGATGCTTGGCAAAGGCTTACAGCCAGGAACCCCCTTACTGACTGCAGGATCTAGCAGCTTTTGCAAGCTGGAAGAACTCTCTCAATTTCTTTTTAAAGTGACCCAACTTGTTTTGGGCTTGGAGTCACACTTGGGTACAGACCAGGCCAGAACCAGGGCCAGCACGCTTCAGACCCCAACGTCTAAGCTGTGCCCCTCAGGGGGAGTGTAAATGGCAGTGCGTAGCCGGCACACCACCAGACTGACTCCCAGGCCGATCTAGAAAACACAGTCTCTTGCATTCAGCACATTTACATTTAGCACATTTTACTTTCAGCACGTCACAGTCTCTTCAACCATGTGACCAGTGTGTCAAGCATGGTCCTTTCTGTTTTTCAAGGCACAGTCTCTGAAATGGGTGCATTCCCCTAAGGCTAGGATGGACTCAAAACTCGCACAGTCCATGCAAAGGCAAAGTCTCTCTTTTTCTTATGTTGCAGACAGAGCTTGAGGCATGGCTCCCAACCACTTTAAACTTTACTTGTTAGAAGATTCACTTTTTTAGATGCTTCTCAACACACAGTACACATTAACAAAGCCTCTCATGGTTATGCTGGCATTTGCAGCTCCAACTGTACACTCAGACACATCAACTAAGTCCCTTGTGGCTATGCTGGCATTTGCAGCTTCAGTTGGGCACTTCACTGTCCTCACAGGCAATGTCAGTATGAGCCACACACATAGGGTGCTTCCCCTTCCAGTCCTGTAGGCACTTTCAACAGTCACATTAGGCATTTCACAACACTGGACCCTTCTTTGGTTACTTGAGATATCAGACATCCACCCATTTCTTGGCGTTAAGCAGACACAGGGTGCAGACATACATTAAGCACTTCTTGGCTGTCTGGGCTTCTCGACCCCAAGCAGGTCTCTAAATATCTTAAACTTATAAGCAGAAGTTTACTCCCTCAGATTGATTTAGCAAGCTTTTCATTTCCTGAAGTACAGTTTCATCAGCACTCTCACTGCTGAGGCAGAACGTTTATGCAGCTCTCATACAGCTGAAGATGTTTCAGGTTTCTACAGCATTGTTGCCAAAATGTGGAAAGGCAAAAATGCTAGCCCTGGGGGACAAATTCTGGCAACCCTCAGGCCAGCAACTCTCATTTCTTACAGCCACTTCTCTTTTGGCAGAGGGCAGAGTCCCCCTCCCCTGCGGAGGGGCTCCCGCTGAGCACACTAGGCCCATTCTCTGTAGAGGGCCATGCACCGAACTGAGCTCAGCCAGCAAAGTCTATGGGTTTTGGGAGCATTCTGCAGCCTTTGATTGGCTGAATCCACTGGTCTGTCCCCAAAATGAATATTCATTAAGCCTCCTCGACACCTGATAGGCTCCCTGTTCTGGTGCCTAAATTAGGTCCCTGCTTTTCCCCCACAAATCTCTGTACTGTCCCATAAGTCTTTGGACAAAGTCCCAAGAGGCTCCACAGTAAATCCTGGCTTTCTGATTGGCTGCTTCACTACAAACATAGCTGCACTTAAACACAGTCCCCCCTGCAGTCCATCAATGTCCTATTTTAAAAGTTCTGGTGCAGCCAGCATAATCATATTATTTAAACCTTAACCCCATAGTTCAGTAGCCCCTTTAGTGCTCTATTGAATGCTGCCCTCATTTAACATTTTTTTGCCACCCACTGCCTGTCGTTGCCGCCGAAATAGCCAGTCCCCTGCAGTAGACAGACAGCTCATTAATATGCATTGGGCTCCTGTTTAATATTTATGAGCCCCCATTTACAGCACGAACAGCGCTCTCTATTTACAATGAAAAGAGAGCTCTCTTGGACCTTACCCAGGTCACCGGTCCCCACTCATCCTTACCATGGTACCGAGACCACCAAAAAGCCATTTGTTTGACCGCAGTCACGGTCAGGACCTGGGATGTACTTCCATGCTTGCGCAAGCTGCCAGCTAGCCATGAAGTGTGTGGAAAATGCCAGCAGCACCACAACCGCAGCTGTTCCACAAGCCCACCATGGTCAAAAACAAATACCGGGGCCATTCTGGAGGCCACGGGGCACATCAGGAACCAGGGCTGTGGAAGTGAACCTTCTAGGAGAACGGGGGGCCATCAGGCAGGCAAAATAGGAGGAAGCAGACAGGAGAAATGGGAGACAAATGGTAATTAAGGTAAGCCCCCATTTGGGGGGGTTACATTGATGTTTTAATAAATCAATTATTTCCTCACTGAGATATGAGAGGAAATACCATTGGGGTAAAATATCTTGTTTGATATCTGTATAAGTCCCTTCACAGTCTGACACAGGCAAAGTACACTGTAGGGGTCCTGTTACCCCAAGGACTCAGGGACTTCCCCCATACTTCTGTTCAACTTCTTTTGAAACCTCTGTTGTCTGTTGAAGATCTTGCGTAACCTTTTTGGAAACTAAAATGCTATTATCCTGTATGGATTGAGCAAAGTTTTTTGATGTGACTTTAGCATCCTTGGTACCAGGGAGGAGCAAAAAACCTACTCTAGCAAGTTATCTGTGCCAATCTTATTACGGCTGCATGGGTGGAGTTCCACAGACATATTGCTGTAATTCTTTGTAGCAGCACTGTGGAAGCACGTGACCAGTTAACTGTCCAGCATGCTTCCACGGTGCTCTGGCACAGTTCCAGTCATTGTGTTTATGTGGCCCTCCCCCTCCGCCAGCTATATAAACACACGCACTTCACGGGGCACTGCTTTTTATTCTGCAACTGCAGATGTGATGGCCGCCATGCTCAAGATGACTACCGATTTAAACTGTGCAGGCATGATTATCGTGCATGTGCAGTTCTGTCATCACTGCCATCTTGAGCACTGCAGACTCTGAGTCTCGTAAAAGCTCTGTGCAGCTGTATTGGCTCTGACCAGAGTTTGTTTTTAGGACTGGCCTCAGCCTTGTCTCATTTTTCCACCAAGGTTATTTATGAATTAAAATTAATTAATAGACTGGGAGATTTTTCTAATGAATTCAGCTCAGTCAGGTTGCTTGTGTTAGAAAAAGGGGGCGTTAATGAAGTTGTTTAAAATTATCACCCATCCACTTTCAACTTAGGAGTAGAGGTTCTCCCAATATGGACCTGCAAAGTAGCAGATTCTAGTTTTGGAGAAGTAAGCAAATGGTCAGTCATTTTTGACTGGCTTTTCCCCTAAAGTAGTGTTGCTCAGATAGTATCATAGAAACTAGGATACCAACAGATGCCTCCCATTTGGCCAGATAGTTGCTGTGATAGGACAGCAGTGCTATCTGACCATGGATCCTACCCTCTAGGATCCAATGCATGGATCTTACAAACATTGTGGATCCTGTGGATCCTAGCAACACATGCTGTGGATTCTGTGGATCCTAGCAACAAACGTTGTGGAATCCTGTGGATCCTAGCAACAAACATTGTGGATCCTGTGGATCCTAGCAGCAAACGTTGTGGATCCTAGCAACGGATCCAGCTCAGGTCCTAACTATCTGACCATGGATCCCTGGATCTGACCTAACATCCATCGCTATCTGACCCCGGATCCTAACTATCTGACCTAGGATCCCTGAATCCTATCTAGGATCCATCACTATCTGACCCCAGATCCTAAATATCTGACCTACGATCCATGGATCCTAACTTGGATTCATTGCTATCTGACCCTGGATCCTATATATGTCTTCGGTAGGATTTCTGGTAGGATCCTAGGTAGGATACCAGCACTGTCTGACAGATAGTGGTAGGATCCACAAAAGCACTATCTGAGCACCACTACCCTAAAGATGCTTTCTCCTTTTTCTTTGTTTTTTGCCTTTTACTTCAGGCAATAGTAAAATTGAAGGGGGAGCACACTTCTTATGATTTTTCTTTTGTTGTCTAGTGCTAACCATAGTGCAAATACTAACAATACACTTAAGAATGGATAAACAACAATCACTATTTTATCCACACGAAGTCTCAGTACTCAGGTTCAAACAGCCTATGGATAATTCCCCACAAACCTGTAGACAGAGCAGTGAAATAGAGTTTGGAGCTCCAAAATGAGTACTGGAGAGTCTATAGCACTTTTAGATTTATGAGTCACTTATCTTTTCCTGTGCTTTTCATAAGCAGTTCTTAAAAAGTTATTTTCTGGCAAACAGATGTGCAGGCTACAAAGTGCTGGTGCAAGTTTTGCACTCAGTAAGGGTGGGAACTGCTGGCCCAGTGGTGAAGAGAGCTGTGGTGTTTTGTGCCTTACCTTTTCCGATGCTGGCAATTCGGGTTCAAGAGCAAGCTCATGTCACAGGGGGTCAGAGCCCAGGGAGGGGGGGAGTAGGATTCAGCATCTGGAGGACAACTATTGTCTTCCAGGATGAGGTGGCTTGCCTTCACTGCCCTTGGCTGCTCCCAGGTGAAAGCCTGGAGGCAGTGCTGGCAATGTCAGATACACAAAGGGAGGGGCTGCAGCACTGTATGCACCCTTACATACACCACTGCAGGGTTAAGGGAGAAAAGTGGGAAAGGGTTGGAGTGGGCTACAATAAACCCTGCACATCTTCTTCTGCCTTTCCCATAGGCCTGCTACCTGACTAAGTCTGTATGAGTGTCACTGGGTGGGGGGAGGACGTCCCTTTCCTTTCCGGCCTTGCTACGGGGGGGGGTAATCCATGGGGGATTTCAGAGTGGGATGGTCCAGTACGGCGAATTCCAGGTGAGAGGAGGCAGGGACAGGGTTGAAAGCCTGCCCGCAGAGACCGAGCAGAGAAAAATGTCTTTGGCAAAAAAGGAGAAAAAATGGCATGACCGCAGAAGAGAAACTCTTTGTCTACAAAAACTTTTCTTCTCATCCAGTTCCATCTTCTGCGCTGGCTTTGCAGTAGACGTCCTTTCCTCCTATGGGTAGCTGGGGAAAGGAAGATTTAAAATATCACTAGTCCTCAGCAACAGTCTATAAAATAAAAAGAAAATATGCAAAGATTTAGTGTAGATTAGAAACCCTACTGTAGCCCTAATTTGAGAGCCAGCTTTATCTACCATAACACACTTAAAAAACATCATATTAAAAATCCCTAAGTTTCAGATAGAAATAAAGGAAAATAATAGAGTTTGTAATAGTTTTATCTACTTAATCCATTTCCTGTGTGTTAGCTTTGTAAATGCCCAATGTGTACAAAAAGATGTCCAATCTGAACACCACCACTCAGGGTGGCACTTGGACAATGAAAGAAACTCAAGGCAACAAACCATACACCCAAACTCCCCCCCGGCTTTCAGCATCACACACAGAAACTGAAATTACTGCTGCTTTGTTAAAAAACTGTTCCTGTTACTGTGTTACAATGGCCAAACCCCATAGCAAAGGTTTGGTCTCCTCGTGTTGCATGCTGCATGGTAACTGATTCACCAGCTAGTTCATACTAAGCATCTTTACGTCACTCCACACAGTGACATAATGATGTTGCAGCTCCAAGAGCATGAAAATTGAAAGAATCTGAAACTGATAAAATGAGCAAAAAACATACAAATAAGTAAGGGAGAGTTCTGCACATTTAAAGCTGGATGCACTCTGTGGTGAGCTACCTCACTGCTAGCTCTTATTTGTAGATATAATTCTGTTTTATATATATTTTTACGTAAGTCTATGTAAATATACATGCCAGTGTCAACAAAGGCATATAGAGAAAAGACTGGATTTTTTTTAAAAGAGGTTTGACCTTCCTCTGACCTACAAGCCAGCCTTATTTATTTATTGAAATGTTTCACCAGGAAGGCACACTGAGTGACAAGTCACTCGTCTCCCGGTGCGACCTGGGGGGAAGAGGTACAATAGGGATGAGACATTAACATTCAAGTTACAAGATCAACCTTAACATACAGTTGTAAGGCAGGTGTTACAAACAGCGTTACAACAGTGTAGCACATAATAGGTAGAAAGAGAGGACAATAATAAGTGACGGGTTAATAAGTAAACAAGTGCTTACATGAAAGAAATGGGGGAAAGGAGAGGTAGGGGTGAGGTGGGGGAAGGGGTAAGAGTTGTATCCCTGGAGACCCCGTCAGAATGTGAGGAACCTTGCAAGGGGACTGCGGGACCAGAGAGAAAGGGATAAGGCAATGTCCCAGAGAGATCCCTTCAGGATGTGGGGAACCCTGCAAGGGGGCTGTGGGGCTAGATAGAAGGGGGGATAAGGCTGTAGGGATTTAAAGAGGGAGGAGAGACAGGAGGAGGTGTGAACCTAATGCTAGGAGGGGGAATAGGACCTAACCCAAGAGAGGACCCAGCAGGATGCGGGGTATCCTGCAAGGGGGTTGGGGAAGGTCAGTTGATAGGGGTTAGAGAGTGATAGGAGAGGGAGGGAGTGAGTGAGAATAGAACTCTTGAGGGGAGGAGAATTCGCACCTTTGTAGGGGATGGGGCCTAATCAATAGTCCATCAAGATGCATTGGACCCTGCTAGTAGTCATGGAAAGCCAAGCTAGTGCTAGATAGAAGAGGAGAGATGTACTTAGCTCCATTGGACCCCTTCAAGTTGTTGAGAACCCTGCAAGGGGACTGCGATAGCCAGGGAAAAAAGGTAGGTGGGGGAGAGGAGGCAAGACTAGGCGCAGTAGGACCCCCTCAGAATGCTGAGAACCCTGCAAGGGGTACTGCAAGGACTAGGGAGAAAGGTAGATGGGAAGGGGAAGGAGAGGAGACATGCCTAGGCGCAGTAGGGCCCTCCAGGATGCAGAGAACCCTGCAAGGGGACTGCAAAGGCTAGGGGGGCAAGTAGATGGGGGGAGGGGGAAGGAGACAAGCCTAGATGCAGTAGGACTCCTTCAGGATGCTAAGAACCCTGCAAGAGGATTGTAAGTCTAGGGAGAAAAGAAGGATGGTGGGGGAAAGGAGTAGATGAGAGATACAAGCCACTTGGGGGTAGGAAAGGGAACCATGGAGAGCATTTGGGGTCCCTTACATTCTGTGAGAGATCAAGGGAAGCCAGTAAGGGGGAGCAGTTTGGGGGAAGGGGAGGAGAGCTAGAAATTTGGGGGTTGGGGGTGCACCGGGTAAAAAGAAGGTGACAGTAGAGGGGTAGGATTTGTCCAGGGATTAGAGGAGGGAGTTAGGGAGGTCATGGCAGGAGCAGCTAGGTGCAAGGTAGTTATTGAGCGAAGAGCTGATCGAGTATGCAGAGGATGAGTGCCGGATTTGAGGGGGGAGGGAATTTTAAATTTTTGGGAGGCAGTGAGAGTAACCGGATTGGTCAGTTTGGGTGGATCTGTGGGGGAATACCAGGGTGCAGGAGTCAGTTGATCTAAAGGAATGGAAGGAATGGGGGGGTGTTATAAAGGAGGAGGTGAGGTAGAAAGGGAGCTTACCCAACCAGTGCTTGCAGGTGAATTTGTCACAGTGGGAGAGTCTCCTATTTGTAAGAGAGGGGAAGTATAGGGCACGATAAAGATCACAGTGATGGTTGCAAGGGGGTCATCCAGGGCAAAGTGGCAGAAGGAATTGAAGAGGGTGTCCAGTCTGGCCAGGGAGGACTTAGGGGCAGCACCATACACTACGTCACAGTAGTCAAAAATGGGCAGTATCATCTTCTGAGCAAGTTCACACCTAGCTGTACGAGGGATGCAACTACAGTTCCTGAACAGGGCACCAAGCATGTGGTGCAGTTTTTTCAGGATGGTATTAATATGTTCAGAGAAGTTTAGGTGTTGGTCCAACCAAACACCTAAGTATCTGAAGAAGGATGTGTTCTCAAGTAAAGTCTCATCAAGGATGTGGAAAGTGGGTAGGGAGGGAAGCCTAGGGAGTCTCTGCCTTGTGCTAAAGGTCATGGAGCCAGTCTTGTTGGCATTGAGGAAAAGTTGATGGTTAGCAAACCAGAGCTGAACCTTGTCGAAGTCTTGCTGTAAGCTGGTTGTAACCTCAGCAGGACAGGAGCCAGCTGTATACAGAACTGTATCATCGGCATACATATGAATAGCAGAGGAGGGCGAGCAAACAGAGGGAAGGTCATTTAAGAAGGTGGAGAATAGGAGGGGCCCTAATACAGAGCCCTGGGGGATGCCAGTGCTAATCAGGAGGAGAGGGGAAGTGGCGTCCAAGATCTTAACCGATTGGGTTCTGCCAATAAGGTGGGCCTTGAACCAGTTTGGAGTGGAGGGAGATAAGCCAGCTTCCAGGAGTGAATCGAGGAGAAGGGAGTGAGGGACGGTGTTGAAGGCCTCTGCCAAGTCGACAAAAATAGCAGAGGTGATTTGGCCATTGTCCATCCCGGTTAGGATGAAGTCAGTGAGCCGTAGCAGAGAGGTGATGGTTGACTGTTTTTTCTTGAAACCAGACTGGAAAGGAGTGAAAAAGGAGATGTCAGATAGAAAAGAGGTGAGGTAGGAGAGGACAATGTGCTCTTGAAGCTTGGCAAGGGTAGGGAGGGAGGTGAGAAATGGGGCGATAGTTGCCAAGGGATGAGGGGTTACCCTCTTTGGGTAGAGGGAGGACCACTACATATTTCCATAAAGAGGGGACCAAAGCAGTAGAGAATGAGAGACTGAGGATTATTGAGAGGGGGTAAGTAATGGCTGAAGTGGAGAGGGAGAGGAGTTTTGGGTTGAGGCAGTCAGGGGAGGTACCTTTACAGGGGTTGATAGTGAGGAGGGCACTTAGGACATTGTTTGGGGTTACAGTAGTGAAAGAGAAGGGGAGGTGGGAGGATGGTGAAGGGGCATACTGGTAGAGGATGGGGAGGGGTGGGTAGGAGGGATGGGATTTCAGTAGCTGCATGGCACAGGAGGTATAGTATGAGTTACATTCCTCAGATACTGCTAGTGGGTCGGACACTAGTGAACAATTTACTTTAAGTACCGGGGGGGGCGAGATGAGGGGCTAAGGAAGGCATAGACTACCTTCCAGAACTTTGAAGGGGAATTTATGTTGGTGATGAAGGCAGATTTAAAATATTTGGACTTAGCTAGACTTGTAGCTTTGGTGCAAGCGTTTCAGGACATGTGGTAGTTCATGAGGTCACTGGGATGCTGGGTAGCCTTATGACACTTCCATGCTCGATATCTAGCCCTGAGACAGGCCAGAAGTTCAGGGGTTATCCAGGGTAAGTGGCTATCTCTGACTCTGGTTTGCTTGAGTGGGGTAAAGGCGTTCCAGTTTTCGAGAAAGATTTCTTTGACATTTGCAAGGGCCGTATCAACAGAGGGGAGGGAGGTTAGGGGGCACCAGTCAAATTCAAATTTATTGTTGTTCGACTTATGAAAAAGTCATTACAAATTGTGCAAAAAACAAACCATCAGATTTTCACAATGTACAATATATCTTATACACTATAAAAATAGACACAAACATTAATACAATAATATATAAAAAAATAATTAAATATAAGATTCAGCTGGAACAGTATAACTCTGCTATTGCACTTTAATCTTATTATAAGTGCTCTAAAAGTCTAGTATAGATTGACTATCTTGGACATTATAGACAGTGCCAACTGTGGGCAGCACCTATTTATACTATAGTTTCTTCTTTTTCCTTCCCTTCTTTCATTGTTGACAAATTAACATTTGTCATCACAATTATTACAAGAAAATCTTAAATAATGTCCTGTTAAAATTGTAAACATTTCCCCTTTTTCAATGGAATATAAGTGATTCATTAAAACATACACAATATAGTCTGAGACAAATGAAACTACCGTTATGGTACATCATGCTCGCTGCTGGTTGTTAGTCAATTCTTAAAATATTGTGTGCTCTATTGGGGTTTTAACTACCCTCTAGTATACTTTTTTCTCTCTATCAGAGGTAGTGTGCAATTTCTTTCTTTCTGTAGATCTACAAAACCTTGTAATTTTCTCCATTTTGCAATAGAGATTTTAAACAAATAATTAACAGTTTTCTCTCATAGTTATATAGCGGGCAAAATAAAAGAAGGTGAGCTGGGTTATCTTCACCCAAGTTATAGGCGCATAATTTTGAATTAGTTGTTCCATAAACTTGTCTTAAATTTTGACTTATCTACGTAGCCAAATCTGAATTTAGTGTAGGATTTCCGAATTTGAGGATTTGTTAGTTTACGTATTGTTCCATTCCAAATTCTCTTTTCATGTTTACAGCTAGCCAGTGGCTTAACTTGTAGTTTTTAGCGAGGCTCATTTCCTTTTGAATATACATATCCTGGATGTTGATTTTAATATTTTCTTGTATGTCTTTTAGTGGGGTCCTATAGCTCTCAGTTAGATACTCCAGTAATCCATACGGTTTGATTATTTTTCCAGGATATGTATACTTGGGTGAACAAATCCAGCTTGCCTATATGACAGTGTTTCTTCTAAATAAATTCTTGGTAATCTATTACTGTACATATTATATACTTTAACCCAGTACGAAGCTAGTCATTGTTCTATGTTACATCTGACGAGAAGCTGCCCTATTTCTAGTCTAACTATGCTAGAAGCAGCGCCTTTTGGTAATCCCAATAATCTTTTATAAATTTTATTCATGATAGTTCCTAAAATGTCTATTTTACCTTGTCTCCAAATTTCTGCCCCATTAAGAATCTGGCTTCTGATTTTAGTGTTTATCATTCTAAGAGAGCCCTTTACTGATTGTCCCACGTATTTACAGTATATGCAAACTTCTCTATGGTTGGGATCAGTCTGTTTACCTTTTGTGCTATAGATTGAATATGCTCCTGCCATTGTAAATTGTATGTGAATACTATCCCTAAATAACTGGATTTTTTATATATTCAATTTTATATTTATTACACTTTAAGGTGGATATTTTACCCGGGTTAATGAGATATCTGTTAAAAATCATATATTTTGTTTTCACAAAATTTATCTCAAGAGAGACCCTAGTAGATTCTTCATAAAATTTGTTTATACTTCTCATGATTCCCAAATAACTTGTTGCAATCAGGAGAGCATCATCAGCGTATGCTAGATAGGGGCACTGCCTGGAACCCAAGCTTGGCATGTGCAGCTCAGAGTCACTCATCCTATCTAGAAGCTTGTTGGGAAATATATTAAATAACATTAGGGATAGGACAAAACCCTGCCTCAGTCCAATATTGGATGGAAACTCTGAGATAGTATCTCCTTCTTTATTGTATCTCACAGATGTGTAATTATCTTTATAAAGAGTTTTCAATGTATTAAGGGTTGCTGGATCTAATTTATAACTTTCCAATATTTCCCAGAGTTTTGCCCTCTTAACCCTATCGATTGCTGCTTTTATATCGATAAAAACACAAAACAATTTTGGTTTTTTGATATGAATGTATATATGTATGAGATGTGCTAGTACAAAGCACTGGTCAGTTGTGGAGTGCTCGGGCATGAAATCTGTTTGTGCCTCATTCAGGATGTTTCCTTCATTTAACCATGTCATTATTCTGCTATGTAAGATTTTTGTGAATAATTTTTGAGATGTGTCTAGTAAGCTTATTGGTCTGTACTTATTGGGGTCTGTCTTGTCTCCTTTCTTGTATATCGGAATAATGATGTTCACTTTCCAAGTCATAGATATTTTTGCTGATTGAATTATATTATTAAATAAAACCTTTAAGGTCAGAATCCATAATACTGGATCATCCATTATAATATCCACAGGGATGCCATTTGGTCCCGGGGCCTTACATTTTTTTGCTGTACTAATGGCTAAATTTAATTCCTCTTCTGTTATTATTTGTCTAATAGGCATCCGATCATTAACTGTTTATCATCAGTTAAGTCTGGATCATGAAAAAGGTCTTTAAAATGAGATTCCCATGTACAGGGATCAATGTAATTCTCAACTGTTTCAGGGACATTGTCCCATCCACTGGTCACCATTTACCAGTACTTTTAATTATTCTTTGCCCATGCTGCCTTTTCAAATTCTTCCCACATTGTCTTTAAATGTCTTTTTTAATCTCCAGTAACTTTTTGTAGTTTTTCCTGCGTTTGGTCAACCTTTGTTTATTATCCTTTGAAAGCCATCTTTGTGTAATTCGGATACATTTGTTTATCTCCTTTTTATATCTTCTGCACTCCCAATCATACCACTTACTCCCTCATTTTACCCTACTAATTGTAATTTTAAGAATTATTGAGGATATATTTTTCATAATTCTTTCATAGGACCCTATATCTTGATCTGCTATTTTTTGTTGTGCTAAATCCATTATTTCCTCCCTCACTCCATGTTCAGTTAACAACTGAATAGAATTATAGTTCTCTAATAAATCCCACTTTACTCCCTTTTTTACCCATATGATGTAATGTTTATCTTTAGTCACTTTGCCTGTTGGTGGCCAAAGTTCTGTTTTGATCTCTAATGGATTGTGTTCATTTCCTGATCTTATACCTATTTGAAGGTCTAAAAGTAGTTGGATTATATTTACTGAAACCTAACAGTAAACATAGAAACATAGGGCAGGATTCACAAAGAAAACCAAACCCACAGCTGCGGGAAAAAGGCCTGCAGCACTACGGAAATGCAGTTGCATGATATTCACAAAGAAAAATTGAGCAGGTGCAGAATTTCGTAAAATCCCCACAGGTACGGAATTTCAGCAGCTGCGGAAATTGCGCATGTGCTGAAAATCCGCAACTGCGGATCCGCAGCTCCAGAAATAGCTTAGGAGGCATAGCAACAGGTGAACTTAATTAGCTGAAACAGCAGACTGTAACAGGGCTGCCATAGAATGAAGCTGAAAGCACCCACAAAGAGACCAGCAACCAGTCCCTCAACTGGGACCACTGCAGCACCACAGGTACCAGTAATACCATGGCACAACAGTGGCCAACTGTTACTGCTGGTCCCCCCTCCCTGGGGTGTTTCTGTTGCCTGCAGGGGTAGCACTCACTGCAGGCTGACCAGGCTCTAGTGCCTGTGGGGCTCTGTCATGGGCTGCACTGTGTCTGGTGGTTGTTGCCTGTTGCCATATCATGGCAATGTGTGCCTCTGTTGCTGTTACAGCAGCTACCGTTATACTATCTGTGATGCTATTACCTGTGCCTCACCTCCACCTTAATTGATTCCAATTGCTGGGGTACTACTGCAGTTTGCAGAGGGAGAGTTACACCTCATTCCACTGTGTGTAACATTTTTTCCACAGCTGCGCAAAAAAACTGCTTGTGAATAGCCTTTCAGGGGCTGTGCCTTACTTACCTCACACCCTTTTTTCCTCAGGGACTTCCACAGCTGCACTTTTTTTCCGGTCCTTAGTGTTGTTTTTCTGCAGCTGCAGAGGGTTTTGTGAATAGTACTCAGTGCAAGTTCCCCTTAGTTTCCATAGCTATGGCAGTTTTGGGGACTTAGACAAGGTTTTGCACCTTCAGAAAGCTTTGTGAATCCAGACCATAGACTTTTATGGCAGATAAGGACCACTTGGCCCACCTAGTCTGCCCATTTCTGTACCTACTGGATAAGCTGCAGATCCTAGTTAACCAACAATCTATTTCTTCCTACCCCCCACATGAATTGCCTTATGTCTGTCCCATGCATTCTTGAATTCTCCCAGAGTTTTAGACCCCACGACCTCCTCAGGAAGGCGGTTCCATGTGTCCACCACCCTCTCTGTGAAAAAATTCTTCCTCACATTGCCCTGAGCCGCTCCCTCTATCTTCAAATTGTGTCCCCTTGTTCTTGCACATCTCTTTTCTGAAAGATTTTATTTTTATTTATCAAGTCTAGGATTACAAATACCTTTGAGCCTTGGCTCTTTTACAAAGGTTCCACGTCAGAGAAATACAAATTATGGGGAACATCAAGACAGACATTAAACAATGTGGACATTGCAAACAGAGTACAGATTAATACAATTCAATGTAGCATTGTAACAAAGGCAGCCAGCGGCATTTGTCAGAAAACAGACAACAGATAAGAAGTGCCAGAGTCATAAGGAGAGGGAAGAGGGAGGGGAGAAGGAATGTAGGAAGGGTGGGAGGGTGAAAGTGCAGTATGGGTATACCAAGATGTGAGGTAGAATCCAGTGAGGGGAGACAACTAGAGCAGAAAGGAAGTGGAGAAACAAGGTTAAGTTGGGCAGTCACAGGAGCTGTTGGTAGTGAGATAGTCCCAGAGCCTAGTTTTAAACATACCAATTGTTGGGGCAGAGGAGATGGTTGGGCTGAGGCCATTGAACCAGAGTGACACTCGATAAGCAAAAGAGCGTTGTCCCTGTGAAGTGTGACAGTGGGGGACTTTCAGTAGCTGTAGCGTGGATCTCCTAAGGCACCATTTGTTAATTCGGTGTTGTAACAGAGTTGAGACCCCAGAAGGTGCAACGCCAAGGTAGATTTTTTTCACCATGGAGCAGGTGAGAAACTTTATGCGGTTTGATAGTTGGAGCCAGCCGGTCTGAGTGTACAGGTCACATGTGTGGGTGAGATGGTGAGCACCAGTGATGCTACCCTCTTGGACTTTCTTGATTCCACTGAGGTACTTAAAAGTTTCTATCATGTCCCCCCTCTCCCTCCATTCCTCAAGGTTATACATATTAAGCTTCTTTAGTCTCTCCTCATATGGCTTCTCTTGCAGACCCTGCGCCATTTTAGTTGCCCTCCTCTGGACTGCCTCCATCCTGTCTATGTCCTTGCGGAGATGGGGTCTCCAGAACTGGATGCAGTACTCCAGATGGGGTCTCACCAACTGTCTGTACAGAGGGAGAACATCTTCCAGTTTTCTGCCGGTGATGCCTCTCCCTATACATCCCAGTATCCCCCAGCCCTCCCTACTGCCTTCTCACATTGCTTGCCAACCTTAAGGTCATCTGATATGATTACCCTAGGTCTCTTTCCATTTTTGTTGTTGTTACTACCCCCCCCTCCATTTTGTACTCTTCCCCTGGGTTTTTGTTTCCCAGGTGCATTATTTTGCACTTCTTTGCATTGAATCCAAACTGCCATACTTCTGACCATTCCTCCAACCTTGTCAAGTCCCTGCTCATCCTTTCCATGCCCCTTTGTGTATCAACCCTGTCGCAGATCTTTGTGTCATCTTCAAAGAGGCATACTTTTCCTTCCAGCCCTTCTGCAACATCACTTATAAAGACATTAAAAAGGGCTGGACCCA
Source organism: Neoceratodus forsteri (assembly GCA_016271365.2). Taxonomy (NCBI): domain Eukaryota; kingdom Metazoa; phylum Chordata; order Ceratodontiformes; family Ceratodontidae; genus Neoceratodus; species Neoceratodus forsteri. The sequence continues at coordinate 331,837,048 of CM057452.1, read as the reverse complement.
GTACTGAACCCTGTGGTACCCCACTAGTAACCCCACCCTTTCTTCAGAGTGGACTCCGTTTACTATTACTTTCTGTGTCCTGTTGTCCAGCCAATGTTTTACCCAGGCTACCACCCTGGGACCTATTCCCAGGCTGGCTAATTTGTTTTTTAATCTTTTGTGTGGGACTATGTCAAATACCTTGCTAAAGTCTAGGTAGGCCATGTCCACGGCCCCTCCCTGGTCTACTACTTTGGTCACCCAGTCAAAGAAATTAATTCGATTCATCAGACATGACCTTCCCGCTGTGAATCCATGCTGCCTTGGGTCCTGTGCCCCACTGGCCTCTAGGTACTCAACAGTTCTTTCCTTCAGAAGTGATTCCATCATTTTCCCCTACTACAGAGGTCAAACTGACAGGTCTGTAGTTTCCTGCCTCTGTCTTTCTCCCACTTTTGTGAAGGGCAATCACATCCGCCCTCCTCCAGTCCTCAGGTGCCACACCATCCTCCCATGATTTGTTACAAAAAGTAGTCAGTCAGTGGTGTCACTAGTTCTCCCCTTAATTCTTTTAGAGTTCTGGGGTGAATCCCATCAGGCCCCATTGCTTTGTCCACCTTCAGTTTTAGGAGTTCTTTCAGAACCCTTTCTTTTGTGAAAGGGCTGGGATCGACCCCCCTATCCAGAGTTGCTTCTGTTAATTGGATTAGGTACCTCCCCCTCTTCCTCTTTTGTGAATACTGAGCAGACGTATTTGTTCAGTATCCCTTCTTTTCACAATCCCTCTCTGCCTACCCACTGTCCATTCTATTCAGCCTCACTATTCCTCCTTTTGTCTTTCTATGATCCCTAATGTACCTATAAAAGGTTTTATTCCCCTTCTTAACCAAGTTGGCTATCTTTTCCTCAGTTTGGGCCTTTGCTATTCTGACTGCCTTCCCTGCTTCCTTCTGCCTTAACTGGTATAGTTCTCTGTCCTGCTCCTTCCGTGTTTCCTTATACTTCCTAAATGCTGTCTTTCTCTCCCTAACTTTCCCCTCCACCTCTATTGAGAACCATAGTGGCTTTTTCTTTCATTTTGATTTGTTTATTTGCTTCACACAAAGGCTTGTTGCCTCTGTGATGGCAGTTTTGATGTTTCCCCATTATTGCTGTACCCCTCCTTCTTGCCTGTTTGCTAAGGCATTTCTAAGGCAGTCTCCCATTCTAACAAAGTCAGCCCTCCTGAAGTCCAGTACCCTCACTTTTGTCTGGCTGGCTTGACTCTGCAGCTGAGTTTATCGTGAACCACACTGCTTGGTGGTCACTTGTTCCCAGATGGCTACCCACTTCTAGATCTGAGATCCTCTCACTGTCCCCACTTGAGAGTATGAGGTCTAAGATTGCTCCCTCCCAAGTGGGTTCCAACACTAGCTGTCTGAGGCATGCCCCCTGTAGGGCATCAAGAATGGCCCTGCTCTTGGATGTGGCTGCAGCAAAGGTGCTCCAGTTAACATCTGGCATATCAGGTCCCCCATCAACAATTTCTCCCCTTTGTCTGCCATCCTAAGGATGCCTTCTATCATATCCTTATCCATTACCTCCCCCTGAGATTGGGGTCTGCATACAACCCCTGTGCGGATTGTGGTGACATTTCCAGTCTCTAAGGTGACCCACAGTGCCTCCTCTCCTCCCCTCCCTGTTTACTCTTTTGTTCCATTGCTTTTATCCCTTCCCTTACATAGAGAGCTACTCCTCCCCCTCTTCTGCCCTCCCTGTCGCTCCTGTAGGTTGTGTACCTTGGTATGTTGACATCCCAGTCATGGTTCTCTGTGTACCATGTTTCTGTGACTGCCACAATATCCAGGCATCCCTCTTCCATCAAGGCCACCAGTTCAGGGAGCTTGTTGCCCAGGCTATGGGCATTGGTGCTCATTACCCTCCATTTCTTGATCGCCTTACCCCTTTTTGCCACATCCCTGTCCTTACTGCCTTTGTCATTTTCTCCATTTACTCATGCCCTTCTCCCTATCAACATTTCTGTCTTGGTGTTTACCTCACTAAGTACCCTGATTTTTTTGGGGGGGGTAGAATTTCCCTGCTCCTTTCCAGTGCCTCCCCCCTTGGCTAGTTTAAATGCTTGCCAATGAGGCATTTAAAAATATCACCTAGGATCCTGGTTCCCCTCCTGGAGAGATGCAGGCCATCGCGCCAGTATAGGCCTACATTAGTCCAGGTGGACCCCCAGTCCCCAGTGAAGCCAAACCCCTGAGCTCTGCACCAGTTTTTCAACCACTGATTGAATCCCATGGTGTGGAGTACCCTAGCCTCACCCATGCCATAGACAGGCAGCACCTCTGAGAAGGTTACTGTGCGTGCTACTTGTCTAAGACCCCTCCCCAACTCCACAAACTCTTCCTGCACTGCACTGATCCCTCTCCCAGCCAGGTCATTTGTCCCTAGGTGGACAATGACATCCCACTCCCTCCCCGTGCAGCTGCTCCTGCGATCCTGAGGATTTGCTCCCTGTCCCTCCAAGCCATAGCGCCAAACATGCACCTTACCTCTCTCTCCCCTTCCTCCCCCAGTGCTATCCTCCTAACAATGGAGTCCCTCACCAGGAGTTGTTTCCTTCCCCTGTGGGGTCCCATGCCACCCTCCTGTGGCCGGGTTTCCTTTGTGGAGGTTCCCAGCATCTTCCTTAGTCTCCACTGCAGGTGCCTCCATAGAGGAACCACACTCTGCCAGAATGGCATATGAATTGTGAAGAGGTACAACTGGAGGGGATGCGCCTCTGTTCCACCACCCTCACCCCTCCCTGAGCCCACTGTGGTCCAACTGCTCCTCTTTCTTGGCAACCTCTGAGGCAACAGCGGGTGGGGATGGAGAACTACTCTTTTCCTTCTAGGATGTTGAGTCTTTTGTGGCTGTGTGATCACTTCTTTCCTGCTCCCAAACAGAAAGTTCCTGTTGTCAGTCAAATACTGTGCCTATAAAAGTAGAACTGGCTAAGGGTGGGGGGTAGAGGGGGAGGGAAGGAGGGCAGTTTAGTCCCAGTAAAGAAGAATAGTTCTAACAGCACCTCCTTCCTCTTGCTGTTCTCTGCCAGAAGCTATCAAGGGCAGTTTTTCAATCCAAAACACCTGTCTTCCTTCTAGCTAAGCCACTACCCCTAATTTTCAGCTCCTTCTTCACCTAGATAACTGCACAGATAACAATTCACTTCAGCCAACTCAGACAAACACACTAACTCTTTTTTTTGTTTGTTTGTTTTTACCCTAAATTGAAGGCCCCAGTTGTAGAGTTCTAGTTCTTTAGTCCCAGTAGAGAAGTATAGTTCTAACAGCACCTCCTTCCTCTTACTGTTCTCTGCCTGATCTCTATTACAGAGGAACCCCTTGGTCCCATATAACAGTGCTCTATTACAGAGGCACCCCTTGTTCCTATATAAGTATATGCCCCTTGTGGATCACCCTTTGAACGCCTATTAATCAGAAGAAAATTATTGTCTTCCAATTCTCTGACTAATTTTTTACCTCTTACACATTCCTTTAAATCTTTGGATTTTTTTTTCAGGATTAGGTCTTGAAGACTCAGAGCTGCACATACATTAATTATTTCACTTGAGGATCCAGGCTGTGCCCCACCCTGGCATTAAAGCCTCCCACAATAATTATTCAAGTTCAAGTTTATTGCAGGAAAACTCCATTGAGCACGCTCATTCACAAGGAGGTCCTGGAACATTTACACTGACATACGAAACACTACATACAAGGTATTATTACAATAAAGGAAATAAGTGCGAACAAAGTTAATCTGTCACCTCATGAATGGGTACAACTTATAAGGCAGAATTCAGACAGTAACCTGATTTGGTTATCAGCTAATACAGTTAGGTGCAACCAGAGAGAAGGTAAGAGACTGCGAGGGTGAATAGAGCATCAGAGGACAGATATGGATATGTAGTACAGACAAATGTTCGAGGAAAGATATAGTTAAGGGTTAAATAAAAGTAGGGGGAGTTAGGAGTAAGGGAGAAGAAGGGGGAAATGATGTAATTAGGAGATCAGGAGGAAAATGACAGAGTAAGCAAGAACTGGGTATCTACACTATGACAAATTATTTTTATCAATTATGCACCCGGTTGGGCCAAGCAGGGGCAGTCAGTACCCAATTAAATAACATAAGAGGAAAAGGAGGGATTAGTGGAAGCTACAAATATATTTTATTTTGGATGAGGCTAAAGCTTTGTAGAGATTAATTGAGACTGTGCTGGTAAGTTTCAGTACAGATTGGAGCTGGTTCCATGATGTGGGAAGGAAGAAAGAAACTGCTCACTGACCAAAGATAGTATGAGTTTGTGGTACGTCAAGTAGGATAAAGTTTGATTTCCTAAGCGAATATGAACTACTAGATAGGCAAATAAGAGACGTCAGGTAAACCGGCAATTTAAGAAGAAATAACTTGAGAGTCCAGATGCCAGCATGGAGCAAGCATCTGGTGACAAGTGAGGATCAGCCAACAGCTACATACAGGATGCAGTGGTGGGTTCTATAAGGGGAACTGTTGATGAACCTTAGGGCACGATGATAGAGAACGTCCAGCTTACTTAGACTAGAAGTTGCAGAAGAGGCGTATATAAGATCACCATAATCTAGTAGAGGAAGAAATGTGGCCAACACAAGCCTGGTACAGACTATAAGAGGGAAGAGGGACCTATTTTTAAAATGGAACCCTAATCATGATTTTAGCCTCCTAGATAAGTCTTTGATGTGGTCGTTAAAGGAAAGCTTATTGTCTATCCAGAAGCCGAGGTACTTAAATTTAGTAACAACTTCGAGGGGTTCACCCTGGGAGGTAACAATAAAATGCGTTGGAGGCAAAGGGGCCGTATAAATGGAAGAACTACGTGAAAGGATCATTGCCTTGGTTTTTTTGGCATTTAATAGGAGCTTAGCATTAATAAGATTAGTTTCGAGCTACGCAAAGTCAGCTTGCATAACTTCCCTAATTTCTGCTAGGGAGGTGCCAGAGGTGTACAGGACAGTGTCATCTGTGAAAAAAATGAAGATTAGAGTTCGTTATATGAGAATCAAGGTCATTGATCTAGATAGAGAATAGGATCAGTCCTAAAATGGAGCCTTGAGGAACTCCCCTAGTTATGAGAAAGGAGACTGAGAGGAGACAATCCACTTTGAATTTCTGTGTCCTATCAGTGAGGTAGCTAGTAAACCACTGTACTGTAGCGGGAGTGGCACCTAGGTTAGTAAGGCAGTTAAGTAGGAGGGAATGATCAACAGTGTTGAATGCTTTACTAAGATCCAAAAAGACTGCATCGGTAATCTTCTTAGAGTCCACAGCAGAGATCCAATCATTGGTGACCTTGGTCAAAGCTGTAAGAGTGCTGTGTTTAGACCTGAAGCCAGCCTGTGCAGAGTTTAGGAGAGAGTGGGATTCAATATGTTGTTTTAACTGGTTATAGATTAGCTTTTCGAAGACTTTTGAAAGGATGGGCAGGATAGAGGTGGGTCTATAGTTATTTAGGTCACAGGAGTCTCCTGATATGAAAAGAGGAACAATGTAAGCAGATTTCCAGCAGGTTGGAATGGAGACAGAAGTAATGGATAGATTGAAAATATGAAGGATGGGGCGGTGAGATGGGCAGAACCTAGTCTTAGGAAAAGTGGTTCAAGTCCATCATCTCTGGCGCTCTTCCTGTGATCTAGGTTGAGGAGTGAATCTTCAACTTCTTTGTAGGTAATAGTACGCAGTTGAAATGGGTGGGCTGGAGCGCAGGTGACAGAGGTAGTGCTGACACTTTTGTTTGCATGGTTAGCATAGGGCGAGGAGTCAAATGCAAGTCCAGCGGTAACAAAGAGTGAATTAAGTTCTTCGAGAATTTGGGAGTTGTTTTCCACCACCATCCCATTAGTAATTATCTTATCCGGAATAGATGGATCTAAGGGCTGGCCTTCAATCGACTTTAATGTCCTCCAAATTTTATGGGAATTCCCATTGGCACGCTCCTAGGTGGACACATAGAAGTGTGTTTTTGCAGCACGGATGCTTTTTACACATGCATTCCTAGCCGTTCAAAAGGCTTGCCAATCTGCTGGACTCTTAGTGTACCTAGCCTTTGCCCAAAGTTTATCTCTTCCGGAGAGCACTGCTTTGAGGTCTGGGGTGAACCAGGGGTTGGAGATGTTATGCTCCCTGACTTTGACAGTAGGAGCGTGCTGGTCAACTAGGGTAATAAGGTTGTCGTTGAAGATGGAAACGGCTTCTCCGGCAGTTTTAGCAAGGAATACATCTTGCCATCTGACCCTGCTCAGGTCAAACAGGAAACTAGCCACATTAAACTTACAGAAAGACCGCTTAGTTCTGAGTTTAGATTTTTGGCGGATTTTAATATGGGTTTTTGTACATACCACCACACCATGGTCACTCATATCGTTATGGAACACTGCTGAGTGGGAGATTTTATGGGAGTGGGTGGAAAGGATAATGTCTAGGATAGAGCTGTTAGTAGGATTGGAGATATTGTTCCTAGTAGGTTCAGTAACTAACTGTATTAGGCCAAGCTCATCACAAAGGGATTTGAGGCAGTGGGATTTTGAGGTGAGCCAATCCATATTGAAGTCACCTAATATTATTGTTTCAGAATTGGCGGCCAAGGTTAGGGATTTAAGAGTGTCAAGGAATTCCGTACCTCCAGACGGAGGCCTATATCCTCCAATAATAGTAATGCAATCAGAGGATGGCAGGTGAAGCTTCAGTGAAATCATTTCAAATTCTTTGGGCTTAGATTTACAATATATATCACTAACTGTGAACTTGGTTCTAGCATAGATGACCCCAGTCAGTGTCCCTATCAGCCCTAAATAGTTTGTAGCCGGGAGGATATTTGTTGGTCCAGGATTAGTCTTTTAAGCCATGATTCTGTAATGATAATGAGGTCCGCGTTTGTATGCGCAACCCAAGCTTGAAGCTGGTCAAACTTTTTGATTAGGCTCAGGGGCCCAGATTTTCAAACTGCGCCACAAAGTAGCGCAATAGCAGGAGCAGGCACAAGTTCAGTGCACCTATGCGCAACACACGTGATATTCAAACACTGTGCAGGCCAAGATGCGCTTGCGCAACACAACTGAATATCGTGCCAACTGCACGTGCACCAGGGATGCACAATGGCGCAGGTCTGATGTGCAGTAGCACAACCAGGGGTGCTCAGTGGAGCAGGGTAGCAACGCATCAGCACAACCAGGGATGCACAGGGACAGAATGCAGGGGTTCACCATCCATGGAAGATATGGGCAGAGGAGCATGCAGTAGAACAGGCATCGCCCCCCACACCCCATGAACCGCACAACCTGAGGAGAGCTGGAAGAACCACCAGCCCAAGTACACCAGCAACAATCCCACAGCTGGGGCATGGTGTCCCAGCACACCCCCTGGCAAGCTGTGACTGGAACACAAAGAGGTCCGGCCACCCCATGCTACACCATCCCACCAATGCAGAGCACACCCTGCACAGTGATCCCCAGACACCCTGCCCAGGAGCAGCACCCAACAGTGCATGTCAGCCCATGCATGCCACCACCTCCACTGTGACAATGCAACCCTGTGCACCATGGAGCCATGCAAGGCAGCCCCACCATGAGCACCCTGCAGTGGGCAGCAGCAGCCACCGATGCAACAACTGCAGACACAGTGCCGCCCTGCACGGCCCCCCCGAGGTACACTGAGACCGGCCTGCGTGGCTGCAGGTACCCCGCACGCGACAGAGCCTGCCCCAGACCCCACTACCAGTGGTACAGCACCCTGCACACCCTCCCAAGCACACACCCTGTCTCAGCACTGGCCCCAACAGCCAGCACAGATGCCCACAGTGGTGCATGGAAGCATGCGCCACACAGGATGCAACACAGTGCACGGACAAACACCCACCCATACCCAAGGGCACACCAACACAGGGGCACATTAGCGGGACAACAAACCCACTGGTGTGCGGCCACAGCAGCCGTGTACCCATGGCCAGCACCCCTCCATTGCACAGGTGCACCAGCCACCCTGCACATGCACCATGAATCCGTACACCACCAGCATGCAGCCGGAGTACAAGTGACAGACATTGGAGCACATCCCCTGCAACAGACACAAGCGACAGCATAGAGGGGGGACAACAACAGCGGAGGCCACAGTGCCACCTGAGGCAGACGTGCACCATACCGGTGACAGGAGGCAATACGGCATTGTGCCAGGTACAAGGGGTGTCCAGCATGGACAGCCACCACTGATATGCTAGCAAACCGTGCATAACACAGACATGCAAGGGTGTCAGCTGCACAGGCCATGGACGGTCTGACAGGGGTGCCAAGGACACAGTGCATGTACCGTGGACCACTGCACACAGGCGTCCAGTGCACAGAGAACAACACACATACCACAGACAGTGACCGAGTCCCCTGCCCACAACATAGGCAGTTCCCTGCTGGACACACATACACGCCAATGCCTGCACCACCCCGATGCCATGCACACCACTGCAGCCGAGCACCTGTAGCCCGCTGCAAATCAGAGACCACCACAGTTGTTATAACGAAACGCATGTACTGAAAAAGGTAACAAACAAACCATTTACAAGTATTTACAAGGGGGGGCACAAACCAGGTGGGGGTGGGCATAGGGCAGTGGTGAACAAATGGGAGAGGGAAGAAGGGGTGTGAGGGTGGGTCAAGGGGGGCTGATGAGTCAGGGGGCATGGACAGCCTAATGTCTGCTCCACTCTCCACTCCTGTGGCACCTCTGGGTGCTTCGTCTCCAGACCCCGTCCCACTCCATTCTCTCCAGTATCACCAGGGATGCCCACACCAGCTGCAGCAGCTCCTGCATGCCTCATTCCAAGGCCATCCAGTGATGCCCACCTAGGACAAGGGAGCAGAGTCAATACGTGTCACTGTCCATCCCCCTGCAGCCCACCCATTGTGCATGGCATACAGCCATGGACCACATCCCTGTGATGGTGTGCGACCATCCACAGTGACCGTGTCCACAAGACCTGCCTACCCAGGCACACACAGCCATGCGGTCCGCTGCACACACCCACCGCCCAAGTCCCGCACAGCACCACCGTGGCCATACAGTGACATGGCTATGCAGTGCGAAGGCAGTGGCACAGCCATGCAGCCGTTACACACACGGACCACCAGCAATGCACACCCACACATGCAGTGCCACAGGACAGTGCTGACTGTACCATGTGGCATGTGTGGCGGTGGTGTCAAGGGCTGGTGGCCATGCCCCGCCGCCAACCCCTCAACACAGCACGCACAGAAGTTCTTGGAAGAAAGGCACTCACCTGCATCCGCAACAGCCAGGCACTGCTGTACTATGGCCCCTCCACCTTGTCCCTGTTGCTGGGCAGCATCCCTGTCTCGCTGTGCCCATGCCTCCCGAGCATGGCATCTCTCCCCAGGGCCTAGGCGGCAAACACAGAGAGGGGAACATCAGTACAAACCAGTACCAAAGCCCCCGCCGGTGTGTGCGATCCCTCACAGTCCTGCCATGCCGCAACCCCACCACCACCACCGCCCACACTGGATGGCCCCCACCCTCCTGTGTAGTGGACACATGCACAGTGTGATACCCGGATGGATGGACTCTACCAGTGTATGGATGGAGCACCTACCTAGCCGTGGCACTGTGCCTTGCCTGGCGTGTGCCCGTAGTCGAGCCAGCCTATCTGGGTCCCTCTGCCAGAGGTCCCCATAGTGGTGGCGACACTGCTCTGCACTGCGGGCAATCCCAGTGGCCTCCTCCATTGCCTCTGCCACCTCCTCCCACACAGCGCTTCTAGGCCTGTCCAAAGGGTCTTCCCCAAAAAGGGCCCCAGCATGGGGCTCAACAATGGCCACAAGATTGGCCAGCTCTAGCATGCTCCACTGTGCTGCTCTTCTGCGTGCCATCATTCATGAGGCCAGATCACAAAATGGAGCACTGTAGCACATGTCCCCCACGTGTAGATGCTGCACAGTACAGCGCTGCCATTCCCCATTGCACTGTCACCAAACACCGAGATAGGGGTGCACCCATGTGGACACATGACACCTAGGGGGCAAAGGTCGACAACTGGGTCAAGGGTCTGTCGCCAACAGACCGCCACAGTGCTATAGGGAATCCCTGCGTGTAGGGCAGTAGGGTGCCTATGTGTGATGCCCTGCAGTGGCCTACCGCGTTGTGGCACCATGGCACCTATGGCACTCCAGGGCACAAGCGCCACATGTGAGAACAGCGCACTAGTACCACTGGCACAGTGGTGGCCATGCCCAGCACTGCCTCCCGCGCTCAGCACGTCATCAGCATGGCAGGCATCGGCATCAGCACCCCGGGCATGCGCCGTGCAGTGCCTACTGTGCACGTCACAGAACTGCGCCATTGCCTGAGTACGCTCAACACAATTGCGCAAGGCGCAACAGCATGATATTCAGCCAGCACATGCAAATCAGCTCATCAGCAATTCCATGGTGCAGCCACTGCATTAGCATCCACTTAAAGTTGCGCCTTGCCTCATTTGCATGCCTTGCGCTATATAAATGCAACATGGGGCTGCAGAGGACATTGTTTGGTATTGCAGTCTATTGTGGTGGGTTGCATGCTGTTTGGAAGTGTGGACTGTGGTGTGTGAGAGATGCATGGGACTGCACATTCAAAGGTAACACCTGTCATTCCACAGGCTCTATAATGACCGAACATGAGGAAGAGGAGGAACAGAGACGTGGGAGATGGAGGAGGCCCAACTTCACCCGGGCGGAATCAGATGCCCTGTTTGAGGCCTACCTCGACAGGGAACCGCTGCTCAGTGGACAGCGGGGAACACCACAGGCCCATGCTGCGGCATGGGGTGAGGTAGCGCATGCCATCAACCAGCATGGCAGCCACCAGTGGTCCATGCAGAAGTGCAAAAAGAAGATCAGCACGGACAAGAGGAGGATTAAGGACAAGGTGGCTACCATCAGGGCAGCACGTGCTGCAACCGGTGGTAGACAGCCAGATGTGCCACGCCTGATGCCACAGGAGGAGTGGGTGGCCAGCAGCATGCGGCGTTGTGCCCTAGAGGGTGTTCCAGGTGGTGGCTTCCAGAGGGGTGGCAGCCTGTCACTGCATGGTAGGTCCTGTGCTGTCACTGTGTAGGGGGTGGGGGGAATGCCACAGGGTAGGGCGGAGACATTAACGCTACTGTGTTCCCTTACAGCTCCTGAGCATCTACATGGGTCAGCGGTGGTGGGTGTGTCCACTGAGGGCGATACCCTGGACACTGAGGAGCGCCCATCCACCTCCACAGGTGTCCGAGGGTCAGGACCACAGCATACCTGCCTGTCTGTCTGGACTGAAGACGGTGGTGCTGGTGCGGAGGAGGCCCTGCCTCCGTCCCAGCGCAACAGCAGCCACGGACGCCAGCGTGCTGTGACACAGACTGGTGCCAGATCCAGCACCGATGATGATGGATCACACATCCCGGACAGTGATACATGTGGGCCGCAGGATGGTCCCACAGCAGGAAACGGCATGGGCGTAGCCATGGGTGGTGCCGCCGTGGAGGCCTGCGTGATATCACAGTCTCAGCCTGTGCCTGTGTGCCTAGTGTGGCAGCACTGGTGTGCGTCCAGGCCGGTGGGACTGTTGCGGCCGCTGCGGCAGCACCGGTGAGCCCTGGCGATCGGTGACCGGAGGTGCAGTGTCAGCAGTCAGCCAATAGCGACGGGGGGACAGTGTTGGGGGGCGGCGTCAGTGCACCACAGGTGGACGTGCCCTGGCATGGCTCTGGTGTGCAGCGCCTATTGTGAAGGGGTGCTGCCCAGCATGGCCAGGAACACCATGAGGGACAGCATGCTGATCCAGTGGATGGCCTCTTTGATGAGCACAGCCGCCTACTCCAGGCTTCCATGGATCAGCAGTTGCGGCTTGTGACAGCGGTGGATGCACGTAGTGCGGTTCTGCACCAGTCAGAGGAGTGGTGCAGCAGAGACCACGGTCTGCTCCTGGCAGAGATGGCCCAGCAGCGGGAGGATGTGACCGCTGCCATTGACAGGCAGACATGTGCATTCACAGCTGTCATGGCCAAATTGGACACCCAGTTTGTTGCCCATGCACCACAGACACCGCGCAGTGTCACGTCCACCCCCTGTTCCCGGCATCGTGCGACACCTTCCATGTCGACACCGGGTTCTGCTGTGGGCATACGGAGCATGCCTGGTGCGGGCATGTTCGGTGAGCTGAAGACCCCTGCTCGAACACGGTCGCATTCCTTCAGCAGCACCCCTGGGGGACCGCCGGTGCCGCCCCATGAGGCCAATGGTCAGCCTGGCATAGCTGGCAGGTCTCGGCGGGGCCGCCCATGCATCTGTGGTGGCCGTGGCACTGTGCCACGTGACTGATCTGTCTCCCACCATGGCCACTGTCTGCCGCTGCCCTGTGTTCAGTGTGTTGTGCAATGTGCAATGCACGGGTGGGGTACCCAGCTCTGCACACACACGGTCCATGTGCACACCCTCCCGACTGCTGGCCACTGTGGCATGTGCATGATGATGCCTGCATTGCGCTGTCCTCCAGTGTGCAGTAGTGCCCAGCATCTGAGACATGCACAGTGATGGCCACTGGGCATGGTCGTGTGTGGACCTGTATGTGGCTAGGGGTTGCAGTTGGGGTTGGTGCGCCTTCTACCCCTTGTGCATGTCTTGAGGTGTGTGTGTGTGCACGCATGAGCGCGTGTCGTGTTTGGCCCTGCCCATCCCTGACGGCGTGTGCGGTTCCACTCTCAGACCCATTCCCTTGCTGCCATCTGCCCCTGGGGTTCATCCATGCCTGTCTGTGGGTTGTGCCCTTGCCATTGGTGGTTGCACATGGCCCCGTGACCTACCTGTGTTGGCCGAAGTGCTCCTCTGTGATGGTGTCCCAGTGCAGTTGTGACATCCAGATCAGGCGAGGGTCCCTTTGCCCAAGGGGTGGCTGCCCATCACCGTCTGGACCGTCGTCCTCATCATCCCCATTGCTGTCCCCCTCTTCAACCTCTACGGCTATCCCTCAGTCATTGGCCGTGTTGTGCAGGATGCAGCAGGCCAGGAATAGCCTGCAGGCCTTCGAGGGGCTGTACTGTAGGGCACCGCCAGATGTGTCCAGGCACTGGAAACGTACCTTCAGCATCCCAAACACCCACTCGATGACATTCCGTGTGGTGGCGTGTGCCTCATTGTACTGTTGCTGTGATGGGGTCGCGGGGCGCCGGTATGGTGTGAACAGCCAGGGACAGAGTGGGTAGCCACTGTCATCTGTGTGTAGAGGGTGGACATTAGTATGGTGGTCTGCGTCACTCTGCCATGGGCCGTCAAGGCCGGTACCCATGGCACCTCTGACTATGCCCCCCCCCACATCTGCTCATGTCGTCTTGCATGATGTGCATACTCACCCACTAGGTGGCCAGTGGGGATGTCCCCACTCTCGGACCTGTGCCACAGTACAGACTGGTGCCAGATGAAGGCATCATGTGCTCCCCCAGGGTGCATGGCATAGACATTGGTTTTGCGCCACCTGGCATCGCACACTACCTGGCAGTTGATGTTGGCATAACCCTTCCAGTTGATGTAGGACACACCATCTGGGCCAGGTGGTGTGCGGATGGTCACATGGGTGCAGTCAGTGGCCCTGAGCATGCCAGGCATATGTGCTACCCTGTGGAACTCTTGTATGTGTGCTGTGCCCTCCGCCTGTGTGCTGGGGAAACGGATGTACTCCGCAGCATGTGGCAGCAGTGCGCTGAGGAATTGTGTGAGTAGGCATGACAAGGCCAACTGGGTTATGCCTGTTGTGTCCCCTGTTGGTCTCTGGAAGGTGCCCGTGGTGAGAAGACACATAACAGCTGTCACCTTTGTCTCCACTGACAGAGCATGGCTCCGTCGTGTGGGTGCCTGCATCTCATAACTGCACAGCTCACAGAGCCACCTCAGAATCGCCCAGTTCAGGTGGTACTGGCCCACAACCTCTGTGTCAGTGTAGTGTTCGAAGGTGGTGTGGGCTCGGTACCACCTGTTGGGGGCGTACCACCAACGGGCTCTTCCACGGCTGTGCCCCCCTGCTGCCTGCCTTTTCACACCCCTCATTACCTCCTCCATCTGGAAGGTGGCACTGGCCATGTCCCTGGCTGGTGTCCCCCCCAGCAGCTGTTATCCTGCTCCCCCCACTGTCCGTTTGTGATGCTCCCCCTGCACCTGGTACACCACCGGCCTTTGGCTGTCCTGCCTATTGCCACTGCCCTCAGTCCAGTGTGGCACTTCCCTGTCACTCCTGCACAGTAGCACAGGCTCCCCACTCCTGTCCTGTTCCTGGTTGTTTCCAGGTGTGCCCTGTCCTGCTCCTGCCCAGTCCTGCTCCCTGCTACCCTCTGCCTTGGTGCTGTCTCCTTGCTCCCACCTCTGGCTTCCCTGTAGTTTTCTTGTGCCGCTTTCATGTTCCTTTTTATTGTGGATCATTTCCACTATCGTGCAACTTCCGCTAGCTCTCCTATTGCGCATGGTGCATGCTGTTGAATATCGCACTTCGCCATTTAATCATGGTTCCTCTCCCTATGGTTGCACATGCATTCATTACTATTGTGCTCTTGCGCATTGCAACTTGTGCGGTGCAGCTGCCTCCCGCTGAATATCGCACAATGGCGCATTTTCATACTTGCGCTGGCACATCTCTGTTGCGCATGGTGCATTACTTTTGAATATCTGGGCCAGGATGTTAATTAACATAATTTTTATGCCAGGGGCATCAGCAAAGTCCGAAGGCGGGGAAAATTGCGCTAGCGGACCAGGATTTAACTCCACATTGCCCGAGCAAAGAAGGAGTATAACAACATTTTCTTTAGAGAGTTTAATAAAAATGAAAAGGCTTTTTTTCTTTGAGATCTCATTCGGTAGTTGGCTGTGGTTGAGTCTTTAGGGCTAGAGTGTGAGAAGCATGATTGATGCTTGAAGGAAACGAGAGTAAGGGCATGGATGGTCATGGGTGAAGGGCAGAGATGGGAAGGGGCGGTAGTGAATGGGATATATATATATAATACAAGTGGATCTGTAAGAGAGAAGATGTACTGTGTGGGGGGCAGTATATGGTGCAGCAGGGAAGACAACGGCTGGGATTGCTTCAGACTCGTTATTGAGCAGGAGTGCATAAGGTACACTATTGCTAAGCATGAGCAAGAAGATAATGAGGCAGCCCATTTTGGCAATCAATAATCCTGTGATTAGATCTAGATGTCAGTTAAAAGCTAAGTGGGAATTTGGAACAACTCAGACACCCTAAGGTACTATAAGAACAGAATATGAGCGTGTTAAAAACTACAGCGCTGACAATTGGAGCACTGAGGACTAAGGAAGTAGCGAGGGAAGGAGTAAAAGCAGGCTAGGTGCAGAAAGAGCAGAACAGAAAGGTAATGGTTAATCGGATTTGGCAATACTAAATGAGAGGCAGTAGAGGTCCAGCAAAGGATATAGACCTATGGGGGCGGAGTAAAGCTGTATTTAAAGGTGACCTGGGGTGGGGGAGGGGGAACAGGAGAAAATTCAAGCAGTACTAAGTGGAGTCAAAATCAGTCCGAGAAGCCACCGAAAATGGCTGTGTAAGTCTGTGGTGGGTGGCACTTCAGTCAGTGAACAGGAGGAAGGCGGGCGTACCAATCACGGAACTCCTACAAATTCAAGGCACCAATCGGGTTTTGGCCACCTCTGATGGCTCTAAGGGCAAAAACAGAGGTCATGCCTGGTTATTGGATCCGCAAGGAGGGATTCCAAGGACGGCCAGCTTCACTGTAGAGGGTCGGGCAGTGTTCAAGCTGGCGGTCCGAGCTGACCTCCCAGAGCAGAGAGCGCCGCTTAGGCACAGCAGCCTGGTTATTGGATCTGCAAGGAGGGATCCCAAGGATGACCGACTTTGCTGCAGAGGGTCGGGCAGTGTTCGAGTTGGCGGTCCGAGCTGACCGCCCAGAGCAGAGAGCGCCGCTCAGACGCAGCAGCCTGAGAGGTTCTTTATGGGTGGCATCCTCTATTAATTTTATTAGCTGACTCATATATTCCTGATCTACGTACCTAGAACCCATCAGGGGGAGATATACATTGATAATAATAGATGTCTTTTTTTTTTATGTCATACAAACCAACATGATAAGTTCTGAATTAATGTGTATTTCATTTTGTTCTACTCGATCAGTTATCTTACACCTGGTTATAAGTCCACCTGACATTCTGCCATATTGTTGTGTGCTACTGGCCTCTTTTTGGAACATTTTATATACATTTACATTTACTTCCTTTTTGTTCCATGTTTCTTGTAAACATATGCAGTTAAATTGTGTCAGGGAATTCAGAAAAGAAGGATCTGCCAGTCTTTGCCTTATTCCGGCCACATTCCAAGATAACATGTTATAATGTTTTATGTCCATGGAACTTGGAAACTTTTTGCTATTTCCATCTGACTGTCAAACAGGTATCTGCCTCTATCTCTGAAATCAAACAAAGGGGCAGAGGACACTGCAGAGCAGGACACTGCAGCGCAGGAGCTAGCACAACAAAACTCGCCCAAATCAGGAACCAAAACAAAAAAAGCAAGAAGGAAATCCAAAAAACTTCTGATCATAGGAGACTCCATGATTCGGGGAGTTGATACCTATCTCCAGCCAGGGGTACTGGTCAGATGTCTCCCAGGTACATCAGCGTGGAGAGACACTGACCGCATTGCTAAAATTGTTCAGGAAGCAGGAGAAAACATTGACATCCTGGTACACATAGGGACTAATGATCTTGCCAGTCGGTCAGTTGTGGAGACCAAGGAACACCTGACCAGGCTATCATCCATTTCATCCGGCATCTCCTTCTCTGAGATCCTGCCAGTCTGGGAGAGGGGGGCAGATGGATGGAAGGTCAGAGAAGGGAAGATAGTGGAGCTAAACATGTGGCTCAAGGGCTGGTGCCAGGAAAAAGGACACAGATTTGTAGGGAACTGGCAACAGTTCTGGGAGCGAAAGTTTTTTAAATTTGATGGACTGCATCTGACTAAGGAGGGAGTCAGTGCATTGGGGCAGAAGTTTGACGTCTTTGCAGAATATTTAAACTAGCAAATGGGGAGAGGGGTGCAGCACCCCATATGTCAAATGGGAAGAACACCCCTCCTCTCCTCATCTAGTGGTCAAACAGGGATTCAGCATGTTTGCAGTTCATTTGCATCACCAGGTAAGAAAAAAGGTCTGTCTCCCCATACCACACACAGGAGAAATGCTAGACCTCACCCGACAACTAACACACCAAAATCTGGCCAATGGAAAATCATGTACACAAATGCTCACAGCCTGGGAAATAAGATCCCAGACCTGCAGGCAATAATGTCAGAGGCTAAACTGGACATAGTAGCAATTAGTGAGACGTGGTTTACCAGAAACCACACTTGGGAGACTTCAGTACCTAGCTATGTACTGTTCAGAAGAGACCGAGGTGTAAAAAGAGGGGGTGGAGTGGCCCTGTATGTCAATGAAAATATCAAAGCTACAGAAATTCAGAATACACATAAGGAGCCAGAAGAACTGTGGGTCACCCTGGAAACAGGAAATGGGACAACCTTAAGAACTGGGGTTGTCTACAGGCCCCCAGACCAGGGGGAGGACATAGACACATTACTGTTAGAAGATATACAAAATATGACAGCTAAAGGGGAGGTTCTGATAATGGGAGACTTCAACATGCCGGATACAGATTGGTCAATACCAGCAGGAACATCTACCAGAGCTAGACACATGGTAGATTCCCTGCAGAGGGAGGGCCTCAAACAACTGGTACAACAACCCACAAGAGACAGGGCTATCCTAGATCTAGTACTGACTAACAGGGAAAGGATTGCAGATTTCCAGGTAGAAGGTCACCTGGGGGCCAGTGACTATCACATGGTATGGTTCAATTTGGCCACTACAACAAAATCATCCCATTCCAAGGCAAAAATATGGGACTTCAGAGGAGCTGACTGTGATAAGATGGCCAACAGAGTTAAGCTAGCCTTGGCAAAAAGAAACACAGGTGAGGGGGTACAGGCAAAGTGGGCAAGCATTAAGGATGCAATACTTGAAGCAACATCCCATTGTGTTAGACAGAAAAGGAAGTGCAAAAGAAGAAGGAAACCACTTTGGTTCTCCAATATAGTAACAGAAAAGGTCAGAGCCAAAAGGCTGGCCTTCAGGAAATATAAGGGAACACAGTGGGATGAAGATAGGGAGGCATATTAAACTGCCCTTAGAGAAGCAGGGAAGGAGTAAGGCAGACAAAGTCTCAAACTGAGGAAACACTAGCATGAACAGTAAAAGAAGGTGACAAGACTTTCTATAGATACATTAGTGAAAGGAGAAAGTCCAGAGGGGGTATTGCTAAGCTCAAAGGAGAAAATGGGGCGTGTGAGGAGGAGGACCCTGTCAAAGCATATATCCTAAATAGATACTTTTGCTCAGTATTTACTGAAGAGAAGGTAAGGCAGGGCCCACAGCTCAGCACCATGGACACGGGGGGAGGGAAGAGAGTACTACTCCCTTCACAAAAGAAAGGGTCCTACAAGAGCTCGCTAAGCTCAGAGTGGACAAGGCAATGGGACCTGATGGCATACTTCCCAGGGTACTTAAGGAGCTAAGAGTGGAACTAGCAGAGCCATTAGCAGAACTGTTTAGTGAGTCTCTGAGCACAGGAGAGGTCCCGGAAGACTGGAGAAGGGCTCACGTGATCCCACTCCACAAGAGTGGTAGCAGGGAGGAGGCAGGGAACTACAGACCAGTCAGTCTTACCTCAGTAGTGGGCAAGATTATGGAGGCACTCCTTAAGGAAAGGATAGTGTAACACCTGGAATCCATAGGGACACAGGATCCAAGACAGCATGGATTTACAAAAGGAAAGTCCTGTCAAACTAATTTCATAGATTTCTTTGACTGGGTAACCAGAGTGGTGGACCAAGGAGGAGCAGTTGATGTCGCCTACCTTGACTTCAGCAAAGCTTTCGACACTGTCCCACATAGAAGATTGATAAATTAGCTCAGTAGGCTCGGGGTGGGTCAGAAGTTGGTCAACTGGGTGGCAAACTGGCCGATGGGCAGAAAACAGAGAGTGGTGGTAAATGGTATACAGTCAGAAGAGATGCGAGTCACAAGTGGGGTACCTCAGGGATCAGTCCTGGGGCCAGTCCTCTTCAATATCTTCATTAGTGACATTGCAGATGGACTAGAGGGTAAGGCTTGTCTGTTTGCAGATGACACCAAGCTCTGCAACAGAGTAGATGATCCAGATGGAGTGGACAGAATGAGAAGAGATCTGGATAAACTAGCAAAATGGTCGGAAGAGTGGCAACTGGAATTTAATGCAAAAGTGCAAGATCATGCACATAGGAAGAAAACCCTGAAGCCACCTATAGGCTGGGAAGGAGTTGCTGGCAGTCAAAGGAAGAAAGAGACTTGGGCATCATCATCACTGATGACCTGAAATCATCTAAGCAGACCTCTAAAGCAGTAAGTAAGGTTGGGGGATGTTAGGGTGTATTAGTAGAGGTATCACAAGTCGTAGAGGGAGGTAATAATCCTCTTTACAAAACACTGGTTAGGCCCCATCTGGAGTACTGCGTGCAGTACTGGGAGCCACACCTTCACAAGGATATTAACAAAGTGAGAGCAGTCCAGAGAAGGGCAACCAAAATGGTGCAGGGACTGCATCAGAAGACATATGAGGACAGATTAACGGAGCTCAATATGTATACCCTAGAGCAAAGGAGGGAGAGAGGTGATATGATTGAAACATTCAAACACATTAAGGGCATTAACAAGGTAACAGAGTCTAACATGTTTCAATATAAGAAAAATAGCAGGACAAGAGGACACAGCAT
Source organism: Neoceratodus forsteri (assembly GCA_016271365.2). Taxonomy (NCBI): domain Eukaryota; kingdom Metazoa; phylum Chordata; order Ceratodontiformes; family Ceratodontidae; genus Neoceratodus; species Neoceratodus forsteri. Next base: position 331,817,161 of record CM057452.1, on the reverse strand, counting down.
TAGATTAGAGGCAGGCTGATTAAGGGGTAATGTGAGGAAGTTCTTTTTCACAGAAAGGGTGGCGGATGCATGTAATGACCTACCTCAGGAAGTGGTGGCTATGAATACAGTGCAGGGCTTCAAACAGGCATGGGATAGGCATAAGGGAGCAATACAGATGAGTATGAATAGATAGGCCACTGAAAGAGCAAAGGCCGATGGCACATTTATAAGGTAGAAAAAGAAATGGGCAGACTGGATGGGCCTTGCGGTCTTTATCTGCCATCAGCTTCTATGTTTCTAGTCATCATTGATGTCCTTAAGTGCTTGAAATCTATTGGATGTCTTTATTAGATTCAGCCACTGGTTATTGCTTTGATCATTCTGCTCACCTATGTCAATTTCTACCTCACCGTACATATTGATATCAAATCTGTCCATCATTTCTGATTTCAACAAGATGTAATGGTAATCCAGTTCATTCCTGGTCCAGATAGTTACCTGCCCATCCCTGTCCCATCTTTTAACTTTTTTAATCATCTTATGGAAATTTTTATCTTTTGAAAGGTTGTGTAGCAAGTCCGCCACTTTCATCCTTAAATTATACTTTGTTTCAGTTATGAAGTTGCCGATTCCATAAATTGAAACTGGAAAATCCCTTCCTCTATCTTTGTGGTTCTTAGTATATTCATAATATTCCGGAAATAGGGTTCTTAAACTCACTACGCTGTCCATCTCAAAACCTAGGTCTCTCATTTTTTTCCTTTTGGTTCTTGATTACTTCAAGAATATAATATTGATCAGAGAGTAGTAAACCCAGTTCCACATTTAAGAGTGGTCTTATTACACTTAATTTGTTTATCAAATTATCATATCTTCTGTTCCCTTGGAAAATGGATCCTAAAAACTGTTTTAAGTGTAAGTTTAGTTTTAACTCTGTTTCCTCTGACATTATTGGGACTTTGACTATAGGTAGCACAAACATCAGTTTCCAAGGTTCTCTTTAGAATCTCTAAGATTGTTTACATAATCCTTTCCCTCCTTCCCTTCCTTATCCTTCAACTCCTGTTCTTCCCCTCTTATTTTATTGGTTCTCTCTACTTTTTATATTTCCATGTCTTGTTCTTCTTTAAGATTTTGTTTTTGCTTTTCATTTATTTTAACTGTCTTTATTATTCTTGCTTATTTTCCCTTTTGTCTTATCCCCTTTTTTCATCTTTCTGTCCCTTATTCTGGTTCCTAATTTCTGTAGATATTTTTTTATTATTTGGCTTCCTTTTGTTCTTTATGCCCATCTCTTTTTTGTTCTCTTTTAACTCTCATTTTTCTGTCTGTGAAGTTTTCTGTCTTTTATTAATATTGGGTTTAACTCTGTCATTTTTTGTTGAGCCCATTTTTTTCTATGGGCGTCTTTTGTTCCTTTAATATCTGTTCTCTGTTTATCTCCAGTTTCTTTTCTTCAGCTACCTATGCCTTTTCTATTGAATGTTCATAGTAGCTTTTAGGGTTGTTCTTTGCCCTCTGTGCTTTCATTTTACCATGGGGATAGTTTTTTTCAGTTTAGGTTCTTTCCCCTTCTTCTTCTTTCTTGATCTAGCCCCTTCTCCCATATTTCTGGATTTTTAGCTCTTAGCTCCTCCATTATACTGTTTTGCTCTTCATATCCCCTTGGTAACATTATTAATTCAGAGTCCAGTTCTGTACTTTTTTTCAGTCCCTATGACTGTTGAGTGTAATACGTCAATTGTGTTAGTGTCTATCTCAACCTGGATTTGTGTAATCTCATCCTCCTCTGGTGCTTTTGTTTCTGAGTCTTTTCTGTTATAGCTTGCTATAGCACTCTGATCAAAAACAGCTGGTTCCCTCTGTAAAAATCTTTCAAAAATCAAGTCATTCTTTTTTTTATTCTCAATATATGCTCCCTTGATAAATGACAAATCATGCCTTGCCATTATCAATTGTTTGCTTATCATTGCGTTGGCCAGCAGGGGGTCTCTCAGTGCATTAACACATTCCCTTGTGAGTGTTTCCAAGGGAGGAGTTCTCAGCTCCAAGGGGCTCAGGCATTGTGTTCCCTCTTCTGCAGGCCAAATGGAGTCCTTTGTTTCCTCTTCAAATCCTCCTGTTAATTTTAACCTATCCCCTTGTTCATAAAAGTCATAGGGTAGGAATAGGAACCACTTAATCCCTGTTTCATTTTATTCCCTCATCTTTTGTTCTATCCTATTGTTAGTTTGAGTTGTTTCTTTTACACTTTCTACTGTTTTGCTTACTTCATTATTCACTAATTCGATTAAACCTGTGTCTTGTAGAATTGACATGTTATCAATTGATTATCCAGGTGCCATTGTGCTTTGCTGTTGATAGTTATTAATTTGCAATCAGCATTTTTCCCTGATTCTTTCCCTATTAAATTACTCTAATCTTTTCCCATACTTCCCAAACTAGGGATTGGATCATTTTTGGTCTTATAGTTATTTTGTCTGCACTCTGACACTCTGTTGAATTACACATCATAACAAGGGGGATTGCTGATGTTTTTAACACTTCTGTTCTATCATCTGCATTCTCTCCCTTAAAATTCCCCGTTATACCCTCCAGATCACTGGAGGTGTAAAGTGATAAGTTCATTGTTACTTCAGACTTCTTTGATATCCTATTACCCCTTTTATTGAATGTTGTTCCTCTCATTTTACCTTGATTACTCTTAATTGCCCTATTACTATCAGAATTAGGCTTTCCGCTTCTTGTCTCTACCGGCATAATTAGCCTCATTTCCTGTATAAATGATGTGCGAGTTTTATCTCGCCAGTTAAGCTCCTATGCCTACTAATACACTGAGGCCCAGATATTCAAACTGCGCCAGTCTGAGGCGCAAGCCCCTGCGCTGCTCAAAATAGTTGCGCAGGGGTGTGCCTTGAGTGATATTCAAGGAGTTAAGCTTTAAGCAACTCCTCAGATATCTCACTCCTAACGCTGACCGTGGTGCAGTGGAACTTGCGCTTCACCGAAGTTGCCAGAGTTGAGCATTAAACTTGCGGTGGCGCAAGTACCATTGCGCCATGCGCAAATTTCCGATATTCAAAGGTGACATGCAAATGGGGCCATAATTTATGCAAGGCGCAGGGGGCCATTTGCATCTATTTATGGCCCCATTTGCATGCCATTTGCATGTAGGTGCGCCGATCCCGAGGACTTGCTCCTGTACCCTGCCAGGCAGCAGTCGTCGAGGACAAACACCTAATACAGCCGTCGTGGGCATCACAGTTACATGACACCCCCATCTCCCACAGCCCGATCCGCGGGCAGTACAGTACATGAACCCCGACACACACACATCTCCCACAGCCCGATCGCAGGCAGAACCTGTATGAACCCCCAGTGCCCGATCGCGGGCAGAATGTAACCCTCCCCCAACTCGAATAACTCCTGGTGGTCAGTGGACCGTAAAGCCCGATCGCGGCAGAATGTCTAGCACAACCCCCAAACATCTCCCTGGTGTCTAGTGTCCCCCCACCCACCCACAAGCCCCTCCCCGCTCCCCCCACAGCCGGTAGCGACAGCATCCCACCTGCCGCCCGCCTCCCATGAAGCTGACTGTCAGGTAGGGCTGCCGCCCATTGGTGCAGAGCTACAGCCAATGGGCATGCAGCCCATACCGTACTGACAGTCGTGGGTGGATGCTGTCGTCCGCCGCTGCGGGGAGAGGTGGAGGGGCTTCGTGGGTGGGTGGGGAGACATTAGACACCAGGGAGATGTTTGGGGGTTGTGCTGGACATTCTGCCCGCGATCGGGCTTTACGTCCACTGGACCACCAGGGAGTTATTCGCTGGGGGGAGGGTTACATCTGCCCGCGATCGGGCACTGGGGGTTCATACAGGTTCTGCCCGCGATCGGGCTGTGGGAGATGTGTGTGTGGGGTTCATGTATTTGTACTGCCCGTGGATCGGGCTGTTGGGGCACTAGGGACCGAAAGTGGGGGCCAGCCAGGGTGGTAGCTGCTGTGTTGCGCCTGCAATACAGCAGCTCACCTGTGGGTGGCCCTCAACTTGATCCTTTTTTTTGCTCAAGGTTGTGCAGGCGCAGGTTGGGGGTTGCGCATGCACAACTCTGCACAACCCGACTGAATATCAGGTTGCGCAGGTTATGCATGGTTCCTCCCCCTCCTGTTGAGCATGCATTCATTTGCATTGCTCTTTTGCGCAACCTGTTGCCAGTGGAGCAACTGCCTCCTGCTGAATATCGCAGAATGGCGCAATGTAGGACTTGCGCATGCGCAACCCTGTTGCGCATGGAGCAACCCTTTTGAATATCTGGGCCTGAGTGTTTTTTTTAACACCTGGAGCAAAAAGAATCCAAACAATCTGAATGTTTAAAATATTAAAATGATGATGTTATTTCAGTGGGTTTTCTAACACAATTTCTATTCAATAGCCATTAGTTCAATACATTTAATTCTCAAACAGCGTGTGTAGAAACTCAATTTTGTGTACATTTATTTATGATTATATGTGCAGAGGCACAATGGGCTTAAATAAAGTAAAATAAATGTCTTTCAATTCATTTTCTCACTTGATACTCTTCGTGTAGGTCTGGGCCTTTGATCTTCTTTTCAAGTGCATTAATCTTTCTGATTTAATTGTTATTATAAAAATACCATATGTGAGCTGCGCTTTCCTCCATGAGTCAAAGGCCCTTCTCCTGCTGTAGCAAAAGTTGCAATTGTCTCAAGAGTTCCTCTGGTAGACTCAAAGATTGAACATTCCGATGTGTAGCTTAATTCCTCCTTGATGGCCTTCAAGTGCAACTCACTCCTGTTTAGTTGTTGTAAATTAACTTCCGTCTACATTTTTTCTAATATATGGTAATATCTGGTAGCTCAAACGTGGCAGTCACTAAGGGGTGTGGCATTCAGAAGAGGCTGAATTTCCAGCTCATGCGATCCTCATGCTCCTTGAAATTCACAATGCAGGTAGTGCTGTTGCCATAGCGTTATCTAACAATGTTATCTAACAGCATTCAGCAAGATACAATTAAACAGGTTGTGAACTATTCAGCCAAAATCAGGCCAAAATAAAGGCCAAGCAGTTTGAAGCAAATTTTGTTTTCTGGCAGCTTACTCGCACCTTGCCCTCTGTAGGTGCTCTTTACTGGTGCGAGTTGATGACTGACTCAGGAGCAACAATCAGAAGTAGTGAGGTTACTCAGAAGAGGTTCAAGGTCAAGAGACTTGAAAGAGTGTAGTTGTATGGTTTTGTGGAGCGATTTAGTTCTGTGGACTTTCCTAACTATGAATATTGGGTTATGGTGACTGAGAGCATCAGGGAGGTTGCCAGAGGAGATGATGCAATGGGGTGGGAGGTAAGGGCCTAGTTGAGTAGGGAGTGTTGTTGTGTCTTGTGGTTTGGGTGAGTAGGTTCCGAGATCAGTTGGGAGAAGTTTAGGATACCGAGTTCATTTTTAGTTTTGGTCGTTTTATGTGACAACCAATTTATATTGAAGTCACCTAGGATGAATAATTCCCCAGAGTTAGCAAGGGAAGCGATGGAGTTTAGGAGGTCTAGCGTAACCGAAGGATGGACATTTGGGTGTCAGTATATGCTGGCTATGAAGATAGGGAGAGAGAAGGAGAGGGTCACAAGGATAGCTAGGGCAACATGGATCTCAGGATTAGAGGATGAGTAGATGATGGAATATTGGATGGAGGTTAGGACATAAATGGCCACACCACCACCCCTGCCAGCACAGTCTTGCCTTAGCAATGAGTAGCCAGAAATGGAGACTGAGTGGTCAGGGATAGTGCTATTTAGCCAAGTTTCTGAGATGATTAGAATGTCTGGTTTTAGAGTGCACACCATTGTCTGAATGTGGTCAATTTTTTGCAATAAGCTGTGGGTGTTTAGATGTAGGATCTTTAAGCCCTTTGGGAGGGCTAAGAGAGGAGGATGGGGGAAAGTAGTAGAGGAGGAAGCACCAGAGGAGCTGGGGCAATAGGGCCTAGGTTGGAGTGGATATCATCAGTGGAGAGCAAGAGGAGAGTGAGTATGAGAAAGTGGAGCTTAGGGGATTTTGAATGGGCTAGCAAGGAGGTTGGGAGTTTTGAGGAGAAGGGAGTGGTTGAGTGAGGAAGAAGAAGGTGAAGAACTGCAGTGAAAGTGGACACCATTATCAAAGTCGCATGAGGAATAGTGGTAGAGTGAGACCATATTTGAAATGGGGGGAGGGAGTGATAGCTTGGATGTGGGTAGGGGATTGTAGATAGTAACTGATGGGGGTGGCAGAGTTATTAGAAATAGATGAGTAGTGAGCAAGTGGAGGTGGTAAAGAGAGGGATTTAAGCAGAACAAGGGGGAGAGATGAGAGTAGAGGATGCATTGTCATAAAGGCAGAGAAATTTGTGAGCAATTGATTTAGGAACAGGAAGAATTTGTAAGCAGAGAATGATAGAGAACAGTAGGGTGATGGGGTATAGCAGGGTGGGTTGGCTAATAAGATGAGCTAGTGCAAGGACAGTGGGAATAGATGTAATCAGAAATTATATTATATCAGCCCCCAAACTCTAACAAACCGCTGGACCCCCCTTCATCATCCAACGGGTCTCCTCTGTCCTGGCTTTTCTACTTCAAGGCTATTACCAGTCCACAGGTCCTCAAACTGCTAAAAACTATCTCCGATAACACTAGCCCAGGGTTCAACTCACTTGAACCCTGCTTAATGAAGCTGGCCGCCCATCTCATTGCCTCTCCACTGGCCAAAATCTACATGCTATCCCTTTCTAGTGGTGTCGTGCCAGACCTCTGGAAGATTGCTAGGGTAACTCCGGTATTCAAAAAGGGGGGTAAGAAGGATATCTCAAATTACAGGCCGATAGTGATTCTCTCGGTCTTGAGCAAAATACTGGAGAAGCTTGTCACCACCCAAACTCTGGACTTCATTGCAACCTCAGATCTCTCTGATGTGCAACATGGATTCAGGAAAAATCATAGCACTTCAGTGGCCCTGGCAAAATTCACCTCAGATACTCTCTCAAACATGGACGCTGGATGACTAACAGGGGCCGTCTTCATTGACCTCACTAAGGCCTTTGATCTTGTGGATCACTCCCTACTCCTGTCTACTCTTCAAAACATGGGCTTCTCTACTCCAGTTGTGAATTGGTACAGGAGCTATTTACCTGGTAGGACCCAAGCAGTGAAATTCAATTCTGCAGTATCTGACAACACCACAATCAACGCTGGAGTTCCCCAGGGATCTATTTTGGGACCACTTCATCAGCAATATTCTGGACAACATCTCAACTTGCTCCTATCTTCTCTATGCAGATGACCTTGTCTACACCAGCTCAACTAACACTGACTACCTCAACTCGTCTCTGACCACTGATTACAGGAGCATTCAAAGCTGGCTGTGCAACCATAGACTGGTTCTAAATGCTAACAAAACAAAAACGGTGCTCCTGGGCTCTGCCCCTAAACTAAGAACTTGTCCCTCACCCTTGATGGTCCATGACCTTGAGGGGAACCAACTAGAGTCTGTCACATCCTTCAGGTATCTTGGGGTTATACTTGACCAATCTCTAGATCAAAGCCTCCACATTCAATCAACCTGCAAAACAGTTAACAGTAAACTGGGTGTTGTCTACAAAACTAGCTATATGCTAACTCCTTCTGCTAAGCTGGCCATTGCCAGGGGGATCCTGCTCCCAACCCTGACATACTGTGCTCCTATCCTTGCGGCTGCCCATAAATCATCGCTACTGAAATGGGATGTCACCTATAACAATATCTGTCATTATGCAACATTGTCCCCTTGGCTCAAACATCGATGTTGGCTTTATAGTGACCTAGGTTGGCTGTCCCCCTCTGCATCCAGACAATACTATCTTGGCTCTCTATCTGACTCCATAATCAGGCTGCAAACCCCAGCCTCCTTTACAAAGCTGTTAAGTCCCATCACCTCATACCGAGGACTGAGGTCAGTTGACAAATCACTACTGAGGGTACCCAGGTGTCACACCTCCACAGGGACCGGGGCATTCAACATGCTGCCCCTCTGATGTGGAATGCTCTTCCCCTGGAATTAAGACAATCTACATCCCACTATCACTTTAAAAGTGGGCTGCAACATTACCTGTCTCTGGCTGAACATTGTACCTGTTTTGACCCTACCTGACCTAAGGGGTGGTCCACCTGCCCCATGTCACAGCCACTGGATGATCTAAATCTCCTGCTTCTTGTAACCCCCCTACACATCTCTCTCTCCTCTCCCCATTCCTCTCATCTTACACTACCCGCAGCTTCTAGGACCCCTCCTACTACTCCCACACCCCCTCAACTCCCCATCCTATTTCACCTACAGTATCTTACTGTTATTGCCCCGCCCCCAGCTCTCTTCCTCAATTTAAATTTGTTAGGTACTTCTCTAAGCAAATTTATACTCTCTTGTGATGACACATGCACAAAGCACTTTTTCTTTGGGGCCCGATCCCTTCGTGTTATGACGCGTTCTACTACATGTTTAGTTGACTGTATTATCCTACATGGTGTTTTATATACTATAGTTAATGCCTACTTATAATAATGTATGACTGTGCTAGTGCCTGTTCCCTCCTGTTATGACCCGTTCCATGATATGTTTAGTTGACTGTAGTATCTTTGCTATTGTTGCATGTAATACTGGCTAATGTTTTGTTACCCAATCTACTGTTATCTGTCTCTACATGGCTAAAAATAAGCTACATTGTTTTGCTGTCAGGCACTTTACTGTTTACTGTCATCTTTGTCTACATGGCTAAGAACAAGCTATATTGACTGCTGTCATGGATTTCTGAAATGCCTTTCTGTATGTATTGCCTTGTACTCTCCCGGGTCGTGCCTGAAAATAGTCATTTGTTGGCTAGTGCACTTACCCGGTAAACAAAAACTAAATAAAATAAATAAATAAATAGTGTACAGGGCAAGGCAGGGTAGATTAGCAAAGGAATTTTGGCAGGGTAGGTTAGCAAAAGGGATTTTAGGCAGAGGGAGGTACAGCAAGAGAGTAAAAACCAGCATTACAAGAAGTTCAGAGCTAAGTCAGATGCGTGGCAGAAACAGAAAGATTTAAGGAAATTATTGGCAGTAGGGAAGGGCACAAGTAATCAGTTAGCTATCAGAAGCTTGCAAAACAATATTGTAACAGCCAATGGGGAGGGATTAGGTGGGGCAAGTAGTGTATTTAATGGAGGCAGAGGTCAAGGGGGCAGGTGGGACAAATAATAGTAGCCCCAGAAAGTTGCAGAGAGAGAGAGAAAAGAAAGCTGTAGAAGGAGCTGACAAATCATAGGAATCATAGGAATGATACTGAGCCAAATGGACTTTCGTCCTATATGCTCGCCATTTAAGTTCTAATTTCTAATTTTGTTCATATAATTATCCCATCTAGATTTAAACTCAGCAGTTGTTTGGCTGGCTACAACTTCCAATGGTAATCTATTCCAATCATACACAACTCTTTGACTAAACCACCATGTACTACATACTTTCTTCCTTTTTAATGCTGTTAACTGCATCAGATGAGACCTAGTATTGTACACACTATTGTTTAATTCAAGACCAGTGATATTCCAGAGATCATTGTTTTGCCAAGCCTTATGCACTAAACACATATAGCCTCTTTTCCTTCTGTCCTCCAACGAATACATATTCAGCGCTCTCAAACGGGTTTCATAGTTTTTCCCTACCATATTGTGTATAGCTTTTGTTGCTCTCCTCTGAACTCTCTCCAACAATATAACATCCTGTTTTTTATACGGTGTCCAAACCTGGGCTCCAAACTCCATAATTGGTCTCACCAGTGATATATACAAAGGCATAACAACAGTCCTGCTTCTAGATTATATGTGCCTCAATATGCAATTCAAGATTCTATTTCCTTTTTGAGCTGTTTTTTGACAATGTGATGAAAAGGACATATCACTGGAAACTGTAATACCCAAGTCTCTTTCCTCAACTATTGTCTTTAATACTGTGTTTCATAATTTATAGGGTAGTGTTGGATTTCTATTGCCCAGATGCATAACAAAACATTTGTCACAATTTAATGTCAATTTGAATTTGTTTGTCCATATATCTATGTCATCAATTGTATCTTGTAAATTAGATGAATTATGTCTAATATTTATTTCTGCACCTATCCTACAGTCATCAGCAAATTTTTGTATCCAGACAGAATCTTGCTTTATTTGAAGTGATGATACATAAAGATTGAATAAACAAGGGCCAAGCACCGATCCCTGGGGAACCCCACTAGTCACTCCCAAACTATCAGACTGTTCGCCTGTAATACTCACACATTGACAAGCCATGGAAATCAAAGTTGGAGAGCTGGGTCCTATTACTAGAGGAGCCATAAGGCAGCAACCAGTTGGGCACAAGCTGGAAACACTCCAGCCAATCAGACCCCCAAGATGTGGCCCTGGCTCAACAGGCAGGCTTATCCAGGCAACGAGCACTTTTAGCAGAGGATGGTGAGCTTGACCAGCCAACGTAGAGCCTGCTGAGCCACCTGAAGAGTGAAGCTGTCTGCCCAGTCAAGGGCTCCTGGGGAGAGAGAAGAGGAGAGAGCTTAGTTAAACTTAACGGTTCAGGCACAAGGCCTAAATCAGAGGGGCAGGGAGCTAGACAAAAGACAAAGATTGAACCAGGAGAGAGGGGGCAGGCAGCCAGACACCAAATTAAATGGTTGAGTGGGTCAGACGTCGCCAGTGAAGGAAGTTAAAAAGAATTAGATCAGTAACTAAGGGTGGGGGAGGAGGTGGTGGGCTAGAAGAAAAGTGAGAGAATTATGCAGAGACAGAGAGGGCAGAGGTGCAAGGTTATTCAGTTTCTACAAGCTAAAAATTAAACAATCCTCACACTTAAATGCAGGCACTCTTCCCCCTTAGGCAGGTAAAAATTTACATCAGCTATACAAATAAAAAGCAGTACATTTAGAAATAATAGTAGCCCCAGAAAGTTGCAGAGAGAGAGAGAGAAAAGCTGTAGAATGCACTGAAAAGCCATGGAAATCAAAGTTGGAGAGCTGGGTCCAATCACTGGAGGCACTGTAAGGCAGCCACCAATCGGGCGTGAGCTGGAAATGTTCTGCCCAATCAGAGCCCCAAGATGTGGTCTCAGCTCAACAAGCAGGCTTACCCAGGCAAGAAGCACTTTTGGTGGGGTGAGGATGGTGCGCAACTGGCTGGTTTGTCCAGCCACGGCCGCTGGAGGAGTGAAGAGCTGTCCGCCTGGTCAAGGGCTTCCAGGCAAGGAGCACATTCAGTGAGGTGAGGATGGTGCATGGCCAGCTGGCTTGTCCAGCCACAGCCACCAGAGGAGTGAAGAGCTGTCCATCCAGTCAAGGGCTCCCAGGCAAAGAGCACTTTCATTGGGGCAGGGATGGTACATGGCCAGCTGGCTTGTCCAGCCACAGCCACCAGAGGAGTGAAGAGTTGTCCACCCGGTCAAGGGCTCCCAGGCAAGAAGCACTTTTGGTGGGGTGAGGATGGCGCACGGCTGACTGGCTTGTCCAGCCATGGCTGCCAGAGGAGCAAGAGCTGTCCACCTAGTCAAGGGCTCCCAGGAAAGGAGTGCTTTTGGCAGGGCAAGGACGGAGTGTGGCTGGCTGGCTTGTCCAACCACGGCTGCCGGAGGGGCCAAGAGCTGTCCACCCAGTCAAGGGCTCCCAGACAGGGAGCACTTTCGGTGGGGTGAGGATGGTGCACGGCCAGCTGGCTTGTCTAGCTGCTAGAGGAGCGAAGAGCTGTCTGCCCGGTCAAGGGCTCCCAGGCAAGGAGCGCTATCGGTGGGGCGAGGATGGTGTGCGGTTGACTGGCTTGTCCAGCTATGGCTGCCAGAGGAGTGAACAGCTGTCTGCCTGGTCAAGGGTTCCCAGGCATAGAATGCTATTGGCGGGGCAAGGATAGTGCGTGGCCGGCTGGCTTGTTTGCAGGAATCTGACACGTTCTTGTCAAAAATCTTGTGGATACATGATCAAAGAGTATTCCTCTAATGTTAACTGGCCAAGGGAACCAGAAGTAATTAAATCAGCTGGTATAATCATACAACTTACAGGATCTTCCTTATAACTAATTAAATTAAGCCAGTTCAAAATCCCAGGAAGAGAGAAGCTATTTTCACTGCTGTAAATCCTTTAGATCAAAAGGGAAATGGTCTTAGACAAGAGGTGATGGAAAAGGTTCCGAAAGTACACCGACATTTTTATTATAAGTGCCAGGAAACATCTTTTTAACAGACTGTGTGAGATTGTAAAACCTGAGTTAACTATAGGAATCTGACCCAGCAAAGGTTATCAGGAAAATAAAACTTTGGGGAAATGCAAGAGTGACACCTAGTGGCCTAAAAAGAGAAAGGCCAGCCTCTAGTCATTGACCTGGAAGTTATATGAAAACATTTGTTTTCCTAAAGAATATCTGCCTGAGTGAGAACTTCCTATATTGTATGTGAACTAGATTTAGGTTTGAATGTAACTTCAGTAATTGGCGAACGGAGAGATACAACAAGGAAAATAAAACAGAAAGAAGGGAAGAGCAACATAAATATGGGATGGGAAAGGATGATTTAGTGCATTTAGTGATATTATGTCCCTTATATGAAAAAAACAGGAAAAATCTGCTCGAAGAACACCTTAAGCATTTTGAATATGAACCATGTCATCTGGTTATGCATCTCTTAAAAACAAGAGATGAAAAAGTGTTATACCATGTGGCCTCCCTCCCAAAAATAATCGATGGAAAGAAATAACTTATCACAACAGAACATAAGGACCAACATTGAAACGATGTTTTTTTAGTCTGACATATTCAGACATCAGTCCTGTCGGGAATAGAGATTACGGCCTAACACAGAATTACTGTATTATGATTATGGTAAAAATGTGTGGTTGTTTTCACTGAGCACTATGATAAGGCCCACGTTTGCTAAACCCCGTAGATATTAGAGGTCCAGAATGAGAGAAATGTGCAATATTAGCTTCATTATGTTAACATTGATCTATATGAATGTATTAAGAGTGCAATATGTGTGTACATTATGAAAGTGCATTATGTATTTTATTTTTTGTATTGATGGTGATGTATTATTTGTAATGACTTTTTATAAGTCGAACAATAAACTTGAATTGAAATTGAATTATGTCGTATGTGTTACTGTAGAAGGTTTATTAATAATCTGTGACAACTGTCAATTGCTTAGAGGGGCCACTATAAGCAACCAAATTGAGAAAAGGATCTGTAAAGGGACATCTGGAAGGATAGGGAGAATACCAGAGTCTACAAAGATTTTGAGCCAGGTTGTTGCATGTCCTGTAAGGAGAAGGTTAAATCATGTGTTATGGTCTACCCCAAAGAGAGTGTGATGCCTGAGTCTTCGTCCTTTGTGTAATAGCCAAGGAAAGATTCATATTTGGACACAAGACTGGAGATTGGTATTGTGCCCTTATCCAGAGGTAGAGGGATGCCCAGGATCCTCGTGGCAGAGGTGCAGTCGTGACTTCAGCGAGCATTCTAAAGAATGAGGAGGGTATCCCTGCTCCCCCATCATGGATTGCACTTAAGGGTGGGCACTGTGAGCTCAGTGGGCCTGACCCCCAGGAGTGGATTCAAGACAGATCTGGTGCACAGCATTGGGATCCGAGAGATTTGGTTGCATACTGTTGCAATTCGAGATATTGGTGGCACAGGCATAGCAGTTGGATTCAAGCCCAGTGTATCAGATTGATAAACTGTAAACAGTCCACACACACAATCAAGATAGAGATTTAACAATATGTATGTATAATTTGGTTACAGTATGAAGTTCCCTACCTGTTTTATTTTTTCTCAGGTATAAACTAGCGTCCCACACAAAAGATTAATAGTCAAATTAACCAGCCTGGGAGTGGCTCCCAGGGTGGTAGCCTGGGTAAAACATTGGCTGGACAACAGGACACAGAAGGTAATTGTAAATGGAGTCCACGCTGAAGAAAGAGGGGTTACTAGTGGGGTACCACAGGGTTCAGTACTGGGTCCAGTCCTTTTTAATGTCTTTATAAGTGACATTGCAGAGGGACTGGAAGGAAGAGTATGCCTCTTTGCAGATGATACAAAGATCTGCAACAGGGTTGATACACAAGGAGGACTGGAAAGGATGAGAAGGGACTTGGCAAGGTTGGAGGAATGGTCAGAAGTATGGCATCTTGGATTCAATGCAAAGAAGTGCAAAATAATGCACCTGGGAAACAAAAACCCAGGGGAAGATTACACAATGGGGGGGTAGTAACAACAACAAAAATGGAAAGGGACCTGGGGGTGATCATATCAGATGGCCTTAAGGTAAGCAGACAATGTGAAAAGGCAGTAGGGAGGGCTGGGGGGACACTAGGATGTATAGGGAGAGGCATCACCAGCAGAAAACAGGAAGTTGGTATCCCTCTGTACAGACAGTTGGTGAGACCCCACCTGGAGTACTGCATCCACTTCTGGAGACCCCATCTCCGCAAGGACATAGACAGGATAGAGGCAGTCCAGAGGAGGGCAACTAAAATGGTGCAGGGTCTGCTAAAGAAGCCATACGAGGAGAGACTAAAGGAGCTTAATAGGTATACCCTTGAGGAAAGGAGGGAGGGGGGAACGTGATAGAAACTTTTAAGTACCTCAGTGGAATCAACAAAGTCCAAGAGGGTAGCATCTTTCAGAAAAAGAGATGTGCAAGAACAAGGGGACACAATTTGAAGATGGGGGGGCGGTTCAGGGGCAATGTGAGAAAGTATTTTTTCACTGAGAGGGTGGAGAATGCATGGGACAGTCTTCCTGAGGAGGTTGTGGGGTCTCAAACTGTGGGAGAATTCAAGAATGCATGGGACAGACATAAGGCAATTTTTGTGGGGGGTAGGAAGAAATAGGCTGTTGGTTAACTAGGATCTGCAGCTTATCCTGTAGGTAGGGAAATGGGCAGACTAGGTGGGCCAAGTGGTCCTTATCTGCCATCAAAGTCTATGTTTCTATGTAGCATAGTTAGGAAGAAGACAGCTTCTGTCTACAGCGAATACACTGCAGACTACCTAAAGCAGTTGTGTCAGGAAAGAGGAGTCCAGTCGTTGGGTGAACCAAAAGCACCTCATGGAGGCTCTTGTGGCAGCTGATGAGCAAGCGACAGACCTCTGAGTTACAGCCAGTGACTGAAAGGGACCAGACCTTGGGCGTGGGGGTGCCAAGGGACATCGCAGAGTCCAGTCCTAGAGAGGAGTACAGCGAGACCAGAGGGAACCCAGAGTCACAGCACCAAGAGAAGGTCACCACAATGCTGGAGCTGGAAGGGATCAGGTTGCAGCTAGAGATGAGGAGATCAGAGCTGGAATTCGAGCAGAGGAAGTTCGAGATGGAGCTGGAGATGCAGAAAAAAAACAGCATCAGAGAAAGGCTGAGAGACAGGACAGAGAGTGCCAGAGGGAATTCAAACTGGTGAAGGTAAGACTCCAACTACCAGCATCAGAGAAGGAAAGTGTCAGGGGTGAACCTGGAACTTCTGGACTGGGGTACAAATTACATTTTAAATTAACAGCTGAATTTGAAGAGGGGGAGGATGTGGATGCATTTTTTAATTCGTTTGAAAAGTTTGTATCCAGGATAAAATACCCAGGGAGTCCTGGAGCTTTCATCTATCTCCACTGCTTACTGGGAAAGGGCGTGAGGCACTAGGCCAAATGGACAATCAGGACAGTAGTAATTATGAGAAACATCAAGCTGCATTGCTTAAAAAGTATGAATTAATGCCTGAAGCATGCAGGGTTAAGCTCCGTCAGCTCCGAAGAAGCCCTGACATGAGCTATGAGGAACTCGCCACAAAGCAACGTCAGTTTTTGAAACAATGGAGGGAGGGAGTGAAAGCAAACACTGTAGAGAAAATTGAGGAGGTTGTACTTCTGGAGCAAATCTTTTGGGCTTGCCCAGCAGAGCTAAAAACCTGGTTGGAGGACCAAGACCCCAAAACAGCACAACAGTTTGCAGAGCTCTCGGACCACTATGCCAGGGACAGGCCTGCTCTGAAAGGGAGTGCGGCAGGCATAGCAGCACAGAAGGGGAAAAGTGTGCCTGCAGGACAGCTAAAACCCTCACTGCCTCCACAGAAAGGGGGAAGCCCTAGGCTATAAAAAAAGGATTTATTGGATAAAAGAAATGATGATTGTTGGTTTTGCGAACAGCCAGGGCATCTTGCTAGACAGTGTACTAAAAAAACACAGAGTGGACAAAGTGGTGCTCAAGCAGAGTTGGGTGCACTGTGTATCCCTGAAAGCATGCCTGTAAACATTAGGGAGCACATACAATCAGTTCATAATAGTAAGGGGATTCACTGGGGAGGAAAAAACTCTGCCACTAGCCAGTGTTCTCCTGGACTGGGGTGAGACAGGAAAGAGGGTGCAGAAAGTGGCCACGGCAGACAACCTGCCATGGATGTGATTACAGTGAACAATCTCCAGAAGGGGGTGTTGTGTGCAGTTACCCGCAGTCAGATAGCAAAGGCTGATTGTAGTTCCCTGGACCCCATAGAAGCCCCTGTGGAAAACAATGGGAGGCTGATTCCCCAGCCTGTGTCCTGAAATGGAGAGTTGTGAAAGGGAGGTAGGACTTCCCCACGTAGCAGTTAACAAAACAGCTCCAGAAGGTTACTCTGAGGAGGGAGGGGTAACCAGTGGTCAGAAGGTTAGGGATGGCAGTGACCCTGAATGCCATGATGCTAGAGCTATGGACCTCAGTTTAGGAACTGAAGGGGACATGTCCCATGCCTTGGGAAAATGTGAATAATTTGCAGATGCTCAGAAGACGGATCCTAGTTTGTAGAGGCTGAGTGCTTGTGCAGCATTCGACAGGACACAGGGAGGTGACATGAGACATAAAGTATTTTGGGACAATGGACTGTTTTATATGCAGGACATAAGGACAGAGGGAGGGGTGATTGGCAGGCAGCTTGTCGTTCTCCAGGGGTACCGTGAGTGGTTGCTTGAGATCGCTCATGATATCCCCATGTCCGGACTTATGGGAATCACGTGCACCATGCAGTGATTGGCCCAGAATTTCTATCAGCCCAACTTCTCCCAGCAAGTGAAGGAATATTGCAGGTCTAGTCACCGGTGCCAACAAATATGAAAGGCAGGTAGTATAACCAAAGCCACCTTAATTCCCTTGCCCATTGTGGAGGAAATATTCCAGAGGATAGGAATGGATATTGTGGGACCTTTGAGTACCCCAAGCTCCTTCAGGAAGATGTTTATCTGGACAGTGATGGATTATGCCACCCAGTACCCAGAGGTGGTCACCCTTTCCTCACTTAGGACAGACAAAGTCGCAGATGCCTTGTTAGGGATTTTCTCCTGTGTCACATTCCCACAGGAGGTTATCACTGATCGAGGGGGTTCCTTCATGTCGGACCTGATGAAGTGTTTGTGGGAGAAATGTGGGGTGGTGCAGAGACACACAGCACCTTATCATCCACAAGCCAATGGGCTGGTGGAAAGGTTTAATAGTACCCTAAAATCAATGCTGCAAGTCTCTGCTGAACAGCATGGGAAGGACTGGGAGAAATACCTTCCCCACCTGTTGTTTGCATGCAGGGAGATACCCCAAGAGTTGTCAGGGTTTTCTCCCTTCAAACTCTTATATGGACAGAGGGTGATTGGGCTCCTAGACTTGATCTGGGAAGACAAGCACGCCAGCCCAGAAAATTCCCATAGTGGAGTATGTCCTAACATTTAGGGAAAAGCTGAAGGAGCTTATGGAAGCAGCCCAGAGCACCTGTCGGCCGCCTAGCAGAAGCAAAAGGTCTGGTATGACTGCAGAGCCAGAGTTCACTCGTACAGTGTAGGTCAGGACGTCATGGTCCTAATTCTGGTCTGGAAGGACAAGCTGCAGGCCGAGAGGGCGGGACCATACAAGGTAGTCCTACAGGTTAATGACATGAACTATTTTGTAGAACTGCCTGACAGGAGACATACCCATGGAATGTATCATGCCAATATGATGAAGCCATATGCAAATAAAGCAGACATGGTACTTGCAGTGTGTAGTCCTGGGCAGGGGACTATTGAAGAAGACCCCCTACTGCACTTGTTGGAGGAAAGAAAGCAGAAGTCCTCTGTGAAGGCAATCAAACTCACCCCAGTTGACCCCGGAACAGACCCAGGAAGAGAGGGAGGTTTTAGCGGACTTTGCCCTTTGTTTATAGCCAAGCCTGGACTAACCCTCTTAGCGACACATGATGTAGACACAGGGACGCAAGCACCCATACGGCGGACAGCCTACTGGGTGTCTAAGGCCATCCTAAAGGACATTAGGAGGGAGGTGGAGAAAATGCAGGATTTAGGGGTAATTCAGAAACTTCACAGCCCCTGGGCCTCACTCGTAGTCCTCGTTCCCAAGCTAGATGGCTCTGCTCACTTTTTTGTGGACTATCGTGGACGCAGTGCAGTCACGAAGTCTGATGCCTACCCAGTGCCACAGACGGATGAACTACTGGACAAGTTGGGAGGGGCAACATACCTTACCACAATTGACTTGACAAAAGGGTATTGGCAGGTGGAGTTAACTGCCAGAGCTAGGGAGAGGTCAGCCTTCATCACTCCAATAGAATTATTCGAGTTCAAGGTAATTCCTTTTGGAATGAAGAATGCCCCTGCCACCTTCCAAGGCTTGGTCAACTAGGTGTTACATGGTACTAAAGTGTATGCAGTGGTGTATCTGGATGATATTGCCATCTTCAGTACCAGTTGGAAGAAACACCTGTCCCACCTGAAGTAAGTGTTGGGCAATATACAGAGGGAAGAGCTCACTGTCAAGGCTGAAAAGTGCCAGGAGGCCATGGTGGAGGTGGCATACCTAGGACATATAGTAGGGCGGAGGCAGCTCCATCCCAGTCAAGCCAAGACTGAGGCGATAGAGGTGTGGCCCAGGCCTGAAACCCAGAAGCAGGTTTAGAGTTTCCTAGGGCCCGCCAGGTACTATTGAAAGTTTGTACCAAATTACAGTACCCTGGCAGCTCCCCTCTCTGGCCTGCTAAAGAAGAGAATGCTCAGAAAGGTAAAATGGGAGCCAGCCTGTGAATGAGCCTTCATACGGTTAAGGAGGCACTGTGCAGTGCCCCTGTGTTGGCCAGTCCAGATTACAGTAAGCCATTTGTAGTCCAGACAGATGCCTCCAATGTGGGGATTGGAGCAGTCCTCAGTCAGACCTCTAACCAAGGGAAAGATGACCCAATAGTGTACCTTAGCAAAATGTTGCTTCCCCGGGAGCAGGCCTATTCCACAATTGAAAAGGAATGCCTTGGGCTGGTATGGGCCCTGAAGAAATTAAAGCCGTACCTCTATGGGAGGCACTTTGAGGCATAGCCTGATCATAACCCCCTAGTGTGGCTGACACAGATGGGTAAAACATTCAATCAATCAATCAAAATCTTTATTTACCCAGGCGATCAACATTGAGCAAGCTCATTTACAAGGTGGACCTGCAGTTTGCAAGGACAAGGGTACAGAATAGAGTACAAGTAAAATATACAAAAAACAACAGTAGCAAGACGTATACAACAAAATATATACAGTGCAGAAATAAAGGTAAATAATATATACAGAGATGCCTTTATAATCCTATCCATCAATAACATGTTCATAGCCTGTTAAGGAGTCCCTGGGATATGGAAAAGCGCATGCGTAGGAGGCAGGGACACTGGCAGAAAGATTCTAGGATACTAAGCAGGTGGTATCAGAGCATAAGAGTGGGCGATTGGGGGGGTGTTGCAGTGAGTACATAGTACCGGTGGGACTGGAATGGACTGAAGTCAAACAAATGGTCATCTCTTATGCTGGAGAATTGCCTTACAGGGCTACAATATGACCATTATCCACAGGGCCGGATCAGCCAATGCCAACGCAGACAGGCTATCTCGCCAGTTAGAGCAGTGAACAGAATTTGTGAAAATCATACCCTGCATAGGGATGGATTCCCACAATTTCAGTCTAGGAGGGAGGGATGTGGCGAGCTACCCCACTGCTAGCCCTTATTTGTAGATATAGTTCTGATGTATATGTGTTTTATGTAATTCTATGTAAATGTACATGCCAGTGTTAGCAAAGGCACATAAAGACTGGATTTTTTTAAAAAGGGGTTTGACCTTCCTCTGACCTAAAAGGCCAGCCTTGCTTTCAGGAATCTGACTAGTTCTTGTCAAAAAGCTTGTGGATACATGATCAAAGAGTATTCCTCTAATGTTAACAGGTTTAGGGAAACAGAAATAATAAAATCAGCTTGTATAATCAAACAACTTACAGGATCTTCCTTATAACTAATTAAGTTAAGCCAGTTCAAAATCCCAGGATGAGAGAAGCTATTTCGACTGTTGTAAACCCTTAAGATCAAAAGGGAAATGGTCTTAGACAAGAGGTGACGGAAAAGGTTCCCACAGTACACTGACATTTTTTTTTTTATAAATGCCAGGAAAAATCCTTCTAACAGCCCTGTGCAGGGATTTATTTAACTCTAAAAATTGATTAGCGTTTTGCTCATAAACGTGCTAAATCTTTGTGAAAATGCATAGCTCTTGCCTCACTGTGTTTAACAAACACAGCACTTCTAGAAAATCTATAAAAATACTTTCTGTACAGTTAGTATAGTCCCAAGAAAAAAACTGCTAATCAATTATTTAAAACCCTGCTGTGTAAGATTGTAAAACCTGGGTTAATTATAGGAATCTGACCCAGCAAAGGTTATCAGGAAAATAAAACTTTGAGGAAGCGCAAGAGTGACACCCGGTGGCCTAAAAAGAGAAAGGCCAATCTCTATTCACTGACCTGGAATGGCCAGTCTTTATTCACAGACTGAGGGGTGGTCTTCTATATAAACTCCCCAACACAAACACTCAGGGCCATTTCTGCCATTCTGTTTGGACTGTTTCTCCTGACCACAAGCAAACAGCTGTCAGCACAGAGACTACGTAAGAGCCAAAGGCTGCTACAGAAAGACTGCAATATTTTGCAAACCAGAGATTCTCTGGACTTTGAAATCTTCATACCCATGGTAGTCTTAGCTAACATGTTTTAATGTGTTTTTCTGTATATTTTTTCCCATTCTGTTTCTTACACTGTAACCCAAATTAGTATATTCTTTTTTAGTTGTAACTGTATTTATCTAAGTATTTTAGTAAAACATTTGTTTTCCTAAAGAATATCTGCCTGAGTGAGAACTTCTTATATTGTATGTGAACTAGATTTAGGTTCGAATGTAACTTCAGTAGTTGGTGAATGGAGACATACAACAAGAAAAATAAAACAGAAAGAAGGGAAGGGCAATGTAAATGTGGGATGGGAAAGGATGATTTTAGTGATATTATGTCCCTTATATGAAAAAAACAGGAAAAATCTGCTCGGAGAACACCTTAAGCATTTTGAATATGAACCATATCATCTGGTTATGCATCTCTTAAAAACAAGAGATGAAAAAGTGTTATACCATGTGGCCTCCCTCCCAAAAATAATCAATGGAAAGAAATAACTTATCACAACAGAAAATAAGGACCAACATTGAAATGATGTTTTTTTAGTCTGACATATTCAGACATCACTCCTGTCAGGAATAGAGATTACAGCTCAACACAGAATTACTGTATTATGATTATGGTAAAAATGTGTGATGTTTTCACTGGGCACTATGATAAGGCCCAGATTTGCTAAACCCCATAGATATTAGAGGTCCAGAAAGAGAGAAATGTGCAATATTAGCTTCATTATGTTAACATTGGTCTATATGAATGCATTAAGAGTACAATATGTGTGTAAATTATGAAAGTGCATTATGTATTTTATTTTTTGTATTGATTGTGATGTATTGTTTGTAATGACTTTTTACAAGTTGAACAATAAACTTGAATTGTAATTGAATTATATTGTATGTGTTACTGTAGAAGGTTTATTAATAATCTGTGACAACTGTCAATTGCTTGGAAGGGCCACCATAAGCAACCAAATTGAGAAAAGGATCTGTAAAGGGACATCTGGAAGGATAGGGAGAATACCAGAGTCTAAAAAGATTTTGAACCAGGTTGTTGCATGTCCTGTAGGGAGAAGGTTAAATCAGGTGTTATGCTGCTACCCCAAAGAGAGTGTGATGCCTGGGTCTTCCTCCTCTGTGTAATAGCCAAGGAAAGATTCATATTTGGACACAAGACTCGAGATTGGTATTGTGCCCTTATCCATAGGTAGAGGGATGCCCAGGATCATCATGGCAGAGGTGCAGTCATGACCTCAGCAAGCATTCTAAAGGATATGGAGGGTATCCCTGCTCCCCCCATCATGGACTGCATTTAAGGATGGGCACTGTGAGCTCAGTGGGCCTGACCCCCAGGAGTGGATTCATGACACATCTGGTGCACAGCATTGGGATCCGAGAGATTTGGTTGCATACTGTTGCGATTTGAGATATTGGTGGCACAGGCATAGCATTTGGATTTGAGCCCTGTGTATCAGATTGATAAACTGTAAACAGTCCACACACACAATCAAGGCAGACATTTAACAATATATATGTATAATTTGGTTACAGTCTGAAGTTCCCTACCTGTTTTATTTTTTTCTCAGGTATAAGCTAGCATCCCACACAAAAGATTAATAGTCAAATTAACCAGCCTGGGAGTGGCTCCCAGGGTGGTAGCCTGGGTAAAACATTGGCTGGACAACAGGACACAGAAGGTAATTGTAAATGGAGTCCACTCTGAAGAAAGAGAGGTTACTAGTGGGGTACCGCAGGGTTCAGTACTGGGTCCAGTCCTTTTTAATGTCTTTATAAGTGACATTGCAGAGGGACTGGAAGGAAAAGTATGCCTCTTTGCAGATGACACAAAGATCTGCAGCAGGGTTGATACACAAGGGGACTGGAAAGGATGAGAAGGGACTTGGCAAGGTTGGAGGAATGGTCAGAAGTATGGCAACTTAGATTCAATGCAAAGAAGTGCAAAATAATGCACCTGGGAAACAAAAACCCAAGGGAAGATTACACAATGGAGGGGAGGTAGTAAAAACAACAAAAATGGAAAGGGACCTGGGGGTAATCATATCAGATGACCTTAAGGTTAGCGAGCAATGTAAGAAGGCAGTAGGGTGGAAGAGGGGGACACTAGGATGTATAGGGAGAGGCATCACCAGCAGAAAACAGGAAGTTGGTATCCCTCTGTACAGACAGTTGGTGAGACCCCACCTGGAGTACTGCATCCACTTCTGGAGACCCCATCTCCAAAAGGACATAGACAGGATAGAGGCAGTCCAGAGGAGGGCAGCTAAAATGGTGCAGGGTCTGCAAGAAAAGCCATATGAGGAGAGACTAAAGGAGCTTAATATATATACCCTTGAGGAAAGGAGAGAGAGGGGGGACATGATAGAAACTTTTAAGTACCTCAGTGGAATCAACAAAGTCCAAGAGGGTAGCATCTTTCAGAAAAAGAGATGTGCAAGAACAAGGGGACACAATTTGAAGATACGGGGGTTCAGGGCAATGTGAGAAAGTATTTTTCACAGAGAGGGTGGTGGACGCATGGAACAGCCTTCCTGAGGAGGTTGTGGGGTCTAAAACTGTGGGAGAATTCAAGAATGCATGGGACAGACATAAGACAATTTTTGTGGGGGATAGGAAGAAATAGGCTGTTGGTTAACTAGGATCTGCAGCTTATCCTGTAGGTAGGGAAATGGGCAGACTAGGCGGGCCAAGTGGTCCTTATCTGCCATCAAAGTCTATGTTTCTATGTAGCAGTAGTTAGGGAAGAAGACAGCTTCTGTCTACAGCGAATACACTGCAGACTTCCTAAAGCAGTTGTGTCAGGAAAGAGGAGTCCAGTGCGAAGGGTGAACCAAAAAGCACCTCATGGAGGCTCTTGTGGCAGCTGATGAGCAAGCGACAGACCTTGAGTTACAGCCGGTGACTGAAAGGGACCAGACCTTGGGGGTGGGGGTGCCAAGGGACATCGCAGAGTCCAGTCCTAGGGAGGAGTACAGTGAGACCAGAGGGAATCCAGAGTCACAGCACCAGGAGAAGGTCACCACAATGCTGGAGCTGGATGGGATCAGGCTGCAGCTAGAGTTGAGATCAGAGCTGGAATTCGAGCAGAGGAAGTTTGAGATGGAGCTGGAGATGCAGGGAAAAAATACAGCATCAGAGAAAGGCTGAGAGACAGGAAAGAGAGTGCCAGAGGGAATTCAGACTGGTGAAGGTAAGACTCCAACTACCAGAGTCAGAGGAGGTAAGTGGCAGGAGTGAACCTGGAACTTCAGGACTGGGGTATAAATGTCATTTTATATTAATAGCTGAATTTAAAGAGGGGGAGGATGTGAATGCATTTTTTAATTCGTTTGAAAATTTTGTATCCAGGATAAAATACCCAGGGAGTCCTGGAGCTTTCAGCTATCTCCACTGCTTACTGGGAAAGGGCATGAGGCACTAGGCCAAATGGACAATCAGGACAGTAGTAATTATGAGAAACATAAAGCTGCATTGCTTAAAAAGTATGAATTAATGCCTGAAGCATGCAAGGTTAAGTTCCGTCAGCTCCGGAGAAGCCCTGACATGAGCTATGAGGAACTCGCCACAAAACAACGTCAGTTTTTTAAACATTGGTGGGAGGGAGTGAAAGCAAACTCTGAAGAGAAAATTGAGGAGGTTGTACTTCTGGAGCAAATCTTTTGGGCTTGCCCAGCAGAACTAAAAACCTGGTTGGAGGACCGAGACCCCAAAACAGCACAACAGTCTGCAGATCTCTCGGACCACTATGCCAGGGACAGGCCTGCTCTGAAAGGGAGTGCGGCAGGCGTGGCAACACAGAAGGGGAAAAGTGTGCCTGCAGGACAGCTAAAACCCTCACTGCCTCCACAGAAAGGGGGAAGCCCCAGGTTACAAAAAAAGGATTTATTGGATAAAAGAAATGATTGTTGGTTTTGCGAACAGCCAGGACATCTCACTAGACAGTGTCCTAAAAAAGCACAGAGTGGACAAAGTGGTGCTCAAGCAGAGTTGGGTGCACTGTGTATCCCTGAAACATGCCTGTAAACATTAGGGAGCACATACATCCGGTTACTGTAAATGGGGTGCAAACCCATGGGTTAAGGGGCACGGGGCATCTCTTACCTTAGCAAAAGGGAATTTGGGTGAGCCTGAACAGCTTATACCTAATCAGTTCATGATAGTAAGGGGATTCACTGGGGAGGAAAAAACTCTGCCACTAGCCAGTGTTCTTTTGGACTGGGGTGAGACAGGAAAGAGGGTGCAAAAAGTGGCCATGGCAGACAACCTGTCATGGATGTGATTACAGCGAACAATCTCCAGAAGGGGGTGTTGTGTGCAGTTACCCGCAGTCAGATAGCAAAGGCTGATTGTAGTTCCCTGGACCCCATAGAAGCCCCTGTGAAAAACAATGGGAGAATGGTTCCCCAGTCTGTCTCCTGAAATGGAGAGTTGTGAAAGGGAGGTAGGACTTCTCCACATAGCAGTTAACAAAACAGCTCCAGAAGGTTACTCTGAGGCGGAGGGGGGTAACCAGTGGTCAGAAGGTTAGGGATGGCAGTGACCCTGAATGCCATGATGCTAGAGCTATGGACCTCAGTTTAGGAACTGAAGGGGACATTTCCCATGCCTTGGGAAAAAGTGAAACATTTGCAGCTGCTCAGAAGACTGATCCTAGTTTGTAGAGGCTGAGAGCTTGTGCAGAATTCGACAGGACACAGGGAGGTGACATGAGACACAGAGTATTTTGGGATAATGGACTGTTGTATATGCAGGACGTAAAGACAGAGGGAGGGGTGATGGGCAGGTAGCTTGTCATTCCCCAGGGGTACCGTGAGCGGTTGCTTGAGATCGTTCATGATATCCCCATGTCTGGACTTATGGGAATCACGTGCACCATGCAGTGATTGACCCAGAATTTCTATCGGCCCAACTTCTCCCAGCAAGTGAAGGAATATTGCAGGTCTAGTCACCAGTGCCAACAAATATGAAAGGCAAGTAGTAAATCCAAAGCCACCTTAATTCCCTTGCCCATTGTGGAGGAACCATTCCAGAGGGTAGGAATGGATATTGTGGGACCTTTGAGTACCCCAAGCTCCTCCGGGAAGATGTTTATCCAGATGGTGGTGGATTATGCCACCCAATACCCAGAGGTGGTCACCCTTTCCTCACTTAGGACAGACAAAGTTGCAGATGCCTTGCTAGGGATTTTCTCCTGTGTCAGGTTCCCACAGGAGGTTATCACTGATCGAGGGGGTTCCTTCATGTCAGACCTGATGAAGTGTTTGTGGGAGAAGTGTGGGATGGTGCAGAGACACAAGCCAATGGGCTGATGGAAAGGTTTAATAGTAACTACAGACTGGCGAATGGTCTTGGACTCTAAGAAGCATGTATTTGCCCTCTTCCTTGATCTAAGTATGGTCTTCAATACTGTGGATCATACCATCATGCTTACTGCACTGAGTAATATCGGACTTGATAATTCTGCCATTAAATGGTTCACCAGCTACCTAACCAATAGGTTGCAACAAGTCAAAGTCATAGGAGATCTGTTCCCATAAAAATCCTTGTTACGAGGAGTCCCTCAAGGCTCCATCCTGGGCCCTATCCTCTTTGCAATATACATCAATAATCTGGACTCGCAGCTGGGCACAGCAAATGTGCACTTATTCGCAGATGATACTGTACTCTATACCACAAATTCATCCTTGGATCTGGCCCATGAGTACTTACAGAAAGACTTCGTCACCCTCCAATACAAACTTCTCACTCATAAGCTCCTCCTCAATGCCAAAAATACTAAAGCAATGATTCTCTCACCAAAGTCTGCTTCCAGATGTCCACATATCACACAGATCTGAACACTCTTAGATGAACCCCTGATACCTTTAAATACCTAGGGTTCTGGCTGGATAACAAGCTCAACTTTCTGTGCCACTTAAATGAAACTTCAAAGAAACTAAGACAGCAATTAGGTTTATTCTATCGCATTAAACACCTACTCACGTTAGAAGCCAGAATGAGACTAGTACAAACTACATTCCTACCTACCTATACTGGACTACGCTGACTTCCTTTACAGTCATTGCCCATCAACGATGCTAAACAAACTGGACATCCTTTACCACGGGCTTTAAGATTTATCCTAAATCTACCCGTGTATACATCACTGTCATCTCTACCAGGTTTGGATGGACCTCACTCTCAACTAGAAGAAAAGGAATGCTCTCCTCTGGTTTTTAGAGCATTATCTGATAACCTCCTGCATACATCTCGAACATCTTCAAATGGGCAAAGGTTCCTATAGCCTGAGATGCTTCTCCTTAATCTGCTTCCAGATTCCTAGAGTGAAAACTACCCTTGGCTCAGCAGCAATCAACTTCTCACTTCCATCACTTTGGAACACTATGCAAGACTCATTAAAATTATCCTCACTTCCAAGCATTTTCACATTCAAAGCTCTATTAATGGATTATCTGAAGGAATCATGCAACTGTTTCAGATGCCGATGACCCCTAAGCCCTGGGTGCCATACTCAAATCCTACGCCTAAGTATCTCATCCACCCCACATTCCTAACAACAGAAACCTAGGACCTAGTTCCTTTAATCCAAGATGGCCCTGCCTATTCTCTACCTTTTACCTATTCTGGCCTCCCTTTTGGCTGCCTACTCTTTCACCCCAGTTTCTACTCTATTCCTTAATACCTCCTTATTTTTTATCATTTAGGTATGAGCTCTTACTTAGCGGAGACTATATGGGATTGTTGTCTCTTCTCATTTCAGTAAAGCTCATCATTATGTACCTTTGCATATTAATTATATTGACAGTATGTGAGCCCATATTGACCGCACCTTCACAATGTTTTTTTTTTTTTTTTTTTGCACCATTGTCCACCGTAATTGTAATCTTATGAAGTGTCCTGTATTGTACTAATGCCCAGGACCACCTTGAAAATGAGCTTGCTCAATGGTGTTTATGCCTGGTTAAATAAAGTGATTGATTGATTGATTGAATAGTACCCTAAAATCGATGCTCCAAGTCTTTGCTGAACAGCATGGGAAGGACTGGGAGAAATACCTTCCCCACCTGTTGTTTGCATACAGGGAGGTGCCCCAAGAGTTGTCAGGGTTTTCCCCCTTCGAACTCTTATATGGACAGAGGGTGACTGGGCTCCTAGACTTGATCTGGGAAGACTGGGAAGTTAAGCACGCCACCGAGGGAATTCCCATAGTGGAGTATGTCCTAACATTTAGGGAAAAGCTGAAGGAGCTTATGGAAGCAGCCCAGAGCACCTGTCGGCCACCTAGCAGAAGCAAAAGGTCTGGTATGACTGCAGAGCTAGAGTTCACTCGTACAGTGTGGGTCAGGAAGTCATGGTCCTAATTCTGGTCTGGAAGGACAAGCTGCAGGCCAAGAGGGCAGGACCATACAAGGTAGTCCGACAGGTTAATGACATGAACTATATTGTAGAACTGCCTGACAGGAGACATACCCATAGAATGTATCATGCCAACATGATGAAGCCATATGCAAATAAGGCAGACATGGTACTTGCAGTATGTAGTCCTGGGGAAGGGACTATTGAAGAAGACCCCCTACTGCAGTTGTTGGAGGAAAGAAAGCAGGAGTCCTCTGTGAAGGCAATCAAACTCACCCTAGTTGACCCCGGAACAGATCCAGGAAGAGAGGGAGGTTTTAGTGGACTTTGCCCCTTTGTTTACAGCCAAGCCTGGACTAACCCCCTTAGCGACACATGATGTAGACACAGGGACACAAGCACCCATATGATGGACAGCCTACTGGGTGTCTAAGACCATCCTAAAAGACATTAGGAGGGAGGTGGAGGAAATGCTGGATTTAGGGGTAATCCAGAAATCTCACAGCCCCTGGGCCTCATCTGTAGTCCTCGTTCCCAAGCTAGATGGCTCTACTCACTTTTTTGTGGACTGTCGTGGACTCAGTGCAGTCACGAAGTCTGACGTCTACCCAATGCCACAGACGGATGAACTACTGGACAAGTTGGGAGGGGCAACATACCTTACCACAGTTGATTTGACAAAACGGTATTGGCAGGTGGAGTTAACTGCCAGAGCTAGGGAGAGGTCAGCCTTCATCACTCCAATAGAATTATTTGAGTTCAAGGTAATTCCTTTTGGAATGAAGAATGCCCCTGCCACCTTCCAAGAGTTGATCAATTAGGTGTTACATGGTGCTAAAGAGTATGCAGTGGTGTATCTGGATGATATTGCCATCTTCAGTACCAGTTGGAAGGAGCAGCTGTCCCACCTGAAGTAAGTGTTGGGCAATATACAGAGGGAAGGGCTCACTGTCAAGGCTGAAAAGTGCCAGGAGGCCATGGTGGAGGTGGCATACCTAGGACATATAGTAGGGTGGAGGCAGCTCCATCCCAGTCAAGTCAAGATTGAGGTGATAGAGGTGTGGCCCAGGTCTGAAACGCAGAAGCAGGTTTAGAGTTTCCTAGGGCCCGCCAGGTACTATTGAAGGTTTGTACCAAATTACAGTACCCTGGCAGCTCCCCTCTCTGGCCTGCTAAAGAAAATAATGCCCAAAAAGGTAAAATGGGAGCCAGCCTGTGAATGAGCCTTCATACGGTTAAGGAGGCACTGTGCAGTGCCCCTGTGTTGGCCAGTCCAGATTACAGTAAGCCATTTGTAGTCCAGACAGATGCCTCCAATGTGGGGATTGGAGCAGTCCTCAGTCAGACCTCTAACCAAGGGAAAGATGACCCAATAGTGTACCTTAGCAAAACGTTGCTTCCCCGGGAGCAGGCCTATTCCACAACTGAAAAGGAATGCCTTGGGCTGGTATGGGCCCTGAAGAAATTAGAGGCGTACCTCACTTTGAGGTACAGCCTGATCATAACCCCCTAGTGTGGCTGACACAGATGGGTAAAACAATCAATCAATCAAAATCGTTATTTACCCAGGCGATCAACATTGAGCAAGCTCATTTACAAGGTGGACCTGCAGTTTGCAAGGACGAGGGTACAGAATAGAGTACAAGTAAAATATACATAAAACAACAGTAGCAAGACGTATACAACAAAATACATACAGTGTAAAAATAAAGGTAAATAATACAGTATATACAGAGATGCCTTTATAATCCTATCCATCAATAACATGTTCATAGCCTGTAAAGGAGTCCCTGGGATATGGAAAAGTGCACGCATAAGAGGCAGGGACAGTGGCAGAAAGATTCTGGGATACCAAGCAGGTGGTATCAGAGCATAAGGGTGGGCGATGGGCGGGTGTTGCAGTGAGTACGTAGTATCGGTGGGACTGGAATGGACTGAAGTCAAACAAATGGTCATCTCTTAAGCTGGAGTACTGCCTTACAGGGCTACAATATGACCATTATCCACAGGGCCGGATCAGCCAATGCCAACGCAGACAGGCTATCTCGCCAGTTAGAGCAGTGAACAGAATTTGTGAAAATCATACCCTGCATAGGAATGGATTCCCACAATTTCAGTCTAGGAGGGAGGGAGGGATGTGGTGAGCTACCCCACTGCTAGCCCTTATTTGTAGATATAATTCTGATGGACATGTGTTTTATGTAATTCTATGTAACTGTACATGCCAGTGTTAGCAAAGGCACATAAAGACTGGATTTTTTTAAAAAGGGGTTTGACCTTCCTCTGACCTAAAAGGCCAGCCTTGCTTGCAGGAATCGGACTAGTTCTTGTCAAAAAGCTTGTGGATACATGATCAAAGAGTATGCATCTAATGTTAACTGGCTTAGGGAAACAGAAGTAATAAAATCAGCTTGTATGATCATGCAACTTACAGGATCTTCCTTATAACTAATTAAATTAAGCCAGTTCAAAATCCCAGGATGAGAGAAGCTATTTCGACTGTTGTAAACCCTTAAGATCAAAAGGGAAATGGTCTTAGACAAGAGGTGACGGAAAAGGTTCCCACAGTACACTGACATTTTTTTTTTATAAATGCCAGGAAAAATCCTTCTAACATCCCTGTGCAAGATTGTAAAACATGGGTTAATTATAGGAATCTGACCCAGCAAAGGTTATCAGGAAAATAAAACTTTGGGGAAGCACAAGAGTGACACCCGGTGGCCTAAAAAGAGAAAGGCCAATCTCTATTCACTGACCTAGAAGGGCCAATCTTTATTCACAGACTGAGGGGTGATCTTCTATATAAACTCCCCAGCACAAACACTCAGGGCCATTTCTGCCATTCTGTTTGGACTTTTTCTTCTGACCACAAGCAAACAGCTGTCAGCACAGAGACTACGTAACAGCCAAAGGCTGCTACAGAAAGACTGCAATATTTTGCAAACCAGAGATTCTCTGGACTTTGAAATCTTCATACTAAGGTAGACTTAGCTAACATGTTTTAATGTGTTTTTCTATATATTTTTTTCCCATTCTGTTTCTTATACTGTAACCCAAATTAGTATACTCTCTTTTAGTCGTAACTGTATTTATCTAAGTATTTTAGTAAAACATTTGTTTTCCTAAAGAATATCTGCCTGAGCCAGAATTTCTTATATTGTATGTGTGACTGTAGAAGGTTTATTAATAATCTGTGGCAACTGTTAATTGCTTAGAGGGGCCACCATAAGCAGCCAAATTGAGAAAAGGATCTGTAAAGTGACATCTAGAAGGACAGGGAGAATACCAGAGTCTACAAAGATTTTGAACCAGGCTGTTGCATGTCCTGTAGGAAGAAGGCCAAATCAGGTGTTACGCTGCTACCCCGAAGAGAGTGAGATGCCTGGGTCTTCCTCCTTTGTGTAATCACCAAGGAAAGGTTCATATTTGGCCACAAGACTCAAGACTGGTATTGTGGCCTTATCCAGAGCTAGAGGGATGCCTGGGATCTTGTGGTGGAGGTGCAGTCATGATCTTGGCAAGCATTCTAAAGGACAGGGAGGGTATCCCTATTCTCCCCGTGCACCCATCACAGATTACACTTAAGGGTGGGCACTGTGAGCTCGATGGGCCTGACCCCCAGGAGTGGGTTCATGACACAGTCCACTATACAGCCCCCAAGTCCAACCAAATCACTACACTCTATCCTCTACTTCAATGGTTTTAACACTGCAGAGAGTAAAGTAAGTGGAGTTCAATTAAAAAAAAAATTAGCAAGTGGAGTTGCAGTTAGTTTTCCCAGCTCCCAATTTCAACACTCTCTTCCCTTCTCCCATGTCCCCTCTGTATCATCTCTGTTCAGACATGCAGATGTGCAGTTGAAAATTCTAGATTCCAAATAACTTCAACCTTGCCATCTCCAATTCTCCCAGACACTCTCTCACTCGTCCAACTCTCCTCCAGGCTCGTCTCACTGTACGCTCCCCAAGAGCACTCTGCATCTCTCCCTTTCCAATGATGAAACAGTGCCTAAAAGAGATAATAAAGACTCCAGGTGTGGCTTTAAATACTCCAGTACTGTAAGCTAGAAAATCTCTGACAGACAAATGCTTATACTTGTACCAAAATTCATTTTCAAAACAGCACCTAATGAAGACAAGATTTGCAATACAATGCACTAAGTAGAAGTAGTAGATTTTATTTGTTTATTTCACCTTTCCCCAGTGGCCCAGGGCACCAATACAGAGCAGAGAATTCACATAAAACAACAAATACTAAAAAATAATGTCACAGAAAAACAAATACAAAATACAAGTATAAAACAACCCCAAAATAAGACAACCCGTAAATTAATGAATCATGTTGCACACAGCTATAGGATCATATATTTATACCAATAAAGAATTAGGCCTCAAAGGCCTGAGAAAATAAAAAATGTTTTTTGGCCTGTTTTAATGCCCCCCACCGAGGAGGCCTCCCTTACAGTCCTTGAAAGGGGTTTCCATAAAATAGGGCCTGCCATTTCAAAAGCTTGGTCCCCAGAGGTTTTCAGACTTGATCTAGGGACCACAAGGAGACCCTCCTCGGTGGAACAAAGTGGGCATATGGGCCTGTAGGGATGCAGGAGGTCATGCAGGTAGCCTAGGCCCATCCCATGTAGGGCCTTGTAAGTTTTAGTAAACCAATTTTTATAGGAGATACGCCACCTCAATGGCAGCCAGGGTAGTTCACACATCATTGGGGAATTATGGCTCAATCTTGAAAGGACAGTTAACAATCTAGCCACTGCATTCTGCATCAGCTGCAGGCGATGTAAGGTACCTCCTTGAATGTCAGCCCTTCATCCAGAATAGCACACAGATTCTTAACCTCAGCTGTAGCTGTGAGCCTGGAAGCACCAAGGCATAGCCCTGTCTCCCTCCTGGTTGCTGCTACACCTCCCATACGACCTCGCTCTGTCACCAGCATGTCAGTCTTGTGAGGGTTAAGTCTTAGTCAGCTCAACAACATCCAGTCCCTGATCTCAACCAAGCACTGATTGAGCACATCTACCATGCCTCTTGCCTTGGGTGCAAAAGACAAATAGAGCTGGGTATCATCTGCATAACAGTGAAACCCAGCTCTTTACCATATGATGATCCTTCCCAGGAGTAGCATAAACTGCCAACAACAACATGAGCGAAAAGACTGATTCCTGGGGGACACCACAGAGCAGATCTTCTAGGTGGGAGGAGAACTACCCCATTACCACCCTCTGTGTTCTGCCCTTGAGAAAGGACTCAAACCAGCAGATGACTTTGCTGGTGAGTCCTACCTCCTTCCTGAGATGGTCCACTAAAACCCGATATTCGACAGCATCAGATGCTGAAGCGAGACCAAGGAGGACGAGTATTAACCACTCTCCTCTATCTGTCACCCTAAGTAGGTCATTATGCACCCTAACCAGTACAGTCTCTGTGCTATGCCTTGACCTAAATCCAGACTGGAGAGACTCATAAATATAAAAGGTCAATAGGTGTGACGCCAGTTGCACCTCAACTACCTTCCCGATAATATTGATATAAATATATGATTTATTTGATTGGGTGACCAAAGTAATAGACCAGAGAGGGGCTGTGGATATGGCCTACCTAGACTTTAGCAAGGCATTTGACACAGTCCCGCACAAAAGACTAATAATTAAATTAGCAAGCCTGGGAGTGGGTTCCAGGGTGGTAGCCTGGGTAGTAAACTGGCTGCACAACAGGACACAGGAGGTAATAGTGAATGGAACACATTCCGAAGAAAGGGGGGTTACTTGTGGAGTACCTCAGGGCTCAGTACTGGGTCCAGTCCTCTTTAACATCTTTATAGGTGACATTGCAGAGGGTCTGGAGAGAAAGGTATGCCTCTTTGCAGATGACACAAAGATCTGTAACAGAGTTGATACACAAGGGGGTAGAAAGGATGAGAAGGGACTTGGCAAGGCTGGAGGAATGGTCAGACATATGGCAACTTAGATTTAATGCAAGGAAGTGCAAAGTAATGCACCTGGGGAACAAAAACCCAGGAGAAGAGTACACAATAGCAGGGGAGGTACTAACAACAACAAAAATGGAAAGGGACTTGGGGGTAATCATATCAGATGACCTAAAGGTGGGTAAGCAATGTGAGAAATCAGTAAGGAGAGCCAGGGGGATACTGGGATGCATGGGGAGGGGGCATCACAAATAGAAAAAGGGAAGTGGTTATCCTCTGTACAGACAGTTGGTGAGACCTCATCTGGAATACTGTGTGCAGTTTTGGAATCCATCCACGCACGACATAGACAGGATGGAAGCAGTCCAGAGGAGGGCAACTAAAATGGTGCAGGGTCTGCATCAGAAACCATATGAAGAGAGACTGAGAGAGCTTAATATGTATACCCTTGATGAAAGGAGGGACGGGGGGACATGATAGAAACTTTCAAGTACCTCAAGGGAATCAACAAAGTCCAGGAGGGTAGCATCTTTCAGAAAAAGAGATGTGTAAGAACAAGGGGGCACAATTTAAAGATAGAGGGGGACGGCTCAGGGGTAATGTGAGGAAACTTTTTTCACGGAGAGTGGTGGATGCATGGAACCGCCTTCCTGGGGAGGTTGTTGGGTATAAAACAGTGGGGGAATTCAAACATGCATGGGACAGACATAAGGCAATTGTAGTGGGGGGTTGCAGGAAGTAGGCTGTTGGTTAACTAGAATCTGTAGCTTATCCAATAGGAAGGGAAATGGGCAGACTGGGTGGGCCAAGTGGTCCTTATCTGCCGTCAAAGTCTATGTTTCTATGTTTCTTGCCTAAAAATGGTAACATGTAATTTTGGTGACTCCAAAATGGCAAGTGGTGCACAAGTCAATGAGGCAATTACAGCAAGGATGAAATGGTGACATAAGTTTTACCCCCTCCCTGAAGTGCTACAACCTTGGAGTTGGTTTAAGTAAGTCACAGTTTGTGTCATCGCCGAAATTGCTTCAAGATTTTGGACTCACCATTTGAGTCACTATTATCACATAGAACCCTAAAAATGGCAGGTTAGAGACTGGCCGATAATTCGCCAAGATATTTTATGTTTTTTTTCAGAAGTGGTTCACTAATGCATTTTTCAGTGCTCATGGGAAAACTACCTCCTAAAGGAAATAACACCTGATACTCTCGGTGAACACCAGGTCCAGCTGCTAGACACAGCTCACTAGTAACCAGGTCGGGCCCGGATCCAGTTCACCACAGGTTGGTCGCAGGCCCGATTTCACCTCTACACCATCTTCTCTCGACATTGAGAAAAATTCTCCCCATGACCACTGAGTACAAATGCAACCTCTCAACTTGCCATTATGAGGCCCAAACAACCCCACTGGCACAACCGAGGATCTGACAGTGCACGATATGTCTAAAAAGAACTGAGCAAACTCTTTGCACTTGGTGACTGAAGCAGTTTTCATGGGCTCCAGGCGGGCTGGATGGAGAAGTCTATCCACCACCAGGAAAAGTTGGGCAGGTCGGTTCCTTCTGGCCACAAACTCCCTGGACAAGAACTCTGCCTTCTTATAAGAGATTACCCTGTGATATTCACCATAGAGAATATTCAAAGCCAGTTTGCACTCCTTTGTCCCTGATCGCATTCAATTTCACTGCAATCTCTGTGCCATAGCCTTCATCGCTCTCAGTTCACCATCACACCATGGCGATCTGCGGCATGAGGCTAGTGAGCTGGTGCTACAAGGTTGAAGGTACGACCCACTACCCTATTAAAGGCTGCCACTGCCTCCTTGCTCCCCCCAGCATATGCTGCCAAAATACTTGAACAACACTAAAAGTCCTTCCAGCCTAAGCCCTTGCAAAGGGCAATACTGGACTGTCTCCCAGGGGGGTGGACTATTGATGGGTGCCCTGAGGTCAAACCAAATGGCATAATGATCCAACCAACTGATCAAATTCACCTTGAGGTTATCAACTTCAAGTCCCAAGGAAACCATCAGGTCCAGAGGATGCCTGTGTTGATGCTTGTGCCAGCCCCAGGGATTTCATTCCATGGAAGAATTCCTGACCAAAGCAAGACGATTCGTCATTGGCTCAGGCATTAGTCGCCTAAAATAATCTACCTTGGCGACTCTAACACCCTGTCTTCCATGAAATCCATTATTTCCCACAAGAATTACCCCCCTTATTCCCCAGAAGCCAGTAAATGAGGAGGATTCTGCAGCCAACACCTGGACCCCCATGCATGGCCATACACTCAAATGATGAGGTTCCCCCCCACAGGGTGCACCACCAGTGGTGGCCCACAGTACAGCGACACCAAAACTGTGAAAGATGAAAAAAGACCATTACAGCGAAAGTCACTATAATGGTCTGCAGTCCACCAACGTGGCTGCTCCCAGTGTTGTGCTCCCTCCCCAAAACAACTCCAACCTGAAGTTGATTATATTTAAATGTGGAGGGGGGGCTGTAACACATTGGTTATTGACGGCACAATATCGGATATCGTCATTGTGCCATCGCTGTACTGAATGTTGGCAGATTTACTGTCAAAAAAACGTGGTGCTTCCCACCACCAAGGGCAGCTCAGTTCTAAAACAGATGGTGACCCCCCGGTCCTTCTTCGGGCACTGCATCACCAAGAACCCCACTGGGACTGCTGCCTCCAAAATCCGAGCAGCATCATCTCCCAACCAGGTCTCCCTGAAGCAAGCCAGATTAAGCGGGGAAAAAGAAGCTAAACTGTAGGGATTATAGAATTGTAATATAAGGACTATAATCCCTAAACTCTAGGGATTATAAAATCTAGATCCAGCATCAAACACTAAACAGTTTAAATGAGTACCAGAGAAAAATATAAACCCAGCATAGAACTAAAGGAGCTCCCTCTCCTCGTGCAGCTGAACATCCACTCTCAGTGTCCAGCTGTTCATGTTGTTGTATATGGAAATCCATACACTAAAAAAAAAAGTTGTACTATGTTAGTGATGCACAATATCTACTGCAGCACAATGAGTCGAGAGGGACAGAACATTATATATAGAATAATACATGGGTGGGTGTGTGTAACCAGAATGTTAAGCATTCCACACCGAGGGTGTGTGTAAGATTTTGGTTTTATACACGCCTACGGAGGGCTGTGACATAATGGTTACTGACAGCACAGTACTGAGTATCGGCATTGTGCCATCGCTGTACTGGATGTCGGCAGATTTACTGTCAAAAAACATGGTGCTTCCCACCACCAAGGTCAGTTCAGTTCTAAAACAGATGGTGACCCCCGGTCCTTCCTCAGGCAATACACCGCCAAGAACCCCACTGGGACGGCTACCTCCAAAATCAGAGCAGCATCATCCCTCAACCAGGTCTCCCTGAAGCAAACCAGATTAAGCGAGGAAAAAGAAGCTAAACTGTAAGGATCATAAAATTATAATATAGGGACTATAATTCCTAAACTCTAGGGATTATAAAATATAGATCCAGTGTCAAACACTAAGCAGTTTAAATGAATACCAGATAAGAATATAAACCCAGCATAGAATTAAAGGAACTCCCTCTCCTCATGCGGCTGCACATCCACTCTCAATGTCCAGTTGTACATGGTGTACTATGTTAGGGATGCACTATATCTACTGCAGCACAATGAGTTGAGAGGGACAGAACCTTATATATAGAATAATACATGGGTGGGTGTGTGTAACCAGAATTACACATACAGTACCTGCCATGTATTATTTTATTTAATTACTAGTCCTCATTTTTTAAGTCTGAAAGAAAGAGAGACACACACACACACACACACACACACACACACACACACACACACTGTCTGTCTCTCTCTTTCCAGTACAGGCATTGATTTGTTTTTTTTTCTTTACTTTTTTTATAGTACAGTATGAACCAGGAGAAGTTAGCTAGTCAGTCACAGTCCACTGGCAATGTAGCTGTTCTGCATCAGAGCCCCACTCAATGGGTAGGAATGGCAGGATCAACCAGATAGATATAGAAAAATTTTTTTAAATTACCTGTTATTTGTCTGACGGTGTGAGGAAAACGATGAATGTGGGTGCTCAGTAATGGAGGAACAGAGTCGCTATGTTGGTTGAGACGTTTGGCCTGCCCACACAGACAGCCAGTGAGTTTGTGAAGTGCAGACAGTGATTACAACTGCTCGGTTGTAACAGAAAATATCAACTGGGCTACGCAATTTAAAAGTCTGACTATCCACATTTAAAAAATGAGGACCAGTAATAAATATAGAATAATCCATGGGGCAATGTATATAATGAGAATTTTACACACACCTAAGGTGTTGGATGCTAGAGAAACCCTGAAAGTGAAACTGTAGGGGTTTACACAAGTATCCAACACAGAGGGTGTGTATAAAATTCGTTTTACACACTACCCCATGTTTTGTTTTATATAGTTGCTGTGGAGAATTTTTTTGCCACAGCAATTATATAAATACAACTTGAACTGGTGCTGGTAGTCATGGTGGGCTGAAGCACAGTTTGAACTTTTTTTTTCTTTTTCTGCATGCACAAGGAAACAGGATTAATAGCCAAACAACCAATCTGAAAGCAGGTAAAATGGGTGTAAATTACAGCCTGACTTGCTCTTGTGACTCACCTGTTCCCAAAGCCTCCCGACTAGCTCCCATGACTGACCGGCTCCCATGGCTGATGTTCCTCTGATCCAGTAGTTTAGCTCTATCTGCATAACAGCCCAACCGGCTCCAGGCACTGATCTGCTCCCATGGCTGACAATCTGCTGATCCAACAGTTTAGATAATTTGCAAACCAGCCCAACCTACTCCCATGACTGACCTGATCCCGTGGTCCATTCAAAAAGCAGCCTGACCGGCTCCCGTAACAGACCTGCTTCCATGGCTGACATCACAGGCTGACAGTCTTACAATGTAAAACAGGCTTCTTTTAGATGGGCTCGAAGCTGGGGTTCTTAAACCTACACTAGAAATGGATCAAACTGGAGTTTTTAGCTTACCACTTCATGACCGTCCACGAACAGTCACACAACAACACAACAGCCTGGCCTGCTCCCGTACCTGACATACAGCACCACTGATGCAACAGGTAAGCTGCCCACCCAATAAAGGAAATAAATTATTCTCTTTTTCAGGTACCAGGTCAATTTGTCGAAGCAAGAACCACGTGGGATAAACCACGCAGTCAAAACAGCTAAAAGCGTAATAGCTACAGGGACAGTATAGCAAAGATAAAGTACCGCTATCCTTGTAGCTATACTGCCTTTGAGGAAGAGGGAGGTAATAATCCCTTTTTACAAGACACTGGTTAGGCCACATCTGGAGTACTGCATGCAGTACTGGAGGCCACACCTTCACAAGGACATTAACCAAACGGAGGCAGTCCAGAGAAGGGCAACCAAAATGGTGCAGGAACTGCATCAGAAGACATATGAGGACAGATTAATGGAGCTCAATATGTAGACCCTTTTGCAAAGGAGGGCGAGAGGTGATATGATCAAAACATTCAAACACCTTGAGGGCATTAGCAAGGTGAAAGAGTCTAACATGTTTCAATATAAGAAAAATAGCAGGACTAGAGGACACAGCATGAAATTAGAGGGAGGCCGATTAAGGGGTAATGTGAGAAAGTTATTTTCCACAGAAAGGGTGGTGGATGCATGGAACAGGAACAGCCTACCTCAGGAAGTGGTGGATATGAATACAGTGCAGGACTTCAAACAGGTATGGGATAGGCATAAGGGAGCAATACAGATGAGTATGAATAAACAGGCCATTAACAGAGCAAAGGCCGATGGCACATTCATAAGGTAGAAAAAATGGGCAGACTGGATGGGCCTTTTCAGTCCTTATCTGCCGTCAACTTCTATGTTTCTATGTTAGGTGAGAGGCGCTGGCTGGCGGTGTGCTGTCCAATCAGCTGCTGTGGCTCAGTGGACAGAGTCGAGGGTGGTGGAGCAGTGATGGACTGGGGCTTGATTCCTGGTCTTGAGGAAATTTCATTTTTTTTTTTTTTGTCTTGTCTCTCCCCCCACCCCCCGAGTTTTCTTCTGTTCCCTGCGTTTATTTCTCCCCTGGAGTCAGTTATTTATAGGTGGGGGAGGGGTTGCAAACATGTAATTTTTGTGTGTTTTGTTCATGGAAGTTAGCGCTCACTGTTTCAGTGAGCACTACCTCCATTTTCGGCAATATGCCTGTGTGGTTGTTTACTACGCTGTTAGTGTTCACCGCATATTGACCCCGTGCCCTTTTGCAAATGTAATACTCCAAGACATGGGGATGATTGTAATGGATGGGGAGGAGGGGAGCAGAACAGAGAGAGGGGAACAGCAACAAATGCAATACTGTAACAGGAGGAAGGGGAGTAACAGACAATTAGCACCTCATTAGGCAACCACAGAGGTTAGATGGTGTCAGGGAGGCCCATTAGCACCTCCATAGCTGCGATCAGGTAGCCTTAGGAAGTGTTGGGAGGCTACCTGATCACAGCTGTGGAGGGGTGAATCAGGCATTGGTGTCCATAGATACATAGACAGTGTTGGCAGATAAGGGCCTGTGGCCCACCCAGTCTACCCATTTGAGCTTGTAAGTTCAGTTTGTGTTTTCCTAGAAGTCCGTTGCCCCTTACCCCTGACCTCCAGAATTCCTTTATGTCTATCCCATGCATTCTTAAATCCCGTGATTGTTTCAGCCCCCACCACTTCTGTCGTAGGTGTTCCACTTGTCCACCACCGTTCTGTGAAGAAATTCTTCCTCACGTTTCCTCTGAATCATCCTCCCTCCAACTTCATCCCATGCCCTCTAGTCCTGGAACATCTTTTTGCTTAAAAATAGTGTATTCCTGCACCCTGTTCCTCCCTGTAAGATACTTGTATGTCTCTATCATATCCTCTCTCTCCTCCACTCCTCCAGGGAGTACATATTCAGTTCCTTCAACCTGTCCTCATCGGATTGTGTGTGCAATCCATGTACCATCTTTGTTGCCCTCCTCTGAACCTTCTCTACCCTGTCTATGTCCTTACGTTGGTAAGGTCTCCAGAACTGTACACTGTACTCCAGGTGGGGCCTCACTAGTGTCTTGTGTAGTGGAATTATGACCTCCCTTTTCCTGCTGGTGATGCCCCTGCCTATGCATCCCAGCATCCTATTTGCTTTACCTGCTGCCTTGTCACACTGTTTCCCTACCTTGAGGTCATCAAAGATGATAACCCCAAGATCCGTTTCCTGCTTGGTGCATGCTATATCCTAACCCCCCCAAATAATATATTGTGCCAGGGTTTTGTGCCCCATATGCATTATCTTGCACTTCTTTGCATTGAATTTCAACTGCCAAACCCCTGACCATTCTTCAAGTTTCTGCAGGTCCCTTCTCATTCTGTCTACACCCTCTGGTGTGTCTACTCTGTTACAGAGCTTTGTGTCATCAGCGAACAGTGAAATTCTGCCTTCTAGGTCCTGCGCAATGTCACTGATGAAGATGTTGAATAGGACCAGTCCCAGCACTGATCCCTGTGGTGCCCCACTGGTCATTCTTCCCTCTGTGGAGTGACAGCCATTTACCACCACCCTCTGTGTCCCGCCGCCCAGCCAGTTACCTACCCACCACACTACTGTCCTGCCCACACCCATATTCCCCAGTTTGTGTAATAGTCTTCTATGTGGCACAGTGTCAAAGGCCTTGCTGAAGTCCAGATAGGCCATGTCCACTGCCCTCCCCTGATCCACCTCCCTAGTCACCCAGTCAAAAAATTCAACGAGGTTGGTCTGACATGACTGCCCCCTGGTGAAACCATGCTGCCTTGGGTCCTGTAGTCCATTGACAACCAGATGTTCCACCAATCTCTCCTTCAGTAGTGCTTCCATGATCTTCTCCACTACCGAGGTGAGGCTGACTGGTCTGTAGTTCCCTGCTTCCTCTTTGTTCCCACTTTTGTATAAGGGGACTACATCTGCTGTCCTCCAGTCTTTGGGTACCTCCCCTGTTTCCAGTGATCGGCTAAACAGGATAGCCAGAGGATCAGCCACCACCTCTCTTAGTTCTTTAAGGACCCTGGGGTGCACCCCATCTGGCCCCATTGCTTTATCAACTCTTATTACTTCCAGTTCCTTCAGGACCCTTTCTCGAGTAAAGGGACTTGTGTCCATTTCTGCACCATTCTCACCCCTTGTACTCCCTTCAGACCCATTACCCTCCTCTTCCTCAGTAAAGACTGAGCAGAAATACCTGTTCAATATGTCAGCTTTACTGTTGTCATCCTCCATGCAGCCCCCATCCTCCCCCTTCAGTCTCACTATCCCTCCCTTTGCCTTTCTTTTTTCACTTATGTACCTGTAAAAGGTTTTGTCCCCTCTACCCACTGATTTTGCAATGTGTTCTTCTGTCTGAGCTTTGGCTTCCCTTACTGACCTCCCTGCCTCCCTTTGCTTCTCCTGGTACTTCTCCCTATCCCCTTCTGCCTGTGTCTTTTTGTATTGCCTGAATGCAATCTTTTTGGCTTTCACTTTCTTTGCTACCTCTTTGGAAAACCATAATGGTATCCTCTTCCTTTTCCTCTTGCTAACCTGCTTAATGCATAATTAGGTTGCTCTTGTAATCCCCATTGTAAATACTGCCCACTGTTCCTCAACCCCTGATTCCTGTCCCATTCCCCTTGATGCCTCTTTCAAGTATCTCCCCATTTTCCCAAAGTCTGCCCCCTTAAAATCCAGGATACGTGTTTTTGTGTGGTTTGGTTCTGCTCTTTCTGTGATTTCAAACCACAATGACTGGTGGTCACTGTTCCCCAGGTGCTCCCCCACTGTTACTCCCATCACACTGTTCCTGTTTGTGAGCACAAGGTCCAGAATTGCCTTCTGCCGAGTTGGTTCCATGACC
This sequence comes from Neoceratodus forsteri, assembly GCA_016271365.2. Lineage (NCBI taxonomy): Eukaryota > Metazoa > Chordata > Ceratodontiformes > Ceratodontidae > Neoceratodus > Neoceratodus forsteri. The sequence continues at coordinate 331,773,913 of CM057452.1, read as the reverse complement.
AGTTGCTTGAGGAAGGCACCCTGAAGGGAGTCCAGGATAAATCTGCTCCTAGTTGATGCTGCTGCTGGGATGCTCCAGTCCACGTCTGGAATACTGAAGTCTCCAACCAGTACTACCTCACCCTTGTCTGCCATCCTTTGGACGGCTAGCATCAGCTCCCTATCTGTTTCTTCCTCCTGGGCTGGTGGTCTATAGACCACACCTGTGCAGATGGCTGGCCCCATTTTCCTTTCCAGCTTAACCCACAGTATCTCTCCCCTATTTTGTTCCTCCTAGATCTCTGTGGCCCTTATGTCATTTTTCACATACAGTGCCACTCCTCCTCCCTTTCTACCTGCCCTGTCTCTTCTGAATATGTTGTAGCCAGGTATGGCCATCTTCCAGTCATGGTTATCATTACACCAGGTTTCAGTGATGGCCACAATGTCCAAGTCTGACTGCACCATGACAGCCTCAGATCTTCCATCTTGTTGCTAAGGCTCCTGGCATTGGCACACATGGCTTTCCATGATTTGACCTCCCTAGACTGTTTCGCTGTTCTACTCCAGCCCCTTCCTTGGTTGTCCTTTATCCCCGGTTCTCCTTGCTGTCTGCCCTTCTGCTGAATTTTGCCCCTTTTCTGCCGATCCACCTCTTCGGCGCTAATCTCCATCTTTTGCACACTGCTTTGTAGAGATAGCCACTCCTCCGGTTCACTGGTTCCACTGCTAGCTGTGTGGGGTGAGCAAGTAGGTACCCTCCTTGCTGGCCTGCCACCCCCCTTTGCTAGTTTAAATGCTTGTCAATGTAGCATTTAAACTTATCATTGAGTGCTTGGATTCCCCTCCAGGATGGATGCAGGCCAACAGGCTTGAACAAACCTCCATCCCTCCAGGTGGGTCCCCAGTCACCAATGAATCCAAACCCTTCCTCACAGCACCAGTACTTCAACCATGAGTTAAAGTTCCTGGTGCATGCACCCCTATGCTTTCCCTTGCCTCTCGCAGGTAGTACTTCTGAGAAAGTGACAGAAGTAGCTACTTGCTTGAGACCCCTCCCCAATTTCCTAAACTCTTCCTGAACTTCCTTTGGCTTCCCATTTGCTGGGTCATTAGTACCTAGGTGGATAATGACATCCAACTCACCCTCTCGTCTTGCCTTCCCAGTGATCCCCAGGATCTTCCTTCCATCCCTCCATGTCGTGGCACCTGGTAGGCACCTCACCTCCCTGTCCTCCCCCTCCTGTATTCCTAGCTGGACCCCTCTTATGATGGAGTCCCCCACCAGAATTCATTTCCTCCTCCTCTGGGGTCTACTGCTCTCCCCGCTGTGGTCACCTCCTTGGCTAATCTCCACATCCTTTCCTTCCACTTCTCTGGGTACCTCTATTTGGTTGTCCCCGTTTGCCAGTGTAGCATATGAGTTCTTGAGTGGAATAGGATCTGGGACGTGCCTCTGCCTGACTGCTCTAACCCTCCCTGAGCCCACTGTCATTCAAGTGCTCCTTGTTCTCGGTATCCTTTGAGGCAGTTGCATTGGACTGGGTGGTCTCTGGATAGGGGTGATGGTACTCCTGACCCAGTTTACTTCCGCTCTGAGTCTGGCTACCTCATCCCACAATCCGGAGAGGTGCATGCAGATAGGGCAGCACCTCACTGTCCAGAAGGTCTGCCTGAATATGGCTGCTCCACAGCCACTGCATTGCACCACTCCCCACATTATACTGCAATTCCACTACTCGTCTGTTACTGAAACTCTCCTAGTTCCCTTTTTATTAATTTACCGTCCTAAAAATCCTGCCACTGATCCTCAGATACTTTTCTTTTTAAAAAAAGAAAATAAACTAATAAATAAATAAATGAGTCAAAACACTTGTCGTGTTGAGGGTGGGCTTCTTCCCCCTTATGCCACTCCTACTCCACACCCCTTACTATCCCCTGTGTTTAGCTCCTGTCAATCCAGTCCAGTATAACAGGTGCCATAAATCCACAGTAGCCAGTAGATTTACAATGTTAACCTACTGGAAATGGTTTTGGAATTCAGGATTTTTCTGTTTTTAAGCAACTGTCCAGCTTAAGCATGGATGGTATAAGTAGCGCATACTGTACAGTATATATTTTGAGTATCTTGAGGCCGCAAAAAAAAAAAAAATAGCAAGACACTGGCTGAATCCAGAACCTCCAAGCAAAACTCAATGGGAAGATACCCTATGGGATATATATGAAATGGGAAAACTCACTGACCAGTTGCAAAACACACTACCCAAACGTGAGAACAGACGGAACGGCTGGCTAATTCATGTAATGGAGCACCGAACAGGTATCTCCTAGGCTAGCAAAGTCAGATGACAGGGAAGCTGGAATCCAGAAACCCGTACTCCCTCCTTTCCTTGCTCCATTTTACATCTTTTCTTTGCTCAGATCAGGGCTGGATAGACCATTTCATACAAACCTCTGCTAGCCACCTCAAGGACAGTAAAATATGGTCTGAGTGGACAAATGAAGTGCCAACCCCACCCCATCACCTCCCCCCCACCACCCTCCAGAGAAAATGTTTATACAGTATTTCTGTAACTCTTATCACACTAACTAGATTGCAGAAAGCAAACTGGGTATACTGACTGTATGATACATTTACCGAGATAAAAATGTAATGTCCTGCATTTCTGTAGAAGATGTAAGAATGTATACTATCCGTACTACTAGACAAAAAAAAATCCTTCAATAAACACAACATTGAAAAAATAAACATGCTTATGAGTTATGAGCTCACGCAGCTCTTTGCTGTTTATACAGTAGTTCTGCAGCTCTCATGGACACCTAGTAACCTCAGGCAGTAAATATTTAGCAGCCTTGCCTGTGAAACTGTACCGTGCCCTAACTGTGTGTCTCTCATGCAGAATCACCTCGACAGTGGCCTGTGACATGGACCTCACAAAGTATCCGATGGATGAACAGGAATGCATGCTGGAATTAGAGAGCTGTAAGTGACCCAATGCTACATTTTGGCTTAGGAGACACTGTATAATATGTGAAAGAACCCATCAACAAGGCTGGTTTTACTTTTTTTATAATTATGTTTGTAGCACACAGTACTGTCTTACCAGTCTTGCTGTTACCATCGTAGTTATAGGAAGCCCACATCCAATATCAGTTTTAAAGATTTTTTTGTATACAGTGCACACAGGGAGGGCTTTGACGCTGTACCACTGCTTTTCAGTAATAGACTCTACATAGTACACAGTGGTGTAAGTCCACCCAGCACCAGGCAATTAGTGTCATCCCCTCAGCACCAAACTCACTTATAGCCCACCCCTCCCCATCACCATTTTGTTTGTTCTCTGATGGTCAGCATTGGAGACTGGAAACATCAGGTAGTTGGAGGGAGAGCAAACGTATTTTTTTAATTCCCTGACAGGCCAGCTTTGGCATTGGACCTGTCAGGTACTTGGGGGGGGGAAAGGGCAGATGTTTTGTTTTCACTGATCGGCCCGGTTGGGCATTAGACCCATCAGATACTTTGGGGGAGGGAGACACATTTTTTTTAATTCTGTGACAGACCGCGTAGGGCTTGGGATTTGTCAGGTTGTTGAGGGGAGAGGATTTTTTTTGTTTATTAATTCCTTGACGGTCCTGGTTTGGCAGTGGACTTGTCAGGTAGTTGGGTGGAGAAGGAGAAGGAACAGATTTTGTTTTATATTCTAACAGATTATGTTGCAGACTGGACCTGTTAGGTAGTTGAGGGAGGGGGCCAGATTCTTTTTTCTCCCTGCTGCGTTGGGCACTGGATCCATCAGATAGGTGGCAGGAAGGGAACAGGTTTATTTTATTCCTTGATGGACCAAGTTGGGCACCACATCATTTTGCTGTCCAGCAAGCTGGGTTGGAGCATGCATGGCAGTGTAATCCCTCTGTACATATCGGGAAGAGTGCAGAGCTGAGATTGAGGTCCACGAGAAGGAAAGAGCAAGAGAGGGAGAGTTGGGCAGTGGAGCCAGGATCACTGGCACTTGGGGCTACAGCCTCAGAAGTGTATACCATCAGTCCCCCTCAGTCCAGTCTCCCATGTTAGTGTGCTGTGGGTTGGAGGAGGAGATGGAGATGCCTGAACAGGCTGGTAGCAGCAGTAATGGAGCAGCAGCCCCAAGCCTCCCGTGCAGTGTTCGAGCCCCTCACTGTGACCTGATTGGATGGGCTTGGGGAAAGCAGTGTTTTACTACCCTATCTATGCCACCTTCCACTTGCCACTTTACTGCTGCTCCTCCTTATCTCTGTTTGGTTGGTTGGCCACAGGACCCATCAGGTAGTTGGAGGGTGGGGGACAGATTTTTTGTTTATTCCCTGATGGGCCAGGTTCGGCACCGGACTGGTAAGATGTTTGGGAGGGAGGTCACATTTTTTTTATTCCCTGACAGGTAGGGTTGAACACCGGACGTGTCAGGTTGTTGGGGGGAGGGTCATATTTTTCATTTATTCCCTGATGGGCCAGGTTGGGCACCGGACTGGAACAATGTTTGGGGGATGGACAGATTTTTTTTTTATTATTTCCTGCCGGGGGGGTTGGGCACTAGACCTCTCGAGTTGTTGGGGGAAGGGTCAGATTTTTATTTCTAGTTGAACACTAATTCAGGTTGTTGGAGAAGGGTTATCCTTTCATTTTCTAACAGGTTAGGCTGGGTATTTGACCTCTCAGGTTGTTGATGGGAAGGGGACAGTTTTTTTATTCCCTGATGGGTCGAGTTGGGCACTGGACCTGTCAGGCTGTTTGGGGGAGGGAGGCATGTTTTTATTCTATGACAACCCACATTGGGCACTGGATCCATAAGGTTGGTGGTGACAGCAGGTGTATTTTGTTATTCCCTTGTATACCGGACCTATCAGGAAGTTTAGGACACAGGGGGATTTTTTTTATTCCCTTTTGGGCTGGACTGGGTACTGGACCAGTCAGGTAGTTGGAGGGGGGAGAGACCACTTTTTTTCAAAATTCCCTGATAGGTCAGGTCAGTCACTGGATCTGTCAGGTTGTTGGGGGATAGGGACAGGGACAGATTTTTTATTTCCTGTGAGCTGGAGTTGCTGACCGCACCAATCTGATAGTTCAAGAGCAGCCAGATTTTTTTTTTATTTCCTTTTGGGCCATGTTGGGCACTAAAATTTCTATTCTATTCTACAGTCCCTGCACCATTAGTATGGAATTCCTGTGCCTTGTAAAATATTTTGGGATACAGAGTGAATGAAAGTCATGCTGGTTAAGTGTGGTTCACCCTAGCCTCTCTCTTGCCCCAGCAACTGATTCCATTCCCCTTAGTTTTCCCAGTCCATGGCAAAGCCACTCAGACTGACTGGAAACTCAGCTGTTTTTTCATTATACAGAGAGGTTGGGAGGAAATATACTTCTTAGTTCCTACAAGCATCAAATGGTACCACAGGTATGCTATTCTTTGTCCCTTTGCATTGCAATAATTCAGTAGCGCAAAACCTCTCCATTTTATATAGGCAATTTCTTTTTTTTCCTGAAAAAAAGAAAATAAAGGTTAGCTTTCCATTCACAAAGTTGTGCAGACAGAGAGTTTATTGGTACTTCATCTCTGAGCTCATTTATTGTCATACTTGTCATTACAGTGTGTGTGTGGGGGGGGGTGCTAGGGTAAATGACCTGAGGACTTCTTCAGTGTATCACCTAGGTCAGTTGCACATTTATGAGAGTAGCACCACTTGCTCAACAGGTTCACACTCCTCCTTGCAGCCAATGGAAAGTTAGTAAAGAGTTATAGACAGCTGCATGGAGCAATAGCAAGGGCACAAACTCATTCACTGACAGCCATAAAAAGATGTATCCCAGTCCCTAAATGCATTTTAGTGGTATAGCCACAAAACACTTTCTGACTTTGAGCCCAGTAGGAATTGGTCTTCTATGCAAACCAGTCCTAAAAAAGTTAACTTGTAGCTGGCTATTAATATATCTTTAATGTCATTCCATCCTTGACTCTGGTTCAGATGATATCTTGCTGGTCTACATCCCTTCAAGGTTACCCCCCCAATGGAGTACCCCAAAGCGGGGGGATCCTTGGGCTGAATGAAGTTCTGAAGGTCAGCAGCAATGAGCCAGTAAGAATGTGCATTGGGGCAGTGATGTGGGGTGGAAGGCACACGTCATCTGTCAGTCGGAGTTAGTCTTCCTCCCCATAGGCCTGCCCACCTCCCAACTTGCTAGAGACTATCCATGCTGCACTGGCCTGAGGCTCAGAAGGCAAGAAGTTATGTGGTCAGAAAAGACAAACAGCGTCACGTAAGGTCTGTGTAGAGGTCAGCACTAGCTGAAAATACTGAGGACTAGCAGTCTCAAAAAAGTATTTTTATTAAATATGTATAAGCAATTAGGAGTAAAAACAGCTCACCCACATATCAAAATTCAGCAGTCTCTAAACAGGCTTGAAAAACACTGGCCACTTCTGGTTGTACCTCCACTGCATGCTGAGTACTCGGTACACTGCTTGATATTGCTGTATCCCAAAGTGCAAAATAACTTCTACTGAAGCCGATAAACAAGGCTAGCTGAGCTCGATGAACAACAATTTTAAACCTTGGCTGGTTTGTAGTTGTGTGTTTCAATCACCATACCAAGCAAAAAAATAAACTAGTGGCCCTCAATGCCCGAACATGCCACAAAGAAATCAGGTGTATTACTCGCTTACATAGCAACCCATCGGCTCACATATTCAAAACTGAATAGGAAAATCACGCAAGTGCCTGTGCCACACAACTGAGATGCACCGACCCAAAATATTGCAATATTCAGAAAATGCGCCAGAGGATGCGCTGGCACAAAGTGTTCTGAATATTGCAACAATGCTCCACGGCGCAACTCAACATGGGCAGCACATCAGGGAAGGAGTTAATATGGGAGATGGAGCAAGTTAGGCTGGGGCAGTGCAGCAGCAGCACATGACTGCAGAAGGGAACTGAGCAGTGCACAACAGCAAACCCGGGCAGCGCAGTCCCCCCAATGGCTTGGGTATGTCCAGAGCCACTGTGACAGTGCAATATGGGTACTGGTACAGCACCAGTGGGCACAGTACAAAGCACCACATAGTGGCCAGCAGCGAAGGGGAGTACATGCCACAGTGTGCATGGCACACAGACAGGCAAGGTGAGACCACAAACACCGGTACTGTCAGGTTAACAACAGTTTTAATATAAAACACAATAAGAAAATACAAAGCAACAACAGAACAGGAAACAACCAGGAGTAACTATGTACAAGAAAGGGGTTGACAGGAGCATGGAATGTGAGGGGAAGGGTTAACTGTGTACATGGGGCTTGAGTGGGTGTGGGTCCGTGAAGGAAGTGGCTAGCTACACATGGTGCAGGCGTAAAAGGCCTAATGGGCCTGGCCACCATCAGGATTGCATTGTCCCCTCTGTCCACCACTGCGCATTTCCCTCAAGATGGCTCTAACGGCACAAAGAATGGCCCCTTAGTACCTGAATATGACCACAAACAGGTCCACAGTTGACACCATCCATCTATGGTCAACGGGCTTTCCACAGCCAAATAACATCCTCTGGGTGCCCAGTTCAGCTTACCGATGACCTATGGGGGGGGGACACAGAACATGACCTCAGTGATGCAGACCACCCAGGCACTACCCCCCAAGAAGTTGTGGACACGCATGCCGGATGCCATCCAGGCCCCTGTCCAGAGCTGCACTGACATCCAGCACATGGCAGACTGACACCGGGCAGTGCATCAGTGCCACACAGTGACTGGCATGTGGCACAGGAACAGCAAAGATTGGCATTATACAGTGTCCTGGGACATGCAGACATGCCCTGCACAGTGTGTGACACCTGCCACCACTCGCACCACTTGCTCAGGCCCAGCATATGTCCCTATGTGGGCACCAAGAGGCACTCGTGGACCTGTACAGCCACAGCGACCAGGGATCAGCACACATAGGAGCCAGGAGCACAGCATAGATGCAACACAGTGCCAGGACAGCAGTCCAGGTGTGCATGTCTGGCAACACAGGGACATGCACGTCATGCTGGCCATGGGCCGCATTGGACAATGAACCCCCCCAAACCAGGAACATGCTGCACTGTCAGCACACTTACCTCCCGCCTGGTGTGTAACATGCCACCATGTCCCCGAGTCCTCCCCATCACTGAAGCACTGCAGGGCGAGACGCTTGGCCTGGCACTGCTCCTCCCAACCTGCAGAGGGGACAAGAATGGAACACTACTGTGTGTAGCATGCATGGGCAACTGCCCCCTCCCATCCAGGGGCACAACAGTGAGACAATGACCCAGCGCATGGCACAATGCATGCCATGTGCTGGCATCGCACACAGGTGCCCGACACGGCCACTGCAAAAGTGACGTGTGACACCAGTGCAGCAGGTGGGAGCCATAGACATGAATGCCATGTGCCCCACTGTGTGCCAATGGTGATGCCTACCAGTGTGCCTGTGATGCATACCCCTGCTGTACACCTGCAAGCCCACCCAGTACCAAGCAATGTTGGCATGTACCACCCCCCTGCATGCCATGTCCTGCAGATGTTGCAAACATCTCATGTCCCTCCTCCGCAGGTTGCCGTACCTGTGCTGGCACTGCTCTCCCGACTGTGGCACACCAGTGTCTCATGTGAGGTGAGATGCCACCTTGGCTCATGCCTGGGACCATGACTCCACCACCTCCTCAGACCCAAAGAGCTGGCCCTCAAGTGGGGCCACCAGATTGGCTCTCTCCACCTCCCCCTAGTTCTGGGCTTGGGATCTGGTGGCCTGGATGGGTGCAGCATGTAACATTTTCTCCAACACTGCAGCAAGTGTTGCACTCTGCAATGCACTGTGGAGTGTGTGTGTGTGCGTGCAGTGCTGTATGCACTATAGGCTGTCCATTCAATGCTCCGTGCAGCATGCACTTGTGCCACAGGGATGTGCAATAGTGGCACAATGATGCATTGCAGTGCATGCGTGGTACAGGACGCCAGGGCAGGAGCACTAGGTCATGACCCATGCACCATGCAGATGTGGATGCGCGTATCCACCATGTTGTCTGTGGTGTTCATTGCCACCACAGGGGCCATCCACACCACACATCATGGTAGTAGACATGTGCAGTCCACGTACACCACACAAGTGAGTGATGTGCAGGGACATGTGAGGTGCATCAGCCATGACATCACACTTCTGCAACCATGCATCCCTGTGACAGAAAGTACTATCACGCATGTACGCAAACTGCACCGTGCAGAGATGAGGCACCCCAATAGATGCGCGATGTGGAATGAGATGGGCCAGGTGCAAGTTTGCAGTATTCAGCCTGCATATGCAAGTGACCTCATTGCCCAATTTTGGCCCAACTCAGCACATTTGCATCCCATTACAGGATGGCCTGCCCCTCATTTGCATGTGCTGAGTCATAAATGGGCTGCCCTGTGCCCTCCCTCTACACAGGTGACCGAAGGGAACTGCAACCTTGTAGATGAGTGTTTACCTATTGATTTCTGTACCATTCTCTGCAGCACTGCATACAATAAGCTCTGCTCACCCTGACACAGCTGCATGGCCTATGCTCATGTGTGTCTCCACAGGCACCAGCATGGCAGCTGAGGAAGGGAAGAAGAGGAGGCAGACAAATTTTATAAAGGATGAGCTGCAGGCCCTCCTAGAGGCCTACCTGATGGGTGAGGACCTGTTTACCCGCAAGACTGGCAACCAGCAGGAGAAGGCCCAGCAATGGGATGAGGTTGCGCAGGCAATCAATGCCCATGGGGTGTTCAGTAGGACACCCCAGGAATGTATAAAGTGGATGAACAGTGAGCGCACCAGGGCCAAGGAGTGGCTTACTGCACTTAAGGCATCCCAGTAGGCCACGGGGAAGGGAGGCATCCACAGTGCCTGCTCTGATGGCACAGGGGGGCATCCACAGTGCCTGCCCTGATGGCATAGGAGGCCCTGGTGGCCTGCCCGGTGTCAGTCAGCCGCACTGAACTGAACTGTGGTTGAGGGAGATCCAAGTTGGGGAATTTGATACAGGAGGTGAGCTGGCACTACACTGTGAGTATGCATACTGCGGGTAGCAGCGGGGTCTGCACGCGTGTGCCATGGTGTTGCATGCCTGTTCACGCATGCCATGGCACTGTGTACTCAGGGAACACTGTCCAAGCCCCGTCATGTGTTTGCAGTGTAGCTGGCAGTCATGCACAGTAGCGGGCTGTGTCACAATAAATGCCTAGGGTGGCACCTCATGGTCATCAAGCCTGACAGGTGGCCTTCCGCATGTTCCAGGGACGGGACATGGGACACGGGTGGTGTGTGCATGGCCAGCCATGGTGCTTCTTCGTGGCACACAAAAGGCCACTGGAGAGGCCTAACCTAGTGAGTGATTGATGGGCACACGTGGTGGTGTCCAGCAGTGTCCCCTGTGGGCGCACACATGCACACACACACACGTTCCAGAGTGACTCATACATGCCAGGCACGTGTGTGACACGTGTTCCAACATATACCCAGGAGCCCAGTGGCAGCATCGGCAGCAACATGGCACACAGGTGCACCACATGTGTGCACATGTCACGCACCTACATGGACAACACTCACTGATCATGCACATCCTTCCTCCATTACAGCTTCTAAATGCCTCAGGGCTGTCACTGGGTCCAGGAACACTGTGGCCATACAGGAGGCAGGTGAACCAAAGGCCTCCACATCTGCAACATTTGTGGCTGCTGCGGACGGAGATGCCGCTCTTGAGCTGGGGGTCAAACTGGGTCTGGCTGATCATGTCCCCCTGCCCAGTCTGCCTCTGCTGGATGATCTCGAGGTTCTGGCGTTGGCCACGGATGATGATGATGATGACAAAACACAGCTGGAGGGCACCAGCACACATACACGGCAACCACTCACGGTGGTCTGGTTACCAACAAGACAGTGGCAGACAGTATCTCCCATATTGGACCCTCACATGCACCTCCCCAGGTACACCACACACCGGCTGCTGCTGCACCGGCTGTGACTTGCCAGGGCTGTGGTGGTGCTGCTGTGGGGGCCGGGGCTGGTGCCACCATTCCACAGGGCATGGTGCAGCGGTTGCCTGCAGAGACACACAGTGTGGCCGTGCCACGGCCAGCAGTGCCTACACGCACATAGTCCCTCGCCCAACAGCAGATCATTGTGCGACATCCGAAGCCTGCGGATGTGGCACAGCAGCCTGGTACACCCCCAGCCCATCAGCACCCCCCACAGGCCATGTCCTCCACTAACAGGCTCAGTGAGCACACCCGGCTCCTGTGGAGCTCCGTGGAAGCCCAGGTCGTGCTCCAGGAGATTATACACAAGGCCCCTAGAATTCTGCAGCCGCAGCATTTTGTGCAGAACTTGCAATCTACCTCTGAACTTCTGCAGTGCCGCAGAATTCACTGTTCTTGGTGATTTTTTATTAATATTTCTGTTTATCCATAGAATCTGGTTCCCTTCCCCTCTTTTTATATCCAAAATCCCTCTAGGCTCAGAATGTGATGTTATCATTGCTATAACATCATACATTAGCTAATGAAATGGCTGCATTCTGCAACAGAAATGAACAGTCACTTATCTACCACAGCTCATCAGGCATGGTGATATTTTCTCAACCTGCACTACAGCCTAATACAATTTTCAGTCTTACGTTATTGCACTAGGGCCAACTTAAACAAAACCTTGTCAATAGCATAGACCTGTTAAGTCCATACCTCACTTTGTACAAACTTATTTGTGCCTTTAAGGTATAGAGATACCATCTGAAATGAATAACTGGTAAAATGAATTTACCTGCCATTTTTAAGAAAAATAAAGTAATTATGCCCAGAAAAGTGGAATATAATAATGTGTAGACCTGCTGAAAGAACAGACCTGTTAAATAAGTAATTGTGCTGTACACATTTTTGCCAGGGTTATTGATTACATATTGTCACTGGTTGACAGAGTCACCCAAAAGTTATGGAGAAGTGTGTTCAGGGCCAGCTGTTGGGCCAGAGGGTAGCATGTTGTGTTTCCATACTGGCAACTCAGGTTCAGAGATTAGCTCTGGGAGCTGGTTGGGCAGCACAAGGATTGGGGGAACACATCGCTGCTCTGAGCCTGGGAAGGTATGGTGCAGTGTTCTGTCACACGGTGGACACATTGTGATGGGCTGGAGAGCTCTGTCTCACAATCGGTTCACATGCATGTCATGGCCTGATGGTGTTACATAATGTGTCAGGGGAAGCAGGTGGGCATGAAAAATGAGTTTTGCAATAACTCCTCTATTCTGTTTATTCCATTTCTAATGGGAGTTGTATGAATGAGGATGCAATTTCATGGAAATTTATATATATATATAGTAATAGATAATCCACTCTAGGGTGTGCGGTCGCACTCTGATATTTGCACGCGGCCGCAGGCCGAGTGCGTTCAACCACCCAAGGCGTGCATATATCAGAGTGCGACTGCACACCCCAGAGTGGATTATCTATCTTATAAAATGGAAATAAATATTTTTGTGGGAGCGCAAAAAAGTAGTCCCTGTCTGGCATGAATAAATGAGTTGTTGACAAAAGTTTAAAGTAAGACTGAGTGTCTTGAAGAATTAAAAAAAAAGGAGGTTTATAGTTCTATTTATTTTCCTTTACTATTCTTAGAATAAAGTCATCGTCTTTACAGGGAGGAGAAAGAGTGGGGAACACTTTCACTTTTATTAGTGATATGTATCGTGACCGAGCATGGTCAATAATGATAAGTAATATGCAGGCAGACACTGAAAGCAAGTCCCTCGCTGTTAAAAAAACAAAGTAACTGTATTTTACGTTATTTTTATTGAGAATTCTCTAAAAGAAGAAGCCAGTTGAAGCAAGTTGTAGACAGCACTTTGTTCAGACAGTTTTCTGGTACAGAGTGTGACTTAGTTTCACTGTTTGGCTGCATATTATTTATCACTTTTGACCACGCTTGGTGACGCTACATGTCACTGATAAAAGTGAAAATGCTGTCTACCCCTCTGCATATTTCATTTATAGGACCTTAAGGGAGAGATATTTGTTTTGCTTTTTTAGGCATAAAATTATTTCTAGAAGTCTGTTATTTTTTGAACTAGTGTTACTGTGCTTTCCCCCATCCTGATTGCTATAACCATGCCATGAAAGTGAAGTCAGGATGACAAGCTGACACTGTGATATGGTAGTTTGATAGTGCCACAGAACATCCGCAGAAATTACAAACCACTGCTGCAGAAGTTCTGCAGTAAATGGTAGTCTTGCCGCAGAACTTGGTCCCACTGTGCCGAAGAAATGTAGGAGCCTTGGCTATACTGTAGGGCATCACCAGACCTGTCCAGGCATCTGAACTGCATCTTGAGCATGCAGAACACATGCTCAATGATGCTGCATGTCCTGATGTGTGCCTCATTATACCATTCCTCGACCTCTGATGAGGGACGCAGTATGGGGGTGAGCAGCCAGGGGCACAGTGGGTACACCCTGTCACTTGTGGGGCGGTAATGAGATACGTTAGTGTCCAGTCTGCATACACTGTCCTCTGCTGGCAACCCTGGACCCTGTCTACCACCTGTGCCACACTGCCCTGCTGCCCTGACACCGCACACTGCCCACCCCCACCCTGCTGCACCTCCCTGCACCCTCGCTGTAGCAGTGTTTGTAACGCTGCCTGCCTGGCATGCAAGCACACTGACCTATGCTACACAGCCTGTTGGTTGCACTTGCACTCCATTCCTTCTCCGATGCTCAGGCCAGCACCAGGCGCTTTCCCCTCCATGGTGCATGTGTCGCCACATGCCCAGTCACTATGCTGGCTGTCTTGCCGCTGCCACACTGCACACCTCACATTCACCCACCTCAACCATGGACCTCTGTTTGTGGGTCCCACTGTCACTGTTCACCTCCCACGTTGTCGTCTCTGCCTGTCGGACACTGCATGGACCCTGCCCCCCCAAACTGCCACCTGCTGTGCTACAGGCCACAGTCTGGCCTACTCCAGCATAGGGTATGCCCCACTCACACACTAGGTGACTGCTGGGTATGTCCCCAAACTCAAAATGGCAGCACAGGCCGAACAATGCCAGATATAGGTATCACGTGCACTCCCAGATTGGGTCGCACAGATATCAGTGATGCACCCTGTGGCATTGCACACCACCTGGCAGTTGATGGAATGCTAGTCCTTCCGGTTCACGTATGCATCCCTGTCAGGGCCAGGTGGTGACCTGATAGCCACATGGGTGCAGTCTATGGCCCCTAGCATGTGTGGCATGAGTGCCACCCTGTGGAAGTGCTGCATTGTTTCTGCCCACTCTGCCTGTGTGCTTGGGAATGGTATGAACTCCGAAACATGGGGCAGCAGAGTGGTGAGGAACTGTGTGAGGAGACAGGATGTGGTAGATTGTGTGATACCTGTGGTGTTACTCACAGGTATCTGGAAGGTGCCCATGGCGAGCAGGCACAGTGCAGCTGTCACCTTTGTCTCCACTGACATGGCATGACTCCTTGGTGTTGGTGCCAGCAGTTCAGCATGTAGCACATCTCACAGAGCTGCCTCAGCATTGCCCTATTGATACAGTACTGGCGCACTATCTCCGCATCACTCAGCTGTTCGAAGCTGATATGGGCACAGTACCATCTGTGGGGGGGGGTGTACCACCTACAGGCCCTTCCACGCCCCTGTTGTACCTCCTGTCTCCTCACTCCCCTTATGACGACCTCCATGACAAAAGCACTGGTGTCCATTGTTGCTGCTGCTGTTCTCCGTCCAGCCCATGGGTGGCTTGTAAAGTTAGGCATGCTCCTTCTATATCTAACTTTGGGCAGCGCATCTTGGAGATGAGCTTCACATGCACCACCCAATTTTGCAGAATATACAACTGCGCGGCATATTCATGGAAACGCCCCCTGTATATGTGCCGCATGCATTAACTTTGCACCATGGCTCATCCTGAGATGCGCTACACATCTCACCCTTTTGAATATCATGTTCCAGCACATTTTTTTTGCTGGACGGCACATATCCTACTTGCGCCGTGCATCTCTTTTGAATATGTGGGCCATAGTCATCAGAGCGTAAGATCCAGGTAACAACAGGTGGTTTAAAAGGGGCCTCTTTTTAAAAGGTATCCCTACATTGTGTGGTCACAAACAATGTCCCAAGTCACCTAAGGAAGTTCTGTACTTACATCAGTCAACTCCCCACCCCCGCCCCGAGGAGGCAAATTCTACATCTGCAGTGCCACCAGACTCCACCAGCCCAGCAAGTGGAAGCTGGACTCAGATGTGAACCCAGGTCAGTCACAGAGGAACATAATGCACTCCGCCGGCACCACTAGTACAGACAAGAGGTATCAAAGTTTAAAGGGAAATGTCCACTTAAAAACAAAACCCACCTCAGTGTGACGCAGGGCCTGATTAGGAGTGTTAGAAAAAGTGCCATTTTTTTACCATGTGTGATGTTTAGTATTTTAAAATATATCTCGTTGATCCTGCCTCCCTCTCCACCCAACATTTTACCAACAGTAGCCCTGAGCAGCATGCCTAAATGACCCGCAGCTGTCCCGAGAATGATGTAGCATGCGAGGAGCAGCCGTGGGTCCTTCCATTATATTTATGTATATTTATGGCAGGGGGCTGCCAGTCTATACCTCGTCTCAGTATAGCACCGAGACATCTGTGTTCAAAACCAGAGCTATTAGAAGCCATAAGTATACATAAATATAATGGAAGGCCCAGCAGCTGCTTCCCACATCCTACGTCATTCTCAGGACGGCTGCGGGCGGTTGTGGGCACGCCACTTGGGGCTACTGTTGGTAAAATGTCAGACAGAGAGGGAGGCAGGATCAAACAGATATATTTTAAAATATTAAACATCACACAAGGTAAAAAAATAGCATTTTTTTCTATCACTCCTAATCGGGCCCTGCCTCACGGTGAGGTGGGGTCCGTTTTTAAATGGACATTTCCCTTTAATCTTATTGTGTAAAGTGATAGTTCTGTTTCTGTCACTTGCTCTTTGTAGCTACTGTACTTTAACTTTATATTCTGGTTTTAGTGATATATTTTGATACGTTCACTCAGTGGATACATATTGCATATGTTTGCAATTCCAGAAGGCAAAAGCAAATAAATAAAACATAAAGCCTGATTTTCTATTACTAGTTCAGAGATGCGGTGTGGATATTTTCCTTGTGTTTTCCCATTAAAATGGAAGTATTAAATAACCAATAGGTAAAACAGTAGAAGTACCCTGCTTTGACAAGTTTAACGTTTCTAGCAGCAAAGAACAAACTAAATAAATGCATTTCTTGTTACTTTAACAAAATATTAAATCTTTAGCCCTCAGCCTTAACAAAACTAAGTTATCAGAATCTTTCAGTGTATGGATATAGTTATGTTTAGGGGTTCCACCCCCAGATTTTCCATCAGATAATCAAGGGTCTTAGAACGCATAGGAGCCAGTCAGATTGAGTTTTTCCCTGCCTGTTTATATTTATTTAATGAAAGCCTAGTAGACTAGGTGATGAAAGTGGATAAGATATCATGTACATCTCATCTAGTGATGGAGCTGATCTGAGAACAAGGGAACAAGAACTGAAGAACGGAGTATTGGACAGGAGGAGTTAAGCTGGACACCACGTCTGAGTAAAGGAACCTGGAAGTCATCATAAGTGACTCCCTTAAACAATCTAACCAATGTAACAAGGCCTACAGTAAGGCAAACAGGATGTTGGAGTGTATTGGGAGGGGGTTTGACAACAGGAGAAAAGAGGTATTACTTCCTCTCTATAGATCACTGGTGAGGCAGCACCTAGAATACTCTGCCCAGTTCTGGAGGCCTCACCTAAGAAAAGATGACGACAGGCTGGAAAGAGTGCAGCATAGGGTAACCAAAATGATTCAGGTCTAGCAGTGCAGCTCCTACAAGGTTTGGCTTAGGGCACTGAATATGTACTCACTCAAGGCCAGACGAGCGAGGAGTGATTTTTTTATTTTTTTTAATTTTTTATTTATTGAAGCCTAGGAATTACAACCCTTTGAGTCAGGGACTCATTTACAAAGGCTCCACATCATAACAGTAAAACGTAAAGCAGAATTCAACAAACAGTACTTTACTTAGAGCAAACAGATACAATGAACAGGCCAGAAAATGCACACAGCAGAATTCTACATATATACATATTGCACCAGGGGGGTGGACAGAAGTCTGCCAAGAGGACCTCATCAAAAGGGCAGAGGAAGTAAGCAGAGAAAGGAGGAAGGGGTGGAGGGAAGTAAGAGGAATTATGAGCAGTTATGGCTGGAGATGGACAGGATGTGGTCATGCAGATATTTTTTGAAAGGCCGCAGTCTGAGTACGGAGAGGAGATGAAGTGGGATTGAGTTAATCCAGAGGGGGGCCCTGTATCGAAAGGATCTTTGGCAAGCATTGGATTTGAAGAAGGGGATGTGAAAGGCAGCAGTACCTGGTAACCCGCATCTGCAGCCCTGGTTGGAGAAACGAAAGACAACCGGGGGCGGGGGGATAGGCCCATTTGGATTTTTCTGGCAAGCAGACAGGTCTGGTATAGGAGTCACCTTTGGAAATTTAACCAGGCCGATTGTTGGTAGAGGTCACATGTGTGTGTTAGCCGGTTGCTGCCTGTGGCCAGTTGGCAGGCTTTATTTAACGCAAGTTTGATTTTGGACATGGCAGTATCTGAGACAGAGACCTTCAGGTTCCTAAAAGAAATGAACATGGTTTAATGTGAGGAACAATTCAACAAGAGTAGCAGATCTAGAACATGAGGTCATGCGTGGAAGCTGGTGTGTGGGGAGGTTCAGGAGGAACCCGAGAAAGTTTTATTTTATAGAGTGAGAAATTGAGCCATGAAACAGTCTGCCAGCTGAGGTAGTGGATGCCAAAACCATTCATGATTTCTAACTCAGTTGGGACAGAGTTAAGGGTGTATTGTAACATTGGTTGGAAAAATGAGGCAACCCAATAGGTCAAAGAGCATCAGGTGACCGTTGATTAAATCTCCTATTTAATCAACAGTTACTGTGCCAGAACTACTTTGTTGAGAAAATCCCTTGTGAATACCCATCCTTGAGAAATATCTGTCCGTGGAAACAAAGAACAAAGGGAAACCACAGGCATGGTCAAAGGAAAAAGCATTCAAGCAATGTTTATGTTACCTGAATGTGAACGTTTTCTTAGTTACTTGCATATTACAATTGTAGAGCAAATTATGTGAAGGTTACAGTCCTGAAATCTGTATGTTCATAAAATAAATAACATGCAAGAGTCACCATACTATGGAGATTCAGGACAGTGAGCTTCTGCTGTCTGTCTCTCTCCTGCTCCCTCTCCTCTCTCTCTCTCTCTCTCTCTCTCTCTCTCATTTGTGTTTGTTTGTTGGGGGAGGGAAGGAGAGACAAACAGACAGCAGAGGTTCACTGTGCTGGACATCACAGCATAGTGACTCATGCATATGTTATTTCTTTAATGAACATACAAATGCCAGAAATAATTTCAGGACTCTGTTTCTGGCATTTGTATGTTCATAAACTAGATAACATATGCATGAGTTGTGGGAACTACTTTTCAGGTCGTCAGGATACAGTCAAAGTTTCACTGTTCAAACAGCGAAAAAAACAGCTTTGGGGAATTTGTTTTTAAGCATAATCCATGTTATAAATGCAATAACCCACTCCAGGGTAAGGGGTTATAGGGAGTTAATGTACACACTAGGTGCTGTGA
This sequence comes from Neoceratodus forsteri, assembly GCA_016271365.2. Lineage (NCBI taxonomy): Eukaryota > Metazoa > Chordata > Ceratodontiformes > Ceratodontidae > Neoceratodus > Neoceratodus forsteri. Next base: position 331,755,171 of record CM057452.1, on the reverse strand, counting down.
GCACACTCAGCCTGCGGTCTTGTGCCTCACAGTGCACCTGGGCATGCATTAAATCCCTATAACCCCATACCCTGTCATGGGTTACTGCTTACATAGATTCTCAGTGGGGTACTAGTAAAACAGGGAGAAAGGCGGTGGATAGTGTCTTAGGATTTTAGGACCAGGGAAGTGTAGGTTCCAGACTAAACTGAATTTGAGATTCACACATTAAGCATGAAATCAGAAAAGAAAATGCAGCAATGTCACTCTTCAGGTCATTTTTACTACCAGATGGCTACTCCTCGGAGGATATTGTGTACCGCTGGTCAGAGAATCAAGATCAGATTCATGGACTGGACAAACTGGAGCTCTCACAGTTCACTATCACCAACTACAGATTTACCACAGAGATGAACTTCAAATCTGGTAAGAAGCTTGAGAAATGCGACTCCCCAACAGTAATGATCCAAGACATTAGTTTGGTTACTATAGACCATACTAGACTAGAACTGAGTTTTATTATAGTGCCTTTCATATGTGGTGTATCTCAAGGCCATTCACACATAAGCACTGACAACTGCAGTAGAACCTGTTGCGAGAAGTGATGATGGCAAGGACATCTGGGCATTTGCTTCTACTCCTAAAAGTGTCACAACTCATAATATATTTCATTTCCACTTGCATAGCCACCAAAGAAGGACAGAAGGGACCCACAAGCTCTTTGGCTATTAGCATTAGTTCGATCTGGGTGTGAATTTGGTTGCATTGTTTGTAGCTTTAGTTACTGCCACTGTGCACAGATCTTGGATTTGTGAAGATTTTTTACTTCACTGCCTCAAATCAGACTGGGCACACCAAAGAAGGTTCACCAACCCGGCCATGAAAGTAAATGTTTAACTCTCAAGAAACTGGTAGTGTGGCTTAATACACCATTTTGGCACGCACTTTGATTTTACAAATATTGGGTTTGAATCCCACAGCTTCCACTTGCATACTGTGTGATCCTGAGCAAGTCACTTAACTTCCCTGTGCTCCCAGGTCACACCTGTAAAAAGCTTTCAGCTTATTGTGCTACTCCTGGTTAAACAACTAAAAAAAAAAAATAATGCTGACAAACGAGGAAACAATCTAGTTAATAAACTAGCTAAGTGCCTCACTCACAATGCTATAGCATCATTGCTATATGCTTTATTTTACTATAAAATGCAGTCTACAGTACACATACACCGTATGCCACCAGCATTTCTTATCCTATAGCTGCTGCCTCAGGATGGCCAGGTGCACTCCAGTCCAATGCACAGAAAAACATATTACACTGTTATCAATAAACATATCAAACATATCACACATAGACAATGAGATGATGATGCTCACATATACTGTGAGTGGGAGAGAGCCATGACATGACTGAGGCTTGTCCTTTTCCAGTTCAACATTTCTCCAGCTGAAAAAGGCAGGCGATAGGAAACTGTGTGCTCCGAGTATGGTGACTGAGTCCCTTATCCAATTTATTAATTAGAATGCGTTTGGGACTAAACTGGATCAGATGACTCCTGCTTGTCCTTTACCTTCACAGGCTAATGCAGTTATACTGGGATTCTTTTTCTTTGACAAATGAGGAACCCAGGGAATCGTGCAAGGGTCATATTAAATATTGCAAGAATACTGAGTTACAGCACGGAACTGTGGACATAGAGAGCCAGGCTTCAGTGTCACAACCACTGCATACTCAGTGTGGCCCTGAGTAAGCCAGTTAACCTCCCTGTGCTTAGCCTGTTATGTTTGAATCTCCCTGTGCACATGTACAGCAGCAACATTCTCTCCTCTCCTCTCACTGTCCAGGATTGTAAAGCACTTTGGAATACAGTTTGTATGAAAGACACTGCATAATACCAAATTCCTCTCATTTCCTATTGAAATTATTATTAAATTCCAGATAGATGATATGGTAATACCCAGGACAGGAACCATATAAATATTTAGATGCTAGACTTATGAATACTCCAACAGAAGTACAGCATGTTTGTAACAGAGTTGAGAGTTTTAAAGGGGGACAGTCAGCACAAAGGGCCCCACACTCAAGTGTGTGGCTGGTCCCAATGTGCACTTTGTGTGCAAGAACATTTTGGTTTACTTCCTGTTTACTGTAGTATAGTAGATTGTATCAGACTAATTTTGCTTACTTTTAGGCTGACATTTTCTGTTTCTACAAATCCCAGAATCCTCTGCAGCTGACATCAGAGCAGTAGGCAGCAATGAGAGATACAATAGCCTGCAGTGCATGTTTCCATCCATGTAATGGAGAAAAATAGCATCTGTAGCAATGGTATAGCTAATAATTTCCAAAATAGAAACAATATAGATCCAAGGGGGATATATAACAAGGGGCCAACCTGAATCCAAAGTACAGTACATTGTAAATCTTGTAAGGGATCAGTTAGGGTTTTAATGGTGAAAGTAGTTTTGTTTAGCCTTAATTTGTTTTGTCATAAATACTGAACTTCCAGAAAGTGAGTCAAGGCAGAGAACAAGCCACCCCCTCCCCATTTGTTCAAGTATAGATCTGTCTTAATAGGGTATTGGGCGATGTTGTGACACTATTAGGCTAGTTGTCCATGTCCCCCTTGTCGCTTCCACACCGCTTATCCTACCAAAAATCCTTGCAGTATTAATTCACGTGCACTGAAAGGGAGTCCTGTAGTTGATTAATTTCTAAATATTGTTTCCAACTCATCCTCAACTTTGTTGTAATTTCTTACATTAACTGATTTTTTCTTTTACTTTGGATAGCTGCATATTCTTAGGGCCCGATTCAGGAATGACTTGCACTGCTGTAAGTCCCTGGTGTGCTAAACAAACAGCACAGAAGGCTTGTGGGAGGTGTTTGGTGCCAACCGCAATTCTCAATCAGGTGCGTCAGATGTTACACATTAGACCAGCTCCCCCCCGGTCTAACTTTGCATCTACTTGGGTCCCATATTACGGGGCTTGCGCCAAACCTTTGGCGCAAGCTGTCTTAAACCATAGAAAATGCCACAACTGCGCTAGCCCTTCCTGAGTCGGGCTGCGTTGCACCAAAGGGTGTTGGCGCAGCTGCAGCAAACATTGAGCGTCACACAGGGCTTGACACGAGCCCTGTGTCGTTCTTCCTGAATCGAGCCCTTAGTATAAATACAAGCCTTCATTCTGTATTTATGTGTAAAACAGGTAGGGACTGGAAAACCACCTGATCAGAATGCTTTTCCGTCTCCTAGCAGGTCAATTTCCTAGACTAAGTCTTCGCTTCCACCTGCGGCGCAACCGAGGTGTCTACATCATACAGTCCTACGTGCCTTCCATCTTATTAGTGGCCATGTCCTGGGTCTCATTCTGGATCAGTCAATCAGCTGTGCCTGCCAGAGTGTCATTAGGTAAATGTGATTTAATGTGCTGCAGGGATTTGAAAATGATGCCAACATATCCTCTTGTCTCCTGTTTATAAATATACTGTGGACTACATGAAAGATCTAAAATTGTGTCTGATGTTACCAATGTGACCTGTAGAAAAATGTATCTTTGTTCATAGCCTTTATAATGATGTGCCTGCATGAACTGTGAAATACCCTGGATTTTTAGGATCCGTAAGAATTTCATGGCACCATAAATCACATTTGTTCTGTCAAGAGGACGCAACAAAGCAGAAGGAGGATTTTTTCCAAAACATATTAGACTACGTAGAAATGTGCCAGTTCCAAAAGGGAATTACATTGTTTGAGAAAGTTTGTCAGGCTGAGGAATGGAAAGTAAGTCGTCAGATGTGGCTGTTGGTTCAGTGCTGTGCCGTAACTAACTTGTTTTGCCATGAATACTAGCCCCCAGACTAACTTCCTTCATGACTTCCTTTCCTGTGCTTTCTCCTGTTGGACCATACCCTTAATGCGGAGAAGGTGCTTGTGTGCCTGCATGACTTGAGGAGCAGTACCAAGAGTAGCATCAGTAACGGCTCTGCTTTGTCGGAGACCTGGGTTCAGAAGTAGGCTCGGGCTGGGTGAGTACTCTGCCAGTATCAGCACTTCCAAGATGAGAGTAGTACCTTCCGGCACCCCAGTGACTCCTCTTAGAGAGTGTGCTCCCCCAGGTGAATTAGTTTAGTGTGTTTGGCCATTGCTAGTCAACTGGCCCCCTCCAGAGGATGGAGGGATGTAATGGAGAAAATGGGGCCCAAACTCCACTGTTGCTGGGATGAGGGCCGTAAGTACCCTAGGGCCCTGCATCATGAATCCCCACCAGAGGTATGATGGGGCTAGTAGAGAACTGGGCTGGGGGTACTGACATGGGGGGTATGCCCTGTGGTCCGAGGTCTGGGCAGCAGTGGAAAAGAAACTTGATAAAACAAGCGTAGCATCAGTGCTGATAGTGTCACCTAAGCTAGGCAACCCGGGAGTAGAAGTCAGACAAACAGCAATCCTGCTTGACAGAGACTGGTCACAGCCCAAGTACCAGCCAACAATATAACCAACTCCATAGGATGGAAACATGCCTAATTAAAATGATTTATTTGAATGGCTGTCCTTCAGATGGATCACTATACATTTTTAAATGATCTTCTAGGTATTACAACAGTTTTGACAATGACTACTTTGATGGTTAGTGCTCGCTCCTCGCTTCCCCGAGCATCTGCTATCAAGGCGCTAGATGTTTATTTCTGGATCTGCTACGTGTTCGTGTTTGCTGCCTTAGTAGAATATGCCTTTGCACACTTCAATGCTGACTACGCAAGAAAACAGAAGACAAAGATGAAGGCAAGCAAACCGAGTGCAGAGGTTAGTTGCTGGATTCTCCATTCCTCTGTCTGTCTGTTTGTCTGTCTCTTAAGGTATGTTTACAAAGAGGATATGCTTTACAATGTGGTCCACTCCAGTGCTGCACCCACCTCCTAAGTTGATTATCATGTTTACACTGCCCCTCTCAGCGCCGATGCAAGCCAAGCTGGAGAGGGTCGTGAGACGGGAGTGGTCAGCTGCCTGGTGACATCAGCGGTGTTACGTCAGGTGACACATGGACCCCTGTTGTCAGTTCCTCCTGTTGACATGCCTTCCTGGAAAACAAGCGCATAACGATTATTGGTTCTGTTGGGAAAGAATATTGTGGCAGTCTAGTAGAGTAACTCGGTAGAAAAGGGAAAGTGACTGGAGCAGACCACAACATACAGCAATGCCACCGGGTAAACATACCATATAATAGGGCCTTCCTTTACTACCAATCCTGCTTGAGAGATGTGAATGTAGTCAGGACAGTAGGAGTGCCTCCTGGGAGGGCAGATCGGTCGGATGCTGAGAGCATCCCTTCTGTATTGAAGTGAGCGGTGCGGCCTGTCCACATAGCTGCTTATATGACTTGGTGCTGAATGTACCCAAAGTCTGCAGTAATGTGGGGAGAGGAGAGAGAACTGACTTACCATGATTGGGTGAGTGTCTGCATGGCCGCATTTGCACCACAGCAACCTGAGCAATTGGGTTGCTGTGGTGCAAATGTGGCCATGTAAACTGGCCTTTGAATTACATACAGTACCATTAGAGCCACCTGATGCTGCTGCCACATACTGGTGACCTGGGATTGGGAGCAGTCTCAGAAGCCAGCTGCATGGCATGGGAATGGGGGGGGGGTGCTGTCATGTGGCAGCACTCCATACCTGTGAGGACAGTGCTAGGATCTGCCACCACAGTGACCCCTGAGGAGGGCCAAGAAACTTGGTACAGGCACATGAGGGATCCACACTTCCTGAACTATTGGTGCACACAATGGGTCTGTAAACCCAAAATTGTACTGAAACAAACAGAAATGTGGCACTCGTGGTTGTGGTAGTGGAAGAAAACTTCTGGACTGCATCAGGTATGCTCCTAAATCTCACAGTTTCAGAGGTGAAGCAAGGGAAAGGTAGCGCTGCTTGTAGAAACATAGATTTTGTCAGCAGAAAAGGACATTTAGGCTCATCCAGTCTGTCTCTTATCCCTGCTGATTCCATCACCACTGACCCGAGCTGGTCATAGGTGTCATTCCACCCCCCCCCCCCGTTCTTCTACCTAATATGTCCCTGTGCCTATACCACACAAACTTGAAGTTCCCCACAATCTTTTCCCCCCCACTACCTCTTCTGACAGGCTGTTCCAGTCATCCACCACGCTGTCCATGAAGAAGTATTTCAGTACATCTCTTCTAAGCGTTCCCCCTCTTAGCTTCATTGCATGCCCCCTTGTTCTAGTGCCTTCTTTCTCTGAAATCGACCCTCCACTTGCACTTTGTTCAAACCTGTGAGGTACTTATAGGATTCTGTTATGTTCCCTCTCACCCTTCTCTCTTCTCTCTTCCAGGGAGTACATGCTGAGTTCCTGCAGCCTTTCCTCATATGACTTCTTGTGTAACCCCCCCCTCACCATTTTAGCTGTTCTCCTCTGTACTGCCTCCACTGTTTCGATGTCCTTGCAGAGGTGTGGCCTCCAGAACTGGACACAGTTCTCCAGGTGGGGCCTCACCATTAAGCGAAACAACAGCAGCACCACCTCACTCCTCCTGCTGGAGATCCCTCTCCCAATGCATCCAGCACCCTGCTAGTCTTTCCCACTGCTCTGTCACACTGCCCAGCTACCCTGAGGCCATCACATATGATAACCTCTAGCACTCTTTCTTGTCTGGTGACTGCAAGCCACACTCCTCCCATCATATATACAGCCTCTGGGTTCCTCAGCCCTAAGTGCATGACCTTGCACTTTTTGCCACTGAAACCCAGCTGCCATCCCCCAGACCATTCTTCTAGTTTCCTCGGATCACTTTGCATTCTCTCCACCCCTTTCTGAGTGTCAACCCTGTTGCAGATCTTTGTATCATCCACAAAGAGACACACCTTACCCTCAAGCTGCTCCACAGTGTCGCTAATGAAGACATTGAAGAGGACCGGTCCCAGCACCGAACCCTGTGGCACCCCATTAGTCACTCTCCCATCGTCTTAGTGGCTACCATTTACCACCACCCTTAGCCTCCTATCCCTTAACCAGTTTGATACCCAGCTTGTCACTTTCTTCCCCACTGCCAGGCTGCTTAGTTTCCTAACTAGTCTCCCGTGCAGCACAGTGTCGAAAGCCTTACTGAAGTCCAGATAGGCCAAATCGACTGCTCTCCCTTGATCCACCTTGCAACAATATTGAATAAAGCCCTGTCCCATTTTTTATGCAGAAATAGTTAAACACAAGGATCTGTTCTATCCTCCTGTGAGATTAGTTTGACATGACCTCCCCCATGAAACCATGCTGCTGGTGGTCCTGCAGCCTTTTTGCTTCCAGGTGCTCCATGAGCCTCTCCTTCAGTAGTGTCTCCCCTAACTTTCCCACCACTCATGCAAGGCTGACTGGTCTGTAGTTGCTGGCATCCTCCCTGTTGCTGCTGTTGTGCAAAGGGACCACATCGGCCCTCCTCTAGTCCTCTGGAACTTCCCCCATGTGCACTGAGGTGCTAACAAGTACTGTCAGAGGGCGGCCACACTGTGCTCAGTTCCTTTAGGGCCCTGGGATGAATCCCATCCAGCTCAGCACCTTATTCTCCTTTAAGGCTTCAAATTCCTTCTGAACCCTCTCCATCAAGAATGGACTCCTGTCCACTTCCCCCCTCTGTGGTGCTTACTGCAGCATCCTGGTCTGTCATTCCCCCACCACCACAACTCTCTACTGTAACGACGGAGCAGAAGTAATCGTTTAGTATTTCTACTTTCTCTTGATTTTCTTCTGTGCAGTCCCCCACCCCGCCTCCTGATTCTCACTATCCCTCCCGTTGTCTTCCTTTTCCCCCACCTACTTGAAGAAGGTCTTGTCCCCTCTTTTGACCTCCTTAGCTATTATCTCCTCTGTTAATGCTTTAGCTGCCCTCGCCCTCTTTTCTGCATCCCTCAGTTTTGCCAGATATACCTCCCTGTCTTCATCCTTCTGGGTCTCCTTGTACATTCTAAATGCTGTTATCTTTTCCTTCACTGCCTTAATTGTCATCTGCTTAGAGAACCATAGCTGCTTCTCCCACTTCTTTCTCTTGCTCACTTCCTTCAAACAGAATGCTGTTGGCTGGGCAATACCCTCCTTAACCTTTCTCCATTAGCCTCCACTCCCCCTCTACGTTTCCCCCCTTCGAGGCATTCTCTGAGGCAGTTTCCCATTTCTTTAAAATCTGCCTTCCTGATGTCCAGGACCATCATCTTAGTGTGTTTTTTCCCCTGTCCTATACGTATGCCAAACCACACAATACGGTGATCACTTGCACTCTGGGGACTACCCACTGTGAGGTCAGCAGTGCTGTCTCTGTTTGTAAGTACCAGGTCCAGCACTGCCTCATACCTAGTGGGTTCCAAAGCCAATTGCCTGAGAAATGCCCCTTGTATGGAGCCTAGGATGGCCCTGCCTCATGGTATAGTTGCAGCCAGAATGCCCCAGTCCACATCTGACAGATTAAAGTCCCCTATAATCAGAACTTCCCCCTTCCTGGCCATTTTGCTAATGGCTTCCCCCCCCAGGCTCTGTCTAAATCCTCCCCCTGTGTTGGAGGCCTGTACACCACCCCTGTGTGAATAACAGCCCCTCACCCTTCCTCTAGGCTGACCCATAGCATCTCCAGCCCTTCATCATTCCCCTTGTTACCCCTGTATCTCAGTGGCCCTTATACTCTCCCTCACATATAAAACAATCCCTCCACCTATCCTCCCTCATCTGTCCTTCTGGAACATGGAGTTTTGGAGTTTCCAGCCTGGAGCAAATCAATATTTTCGTGTGTACCTGATACAGCCCTAGCATTTCCTTCCACTACCACAATACTGAGTGCCATATTTCTTACTTCCGAGGAACTTGCTACCCTGCGGGAAGTCAGCTGTGTTTGTGCAAGACCATTCAGCCCAACCAGATGCCACAGTGAGGCGGGTGGCAGAAAAAGACAAGGGAAAAAAACACACTATCTTTTGAATGACAGCTGGTGGCACTCACTGTTCCTGTGTTGTGAATAGAAACATAGAAGGTGACGGCAGAAGGAGACCAGCGGGTTCATCTAGTGTGCCCTTTGTTTTTGTCTTTTCCTACCCCCCTCCCAGCTGCCCTTTAGTGTGAGGGTTCACTTGTGTCTATACCACGCATATTTGAACTCCCCTACACTGTTAGCCCCCACCACCCCTTGGGGAAGACTATTCCAAGCGTCCACCACCATCTCTGTGAAGCAGAACTTCCTGACTTTGGTAGTGAACCTCCCTCCTTTAAGCCTCAGATCATGCCCCCTAGTTCTACTGCCCTCCTTGAAGTGAAAAAGTTCCTGTGCCTGCACCTTATTCACACCTTCATGTATCTGAATTTTTTTTTGTTTGTTTGTTTGTTTTTTATTATCTGTTTTTTACCCCTTTTCTCCAATGTGGTGGAACTTCTTCTGGGAGCCCCTAGGCTGATATTCCCCTCTCATACCTCTACATACCTCTCTCTCGTACCTCCTTTCTTCACTTCACTGCCAGTTATCCCCGTCTCTCTGAACTACTGACAAGGCACTTTGTGACTGCTTATTCCCCCACCCCACCCTCATAAAGTGTTTTTCTTGTTATTTAACTTATACCTAAGTTTTGAGTTATTCTGTAAGTTCTTAATCCAAGCTGTATCGTTCATTGTAATGTACCTTTGCTTTCTCCTATTGTACTTTGTTTTGCAATCTATAATGTAGAACTTTTGTAAAAGAGCTTGCACTCAAAGGTCTTTCTGAATCACTAATTAAATAAACAAATAAATAAATAATCCCTCCCCAGGTACCTCTCGAAGTGCTACTTGGACCTACCTCCATCATGACTCGGCCTACTCCTGCCCCGGGCAGGGAGGAGGGGGGTGCCCAATTCCTCCTCCAGTCCATTAGTGAGCATCAAGAAGTCCACTGTGGCATCTACAGAGAGCCCAGTTATGGGTTATCTGGAGCAGCCGGGTCCCATCTACTTCCACCGTGATAGGGTATTTTTCCATGTTTCTGGCCCATCCTTCAGGATATCGGCATGCTAGGATAGCCAAGGGGCGTAGTACGTCATGACATGTGAACGCTCTGGCTCCTGGCCGACGTCCTCCCTCCCTTCTTCCAGCTGTCCCTCTGCACCTCCACCGTGGTCACCCAGGTGGCGGTGAGCAGTGGGACAAGCAACCCTCTCCCGGAGGAGGAGGAGAGCAGCCTCTGGGTGCTCAATCCTCCCGCCCCAGCCAACCCTCCAGCTGCCCGAGTCCGTTCCTGAACCCAGGTCACTGGCGCCCATGTAGTAACCCTACCACTGCACTGGCGGGCCAACGTATTTGAATGTTTTGATCGTCCCCTCCTCTCTCTCTGTTCCAGGGAATACTTTTCAGTTCATTCAATCTTTCTCCATATGATGTCTTTTTTTTTTTTACAACTTTATTTCTGCATCACTCTTTCCTGAACTTTTCAGGAGTGGTCACATGAGGTCTTTGTCCTGTTCCCACCCACCTGAAATCCCCTCTCGCACCCCCGGGCAGGGACCCTCCAACTGCTCTCGCTAGCCACCCAGCCCCTTGGTTCTGAGTCCCCAGAGCTGGGACCGCCAGATTACTCCTCCTGGCACTCTATCTTATAATCTAGTCTGGTGACGCGAGACAGTGGACAGCAGAGGAGCAAGAGGTAGGGCCCGACATTGGGCGTGGTGGACCGACCCCCCTGGACCCTCCATCACCTATCAGGAGGCAGAGGGGTTTTTGTCTTATTCTGTTACACCCTTACCCCAGCCCTAGATGGAGCCTCTATCATGCCATGATGCCAGGGGGCATCCTGTCGCGGCTCCGCATCCCTCTACACTAGCCCTAAGCGTGGCAGTACCTCTTGGTCTCCACCGGAGGTCACTGCAGTGCCGGACATAACCCCTTGATCCCCCCGAGGGAGGAGAGCTGTCCTCCAGATGCTCTATCCTCCCTCTCCCCCGATGACCCCCGACGGCCCAGGCTCGTTCACGAATCCAGGTCGCCAGCATGGCACGAGGTGTGGCATCCAGTGCCACAACCCTCAGCGCCACCGGGCCGGCCCTCCGTATGACATCTGATGCAATCCCCATATCATTTTTGTCACCTTTCTCTGCACTTTATCCAGTCGATGTCTTTTTTGAGGTGCAGCCTCCAGAACTGGACACCGTACTCCAGGTGCAGCCTAACCAGTGCTCTGTACAGTGGCAGGACCACCTCCCTCCTCCTGCTCATGATCCCCCTCCAGATTTATCCTAGCATTCCACTAGCCTTCAGTGCTGCCTTCTTGCACTGCTTTCCCACTATAAAGTTGTCTGAGATCATGATTCCCAGATCACACTCCTGGTTGGAGGCAGCTAGTCTTTCCCCTCCCAAGTAATACGCCTTCTTTGAATTTCTTTTTCCCATGTGCATGACTTTGCGCTTTTTGGTGTTGAATCTCAGCTGCCATGCTCAAGATCATTCTTCAAGTGTCTGTAGATCTGATTCCATCTTGCCTCCTCCCTCTATGGTGTCCACCCTCTTACATATCTTGGTGTCGTCTGCGGGCAGACACACCTTTCCCTCTAGTCCATTAGTGATGTCAGCTATGAAAACATTGAAAATCAGAGGCCCCTGCACTGAGCCTTGGGACATTCCGCTGATCACCCTACTATCTGATGATAATGTGCCATTTACACGCACCCTCTGGGTTCTGCCCTGCAGCCAATTTTGTACCCATTTTACCACCTTCTGGTCCAATCCCTGAGTGATCTAACTTCTTTTTACCAACCTTCTGTATGGAACTGAGTCGAAGGCCTTACTAAAGTCCAAGTAGACCACATCCAGTGCCACACCATCATCCAATGCCTGGGTAACACAGTCAAAAAATTCAACCAGATTTGTTTGGTATGACTTTCCTGCCGTGAATCCGTGCTGTTTGGGGTTCTGCTGCCCGCTGGGTTCAAGGAATGCTATAATCCTTAGTTTGAGCAGGGACTCCATCAATTTCCCTACTATAGACGTGAGACTTACTGGTCGGTAGTTTCCTTACTCTTCCCTGCTGTTCAGTTTGTGGACTGGGAGTTCTGTTGTCCTTCTCCAGTCTTCGGGTACCACTCCTCTCACCAAGGATTTGGTGAGTAGTTTTGCCAGTGGCGCTGCCAGCTCCTTCCCAAGTTCCTTTAAGATTCTGGAATGTATCTTGTCCAGTCCCATGGCCTTGTCCACCTTTAGTTTATTCAGCATCTCTAGTACTTGGCCCACCGTGAAGGGGCTAGTATCAACCCCTGGTCCAGGGGTGCAGTGTTTTGTGAGTGCTGGGCCATTTTCTGGATCTTCCTCAGTAAACACTGAGCAGAAGTACCTGTTTTGGATTTCTGCTTTTTCCAGTTCCTCTTCTGCTAACTTCTCTTCCCCTGTAGCAATCCTCACTGTATCCTCTTTTGTCTTCCTTCTTTCTCTTATGTACCTAAAGAAGGATTTGTCACCTCTCTTTGTCCCCTCTACTATCTTTGCCTCTGTCTGGGCTTTGGCCTGTTGTGTCCTTTTGCTTGTTTCTCTCATTTTTTTCTCTGTATGAATCCCAGTCTTTTTCATTCTTAGTTTCTTGGTCAGGGACACTGGTTTAGCGGGATTGAGAAAGGGCATATTCCATTTTGCACATTGTAAAAAATGGTATTGTCACCGGTGTCTGCTAAGCCAAAATCCGGTTTTACCGGTGTTTGGTTTTGTGTACTTTATTTAACAATTTTTAACTCTGCTAACATGCATTTTAGCAATTTTGACCTCCACTGTTGCACATCCTTCCATCCTTGTACCAATTTAAAGTTATTTTAGGTACAAGATGTGATGGCAGCAACAACACTACAGCCCCATCTCTAAGGTGTGATGGAAGCAGCAGCACTATGGCCCCCATCCCTTAGTGTGATGGCAGCAGTACTACGGTCATCATTCCTCATGTGGATGGCAGTATCAGCACTATGGCCCCCATCCCTCAGGTGGACGGCAGCAGGCCTACATTCCCCATTCACCAGTGGTGATGGCAGAAGCACTACAGCCCCCACCCTTCAGTGTGATGGCAGTAGCAACAATGCAGTACATATCCCTCTGGGGTGATGGCAGTAGTGACAGCACTATGATCCCTTTCAACACTCACACCCCACATGCACAAGTTACAAATGTCTTGGTCTCTTTGCTTGTTAGAACTCAGATGTGATTTAATCTGAACCATCACAGCTAAGGTGGACTACCTTTGTTTTTCCTATCTATAATTTAACTGCCTGAATTGGATATCTGCCTGTGACACCGCTGACCAGGGTTAGGGAACAGACTTGGGTGTTGGAGGGCCAGCTGGTGGGTGAAGGCAGGTGTCCAATGACCACTCCCCTTCTCCTGAGAGGGAGGGTGGGTTCCACGACTCAGCATTTGCTGGCCCATGGTGGGAGCCAGAGGCACAACACATCAGTCCTCACTGTGGGAGGAGTGTGATGGATGTCGACATGCCTTGACATCATGTAGCCTATCACGCTCAAAGAAAATGAGAAAACACCCGCTGGCCAACTGAAGGATGGCTGCTGGTTCTGCCATACACTAGAAGCCCCAGACATGTGTCCGTTCTGACCCCCGACATGCCCAGGATACACAGGAAGCTCTTTGGGGGAATTCTCCTCCCCTGGTAGCCTCCCAGAGGGGTAGGGGCCCACTCAATGAAGGGTTACTTTGGGTTATCTGGTAGCACAGCAGTAAGGGTCAGTGGATAGTGGTCAGGACTCAGCAGTGGTGGTAGGGGGCCTTAGCAGGCCTGAAGGAGTGGATGGCCAGGGGGTAGGAGGAGCAAAAAAACCTGCTTGAATTTGCTTCTTTGAAATAAAGTATTTTCACCTAAAAAATCCACAAGTGATTAGTGGAGGACCTTCAAATGGATTCATGCATCTCCCAGACATGTGGATGCTTTTTTTTTCTACTTGGTGTCCATGAAAAGGGTGTCTCCCAGTTTTCATGTCTTTGTTCAGATGTGAATTGAGCACTACTCTACCCACCAGCATCATACAGCCCCTGGGGTCTTACCTTATTAAGTACTCTTAAATACTTAACATTTGCTTTTTGTTGAAGCAGTCTATCAGAAAACATTTTGTTGTCACAGAGACAGAATCAGCAGGTGGGAGAAAAGGTGCAAGTGATCCAATTCACCTAAATGGGGTGCTAACTGTGAAGTATTTTCATAAGTAGTAAGGCAGTTTCTTCTCTGTGAACATTCTTTCATTCAGACTAGTTTTCATTCAAACAACTGAGGATTTTGGATGGCCCTACAGATTATGAACTTGAATAAGTTAGTAGGTAACAGTGGTCCTGCGTTCAGCAATCTACAACCTAGATGCTTATATGCAAAGAATACAATACAAACCTGACTAAAATCTGAAAACAAGCTTATAAAACATATCTGAATATTTATCTTTACCTATACAAAATCATTGCAGCCAAGTAAAACTCAAGTAAATTACATGGTACCCTGACTACTATTCTATGATGTAGTAAACATACATTGGTATTTTTATATATTCTTTGTAAAGCAGGCAAGGCCCACTAGACAGAACTGTCTGTTTTAAGGAGTGACCTAGAAGCACTTGGGAGTTAAGTGACTTGCTTGGATGCAAGTGGAGGTTGTGGGACTCAAACCCAAGTCTGCTGGATGTACCCAGTTCAATCACAGTTTGTTACTCTAACCACTGGGCATGGGTGGTTAAACTGAATGGCTGATTACAACAAAGCAGTGGGTGATTTCCTTACTGTTTCTATACGCAGCAAAGCAGAACGAATGCAAAGCACAGCAGCATTCATTTTAAGATGCTGAAATCTGGGTCGGCCCGCTGGCACTGCAGTAGCACTGTTGCTTGCAATGCCAGTGACCCAGGGTCAAAAGCAAACTCGGGTTGCTGGAGGTCTGGCCAGGGGAGTAGGATCGAGCACCTGGGGGACTGCTCTCCTCCTCCTCCGGGGAGGGTGGGCTGCAGGTCCTGCTTCTTTACCACCACCAGTGTGACCACGGGTGGTGGTGCAATGGTGCTGCAGAGTGATCAGGAGGTGAGGATGCTAGCCAGGATCTGGAGCAGTGGCATGTCTCTATGTGACCTACCTCCTTGGATCTCTAGTGCCGGTGCCCTCAGGGACAAAGACCAGAAAACCAAGAACAATCACCCCGCATCGACCACTGGCAGAAGGGACCCAGGTGCCCCAGACTTCATAACCAGGCTCCATGAGGGGACCCACTGGGCTGTCTGACACACACTAAGGGAGTGTGGAGGGGTGACCTAGGGTCCCCTCCCTTCCCACCTGGGGGGGTACAACCCAGGCAGGATAGAAGCAGTCCCACAGAAGCTCCTGAGCATTACCTGGGGGTGAAGCTAGGGGATACCGATACTTTGAGAAGGGGTCATAGAAAGAGAAAATTAAAAAAAATTAAAAAGATACTGAAATCTTAGCGATTCCATGCAGTGACATGCAATTTCCGTGAGGCACCGGTACAAGAATTCAAATTCCGCAAACCAAGCAGGATTCCGTGATTGTTACCGGTGTTACCGGTCAAAATGGAAAACCAGGGTCCCTGTTCTTGGTATAGCTTGTACGCCTTCATTTTTGCGTTTGATGCACATGCACACCAAACACTTTGGGAGAGTAACAGGAACTGAGAGGTGGGTCACTGCCATGCCAATTACAGCTGCATTTGCAATAGGTGTGGCAGTGTACACCAGTGACCAGCCACTCTGGTTATGACAGTAGTTCAGCTCTGCTGACGTGCTGTGCCACGGACTTGAAACAAATGAACTGTTCCAATGGAAGAGCTTCATTTGTAGCCTGAACTCCTGCCATGCACACTAGAGTGCACATTAATGTGCATTGCAGGTGTTATAGCCCCTTTATTCTGTCTCAGTCTTCAGTCCTCTGAATACCCCCCAAGCTTGAACTGTAGCCATGGTGCTGTCTTCTCAGCCCCCCGCCTCAACATTACCCACTGTGTAGCTTTTTGTTATGGCCAACATCAGGGTGCTCAATCCCCATGTCGGCACATTCACCCCCCATATTAATGTGGCACACTGGGATCCCACCTCAGTGTGCCGAAATAGTTCATTGTACTTTGTTTTTTTGTTACCGACTCCAGGATGCCCACTCCTGGTGTCAGATGCTCCTCCCCCAACCCGTTTCCTGTAGCCGACATCGGGGTGCCCAATCCCTGTGTCAGCATTCCCCCCACATACACACACACACACACACAGAGTATTGAGGCACACTGGGAGCCCACCCCAGTATACCTAAATGTTATTTTTTAATCTGTAAAATAAAGAAACCGTCCCCCGACAATATTTTTTTACCTGTTAAAAATGCATATGGTCCCTCGTCGTCTTCCCAGTCCCCTCTCCCCATCCCCACCCACCTCTGCAAACCCTACCTCCCCGCACTCTCCCACTCCATATTTACCTCCAGAGGTCAGGAGCAGTGATCTTCTCCGGACCGAGAATACGTCTGCACTCTTCAAAGCCAACCGGCAAACTGAGAAATCAAAGGTAAGCACCATATAATGGCAGTCAGTGGGTGGTTCAACTTAGACTGATATCTTAGCCATTTTTTTAAATTTTGGCCCCAAATTTTCAACATGTGGTTCTTGGGACCCCACCTCGTGAACACTCTCACTGTAATTTCGTTACTTGGTCCAGAAAGGTGATTTTGTGGTTACTGCATGGAATCCTTTTGGGACCAATGAAATGACAGTGCCACTATTCATGAGGTGGGTCCCTAAAGCCCATGTTACAAATTTAGTGAAATAATTCAAAAATGACTGCATTACTGAGCATGCATTGCGCAGTTATCTACACGCTCGTAACTTCACCAATTTTTAATATTTTCACTCCAGATTTTCAACATCAACATTTTTTCACACCTCCTTATAAACAGTGTAGCTGCTATTTTTCACATCCTGCCTGAAATGTGTTTTCGCACCTGTGTTGCAGAATGGCGCAGTCACTGTGCAAAATCAACCTTTTGGATGGATTAACAAAATCACAGTGTCACTGTTCATGAGGTGGGGTCCCAAAAACATCATGTTGAAAATTTGGTACAAAAATACCCCAAAACGCCCGAGTTACATGTGGTCCTTGACATTTTGCTCTGCATGCGCGTAGCTTTGGCAAGGTTTTATGTTTTCACTCCAAATATTCAGCATTGCCAGTTTTTCACACCATCTCATGAACAATATAGCTGTCACTTTTCACATCCTGCCTGAAATGTGTTTTCACACCTGTGGTGCCGAATGGCGCAGTCGCAGCACAAAATCACCTTTCGGGATTGAGTAACACAAAATGATAGTGCCACTGTTCATGAGATGGTGTCCCAAAAAGCCTATGTTGAAAATTTGGAGTGAAAATACTAACAAACGCCTAGGGTGTTAGGGTTTCCAACTGTAACACCCCCCCCCCAACCTGTAGAGACTGACAAGTGTCAGGGTGTGACTTAGGGTCATCGGCAGTAATGCTCACGCCATTCCACCCCACCCCACCCTGCAGCCAGTGACAGGCATCGAGGTGTGCCTTGGACTCTTCAGCCCTAACGTTCACCCCATTCTCCTATAGTGCACTCATCTCAGTTTATTTGGAATGGGGTGAGTGTAAGGCCCGAAGACCCCAACGCACACCGTGACCCCTGTCGGTGTCTAGGGGTGCTATGAGTTGGAATGGAATGAGCGTTACAGCCGACGACCCAAAGGCACACCCCCCAATGCTTGTCAGTCTCTGCAGGGTGGGGGTGCTGGACATCACCTACCTTGATTTCAGGAAAGTCTTCAGCACCGACCAACGTAGAAAGCTGATTAACAAGATGGGTAGTCTGGCCACAGGGCACAAGCTGATACACTGGGTTAGAAAATGGATGATGAACAGGAGGCAAAGGGTGGTGGTAGTAGGAACCAATCTGGGAAGAGGGTGATGACCACAGGGGTACCTCAGGGATCAGTCCTGGGACCAGTCCTCTTCAATGCCTTCATTATAGACATTGCGGAAGGGCTAGAAGGAAAGGTCTGTCTGTCTATTTGCAGATGACACCAACATCTCCAACAGAGTGAATGCTCCAGAATGGGTGGAGAAAATGAGCTGGGACATGGAGAGGCTTGAAAAATGGTCTGAGGAGTAGCAACTGAGGTTCAATGGAAAGAAGCGCAAATAATGTACCTGGGAAGAGGGAACCCTGGGGAGAGTTACAGGATGGGGTGTGCTGACATCACCAAGAAAGAAAAGCTCCTAGGAGTTATCAGATCTGATGACCTTAAGGTGTCAAAACAGAGCACAAATGTTGCAAGGAGGGCCAGTGGCATGCTGGTGTGAACAGGGAAATGTACCACTAGCAAAAGGCATGAGGTGGTGATGCCATTGCATAATGCACTAGTGAGGCCTATCCTACAGAGCTGTGTACAGCTCTGGAGGCTGCAACTGCACACGGACATTGACAGGGTGGAGACACTCCACAGAAAGTCAACCAAGATGGTACATGGCTTGCAATACAGACCATATCAGGAGAGATTACAGGACCTCAGTATGTACTCATTGGAGGAAAGGAGGGAGCGGGGAACATGATACATACATTCAAGTACCTCAAAGCCATAAACAAGGTGCAGGGGCAGACATCTTTCAGTGCATCAAATGTTCGGCATTGACAAATGCTTGTTTTCTTTTACTGTGGTTGCCATTTCTTACCATAGAGGATTTCTTCTTTTCATCTTGCTGACCCTGCTGATACATTGGTCAGTGGCCGTCTTGATTGCTCTCTAGTCTCCCCACATAACCTCATTCTCTTCCTCTTCTGCTTCAATTAAGTTGTTTTTTAGATTGGCTCTTTTCTGGGGGGGAAGTCAGCCTTCTTAAAATCTAGCACCTTGATTTTTGAGTGACAGGTGTCCTCTGTTATGGTTACTTAGAAACTGACTATACGGTGGTCGTTGTTATCCATATTGCACCCCACATCGATTCCCTTAACCGTCTCACTGTTTGTGAGAACCAGGTCAAGAATGGCATCTCCCCTTTTTGGGGCTTTAACAAGCTGATCCAGTTCTGTGCCCTGTAGGGCCAATAAGAAGTCCCTGCTTCTTGTAGTTGCCGCTGTTTGTGTGCTCCAGTTTATATCTAGAAAGTTGAAGTCCCCCACCAATATCACTTCTCCTCTATCAGTCATTTTGTGTATTTCCTCTATTAAGTCTTTGTCTCCTTTTTCCCCTTGATTTGGGGGCCTGTAAGCAATGCCAGTTTTGAAGGTTGTCCCCTTACCTGCATCAGCTGTTAGCCACAAAGACTCTGTCTGCCCCGGGGATCCTTGCACCTCTGTGGCTTTTATTTCTTCCTGAATGTAATTATCCACACCATAGTAATTAGTGGGGCTAGATGGTGACCGAAGGACACCAAGTGGTATATCCCTCAGGCCTGAGTACTGGGGGGATGTCAGCAGAGGAAAAAAGCAATATATTAAAAAAAAACTACAGTGCCTGCCATTACACTGTATGTTTGCTGTTATACCACACCAGCGAGAAAACATTTCACCAAATAAATGGTGGTGTTTTTGTTGATGACATATCTACTTTGAACATAACATGTTTTTTTTGTTTGTTTGTTTTTTGGTTTTTTAGCTATTACTTTCTTCCCTCCCTGGCCCTGGTCGGCCTCTCATCCGATCGCCGTCCCTAGCCTCCATTCCCTTCAGGCCCTCACCCTTGTAGCCCCCGTGGCAGGACAACAGAGAGCCCCCTACTCACCCACCCATCCGGGATACTGCTCAGGGTGTTACCTCCAGGAACGGAGCGTCAAGAGACAACCAACAAGCTGCCACAACCAGCCACCAGGGTCTTTTCTGTTTTTCTCCCCTGCGGGAGCCATCATGCAATGATGCTGGCAATGGGCACACGCACACATCTACACGTGTTCCCACCAGGTATCTGCCATGCTACCGCCCCCATGTAGTGTTGGCAGTGCTGCACAGAGCCCCAGCCTCCACCAGGGGTCAGACGCGCACTGACCGCAGAGCACCCCCCCCTCCGGAGATGGAGAGCAGTCTATCGGACGCGCAGTACAACTCCTTCCCTGCTGACCCTGGGCAACCCATCCTCATTCCCGAACACGGGTCACCGGCATGGTGCGAGATGCAGCAACCAACGGCTCAGCCCTTAGCACCACCGGGCCAGCTGAACATAGCATGTTATTTTAATATTAGGTACTGTATGTCAAAAAAATATAGGTTAAACATGTTATAATGATGTACTTTACCAATGGGAGGGAAGCTAAAACAATGCCTGATGACATCACAGTGCAGCTATGCAGCGTTCTAACCAGAGTAGTGAAGTCAGAACTTTGGGTGGTATGACGTTATGACCCAAACATGCAATGACCTGTCTCAAGATAAACACATCAGTCAGGGTGCAGAATGCCAAAAAACAGAAGGCCAGACCAAATTCTTAATTTTTCATCATTTGTATTGTAGTGCAACCACAGACAGTTACTGGTTGCCAGAAAACACCCAACGTTTGTATCTTCTTGATAACACAGAGACAGACTATGGATGTGACATGCATGCCCAGAGTACACCAGCATCTAGAGTGCTATTTACGTAAGAGTCACAGCCTGGTGTGGGCTTATTTACATATAGCACAAGACCGAGAACACCCCTGATGTTCCTTCGTAGTTGACGTATTCCAGTTCAGCCTTAAGGGGGAAAGTAGCTCCATTTCAGTAGGTCAGTTTCCTGATATGGTGCAGAGCAAAGTCGACTGTGTTTAATGCTGATACAGCATCCTGACATACACAAGCAGGCAATTCAAAAATCTTTTTGGCACAGCAGGTTCAGTTATGAATTTAAACTGTCTAACATATTGGGAAAAGTTAAGACTGGGGGGCTCTTCTCATTACAACCAGTCTTGGTTTCAGTTGTGCATGTGTGGTTTGGAGTCTTCACTGTTGCATATTAGGTACAGATTATATTTTTTATTTAGTATTTATAGTACACAATGAGCCCATGTCAGCAGTGGTTCTGAAAGCTTCTCTCTCTCGTGCCTCAGATGCCACCACACTAACTTGGTGTGGAGTAACATCTTGTACCTCACAGCTTGGGGTACATTGTTCTCTATATAACTGCTGGTAAACCAATTTCTTGACTGGATTGACATCACTTTCTAATCCCATAATACACGGATTCCATTCCGCAATAACTGGCCAATTATTACAGCATGGATGTCAGCCAGTCAATTAAAGTAAAGTAAAATCCATCCCACCCCCACCCCAATTATTCAGTACTGATTGCATATTCATTTATAAAACACTACTCTTGTGAAAAACCAGAAATACATGGTTCTTTGGATATAGTATGGTATTACGAAATGGCTACATTCAAAGTACTTAGGTGGGATAACTGCAACCAGACATGGAACGTGAAAACCGTCTGCTCTGCTCTGGCACTGCCATGTGCCACAGTCTTCTCACTCCTGACAGCATTTTTTTCCTACTTTTACACCAGCAAGTATATAAAATAAAGTATGGCGTGTTACATTATTCATTTTTATGCTTGCTTGCACGCATGTGCAAGAAACATAGTGCCATCATCTGAGTTTTCAGAGGTGTGGCAGCCCTCTTCCAATTCAGTCAGTGTGTTTGCAGGCGCGGCTGCAGTTCTCCAATGCCTGCTGGAGCTCTCTATGACAGCAGTCCAAAATACAGTGGAGTACAGTTGAAAGGGGGAGCTACGCTTCAGTGAGCAGCGATAAGATATCACCTGCTCAGGCACGCTCCCCCTACACACACACACACACACACACACACCACGCTTGCTGCGTGCTGCCCTCCCCCCCACGCACACACTGTATAGCCGACGGGGGTGCCCAATCCCAGTCGGCTGTGCCACGCCCACTCTAAAACACAGTTCTCCATATGCCACACTGGGTGCTCACCTGCGTGGCTACATGTCGCACAGCTGACGGGGTGCCCAATCCCCGTCGGCTCCACTGTACCCCCAGAGTACAGGGTGCCACGCTGAATCCCACCCAGCGTGGCAACAGAAGCTGTTGTCTGACAGGCCCAATCCCATGTCGCTCCACGCCCCAACCAGCTCTTTCCTTCTGCCACACTGGGAGCCCACCCCAGCGTGGCAAGCGTCCCCGTCGTCGTCATAAAAAAAAACAAACCTGAAACTCCAGAAATGGTCCCTCGCTGTCTCTGCCCCACCGCGCCCACCCACTGCGCACCCTGCCTCCCCAAACCCTCACCCCATACTTACCTCCGGACTCCAGCGCGACGATCTTCGGTGGACCGGGAACTCGTCTGCACTCTTCAAAGCCGACCGCGTACTGAGGAAATGCCGGTAAGCTGTATAATGGGATATATAGGGTTTTTTCAACTTTGTTGCATATCTCATGCATTTTTAGGAATTTTGGGCCCAAATTTTCAACATGGGGTTTTTGGGACCCTTCCTCATGAATTATTGTACTGTCATGGCATTAATCGGGCCCGAAGGGTGATTTCGTGGTCACTGTGCGAAATCACCTTTTGGGACCGAGTAACGAAATGACACTGCCACTGTTCATAAGGTGGGCTCTCAAAAAGCCTATGTTGAAATTTTGGTGGAAAAATTCCTAAAAATAACTGTTTTACGAGCGTGCGTTGCGCAGTTCCTACGCACACTCATAAGTTTGCGAATTTTCAATATTTTCACTCCAGATTTTCAACATTGCCATTTTATTACACTTCCTTATGAGCAGTACAGCTGTCATTTTTCACATCTTGCCCAAAACGTGTTTCCGCCCATGTAGCACCCAATGGCGCAGTCGATGTGCGAAATCAATGTGTGTGACACATTAAGAAAATCACAGTGACACTGTTCATGAGCAGAGGTCTTAAAATGGCTATGTTGAAAATTTGGTGAAATAATTCCTAAAAATGACTGTTGTTTCTGATCGTTGCGCAGTTCCTATGTACGCTCGTAAGTTTGCGAATTTTCTATATTTTCACTCCAGATTTTCCACATTGCCATTTTATTACACTTCCTTATGAACAGTACAGCTGTCATTTTTCACATGTCGCCCAAAATGTGTTTCCGCACATGTAGCGCACAATGGTGCAGTCGGTGTGTGAAGGCATTGTTTAGGACAGATTAAGAAAATCACAGTTACACTGTTCATGAGCAGAGGTCTTAAAATGGCTATGTTGAAAATTTGGTGACAAAAGAACATAAAATGACTGTGTTACGAGTCAGCATTGTGCAGTTTCCACGCACCCTCGTAAGTTCATGACTTTGTAATATTTTCAGTCCAGATTTTCACCAGTGGCATTTTTCCACACTTCCTATGAACAGTACAGCTGTCATTTTCACAACATGGCTGAAATGTGTTTCACACTTTCAGCGCAGAGATGCGTGGTCGCTGTGGGAAATCATTGTTCGGGACAGATAAAGAAAATCACAGTGACACTGTTCATGATCGGAGGTCCCAAAATGCCTGAGTTGACAATCTGCTGTAAAAAATCCCCAAACTAATTACATTACAGGTGTGTGTTGCACAGTTTGTATGCACGCTTGTGACTTCACCAGTTTTTTTAATATTTTTACTGCAGATTTGCAACATTGCCATTTTTTACACCTCCCCATGAACAGTACAGCTGTCATTTTTCACATCCTGTTCGGAATGTGTTTTTACACCTGTGGTGCTAAATGCCGTAGTCGCTGTGCCTAAGCAGCTTTTGGCTAACAAACTGATATTGCCACTGTTCATGAGGTGGGGGTCTCAAAAAAAACATGTTGAAAATTTGGAGTGAAAATACCAACAAATGCCTGAGGTGTTATGGTTTCCAACCATAACACCCCACCCTGTAGAGAATGACAGGCATCAGGGGTGTGACTTGGGATTCTTGTGTATAATGCTCATACCATTCCACACCCTGCAGCTAGTGAGAGGCATCGAGGTATGCCTTGGACTCTTTGGCCCCAAAGTTCACCCCATTCTCCTATACCGCACCCATCTCACCATATTTCCTGATGGAATGGGGTGTGCATAGGGGCCAAAGACCCCAAGGCACACAGTGACACTTGTCAGTGTCTGCAGGGTAGGGTGTGGTGAAATGGCGTGGCCGTTATGCCTGACGACCCAAAGGCACACCCCAATGCCTGTCACTCTCTGCAGGGTGGTGGTGGGGTTGGCTTCAGTTCAATACTTCACTGCCATTCCTATTATGCAGCTCTCTAACTTCTACACTACCTATGCCAATGCCAGCAAGTAAACATTCGGCATTGACAAATGCTTGTTTTATACACCATTGGAGTGTAATAACATTACAAACCACTTGTGCTGCACACTCATGTTTATGTAATATTACACACCTTGGGTGTGTAAAAACAACTCATAATGTACAATACCTCATACATTATTCTCAATAAAGAACACCACCCTAGATAAAGCTATCAATAAGATTGCAAAACGTTGAGGATTTTTTGGCGACCAGTAACATGCTGTTGTTGCACTACAAAAAGAATGGTGGAATTTGTAAGAATTTGATCTGGCCTTCTGTTTTTTGGTGTCTTGAACCCTGACTCATATGTTTGCCTGATGTCTACATCGGGACCCCAGAGGCAGGCCAGATTTTGCTTTTGGTTGGGATGAGGCAGGAGTAGTTCGATTATGGATGTGCTGAATCAGAATATGGCATTTTTCTTTAAAAGTGAGGAAGCAGAACCTTGAGCCACTTGTGAATTATGAAAATCCTGCCCCCTTACACGTGATGATAAATGTTGCCTTCTGAATCAAAATCATTGTCTGTCCAAGTCATACGGTGTATTTTAAATTGGAAAGCTTTTAAATTAGTTCTGTTTCTGGTTTTTTTTTGTGTGTGTGTTTTTTTTGTTCTCTTTCTGTTTGATTTCACTGCTGTTTTAAGTGCAGCAAAAGTCGTTGTGATGTCATTAGCATTGTGCATGCTGCACTCCCATTGGCTAGGGTTCTTTAGTGACCATTCCAAGTGCAGATATAGATTGCACAATGTAGGTGAGAGTCAAACCTTATTTATGCAGCACTCGCGAGGATATTTAATGGCATTTCATCATCATCATCATCAAATCTTTATTTATTCAGGCGAACATCATTGAGCAAGGCTAATTTACAAGATGGACCTGATAAGGTCAAGGTTCAATAGTTGATACACAACAGATACATCATACACTTATATAAGACAGTTATACATACAGGGGAAAATAATGTTTAGAAACACAGTGATGTACAGTAAATACACATGATAAAAACGGTTACAGGAAAGTTAAGCTAATATTTACAGTATGTACAGTATATACATATCCCATTTATCAGTGATAGTTTTGTTTCCACCAGACCTATAGTGAGGATATCACAATATTCTCATTCTAGGTCCCCATGAGCAAAGACATCTACACTGTAGGTGTTCATTAGTTAGAGCCAGCAGTCCGAGCAGCCCACTTTCACTTTCTCAGCCCTTGGCTGACTCACATGCTGGCTGCAGCTCTGCACCTCTTAGTCTGACACTATCAGTCACCCTGAAATGTTCTCTCCCAGATTTTCAACTACTCTGACCATTTTTTCACTTTTTACAAAAATGATATTCTGTAAATTCCCCACTTCAATAAGTGAAACTCCCCCCCTTCCCTTACTGGCAGCGCTCTTGCCCTGTGCACAACAGACACCATCCATCATGCCCCAGAAACAGCAGCTCTTCTCCTGGACACTTCACAAACCTCTGCCTGGTACCCTAGCAGGCCACATTTACTTCATCTGACACCGCCACTGCCCCTACTTATGAATGCACTCCCAAAGTGACGCACAACACAACTGCATCATGAGTGTTAGCAGCAAAAAATACATGCTCACTCAACCCCAACCCAGTTTTGGGAAAAATAGATCAGATGTATTATAAATTAGACAGATTTGCAACTAAAAGTAGATATGGGACTCATCACTGCAAGGTTTATGAAACTTTGGACTGGTTGAGACCTGTGGAAAAAGACAATATCTCTGGTTGACCTGGTATCATAAGCTCATAAATACAAAAGTGTCCTACCCGTTACATCACTTAATTAAGATGGAGTTCCCAAGAGATAAGAAGTATGATCTAAAACACAATTGCCTACATCTGCCTGTGTAACCAGGGTGTGGGTTTAGGGTTTGTTGTTATTTAGCGCCCGGTGCCTCCATTTTTGTAACCCACTACCTGGTTAGCCTGGGTTCAGGGAGAAAACATTCGCTTGGCATCAGGGCTAGGTTTGCACTTCTGGACAGGGGCACCCAAGTAATTCTGGACACAAGAAGCAAGAACTGAGAATGTCCAAACCAGGAGTGGGATTCTAAAGTGGGGCTTTTATTCACTTCAACACAAGAATACGAAGCAAGATGGACCCCCACGGGGCTACACTCACTGGTTATGCAGTTCTATAGAGGTCAGACCCCATCTTCTTCATCATCACAACAACCCTTAGGTTCGGAACACACTGGGTTCTCAGCCCAAACTGGTACTCTCTCTCTCTTGGATTTCCTGGCATGGCCTTCAGCCAGCACTGGTACACACTTTCCATATGGCATGGACATTTCTGTTGGTGGCTCCCTCAACCACCCATAAGCACTTCCTAGCTCTAAGGGAAAAACACACATCCTTAATCCCACGTCTGGGTACTTTCTGCAGACACTGGCCAAGTGCCTGGGAGAAAGTTATAGGTGCCCAAAGTGAATCCGTAGAGGTAAATCTGCTTACTCCGAATGGGGGGTCTCCCACCTTTTGTCCCCAAATCGATACCCGGCCATTCATTTGGAGCCAACACCTTTCCTTTGAACTCTCTGTTTGTAGAATGCTATCTCAAAATGTATATCACATTTAACATTCTGCTTTCTAGGTAACTGGTGTCCTGACTTGCAACGTTCTCTAAGTGGCTATGTCCATTCCTGTAGATCCCCACTGTTCCGATGCATTTCAAGTCATACACATAACTTAAAGTATCTTACTTGGCTGTCCTTTCCTGACCCACAGTAGCAGATACTTTACACAACT
This sequence comes from Neoceratodus forsteri, assembly GCA_016271365.2. Lineage (NCBI taxonomy): Eukaryota > Metazoa > Chordata > Ceratodontiformes > Ceratodontidae > Neoceratodus > Neoceratodus forsteri. The sequence goes on along the minus strand of CM057452.1, from coordinate 331,728,146 downwards.
ATCTTGGTGAAAACATAGGCTCTCTGGCAGAGCAGATTCGCCATGGTTCGCAGGTGCCCCAGGGCTTCTCTCACAAGAAAAAAACATACTTCTGGTGCCTCAGCACAAATCTTCTTTCATCAGGCAGCTTTTCTTCTTCCAGCAGGGCCAGGGGATTGCCCCTGAAAAGCTGGTCTTGTTCCCCCATCCCTCGGGGATGGGCACTAGAGGCTAAACAGAGCGGTCTCAACCACTTCAGCAGGTTTTCTTCTGTGTCCTTCTCTAGGGCGAGAACACACACCCTCTTCCTGTGGTAGCTCTGTTACAGAGCTGGGCTATGAGGGGCTGACAACTGCAGCGCACCTCCTCCCTCCACTGAGTCTGGCACTAGACTACTGCTGACTGAATTTGAAAACCCCAACGTTCTAACCTAACTCCCAGCTGCTGCATTCCACTGTGGTTTATGCTGCTACGAGAATTCTATATGATGTCATCCCTCCAGCTCAGCTGAGACTGGGGACAGAGTGAGACAGTGTGAAACCCATTTAACTGGTGCCTCACAAGCTGCCTTCCCTGCCTACCACTAGATCTAAGTAGGATTCTAGTAACCCCGGGTGACAGGGTGGGTACACCTGTATATAGGACATATAAGAAATTTGGTGATGCTACCTTACAGATGAGTATAGCCTGGTTCTGGAATGTTTTGCCCAATGACTTAAAGGCTATGAATTCAATCACCAAATTCAAGCTGCATTTGAAAACATTTTTAAGTTCCACCTGCGATTGCTTTTCATAACCTAGATGTTCTTTTCTTACCTTACAATGTACAACTTTGAGTAAAGATGTATACTATGTTATTAAATGTACTACTGTGTCTTCTATGTAACTGTACAGGACATTGTAATAGGGATAAATCTCTAACAAATTATTTCCTGTATAAAAATAACATTTTATCATCATCATCATCAACCCGTAGAACCACTCAGTGATCTGAAAATAAAACACTAATAATGGAAAAACTAATAAACAACAATGGCAATAACAAGACGCACACACAAAAGAGAAAGATGTTGCATAAAAAGAATATGCCATTCCTGTCACAGAAATGTCTGTGATAGTTCTTGTGCACTTTGACCTTATGACATCATGAGTAGGAAGTGATGTCATACTCATAAGGTCAAACTGCACTCAGAAGAAATCCCACAGATATTTGTTTGAGGAGCATGGCATATCTCTTTTTTTATACAACAGGTGTGAAGAAATGTGCCACAGAATAAAACAGATTTGTACCCACAGCGCAATGGGATATGCCACTGATACCCAGCAAAGCTGAGTACATCACAATGGAACACTGAACCAATTACAGAGTAGCTTTCACAATGCTAATGACATCACAAGTCAGGTGAAGCACAAACACAGCAGTTGAAATAAAAAAGGAACAGTTAAATCTTCATACAAACAGAAGATTTAAAAGTTATAACTTTTAAACTAATGTTGTATAAATCGAATACGCAGTGGTCTCACTTAAAATATCGACGTGACTTGTGAGTTGCACCACCACTCATGAGGTATGGTCCTGCTCCTTCACACGTGAAGATAAACTGCATAGCCATTGCACTGCCCGAAATAAATTATTTAGTTTAGCAAGGGAGGAACAGATTTCAGAATCGGATTTAATAGGATTCTGACTCTAGTCCAAAATCCAGAATTAGGATTCGCGGATTCTGAGGCCAAAAATCCTAAATCTGAAAATGGAGTTCCATAATAGGATTTCTCAGTCAGAATCAGAATGAGATTTGGATTTTATATCTGACCCCCAAGTCAGCAGCCAGACAACCTGTGTGCATGCTGTCCACTCCAGTCTGGCCAACTCTGTCCCACTGAGTCCCTCCTGAGTTCAGCACCTGCTGCTAGCTGAGCCGAGAACCTCAGCCAACTCCTGCAGCTGCATCCAATTCTGTACCTCAGGTCACGAAGCCCCAAGTCTGTCTCCCATCCAGGTCTGACCTGCAGCATTACCAGCTGGGCAGCAGCTACCAGAGTATCCATCATCAACACAGCATTCGTCTTGCAGGCAGCAAAAACTAGTCCCTCCAACACCAACACCCAACAAGCAGTGAGCATTTTAAATAAATTTTCTTTATTTTTTTCACTAACTCACCCAGCACAGTACACAGCCGTCTAACACTAGTGTCCTCCCATGGAAGTGCTGTGTTGGGTATTTTAAATCACTAATATGATTTCAGCCAATTAACACACAGAGCTGCTGTACTTCTCATTCCATGTATAGTGTGCTGGCATGCGGGAGCACTAGGAAGTAGTGCTTCACATCAACACTAAGGGAAAGGATGGCACAGTAAAAGAAAGACTGAGCTTGATATAATTCACTCAAATTAAACTAAAATGATTTACAATAAGATAATAGGGCCACCAAGAGATGTCTCTTATGGTATAAAAGACTCTCAGGGTTGGGCAGACAGAACTGTTCATGTTTGCTTTGCAGTCTTCTCACCCAAGCTTCAAGCTCGAAATCTCTTATACCATAAGGGACCTCTCTCTGAGGCCCTATTAACAAATAATAGAATTGGACTTGTCATGTGACTTTGTGCCATCCAGGTGGTCAACTGTAACAAGCCCTGATGTAAACCAAGCCAGATGCTGTTTTGAGTAGTGTCTGACCAGCTGTCTGCCCAGGGGTTTTATGTAGTCGGCCACCCATTAACCAGCAGCTCCCACATGCCCAAGCGATTCAACCGAGAGTAGAGACAGCAGAGATAGAATTTTGGAGACTGTGCTGTGCCCTTGCATTGCCATTGCTGTACTTGGTGTTTCATGAACCGTGATAGTCTGCTGTGGCTGAACAAGTGGGCAGGGAAGTCACAGAACCGCCCAGGACAATTCAAGCCTAGGATCAAAAGAGACAGTGTGCTCCTGCCTGTTCCAGGGACATGGATATGGTGCGCTATCCACACCTAGGCAGTCTTGCTTTCCCTTTAATTCCAGTTGGAATATCTTCAAGCTAAGCTCCTCCCAGTCCCATCCACCCAGGTATTATCCTCATTGGCTCCACCTTGTGACATCAGATCTTTCCTTTCTGCTGGAAAGAGTCAGGTGTATAGATCAATGATAAGGCCACATCTGGAGTACTGTGTCCAATTCTGGAGGTCCCATCTCAGGAAAGACATAGATCGGATGGAGGCTGTACAAAGAAGAGCAATCAAAATGGTGCATGGTTTGCATCAGAAGCCCTACGAGGAAAGATTCAGGGAATTAAATATGTACTCACTGAAGGAAAGGAAAGAAATGGGAGACATGACAGAAACATTCAGATACCTCAAGGGTATCAATAAGGTAGAGGAGGGTGGCATATTGCACAGAAAGAGATGCTCAAGCATGAGGGGGCATGATATGAAGCTGGAAGGAGGGAGACTTAGAGGTTTTGTGAGGAAATATTTCTTCACAGAAAGGGTAGTGGACGCCTAGAACAGCCTCCCAGCAGAGGTGGTGGGTACCAAAATGGTAACAGGTTTCAGACATGCATGGGATAGACACAGGGGGACCTTAGTAACAGGACTGGGGAGAAGGCTGGAGATCAATTAGGGTCTACGGTGGCACAGTAGGTAGGGACTTTAGGACAGACTAGTTGGGCTAAGAAGTCCTTTTTGGCTGGAATTAAAGGGAAAGGAAGACTGCCTATGTGTGGACATGCACCATATACCATTCCTAGAGCTACGGTTACGGAAGAGTAATCCTCATTTTTTGGGCTTCCTTGTATTATGCTTGATAGTTTTCATTTTTCATTACCATGAGCTTCTGCATTTGCTAATTTTTTGTGTATTATAAAATAGTGGAACTGCCTCCACCAAGTGCAGCATTACTGTACCTCTTATTAAGCGTACAGTTGCTGCCCCTCGCTGCTCCGTACAGCTGATTCCACCACAGTGAGTGTAGTTTCTCATACTGTTAAAGTCTCTACGGCAGAATTGCTGTGAGACAAATCTCACTTTAAAAAAACAATCTCTCATTGAAGCACAAAACTTCTCGATGAACTGCCACCGCGGTATTGGAGAGGAGCACTCCTTCAGCCCTACAAGTGATCCAGAAGCATAATTGATTGCATTCTTCTGAACTTTCTTTACATTAAAAACTGCAGAACGTAACTGTAATCATTCAGAGCACAGCAAAAACATCTCACAAAACTCCTAAATAAACAGAATGCTTCATAGAGTAACTGTAAATTTGACCTTTTACATTTTTTTACCTGCAGTAAAACTCCTGTTTTATTTTATTTATTTAGTTAGTTATTTATAGGATTTTGTTTATCGGGTAGGCCCACTGAGACAATGTTCCTTTTTCAGGGGTGACCCGGGGTTAGTTACGCAGTAGTCAACACTGAAATGCAATGTATACAGAGGCACAAAGATACAGTGCTTTTACAAAATACAGTATGTAGAGGCACATAGACACAATGCAGTTAATCTGTACTTCCTCCCTACTGCCACCATAGAAACAATCCTCCATATCGAAATATAAAACCAAAAACATACTACCAAAAAATAAGCTCCTTTTTACAAATGTACAATGTAAAACATACTGCAAAAGCTTAAAAATAACAAAAACGATTTTCCGAAATCACCCCCACCGTCATGATTACACGGCGTGTAACCAGACACCGTTACAAGTCGTGTAAGCAACGTCATCAGGTAAACACCACTTATGGAACATACCACAAGCACAGCTAACAGCAGGAGAGCCCAGCAAAACAGGCAAAATAAAATGAACATTCCCAACAAAATTTTATATCTTTTGGGATAGAGGCCGTTCCACTACTTTATAATATATTAATATGTAGACTTAGGGGTGTCTCTTATGGGCTAAGAATGTTATCTCATGCTGTTTTGGGCTGACAGGACTGCTCAGCTTCACTTCACAGTCCTCTTGCCCAAAACAGCATGCGATAACTCTTATGCCGTAAGAGACACCCCTAAGTCTACATATTAATATATAGTATTTCTGTTGTATGTACCTTGCTTTATGCCTAACTTATCCCCACTAATATTCAACTTTGTGTTTTATTTTGTATGTTTGGACCTTTGTAAATAACTATTGTTGTGCTTTACTGTCAATAATTGTGCTTCTTTCCCCCTTATTGTGGCCTCACAGGTCATGCCTGAAAATAGGCACCTGTTTGTTTAGTGCATTTCCTGATAAATCTGGACACCACTTGCTGACTTGGCACCTACTGGGGGGCACACAATCCACATTAACATGTTGTCTTTGCTTGCCTGGAATCAGGGTGAGCAGCTGGGGTGGCTCAAATGAGTTGACTCATGTTGGGAGTGGTTCAAGGCCGGGCGACTGGGATTACATTAAAAATACCCAGCTATAGCTGGCCCATCAGTGCAGAGTTAGCACTACTGCTCTTCATGCTGGCGACCTGAGATCAGGAGTGATCTCAGGCTGTCAAGGACCAGCTTGGGGGAGGAGGATCGAGCATCCCAGAGGATGTTCTCCTCCTCCAGGGAGGGTGGGCTGCTTCCTCCACTGTAACACTGCCACCTGGGTGATCACAGGTGGTGGGCACCTAAGAAGCACACTGGAAGAAGTAGTGGATACTGGCATCGATGCACGGGCATGCTTGCATGTGTCATGATGTGTTCACCACGCCGCCTTGGGTAGAAGGGGGAAACATAACAAAAGGGCCCTGACACCAGACACTGGCAAAGCCCCAGTAAATCTGACCCTCAGCCTTGACCTGGTGGGCCCCAGGACTGAGCCTAAGATGCATACAGATTTTGGGGGGAACTACCCCATCCAACCCCACCTTGGTGGCTCAGGAGGGAACCCTAGTAATTGTCAGTGAGGGTCCAGATTTCAGAGTGGAAGGGGGCATGTAAATAGAATGAAAAAATAAATGCCCTGCTGTTACAGCAGATGGAGAAGCACCCAATGGCCAATGTCCCAGCAGGAAAGGGGACAAAGGGTGAGTTGGAGAAGCAAATGTTGGGGAAGGGGATGGCCTGTTCTTGTATTTGAAGATGGGGGAAGGTATCCTTGTACGAGCTGGGTTTGGAATCAGAATTTCTGCAAATAGTAGTAGTGGTAAAAAGTTTATTTCTGATATCAGAAACAGGATAAAACCCAATTTAGAATCAGCTAATTTACAATGGGGTCCTACTGTACAAAAAAATATCAGTTTCATTTTTAAATACATACAGATGCAAACACTATACATACATAAAACATAAAACATAATACATATACAACCAAAAAAAAAAGAGAAAAAGAAGAAAACAAAATAATAATTACAACAATAAACCATATGTATAAACATCTCAAGTACAACAAATCTTTAAAGACATTGCTTCCTTTACAAGCCAAATCTGGGTGGTCTACACAGAATAGCATTCTGCAGATCTGAACATCCTTAATTCTTACATGAAGTAAATTATTTATCTAGTCCCCTCCTGTTCAACCTCTTTTTAAATAGCCTCCCCCTTGCTTACCCTAACAAGATCCTCCTGTTTGTGGATGACGCCATAGTTTTCGTCAGTAACCCCGATCCTTTGCTGCTTGAGAACCAGCTTCAGCAAAACTTCTCGTGTGTGGAGGCCTGGTTTAGTAGGCACAAACTATCAAACTACAAAAAAAACAAGGTCATGTTATTCACTAGTTTCCGCAACAAGCATAAAGCACACCAGCTAACAATTCAGAACAGCACAAACATCCCCCTTGAACAGGTACAGCATTTCAAGTATCTTGGGATCACCATTGATAGCACCTAGTCATACACACAACACACTGAGAATGTTGCCAAAGCAGTCAGCACGTGTATCATTCTTCTGTATAGACACAAACATTGTTTGACCGCTGAGGCCCTTAGTACAGCTGTTCATAGCTCGATCATCTCCATTGTAGACTATGAACTGGTTGCTTATGGCGCTGCTACTGACACGTCTCTAAAACGTGTCTCAACAGCACTAAACAAAGCCTGCTGGTGCCTCACTAATGCACACCGACTCACACATACGTGTCCTTTCTATAAGCAGATAGGGTGGCTCCACTTGAAAGGGAGGATCAAATACCAAACCTGCCTAATGGCCAAATAAATCTAGCCTTGGGCTCACTCCTCAGGGAGTGAAGAAATACCTTGGCCTTTCCTGCAACCCTCATCATACGAGAGGGCTGGATAGCTAGCCCTTCCTAGTATCCCTTCTGCCACGCTGCGCAAGGTCACAGGTCATTCACCTGTAGAGCTCCTTCTTGGCTTAACTCATTGCACAGTAACATCCTTGCTGAACCCAAATTAGGTCAATTTAAACATAAGCTCTGCCACGTATCTACTACACAAAGCAGTTGTGATTGCTTTCCTTAGATCCCTCACCATGCAGCATGGAACCTTGGTACTCCCCTCTAATGCTTAGGCAACCTTGGCATTAACTGCTGAAGTTTCTCTCGCACTTACCTGCTCTAACCACACCCACCCCCTCTATTCCCTACCTAAAACCCTACCTAATCTCTCCCACTCCCCCCCTCCCGTTCCCCTTCTCCCACCTAATCTTTCTCACTCCTCCTCACACACTGCAGCTGCCCAAACTACTCACTATCTATCTATGCTCTTACCTCCTCTCTGTGCTGTCTACCTAATCTCTCCCTCCCCCTTGTCCTGTTCCCCCTCTCCTACCTAATCTCTCTCACTCCCCCTCATTCATTGCAACTGCCCAAACTACTCACTGTACTATCCCTGCTGCCTTACCCCCTCTCCATGTGCTTCACCACATACTTTGACTAAGCCCACCCCGGCTATATCTCTTGGGTTCATCCCTCTTTTTAACCCTTCTTTTTTTGCCACCCCATCCCCCTACTCCTTGACAGTGCCTGCTCTGGTTGATTCTCACACTGTCCTACTCTCTCATCATGCCCATCCCCATGTTAAGTAACCATGCTTTGTATATATCCTGTGTTTATTGTTTATTGTACACTGTTTCTGTTTTTGCTGTATATTATATTACAAGTTGTGGTTTTGTATTTTACAAAATGCACTATCAATTGTATAATTATTATATGTCTCTTATGTCATGTCTTTTGCTGATGTGGAACCTTTGTAAAAGAGCCACTGGCTCAAAGGTGTTAACAATTCCAAGATTGTAATGAATAAAAATAAATAAAATAGAAATATCTCAATTTAGAAGCACCATCAGCATTCATCTCCACATGAATTGGTCTCTAAGGAACCCTTAGCCAATGACAGTGCAGTTAGCACACTGCCTGATGACAAACTAATTATTTTTGCTGCACTCAAAACAGAGCAGTGAAATCAAACATAAGCAGCTACATCTTTATAAAAAGACTCATTTAAAAGCTTTACAATTTAAAATACATTGTATAACTTGAACATGGTCTGACTCGGAATATGCCATTAATTTTCACTTGTGAGGGGGCAAGACTTTCATATCTCACATGTGGCATTGTCCCTTGTGAGTTGTGGGCCTGCCCACTAGCTTATGAAGATAAATGGCATATTCTGAGTCAGGCCATTGTGTATCCCCTATATATTCTACCCAGGGCCTTTGACTCTCTGTGACACTTCATCACTAAGTTTTGTGGCAGAGCTCCTAAACTTCTATGCAGGTTCATTCTATTTCTGTGGTAGGAATATTTACTTCTACAGTGAACTTTTGTCCAGCCATTGGGTAGCATACCATATGATGTCATTGATGGCATCGGATATTAAGCATGGGAGAAAAGCTTCAAGACAACTAAATAGGAGGAAAGAGCCAGGAAACCCATACAAAATGGTGAATTATGTGGCACCACATAAGTTCTGCAGCAAGGCTCCAATTCTGTGGTTGGTTCAGCGGCTGCAGAGCTATGAAAATCCCCAGCTCCTTGATTCTACTCCAGCTCTGGTGCATGTGTTGCTCACTAGTGATAATAGCCTGGTGCTATGAGGAACAAGACATAGCTGGGGCAGGAAGAGAGCACATGGTCAGACTTTCATCTGAATGGGGCTAGAGTATAGAAGCATGCTCAAAAGTTTAAAGAGAATCAATCAATCACCTTTATTTTACCAGGCGAAACAGCATTGAGACAGATTCATTTTCAAGATGGACCTGGGTAGGTCATAACAAAAACACATACACTAAATGTTGCTATAATACAATGAGACGATAGTCTGTGTAGAGCAAATATGAGCTAGTCATAAATAACAGTGCATACAATGTGGCTAACAGTACAGTAGACCTCAAAAACTTAAATACAACATTGATGGGGCAAGAACAAAAATATTTACAGAATAATACAAATCAGTATTTACAATATAAACAAGAAAAAAGAAACTTATGTACTGATTTGTTTGCTAGGCATGTATTGTTCTGATCATCCTGTGCCCACATGAAAAAGTGCAGGTACGATCAAGAGCAGATATGTTTAAAACCTCTTGCATGCATATTACAATGGCAGTTTAGGCAAGGCAAGGCAATTTTGTTTTTAGGGTGCCCAATCCCTGAGGCCCTGGGCGCCTTACAAACATAATCATAAAATACAGATGAAGACACAATAAAATAAAAAAATATATATCAGAATATTTAGAGCTTGCGTGAAATAATTTGTTATTAAAACTGTTAAAATATGTCATGATCAAATATAAATGTATTTAATTATTTAAAGATTTTTATCTAGAAAGACCTGTGGGAGACATAAGTGTCACATTTCATCACATGTTCTGGGATGGCAGTGGCAGAACATGACAGTTTACAATACGCAAAAAACACGACAAGATAATAAAAATATAGTATATGGTTAGGCATTGTTATGTATGAAAGTCAGGTACTGCTCAAAAGTTGTTGTGCACATTCCAAGAGGTGTTGTGCATGTTTTATCACTAGTGCCTTCAGCTGTGTGCTGCCTCACAGTATCTCCCACTGCTTTCATTCACAAAGCGTGGCTTTGCTCATGTTGGGCAAGTGCAAGTTTCCCAGAGATGCTGCAGCAGTGAGAACAGACACGGTCTGAGCAGAGCCAGCAGGAAAGGCTAGTCGGTTGGGTCCAGCAGACCACCCACCAAGACACCATCCTAGCAGCTGGAGGAAATGACCCAGTAGAGAAGGTGACGATGAGTCACCACCAGATTATCTTAAACAAAAAAAAAGTAAGGTTACACTTCATTTTAAGTGTCAGTTAACTATGGTGAGTCAAAATACAATCATTCAATTAAAACAGACAAAGCACTGCAAGGAGTAATGTGCAAAATACCTTATTTTGGTGCAAAACAGTGCAAAAAGGTTGCAGAAGTCTTATTAACCTTTTTACACTATTTTGCACCAAAATAAAGTATTTTGCACATTACTCCTTGTGCTCTGGTGTTTTGTTGGTGAGTGCTTAGTCTATTCTGACTGCATTATTTCCTATCTATAGCATAGAATTCACTTTACCGTCATTATATAATTTTATTAAATAGTTCTAGATGGCCACCATACATACTGCTTTCAGAGTGTGCGAGCCAGGTCACCTGCCAGGCCAGTATGTACTCCTATACACTAAGTTTAAACATTTAAAACCAGGCCTTTTAATAAGTGCAATACCACACTCCAGGGTGCTGTGTTCATTAGTATACATAGGCACTTCTCTGGTGTGTGCGGAGGAGCACGCAGCCTGCAGCCTCATGCTTCAGTCCATATACCAGAGAAGTGTATAAATATGGTCCAACAAACACACCCCTGTTTCGTGCTATTGCTTACATGACAGCATTAGAGAAAAGCAAGCATATTGATAATACACTTACTAAGCAATAATACACAAAGTGTGCAATATGTCCAACCTCGTGTGTATTTTGAGGCACAAGGCTGTGGTCCCAGTGACTTAAACCGCTTGACAAGGTATAATATCCCATGATTTCGCAGTTTTGGGGAGTATTATTTATTTTATTTTTTTTGTCAGTCCACCAGAGCTCAACCCCTGCTCCTCCTGGCCCCAACTCACCCCCTGGGACTTATCTTGCTGGCATTGCCTCCCAGGCATGCCCCCCAGGTGGTGCCTCCATTGGAGACTGAACTTGGTTCCCGGTAGGACCGCACTACCGATGTTCCTCCCTGGCTTACCCCCCAGGGCGGGGACACGGGATGTCCATTTCTGACAGAAGATTGAACAAGGGCTCCAGCAGAGTGTCATTTGCTGTGTCTTACTGCTGTGTATTACTGTGTGTCCCTTTCCCCTCTCCCCCAGGACGCATCTGGAATCAAGCGTGTCTGCTCAGTATGTCTTTCCTGGTGAAACTTTTAAATGAATAAATACGTAAAATGGGTGGGTGCAGCGGGACCAGAGGAATGGGGTGTCATTAGCAGGGCCAGCATTTTTGCTACTGTGATCCCCCCACGAGACATGGCGTGCAATGACGTAGTGTGCCAAAGATCTGACCTCCAGTATGCCTCCCCAGCATCTTGGCTGCGGCAGCTGATCTACTTCCAGCCTCCACTAGAGGTTGACCAAGCACTAAATGCTCAGCCAGTCAAGTCCCCCTCTCCGAGGAGGTGTAGTCCATGTGATGCTCAGTCCTCCACCCCCCCGCCGTCCCTCCAGCATCCCAGGTCTGTTCCTGAACCTGGGGCATCAGTGTTGCAAGCAGACACCTTGCTGCTTCATGGCACAGGGAGTATTATTATGACTATGAAATGGGTCAGCTGCTTGTTAATTAGATATATGAACAGCATTTGTCGAACTGGGGTAATGCATCCTACAGGCTGAATGTGTTCTGAGCCAATCAGATTTGAGGATTCTGACTATCCATTCATAATAAGGTTTATTATAAATAAAAGTGAATTCAATCAATTGTGGAGACATGGTATCACAGCCTTATATCAGAGACAGTTTAGCAATGGAGAGACTTTATTTTTAAAACTTTTTTTATTGTGGTATAACTAAATGCAGTCATCATGAGTCATTTCTCATTTTTATTGCAGTCGCTTATGAAAAATGGAAAGCATGCCATGGTCCTCTTTTCCTTATCAGTAGTCGGTGTGAACCAGGGGCTAGCAATTTCCAATCGTCAGCACCGGGTACGCAAAAAAAACATTGGACCCCATGGGTCAGAGGAAGTGGAGAATGGCAAGACTAAGAAGAAACAGGAGCCCAAGCCTGAGAAGAAAGGAGGCCTAAAGTCCATATTTAAACCCATTGATGCTGACACCATTGACGTCTATTCCAGGGTAGTCTTTCCAGCAGCCTTTGCAGCAGTCAATGTTATCTACTGGGTTGCCTACACCATGTAATTAGGGTGTCAAAGTCCAAAAGAGCACAAGGGACTGGGGTGAGAAAGAACTTCAAAAGGGTCTTCTATCACAGCAAATGTCTGGCTTGCATCAAAGCGTAGAATATTAGCAAGCTGCATGGTGCAAATACCATGGTACAACTTTCGAGGACCCTTTAACAGTCTTCAAAGAGAACAGCCAAAGTAGCCCTGCAGTATTAACTGAGCCCCTTTAGCACAAGTAGGTGCTGGTACTACTAAAAGCTGGAATTCGAAATAGATACAAGAAGAGACATCAGCAAGGTTTCTCTGGGTTCTCAAAGCTGTCAAAAACCTGCTTACATAGTACAAGGACAACACATGGGAGGAAGAAAACCACCTCCTATTGCTTGGGATGGATATTATTTCTGATCTTTTACTCTTACCCTTCCGTAAGCTGTTAGTTCCATACTTGACGCTACTTTGGATGCAGACATTGCACGAAATAAGACTACTGCATTTTTTTGTTTTGTTTCTTTTTTCATTTTTAATTCAGTGCTTCTTCTTGGATGAATTATTTGTAAACCAATATGTCTACCCAAGGAATGAAATAAGTATACTGCTTACTGATGTGATGATCTCTGTAATGCTACTGTATCCTTCCCCAGGAATTACCGTAGGCTGCAATAGGCCTTTAACATAATGCTCCATGGTACCATGAGATGAATTAACTCTTCAATAGGGCTGTCAGAACTCGCTGAAGTCCTGGGTTCTGCTTCTGGTCTAGAACCTTACAGATAGTTCTAGGGTTCTAATCCCTTTACAACTCGAACTCTTTTTTTTGTGCCTTTCAAAATGCAAATGCCAGGCATCACAGTTCCATGCGTTTGGCACATCTGTACATGCACAGAACATTCTGATATCATCTCTCTAAAACATTTTAGGATGTAATTCCCAATAATTAGTTTATAATGTATTTAGAACGCTGATTAACCTCTGAAATCAGCAAGATTACAAACCTGTAAACCCACTGACATGACGTCAAGTCAGTGGGTTTACAGAAAATGTCATGGATAAGCAGCATTCCACAAAGAACACGATCACTAGTCTCAGCAAATTATTCAAACTGCATTCAAGGCATAGCAGTTTACAGTCACTAAGACTAGCGATCGCGATGTCGGGCTCACAGCTTTTTTCTTTTACCCGCTTAGATACCTTGCTATTTCCACCGTGAAGCTCCTCTTGCTACTCCGGATGTCTGGGCCAAATGCAACGCGAACTCCCACAGTTCCCCTGTCACGCAAGCCACCTTGACCTCAACGGGTCAACCGGATGGTTCCCCCGTTCATTTTTTTCTCATTGTCTCTGACAAACTGTGGCTAAATACACTATAAAAGATAATGGCTAACACATAGGTGATAACCACGGTGTAATCACCTCTCGTTATTGCTAAGGAAACGGTAAACCTCTCAAGCTATGCTCTCGAGGTTTACTGTTTCTCTAGCAACAACTTGAGGTGATTACACCGTGGTTATCACCTATGTGTTAGCCATTATCCTCTATGTTTTTCAAGGCTTGCAGCTCCTGTTTTTTGAAATGCAACAAAAAAATTGTATTTAGTGTTTAGAATCCTTAGTACTTAGAACCCATGGATGTTCTAGTTCTAAATTAGAACTCGAATCCCTGGGTTCTATAACAGTTCTTATCTTTTTAGAACTAGTTCTTACAAAACTACTCTTCAAGGTACCAAAAATCGAAGGTGAAAGTATATCAGGTGTATTATGGGATCAGAATGTAAGTCTGCTCTTCAAAAAAGTTGCATGTCATACTGCTTGCTTTTACATGTTAAACACTATTTTATGCAGAAATGTGCCTGCTCACACTTTCCTGGGACAGCACCACAGTTTGTAAGAAATTCTAGTAATTCTCACAAACATTCTATGTGGGCACTATTTTGTAAGAAATAGTGATTTGACTTTGTCAAGGGCCTGATTTTCATAGCTCTTCAAGCACCCTGCTAACCCTGCTAGATAGGGAGAACATGTATAGGATAGTGCATGGGGAACAGTTGACAACAGGGCTATTCTTTCACTGAGTTGGCACTATGATGACAGATTACCTCGAGAACGCAGCTCAAGAGGTAATCCGTCGACATAGTGCTCGAAAATAACCCTGTTATTCAACTCTGCCCTCACTATAGTGTATGGTGGAACGTTGTTTTTTGGGGAAAAAGAAAATCACTACAGCATGTTTCTGCTTCAAAACATTTTTACTGGGTTACTAGAAGGAAAAAAGAACTTTACATTTTGAACGTTTTCACGCTTGACATTTTAACTGTTTATTCACTGCCATCTAACCTTCTTATTTTATAGGTAAAATCAGCTAACAGCGGGTCTAACTCTGTAGTGGGAATATCATGTATTGCCCTGTGCTCATCGTTATCTCTCAGGAAACTACTGTATGTAATTGCCGCATGTCATTTCTCTTTTTTTTTGCCTTTTTTTGTTTTCCTGATCAAGGATGAATCTATTCCGTTCCGATAGTGGCTTTGATAGTACTGCCGCCAATATTTCTGCTTTCGCTATGTGTCCTGTCTATGGAGTGAGCCCTAACTGTCAAATGCTGCTCGAGGTCGTGCACAGTGCAGTAGAACAAAAAATCATTCTGCTGCACTGCGAACGTCACTAGTGTAGGAGAACAACTTTTCGACAGCGATGGATTTCGGTGGAGAACAACGTTCCATCATACACTATATTGAAATAGTTTTTTCCATATGCCAGAGATTTTAATGAATCATCCAAACTGCAAGGTTTAGATCCACTCTTTGTTACTATAAAGTAAAGTTGACAATACTTAAATTATCTAAAATTTTGAAACTCAGCCAGTCTGCTGGCACAGAGCGCTGAGACACCAGTTTCATCTGCTGCTAAACCAGCAACCTCAGGCTGCCGGTGGTTGGCCGGGGAGTGGAGGATCGAGCGTCCCAGGACTGCTCTCCTCCTCTGGGGAGGGAAGGGTCTCAGTGACCGGTGCTAGCCTGGCCCCTAACGGAGGCTGGGGGTTGGCACACTGACTCTGCAGGATGGGGACAGAGGCAGGACAGATGCCAGTCATGCCATACAAGGCAGCATGCATGACATTGCCACTGATGTCATTGCACACCCTTCCTCTGTGGGGAAAGAAAACGGTCGAGAAAAAGCACCAGAGGCTGGATGATGGCAGGTGCTCACAGTTTCCACTCTCGACCAGCGGGGCTGCCAGACCGAACTGGATCCATGCCTCGGCAGAGGCTTGGTCCCCACACTGACCCCACCTGGGGGAGAATTCTGGGAGAAAAAGGCTGGCATGTCCTGGTGGATATCAGAAGATGGACTGGGTGCCCTCCAGAATGAGGGCCGGCCAGGCAGGTGAGAAACAGAATAGGAAAAAAACATTTTTTTGAAACTCCCTTCACTGGGTGATAAAAAAATGCCCCCAATCTATAGACATCACCAGTTCTTACTGCCAACCAGCAGTCTGTGTGGCATCAAAATGACATGCTGTTTACATTCCATGATCAGCGATCTTGTCCTTCAAAAAGCAGGCAGGTGGTGCAGAACGTAGATGAGAAACAACTGTTGCTTAACCTCTGTTTAAGTATTCAGATTGTTGTGCCAGCCATAACCAAGGCAAACAAATGTCACAGTTGTGCCACACGTAAAAGTGTCCCTTTCAAGACCAGACTCCAGTTGTCCAGAGAGACCTGAATGTGTACCTGCCAGAACTAGCTTGGTCATTTGGTCCACTCTGTGGGTAGACATGCACTGCCCAGAGCACTGTGGATGTAAGGCTGAGTGAGTCATGCGAAGAAGCTTGCTGCACCCATTCCTACTGCACCAGTGCGCCATCCATTAACAGAGGTTTTCAGTTCCAGCTGTCCTCTGCCACCAATAAACGTCAGTGTTAAAAGTAGAAGCAAACAGCTGGCCAAAAAGGCAGCAGCACATCACACACTGAAACTTGGGAGAGCATTATACTGTTTGCATGCAAGCCCAGAATCACACATCTGCACCAACTGGGCTCTGGGAGCATTACAGACCTTAAGTGATACACATAGCCTCTCGAGAGGGCCACCATTCACACACACCCTGCTGGCCTACCAAGGAACAGCAGTAGCATAGACTGTGAAGGACACTGCTTACCCACCCACCCAGCAGGAGAACAAGTACAACCACGCAATTATTAGGATGGGGGACAGTGGGTATACCTAGCAGCTGTCCTTGATTTTGCCTCAAAAATTGTCCTGGTCCATCATAAATTTGAGATTTCTTTTTCTAAGGATTAGGGATTTGAAACATAAAATAATGACATAAAGTTAGTTTTGTTCTGCTTCAGCAAAGGCTTTTTACACTAAACCAGAAATTGTGGTAAGCTTTTTCAACTGATTTTACCATGCTTTAAGATGTGCCACGGATTGTGGTCCTTTGTTCCTGATTTTTTAAGCCTTGTCTATGACTTGCTAGGCAGCAGGTTGAGAGATATGATGGGGGGGGGTTAAACACTGGGGGGGAAATGTCTTTGCTGCTTTTGTTAAATTTAATGCATACCATTCCTACATGAGAAAAATCATGCTTTAAAATAAATGAAAGACACAGTCACAGAGACACAGGGCTCGGATTAAATGCCTGTCGCTAGGCAAACTGTTTGCACTGATAGTTCTATTCACCACTCAATCTGTAGCATTTTAAGCAAAGCCATTTCAGGATCCGCTGGCACTGGTACTGTTTAAATATGTAAAGGGCATTAGTGGATAAGAACAGGTATTGATTTAATCCCTAGTGCTTAGTACCTAAGTACTATTTCATAATTAAACAAAAGCTGTTCCCTTGCTGATAAAGACAGTGCACCAGTTTAAGGCAGCAGTTCACAGGGCTCAAAAAAAAAAAAAGAAACCTATTCATCTGTTAGAACATACATAATCTTATCGAGACTGGTTAAGGGACAGGAGGCAAAGGGTGGTGATCAACGGTAGCCACTCAGGCAATAGCAGAGTAACTAGTGGGGTGCCACAGAGTTTGGTGCTGGGACTAGTCCTCTTCAATGTCTTCATAAGCAACAATGCAGATGATGCAAAATCTGCAACAGGGCTGACACTCAGGAAGGGTAGAGAGAATGTAAAGGTATCTGAGGAAACTAGAGGAATGATCTAGGGGTGGCAGCTGGGTTTCAGTGGCAAAAAGTGCAAGGTTATGCACTTAGGGCTGTGGAACCCAGGGATTGTGTATAAGATGGGGGAGTGGAGCTTACGGTCACCAAACAAGAAAGAGACCTGGGGTCATTATATCTGATGACCTCAATGTAGCTGGACAGTGTGACAAAGCAGTGGGAAAGGCTAGCAGGATGCTGTGGTGCATTGGGAGAGGGATTTCTAGCAGGGAGAGGGAGGTGGTGCTGCTATTGTATCGCTCACTGGTGAGACCCCACCTGGAGCACTGTGTCCAGTTCTGGAGGCCCCCACCTCTGCAAGGATACTGAAAGGGTGGTGGCAATACAGAGGAGGGCAACCAAAATGGTGAGAGGGTTGCACAAGAAGCCATACGAGGAAAGGCTACAGGAAATCAACATGTACTCCCTGGAAGCGAGGAGGGAGAGAGGGGACAAGATTGAAACCTGCAAGTACCTCACAGGAGTGAACAAGGTGCAAGTGGATGGTCTATTTCACAGAAAGGAAGGCACTAGAACAAGGCAAATGCAATAAAGCAAAGAGGGGAAGTTTTGGGAGAGAAGTACAGAAATACTTCTTCATGGAAAGGGTGGTGGATGACTGAAACGGCCTGCCAGAGGAGGTAGTGAGGGCAAACACTGAGGGGAGCATCAAGCATACATGGGTTAGGCATAGAGGCATATTAGGTAGAGGAACGGGGGAAGGAGTGACACCCATGACCAACTAGGGTCAGTGGTGATGGAATAGGCAGGGACAAGGGACAGATTGATGGGCCTACGGGTTCTTTTCTGACAACAAAATCTATTTTTTTTTTGTTTCTATGAGACCGAGGTTTTCTGTCATTTCCTTTCATTAGCAAAGCATGACAAGTGTTTTAGATGTTTTCAAAAGCTTCTGTCTATCCCTTTGCTTGGACCATCCTGAGAAATCTAAGTAGTTTGGGGCAGTACTATGCTGTCATTATTAATGTGCGTTTGCACTGCCATGACATACCCACTTTGTTAGTGTATCTGTAACAGCTGAAGCCGTACAACCTCAGGGAAAGAGATTTTTTGAAACTGCTGGGGAGTGCCAGCTTCACAGCATATGTTATTTGTAATTTTACTTGTAATTTTTGACCCCGGCAAAGGCACACTAATCTGACACAGCTTGCTCCTTGGTGTGTCCTGGGGGGTGGGTTACAGGGACCTGTTTCTATTGATGAGGAGTGTTCAGCCATGACTCCAGGGAAACATCCCCACTCTTCTTCAATAAGAGCCGTGGGATCTTTTACTTCTACATGGACAATGACAAGAGATGGGCAGAAGGGTCCTTGGTTTAACATTTAATCTGAAAGATGGCGCCTCGGCAATATAGCACCTCCTCTTACTGCACTACAGTGTTAGTTAAGAGTATTATCCCAAGTACGAGGTACAAGGCTAGAACCCATGACCTTCCAGTCTTCCGGTTTTTGAGGTGAGCATGCTACTTATTGAGCCACTAACAAACTAATTACAAAGCTAACAATAAAAACAATTTCAGGAATGGTTGACTGGACTGTAAATATCATAGCAGCTTATTTTCATTTTATTTACACTCAAACAAACTGAGATGACACTCTCATTTACAATTGTGTCCTAATCTAAAACAGAAACAGTTTTGATCTGTAGATGTCAGAAGTACAAAAAAATGGTGAGGTGAAGAGTTCTGTCAGCTCACATAAACTGCAGCTTTAAACCAACAAACAGACAAACAAGGTAGACATCTGCAATAACCACTACTTGATAATCCACATTGAATGTCAACAGAAGATTAAAAGCAATACCTTTACATGAGCTCTCCCAGTGGCTGCTACAGGAATTACTGTTGACCAGGCCACTATATCACTTGCTGGTGAGACCCCACCTGGAGAATTTTGTCTTGTTCTGGAGGCCACACCTCAGAAAGAACATAGGGTGGAAGCGGACCAGAGGAGGGCAACTAAAACGATGCAGGGTCTGCAGCACAAGCCCGACAAGGAGAGACTGAGGGATCTCAACATGTGCACCCTGGATGAGAGAGAGAGGCCATGATAGTGACCTACAAGTATCTCTTAGGGTTAAACAGGGTGCAGGAGGGGAGTCTCTTTCAAATGAGAAAGATCGCCAGGACCAGAAGGCATGCAATGAAGCTGGAGGGGGAAAGTTTAAGAGGGATGCAAGGAAGTACTACTTCACTGAAAGAGTTGTACACACCTGGAACAGACTGCCAACAGAAATGATGGAAGCAAAATCAGTAGGGGGCTTCAAGCATGCATGGGATAGACATAGGGGAATATTAGTAAATAGGCAGGGAGGAGGGAGTGGTGCTGGAGACCAGTTAGGGTCTGTACAGACAGACTAGGCAGGGATCACTTATGCAGGCTGGATGGGCCAAGTGATCCTTTTCTGATGACATTCAATGTTTCATAGGCAGGACACAGAGGGATCTGGAGCCCCGGCCTAAGAACAGACAAAGACAGGCAAGAGACGGTATAGTGTAGGGTAACTAAAATGATTCAGGACCAGCAGGGGAGATTCTATGAGAATAACCTTAAGGCTCAGAACATGTACTGACTGGAGACCAGAAGGGAGAGGGGAGATATGATAGAGACCTTCACGTTCCTGAAAGAAAAGTACAAGTAGACTGTGGGAAAATATTCAGCAGGACTGGTGAATCAAGAACGCAAGGGCATGAGTGGAAGATGGCAGGGAGAAGACTGAGGAGGGATGTGAGAAAGTTTTAGTTTGCAGAGAGAGCTACTGAGCTGTGGAACAGGGTACCAGCAGAGGTGGTGAATGCAAGAACCATTATTGGTTTCAGACATGGCTAGGTCTAAGTAAAAGGCTTAATAGTTATACAGGGAGAAAGCAGTAAGGCAGGGGGGCCGGGCGGGTGAGGACAATAACACTGACTACACATTAGGCACCAGGATAGGATAGGCTAAAACAAGTCAGACTGGATGGAACAATGTTTTTTTTTTGCTGGTATTTTTTCATGTTTCCATGAGTGCTTGTGCCTGGGCACATAGGTTAATTTAAATCTGGACTATGTTTCCACTTATGTATCATTGCTGGGGCACAACTTATACGCAGCAGATTTTTACCAGACATTATACCCCTTCTGGCCCAAACCTAAAGCTGCCCATGGCACTACCACGCACCACGCTACAGGATTTCAGCATTACAGGATGTTTGTCTCTCCTGCATCTAGGTTAGTGTAACATATATATACATATGTATCTACGGGTTTGGGGAAGGATGAGGTTACCTGGTACAAGAGACCTAGGTTTGGCTACTCTGCACAGGGGCACCCAAGTAAATCCAACTACAGGACGCAATAACTGTAATGTCCAGAACCAGAATTGGGATTTTTCAGTGTGGCTTTATTTATTAACTAACTGAACATAAACAAAGCACTGCATGGTCCCCCAAAGGGCTACGTTACTGTATGTGCAGATTAGAGGTTAAACACAGCGGTCCATTTGAGGAATGAACACATTACTACAATTGTCTGGCTTTGGACCCACCAGGCACTCAGCCCGGACTTTGCATGCGCATTGGATACATAGCCCGACTGGCCCGGCTCCCCTGCCGGCCACTCGACTGACGGTCCACTTGAAGAATGAACCCAAACTTTACTTGGAAAGACATCCCATCAAACAAGGAGACTCCCAAACTGTGGCTCCCCACACCACTTGAAGTCTGCGACTCCTAGAGAGATTTGTTTTCATACTTCCAATCAAAACTCCCATCAAACAAGGAGACTCCCATCCAACAAGGAGTAATTTTCCCATCCTGTGGCTCCCCACACCACTTAGAGTCTGCGACTCCTAGAGAGATTTTCAAGTTGCGACCCACGTCTGGGTACCCACCCCATCACTGGCCAAGTGCATGAGGCAAGTAGCAAAAGCACAGAAGAAATCTGTAGAGGTGGACCTGGTTACTAAAGATGGGGGATTTTCCCACCTCCAGCTCCCACAGCCCATACCCGGCCATTTCTCTGGACACACAGAAAACTTTAGACTTTAAAATGTAGATTGAACGGTGGATGACCTGAAGCACCCCCTCTACTACGAACTTTAAATCCATTTAAAACTTTAAACAGTTGACTGCTCTATTTGTTTGTCCTAGTTGACATAGTCCTCCCAAATAGCAGTCCCCAATACTTGAAATCCAACTGAAGAAAACAAGATGTTTGGCCCTCCCAATGGAGCCAAACACTCACCCATTCGTTGCAGGTGCCCCACAGGCGAAGTACTGTAACCTTTGCTGTTATACATGAACAGACTGAACTTAAATCAGGCAGCTTCCTTCCCAGGGTGGGAGAAGGGGATTGCCTCTGGAACCCACAGATAACTTTCCTCCCCCCCCAGAGGGAGGGGGGCACTGAGACCGGGGGAGCGGTCTCCACCACTTTAAAAAATGTAAAATACAGGAACACTTCCTTTTTTCTGAGTGAGAGATCAGACTGCAGACTAATGCTTCCCTCTTGCTCAAGGACAAACGGAAGACTGCTTTGAATTTCCCAAAGTTCTAAACTTCACTCCCTGAGCTGGAGATTCCAAAGTGGCTCACGCAGCTGCGACAGTTCTATAATGATGTCATCTCTCAAGTCTCAGCGGTGACTGAGGACAGAGTGAGACAGTGTGAAACCCATTTAACTGGAGTTTCACAAGCTGCCTTCCCTGCCTACCACTAGGTCTTACCGGGATTCTAGTAACCCCGGGTAACAAAGGGGTTACATTAGCTTTTACAGAGATTTGTAAGAATCTGCTCACATTCTGTCACAGTGTAATAATCTTCACCTTTAGGGACCTCTAGACTAAAGTTTTACTGGTCAAAGCTCCTGCAATGCTGGCCATTTATGCAGTTGTAGAGGACAGGCACCCAAACCCTAGTGCACGAATGGTGTCCCACTTGAGAGCGACACCATGACAGCAAAATCCAAAAACAGACCATTACATGGACAGTCACTGTGATGGTCGGTTTTTACTGATGTGGCTTTTCCCAGTGTTCTGCCCCCTCCCCAAAACAACTCTGACCTGGAGCTGATTATAATTAAATGTGTGGGGAGGGGAGCCGGGGGGGGCATAGCCCCCCACAAAAAAAAAAACACTTTCTTTTGTGACAGTACAATACCGGTGTTGGTATTGTGCCATCGCTGTGTGGGACGTCGGTGAATTTGCTGTCGAGCACAAGTGTTGCTTCCATGCACAAATAATTGATAAAGCATAATTCTTAGTGGCTACTGATGACTTTTAAGAGGTCACTGACCACTTGGACACTGGAGGTTTTACACCCTGCATTAACTGCACAAGACTTCAGCAATGAAGCCAAGACCTTTTGGTGAAATTTCTTGAAGTTTGTGGAAAGCAATATTCTGCAAATTTCCTTGACTTGCCGTGAAAGCCAATCCATTTCCATGGCTGCCACACAGAGATGTGTAATCCCGCTGTTCTCAAATATTAGTACTCCTGACAAGGACAACCTAAGAGGCAAAGAATTTATGCAAGGGATCTGAGCTCAATTACCAAGTGGAAGTGGTCAGATTATGTAACCTTGAGGGATTTGAGAAGGATTTCAGGAACACCGTCATTATGATGCAGTGGCCTGGACCTACGAGTAGTTAGGTCCCATTTAAATTGGTGTCCTCAAACATGTTTTCTGAAATAAATGAAAGCTACATTTGATGAAATCTTAAGGGTCAGAGTAAAACCTTTTTTCTGTTTCCCCTGCAAAGCAGCATTCTGCCAATTTCCTTGATATTCCATGAAATTCCACGCATTTCCCTGAACATTCACAAAATTGCATGAAAATTCAATGGCAGAAAATTCTTCTCTTTTTTTGAAGCAGTCTGGTGAAAACTGTAGGTTTTTTTTGATGGATATGAAAATGGCAAAAGACAAAATGTGTCCTTTTTTTCCAATGATTAAAACCATGAACATAGCTCGGGGGTTGCACATTGAGGCTGTTTACATTTATGCGCCGCATGTTGCCAATTGCTCGTCATCATCAATGTAATGGTAGTCTATGACAGGCAGCATTGCAGTAATGTTCTCAGTCATCTGGCAAGCACTGCCTGCGGTCACAGTACTGTTACTCTGACAATGGAAGGTAATCGTCAAAAGGCCCAGAATAAACGTAAACAGCCTAAATGTATTCCATTTGAGAACAAATGTTTTAAGAGTTTACCCCACAGGAGGATTTAGACCCTTTAAAATGAAAAGCAACACATGTATAAAAACATTTTGTGGTGATTAATTAAATGATTTAAAATATTTTGACCAAGAGAGACACATCGAACCGAAGCTCATTTCCAGATGTGACCTGGAATTAAAGGAGAACATTTCTGACCCGTTACCATCATAGATTAAAAGATCATGAAATGCTCTTTTAAGTGAGGTATAGGGTTTATCTATAGCTGGTAGCAGTCCATGGATATCGACGATGTGTCTTTCCTACAGTGACAGCACATTGCCACCATTTTTAGAACATGTCACTGAGCATGAAAGCTGTACTAACTACACTGTAGTGAAACTCAGCTCCATCCTGTGTGACATCACAGGGTTCTAAAATGGCAGCAATATAACATTGATACTGGGCAGAGTTAATCATCAATATCTCTGAAAGGCTGGCAGCTACAGGTAAGCCAAATGCCTTATTTAAAAGACCTTTTCATGGGCTTTTAAACTAGGATGGATACTGTTCATAAATATTCTTTAAATTGAAATTAAGGTGAGGGGGTGTAAACTATCTGAAACACTAAATTTAATTATGTGTTTAGCACCATCAGATAGAGGTGGGTAAGTCAGGAATGTTTTACCTGTAGAGCCAAGCCAGAGCTGAGACAGGGGTCTGGCTTGACTCTTTGAGCCAAAGCTCGAGCCATGGTTGCTCAAGGCTCTCCCATACAATACTGACAGTGTCCCTCTTGAATTGCACGAGAGCAGGTGTACATTTCCATTTCCATGACTGCTCAGGCTGGCAAAAATATTGGCTTTGACCAGTACTGGCCTGGCTTGACTTTGGCTCTCAGCTTTTTATAGAGGGCAAGCTGAGTCCGAGCCAGGCACTAGGCTTGAGCTTCCCTTGGCCTGCCCACCTCTACCCCCCCGATGAGGTCTACCTTTTAAAGAAAAAGCAACAAAACATGTCCATCGTATTTGTGTGATCACACCAAAACACAGCTACCCTATCCTGTTTGATTGTATTAAAGAGCTAGTGTACTACTAGAAATTAACAAGTAGTGAACTGTGTTCTTATGTCTGAAGTATTTTTTCCTTTTGGCTTTTGTGAATTGTAAGATTTTCTAGCTGACACTACTTGATGTGATGTGTGAAACAGTACTGTACCCAAAGGCTGGCATAGCTTATTTTAGTCCTCTTCATACCTCATCGACCCGGTGATTTCACCACTGTGACATCACAACTGGAAAAGAAATGCCAGTTACCTGCTGCAGGATGGTGATGTCACAATAAGTGAGGTCACAATGCTTGTGAGGTATGAATACGTCAGTCTCCAATTGAAGTATCACACCTAATACTATCAGGCAAAAACAAAGGGCTGCATCTTCATGTGAGATGAAAGTAAAATAAAAAGGTTATATTAAATGCACGCTGAAAATAGAAAATAAAGTTAGGATGGAGGTTTTGACCATAGGTCTTCTTCAGGAGTTAACTATAAAGAGAAAATAGCTAAATTAGCTAACTTTGCGATTTTCTCTTTATAGATAATTCCTGAAGCAGACCAATAATCTAGCCTAACTTTTTCTGTTTTCTTTTGTGTTCTTTTATATTTTATTTTCTACTTGCAGTGTGCATTTCAAATGATCTTTTTTTCAGGCATAAAATCATAGAAACATAGAATTTGTCAGCAGAAAAGGGCCAGTAGGCCCATCTAGTCTGCCCTACTTTCCCTTCATATTACTACTCCCTGGAACCTAGTTGGTCTCATATGTCCCTACCTCCCTCCCTCCCTCCTCACTTTCACACTGCCTATTATGTCCATGTGCCTGTCCCACCCACGCTCAAAGCTCCCCACTGTCTTTAACCCCACCACCTCTTCTGGCAGTCTGCTCCAGGCATCCACCACCTTTTCTGTGAAAAAGTATTTCCTCACATCTTTCTTAATCTCCCTCCCCCACCCCGTGCTTCATAGAATGCCCCCATGTGTTCCTCCTGCTCTGAAAGAGACTTCCCTCTTGTACTTTGTTCATCCTCATGATGTACTTATAGGCCTCACTCATGACCCCTCTAGCTCTCCTCTGCTCCAGAGAGTACATGTTGAGCTCCTTTAACTTCTGCCTGTATGGCTTCTTGTGCAACTCCCGAACCATTTTGGTAGCCCTCCTCTGTACCCCATCCATGCTGTCAATGTC
The DNA here is from genome assembly GCA_016271365.2 of Neoceratodus forsteri. Taxonomy (NCBI): domain Eukaryota; kingdom Metazoa; phylum Chordata; order Ceratodontiformes; family Ceratodontidae; genus Neoceratodus; species Neoceratodus forsteri. The sequence continues at coordinate 331,702,365 of CM057452.1, read as the reverse complement.
CTTGTAGGGGTGCATCCTCCAGAACCGGAAATAGCACTTCAGGTGGTGTCTTACCAGTGAGCGATACAGTGGCAACACCACGTCCCTTCTCCTACTAGGAATCTCCCTCTCCATGCACACCAACATCTGGCTAGCCTTGCCTACTGCCTTGTTACACTGCCCTGCCACCTTGAGATCATCAGACATGATTACCCCAAGGTCCCTCTCTTGCTTTTTGACTGTCAGTGCCTCCCCCATCTTATATACAGCCTCCGGGCTTCCCCACCCCAGCTGCATTACTTTGCAATTTTTGGCATTGTAACTCAGTTGCCACACCCTAGACTACCCCTCTAGTTTCTAGACTCTCTGCATTCTCTCCACCCCCTCCTGGGTGTTCACTGTGTTGCAGATATCTGTGTCATCCGTAAAGAGATACACCATCTTTCTCCAGCCCCTCAGCAATGTCACTTATGAAGACACTGAAGAGGACAGGACCCAGTACCGATCCCTGTGGTACTCCACTGGTCACTTTCCCATACCGAGTGAGTGCTGTTAACCACCACCCTCTGCCTTCTACCCTCCAACCAATCTGATAGTGTACCTAGCTTACTACCTTTTCCCCAACCACCAGGTTACTACATTTCTTAATCAGTCTCCTGTGTGGCCTGGAAGGCAGAAAACCATCTAATGAACAAGTGGAAACAGAAAAGTACTTCAGAAATAAAAAAGTAAGAACTGATTACCTTTAGAAACTGATAATGTTTCCTGATGGCTATCTATAGCACTACTAGTGCTTTTAGTGTACTCCTGTCATGCAAACAATTTCAGCAAATTGTTGTGTGCTGTTGCACTAAAATACATTTTTTACAGACCTAAGCCTCATTCATAGTAACATTGTACTTCAAGGTTGGGAGGGACTCCAGGTTTTATCATGTCTGCTGCCCCTTCCCCCCACTTCACAAGCAGGGATGAAATGCAAACATACTAGCAGATAAAGGCCTTATGGTCTATCTAGTCTGCTTGATTCTGCAGCTCTCAATGCGTTTACAAAAAGAACTGCCCCCCACCCCGTTTCCCTTTGGACCTCCCTCTACTTGACCCTCCCACCCCACACACATACACACAAGCTCCTGTTCTACCTACAATTTTTCCCCCTCACCCTGTCCCAGCTCCTCTTGAAGCTGTCCACCATTTTTAGGGCTACCACTTCCTCTGACAGCTCATTCCACTTGGCCACCACCACCCTCTCGGTGAAAAAGTGCCTTCTTATCTCCCTCCTGAACCTTCCCCACGCCCCAGCTTTAGGCTGTGCCTCCTAGTGGTCTTGTTGCCATTAAGGCTGAAGAGGTCCTCAGTGCCCACCCTATTAATACCCCTAAGGTACTTGAAGGTCTCAATCATGTCTCCTCTCTCCCTTCTTTCCTCAAGAGTACATGTTGAGCTCCCTGGGCCCCTCTTCATAGGTGTTGCCCTGCTGGCCCTGGATCATCTTGGACACCCTTCTCTGAACCATTTCCAGCAAGTTGACATCCTTCTTGAGATATGGACACCAAAACTGCACACTGTACTCCAGGTGTGGTCTTACCAATAATCGGTACAGCAGCAGAATGACCTCTGCCTTCCTGGTGGTAATTCCCCTGGATAGGCAGCCCAGCATCCAATTTGCCTTGGCTGCTGCTCTCTTGCAGTGTGAAGAGTGTTTCAGGTCACTTGTGTTTATTACGTCCAGGTCCTTTTCTTCTTCTGACCTGGTTACCTGCACTCCATCCAACCAGTATTTGGTCCCCAGATTCTTTGCCCCCAAGTGTATAACTTTGCACTTTTTAGCATTGAACCCCAGCTGCCAAATGCCAGACCACTTTTCTAGCCTAACCAGGTCCTTCCTGTCTTCCCTCCTGCATGTCTACCCTCCCACAAAGCTTTGTGTCATCTGCAAACAGGCAGATTTTACCCTTGATCCTATCAGTGATGTCATTTATGAGAGTTAAATAACACCAGGTCGAGCACCAAGCCCTTTGGAACTCCACTGATCACAAGCCTCACTTCAGAGAATTCTACACCAACTACCACCCTTTGGCTTCTATCCTACAACCAGCTTCCAATCTGTCCCACAAGCTTAGCCTTCACCCCCAGGTCCTATAGCTTCCTGACCAGTCTCTTATGAGGCATGGAGTTGAAGCCTTGCTGAAGTCCAGATACAGGACATCAACTGCCTGGCCCTTGTCCACTGTTCTAGTGACCCAGTCAAGGATGGTAATTAGGTTAGTTTGGCAGGACCTCCCCAACACAAACCCACACTGCCTCTTGTCCTGGAGCCCCTTTTCCTCCAGAAAACTGATCAGTTTCTCTTTCAGGATGGTCTCCCATCAGCTCACCCATTATTCATCCCTCAGCCCAATTAAGGAGAGGGCACCACATGTGACATTCTCCAGTCCTGGGCTGCTCCATAGAGGTTTTAAATGGGTCTGCCAAGGGACTCGCCAGATTCTCTGCCAAATCTTCTTCGAGGCAGTCTCTTGCTGCAGGTGTTAGTTCCTCCAGATGACTTTTTCAGCAGTCGGCCCTGGGACCTCCCCCAGCACCACCACGTGGTGTTCACCTGGTAGGTATAAAAGGAGGAGATCCCAGCTACTCCTCGGTTCCTTTCAACCGTGACCTGCTTGCAACAAGTCCTCCTCCGTTGCTCCTGCTTTCCTGTCGTCAGCGAAGAGTTCTGCCAACCAAACTTTTATTTTAAACAAGTTAGTTTACTAATGTCCTCATATCCCTTATTCCGAAGTTGTTCCTGTGGCCATAGAATCACTAAGGAAGACCTCCATGAAGTCTGTGTTCGTTGCCTTGGTCCTGAACACAGATTTCAGGGAGTGTATCTTCTGCAACAGGTTCAACAGAGTCACAAAACACTGAAGGCTTCAGCAGCTCCGTGAGTTCCTCATGGAGCAGAAGGTTGCTCTCCTGGAGCAGCAGTAACGTTCCTTAACCAGAGAGTCCTTGGCATCCTGCTCAGAGTCTCACCACCCTACGGGGGACCCCTCCATGTCGACGGCACTGGGTCCTGGTAAGAAACATGCATCAAAGACTAAGCATGTTTCTACCACTTCCTTGTCATCAAAATCTAACCCCTCATCAATGGCTACACATTTGGTTCCACTGCCTACTCCTGTTCCACAGTGATTCCAATACACTCTCTCCAGTCAGCCCCGGCTATTTCCACTAGACAGATGGCCATGATCGATGTCCAGGCTCTGGTAAATACCATCCTGGACCTAACTCAGACCCTGCTCCCCCCTAGGGAAGGGTCAGTTCCGGTCTCTGCTCCCTCTAGGACCTCCTTCGGCCCAGCAGACGGCCAGCTCTTCCAATATCTCCCCAGGCCTGTACACCCAGGATGTGGACATATAGGACCCTTTCCTGTAGGACTGGGATCTGGCTGACCTGGAGGATGAGGACAGCATGGATCATGAGGAATCCCCTCTGTCCTCCTCCTCTGCCACCTCCTCTATTCAGGGGGATTCTACCCCTGAACTCCCTTGTTCTCCACAAGTTGACCCAACATTTTCGGACATTATAATCCACCTGCAGAAAACGTTTGTTTTCCATGGCACTGCGCAAGATGCTTCTAGGAAGAAGTAGGCTCAGTACCTCGGTGTGCTGGAATACCCCACTCTGGTCGTACCTCCATTGGTGGACGCCTTTAAAGAGGCTATCATGGCTGCATGGAAGCAAGCTTTCAAGATTCCCTCCAATCCACGTAAGGCTTATAGGATTTATCAGGCTTTGGTAGATCACCCGTATTTCATGTCTCCTCCTCAGGTGGACTCAGTGGTGATCAATTCCGCACATGATAGGTCCTCTAGGCCTCAACACATGAGTGCTCAGCCCCCAGATACGGAATCCAAGAAATTGGATGTCATAGGGAAACAGTTTTTTTCCTTGCCCACCTTGTCTCTACATATATTCAATTACATGGGACACCTCCTGAAGTATCAGGAGGAAATCTTAAAAGCCTCCCAGGTGACAGTCCAGTCCCTCCCGGTGGGTTCTGTCCAGAACTAGCTGTTGGTGAAAACTTCTACTGCAGTGGCAGCATGTTGCCACCTGCTGAGGGCCACTTATTTAATTTTTTTTTTAGTTGGTACTTTTTATCATCTTGCTCATGGTGCCTAGCTTGGGAGGAAGCCCCCAGTCCTGTCCCCCGACGTCCACCAGCCGGTGCTGACTGACAACCCCAGGGCACCCCAGCGGGGCTGGCGGGACTCCCCCAACTCCTGCTGAAGACCGGATCCAGTTTGGCTGGTGCCGTGGCTATTCAGGGGCTGGACCTGTTAGGCATCCTCTGTCATCAAGCCGGAGCATATTTTGTCTTCCAGTGTGCACCCTACAGAGATGGAGCATGTAATGACACCAGCATCGGTAACATGCGTGCTCCCATGCATGCTCTGTCAGGTATCTGCCCTGCCTCTGACTTGTAGGCAGCATCGGTGTGCCGCCACCCAGCCTCGAGACAGGGGCTTGTGTGCACCAACAGCTGACCCCCCCAAGAAGGAGAGCAGTCCCTGGGATGCTCAATCCTTCTCCTCCCCTGCCGACCCCTGGTAGCCCACGCTCATTCCCAAACATGGGTCGCCAGCGTGGTGCAAGTTGTGGTGTCCAGTGCCTCAACCCTCAGGGCCACCAGGCCAGCTGCTGAGGGCCACTTGTGATGCCTTTGATACTACGGCTCATATGTTTTCTGCAGGAGCCTCTCTCAGATGACACACCTGGCTCAGGGTGCCAGGATTTTCACAGGACGTACAGCAATCTATCCTGAATGCTCCCTTTAAAGGAGTTCAGCTTTTCGGTCCACAGACCCAAGATATCTTGAAAGATTTACAGGACTCTGGTCATACCCTTCAATCGGTGTGGACCCTTTACTGTCCTAAAGCCAAAAGAGCCTTCAGAGTCTCCTTGAGGGGCCGCCCCTACTGGGGCTGTCCCTCAGTTCAAAGGCAACCTGCCAATAAGAGAAAATCTCAGTTGCAATTGCCAGGTCCTAGAAATGCTTAGAAACCCTGTTATATCCCTGCTGCCCCCCCCCCCTTAGCAGGACCAGCCTTCCGCCTGAAGGTCTTCCTCCGGTTGTGGGACTGGAGACCCTACCCACGGTCATCGGTAGCAGGTTTTCCCTGCACCTGCAAGGGTGGCAGGCTATCTCCTCTGACCAGTGGCTCCTGCAACTGATGAAGTCAGAACACATACTGGAGTTCATGGAGATGCCTCTTCCTTTACCACCTAGGGTCTCTCACTAACCCCCAGACTAGGCATTGGTCATATGGACCGAGATAGATGGCTTGCTTTCAAAAAAGGCCATCGAACCAGTTCCTCTTCCTCAGAAGGGTGTGGGAATTTACTCCCACTTTTTTCTGGTTCCAAAATGGATGGGGGATTTACACCCCAATTTGGATCTGAGTTGTCTCAACCTCTACATCACTTACCAGAAGTTCCACATGGTGTTTCTTCTGACACGTCTCCTTTTGCTAAACACTGGAGATTGGCTCTGCTCTCTAGATATGAAGGATGCATACCTCCATATCATGATGCATCCGGCTCACAGACGGTTTCTCCATTTCATGTTCCAAGGTCATCATTACCAATTCAGGGCCCTCCCTTTCAGAGTTTTCATCAGCCCTGAGGGTATTTACAAAATGCCTAGTGGTGGTCGCAGCGGCCCTCCACAGGGAAGGCCTCTGTGTCTTTCCCAACTTTTACGACTGGCTCCTGAATGCATCCTCCAGTCAACAGCTGTCTCTCATGCTTTTTCGAACACTATAGTTATTCGCCCAAGTGGAGATTGTGGTAAACTATCTAAAGTCCAACATGGACCCTACACAATGCCTCCAATATATCGGAACCATGCTAGACACCTCCATGGGGAAGGCATATCTGCCCATGGCTTGAGCAGATGCTATGATTGCTTTGGCACACAGATTAGAGTCCAGCAGATTAGTCTCCGCACAAGACTACCTCCGCCTTCTGGGATATTTGGTGGCCACAATACCAAAGGTCCCCAATGCCAGGTTAAATATGAGGGTCCTTCAGTGGTCCCTCAGAGTCCAATGGGACCAGAAAGAGGACAATTTCGATGCCCCGGTTCTGATGTCTTCCCCGGCTCTTCAAGCTCAACAATGATGGAAGACCAGAGACAATCTAATGCGAGGCATGCCATTCTGATCTCCTGTACCGAGTCTCACTCTGACTACAGATGCCTCCTTGACAGGGTGGGGTGCTCATCTCTTGCACATCAGGTCACAAAGATCTTGGATGTCAATGGAGGCCCGCTTCCACATCGGTGTCTTGGAGCTGAGGGCAGTTCTTTATGCCTTACAGGCATTTGAGACTCACCTCCCCCAAGATTGCCTGCAAGTGCAATCAGACAGTTCTTCGGTGGTTCACTACCTAAACAAACAAGGAGGCACCCATTCATACCCTCTCTGCAGAGAACTGATGAGGGTGTGGTATTGGGTGATCCAGAGAAATATTCATTTTCTGGCAGTACACATCCCAGGGGTGTCCAACACCCTAGCGGATACTCTGAGCAGATCCACTGCCCAGGCCCACGAGTGGGAACTCTTATCCGACGTTCTAAATGACATCTTCCACTTGTGGGGCCGACCGGAGTTGGACCTATTTGCCTCATCACAAAACTCAAAACTGCCACTTTACTGCTCTCTCATGTAAGGTCCTGGAACTGTGTGGCACAGCGCATTATCTCTTTCCTGGACAGGAAGATTTCTTTACGCCTTCCCACCCTTTCCTTTCGTTCAGAGAGTACTACTCAAACTGGTCTAAGATGAGGCATCTATGATTCTCAAAGCACCATTCTGGCCAAGACAGATTTGGTTCCATTTATTTCTACAGCTCTTGGAATCAAAGCCAATATCTCTGCCAATTTGCCGGGCTTTATTGTCCCAGGCACAAGGCTCCCTGTTACACCCGGACCTTCGCTCCCTCCACCTGCATGCCTGGCTTCTGAGGACATAGTTCTCTCATGCTTCCAGGTGTCCCCAAAGGTGGAGGAAGTTTTCCAGGTGGCTAGGAAGCCATCTACTCAGTCTTCCTAGTCCCTGAAGTGGAAACACTTCTCTATTTGGGTGTCTACACTGGACTTAGATCCTTACGAGTGTTCCCCTCAACGCATCTTAAATTGTTTGCTCTCCTTGTCGGAAGGTGGACTGAAATATTTCTCTGTGAAAGTTCACCTTTCAGCCATTGCTGCATTTCATTTACCTGTGGACAACATCTCTTTGTCCCAGTTACCTTTAATTCAAACCTTTTTAAAAGATATTCTGCACCTACATCCCCCTGTCCGGGATCCAGTCCCTGTCTGGGATTTGAATTTTGTGCTTGACAAATTGACTACGAGTCCATTTGAGCCCACTGAATTCAACGACCTCTGTCATCTTTCATGGAAAACTATGTTTTTAGTTGCCATTACATCTGGCAGACGTGTGTTGGAGTTGCTCGCACTTATGTACAAACCTCCATACTCACAATTTCATAACAACCGTGTTTCTTTACGCACTAACCTGACATTCTTGCCATAAGTTGTTTCTGAATTTACTTTAAATCAGATAATTCAATTACCAGTATACTTTGTGGAGCCTCAGAATCCTGGGGAAGCCCTGCTTCATACTCTCGATCTGCACAGAACACTGAGCATTTACCTTCTCCACACTTCAAAGTTGTGAAAAACCAAGCAACTTTTTGCTTCTTTCACCCCTGGAAACCAGAGCATTAATGTTTCAAAGTAGTGCTTGTCCATATGGTGGCCAACTGCATTATGTTTATTTATGCTAAATATGAAAAACCTTTCACAGGAGTTGTAAAACCACATTCTACCAGAGGCATGGCCACCTCTATGGCATGTTTCCAGGACGTTTCTGCCTTGGATATTTACGAAGCCGCAACAAGGTCTACTGTACATATCTTCACTAAGCAATACAGTCTAGATATCGCTTCCAAGAGGCGAACTGTTTTTGGACGGACTCTCCTACATGGCCTACTGTCCTAAGCCTTCATGATTTGCTTCCTCCTCCCGCTGTCTATAGTAACTGCTTGGGAATCTTCCCGCACGTAATGACCTGCTGCAAGAGATTGCCTCCAAGAAGACAGTATGGTTGAGTAAGAACTTACTGTAACAGTAGATCTTTGAGAGTATGTCTTGCAGCAGGTCATGCAGCCCCACCCTCCTTCCCCCTTGCTATTGCTTCAGAAGGACTCCTTGCTCCTGTGTTTCACGACTCCATGAGCTGCTGCCTTGATTTCTCTCCTCGGTTCCCATTGGAGGCCTGAGATATGTTTACACATTCAATCGCCAGGATGGAAAAGAGCTGAGGAGTAGCTTGGACCTCCCCCTTTTATACCTGCCAGGTGAACACCATGTGGTGGTGCTGGGGGAGGTCCCAGAGTAGACTGCTGAGAAAGTCATCCAGAGGAAATGACACCTGCAACTGATATCCCACATGTAATGACCTGCTGCAAGAGATACTCTCGAAGATCTACTGTTACAGTAAGTTCTTATGCAACCGTACTTTCTCTAGAGATCCTTGGATGCATGCCATCTGGCCCTGGTGATTTGTTTACTTTTAGGGCTAGGCCTTTGAGTACCCTGTTGGCTTGAATTTCACCATCTGTGACTCTCCACCCCCCGTCCCCACCCGCTACTCTTTTTGTGATACATGGTCCATCCTTCTCCTGAGTGAAGATTGCACAGAAGTACCAATTAAGCACTTCCACCTTTTCTTCACTGCCCTCTGCCCAACCACACTCCTTTTTCAGCCTTACAGTCTCATCCTTTATGTTTCTTTTTTCCCTTATATACCTGAAAAAGATCTTCTTACTCACTTTTATCTCCTGGGCTAGCTGTATCTCTCTCGTAATCTTTGCCTCTCTTACCACCCTGTTCACCTCTTGACTTAGCAGCATAGTCTACACTATCCTCCTCCTTCTGAACATGCTTGTACATTCTAAAGGCTGGCCTCTTGTCCCCCTCTGCTTTTGCCACCTCCATGCCAAACCAGCTGGGTTTTTTTTGGCCTTAGCTTTATTACTCTTGATTTTGGTGCACTCGCTAGTGGCCTCCATCAGTCCCTTCTTTATTATGGCCCATTGCCATTCCACATCTATCCCCGCTCTGATCCCCACAAGGTGTCCTTGCCGAACTTCTACCATCCCACCAAATTCAGCTTTGTGAAAGTCCAAGATCCTCGTCTTTGTCCTGACTGTCCCTCTGCCCATGTCCAGGTGAAACCACATGTGTTGGTCAATTCTTGCATCCTGAACATGTGCACAGTTGGACAGAACAAGATCCAGGAAGGCCTTCTCCCTAGTGGGTTTCATAACACCTTGATTCAGGAAAGCACTCTGGAAAGCATCCAATGGTACTTGTTCCCTAGTATAGGAGATAGCAGGGATTTTCCAGTCCACCCCAGGTAGATTGAAGTCCCTTATTATTACTACCTCCCCCTACTGGACATATCTATGATCTGGGATCCCAATACCCTATCCAGTTCCTCATCTTGAAAAGACAGTATATAGACCACCCTCATTCTTAGTTTCTTCCCTTTCGTAGATTGAATCTGCACCCACAAAGTTTCAGGCTTGTCCTCCACCATCTTCCTCTCTGGTGTAAATTATTCCCTCCTTCACATAAAACACCACTCCCCCCTTCTCGTTATCCTATCCTTTCTGTACATTTTATGCCGGGAACTGCTAGATTCCAGTCATGGTTTTGTGTGACCCAAGTCTCTGTAATGGCCAATATGTCCACCTCTCCCTCAGCTAACAGTGACTGCAGTTCTGCTATTTTGTTCCCCAGACTTCAGGCATTTAGAAAAAACCACCCTCCACCATGACTCTGGATCCCTTTTACTCCTGACCTGCGACCTTCTGTCCCCCTCTTTCCTTCATCCCTCCTTTCTTCCCCCACCCCTCCCCTTCTTTCCCTCCCTCTGCTGTCCTGTATGACGGAGGGGGGGAGGCCTATCAGACTCCTCCACCAAGTGATTAAAGTTGCTGTGCATTCTGCTGCCTCCCCCCTCTTCCCTTCAGGACCATTATGTCCTTTCAACTTAAATGTAACCTGTCCAGTGCATGCTGGTCCTTGTTATCCCCTGTCCCCTCCCAACCACGAACATACCCATACCCTTCCACCTCATCCCACCCTCTAGACCATATGTTAAATTCGGCAATACTTACCTTCCTTGCCATACTAGCCCTTGGGACTGAAGCACCTATGAGAAGGCACTCAACTTCCCTTCCACCCTGCAGATTCTACCACACATCTCCTTGAACCTCTCCTGCACTACCTCTACCTTACATCCTACAAGGTCATTAGTACACAGGTGCACTATAATGTTTCCCTTCTCCCTGTCCCATGCACTTGAGGTCCCACCTTTCCTGCCATCATCCCTAGTATGCATTCTGTCCTCTTATGGTTTGACCTTTCCACCAAACTCACCTCCTTCACAATTGAATCCCCCAAGATCATCACCACCACCACCCCATCCTGGGCCCTCCCTCCCTTCCATTTGCTCATACTGCTGCCCAGTCCTACCTGCCGCCACCTTTCCCTCCTACATAAGGCTGTGCAGTCGCATTCAGAAGTTTTAAACGCAGAATTAAATGTTATCTTTCAGAACTTTTCATTCCCTCAGAATTTTTATATTCTAATTGTCAAATAGCCCCAAGGCAAAATACCTGGTGACCAATTCTGATATTATTATGCCCATAATTATAAGAAAGGATACGCTTGTTTAGGGTCCATTAGCCACCTTATTGCAATACTTCTTAAACACTCCTTGAATTATTCCAGGGATATGCCAATCTCATGATGGGCAGGGACACTAGTTTACAGTTTCTGAGAGAGTAAAATTGATTTTAGACATGGGATTCCATTATTTTTACTGGTGTTCTCTGTATTTACAATTATAATGAACCAAGAGAGTTAAGCTTAATCTTTCCACATATACTCATACATGTCTCTGCTTTGCTAGTGGCAACACTGGTACTTTTTCTAACAACTACTTTTGGTGGCACATACAAACTAGGAATTAAGGCACTGCAGTGCTTCAGGGTGCTGGCATTACGTCGCCGAGTCACTACGGTGTCAAAATACGACTTTGCTGCTCCTTCCCTGAGGTCCTGCCCCCACCTCAGAGTTAGAAGCTATAGTTGGGGGGGGGAACAGCCCCCCTCAAAAAGTGTGGTAGCTGACATTGCCATTTGGTGCCAAAGTGACTCGACTCCCTAACGCTGGCACATTTCAAGGGTGGAACCCTAAGAACCCAACTCAGCTAACCTAAGATTGAACCAATTCCTGCAACAGTTGATAATTCGCGGGGGCTATTCACATATTTATGGACTTTGGGCAGAATGTAGAAAACTTAAATGACTGGATTTTTACTGCATAATGCTTCCCGTTCCCATTCGTTAAACTAACCTTTCCATACATCCCTTCTCCAATGAGTGGTGTACCAATTGCTTCACTTCTGTGGTAGGAGTTTGTGTGATTGGTGTATAGGTGTGGGTCTGTTGGAATTTTCTCATGCCCTCAACTATATACTTCATGGCACTCTTAAAGCATAATAGAGGGAGCCACACTGCAAATTCTGAAAACTAAATGACTTACTGATTTAGACACTGAAGGTGTCTTAGAGCATGTGTGAAGATTATATGGTTAGTATTTAAGAGGCCTAGGACCAGTATATACATCTGGCTCAGAACCTGCTGCCTTAAGGAAGACAGTTCTCTGGAGAAACATTGACGGGTTGTATAAGCCAGTCTGGCCATATGCTATGCCTTAATAAATATTATAAGTCTTTCTATACATGTTGGCTGAGTTGGATCCTTAGTTCCTACTTTGTATTTGGTGCGTGATGGACTTTGTAGGAATAGGACTCCTTGCTGTAGTATGTGCTTTATGTTCACAGGTCAGGAAACAAGGAGGCTGTACTACTGGTGGCCCATCTTTCTCTTGTCTATGTTTCTGCTTTGGATAGTCTCCCTTTTGAACCCCATTTTGAACTCCATTGACTTTCCTTCCATCCTAACTTCCTGTTCTTATTGAAAACCTACATCTCCTGCCTTGTCTTTAATTAATGAGTTCCCATACTCTTCCACCTGCATCTGCCTCCCACTTTCTCTCTCCATCGAGTGTCTAATGCCTTTTGTATTCTAAGTTTCAAGAAAGCTGTATTTTAAATTGTATTGCTGTTTAATTTATAATGCAACATTTTGTGATATCCAGTATAAAGATGATATAAAATAATAACTTTAAATTGAACTGAAATGAGTTTAGATAATAGCACCCCATGGGGTAGACAGACTTCGCCCTGCCTCGTAAGGCCTTGTGGATATGATTATCTGATGATGTCATACCCCCATGATGTGTCACTACTTAATTAATCTGCCCATGTTGAGTACTGAACAAGCAGCCAGAGTGGGGCCTTTATTCAAGCATTTTTGAATAAAGAAATATTTGAGATGTGAATAGCAATAAATGCCACTGTGTCATACAATTAGTTGGTTCAGTTGTAATCTGTTTTCACAGTAACAATCATTCTAGAGCAGAGCTATGAAAGCAGACACAGGCTACAGAATTGTTTTCTGTCTGCAAACACACGTTATTTATGCTTCAAGCAATGCAGTTTTATGTTAGAATCATTTTTTTTCCTGCAGATACATTCATGGACTGATGAAGCGCTCCATTTGAGAGAGCTGTGAGACTTAAAAAAAAAAATCTGAAACTTATAGTCACTGCTTTGTGGCTGTGCGGATTCCAGTTGTATAATGTAGTGGTTAAGAGCATGGAGCTATAAATCTGGAGAACTGGGTTGCAATACTATGTGACCATGAGCAAGTCACTTAACTTCCCTGTGCTCCCAGGATGTACCTGGAAACAAGCCTAGATTTATTGTGTCTTTCCTGGCCAAAACCTGTAAAAAAATACGTTACTTATTGGGCACAGGCTACTACGATTTTTGTTTTTGGGGATATAAGCCTGGCTTTCTCACTTTGTTAATATTTGGAAATGTGGGCATATCTGGTCTCTTTGAGCTTCCTACTCAGCAGTCTCTTGTGTTTGGTTTAAACTGCCCTTATTTTCCCTCTTTAGGGACCCTTGTTGACACCACATTTCTGCCACCCAATGTTAACTTTTTACCTAAAGGCGATTTCTCCAAAACCAGTGACTAGAGATGCTCAGGTGGTAATTTAGAATAGTTCTCCATAATATCCAAATTTCCACTGCCAGAATCATGATCCCCTTTTATTTGTTTCATGGGAACACTATGACAACACCCTTAACACACAGGACATTCCACGGACTTGTGCCTATGCAATACTTCTTTCTGGTATTCTTGACTCTTAAAGGGACTGGTATTTAACCTGAGTTTATAGGATATCTGTGACACTCAACCCGTGACATCTATATTCAGCTGTAGAACAAGCTGAAAGCAGGGGCTTACAGGAAAACAGATGCTGCCGTTTAGCTGGGGTATCCTGAGAAAAACTGTGAATGAAAAATATATGCAAATACCTACAGTACAGTTACTATATCTCTTGTTGAGTTCTTTGGGTGAGAGCACTGTGAAGTGAAGATTAGCAGTTCTGGCACATAAAGGACTTGAGAAGGTACTCTTTTAACTATAAGAGACAAAGAAACTACTTACAAACGTAAATCCTGCTGAAAGTTTATGTTGTTACAAACCAAAGCTACAATTAAAAATCACAAATGTTTTATTTTGTTGTAAAGCAGAGAAACCCCTGTGTGAGAAAGGAACTCTGCCAACAGAACAGAGAATGTCAGAATGTTAAAACTATTTGCATGAGATGCCCTCTTGTGGTTATAGGAGTTATTGGGTGTTTAGAAATAAACAGCCCTTACCAGCTAGGAACAAAGTTATGGTTTATAATAGATAGAATACGTAATGACGCAGAGCTGCTAAAAAGCAAGGATGTGCATGTACAGACTGCAGGGAACACTAATAACAGGAGGATGCTGGTTTGAGAAGCTCAGATTTAACTCCAAATGGTTTGCACATCTGTACTCTTTACCTCTGCAGTTCTGTCATGGGAGATGTTCAGTTACGTAGTCACATCACAGCTGCTTCCCATCATGATGTCATAACAGCAGAAAACTCAGCTGTGTGTAATTATGCCACAGTCATAGAAATAGGGGGACTAAAAAGACTAGAATGGCAATTGAGCAGGTTTCTTGCATGTTCACCAGCATTATACACTTGGAGCACAATGGCTTCCATTTTCTTTTTTTTTTTTTTTTATCTTTCTTGCTTACTCATAGAAACATAGAAACAGCATTTGATGGCAGATGAGAACTACTTATCCCAACCAATCTGCCCATTTTTCCCTACCTACATTATCACCGCAGACCAGTGTTGGGTAAGTTACTTTTTCTATTACTTTCTATTACTTTTGGAAACTCGTTCCAGAAAGCTCTGTACAGTCACTAGAAAGGATGGAGAAGTACTGGAAAAAGTAATATGCCTTACAGTTACAATTACTTATGTCTTTTTACACAAAAGTAATATGTAACTCTAACTGATTACATTTATTTGGGAAAGTAACTAGTAACTAACCTATTACCTTCAAATAAGTGTCATCTGCTATAGTTATTTATTATTTTTGTATAAAAAGGAAAAAGTAACTAACTGGCAGGTGTATTACTTTTTCTAGTACTTCTCCATCCTTGCAAGTGACTGCACAGAGCTTCCTGGATCAAGTTTCAAAAGAAATAGAAAGTACAGAAAAGTAATCCATTCCAACATCAAGTCGCAGACCCTACTTGATCTACAGCTCTTTCTCTCCCCTGATTCCTTTCCACTACAATTCTCTTTTGTTTATCCCATGCATTCTTGAAACCACTCAATGTTCACCCCCACCACCTCCTCTGCTGGAAGGCTGTTCCAGGATTTCACCATTCTTTCTGTGAAAACGTACTTCTTCACCTCTCTCCTGAATCTACCCCTCTCCAGCTTCATAGCAGGCCCCCTTGTTCTTGAGCACTTTTTTTCCCTAAAAAAATACTTCTTTCCTGTACCTTATTTGTCCTGTGAGGTATTTAAAGGTCTCTTTCATGTGCACACTCTCCCTCCTTTCTTCCAGGGTGAACATATTGAGGTTCTTTAGTCTCTCCTCATAGGGCTTTTGATGCAGACCCTGCACCAGGAAGACCACACCCCACACATGCGTTCACACACATACGCAAACTCACTGGGGCCCACATATATTTTCTACTACTTCCCTATTTACAATCTTTTGCTTCTGCAAAACTCGTGAGTTAGATACAATACTGGAGTCATCACTAAAGGCAAATCCTGTAATTCAGCAGCTGACAGATGCGATGCAGGTAAGGCATGAAACACGCCATTCTTAGATTTAAACAGCTGAGTTAAAAAACAGGAGCGACTCCCAAAAGAAAACTAAAATTATAATTTTTCTGACCCCTCAGCAATCATAAGACCTGAGGGCAAGATAGGGTAGTCACAATTTGGGTGTGCAGTGGGCTATATCGGTGGAACCAGGCAATGGGAGTTGTCTGGAACGCTGGCAACCCGATTTATGCCCAATAACTCAGACATCAGGAGCACAATGGCAGGAGAGTTATGCATTCAGACACCTACCTCCAAGGTGGATGGGCTCCAAAACATACCACCTAACTGCCCCCTTATGGTCCAGGGACTGTTCACTGGGAGGCAGTATAAGTGTAGGATGAGTGCACTGTCAGGCCATTCCAACAATAGGAGTGATGTTTCAGGGAATTTTAATGTATTGGCACCAGGGGAGAAGAGATACTAGAGCAGTGGTCAGAAAAAGCGAGAAGATAACCCCCTCCCTTCCACCACCATCTTTATCCTGCATGGGCAGTTCCACGGGTTGGCCTGCACAACTGGTTGTGCTGCAGCCCACATTAAATTTGAATTTGATATTTTAGTTGCATTTGTGAGGGATGCTATGCTCGAGCCCCGTGGCGGGGATATGGTTTCAGTGTTGGTCAGTAGCTAGGGGAACACAAGTGCCACCTCTAACTTAACATGTTCCCTCTCCTCCAGTATACAGAGATTTGAAATCTGTGCTTAAAATAAAACTGTCACATGATTGGACATATTCAGTATCACTGACTACTTTACATTAGGTGGAGCCATTCTAGTCCCTCTGTTTTCTATGGCCACAACTGTTTCCCACTGTATTGCCATCATGATCAAAGGTTTGTCTATATATATATATTAGAGGCAAAAAACTCCGTTTAATGCATTAGTTAGGGTTGTTCCACAGCGACAAAAGTGAGGAAATTACGCTGTTAGGGTTGAAAACCCCCTTGGATCCCGCCCACCCCCAACGGCGTTGGGGTGCGCATTGGGATCGTCAGCCCTAACTCTCACCCCATGACATATGTAAAGCAGCAGAGTATATGGAGAATGGGGTGAGAGTTGGGACCCACGATCCCAATGCGCACTAATGCCAGAAAGTGAAAGTCAGGGTTTTCAACTTATTCAGCAATTTCCTCACTAACCATGGCTAACTGTGCATTAAACAGAGTTTTTTGCCTCTAATTTCCCTTCTTTTTGAGAATGATAACGAGAAATAGTGAATGTAATGCAGCGGCGGGAGCGCGGGGCCCGAATGATGTGTTGTGGCATACTAACAGGGACAGCAACACAAGCAGAAATGCTAACAGTGGCGCACATGGTAACACAAGCACGAATGAGAACAGAAAGGGTAACGCACATGGTGGTGTAGACGGGAATGGTCTGCCACGTGATGTGTTGTCACATAGTAACATGGTGCCTGCAAACAGAAATGTCAATGGGCATGGTGATGTAAAGTGAAACAGTAAGATAAACAGTACTGTAGACAGAAATGGCAAAAATAACAGAAGCATAGCGCAAATGAAAGCATAAAGGATAACGCACATGGTGGCGCAGGACGTCAATGGTAAGTGAAGCGGGTATGGATCCATAGCGGAAGAAACGGCAACAGTAACAGTAATGTAAGCGTACAGGCTGGTTTTCCCAAAACCTGCATTGAGAAAGACAGTGAGTACAAATAATGTATGCAAAATAATGAGTATCGCAGAGAAAATGAGATCTTGGAATACTAAATACATTATATCTCAGGAACCGTCTGACGTAGAAAAAATTTAAAAGTCATATTATTTACAACTGTCCTGGCTAATTTGTATCTTAGCCCCATTGGGGCTAAGAAGTTTTCCGACGAAAAGTCCGTATCTCGCACCGTTTCCGAGATACGGGCCCTGAAAGGCGCGGCGAACGCCGTAATGTTATCCTATGGGAAAAAAAGGAAAGTTCAGAGCACCATAACTTTGCCTCCCTGTAATGTTTTTTCACCAAACTACTGAAGGACACATCTGTGGGCTGTTGGCTGTCTTCCCTCCAAATTTCAGGAAAAAAGACCAAACCGTTATTTAGCAGCAGGGCTCCAAATGATTTCTGTTAAGTGTCGGGCGCCGGAATGTTATCCTATGGGAAAAACCGTCAATTTTGGAGTGCCGTAACTTTGCCGCCATGTGATATTTTTTCACCAAACTACTGAAAGGCACATCTGTGTACTGTTGGCTGTCTTCCCTCCAAATTTCAGGAAAAAAGACCAAACCGTTATTTTGCAGCAGGGTGCCAAAGGATTCCTGTAATGCTTCGGGCGCCGTAATGTTATCCTATGGGAAAAACTGTCAACTTTGGAGTGCCATAACTTTGCCGCCGTGTAATATTTTTTCAATACAACACTGAAAGGCACATCTGTGAGATGTCGGCTGCGTTCCCTCCAAATTTCAGCCCAAAACTCCCAACGGTTATTTTGCAGTGCAGTGCCAAAGAATTGCTGTCATTTTCCCACAGACTAGAAAATTACTGTCGCAATTTGCGAAAACTTTCGCTAAAATTTGCGACACTTTCGTGAGCACGAAAGTAATTTGCGAAAGTACTTTTTCCAGAAATTTGAAAAACATATTTCTGGGGTGTTTTACCACAAAATAAAGACATGGCAAGCATCCTCAGGGCCCGACTAGGTGAATACAAAAAAAATTAGGTTGCTAGAGGGTCCCAAATTTAAATGACAACCATTTTTCTGATCACCAACTGAAAACAAAATGGCCGATTTGCGAAAGTAACAGGCCCATTTGCGAAAGTAAAAATGCATTTGCAAAAGTGTTGAACTTTTTGTTAACTTTTCCCATTGACTTATAATGGGAAACTGTTTTTTGAATAACTTTTGAACCGTTTAATATTTTTCACGAAATCTTGAGCGGTACATTGGGGATCCTGGCTGCATGTTCCTGAAGATTTTGGTCGATCCGCTAAACTGTACGACCTGTAGACGCGACCACAGAATTCCAGAAAAGCGTAAACACGCCAAGATAGATCATCACTTAATAACCCGGCAATGATATCTGACCAGTACAAAACTTGGCGGATCCCAAGGCCTATCATTCTTGATCATAAATTCCAAATTTCAGGCAAATCCATCAAACGGTTGCAAAGTTATTAAGGTGCAAAGTTTTGGGGTTTAACATAGAAATGGCTCCTCAACCCTAACTATGGTAGCACTACAGTGCTACCATAATATATATATATATATATATATATATATATATATATATATATATATATATATATATATATATATATATATATATATATATATATATATATATATATATATATTTATGCAACAGGGGTCAGGATAAAAACTGTAGAATAAAACCATATAATAACTGGTCAGCAATTTCTCTCAATGTACTGACCAGGTTGATATTTTCCATAACAACCGGCTAGTTGTTATGACATTCATGAGCCATGCCAGTCAAACAATGCTGCTGCCTCATTGGCCAACATTCTTTATGTGGGCGGGGCCAAACAGTCTCACAAACTGTTGGAGAAGAATTGCTGGTCTGTTATTATAAAAAATAAAAGATGGGGAGGGTGTTTCATATGAGAATTTAATGCACACCCTCATTGTGGGATGCTTTGATAAACCCCGATGTAGCATCCCACAACTCGGGTGTGCATTAAATTCTCATATCAGATGACACTAAGATCTGCAACAGAGTTGATGCACAGGGTGGGGTGGAAAGGATGAGAAGGGACTTGGCAAGGTTAGAGGAATGGTCAAATGTATGGCAGCTTAGATTCAATGCTAAGAAGTGCAAGGTAATGCACCTGGGAAACAAAAACCCAGGGGAAGAGTACACAATGGGGGGTGAGATACTAACAACAACAAAATGGAAAGGGACCTGGGGTAGTCATATCAGATGACCTAAAGGTGGGCAAGCAATGTGAGAAGGCAGCAAGGAGGGCTGGGGGATACTGGGATACATAGGAGAGGCATCACCAGTAGAAAACAGGAAGTTATTATCCTTTGTACAGACAGCTGGTGAGACCCCATCTGAGTACTGTGTGCAGTTCTGGAGACCCAATCTCCAAAAGACATAGACAGGATGGAAGCTGTCCAGAGGAGGGCAACTAAAATGGTGCAGGGTCTGCACGGAGGACATATGAAGAGAGACATAAGGAGCTTAATATGTATAGCCTCGAGGAAAGGAGAGGAGAGGGGACATGATAGAAACTTTCAAGTACCTCAAAGGAATCAACAAAGTCCAAGAGGGTAGCATCTTTCAAAAAAGAGGTGTGCAAGAACAAGAGGCACAATTTGAAGATAGAGGGGGCGTCAGAGGTAATTTAAGGAAGTATTTTTTCACAGAGAGGGTTGTGGATGCATGGAATGGCCTTCCGGAGGAGGTTGTGGAGTCAAAATCAGTGGTGGAATTCAAGCATGCATGGGATAGTCATAAGGCAATTCTGGGGGGTGGGGGTAGGAAGAAGTAGGCTGCTGGTTAATTAGGATCTGCAGCTTATCCAGTAGGTAGGGAAATGGGCAGACTGGGTGGGCCAAGCGGTCCTTATCTGCCATCAAATTCTATGTTTCTATATCAAACCCTTCCCCATCCATTATTCTCTGTTTATCTTCGCTACTATGGTAATCAATTTATTTTATCCACATAGTAACTACATCATCACCCATTTATTCACACAGTAACTACATCAGTAGCTCATTTATCTACACAGTTCTCTTCAGAATTCATTTAGAATGTTCGGCCTCAGAAGCAGTACTAACCATATTTAAATGTCAATAACTTAAAAATGAAAAAAGATAACATGGTACTGTGAGCACGAAAATTGTTCAGCACAAAATTATCTACAAAATGAATAATGTTTCATTTATATAAACCCTGTATATTGTATAGGGTTAGCAAGAAAATGGAAGAAAATGTAATTTTTTGTTCACTTTTTTGACAAACAAATATAAATAACTTTAAAACAAAAAATGATAGCATGGTACTGTGAGCATGAAAAATGTTCAGCTCAAAAATATCTACAAAATGAGTGGTGTTTCATTTATAGATACAATTTTGTTTTTTATAATTAGCAAAAAACAACATAACATTCAATTTTCTTTTCCCTTTTTTGAAAAATTATTTACACCTACCAAAATCAAAATGTTCACACAACATCTAAACCTGTTGCATAAATGGAATATGCAGTGGTTCAGTGTGTAATAATGCATTTATTTTGTACAGTTTCAGTGACCAGAATCCCTCACTCGTGCTCTCTCGCATTCGTGAGGTTACTTGAGGTCACTGGAAACTGTACAAGATAAACGCATTATCACACACTGAACCGCTGCATATCCCTTATATATTATATATGTACTATATATATATATATATCATACAAATATACAAAAATGCCAGTAGAAACAGGCCTCACGGGCTATCGAGTCTGCTCGATTGTGCAGCTAGCCCAACTTGCAGATGCCCCACCCTTTCCTCTCCCCCCTCACAGTCATCCTCCCCCCCCCACTCTGTCCCATCCCCTCTAGAAACAGCCCACTGTCCTACAGGAAACCACCTCTTCAGGTAGAGTGTTCCAGTTGCCTACCACCTGTTCAGTGAAAAAATGTCTCCTGATTTCCCTCCTGGATTTTCCCTTCTCAAACCTCAGTTGATGCCCTCTTGTATCCCTCCCTCTTCTGATTCGGAATATCTCTCCTATATTAGTCTTGTTTATCCCCTTCAGGTACTTAAAGGTCTCAATCATATCTCCCCTATCCCTTCTTTCCTCCAGGGAATACATGTTAAGCATGTTCAACCTTTCCTCATATGATTCCCCCTCCAAACCCTGGATCATCTTAGTTGCTCTGCACTGCACCCCCTCCAACAATCTGATGTCCTTTTTCAGGAATGGGCACCAGTACTGCACGCAGTTTTCCAGGTGCGGCCTGACCAGTGACCTGTACAGGAGAAGGATCACCTCACTACTTCTAGAGGAGATTCCCTTCGGTATACAGCCCAGCATCTTGTTGACTTTCACTGCTGCTGCCTTCCTGCAGTGAGCCAAATTATTCATATTCCCTGTTATAATCACCCCCAGGACCTTTTCCTCCTCTGTGCTCCCCAACTGTCCCCCTCCCATTGTGATAGCTCCTCCTCTGGTTCTTAGCTCTGAAGTGCAGCACGTTGCACTTCCTGGCATTGAACCCCCATCTGCCATGTTTCCAACCACTCCTGCAGTTTAGTCAGGTCTTCCTGCAGTCCCCTCCACCCCTCGATGTCATCCACGACAGCTCCCATCTTGGTATCGTCTGCGAACAGACTGATCTTACTCTGGGTCCTGTGTGAGATATCTGCTATGAATATCCCAAACAGTACTGGTCCCAGTACTGATCCCTGTGGCACCTCCCTTGTTACTGCTCATGGAGATGAGATTTTCCCCCCTCCACCACCACCCTTTGCTGCCTGCCTTTCAGCCAGTTTGTGATCAATTTGACCATCTTAGTACCCACCCCTACAAATTCCAGCTTCCCTGCCAGCCTCCCATGTGGCATGGAATTGAAGGCCTTGCTGAAGTCTAAGTACAGGACATCCACTGCATGGCCCTTGTCCAGTTCCCTGGTTACCCAATCATAGTACTCAATCAGGTTTGTCTGGCAGGATCGGCTTGAGACAAACCCATGTTGCCCGTCCTGGAGTCCACTGTCCTCCAAAAATGTCACCCGCCTCTCTTTAAGGATTGTCTTCATGAGCTTTCACACAATTGATGTGAGGCTCGCTGGTCTGTAGTTACCTGGATCATCCTTTGGGCCCCCTTTGTGAATGGGCAGCACATGGGCCAGCCTCCAACCCTGTGGTACGCAACCTGTATCCAAAGAGGTATTGAACAGCTCAGCCAGTGGTCCTGCCAGGCACCCTGACATTTCCTTGAGTACTCTAAGGTGAATGCCATCAGGTCCCAGTGCCTTGTCCATCCGCAGTGCCCTCAGTCCTTCCAGTATGGCTGGATTGCTGAAGGTGTGGGGTCTCACCTTCAGCAATCCAGCCATACAAAAGTTGCTGACAGATGTCTCCTAGATACGTCTGTGTGGAGGGACACTGACCACATTCTGAATATCGTACACAACGTGGACCATAAACCACATGTCATACTCCACATAGGCACAAATGACATAGCTTCTTGCACGGTAGAAGAGACTAAACAAAACATAACAAATCTGGCCAGCAAAATTAATTCTTTTTTGTCCAATCTGTCTTTCTCAGAGATTCTGCCTGTATGGGAAAAGGGCAGAATCAGGTACAGGATCAGAGAGAGAGACATCTCCAAACTCAATGCCTGGCCTAAACAATGGTGCCAGGAAAATGGACACGGCTTTATTGGCAATTGGCACAACTTCTGGGAGCGAGACTTCTGTAAATTTGATGGTCTGCACCTAAACAAACAAGGAATTTGGGTGCTCAGACAAAAATTCAACGTACACATAGACCATTTAAACTAGTAAGTGGGGAGGAACAGCAAGGACACCTCATGGCAAGAATGGTGTCAGAAGCCCCTTCCCCACCAACAGCTAGTTCAACACAGGTCTCTTTTAGTGATCTCAGAACCGGTAGTTATCAATACACTTCCCAGAACAGGCAAAGGGATAAGCGTAATAGGCACAAGAGAAACAATATTACTAAACAGCATAACGATTCTACTACTTCACCATGCTGTACAAAACAGGGATGGAGGGCTATGTGTGTAAATGCACATTGTCTGTCAAATAAAATCTCTGACCTCTCTGCTTTAATGACAGAAGCCAAATTAGACTGGGTAGCAGCCACAGAAACCTAGTTTATGGATAACCATACCTGGGACGTCACTATACTAGGTTACACATTTTTTAGGAAGGACTGCATTGGAAAAAAGGGGGGGAGGGGTGGCATTATATGTAAGAGAAGGAATCTTGGCAATAAAAGTCCAAGCAAAACAGGGAAGACCAGAAGCTCTATGGGTCACCCTAGGAGCAGGGGACAAAGCCCAATCCGAGTGGGAGTCATATATAGACCCTCCCTCCCAAGACTCTGACGTAGACAAGGAGCTCCTGGAAAACATCTTCTTGATGGCCAACAAAGGAGACCTGTTATTAGTGGGGGATTTTAATCTACCTAATGTAGATTGGTCCTCATGCACAGCATCGTCTGAACACAGCAAAGAGTTCCCACTTGCCCTGAAGGGGGCAGGACTTAATCAGCTGGTGCAGTCCCCCACCAGAGAACAGATTATCCTGGACCTGGTGCTAACAAACAGCACCAGAATCTCAGATGTAACCATAGGGGTAAATCTGGGAACCAGCGACCACAGGTTATTCTGGTTACCAGTGGAAAAAGTAGCGGAATCAAGTCACACAGAGCTCAAAATACTTGATTTCCCCAAGGCACACTTCAACACCATGAAAACCCAATTAAGAAATTTGCTGGAAATCAACAACTCATGGGACATGGAGAGAAGATGGGAAGCCGTGAAGACAGCTTTACATCAAGTTACTGAACAGTGTACAAAGCACATCAGCAAGTCAAAAAGAAGAAAAAAGCCGCTGTGGTTCTCTAAAGAAATAGCAACAATAGTAAAACACAAAAAAAAGTATAAGTATTCAAGCAGTATAAACAGACATAGATAGAAAGAAGCAGACAGACAGCATTACATATCAAAGCTGAGAGAACTGGAAAGGCTATTAGGATAGACAAAGTCCAGGCAGAGGAGAAAATAGCACAGGGAGTAGCGAAAGGGGACAAAACATGTTTTAGGTGCATAAGCGAAAGAAAAAAGAGTAAAGGTGGGATAATAGGCTAAAATCAACTGAAGGACAGATAGTTGAGAAGGATGAAGACAAGGCAGAAGTGCTAAACAAATTCTTCTGCTCAGTCTTCACCACTGAAGACCAAGGCAGCAACCCTACTATGGGAAAGGCAGTGTGCAACAGTAGAACAGAAGATGACTTCCACTTCTCAAGAGAAAGAGTTCTAGAAGAGCTTAGCAAACTAAAAGTAGACAAAGCAATGGGACCCGATGGTATCCACCCTAGGATTCTAAAGGAGTTACGGGAAGAAATTGCAACACCGCTCACTGATCTTTCAAATCACTGGAAAGTGGTACAATACCACTAGACTGGAAAAAGGCTGTGGTGGTACCCTTACATAAAAGTGAAAGCAGGGAAGAGCCTGGGAACTACTGCCAGTTAGTCTGACCTCAGTGATAAGCAAACTTATGGAAACCCTGCTGAAAGATAGAATAGTGGATCATCTAAAAGATGACCCCAAGCAACACAGATTTAAGGCAGGAAAATCATGCCTAATAAACATGATAGAATTCTTCAACTGTGTGACCAGAACAGTGGATCAGGGAGGGGCGGTGGACATGGTGTACCTAGAGTTCAGCAATGCCTTTGACAAGATACCCCATAGAAGGCTTACGAAAAAGCTAGAGAATACAGGACTTACTCAGAAGACAGTCAACTGGATTGCAAACTGGTTAAAGGATAGGGCATAGAGGGTCTTAGTTAATGGAGCTCAGTCAGGGGAGGGCAAGGTGACCAGTGGAGTGCCACAGGGGTCAGTATTAGGCCCCGTCCTCTTCAACATTTTCATCAGTGATATCGCCAGCTGGAGGGGAAAGTATGCCTGTATGTGGATGATACAAAACTCTGCAACCGGGTGAACACCCAAGAGGGAGTCCTGAAGATGGAAAAGGATCTGAATAGGCTGGAAGGATGGTCCAAAAACTGGCAATAGAAGTTCAATGCCAAACAATGCAAGGTCATGCATCTGGGTAAAAGAAACCCCAGGAAGGAATACATGCTGCTAGGACACCAGCTTGAAGTAACACAGGTGGAGAGGGATCTTGGCGTAATCATTACAGATGACCTTGGAACGAGCAGGCAATGTGAAAGGGCAGCGCAGAAAGCAAATGGCATCCTCTGATGCATTGGAAGGGGTATAACTATCAGAAAAAGAGAGGTGATAATGCCATTCTATAGGTCACAGGTCAGCCTGCACATGGAATATTGCGTTCAGTTTTGGAGGTTGCACCTGAAGAAGGATATCAACAGACTGGAGGCAATGCAGAGAAGAGCTACAAAGATGGTGCAGGGTTTGCACCAGAAGCCATATGAAACCAGACTGGCTGACTTACAGTTGTACTCACTTGAACAGAGAAGAGACGGGGGGGGGACATGCTCAAATCATTTTGGTATATGAAGGGAATTAACATGGCGCGGAAGGAAAACCTGTTTCAGATGAAATCAGAGTCGTACAAGAGGCCACAATCTACAAAAAGCAGAAGGTAAATTTAGGGGAAACATCAGGAAGTACTTTTTTTCTGACAGGGTGGTTGACTGTTGGAATAGCCTACCGCAAGAGGTAGTAGACTCAAGAAGTGTAAGGGAATTCAAACTTGCATGGGATAAACACTACACACAAAAAAGGAAATAGTCTAAGAGGAGGGGGTAGATATTCTGGGCAGACTAGATGGATCAAGAGGTCCCCTTCTGCCAGCAAATTCTTATGTTCTTAGTACCCATCCTCTGTAATTTCTTCATCTGTCACTCCCCCGCCCACCTCACCACTCCCATGAGGTATCTGTTCTCCCCTCTCTTCTGTGAATACAGAGCAGAAGTACTCATTGAGTGACTCTGCCTGCTCCTCCCCTTCTCTACCCCCTTGTCCTTCTTAATTCTCACTATCTGGTCCCTGTCATTCCTTCTCTCACTAATGTATCTGGAGAAGTCCTTTCTCTTCCCTTATTGCCCTGTGCCAGCCTCAGCTCTCTGGATGCCTTGGCGGCTCTGACTAGTCTGGTAACTTCCCTGGACTTCTTTGTATACTCCTACCTGTTGTCCCACCTTCCTGATCTCTTGAATCTCTGAAAAGCTTTCCTCTTGGGCCTCACCCCCTCCATTACTTCCTAGGTCAGCCAACTGGGTTTCTTTGCCCTTCCCTTCTTACTTTGTGCTCTAGTACATGTCCAATTGGCCTCTTCCAGCCCTGCTTTAATAATATCCCACTTTTGATTGGCATCCATGGTTGATTGGATTCCCTCCAGATGATTTATCAGAATTTTTCCCATCTTGTTAAAGTCTACCCCCCTAAAATCAATCACCCTGGTACCAGAACCTCCAGTTTGCTTCCCCATTCTGAGTGTGAACTACACTGAGTGGTGATCACTCCCAGCCAGAGGGTCGTCCACCTCCAGGTCCTTTTCGTTTGATAGTACAAGGTCCAGAGACCTTCCCAACCTAGCTGGCTCATGTACCAACTGCACCAGGAAGCTATCCTGCAATGCCCTCAATATGACCTGCTCCCTTGCACTTGTGGTGGTTGGTGTGCTCCAGTCCACCCCAGGTAGGCTGAAGTCCCTCACCACCACCGTATCTCCCTTCCTGCAAACCCTCCTAATTTGTTCTGCCAACTCTCTGTCCAGCTCCTCGCCTTGAGTTGGTGCCCTGTAGACTACTCCCATCTTCAGTACCCTGCTCTTTGAGTCCTGAAACTGCATCCATAGGGCCTCTGTCCTGCCTTCCTCCACCTCTTCCCTTATGCATCTTATTCCCTCCCATACATAGATCGCCACCCCCTTCTACCTTTCCTGTTTGCCCTGTCCTTTCTGAATATCCTATACCCTGGGATCATCATATCCCAGTCCTGGTACTGTGTGGCCCAAGTTTCTGTTATGGCCACAATGTCCACCTGCCCCACGTCCAAGACAGCCTGTAAGTTGGCTGATTTTTTTCCCAGGCTCCTCACATTCAGTGACACCACCCTCCAAACTGTTTCTTTCCCTTCCCCTTCCCCGGCGATATACACTTGCAGGTGACTGGGCACACACAAAACACCCCCCTGATTAATGATTGTTAACTCCAGGGGGGTGCATGTCGGGAAGGGGGCACAGCCTGGTTATAAAAAAAGTCCAGCAGCCATGGGAACAAAAAAAAATCTTCCTGGCCCCCAGCTTCGAACCTAGGACTTCTCCATCGGAGCCAGCCTCCCTACTCACCGCACGGCTAGCTCGGTGGAGCAGGCAAACTAGAGGGTAATAACCCTCTTCCCTATCCCTCCCCTTCCCCTCACTATTTACTGTTTCTGCTCACCTTTCCCTTACTTTGCAGTCGCAGTCCTTGCTACCCTGGCAGGTAGCCCTTGATAATAGCACTGTAATATGGGTCACCGTTTTGACGGTCACCCATATACACAATCGCTATTATCACTAGATACCCATCTTATCTTAAGAGGAAGCTCAGTTGTGAAATATAGTGTGTCACGGCTGTTGCATAGTGTGGTATCATTTGAAAAAAAAAAACACCTGAGCCATGTAAATATGCTACAGCTGTTTTCAAGATGCCATCATGGGAGGAACCTTGAAATTGAGGTATGCAAATGGTAACCATGCTGGCTTATCTTTCGATCCCCAGCATCACATAAATGAGAACAAAACAACTTCCATTTCAGATGCCATTTTGTCTACCTTCCTTATTTGGCTGTCATGTTTAATAACACATGAAACTTTGCAAAATCAAGAAAGACTCACCCCTGTACTCTATATAGCAAGAAATATTGGCCAAATTTTAACAAGTGCAGTGAGCACAGTAGATGAGGTTATGGACCAGCCCTAGACTACCATCAAACATTCCAACATTCCTCCCTACCAATGAATTGGACCAGCCTTGGGCTACATCCAAACATTCTTCTCATATAGGAAACTGGGATGTTGGCAATGTCTCTTGGCTAACCAAGGGTGTCATTTTGAGACATCTTTGCGTTCAAGAACTGGGAAGCAAAGCTGAACGATTCTGGAATACAAAGATGTCTCAAGATGGCATTCTTGATTTGCTAAGGGGCAATTCTTTTTTTTTTTACTTTTTTCTAGTTCTCTTTTTTCCCGTTTCTTGTTTTACTCCATTACCTCTGTCAGTTTGCCGAAACCTCACTGCTCCAGAGCATCACGGTGCTCAGTTAGCTCAGCCAGCTTGCCAGAATTTGTGGCTCCTCACCATCACTGTACTGGCCCAAAAAGAGCTGTAGTAGAGGTGAAAAAAATTAAAAAAAAACTTACACAATATTTCCACAGTGATGTCCTTCAGTGTGTGGTGTCATGCTAATGGCATGACTACCCTATTGCAAAGCTGCAGTTTGTTGTTGTTGGACTCTGTAAATGTGTTCATTGCCGAGATCCTTTTTAAAATGATAAAAAAAATTAAACAAGGAATGTGGCTGTGCACTGAGGCTTCAGCACAAGAAGACCTGTTGACTGTACAGTATAAGAGGTCTTTGCATGCTGCAGCCGCTTACATCGGGTTCTATGTGGGGGAGAAATGCATGATAAACCACTGCACTAAACATTCCCTGAGCTACCTCTGAATATTTTTCCAACCACTGAATATAAATACAATCTCTACTTTAGTCACAGCATGAACATTTGGGTATGATGTGCCTCAAAAACCTTCAGAAGGCTGGCCTTCATTTTTGTCAGTCCCAGCTAGCAGGAGCAAGCTTTCCGCCCCATCCAGTTGAAAATGGCACTTACACAGAGCAGTTTCAAATAAAAACTTAATAACATCTTGATGAGCCATGCCTCTGTTTCTCAGATTTGCCACCCATGTAGATTTCCCCAATCATTTGTCCTTGAATTTGTCTGTAATGTACATAACTGAGCCTGTCGGTGCTGTATAACTTGTACTGTATGTAGGCTTTCACCTGGGACTGTTATGAAAATTAGATTTTAATCGCATCATGATGTAATCTCAGTAAACATAATTTAAATAAACATACATTGGGTCCCATCTCCAACATAATATGTTGGTCTTTCCCCACCAATAAAAGGACTGGAAGTTTTTGTGCCCAGGGTGATGCTCCCCTATGATGGGACATGCTTGCTCTCCGCATTCCACTCTCTATATTCTATAGGGAAGAACCTCAGCAGTTTCCTGTTGCTATGCAGTCAGGGAAGGAGGCTCTATTTGCCATCTAAATTTAAATGCCCCTTACATTGTATTGCCCATTCAGGCAAAGTACAGAGAGCTGCTGTTACTACATGTATAAATTGTTATTTTATGCTTGTTTTGTACTGTATGTGCCATTTAGACGACCCTGGTCATACCTGAAGATGGTCCCTCAGACTAGTGTACCTACCCAGCTGTCAAATAAATAAATATATTGCAGCACTGTTCTTTTCTAGATGTAAGCATTTAAAATGACCAAAGGCAACAGGTGCCACCATATTCTGACATATTGTACTTTTCAGCTTACTTACCCAGAGGGTAAATGATACAGACTTAACAGAATGGTGCACACAGTCTCACTCTATTAACATCAATGAACACACATCTGCACTGTTCCAGTACAGTAGCAAAATGAAGAGAAGGGGACTTTCACATCAGTCACGTAAGCCATAGGATAAAGAGATCAATTTCCGAATGGATGAACACCCTGGAGATACAGTGGTTTGTCAAAATATAAAAAGCTTAGTAACAGCACAGAACACAGAAGTGGTTAGATTCAACTTTGCTTAATGAGCATGGTGTGGGCACACAAAGAACTCCAGAACAAACACAGTCATCTATAACAAGAGATCAGGCAACTTGATCAGCATAAATGCATTTCTTCAGTGGGTGATCTTTTCAGTCCTGTGTGTCACAGTCTAACAACATATTACAAAAGCAACTAAACCTAACGTCATTAATCTGTCCAGCATTCTTTAGAGATCATTGAAAATATTTGCTGGGGTGTCTGAAAAAAAATTATTTATTAAAAAATGAAGTTTGTGTCTAGGCCGGGGGACAGCTCTCCCTCCCTGACCCGCCATGTGAAGGGGATCCATGGGGGCACCAGACCAAAGCTAGGAGAGGGAAACACCAGTTTGTGGAAATGGGGATAGGGCAGACAAGCCACCCCAGGTATCCCAAGGCAGAAAAAGCTGCATGGAAAAAACAATGTTGACGTGTTGCACTCAGCTGTGTGTTTGTCACTGCTGTCTCTACCTGGGTTGTCAGTGCCAACTCCATTCTGAGGGAAATAGCATGATGTCATTTTAGGCTCAGTGCAGTTTTTTATTACCAATAGAACTAGGATAACTTAACACCTTGGTACATAAAAAGAAATCCTGGCACTATAAAGATAGAGCTTCTTGTTTGTTAAAACAACAGGCATAATTAGAAATAATTAGCAACCAAGGACTGGCATGATATCACCAAAGTGCTGTGGGCCTCAGAGATTGGGAAAAGGAGCAGCAATGAAAAAAGTACACTGGCACAAACCCCCGCAGTAAGTCTGAGGAACGTGTGGGGAGAAGGAGTGGGTGAAAAAGCAGTGAAAATGATGCACCAGTGCATCAAATGACAACCCTTGTCACCCACATGCCAGTAGTGCAGCAACGCCCCATCGGGACCCCTCCAGCAGGCTCCAAGTTTAGACGCTTCTCCTCTAGGCCAGTGGATTAACCCAGCAGGGCAAAGCCAGCAATGGAGGAAGAAAAGTGAGGTGCTTAATACCTCAACTAGGCCAGAGAAGGTCACCAGCAGGGACAAACTCACCCTCTGGAATGTCGGAGGTGCTGGAGGTCAGATTGGTGCCTGACGGCAGTGGGGACTGATGTGGCAGGTTGAGCAACAGCTGTGGGGCCTGAAGGAATGTGACACCGGTGGGCAAGTGAGGCACTAAAACAAATCATATTTAATTATGTTTTTAAAATGGAGGGTTAATTTAAAATATAAGTGATACATTTTACAGAAAAAAATGCAGCTCAGATGATTATAGAAAATTCCTTCTAAACTGAAAACTTCTGAATTTCACATTTGTCAGCATTTAAACTCTCTTGGCAAAATAAGGGCTTAAAAAGTACAAGAATGTTTACATTTACATTGTCTTCTTTCTCTTACTGCTTTCCTAAACTTTGGTCCTCTCTTCCCCTTTCTATTCATTCTGCCTCTTCTCCTTCCTCCCTAAAGTCTCTTCTTTATGACTTTTGTTATCCTTCCTGCAACTGTCTATGACCCTTCCTCTTTTACTCCCTCATTACTTGTCACTGGTAGTCTTGCTCCCCTTCTCTCTGTTCATGCTGTTTCACTACCTTCTCCCTTCTTTACATAGAGGTGATTGTTATATTTTCTAATTATATTCATTACTAAATTGCCTCTAATATTTTTGATTTGCTTGTATTTCTATGTCATTATATTTGACTCCTTTACCGGTACAAAGGGAGATGTAGAAGAACCCTGAAACATGATCTAACTATAGTAACGGAGGACTGCACAAAACAGATCAGCAAATCCAAGTACAGGAGGAACCCAGTCTGGTTTACTAGGGAGGTAGCAGCTAAGATTAAGGAAAAGAAAAGAGAATTCAAGCAATACAAGGAAACAAAGATGGACAGTGACAGGGAGGAGTACAGAAATAAACTCAAAGAGGCGGGGAAGGCAATTAGGATTGCCAAAGCACAGACAAAGGAGAGAATAGCACAGGAGATAAAGAAGGGTGATAAGACTTTCTATCGATACTTAAGAGAAAAGAGGAAGAATGAGAGGGGAATAGTCTGTCTAGTATCAAAGGAGGGTCAGCTGGTGGAGAGAGATAAAGACAAGGCAGAGGTACTGAATGACTTCTTCTGCTCAGTCTTCACTATAGAAGACAGGACAAAGGATCTATGTTAAGTGACACTGGGCAAAACGATAATGTGCCCAATATGAGCCCCTTCACAAAAGAAAGAGTCCTAAAGGAGCAGGGTAAGTTAAAAGTGGACAAGGCAATGGGTCCTGATGGTATCCATTCCTCATTAATACCAGAAGTCTTAACAATAAGCTGGGAGAATTAACTTACAAATTAATTGAAAATAAGATTGACGTATGTGGTGTGACTGAGACCTGGTTCTGGGCTACAGACATACCAAGTTACTCTGTGGTCCTTAAAATTTGAAATTCCAAAAAGGGTGGAGGTGTGGCATTATACATGAAAATAGTCTTCAGTATTATGAGTTAAGTCAATATAACCAAAATAATAATGAACTAATTGTGGTACAGATTACTTCCTTGCCACATCCATTTATAATTGGGGTCGGATATCGTGCGCCAGGTTTAGACATCGAGGAAAACGACATTTTCTTTTTCATTACTGGAAATTAACATCTATTCCGATTTCATCCTGTTTGGAGACTTTAACCTTCCTGGCATATATTGGACTACCCTTAGTGCTCATAATAGAAATGAGCACAGGTCAGTTCAATTTGTCATGCAAAATGATCTTGAACAAATAATAGAAGAAACGACAAGGAAGGATAATATTTTAGATCTCGTTATTACCAATGTCAAACATTACTCTGTCCCACAAATAACTGAACCTTTGGGCGATAGTGACCGTTCAGTTGTCAGCTGGGAATTCTTTATGACTAAGGTACATGTAGCTGGAAATACAAAAGTTGCCAACTTTTTTAAAGCTGATTATAAATCAATCAAGCAATATCTAAGGCAATGGAAATGGCAAAAAGACCTGAAGGGACTAAATACTAGCAAAATATGGAATCATATTAAACATAAACTTGATTACTGTATAAAAACTTGGGTACCTTATAGGACTAAATATAGTACTAAAAAGCAGAGGATACCGATATGGTGGAACAGTAATATTAAAAAGAGTATTAGGAAAAAGAAAAAAGCTGTTAACAGATATAAAAAGCACTCCACAAATGAAGCATGATTAAGGTTTAAACATTTGGCTAAAATTACTAAAAACATGATTAACAAAACAAAAAAAGAACTAGAAATAAAATTAGTAGGAGATTGTAAGGATAATTAAAAACAGTTCTATAATTATATTGGATCCCTGAAAGGAGCAAAGACAGGAGCAGGACCATTCCTTATACAGGATAAGTTAATTATGGACGGTAAAGAAATGGCAAATGAATTCAATAAATATTTCCTAAGTATATTAAAAAACAAAGAGAATTTCAATATAAACAATCTATATACAAATGAAACCATAAAATATTTTACAAATGAGGACATTATTAGAGTTATAAACAATATTAAACCTACATGCTCCGCTGGTTATGATGGTTTTCCTTCCACCTTCATAAAAAAAACTAAGTATAGAACTAGCGGACATATTTACCCTGCTTTTTAACACAGCATTAAAGGAAGGAATAGTTCTGGAAGATTGGAAAAAAGCAAATATTACCCCAATTCACAAAAAGGTGCAAAAAATAATGTCAGTAATTATAGGCCAATTAGCCTTACATTGTGTGTTGGTAAAGTTATGGAAAGACTACTCCAGCAAAGAATTTATCAACACCTTCAAAATACCGGAAATTTGGATATTAACCAACACGGCTTCACTCAAGGAAGATCATGTATGAGCAATGTAGTAATTTTTTTTTGAACCGGTTAGTAAGGCTTTAGAGGAAGGTCTGCCAGTTGATGTCATTTATCTGGATTATGAAAAGGCCTTTGACACAGTATCACACAAGTTATTGATTGAACAGCTTCAAAAATTGCTAATACACCCTCTGATCATACAATGGATATATTACTGGTTGAATAACAGAACACCGAGAGTGATTCTAAGAGGTTGCAATTCTGATTGGGGTGCTGTTAGTAGTGGAGTCTCACAAGGATCAGTACTGGGACCAATACTATTTAACATCATGATCTCAGGTATGGAAGCGACAAATGGTATTTGGTTACAAAAATATGCAGATGACGGTAAGCTTGGTGGCATTGTGAATGATGTTAGATCTGTTGAGTTAATTCAGAATAATCTAAACAACTTCTACTCATAGGCAACAGATCACAAATTAAATTTCAGTGTTGCAAAGTGCAAAGTGATGCATTTTGGAATTAATAATCCACTTGCAACTTATTTTATAAATGGCATTAAACTTGAGGTAACCACTTCTGAAAAAGATCTGGAGGTGACCATCACAAACAATTTGAAATTTGATCATCACACAAATGTCACTGCAAAAAAATGGCATGGAATACTTAAATGTATCCTGAAAAATATAAAAAGTTGAGAAGCTGAGGTCTTGATACCCTTGTATACGTCCTTGGTGAGACCATATATGGAATATGGTGCCCCCTTTTGCTCACCAACTGCAATTAGAGATTTGAAAACCTATGAATCAATACAGCGGAAGATGACTAAGTCTATAACTAAGGTAGTACACTTGGACTATGGGAGTAGGCTCAGAAGTTTGGGACTATATTCACAGGAATATAGGTTTCATAGGGGTGATGTGCTGGGCCTACAAATCATGCAATGATGAATTACTATTTGAAACAAATTGTTTAATAAAACAACTGCCAGTTAAAGGTACTAGGTCACACAATCTAAGATTACATGTGGAAACCTGTAGAACTACAAGAAGAAAGCAATTCTCAACCCACAGAGTTCCAAATATATGGAACACTTTGCCATCACACGTAGTCCTGAATCAGAGTATTGAATCGTTCAGACATGATTTAGATCTGTATATGGATGAAAAGAAATACCACTTCCATCACTAAATTTAGTGATGGCGAGTTCTACTATGGGCCTGTCCTTTGAACTCGTATTCAACCTATGAACCTATGAACCTAGGGTCCTGAAAGAACTCAGGGAAGGGATTGCTGCACCACTGGCTGAATTGTTGAGTAAGTCGCTAGAAAGCGGTATAGTAAACAAAACACAGAGGAAGAGTGTGCACAAGGCTGATGGTGCTCTTTGAGAAAAGATAATACAGTCACAATGAATTCAAGGCACTCACCGCCACATATTATACTGACACTGGATTCAGATACAAAGGAGGATATTTATTATACACAATTAAAATGCCCGCCTGACGGGTTTCTGGTCCCACTGGACCCTTTCTCAAAGGCTAGGGCATACTAAAAGTTGATTTATTTTATACAAAATTACACAAGGTGTGTCCTCATGACATCATTAATTACTTAATTGAACTTTAATTAATCAGCAGCAATACATTTAGTGATCACAAAACACACTGAAATATCAAAAGCCTGTAGCAGAGACAAAAAATACACAAACATATAGGCCATGGTCTGTATAGGAAAATTATATCTATACATAATAAACATACAGCCCTACAATATCACTATTTAAAAAATTCTAAAAAACAATAATCCTGGAATTATAAGGTTATTATACATCAGTGCAGATAAATACAGGCCTAACACCTATATGAGCTCAGTGAAAGGGAAATGAGAAAACCTGGCAAATGAAAACCAAGGGGGAGGGGGGGTGGAGTTTATCTTCTCTCTTGTAGGTAAGGTTTAATTTCAAAACCTACATTAAGGTCTGGAAATCTAGTCGATTTTAAACTGAGAATCCAAAAAGTTTCTCGTTTAAGCACCAAATTACTAGAATTTCCACCTCTTGGGTTACAGTTAACTTTATCAATTGCCATATAGGAGGATTTATGTTTCTGAGCAACTTCTTGCATCATTACATGTTGGGCCGTATCATATGTAGCATCCTCTCTCTCTATGGCTCTCTGATGCTTCCCCACTCAGACTTTAAAAGGCCTAGTGGTTTTCCCAACATAAAATGCATGGCACATGCATGTAGCTAAATAAATCACGCCTGTGGTGCTACATGTCATCAGTTGTCAAATATTATACACCTTTCCAGAATTTACTGTATTAACATAATTACCTGTTTTCACAGACTTACAATATACACAATAATTACACTTGTAGCATCCCACAGATCTTGATAACCATGTGATGTTGTTAGATGTACTGTACCCTGAAAATGACTCTTTGTAAGAATATCCTTCAGACTACTAGCTCGTCTATACGAGAGTCTAGGTGTTTCTGTGGCTATCTCTCGGAGACTTGGTTCTGCCACTAAAACTCCCCAATGGTTTCTCACTATCTCTGCAAATTGATTAGCCTGTGCTGAATAGGTTGTAATCACATTAAAACAAGATTCTGTTCCTCGCTCTTTAACCCTTGTCTCCAAAACATTTTTCCTCTCCATGTTGTCTACAGACCTTCTGGTACATCTCACCGTCTGTTTATTATAACCCTGGCAATAAATCTCTCTTCTAACTCATCTGCCCTCTTATGGTAATCTTGTTCCATACTACGATTCCTTCTCATCCTTATGAATTCACCCTTAGGTATATTTTGCCTCACATGTGCTGGATGACAACTCGATGCCATGAGTACTGTATTGCCATCGACCGCTTTTCTAAACGCATCTGTCTGTATGTTTCTATCAGAGTCTCTCCTAATATTCAGATCCAGATAGGGGATCTGTTCTAAGCTACAGGTATATGTGAACCTAAGATTTTCATTCGTAGAATGTAAAAATGCAATGACATTTCTTAACTCTAACTCCGTGCCATCCCATAGAAGGATGACATCATGAATATAACGTCTCCACATGAGAATTCTATCAAAGAAAGGATTTTTGCTGTTGTCACACACATGCTCTTTTTTCCCACCAACCTACATATAGGTTAGCAACTGATGGTGCATATGTTGCCCCCATAGCTGCTCCTGTCACTTGTCTATAAAAGGCATTATTGAAAACAAAACAATTAAAAGTTAAAACAAATTCTAGTAGATTCAGTAAAAATTCTACTGGAGGTCTGTTATGGTTTTCTTTCTTGTTTAAGTAATGTGCTACTGCGTGTGCCCTCAAGGCCATCAAGAAATGGGGGGTAATGAGTACCAATGCCTGTAGTCTGGGCAACAAGCTCCCTGAACTGGTGGCCTTGATGGAAGAGGGATGCCTGGATATCGTAGCAGTCACAGAAACATGGTACACAGAGAACCATGACTGGGATGTTAACATATCAGGATACACAACCTACAGGAGAGACAGGGAGGGGAGAAGAGGGGGCAGAGTAGCTCTTTATGTAAGGGAAGGGATAAAAGCAACTGAACAAAAGAGTAAACAAGGAGGAGAGGAGGCACTGTGGATCACCTTAGAGGCTGGAAATTGCACCACAATCTGCACTGGGATTGTATACAAACTCCAATGTCAGTGGGAGGGAATGGACAAGGATATGATAGAAGGCATCCTTAGGATAGTAGAGAAAGGGGAGATACTATTGATGGGGGACCTGAACATGCCAGATGTTAACTGGAGCACCTTTGCTGCAGCCACATTCAAAAGCAGGGCCATTCTCGATGCCCTTCAGGTGGCATGCCTCAGACAGCTAGTTTTGGAACCCACTCATGAGGGAGAAACCCTAGATCTTGCACTCTCAAATGGAGACAGTGAGAGGATCTCAGATCTAGAAGTGGGTAGACATCTGGGAACACGTGACCACCAAACAGTGTGGTTCACGATAAACTCACTACAGAGTCAAGCCATACAAAAGTAAGGGTTCTGGACTTCAGGAGGGCTGACCTTGGCAAGATGGAAGAGTGCCTTAGAAAAGCACTAGCAAACAGGCTAGAAGGAGGGGTGGTGCAACAATGGGGAAACATCAAAACTGCCATCACAGAGGCAAGAAGCCTTTGTGTGAAGCAAATAAACAAATCAAAATCAAAGAAAAAGCCACTATGATTCTCAAAAGAGGTGGCGGTGAAAGTTAGGGAGAAAAAGATAGCATTTAGGAAGTATAAGGAAACACAGAAGGAGCAGGACAGAGAACTGTACCAGTTAAGGCAGAAGGAAGCAGGGGAGGATAGTCAGAATAGCAAAGGCCCAAACTGAGGAAAAGATAGCCAACTCAGTTAAGAAGGGGGATAAAACCTTTTATAGGTATATCAGGGAGAGTAGAAAGACAAAGGGAGGGACAGTGAGACTGAACAGAATGGACGGTGGGCAGAGAGACGCAGTGAAAAAGAATACTTCTGCTCAATATTCACAAAAGAGGAGGAGGGGGAGGTGCCTAATCCAATTAACAGAAGCACTCTGAATAGGGGGGACGATCCCAGTCCTTTCACAGAAGAAAGGGTTCTGAAAGAACTCCTAAAACTGAAGGTGGCAAAGCAATGGGGTCTGATGGAATTCACCCCAGAATTCTAAAATAATTAGGGAGAGAACTAGTGACACCACTGACTACCTTTTTTTAACAAATCATGGGAGGATGGTGTGGTACCTGAGGACTGGAGGAAGGCGGATGTTATTCCCCCCTTCACAAAAGTGGGAGTAAGACAGAGGCAGGAAACTACAGACCTGCCAGTTTGACCTCTGTGGTAGGGAAAGTGATGGAATCACTTCTGAAGGAAAGAATTGTTGAGTACCTAGAGGCCAGTGGGGCACAGGACCCAAGGCAGCATGGGTTCACAGCAGGAAGGTCATGTCAGATGAATCTAATTGATTTATTTTACTGGGTGACCAAAGTAGCAGACCAGGGAGGGGCTGTGGACATGGCCTACCTAGACTTTAGCAAGGCATTTGACACAGTCCCACACAAAAGATTAATAGTCAAATTAACCAGCCTGGGAGTGGGTCCCAGGGTGGTAGCCTGGGTAAAACATCGGCTGGACAACAGTACACAGAATGTAATTGTAAATGGAGTCCACTCTGAAGAAAGAGGGATTACTAGTGGGGTACCACAGGGTTCAGTACTGGGTCCAGTCCTTTTTTAATGTCTTTATAAGTAACATTACAGAGGGACTGGAAGAAAAAGTATGCCTCTTTGCAGATGACACAAAGATCTGCAACAAGGTTGATACACAAGGAGGCATGGAAAGGATGAGAAGGGACTTGGCAAGGTTGGAGGAATGGTCAGAAGTATGGCAGCTTGCATTCAATGCAAAGAAGTGCAAAATAATGCACCTGGGAAACAAAAACCCAGAGTAAGATTACACAATTGGGGTATTAACAACAATAAAAATGGAAAGGGACCTGGTGGTAATCATATCAGATGATCTTAAGTTTAGCAAGCAATGTGAGAAGGCAGTAGGGAGGGCTGGAGGGATACTGGGATGTATAGGGAGAGGCATCACCAACAGAAAACAGGAAATTGTTATCCCTCTGTACAGACAGTTGGTGAGACCCCATCTGGAGTACTGCATCCAGTTCTGGAGACCCCATCTCTGTAAGGACATAGACAGGATGGAGGCAGTCAAGAGGAGGGCAACTAAAATGGTGCAAGGTCAGCAAGAGAAGCTATACAAGGAGAGACTAAAGGAGCCTAATATGTATACCCTTGAGGAAAGGAGGGAGATGGGGGACATGATAGAAACTTTAAGTACCGCAGTGGAATCAACAAAGTCCAAGAGAGTAGCATCTTTCAGAAAAAGAGATGTGCAAGAACAAGGGGACACAATTTGAAGATAGAGGGGGGATGGCTCAGGAGCAATGTGAGGAAATATTTTTTTCACAGAGAGGGTGTGGTGGACACATGGAACAGCCTTCCTGAGGAGGTTGTGGGGTCTAAAACTGTGGGAGATTTCAAGAATGCATGGGACAGACATAAGGCAATTTTTGTGGTGGGTAGGAAGAAATAGGCTGTTGGTTAAATAGGATCTGCAGCTTATCCTGCAGGTAGGGAAATGGACAGACTAGGTGGGCCAAGCGGTCCTTATCTGCCATCAAAGTCTATGTTTCTATGGAAGCTGATCTACAGAAATTAGAAGAGTGGTCAAGAATATGGCAGTTAAAATTTAACACCGAGAAGTGTAAGGTGATGCACATGGCTAAACGTAACCCAAGAAAGACACACACTGAATGGGCATCAATTAGAAGAATCAAAGATGGAACGGGACCTTGGAGTAATTGTTACTGATGATCTAAAAGTGGGGAAACAATGTGAAAAAGCAGCACAGAACACCAGCAGCATCCTTGGCTGCATAGGCAGAGGGATTACAAGCAGGAAGCGCAAGGTAATCATCCTACTGTACAGGTCCTTAGGCCACACCTGGAATATTGCTTGCAGTTCTGGAGGCCCCACCTAGAAATGGACATTGACCGCTTATAAAGGGTTCAGAGAAGGGCCACTAAGATGGTGGAAGGTCTGCATCAAGAACAGTATGAAACGAGACTCAGCGAATTAAACTTATACTCTCTAGAGCAAAAAAGAAATGGGGGGACATGACGGAAACATTAAAATACATAAAGGGAATCAACACAGCCCAGGCAGGAAACCTATTCCAGGAAAACAAAACAACGCATACAAGTGTGCACAATCTGCGCCTAGTGGGAGGCAGATTTAGAACCAATATAAGGAAATACTTTTTCACAGAAAGGGTGATAGAACCATGGAACAGCCTGCCCTCAAAGGAGGTAGCATCAAAGACAGTATGGGAATTCAAACTAGTATGGGACAGGAAATTAGGGCATCTGAAGGGGTAATAAAACAGGGAGGGGATAGAAATTTTGGGGCAGATTAGATGGATAACATGGTTCCGATCTCCTGGCTACTTCTTATGTTCTTTATATTTTTTAGTAATTATATTGTTTAGCTATCTCCTTCTCCCCTCTCACCCAGGACATATCTGGAAATGGGCTGTTACAAGCTTAGTATGTATTTCCTGGTAAAATTTTCAAATAAATAAATAAATATACAAGACTGAGGTTGGCTAAAAAGACTAATGATTTATAACATATAGTCAAGTCCCACTAGGATCATTTATTGTATTTATTTAAAGTATAGAAGGGTACAGTGAGTTGAGCAACAGCTCATTTCCAGGTGTATCTTAGGGGTGTGATAAAGAGCAAGATGAAACATTATATTTTGAACTAACATAGCAAGATAATCTTGCAAAGTGGGGCATTTCACAGTGTGTACAAACAGGGACGTTGTGACAAGGAATTTCTTGGGGAGCACACAGCAAAAAATGAGGTTTACTACTTGAATGGGAATTTGGAGGGCATGCACCCCCCAAGTTCTAAGGGCTTGATGGCCATGCATACTGAACCAATTAGGGAGGAGCTTTCACAGTACTGATGTCATCACAATAGCCATGTGCAACACTGAAGCTGGCAGCTGGAATCAAACAGAAACAGTTAAACCTTCATACAAAGAACAGATTTAAAAGTTATTAATAGTAACGTGATGTATAAATCAAATATACAATGGTCAGACTCAAAATATACTGTTTATCGTCACTTGTGAGTAAGCAGGACTTTCATAACTCACACGTGACTTTGACACTTGTGAGTTATGGTCCTGTCCCCTCACACATGAAGATAAATTGCATATTTTCAGTCAGCCTATTGTATATCCTATATTTATCCCAAAATAACATGATTCATTTAGCCCATGTATTCACCCCGAGTGTGGTAAATATACATTACTACAGCAAAGTACAATTGATTATGTAATTACATGAATATGATAAACTAGTGACTGTACAACATTAGTGAACAGTTGAGATGGTCTAGCTGTAAACATAAACGACTGGTACTAAGGTAACAGACTCATACAAGGGAGGGGGCATCAGCAATGGGACAAAGGTCTGTGCAGGGTCAGAGGAAGGGAGTCAAGACAGGGGTGAAGGAGTAAGGGGCAGTAAAATGAGACTGTGAGAGGGAATCAGGTAACAGATTAATTGATCTTTCCTTGTTGAGGTTAAGCAGTTCCACACAATAGATGATACATCTTTTTTTTTCCTGTTGTATTCACATCCAGAAAACTATAAAAAAAAACCAAAGAGATGCCGTAAGGCAAATTGATTCATCTCCCGCTGTGTTAACAACGCTGGCCACGTCTGCCAGGACCATCTTCTTGCACTTCAGCAATACATTCTCATTCTCCACACTCTATTAACTGTCACCTCCTAGAGCAGAGACTACTGAAACAGTGCCAGCTAGAGCCGTTCAGGAAATTTCCATTTCATGAGATAAGAGAAAAGCTGAGTTGAAACAAACAGAAGGAATCTAATGAGCGACCCTGTATACACCTTTCACATGATACCTTCCTTATTATTTTCTAAAGAAATTGGTGCAAGCCTCCTGGCCCACTACCTCTGGCTGTGGCCCAGTAGCTTTGGCGGTAGCACCTAGCATCACCATGTGGTGACATCCAGGTTTGCATTGTGATTCTGATTTTCAGACCCCAGCTGCAGGAGTCTCAGACACAGGGATTAGACTCCAGGAGGAGGCTGCAGTCTATCCCAAAGTGTCAGGATCTCCTATTGCACATTTCAAGGAAACATGGACTTCATGGGGGACCATGTGATGTCCCTCCTCACCCCCATTAGTTCTAGGATGGTAGTGTCAGTGAGGCTAAGGCAGCAGCACTCTTGCATCTGGGCTAGAAGGTCGTGGGTTCAATTTTCTTCCCAGGCACAAGTAGAGATCATACCTAAACCTGAGACTGCAGTGTGGCAGTAAGGCATGCTTCACTGCTAGGAGCACCCTCCATACCTCTCAACCTTTTGTCACTGAAATGAGGGAGACAGACACTCAAAATGAGGGACACTGACCCTCATATTGAGTGACTCATCCTTCCACATTGAGATACAACCTCAGAATATTGTGGAAGCTATTGTGTTTACTTGTGCAAAAGTTTATTTTTGATTTAGCATCTTAGGATATGATGACTGTGTGCTTTAAAGTCTGAATTTAAGGCTGGCCCAGTGGCGCTGAGGGTTGAGGTGCTTGACGCCACACCTCGCTCCACGCTGGTGACCCGGGTTCAGGAGCGGACTCGGGTCACTGGTGGGTCAGCTGGGGGGAGACAGGCTTGAGCATCCCATGACAGCTCGCCTTCTCCGGGAGGAAAGAGGCCTTGCCAGCACTTGTCTGACTCGAGCAGAGACTTCGAGTACTGCAAGCCCGACTACAGGAGATGGGCTGCCTTTATACAGCGTGGATGTCAGTGCTGGCGCCATGACATCTGGGGTTCACGTGAGGGGAAAAGGGAGAAAATAGGAAAGAGCCTGCCACTGCCAGGAGATGGGAGCAAGGGGCGTGCCGCGATGTGTCTACCCGTAGCAGACCTGAGCTAATGGCTTGTGAGATTCTGGTGTAGTTCCCCACCTTGTCCCACCCAGAGGTTAAGCCGCTGGCCTGGGGTCTCAGGATCCATTCGAGTAGGTTGCTAGGCAGTGGGTTGTCTGCATTGTCTCCCCTGATGGGTCGGGGGTGGCAGGCTGGGCAGGTGGATAAAGAGTAATTAAAAAAAAAAGTCTGAATTTACAACACATTCTCTGTGTAGGCAGCCCATTTTTCATGAGGGATGGATGGGGGCAGAGCAATTGTGAGGGGGGTTAAATGAGTGATGTCCCGTGTAGTCAGGGACAGTTGAGAGGTATGTTGCCCTCCATTGGATGGGATGCTAATTCCAGG
Organism: Neoceratodus forsteri; assembly: GCA_016271365.2. Lineage (NCBI taxonomy): Eukaryota > Metazoa > Chordata > Ceratodontiformes > Ceratodontidae > Neoceratodus > Neoceratodus forsteri. The sequence goes on along the minus strand of CM057452.1, from coordinate 331,658,762 downwards.
TATGCAAAAAAGTCCAGGATGCCCCAGGTCTCTTTGAGAGGAACCAAAACAGGCAGTATGTAAGGTGAGAGAGAACCATCTGATGACTCAATTGCAGACAGCATTAGCAATGACATGATGCCATCTCTACTTAAAAGTATTTTCTTGATGATAATCAACATGGTCATCTTCTGCTCAAAGTTTCACAGTAACACTCTCAGTCATAAGTGGTGGTCCTGAAAGATTTATATACATGGTACTTTTGGCTTCCATGTTTAACATCTCTCACCATGAAGTTGGGGCAGGTCCTACAGAAGCAATCTGTTTATGATCCCACTACCGTCAGTTTGTTTATCTTGCATTATCCCTGTATGTACAATTTCATGCCAATTTCTTTTTTCTTTTATTTTCTTTTCTTTTTGATTGTTCATTTAAGCAATAATAACCAAACATCCTGTCACTTCCAGGGAGTTAACAACCAGCTGGGGAGAAGTGTGTGCCGAGGGCCAACCCCCTCCGGGTAGATGTTAATACCCAGGAAATTACAGGCTCTGAGGTCATTATTGCAAATAAAAGTGTAACTGCATTAGTAACGGGGAAGAAAATGCTTTTTTTTTTAAAAAAAGTTTTCAAACATACACACCACTCTGAGCTGTACCAGGCATTTCTAAGGGATTAATACCTAGTAATAGAGCAGTTGATAGGGAGAAGGGCAGGGTAAATGGAGAAAAAGACAAAGGCCAAATTCTAGAAGGGTGGCACTGCGTTGCCTTGAGCATAACATGCCACCATAACTACAGCATTGACCCTGCCTCCTAGTCTAGAAGCAAAGTCCTGTGACTTGTGACATGCGGCTCGGTATGCGCACAGAGGCTTACCTGGTCAGCATGCCATGACCAGCTGCCCCGCCGGGTCACAGTGCACACCCCGCCCAGAGGCCATATAAGCCACCCAGGGTGGCCCAAACCACCCCCCCAAAGCTTCCAGTATCGCTCATAGGCTGGCCACATCAACTGGCACCCAAAACCTCAAAGATGAGCCCCAGAAGGCCTGGCCCACCTCGTATTTAGAACTAGTTATGTACACAGGGCTGCCCACAACCCCAACCTCCAGATCCTCCTTGTAATATGCCCCATGCGTACTATCATCCCCCCACCCTTGGCCCCACCCAGCCGTGCCAGCCACCCAGCACCCCCATCTGTCCCAGCCAGTGACTGGCACAGCCCACATCTCACCACCATGGCCGCCGACTGAGTTGCAGTGCGTGGCGTGCTGTAAAGACATGCTCAGAAATTAATTTCTGGAGTGCGTCTTTCAATGTACGCACTCATACTGCACTCAATCGGCAGTGCCTGTGATAGTGAGCTGTCTGTCGCTGGCGAGGCTGAGTGTGCTGAGTGAGCTGCTGTTGGAAGTGCCTAGGCTGCGGGCAGGATTTTTTGCCGCATATGTGGCAGGTGACTCGGGGTTGGGGCACGAGTAGGGGGGATGACAGCGACACCCTGCAGGGCATATTACAAGGAGGATTCGGGGGGCTGGGGGTGTGAGCAGCCATGTGGGGCATGTGTTGCACTATTGGAGTCAGTTGTTGTGGGCAGCCCTGTGGGCATTTGTGGCTGATGACTCAGGGATCAGGGCATGGGTGGAGGGATGACAGCACCGCCCTGTGGGGCATTTTACAACGGCGTATTTGGGGGGCTGGGGGTGTGGGCAGCCCTGTGGGGTATGACATACACAGGGAGTCAGGGGCAGTTGGTTTGGGTAGCACTACGGGGCTTATACTGTTTTGGGGTAAGAGGGCATGTACTGTATGGGGGATGGGGTGGGACTGGTGCCCATTGGGACACCAACAAGGGGCGGTCTGGGCATGGGGGGGCACATGGATCCCAGGTTCTGAACCACCGGAGGACGTATGCTCAGGATTACACTGAATAGTGCAGGTGTGGCAACTTGATGCGGTTCTCCTCCTAGGGTTCTTGTAGAACCTGACATTAGTCTTTGTTGCTGCCCTTCTGGAATGGGGCACAACTGCTGCCATAAGCCCCCTAGCACCATGTTACAGGGGGTTTATGGTGTAACTGCCAGCGTAACTGCTGTTCGGTGAAAGCGGCCTGTGACATGTCGCAGGCCAATTTGTAGAATATTGCAAGTCGCAACTGCTGGCATAAGTTGCTACTTGCACCATTCTACTTGGCACAACTGCTATTCTGCCAGGTGTATGCGTACTAGAATCTGGCCCAAAGGCAGTAAGGACAGGGATGGGGCAAAAAGAAGAAATAAAGACATAAAAAAATGGAGGATAATCAGTACCAATGCCCGTAGTCTGAGTAAAAAGCTCCCCGAAATGGTGGCCATGATGAAAGAGGGATGCCTGGATATCATGGCAGTCACAGAAACATGGTACACAGAGAACCATGACTGGGATGTCAAAATACCAGGGTACACAGTCTACTGGAGGGACAGGGAGGGAAGAAGAGGAGGAGGAGTAGCTCTCTATGTAAGGGAAGGGATCAAAGCAACAGAACTAAAGGGTAAACAGGGAGGAGAGGAAGCACTGTGGGTCACCCTGAAGACTGGAAATGGCTCCACAATCTGCACAGGAATTGTATACAGACACCCATTTCAGGGGGAGGGAATCGACAAGGAAATGATAGAAGGCATCCTTGGGATGGCAGAAAAAGGGGAGATATTGCTGATACGGGACCTGAATATGCCAGATGTTAACTGGAAAACCTTTGCTGCAGCCACATCCAAGAGCAGGACCATTCTCGATGCCCTACAGGGGGCATGCCTCAGACAGCTAGTTCTGGAACCCACTCGGGAGGGAGCAATCTTAGATCTGGTACTCTCAAATGGGGAAGGAGAGAGGATCTCTGATCTTGAAGTGGGTAGTCATCTGGGAACAAGTGACCACCAAACAGTGTGGTTCATGATAAACTTATCTGTAGAGTCAAGCCACACAAAAGTGAAGGTGCTGGACTTCAGGAGGGCTGATTTTGTCAAAATGGGAACGTGCATCAGAAAAGCACTAGCAAACAGGCAAGAAGGTGGGGTGGAGCAATAATGAGGAAACATCAAAACTGCCATCACAGAGGCAACAAGCCTTTGTGTGAAGCAAATAAACAAATCAAAACAAAAGAAAAAAACGCTATGGTTCTCAAAAGAAGTGGCGGGGAAGATAAAGGAGAAAAAGACAGCATTCAGGAAGTATAAGGAAACACATAAGGAGCAGGACAGAGAGCTGTAGCAGTTAAAGCAGAAGGAAGCGGGGAAGGCAGTCAGAATAGCAAAGGCCCAAACCGAGGAAAAGATAGCCAACTCAGTTAAGAAGGGGGATAAAACCTTTTATAGGTACATTAGGGAGCAAAGAAAGACTAAGACAGGGATACTGAGGCTGAATAAAGAGGAAGGTGGTTGGTCAGAGAGCTACAGTGAAAAAGTAGGGATACTGAATGAATAGTTCTGCTCAGTATTCACAATGGAAAAGCAGGGGGAGATACCTAATCCAGTCAATACAAGCACTCTGGATAGGGGGGTTGATATTAGTTCTTTCACAGAAGAAAGGGTTCTGAAAGAACTCTTAAAACTGAAGGTGGATAAAGCAATGGGGCCTGAAGGGATTCATCCCAGAATTCTAAAAGAACTAAGGGAAGAACTAGTAACACCACTGACTACCCCTTTTAATAAATCATGGGAGGATGGTGTGGTACCTCAATACTGGAGGAGGGTGGATGTGATTCTCCTTCACAAAAGTGGGAGCAAGACAGAGACAGGAAACTACAGACCTGTCAGTTTAACCTCTGTGGTAGGGAAAATGATGGAATCACTTCTGAAGGAAAGAATTGTTGAGTACCTAGAGGCCAGTGGGGCACAGGACCGAAGGCAGCACGGATTCACAGCAGGAAGATCATGTCAGACAAAGCTAATTGATTTCTTTGACTGGGTGACCAAAGTAGTAGACCAGGGAGGGTCTGTGGACATGGTCTGCCTAGACTTTAGCAACGCATTTGACACAGTCCTGCACAAAAGATTAATAAACAAATTAACCAGCCTGGGAGTGAGTCCTAGGGTGGTAGTGTGGGTAAAACATTGGCTGGACAACAGGACACAGCAGGTAATAGTAAATGGAGTCCACAGTGAAGAAAGGAGGGTTACTAGTGGGGTACCGCATGGTTCAGTACTGGGGCAGGTCCTTTTAATGTCTTTATAAGTGACATTGCAGAGGGACTGAAGGAAAGTATGTCTCCTTGCAGATGACACAAAGATCAGCAACAGGGTTGATATGCAAGGTGGGGTGGAAAGGATGAAAAGGGACTTGGCAAGGTTGGAGGAATGGTCAAATGTATGGCAGCTTAGATTCAATGCAAAGAAGTGCAAAGTAATGCACCTAGGAAACAAAAACCCAGGGGAAGAGTACACAATGGGGGTGAGATACTGACAACAACAAAAATGGAAAGGGACCTGGGGTAGTCATATCAGAAGACCTAAAGGTGGGCCAGCAATGTGAGAAGGCAGTAAGGAGGGCTGTGGGGATACTGGGATGCATAGGGAGAGGCATCACCAGTAGAAAACAGGAAGTTGTTGGCCCTCTGTACAGACAGTTGGTAAGACCACATCTGGAGTACTGTGTACAGTTCTGGAGACACCATCTCCGAAAAGACATAGACAGGGTGGAGACTGTCCAGAGGAGGGCAACCAAAATGGTGCAGGGTCTGCACTGGAAGACATATGAAGAAAGACTAAAGGAGATTAAGATGTATAGCCTCGAGGAAAGGAGGGAGAGGGGGACATCATAGAAACATTCAAATACCTCAAGGGAACCAACAAAGTCCAAGAGGGTAGCATCTTTCAGAAAAAGAAGTGTGCAACAACAAGGGGGCACAATTTGAAGATAGAGGGGGGATGGCTCAGAGGTAATGTGAGGAAGTATTTCTTCACAACGAAGGTTGTAGATGCATGGAACAGCCTTCCTGAGGAGGTCTTAGAGTCTAAAACAGTGGGAGAATTCAAGAATGCATAGGACACATAAAGCAATTCTAGCAGGGAGTAGGAGGAAGTAGGCTGTTGGTTAACTAGGATCTGCAGCTTATCCATTAGGTAGGGAAATGAGCAGACTAGGTGGTCCAAGCGACCCTTATCTGCCGTCAAATTCTATGTTTGTATGTTAAGCTGCTGGCTGGCCTTTCTCCTTTCACAAGTGCGGGTCACGACAATCTGCAGCCAAAGCTCCTAAAATTGGGAGCCCCCTTTCTTGTTCTGCTTGTATCCCACATTTTCAACTTATCACTTACCTCTGGGGTCCCCCCCATATGGAAAGCAGCCAGGGTGGCACCAGTCTTCATTCATTCATTCACTCATTCATTCATTCTTTATTTATATAAGGCACCTTTCTAAAACCAAGGCGCCTGTACAGAATACATAAAACAATAAATAATTAAAACAACATTTAAAACAATCATAAATCATTAAAAGTTTTGCTAAAAAGATGTGTTTTCAAAGCTCCTTTAAAGCTTTGGACAGTCGGGCAGTTTCGCTCCTGATGAGGTAGAGAATTCCACAGGGTCGGGCCATGAAGCTAAACAATCTTGCCCCTGAAGTTTTTAAACAAACCCTGGGAATCTCTAGCAATCCCTCGTCAGTGGATCGGAGAGAGCGGGGGGGACAGTAGGGAAGAAGGAGCTCTTTCAGGTAAACAGGTCCCTGATCATGTAGGGCTTTATAGGTCAGCAAACTGACCTTGAAGGTGATTCGCCAGCAAACTGGCAGCCAGATGGCGAAGTTCAACCCCCGATAGCCCCAGGTAAAGGGCATTGCAGTAGTCAAGGCGGGAGGTAACAAAGGCGTGGACCAATGTTGGAAGATCCTCTGGAGGAACCAGATGCTTCACCCAGGCAATGTTCCTCAGATGGTAAAAAGAGGTTTTGACAACCGCTGACACCTGAGATTTAAAAGTCAGACAGTCGTCAAATACAACGCCCAGGTTCCGCACCCGGTCTGAGGTCGTCAGCTGGACACCCCCAAGCCATAAGCCCGAGGGCAATCCAGCTAACAAACCCACCTCCCAGCAACCCTGGTCCACAACCAACACCTCAGTTTTTTCGGGTTTCAACCACAGCCAACTCACATTCATCCAGTCTTGGATCTCGGCAAAACAGTTGTTAAATATCGAAATGGCAGCATCCTGGCCGGGCACAAAAGACATATACAGCTGGGTATCATCTGCATAGCAATGAAAACCCAGACCATATCGTCTAAAAATCACTCCTAACGGCAGCATATACACTGCAAACAACATGGGTGCCAAGATGGAACCCTGCGGTACCCTGCAGGATAGGGAGACTGATGCCAAAGAAAAAATTCCAGACACCACCCTCTGAGTCCTACCCTCGAGAGGTAAGATTGAAACCACCTCAGGACTGTATCAGACAGTCCACAGATAGACCGCAAATGTTCCATTAGCACACCATGGTCCACAGTGTCAAACGCTGCAGAGAGATCAAGAAGGACCAAGATGGAACAGGTCCTTCGATCTCTCGCTATTAGGAGGTCATTTAGTACCCAAACAAGTGCTGTCTTGGTTCTATGCCTTTTCCTAAATCCGGACTGGAGAGAATCATAGACATTGTTGTTGGTCAGATGATCATCCAGCTGCGCTGCAACCACCTTCTCAATAACTTTACCCGCAAAGGGTAAGTTAGAGACAGGCCTGTAATTTGCTAGACAATCCGGGTCCAAGGAGGGCTTCTTCAAAAGAGGCTTAACTACAGCCTCCTTAAGAGGATCTGGAAAGATCCCCCCCCCTCTCCAAGGACCTCCAGACTATCACAGCAAGGACTGAGCCGATTTTATCCACACAATCCACTAAGAGACGCGTGGGGCCCGGGTCCAAATTACAATTGGTCGGATGCAGTGATTGGATGACCATCACAATGTCATTGATTGTGGGGAGGCTGAAGTCAGACCACGCAAACTGGGTGTCCGACATCTCCTGCTGACCATCACAACTCCCACTGGAGAGGGTCAAGCGGACATCCGATCTGATTTTGGCAACCTTATCTGCAAAGAAGAGAGCAAACTACTCCTCACACCATTCTTGAGAAAAGGCTCTTCCTGGCTGAAGACAGACTGGATTGCACAATCTGTCCACGGTCCAGAAGAGCTGAGCCGGTCTATTCTGTGCAGCTGCAATCTCTCTGGACAGGAATTCTGCCTTCTTATGAGAGATTGCAGATTGATAGACTACATAGTGGTGCATCAAACTAAGTTTGTCATCATCCAGACCGGACCTCCGCCAGCACCTCTCCAACCTTCGTCTAACTCTCCTCAACTCCCTAGAGTCTCATCAAACCAAGGCGACCTGAGACGAAGAGCGAGAGGACGAACACAAACAGGAGCAATGGAATCCAGGGCCCCTGCCACCACTTTATTATAGGCACGCATCAGCTCTCCCGGATTCATGCAATCTCTCGGTAAGCCCGATAGGTCCAGTACCACCATCAGGTCATCCGGGGAAACACCCCTTAATGGGCGGTACCGGACCATTTCCATAGGGGCTGACCTATTAGGGGTGGCCTCAAAACTGAACCCAATGGAGTGATGGTCCGACCATCCGACCTGTTCCACCACTAAGTCGGATATCTCCATCCCCAGAAGGAACACCAAATCCAATGAATGACCACCAATATGGGTCGAGGAGGAAATAACCTGTGTGAAGCCCAGTGAAGTCATCAACTGGAGGAAGTCTTGACCAAAATGTGAGAGTTCATCATCAACCCAGGCATTGAAGTCCCCCAGAACCAACCATCTGGGGGACCCCAATATCAGGTCGATAATGAAGTCTGCAACTTCCTGCAGGAAAACATTCTCGTCACCTGGTGGATGGTATACAAGAAGTATCCTGCGCCCCACACCCTTGCCTAAGATACAGTCAAAGGACCTGGTGATTCCCACTGGCACCTCCACTAGGCCCATTTCTGTTCTAAAACAGATAGCAACACCCCCGTCCCTACGATCCAGCCTCGGGCGGTGTATCACCGAGTACCTGGCTGGAACTGCTGCTGCCAAAACTGGCCCAGCATTTTCATCCAGCCAGGTCTTGGTGATGCACGCCAGGTCAGATGACCCAACAAAATCAGCTATAATAGCCATTTTGTTTTTAATAGACCTGGCGTTGCACAACACCGCCCGTGTAGGATGAGCCTCCGAGGATGACCATGTTACCTGCTGACTATAGTCAGAACCCTTGGGTATGGGCACTAGACAGGGAGGTCCCCTTTCCTGGGCCCATTTCGCCCCAGGGCGTCTCCTTGTCTCCACTATCCCTATCTGCCCACTCCTTTCCATTCCTCCTCCAGACCCAGCGCCAGTCCTCCTCCTTCTCCCCACAATCCCCAAAGCCCTACATCATCTATAGACCTCTGGCGAAAGGGGGGGACAGGAGAAGGGACGAAGGTCCCTGAGCCTGGAGGGGGAATAGTACCCGACTGTCCTAATATTGTCCCAGCACATAATTAACACAACTTTAACTAAACCTCAGACTATTAATTTAAACATTTTTTTTAATCAAACAATAGTATAAACTATGAATCTAATAAACAAAATAACCAAATAACTAAATAACTTAAAAACTGAATGTAAAGTATAAAATATATCTATCTAACAAAACCTATACCCCTTATTTCAAACATATAATAAATTAACCCCTATCAGTCAAAAAGATTTGTATTATTGTAGTGTCCAGAATATGCCTTCAGGTCTCCAGTTAGTAGCTTTGATTTTATTTCTCTACTCCCCCCACAGTGCTCTCACCACTGCAGAGAAGGGAGCTTTTTCTGACTTTACAAGCCCCTATCATAAGGCTAGATTTTAAAGTTAGAAAAAGTCCTCCAAGTCCAGTAACCAGCTTGTTAGTTAAATCATAACAAAATTTTCCTTTGAAAAATAGAATAAGAATTCCGAGTTATTTACTGCCTTTCCCCGTGTACTCTCACCACCACAAGGTAGGAGCTTTAAGACTTTTCAAGCCCCCTCTCACGAGGCTAAAATAACACTCGGAACCCAATTCTGTCCTTGCTGAGTATGTAGCAAAAACTCACCCTAAAGTAGAGGTTAAAGAGTACTTCACCAGCAGATAGTCCAGAAAGTCCCAGTTTCCTTCAATCGTTGTAGTTTTTCTCTTCCACAGGAATCTTCGCGGTAGCAGGTAAGCAGCATTTAGATCTTACTTTCGGGGTCAAGCTCCATCCGATCCTTCACCATGGCAATCTAGGCTAGACCACCCTTCAGTAGTCTCCCTGTTTCGCCTAAGGGAACTAGATCTATACCACCACCCTCCAGTGGCAATAACATCCGTCCCTCTGTCCGGACCGAGAAACCCAGTCCCTTCTAGATTGCACAGGGATCCTTGCTGCACGCTATGCACACCCTCTCTCAGGGCTTCCTCTAGCTGGTCCTCTCCACAAAGGTACCCAACAACGTCCTCCGAGTTTGGTTCAACTGTGCTCTCATCCCATTCGGAACCCACCACTCTGTTCACTGTTCCTCTGGATCTCCACGACCTCAAAGCAACTCCACTGGACCACCAAAATGACAAAATTCCCTCAGGCGAGTTGATAGAATGGTAAGCAGCTTCTTACAGTTCCAGTTTACCAGTTTTTTATTGTATTATATTGTATTGTTTAAAAGAAAACGCCACAATGGTGTGTCCACAAATAAACAGTAACTGCAAGCACTAGGTTTCCAAGCAAAAGAAATTAAGCGAAAAACGCGATAAACAGCGGTCGACTTAGACAGTAAAAGTAAACTTGGACTTAAACCGAAAAAAAGTTAATCAAGCTCTCCTGTAATTCTCTTGCAGCAAATATTTCCAAACAAACAAAGGTTTTTGCTCTCTGATTAGAGAGCTTGCAGACAGCAGCCCAGCGTGGCCGCCATCTTGCCAGGTGATTCATATTCTTCAAACAAGAAGATAAAACATGCACTGACAACTACCGGCCTATAGCTATTCTATAAACTATTAGTAAGCTTTTGGAAAAGGTGGTTGAAGTACAGCTGTCAGAATATCTACAGAAATATGGTTTACTGACTCCAGAGCAGCATGGATTTTGCAAGGGGCACAGCACTGCCACCGCCCTTGCCAAAGTTATGTCTGATATTAGGACTGCGACTAATCATGGTATGCTGTCTGGAGCGATCTTCATAGACGTCTCCAAGACCTTCAACGGTGGACCATACCCCATTTTGCTCAAAACTGAGCATGCTTGGACTGTTCCTTCCAGCCTTAGCATGGTTCTCTACTACCTTGAAGGCAGGCAGCAGCTTGTTAAGTATAACGGAGTTCTTTCAGAGCCTACTCCTGCCAATATTAGGGTACCACAGGGGTCTATTCTGGGCCCCATCTTAGTCTCCTTATTTGTCAATGATCTCCCATCAGTGCCCTCTCACAGCAATACCACTCTATATGCTGATGATCTGATTCTGCTTGCCAGCTCGAAGGATATCTGTGTCATAAACTCCCATTTGCAAATGGACTTTCATAAGCTACAGACCTGGCTACTGTCAAATAAGCTCATTCTTAACCTAAAGAAAACCCAGGCTATGCTCTTTGGCTCTTCAGCCAAACTAAAACTGTGCCCTGCCCCTCTGAGTGTTACGAGTATAGATGGATCCCTGATGGGCACCACATCCTCCTTTAAATACCTGGGAGTCACTCCTGACTCACAATTGGACCTCTCACTGCATATTTGCAATGTGTATAAGGCAACTAATCAATTAATCAATCACTTTATTTAATCAGGCATAAATACCATTGAGCAAGCTCATTTTCAAGGTGGTCCTGGGCATTAATACAATACAGTACACTTCATAAGATTACAATTACGGTGAACAACGGTGCAAAAAAAAAAAAAAAAAAGAAAAACATTGTGAAGGTGCTGGGCAATATGGGCCTATACATACCGGTCAACATAATTAACATGCAAAGGTACATAATGATAAGCTTTACTGAAATGAGAAGAGACAACAATCCCATATAATCTCTGCTAAGTAAGAGTTCATACTTAAATGATAAAAAATAAGGAGGTATTAAGGAATAGGGTAGAAATTGGGGTGAAAGAGTAGGCAGCCAAAAGGGAGGCCAGAATAGGTAAACGGTAGAGAATAGGCAAGACCATTTTGGATTAAGGGAACTAGGCTTGTAGGTCCTAGGTTTCTGTTGTTAGGAATGTGGAATGGATGAGATACTTAATCGTAGGATTTGAGAGTGGCACCCGGGGCTTAACACTCTCTCTGCCTGCAACTGTCCCTGAATCTCTGTCCCCAACTGCTTCTTCTCCTCCTCCTCCACAGTCTACTGCTCTATACACTGTAATAACCCATGGCCTTTATCTTTATCTAGATTTAGGAGTTCCTTTCTCAAAAAATGACAACCTAAATGGGAATGTGTTAGCACTTACTGCCAAGTTGGGCCTAGACTATAGGGCAAGAGGAGCTCTTACAGTAGCTATGCGCATTGCGTGGACTCACAACCTTCCCCCTTGTGGCAAAGTGTAGTCTAGCAAAGTGGAATGTTGCCCATAATAATGTTTGCCACCACAGTGGGCTCAGGAGGGTAAGGGTGGTGGAACAAAGGCACACCCAGTCAGTTGTTCCACTCCACAATCCATACACCATTCTGGGGAGCATAGTTCTCCTATGGATGCACCCGCAGAGGAGGCTAAAGAGGTTGCAGACAACTGTCACAAGGGAGGCCCTCAGGAAAGAGGCAGAGGGCACAACAGGGAAAGGAAGCATCTCCTGGTGGGGGACTCAATTATTAGGGGGCTAGAACTGGGGGGAGCAGGGAAAACTGAAGTAAGGTGCCTGCCTGATGCCATGGCTTGGAGGGACAGGAAGCGCCATTGTTAGGATCACGAGAACAGTTGCATAGGAGTCTGAGCTGGACGTCATTGTCCACCTAGGGACATATGACTTGGCTCATCATGAGATTACAGCAGTGCAGAAGGACTTTGTAGAGTTGGGTAGGAGCCTAAGACAAGTAGCACACACAGTATCCTCAGAGGTGCTGCCTGTTAGTGGCATGGGTGAGGCGAGGGTACTTTGCACCATGCAATTTAACAAATGGTTGAAAAAATGGTGTGGAGCACAGGGGTTTGGCTTCATTGGGGACTGGGGTTCCACCTGGAGGGACACCAGCCTATACTGGCAGGATGGTCTGCATCTGTCCAGGAAGGGAACAAGTCTTTTAGTCAATCGGTTTAAATGCTTCATTGGCAAGCTTTTAAACTAGTCAAGGGGGGAGGCACTGATAAGCAGCAGGAAAATCCCAGCCTCCCCCTACAAAACAGGGTACCAAATGAAAAAAAGACCAAGGTAGAAAGGTCAGTGGGGGATGCTGCTACAGAAGGTAAAGCCATTAAAAAATGGAGAGCAATGAGTACCAATGCCCTTAGTCTGGGTAACAAGCTTCCTGAATTAGTGGCCTTGATGGAGGAGGAACATCTGGATATTGTGGCAGTCACAGAAACATGGTACACATAGAACCATGACTGGGACGTAAACATACCAGGATACACTATCTACAGGAGGGACAGGGAGGGTAATAGAGGAGGAGGAGTAGTGCTCTACATAAGGGAAGGAATCAAAGCAATAGAACAAAAGGGTAAACAGGGAGGAGAAGAAGCACTGTGGGTCAATTTGGAGGCAGGCAATGGCACCACAATCCACACAGGGGTTGTATACAGACCCCCCCTCTCAAGGGGAGGAAATGGACAAGGAAATGATAGAAAGTATACTTAGAATGGCAGATAAAGGGGAGATACTGCTGATGGGTAATCTGAATATGCCAGATGTTAACTGGAGTGCAGTTGCAGCAGCCACTTCTAACAGTGGGGTTATTCTAGATGCCCTACAGGGGGCATGCCTTAGACAACTAGTATTGGAACCCACTCGAGAGGAAGCAATTTTAGACCTGGTTCTCTCAAATGGAGATGGAGAGAGGTTCACAGATGTAGAAGTGGGTAGCCATCTTGGAACTAGCGACCATCAAACAGTATGGTTCACAATAAACTCAGCAATAGAGTCAAGCCCTACAAAGGCAAAAGTACTGGACTTCAGGAGGGCTGACTTTGCCAAAATGGGTCAGTGCCTAAGGAATGCACTAGCAAATGGGCAGGAAGGAGGGGTGGAAGAACAATGGGGAATAATAAAAACTGCTATCACAGAGGTAACAAGCCTTTGTGTGAAGCAAATAAACAAAACAAAACGATGTAAGAAACCACTATGGTTCTCAAAGAAGGTAGCAGTGAAGGTTCAAGAGAAAAAGAAAGCATTCAGAAAGTACAAGGAATCACAGAAGGAGCAAGACAGAGAACGGTATCAGTTAAAACAAAAGGAAGATGGGAAGGCAGTCAGAACAGCAAAGGCCCGAACCGAGGAAAAGATAGCCAACTCAGTTAAGAAGGGGGATAAAACATTTTTTAGGTACATCAGGGAGCGAAGGAAGACTAAGGGAGGGACAGTGAAGCTTAATAAAGGGGAGGAGGGTGGGCAAAGGGTGACGGTGAAAAGGCAGAGATACTAAACAAATATTTTTGCTTGGTATTTACAAATGAAGAGGGGGAGGTACCTAAAACAAACAATAGAAACACTCTGGATACCGAAGTTGATACCAGTCCATTTACAGAAGAAAGGGTTCTGAAAGAACTCTTAAAACTGAAGGTGGACAAAGCAATGGGGCCTGATGGGATTCATCCCAGAATTCTAAAAGAACTAAGGGTAGAACTAGTGACACCACTGACTACCCTCTTTAACAAATCATGGGAGGATGGGGTGGTACCTGAGGACTGGAGGAGGGCAGATGTGATTCCCCTTCACAAAAGTGGGAGCAAGGCAGAAGCAGGAAACTACAGACCTGTTAGTTTAACCTCAGTGATAGGGAAAATGATCGAATCACTTCTGAAGGAAAGAACTGTCAAGTACCTAGAGGCCAGAGGGACACAGGACCCAAGGCAGCATGGATTCACAGCAGGAAGGTCATGCCAGACGAATCTAATAGATTTCTTTGACTGGGTGACCAAAGTAGTAGATCAGGGAGGGGCTGTGGACATGGCCTACCTAGACTTTAGCAAGGCATTTGACACAGTCCCACACAAAAGATTAATATACAAGTTAGCCAGCCTGGGAGTGGGTCCCAAGATGATAGCCTGGGTAAAGAATTGGCTGGAGAATAGGACACAGAGGGTAATAGTAAATGGAGTCCACTCTGAACAAAGAGGGGTTACTAGTGGAGTACCGCAGGGTTCAGTATTAGGACCGGTCCTCTTCAATGTTTTTATAAGCGACATTGCAGAGGGACTGGAAGGAAAAGTATGTCTCTTTGCAGAAGACACAAAGATCTGCAACAAAGTTGATGCACAAGGTGGGGTGGAAAGGATGAGAAGGGACTTGGCAAGGTTAGAGAATTGGTCAAATGTACGGCAGCTTAGATTCAGTGCTAAGAAGTGCAAGGTAATGCACCTGGGAAACAAAAACCCAGGGGAAGAGTACACAATGGAGGGTGAGATACTAACAACAACAAAAATGGAAAGGGACCTGGGGGTAGTCATATCAGATGACTTAAAGGTGGGCAAGCAATGTGAGAAGGCAGTAAGGAGGGCTGGGGGGATATTGGGATGCATAGGGAGAGGCATCCCCAGTAGAAAACAGGAAGTTGTTATCCCTCTGTACAAACAGCTGGTGAGACCCCATCTGGAGTACTGTGTGCAGTTCTGGAGACCCAATCTCCGCAAGAACATAGACAAGATGGAAGCTGTCTAGTGGAGGAGAACTAAAATGATACAGGGTCTGCACCAGAAGACATATGAAGAGAGACTAAAGGAGCTTAATATGTATAGCCTCGAGGAAAGGAGGGAGAGGGGGGACATGATAGAAACTTGCAAGTACCTCAAGGGAATCAACAAAGTCCAAGAGGGTAGCATCTTTCAAAAAAAGAAGTGTGCAAGAACAAGTGGGTACAATTTGAAGATGGGGGTGCTTGGAGGTAATGTAAGGAAGTATTTTTTCACAGAGAGGGTTGTGGATGCATGGAACGGCCTTCCGGAGGAGGTTGTGGAGTCAAAAACAGTGGTTGAACTCAAGCATTCATGGGACAATTCTAGGGGGTGGGGGTAGAAGGAAGTAGGCTGCTGGTTAACTAGGATCTGCCGCTTATCCATTAGGTAGGGAAATGGGCAGACTGGGTGGACCAAGCGGTCCTTATCTGCCGTCAAATTCTATGTTTCTATGTATGTTTCACTCCTCAGCTCACTCACAACTATGACCTATTTAATAAACTTTGCTGGCTGTCCTCGTCCAACTACCGCACCCTAGTCCTGGGCTGCTTTATTGATAAGATAGTCAGAACTGCCACTCCTCCTTAAACCTGCCCAACTTACATACCGGTTCAGGTCCAATGACTATCATACATTCTTTGTACCCATGTCCTGCTCCTTGCCAGGTGACTGGGCCATTGCTGTTTGCGGTCCTAGATTCTGGAACTCCCTTCCTGTGTCTGTTCATTGTGTTGGCCCTCTTAACAGTCTTAAAAAATCCCTGTGAGAACATCTGAACACTCTCTCTGCCTGCAACTGTCCCTGAATCTCTATCCCTGACTGTTTCTTCTCCTCCTCCTCCACAGTCTACTGCTGTATACACTGTAATAACCCATGGCCTTTATCTTTATCTAGATTTAGGAGCTCCTTTCTCAAAAAATGACAACCTAAATGGGAATGAGTTAGCACTTATTTGTTGTACTTATAATCTTCTACCACCTGTACCCTTGTCACCTTATGTAATGTATGTATTGTTAAAACACCTAATTTTACTGTATTATAGTCTCACTTTATGTTAATGCCCTCCAACTCTGCCTGTATTTTTTTCCTTGTTACATTGTCTGCATTTCTCATTGTAACCTTCCAGGTCGCATCTGAAAATAGGCATTCTTTGTCTAGTGTGCATACCCGGTCAACAAAAGCTAAATAAATAAATAGTACAACAGCCAGTCAGAGCACGCATTTGCCTCATGAATAATTAGTGAGACTTTTAATGTCATATAGTGTCTGGCGCTTGTGAAGGGGTGAGAAAGGTAAGAGGCAGACACACAGAAATAAAGTTTAACACACTGAATTCCATGTGCTGGTTATTAAGGCAGATGATAATTCAGGATACAACAGCTGGCCCACTGTTGCAGGGGTAGCGCTACTGCTAGTGACACCAGTGATCCAAGTTCAGGAACAAGCCCGGGAGCTGGAGGGCCGGCCGGGGAGGGGAAGCTTGAGTGGCTGATGGACAGCTCGCTTCCCCTAGGAGGGAGAGTGGTAGCAGGCCGGTGCTAGTCTGACCTCTGGTGGAGGCCAGAGGAACAGCAGCTCATTGCCTTCCATAGGGGAAGCATGGTTGGACGTCTCTGTATGCGCCTTGAAGTAATAGTGCAACCACAGCTCTGGGGAAAAAATGGGGAAAAATGGAGCTGACTGTAGCTCCTTAGGAAGAGGTGGCGCCCTTCACCACTCAGCTTGCAAGGCCACAATGGGGGGGGCCCGACAAGAACAAGAAGGATTTGGGGGTCTCTCCACCCCAACCCCGCCTGGAGGATATGGCCAAGGCTACATAGAAGCACCTGACCGGTGGATCACAGCTGAGGTGGGTCAGGGGAAGCTGGTCGGATCCAGGGGGTTAAAATGCAAGTTAAAAAAAATAAATAATTCAGGATACAAAAATAAGAAAATAGACTTTAAATGCAGGACTATATATATATACAGTATACACACACACACACATGCATAAAGATATATATATATATATATATATATATATATACACACATATACATACTGGAGCTGCTGCAACAGCCCATAACACTAGACAGTCTCAAGGCAACATATATTTCTAGTGCTTCTACTAGGGTTTAATTCACAAGGCAGCTTTCTTCCTTAGAAGGTCTATATTTCACGTTTCATTTATTTGAAAACTGGTGGGGTCAGAGGTTAGAACCAGTGGCGGCTCTACACCAGGGCCCGCCAGGGCACGTGGCCCGGTAAAAAAATGCTGTGCCCCAGTTGGTGCCCCATATGGTGCAAAGCTTCCCCCCATAGTAACAATATATCAGTGCCCTGGCTGCCATTGGTTGTGCCCCAGCTGTGCCCTGGTAAACATTTGTGGCTAGAGCCGCTACTGGTTAGAACCTAGCCCAAAAGGGTATTGTCGTAGAATCATAAGTCAGAAAGCATAGGTAAACCAGGAAAAGTTGTAAAATTCATAAGTAGTGTTTTATTATTGTTACTAACAATAATATAAAAAAATTGTACAGGACAGTGCTTCACAAAGGCAGTACAAACAAACAAAAAAATGTCCATCTGCGTGTCTCATTTCAATTTAAATATCAGTTTTTCTCTTTAACCCAAACAAAACATTGCTCTCTTTTTATAAGATGTCTTTGCCTGGAAGTTTAATCGCTGCATCCTATTCTTGTAAGTTTCATCTCCTGTTTTTCATAAAATGCAGCAAGTCTTTTTTTCATTGGCTTTCCTGTGGCCAGCCTGAAGAGTACATTAGTCTTCTTAACAGGTGCAACCAATTAAGGCATCATGTCCAAAACTAGTTTTTTGTTAATAATTCTGCAAACACACTTGTGGAGGTCAAATGCACCTCAAGGTTAAATCCCATATTCCAGATAAACCCAAATTGCTTTCTGCAAACATTTCAATAGTATAATTATATACATTTGTAAACTAGGAGATGCGAGATTCACATACAGATTTATATTTATTTTTGTAATCACAGAGAAACAAGGGAAGAAAGAAACAACAGACATAGTAAGTGAAGGAAGGGAGAAAACAGGGGAAAGTTGTGGGACTTTCAGAGTGGCCAATTCCTAGGAGCCACAAGGAAAATTTGACTGTGCAGTCAGAAAGGCAAGAGATAGACAAGTGACAGAATAGTATTGGTCAGAACAGCGGAGCAACGCTGAGCCTGCACTATGGAAGCAAGCAGATGGCTCCTCAGGACTCTACATTCCAGTTACTCTCACTGCCTACCAAAAATGTGAAATTCCCTCCCACCCCAAATCCAGCACTCATCCTCTGCCTACTCCATCAGCTCTGCCATCAAAAATTATCTTTCATCTAGCTGCTCCTGCCATGTCCCTATCTAATTCCCTCCTCTAAGCCCTGGACAAACCCCTCCTCTCTTCACTTACCACCCCAAGGGGCTTGTATCTCTGATCTACCCCCTTCCTCCACTATGCTAAAGGGGTCTGTCTGGGACATTGCATTATCCCCTTTTCTCTGGTCCCATCAGTCCCATTGCAGGGTTCCTCGTACTTTGTGGGGATATCCAGGGACATGACTCTTCCCTCCCCTCCCCCTCCCTCCCCCTTCCCCCATTTCTTTCACGTAGCACTTGTTTACTTATTAACCTGGCACTTATTATTGTCCACTCTTTCTGCATATTATGAGCAACACTGTTGTAATACTTTTTGTAGCACCTGTCTTACAACTATATGCTTATGCTGATCTTGTAAATTGAATGTTTATTGTCTCATTCCTATTGTACCCCTTCCCGCCAGGTCACACTGGGAGACTAGCAACTTGTTGCTTAGTGTGCCTTCCTGGTGAAACATTTTAATAAATAAATATATTCATCCTCCCTCCCACCAGAACAGAGCAATGCTGAGCTTGCACTAGGGAAGCAGGCAGACAGCTCATCAGGGCTCCACATTCACCGTCTCTCCCACCACAAAAGAGCAACGCTGAGTCTGCACTACAGAAGCAGGCAGACGGCTCCTCAGGGCTCCACATTTGCCCTCCCTCCCACCACAATGGAGCAACGCTGAGCCTGCACTATGGAAGCAGGAAGGGGCCGGCAACCTTGGGAAAGCAGCGCAGAAGTCGCTTAGAAGCTTTCAAAAAAAGTTTGAATAAGGGACATTTCAGGGGCTCATTAATATTCATAAGGCCCTCATAAATATTCATAGGTTGCTGTCTGTCACCTAGGGGGACAGTGTAACGGCGGCAGCGACAGCAAAAGTACAAAGGATAGTTCCATAAAAGTGGGATTGTTTAAAAGAGAAGTGTTGGGGCTACAAGTATATGGGGAGAATAAAATAATAGAACTTTTGCCCTGGCTGCACCAGACTTTGAAATTTGTGGGACTGCATAAATGAGACAGTAGCTAAACTGTAACCACCATTTTGGGAGTGCCTCAGCCAATCACGAACTGGAATTTTAACCACAGACTCTTGGGAGTATAACATTGACTTTTGGGAGATAATCTGGGACAAAGCTTGGGCACCTAAACTGTAGCCAATTAAAATTACTTAAATTGGTGTAGGCAGCCTAAACAACCAATTGGAATCCAAGGATTTCTGCCTTTATTTAAAAGTGATAGTTTGAATTTCAGGTAGTTCTGCAGGGAGACCAGATTGAAGGAGACTGCAGAGAGCAGCCTGCAGTCCAGGGCTGACCTCTGTTGGGACTCCAGCTTGAACTACCGAGGAGGCTCTGTGGAGATCGGGCCTGCAAGAGATCTAGTTTTCTTCAGTGTGCTTCTTGTGTTGGAAATTATTTGCCAGGAACTGCCTACCTGCAGTTTTGGAGGTTTTGCTCAGTGAATCGACTGAAATTGCACTCCAACCTGAAACTGAAATGAGAGGTAGAAACTTAAATGCTGTTTGCCCTAAATGCGCTGAATGTTTATTGCAGATCAATGCCCGCTGTCCTGTAACTTCTAATTGCCAGAAATGAGCCCTCGTTCAACAGTGATCAAACTGTCTGCCGGCTAGAAAGGTCACCAGCAATTAAACTGGACTTTGCCAAAAGTGTTGTTCTAGCCTTGGACTTTGCTCAAACTGGCCCACGCCACCTGTTCTTGTGCCAGCCTCAGCATCACCGGCAAGAGACCAGCTTCGGGGATCCTGCCCCTGTGCAGAAAGCCATTGCAGGTTGCGGCCACCTTCTGGGAAAGGTCATGAAGTGGAAGTGAGTCATGTCAGCCCAGCTACCCCATGTGCCTCGGCTTCCAGCACCAGGTCTTCATTTTTCCAGGTCATCATCTGCAATTGACTGGTACAGTGAGTAAATCCAGGGTATCTCCCTGCAACAAATCATTCAATTACTTGTGGTACCATCTGATTTCTTCAGTAACTTTTTCAGTTATAATAGACTGGGCCAAATGGCCAGGATTACAAATAATCAGCGTTCAGTTTGCATGCTAACTGACTTTTCTTTCCATCAAGGGCCCCAATGTCAGCTGCAATGCTAGCCAACCCCGGGCAATGCCTCTGGCTAGCCAGTATAACAGCCTGGGTACCCAGTGTGTAGAACTGATTTTCTGGGACTAACAAGTGCATGCCAATACTCTGAATTCAATCAGTATAGTAATTGTTTAATAAATTCATGTGTAACCCCCCTGCAAATGGGGGTTCCCAAAAGACTTCCAGGAGCTTGCTTGAATGCTCCAAGCCTGAATGGTGTTTGGCATTTAAGCCATTTATCAGTGAGTGTTTTTAGAGCCTCTGGTACTGTCTCTTTAAGAGCTGTCTGCTTGCAGACATAATTAGTTTGTATGGGGACTGAGTGCTTCTCTGAGTACCACCGAGCTGCTGCCAATTCACTTAATTTTGCAGTCACTAGGAGTGCAAAGGAACCTATCTGAAAGATGTAACTGTTTACCAGAAATTATTTAGAGTAATAATGAAATTACAGTTTGTCTAACCTGCTTTCTTTGCAGTCAGAACTGTGTCTGCTAGTTCCCCATTCTAGTTTTGAACTGCTGAACTGGACCAATCAGTGTGGGGTAAGCTAGCTCTAAAATGGTGCCTTGGACGAATCAGAACTTGACTCATAATCTGAGCCAGCCACAAGAGGATTGTATGGGCAGTGACTCTGGGAGATGTAGTTTAGACTTCAGTGCCTTTTGGACCAACAGCAGCAGTCTATTGTGAGTGACAGCCAATCCAGTCAAGAACTGGGAGGAACTCAAAGGAAGTGCCCAGTTTTGTCGGTTGGAGCTTCAGTTGAGCTTTGGCAGTGAAGAAGGAAGGAGCCCTGTACTTTTTCAGTGTGCAGTTTTAGTCAAAAAACGTGTGTAAGGCCCAGAGTTCCGGTCTGCAGCTTGTTAGGACTGAATCCGTCCTGTGAAAAGAATCAAAGGATCTCTGAAGAGTAGAAACCAGGCTCACCCTGTAGAAGACTGGAGGAATTGCTGAAAATTACACTCGGTCTGTCAGGAACTGAATCTGCTGTGTGTTCTCCTGGGTATTGTGCAGTAATTGCGATCGGGATACAGATGCAGCCTGCCTGGTATAGTGCTTTTTTATATGGATGTGTGAAGAGGTTTGTGTACCTCAAGTGAGCCCTGCTGACATTGAAGGACCCTATCTTATTTGGAGGTCGTGAGTACTAATTCAGGGTCGCTCCTGTTGAATTGCCACATTAAATCCAAATGGAATTACTGTACTGCTTGACTGTTTAATTCTCCTTTTCTCTGTGTGAAAGGGCCCTACCAGCTGCCACGAGTTTGGACTAGCCACTAGGGCTTGGGTACCCAGGGACAGTAACTGATAGGGATAGGCCTGTGCACAGAGCCATAGGTAGATTATTAGAGTGATAAGCTAATTAACCTGATTTCCCTGTCCTTGTTATATCCCCTAAATAAATCAGAGCTGCTTGTTTCAGCAAAGTTATACTGCCTGAGGTATTTGTCTATGTTAAGTACTGTACTGTGATTGTTGCACTGTATCTCATTCTCACAGGAGATCCCAGTGCCGGAACCAGACCTGGGGGTAAGTGTATACTGTGAAGGTAATTCTGATATATTGTGTGGGCCACTAGTGAGAAGAAAGGGGGTTGCAGTGTCCCAGAGGGCTGTGACCAAGTTAGTTTAACTATTGCAACCCTGACCTCTGGGTGGAGGCACCGCCATTGGATCCAGGCCCCTCAACCTGTTAGTGGCAAATCAGGCAGGGGTAGTAGCCCTGGGATAGCGCCATCTAGGGGTTACATCTTGGAGGCTCACCGCTGGGATTGTGTGTCCTCTAGTGGCCATATTTACGAACCACTGTTAAGAAAAAATGGGTACCCGACAGAAGTGGCTGTGCAACGCTGGTGGAGTGGTGTACTGGGAGGAGATCGACCCCAAATGCTATGCTTATCCTGGACATCCCCTGGGTATCAATACGGACACTGTGCAGGAGTATTTCCAAGGTGGAAGGTTTACAAAACCTGTGGTGGTGGGTCGCATGCTAATCTGCTCACCCACACTTTCCTGGCCCTAGTAGAGTTTAAGGATCCCATAGATAGCTCCAAAGTGCCACAGACCATTACCCCAGAGGGAGCCCTCACTGCTTGGAGAGTGATAACTAAGGCAGTAAGACCGGGGGAATCAGCCCCACCACTATCTGAAACTTTTGAGGAGAAATTTGCTGAATGGTTGCTGAGAGGGAAAACTGTGGAGGACTTGAAGAGCTATTCTTGCCACCTGGGGTGTTCCTCCCCCAACACCCTCTCCTGCTCCAGTGCCCGTAATGGTGGCTGAACCAATGCAGACTCCTATTTCTGCACCTGCCATTAGTCACGACTCTTACCGAAGGTTGAGGATCTTCTCTGGCACCCTCCCCACCCCCCAAGGGGAGGATGACTGGGAGACCTGGATAGACTATGTTGCCCCCCAAGTGCTAGAATGGCAATGCTCGGAAGGCGAAAAGCGAAAGAGGGTTAGTGAGAGCCTCCGAGGTCCTGCCCTGGCTACCATCCGTGCTAAACGGGCCAGTAACCCTGAAGCGACTGCACAGGCCTATCTTGAGGCCTTGGAGAATGTGTATGGGAGCCCAGATTCTGATGAGGACCTATGGTGGAGAGTAAGAAATGCACAACAGTACCAAGGGGAGTTGTTGTCTGTGTATGTCTCTCGGCTGGAAAAATTGTTGCAAGAATGCCTCAGAAAGGGTAGTTTGCCAGCGATTGAATCCAGACCGAACCAGACTGGACAGAATCCTTAAGTCTGCCCCTTCTCAGAACTGCTGTTGCTTCAGTTACGCCTGGCAAATCGACTGGAATCCCCACCTCCTATGATGAGTTAATGAGAGAAATTGAGGAGTTGAAAAAGGCGACTGGAGGTACCTGCACCAACAGCTGTGGCTACGACCCAGTGACTGAGGGTGACCCATCAAGTGAAGTTCAGGGCAGAGGTTGACAGTCAATGAGTGCTCTGACAAGGAAAAAGATATGCCACAATGGGGCGAACTGTTGAGAGAGATCCGGAATTCAAAAACAGTCCTTTATGAAGGCCACGCCTGTGCAAGACGGGCCCTGACCTATATCCGACTGCATCTGCTAGGGGGGTGGGGTACCCACCATGTATCTCCTGCTGATAACAGCTCCAAACTCAATTCCTTGACCATGGAAGTGCAGAAACGGACGAGATGTCTCCAAATGCTTATCACGCCAAGAGACAGAGATGGCACCCAGGTTTCCAGTTAGTAATACCCCGCCTCTGGCTCCCAGTGTGGCGCTCGGCCAGCTCAAACTCCAGAAAGTATGTTTTGCTATAATTGTGGGAAAGATGGGCACATGAAAGAGGAATGCCAGTCCCCAAAAGACACTGACAAAGTTGCATATAGGCTACAAGGAGAGCTTCGAGAAGAAATCAGTGGTTAAGAGGCACGACATGATCCCAGTGAGGGCACCAAAATGCTAATTCACGTCCTTTGTGGCAAGGTCAGTTGCCCAGGCCCCCCACTACCGCCTCTCCAGACTGGTCCAGAATAGTGGGTCCTCCATGGAGACCACTGTAAAGGTGAATGGAGTGTCTACAAGAGCTGTATTAGACAGTGGCTCCCAAGTGACAATTATGTTCCAAGATTGGTATCAAAGCATTTGTCAGAAGTACCCTTATAACCATTAGAAGGACTGCATATGGGGGTTAAGTGGAGAAGCCTACCCCTATTCCGGGTATATCCGAATTTGGCTGTCTTTCCCACCTCCGTGGCTGGAGTGGCCGAACAAGTAGAGACCCTAGCCTTAGTGTGTCCCCCACTGGACTGTATGATGGTGTCCTTGTTGATTGGAACAAATGCTCATATGTTCGGAAGGCTGGCACAGTTGTGTTATGAAAAACAGGGTCAAAGACTAGTAGAGCTTTAAGAGTTCGGCTTTAATTAAGAAGGCCTATGAGGCACAGAGAGATGCTGAAAAACAGAACCAGAGGAACCGGGTCGGAATTGTATGGAAGAAGGATCCTGAGTCTCTGATCCTGGCGCCTAAATGCCCAGTGTACCTTACAGGGAGAGGTCCGTGATCAGAAAGGATGTTAAGAATAAAATATTAATGTTGGATGCACCAGGCGATGGAAAATTGCCAGAGGGACTGCTGGTCAAGCTAGTATTTGCCCGCTAGAGCCCATGCTTATGCCAGAAGGGTAATGGTCCAAGTTCATAATGTGTCTGAAAGAGACATTCGAGTAAACAGAGGTTGCATCCTGGCTAATGTGCATTGTGCAGACACTGCAGTGCTACCCAGCAGCAAGAGTTCAAGGAAGAATGACAGAGTAACGCCTGACTTGTTTGATTTCGCGACTCCCGCTGCCAGCTGAATGGAAAGTGAGGATCAGTGAAGAAGCTTGCCCAGAGAGACCAGGTGTTTCTTTAAAGGAATGGGATGTAGGATGCGTGCAAGGAGCTGAGCACAATATCCGCTGCATGACGAAAAGACCATTTCGTGGAGAGGTCTCGACGCCTGGCACCTGCTGACATAGATGATGTGAGACGGCATCTGCAAGAGATGTTAGCTGCTGGTGTAATACAAGAATCCAGAAGCCCTTATGCTTCCCCCATTGTGGTAGTGAGGAAAAGAATGGAACAGTAAGGATGTGTGTGGATTATCGCACTTAAACCGCGGACTATCCCTGATCAGTACACAATGCCCCGCATTCAGGATGCTTTGGACTGCCTAAACGGGAGCAAGTGGTTCTCTGTGCTGGATCTCCGCAGTGGGTACTACTCTAGATCCCGATGGCCCCAGAGGACCGTGAGAAGACGGCCTTTATCTGTCCGCTGATTTCTATGAATTCATGAGGATGCCTCAGGGTTTCAGGTGCCCCAGCCACTTTTCAACGATTGATGGAGCGTGCAGTGGGGGACATGAACTTACTAAGTGCCTGGTATACCTAGATGATGTTATTGTGTTTGGCAGCTCACTGGAGGAACATGAGAGCAGATTACTTAAGGTATTGACCGACTGGAGGACTTTGGCCTTAAACTGTCCATTGATAAGTGTCAATTCTTTCAAACATCAGTAAAGTATGTGGGACACATAGTATCCACAGAGGAATAGAGACCGACCCAAGTAAAGTTGAGGCCTTGACCACCTGGCCACAGCCCAAAAATCTAAAAAGAACTGCAAAGATTCCTGGATTCTGTGGTTATTATCGGCGCTCATCAAGGACTATTCAAGAGTGATCCGCCTTTACTTAACTTACTCAAGGGTATCCCCAACCCACAAAAATACCAAAAGTCACGCCCTCAAGACTGAAAGAGTGTATTTTCATCCAGTGAAGTATTTGGGGCCCGCTGGACTCCTGATTGTGAGACTGCTTTTCATGAGATCATATATCAACTTACCCATGCTCCAGTGCTGGCCTATGCCGATCCAAGAAAACCTTACGTCCTGCACACTGATGCTAGCTTGCAAGGGTTGGGGGCTGTGTTGTACCAAGAGCACGAGAATGGCCTGAGACCAGTGGCCTTTGCCAGTAGAAGCCTGACCCCATCCGAAAAGAACTATCCTGTACATAGTTAGAGTTCCTAGCTTTGAAGTGGCTATTGTTGACCAATTCCATGAGTACTTGTATGGGGCTAAAATACTAGTAAAACTGACAATAATCCTTTGACCTATGTGCAGACCTCAGCTAAGTTGGATGCCACTGGCCATAGGTGGCTTTCTGCATTATCTACATATGACTATGCTCTCGAATACCGAGCAGGTCTGAACCACATAGATGCTGATGCTCTCTCCCGGAGGCCTGTTCCCCAGAATGATTGGGTCCGATTGGCAGAACCTGACATTCGGGCACTCTGCCGGAAGTTTGACAGGGAGGAACAAATGTCCACGGACGCAGTGGACTGCATGGTGGATTGCTTGGGACCCTCTGAGAATTGCATACCTGCTGCTTATTGCCACTTTTCTGCAATAGACATTGGTGCACTGCCTCAGCTGGACAATGACAGTATTCGGCGGGCTCAATCCCGCGATCCCATGATCAAAGCAGCTTTAGAAGCCCTCTATGCAGGAAAAGATGTGTCCAAATTACGCCCACTGATTTGAGAACTGCACTGTTATACAAAGAAGGTCCTAAGTTGAAACTGATCAATAAACTGTTATACAGAGAAACAGTAGACAGAGGGGGACAAGTAGACAAACAACAACTAGTGCTGCCCACTGCCTTTCGAGACTCAGTACTGAGGTCCTTGCACAACCACATGGGGCACCTTGGTATAGACAGAACACTTGACTTGGTGAGATCCAGATTCTACTGGCCTAAGATGGGGGCTGATGTGAGCAACACATTCGAACTTGTAGTCGCTGCTTACAGAGGAAAGCTTTGCCCCAGAGGGCTGCCCCCTTGTTAACATCACCACCAGTGCACCCATGGAGCTGGTCTGTATTGATTTTCTGAGTTTGGAGTCAGATCAAAGAAATATCAGTAATGTGCTGGTGGTCACTGACCATTTCACGAGATATGCCCAAGCTTTCCCACGAAAGACCAGAAAGCATCCACTGTGGCCAAAGTACTTGTAGAAAACTTTTGTTCACTATGGGCTCCACAAAGAATCCATTCTGATCAAGGAGAGACTTTGAGAGTCGTCTGATCAAAGAGATGCTTTCTCTGTGGGGAGTGCAGTCCAGAACCACTCCTTACCACCCCAGGGGGACCCACAGCCTGAACGTTTCAACCGCACTTTGCTAGATATGCTAGGCACCCTGCACCCAAAGGACAAGCCTAGATGGAGCCAACAAATTAGCACCCTGGTACATGCTTATAACTGCACCAAAAGTGATGCCACTGGATTCTCCCCCTACCTGATGTTTGGAAGAGAAGCTCGACTACCAGTAGATGTGTGTTTGGGGTCTCTCTGATGGGGTTCAAGCTGACAACTATTTACAGTATGTGCAAAAGTTAAAGGCCCAGCTAACTCATGCTACTAACTGGCTCAAACCATGGCTGTCAAAAGAAATCTGGCCAACAAAGAAAGGCATGATAAAAAGGTGAAAGCACAGGAACTCCGAGGGAGATCGGGTATTGCTAAGAAATCTGGGACTGCATGGCAAGCACAAGATTGCTGACCGATGGCACCATCTCCCTCACATTGTAGTGGGCAAACTAGATGATCTGCCAGTGTACAAAGTAAGGCCTGAGAATAATTCAAAAGATGTAAAAACAATACATAGAAATCATTTACTGCCCATTGGACAAATCTTAATTGAGTCTGAGCCCCTAGAAGATGCCCCCTCTGGACCAGTGACTAGAGCTGCTGCTAAGAAAGATCAAGAAAGTCTGCACCTACAGAAGCAAAGTTAAAGTGTTCCCTCCACAAGTCCCAGTTGAGCATGACTGTCAGTCCATATCGGAAGAAAGTGAGAGTGACTTTGAATACTATCCTTCTTACGAACTGAGTCAATTGTTTCGGGCAATCCCTAGTCAATACTGGAGACAAAGCTGGGCCTTCTGGACTGTCTAAGCCCCAGCTTCATCCCTGGAGCCAATGCTCCCAGAAAGTGAAGTAAAAGCATCAGATCAGATGAAATGGAATCATTGTGCATGGTTGAACTGTTTGAGCTTTCAGGGAGGAAAATGATAGACTAGGGCAGACTGGTGATACACCGAACAAGAAGAGTATTTTGAGTGCCCTGACAGTCCACTGCCAGTGTCCGAAAGCTCTCATGCGAGCCAAATGTTGTGGACTCAGAAACTGTAACTCCTGGAGCTGAAAGTGCCCCAAGTTCTAGCCTCTCTACCCCATGGAGACTCCTGACAAGTGAGGACAATGCTGAAAATGAGGCTCAGAGTGCAGAGACTATAACAGTTCCCCTAGAAAGACTGGTCGAGCTGTAAAGCCTGTGGTGCACCTCAGTTATGATTCCCTTGGGAGGCCTGTGGACTTGCCTCTCAATGTTGTCCATAAAGGAGTGTATGTGTCCCGAGCTCACTGCCCAAACTGAGCATCAGTGCTAACTCCAAGTTACTTGTGTTGCCCTCTAAGTATGGTGCCCTTGCCCCATCCAGCCCCAAGGTAACTGATAGGAAGGGCCCCTCTTCAGGTTTCATGTACAAGAGGTAATAACTGAGTTATGGTACAATGTGTATGTAATACTGTGTAAAGAGTGACGACTGCAATGTTTCAGAAATGTGTTCTTGGTAAAATGATAATTGACTGATGATTACATGTGCGAGCCTAATGCAAATATATATGGTTGCAGTTGAAACTTATGGGGTACTCTGCTGACCCGGACGCCAAGCTTCCCAGGCCAGGAAGGGTGTAACCCCTGCAAATGGGGGTTCCCAAAAGACTTCCAGGAGCTTGCTTGAATGCTCCAAGCCTGAATGGTGTTTGGCATTTAAGCCATTTATCAGTGGAGTGTTTTAGAGCCTCTGGTACTGTCTCTTTAAGAGCTGTCTGCTTGCAGACATAATTAGTTTGTATGGGGGGACTGTGTGCTTCTCTGAGTACCACTCGAGCTGCTGCCAATTCACTTAATTTTTGCAGTCACTAGGAGTGCAAAGGGAACCTATCTGAAAGATGTAACTGTTTACCAGAAATTATTTAGAGTAATAATGAAATTACAGTTTGTCTAACCTGCTTTCTTTGCAGTCAGAACTGTGTCTGCTAGTTCCCCATTCTAGTTTTGAACTGCTGAACTGGACCAATCAGTGTGGGGTAGCTAGCTCTAAAATGGTGCCTTGGACGAATCAGAACTTGGACTCATAATCTGAGCCAGCCACAAGAGGATTGTATGGGCAGTGACTCTGGGAGATGTAGTTTAGACTTCAGTGCCTTTTGGACCAACAGCAGCAGTCTATTGTGAGTGACAGCCAATCCAGTCAAGAACTGGGAGGAACTCAAAGGAAGTGCCCAGTTTTGTTCGGTTGGAGCTTCAGTTGAGCTTTGGCAGTGAAGAAGGAAGGAGCCCTGTACTTTTCAGTGTGCAGTTTTAGTCAAAAACGTGTATAGGCCCAGAGTTCCGGTCTGCAGCTTGTTAGGACTGAATCCGTCCTGTGAAAAGAATCAAAGGATCTCTGAAGAGTAGAAACCAGGCTCACCCTGTAGAAGACTGGAGGAATTGCTGAAAATTACACTCGGTCTGTCAGGAACTGAATCTGCTGTGTGTTCTCCTGGGTATTGTGCAGTAATTGCGATCGGGATACAGATGCAGCCTGCCTGGTATAGTGCTTTCTTTTATATGGATGTGTGAAGAGGTTTGTGTACCTCAAGTGAGCCCTGCTGACATTGAAGGACCCTATCTTATTTGGAGGTCGTGAGTACTAATTCAGGGTCGCTCCTGTTGAATTGCCACATTAAATCCAAATGGAATTACTGTACTGCTGACTGTTTAATTCTCCTTTTCTCTGTGTGAAAGGGCCCTACCAGCTGCCACGGTTTGGACTAGCCACTAGGGCTTGGGTACCCAGGGACAGTAACTGATAGGGATAGGCCTGTGCACAGAGCCATAGGAGATTATTAGAGTGATAAGCTAATTAACCTGATTTCCCCTGTCCTTGTTATATCCCCTAAATAAATCAGAGCTGCTTGTTTCAGCAAAGTTATACTGCCTGAGGTATTTGTCTATGTTAAAGTACTGTACTGTGATTGTTGCACTGTATCTCATTTCAGGAGATCCCAGTGCCGGAACCAGACCTGGGGGTAAGTGTATACTGTGAAGGTAATTCTGATATATTGTGTGGGCCACTAGTGAGAAGAAAGGGGGTTGCAGTGTCCCAGAGGGCTGTGACCAAGTTAGTTTAACTATTGCAAACCCTGACCTCTGGGTGGAGGCACCCGCCATTGGATCCAGGCCCCTCAACCTGTTAGTGGCAAATCAGGCAGGGGTAGTAGCCCCTGGGATAGCGCCATCTAGGGGTTACACATGCCCCTTCCTTGTTCACATCCCCTAAATAAATCTGATTGTTATTTCACATTTAACCTGGCTTATGCTCATATTATTAGTTGGGTTACTGTGTTAAAGTACATACCTGCTTTGATAACCTTATCTTTGCAGGGGCTTCCAGGGCATTTGCTGAAGGCCAGACCCTGGTGGTAAGTGTGAAGGGTGTGAGCATATTGTTAATGTTATTTGATGATCGTGTGCTAACTGCTGTTACTGGTACAAAGCCACTAGGAGGGTTTGTGGTTGGTTATAGCTTCCAGAGGGCTATAACAGGTCAGACAGACATTCCCACTATCGTTACGCTGGGTGGAGGCACTTTAATACCGAATCCAGGCTCCTCAGCCTGTGGCTAAAATACAGGCAGGGGTAGTAACCTTAGGGATAGCGCTGCCTAGGGGTTACACTACCATCCCTCATTACTACCCATTCCCCCAATTTGCCACCCCACACTGAAATAAACTACATGCTCTGACCCCCTCCTCTTCTTCTAATGCCCTGCTCTGCCACTCCACTGCTCCCCCATACCCCTGGCCTCCTACCACCTCTATATTACCCCCTTCTGCGCCTAATAGCTCTCTCCAGAATCTCCCTACATCTCCCTCCCCCCCCACCAGCACTTCCTGCCTTCGACACCCATGGCAGTCCAAGAAATGTCTCCTCATATATACCCTTTATTTGGTTGCCCTTCTGCTACTACTCACGGGTGACATCAACCCCAAACCTGGACCTATCCACCCCCCCCATGACCCCGGGGACTCAAAATTGTGCACATAAACATTAGGAGCCTCTTACCTAAATTTGACCAACTGCAACCACTAGTCCTTTCTGTACATCCAGACATTCTCATTCTGTCTAAATCTTGGCTGAGCCCCAAAATCTCTAACGAAAGGGTCTCAATTCCTGGTTTCATCCACATTCGTCAGGACCAAGTCAAGAGGCGAGGCAGGGTAACCATGTACCTGAAGGCCTCCATTCAGTTCTCTACTGTCTTGGCTTCCTCAACCCCTTCCATGTATGAACAGCTATTAGGGAAGATCTTCCCCCCCTCCCTTTATAGCAGGTGTTTACTGCTGTCCTGTACTACCTCCCTCCGCCATCACAGATCTAATGACTTCCCTCGCATCCCACACTGCCATGGGTGAGCTACTGATCCTAGGTGATATAAACTTGAATTGACTCACCATCCCACACTCACCCACCCGCTCTGAAATCACAGCCTAAATTTAACCCAACTCATCACTGAACCCACAAGCCTAAACCATAAAACCCCTCAACCATTCCCCAATTGACTGAGTACTGGCATCTTACCCTCATTAGATCATTAATGCAGGCATTCTGCCAGACGCTGTAAGTGACCACTTACTACTCTACTGCATACAGAAAATTCAGCACCCTTGAGCACCATTCAAATTCACTCTCCCCCCTTCTCAATGAACTACTGTACTCGCCCAACTCACTCCTCATCTCAACTCTTCCTCCTTCTCAATGAACTATCCAATTCAGACTGGGCCCCCATCAATACTGCCACTTCTGTTGACTCTGCTCTTGAGTATAGTACTTCAAAACACCCTTCCTTAACATTTGGAATCGACATGCCGTAATCAGGCGCACCAGGGTCCATGGATCCCACCTATCAGGATCACCTCAGATCTCCTAGATTGCCTGAGGACCAGAGACCAAGCATGGACTGACCACAAACAATTACCCTGCACTGCAACCCTTCATAGATACCACCACCTCTGTAACCTCTGCACTAGGCTAGGCAGGCAAACCAAAGCAGAGTACTTGTCAAGCACCTTCCACACTAACATAAACCACCCTTCTAAATTCTGAAAGGTAGTTAACACACTATTCTCCCCACCAAACAGCCTCCCTGCCCCGGTCCTTGAGGTAGGAGACTCCACCCTGTCGGACCATCCCTCAGTATAGATAGAGAGGGGATAGAACAATGTGTTCCCAGGCAACATTATTCTGGAATGCTTTACCAACTTCATTACATATATCCACAGGGCATGGGGCCTTTATTCAAGCTGTGAAAGAATTGTTTCCACTCTGAAGAAAGGGGGGTTACTAGTGGGGTACCACAGGGTTCAGTATTAGGACCGGTCCTCTTCAATGTCTTTATAAGCGACATTGCAGAGGGACTGGAAGGAAAAGTATGTCTCTTTGCAGATGACACAAAGATCTGCAACAGAGTTGATGCACAAGGTGGGGTGGAAAGGATGAGAAGGGACTTGGCAAGGTTAGAGGAATGGTCAAATGTATAGCAGCTTAGATTCAATGCTAAGAAGTGCAAGGTAATGCACCTGGGAAACAAAAACCCAGGGGAAGAGTACACAATGGGGGGTGAGATACTAACAACAACAACAATGGAAAGGGACCTGGGGGTAGTCATATCAGATGACCTAAAGGTGGGCAAGCAATGTGAGAGGGCAGCAAGGAGGGCTGGGGGGATACTGGGATGCATAGGGAGAGGCATCACCAGTAGAAAACAGGAAGTTATTATCCCTCTGTACAGACAGCTGGTGAGACCCCATCTGGAGTACTGTGTGCAATTCTGGAGACCCAATCTCCGCAAAGACATAGACAGGATGGAAGCTGTCCAGAGGAGGGCAACTAAATGGTGCAGAGTCTGCACCAGAAGACATATGAAGAGACTTAAGGAGCTTAATATGTATAGCCTCGAGGAAAAGGAGGGAGAGGGGGACATGATAGAAACTTTCAAGTACCTCAAGGGAATCAACAAAGTCCAAGAGGGTAGCATCTTTCAAAAAAAGAGGTGTGCAAGAACAAGGGGCACAATTTGAAGATGGGGGTGGCTCAGAGGTAATTTAAGGAAGTATTTTTTCACAGAGTGGGTTGTGGATGCATGGAACGGCCTTCCGGAGGAGGCTGTGGAGTCAAAAACAGTGGTGGAATTCAAGCATGCATGGGACAGTCATAAGGCATTTCTAGGGGGTGGGGGTAGGAAGAAGTAGGCTGCTGGTTAGCTAGGATCTGCAGCTTATCTATTAGGTAGGGAAATGGGCAGACTGGGTGGGCCAAGCGGTCCTTATCTGCCGTCAAATTCTATGTTTCTATGTTTCTCTTGCCAATGCACATAAGCCATCTTATTTGCCTGTCTACTTCGTAATTATCCATATTCTATATGTGTCTGAATACCTATTTTGTGGGTTTTTTTCTCTCTTATCTTGTCTAGTACCTGCTTCCTTCTATTTTTTATACTTTATATTTTTACTCCATGAAAAGTACCTACTGATATTTGTACACAGGACTGTCTTGAGAACAGGAGTGTAAAAAATCATAATGACAAGTACTATCCTGTATAAAAATTAAGTTTTACCTACCTACCTACCAGTAGCCACTGAGTTTAATAAAATTGTTGCCTCCTGTGCTTCTACCCTTCTCTCCACTCTACTGTCTACTTCCCCCCGCCCCCTCCCTACATCTCTAGGCCCATCCTTCTGCTTCTCCCCAATCTCTCCCTCTTCAGCACTCAAAGCACTCCTTGCCTTGAACCCATCCAAAGGCAAAAGCCCAGAGGGCCTTGATGCTAAATTACTGTATCTGTATGCCCCTGCCATCTTATACCCTATCACTGCACTGCTAAATCTTTCTTTTAAACTAGCATCTGTCCCAGTTGTATGGAAACATGCTGCTGTCATCCCTCCACATAAAGGTGTAATCCTTCTACTACTGGCAACTATCGCCCCATCTCCCTCCTTCCCACCCTTGCCAAACTTCAAGAGCATATTGTACTTGCCCAACTCACTCCTCATCTTGACTCCTCCTCTTTCTTCAACCTCCTTCCAATCTGGCTTCCATAAGAGCCACTCCACTTCCACCTCCCTCCTCCGGCTCTCCAACTCCATCCTCATGGGTATGGACCAAGGGCTTATCACCTCCACTATCTTTGTCGACCTTGCCAAGGTGTTCAACATTGTTCCCCACTCCCCCCTACTGGACAAACTCATCCATTGGGATTTCCTATACTGCCACCAACTGGTTCAAATCCTACCTAATAGGCAAATTACAATTAGTGAGAATCGGGGACTCTCTTTCCTACCCCTTCCCATCTACACTGGGGTCCCACAAGGCTCAGTCATTGGACCGATTCTCTTCACCATTTTTCTTAATGACCGCCCCTCAGTCTGTACATCTGCATCCATCCACATGTATGCAGATGACACCATTCTGCATGTATCTGGTCCATCCTCCCCCGTGGTGGAGTCCACCCTATAGCAGAACTTTGACAAAGTTCAGCAGTGGTTATGATCCAACCAATTGTTTCTAAACACCAAGAAGACAGTCTCCATGACCTTTGGCACAAGGCAGAGACTCTCAAGGCTCCTCTACCCTCCCTCCCTCCTTCCACACACATGATTGGTCTACGTTGGAAGACAGTACCTCCTTCAGGTACCTAGGGGTCTGGTTAGACCCACACCTTGACTTTTCTGGTCGTGTTGATGCTATTCACAAAAAACTACTACCTAAACTAGGTGCTCTTTTGGAATTGTGAATGCATCCCGCTGCCAGCCCATAGAGAAATTCTGCTGAAAATGATACTTCCAACGTTCGACTATGGTGATATAGTCTACAGTGCCACCCCAAAAAAGACCCTATCCAGACTGGACACACTCTTCCACTCCTTTTGTTGCTTTGCCCTCAACCGCCCACCCTGCACTCACCACTGCTGTCTCTACTAATCCCTTGCTCTCCCCTGCCTCACAGACCATCGCACTCTTCACTGCACCACCTTCACTGGCAAGTTCTGGTTCAGTGTGCTACTCTCCTACCTACTGTATTCACTCTCCCCCCCTCCTCCTCTTCTACCCACTCCATCAGGAGTCATGACACTCACACGCTTGCCATACCACACAGATCTTCATCAGCTGGTCAGGCATCCTTCTCCTACTGATTTCCCAAATTCTGGAACTCGCTCCCCACAAACATTCAAAACACCTCATCACCCCACACACTTGCTTCTGTCTTGCACTCTTTCACTACTCCTACATGCAACTGTGTCTAATCTCACCTGACTCCGCCACGATGACCATATGACCTAATGCAGACCCCCTTCACCTGAATGATCCAATTCAATTAGTCACATCTAGCACTTTTCACTATCCACTAATTGTTGAATTTAGTAGTGTTGAATTTATGTCTACAAGTCCTTGCTATTGCTGTATCACTGGTTGTACTTATGTCTACAAGTCCTTGCTATTGCTGTATCACTGGTGTATTTACTCATGTCTATTACTTCTGTACCCAATGTTACTGCATATAATTCCTGTACACAATGTAATGTCATGCACACATTGCTTCTGTACTTACTGTATTCTTTTTGCAACGTTATACCATTGTTGTTCCCCATTCCTCTGTACCCTTCCCTACTCCCTTCCCCCAGGACACATCTGGAAACTAGAATTCCTTGCTCAGTATGTCTTCCTGGTGAAACTTTTAAATAAATTAAGCAAATAAAGAATAGATCCTTGCTTCTAACTCTCTCTGCATAACAAATGGAACAGGGTCTTATCCCGACCGTGTCACAGGTATGTTTGTCAGAGTGAGAACTGAGCCGTGTGGGTTCCAAAATAACCTGGGACAAATTAAGAGACTCAGTCCTGTGAATGGTAGAGTTGGAGGATGAGGAAAGCCAACTGACACTGAAATCCCCGAGGAGAATGAGTTCACCTGCAGAGGAATGTGAGGAAATGAATGACATATGAATGCCATGCATGAGTTCCACACCCACCAGGTAATAGTTCAACATGGAAAAAGAGTTATGTGACTGTGAATGAAATGTGTATTTGAGCAGGATTGGGTGGAGCATTTTCCATGGGTCCACTAATCCCAGGGTTTCTATCAAGTCCTGCATGGCTCTATGCCCTGGTATGAGTCCCCGCCTCGAGGTCCCTGATCAGTCTAGCTTTGTGTCTATGACTATATTCCAGTCTTCTGCTAAAATGATAGGTACGTTGGAGCAAGGGGCTAATTTATTTAAAATTGTCATGAAAAAAATGGGGAGTATCCAATTACTGTAGGTCCATACAGAAACCCCAACACTGCCTCTTGCTTCCCAAGCGACCCTCTAAGGAGTATGTACTTTCCTTCTGGATCTATCATTTCCTATATTCATTGAAACTGTACACTGTGTGCAATTAGAATTGCAACTCCCTTTTTTCTGATGTCGTCCCCTGTCCCACAGCATTGGCCCACCCATTCCCTGCGGAGTAATAATGCCTGATCATAGAAACATAGAAAGATAGAAGTTTTCAGCAGAAAAGGACCTCTTGGCCCACCTAATGTGTGCTACCATAGATCTTAATTGATCTCTGGCCTTACACCCCCCCAGCCCTGTTACTAAGGTCCCCCTGTGTCTGTCCCATGCATGTTTGAAACCTGTTACCATTTTGGTACCCACCACTTCTGCTGGGAGGCTATACCAGGTGTCCACCGCCCTTTCTGTGAAGAAATATTTCTTCACATCCTCTCTAAGTTTCCCCCTTCCAGCTTCATATCATGCCCTCTTGTCCATGAGCATCTCTTTCTGTGCAATATGCCACCCTCCTGTGCCTTAATGATACCCCTTGAGTTATTTGAATGTTTTTATCATGTCTCCCTTGTCTCTCCTTTTTCTGCAATAAGTACACATTTAATTCCCTGAGTCATTCCCTGTAGGGCTTCTGATGCAGGCCATGCACCATTTTGGTTGCCTTTCTCTGTACCGCCTCCACCTGGTCTATGTCCTTCCTGAGATGGGGCCTCCAGAACTGGACACAGTACTCTAGGTATGGCCTCACCATTGATCTATACAGGGGTAACACTACCTCCCTTTTTCTGCTGGTGATACCGCTCCCTATGCACCCCAGCATCATACTAGCTTTTCCTACTGCTTTATCACACTGCTTTGCTACCTTCAGGTCATCAAATATGACTCCCCCCCAGATCCCTTTCCTGTTCTGTGGTTAACACTTCCTCCCCTAAATGGTATGTTGCCCTTGGGTTTCTGTGCCCCATGTGCATAATTTTTACATTTTTTAGCATTGAAGCCTAGTTGCAGATTTTTGTGTCATCCACAAACAGGCGTACCTTGCCTTCCAGCCCCTCTGTGATATCACTAAGAAAGACATTGAAGAGGACCAGCCCAGTACTAACCCCTGACACACCCCACTAGTTACCTTACTGTCCTCTGAGTGAACTCCATTTACCACCCCCCTCTGAGTTTGTTCTGTTACTTAGCCAACTTCATACCTATTTTACTATCTTTGGAACCACTCCTAGGCTGCCTAACTTGGTTACCAGTCTTCTGTGTGGAACAGTGTCAAAAACCTTACTGAAAGCCAGGTAGACCACATCCACCACTCCTCTCTGATCCACCTCCCTGGTAGCCCAGTTAAAAAACTCTGTCAGGTTTGTTTGGCAAGACCTACTCCTAGGGAATCCATGCTGCCTTGGATCCTGCAATCCACTGACGTCAAGATATTCCCCAATCCTTTCTTTAAGTAGAGCTTCCATAACCTTGACCACCACCGAAGTCAGGCTTACAGGTTGGTAGTTCCCTGTCTCCTCCCTATTCCCACTTCTGTGTAGTAGGCCCACATTAGCCCTCCTCCAGTTCCTCGTAACTTCCCCGTATCCAGTGAAAAGGGTCATCAGAGGTGCAGACAGTTATTCCTTTAGTTCCTTCAGTATCCTAGGATGAACCCCATCCAGCCCCATAGCCTTGTCTACTTTCAGTTTTGATAGTTCCCTGAGGACTGTCCTCCATAAAAGGGCTAGTGTCCACCTTCTCCACTATCTGTGGCCTGTAACCTACCCCTTCCATTGTGAATACTGAACAAAATTACTTATTCAGTATCTCAGCTTTCTTCTGGTTCTCTTCCACACACACATCCTCCCCTTTTAGTATTATTATCCCTGCCTTGCTTTTCTTCTTTTCGCTTATGTACCTGAGAAAGTTTTATCCCCCTTTTTGCTGATTTGGCAATGTTCAGACTTAAGATATGTCTGCTGCAAGAACACCACATCGGTTTGTAGCTTTTTAAGATGCTTAAGAATACAATAGCTTTTTTCTTTAGTTTATGCTCCTTTTGTGTTCTAAGTATAGTATCTAGAAACATAGAATTTGACAGCAGATAAGGACCGCCAGGCCCATCCAGTCTGCCCTTTTTTCCCTACCTAACCAAAATAGCCTCAGATCCTACTTGATCTCCGGTTTCATCTCCTCCCTTGAACCACCAGGGTTCTCCTATGTCTATCCCATGCAGTTTTGAATTTCCCCACCAACTTCACTCCCACCACCTCTGCTGGGAGGCTGTTCCATGCCTCCACCACCCTTTCCATGAAGAAGTATTTTTTCACGTTGGCTATTACTCTACCCCTTCAAGTCTCATGTCATGTCTTCTTGTTCTAGAGCATCTTTTCATCTGAAAGATGCTGCCACCCTGTACTTTATTTATTCATTTAGTTACTTGGATTCAATGCAAAGAAGTGCAAAATAATGCATCTGGGAAACAAAAACCCAGGGGAAGATTACACAATTGGGGAAGAGGTAGTAACAACAACAAAAATGGAAAGGGACCCAGGGGTAATCATATCAGATGACCTTAAGGTTAGCAAGCAATGTGAGAAGGCAGTAGGGAGGGCTAGGGGGATACTAGGATGTATAGAGAGAGAGGCATCACCAGCAGAAAACAGGAAATTGTTATCCCTCTGTACAGACAGTTGGTGAGACCCCATCTGGAGTACTGCATCCAGTTCTGGAGATCCCATCTCCGCAAGGACATAGACAGGATAGAGGCAGTCCAGAGGAGGGCAACTAAAATGGTGCAGGGTCTGCAAGAGAAGCCATACGAGGAGTGTCTAAAGGAGCTTAACATGTATACCCTTGAGGAAAGACAGGAGAGAGGGGACATGATAGAAACTTTTAAGTACCTCAATGGAATCAACAAAGTCCAAGAGGGTAGCATCTTTCAGAAAAAGAGATGTGCAAGAACAAGGGGACACAATTTGAAGATGGGGGGGCGGTTCAGGGGCAATGTGAGGAAGTATTTTTTCACAGAGAGGGTGGTGGACGTATGGAACAGCCTTCCTGAGGAGGTTGTGGGGTCTAAAACTGTGGGAGAATTCAAGAATGCATGGGATAGACATAAGGCAATTTTTGTGGGGGGTAAGAAGAAATACACTGTTGATTAACTAGGATCTGCAGCTTATCCTGTAGGTAGGGAAATGGGCGGACTAGGTGGGCCAAGCAGTCCTTATCTGCCGTCAAAGTCTATGTTTCTATGTTTCAATCATGTTGCCCCTCTCTCTCCTCTCCTCCATGGTATACATACTGAGTTCCTCCAACCTTTCCTTGTATGATCTCTGGTGAAGGCCCTGCACCATTTTTATTGCCCTTCTTTGAACTGCCTCCACCATATCTATGTCCTTTTGGAGATGTAGCCTCTGGAACTGGACACAGTACTCCAAATAAGGCCTCACCAATGACCTATATAGTGGCATTACCACCTCCTTTCTTCTGCTGGTGATACCTCTCCCTATGCACCCCAGCATCCCATTTGGCTCCCCACTGCCTGGGTACATTGCTTGGCCACCTTTAGGTCATCAGATATGATCACCCCTAGATCTCTTTCCTGTTGTGTAGTCTCTAACACCCCCCCCATCAAGCAATCCTCCCCTGGGTTTCTGTGCCCCAAGTGTATGATTTTGGAGTTTTTTGCATTAAATCTCAGCTGCCACACTCTGGACCATTCCTCCAGCTTAGCTAGATCGTGTCTCATTTTCTCCACCCGTATCTGATTGTTTTATTCATTGAACACATCCTCATGCTGTGTTTTAGTGCAGCCTTTTGTCTGTATCCATGCACCAGCCCTCAGATAGCAAACCATGACATGTACAGAGTCAGTCCCCCTTCTTAATCCCCACACATAACAACAAACAACAGTAAAACATGTTGAAACAGGAATTATTAAACTACACAAAACACTAATAACTCACAGCGCCACAAAGGTAGTACTTCTTTGAAACTCTGGAAGAGGGTCTTCCTCCCTGCTTTCCCTCTTCAATACCCTTCAGTCAATGAGGGTGCCCAGACTATGTATGCATTTCCAAGCACTTCTGGGTACCCTGCCACTGAATATGTGCAGGAGATATATAGCATCTAATGGGTAGCCAAGTCAAAGTAATTGGCGGTGGGTCACAGCATGGGTCAGGCCAGCCATTTTTTGATAAGGGCAATTAGTTCCAGAGGAAAGGAGACCCACTGAATTAGAATGTTCTACAGGGGAAGAGAAGAGAAAGAAAAAATTGCTCCACCTCCCGAGGGTGGGGGTAGCAGGAGCACAACGCCCGCACCTGAGTATCTGATGCCTATGTTTTATTTAATGATACTTGGAATTAACCAAGCGCTCCCACTTCCAATGTGCAGACTGCCCATAGCTTACAGCTGGGGAGGTATGCACTTTGTGCTGCTTCATGCAGGGTAATGGTGGCAGCAGCTCTCAACCCCCAAGTTAGTAAATGTGCTACGTGTTAAGGGTTGAAGGAGACCCAGGCACCACAAGAAGCTTATCTTCTCCCTGAGCCCCAACATTTGGTGAAGTCTAGATAATGGCGAGGGATAGTCTCCCACCTCCTTGCCTCTGACTTACTAACCAACCCTTAGTGTGTATTATAAGACATGATAGTAGGTTATAACACCCAAAAGTGGATGCTAATATCAGTGCTTGCCATGCACCCCCCCCAGTTTAGTAGAGGTAAAGAGGTGACTGACTCCCAACGCATAGAGCCACCCTGTGACCACTGAGATGCTTAACCTGTGTGACACATTTAACAAGAACAGCATTTACCAGCATATGAAAACCCCATACAACTTTAGATAAAACATTTAACTTCTGAAATAAAAGTTCAGTGTTCCTTTGTTGTCCTGTTTTTATTTTCAACTCTTGACAGTGTCACTCTCGCAAGTCAGAGGAAGAAGAATCCAGGAGCTGGTTGCAGTTCACTAGACCCACTGAAGAGCTTGTTAATCAGGAGTGCTCTGCCAAGGGGGAGTGGGAGTAGGTATTGCCCCAGCCTCCCATCAGTATGGAGTGCAGCCATGCCAGCACCATGTGGTTAGAGTGAAGAGTCAGTGGGCTCCAGGACATTTAACCTAAAGACTTCTCTACTAACGACATCTGGAACTATCCTTCCTGTATACTAACAACTTGCCTAATGCGACATCTACTGTAACAGTATCTCTTGTTTAACTCTGTCACTTCCCTACAACACACACACACAGTTCAAATGAAACACACACTCTGTCACTTCCCTACAACACACACACACACACACACACACACACACACACACAGTTCAAGCAAAACACACAATCAAATCACATTAGGTACAAACAAGCATTTGTCAATGCCGAACGTTCGCTTGCAGGTATTTGCAGTGGTGTTTGGCATGTATGGTGCTTTACCCTAATGCCCTGTGCGATTGCTGGTATTTGCACAATAAATTGTCAGCATGACCTTTTTGTTACCCCCATTGTGCGCTACATAGGCGGAAACACGTTTTGGGCAGGATGTGAAAAATGACAGCTGTACTGCTCATAAGGAAGTGCGGTAAAATGGCAATGTTGAATATGTGGAGTGAAAATATTGAAAATTCCCAAACTTACGAGCGTGCATAGGAACTGCACAATGAACACTCGTAAAACAGTCATTTCTAGGAATTTTTTCACCAAATTTTCAACACAGCCATTTTAAGACCTCTGCTCATGAACAGTGTCACTGTGATTTTCTTAATATGTCCCATACATTAAGTTCACACTACGGACCCTGCGCCATTGTAAGCTACATGGGCGGAAACACGCTTTGGGCAGGATGTGAAAACGACAGCTGTACTGCTCATGAAGAGTTGTGTAAAATGCCAATGTTGAAAATCTGGGTGGAAATATTGAAAATTCGCAAATCTCTGACGTCGCGTGGGAACTGTGCAATGCCTCGTAAAACAATCATTATTGGAATTTTTCACCAAATTTTCAACATTGCCATTTAAAACCTCTGCTAATGAACAGTGTCACTGTGATTTTCTTACTGTGTCCCATACATTGATTTCAAGCACACCGATTGCGCCACTGTGCACTACATGGGCGGAAAGACGTTTTGGGCAGGATGTGAAAAATGACAGCTGTATTGCTCATAAGGAGGTGTAGTAAAATGGCAATGTTGAAAATCTGGAGTGAAAATATTGAAAATTCGCAAACTTACGAGCGTGCGTAGGAACTGCGCAACGCAGACTCGTAAAACAGTCATTTTTAAGAATTTTTTCACCAAATTTTCAGCACAGCCATTTTAAGACCTCTGCTCATGGTTAGTGTCACTGTGATTTTCTTAATGTGTCCCATACATTGATTTCGCACACCGACTGCGCCATTGTGCGCTACATGGGTGGAAACACATTTTGGGTGAGATGTGAAAAATGACAGCTGTACAACTCATAAGAAGGTGTGATAAAATGGCAATGTTGAAAATCTGGAGTGAAAATATCAAAAATTCGCGAACTTACGAGCCTGTGTAGGAACTGCGCAACGCACACTCGTAAAACAGTCATTTTTTGGAATTTTTGCACCAAATTTTCAACATGGGGTTTTTGGGACCCCTTCTCATGAATGATTCACTGTCATGGTGTTATTCAAGCCCAAAGGGTGATTTCGCGCAGTGACTGTGCAGTGCCTGCGAAATCACCCTTCGGGCCTAAATAACACCATGACAGTGACATCATTCATGAGAAGGGTCCCAAAACCCATGTTAAAT
Source organism: Neoceratodus forsteri (assembly GCA_016271365.2). NCBI lineage: Eukaryota > Metazoa > Chordata > Ceratodontiformes > Ceratodontidae > Neoceratodus > Neoceratodus forsteri. Next base: position 331,615,780 of record CM057452.1, on the reverse strand, counting down.
GGTGCAAAATTCAAAAAATTCAAGATATCTGAATAAAGTTGAAACCCCTATCTAGCCCATTATACAGCTTACCGGCATTTCCTCAGTTCGCGATCGCCTTTGAAGAGTGCAGCGTGTTCCCGTCCACCGAAGATCGTCACGCCGGAGTCCAGAGGTAAGTTTGGGGTGAGGGGGGTGTGTGGGGAGGCTGGGTGCGCAGTGGGTGGGTGCGGGTTGTTGGAGCGGGGCTGGGAGACGCGCCGCGGGACCGTTTTTATTTTACAGGTTTAAAAAAAAAGACGACGACGTGGGATGTTTGCCATGCTGGGGTGGGCTCCCAGCGTGGCAGAAGATAGCTGGGGGCCGAGGAGCCGACGAGATTGGGCACCCCGTCCCGAGCTCTGGCTGGGGCCAAGGAGCCGGCGGGGAGTTGGGCACCCCATCGGCAAACACAACCGAACATTTGCCACGCTGGGGTGGGCTCCCAGCGTGGCAGCAGGATGGCTTGGGGGCCGTGGAGCTGACAGGGATTGGGCACCCCCGCCGGCAACAACGCTTACCACACTGGGTGGACTCCCAGCGTGGCACCAAAGCTTTAGAGGCGGCATGACCGCAGGCGGGGGGTGGGGGCAGCGCATGATGCGAGGGGGGAGGCGTGGCATGGCGGCTCAGTATGGCAGCAGTGCTTTCCTTTGAAGCAGAGGAACACTGCTGTCATACAGAGCTCCTGCACCCATTGGTGCAGGACTGCCACGCCTGCTCAAGGGAGCAGTGCATTGGATGGGAGAGGCGCACCTCCAAGTGTGCTACTCTCCCAAAATGTTCCTTGCGCATGCGCGCAAGCGAACGTAAAAAGAACTTAACTTCATCTCACAAAGCACACTGTGTAACTTTATTTAGTATTAAAGTATACCCATCCCAACAAAGAAAAGAAATCGCAAAACAAAGTAAATAGGAAAATAAACCATTCATAAGTGAACATCGATGCTAAGATAAAGAATTCACCAAGTCAGAATGTGAAATTATAACTAATATCCCACAAATACCCACACAAGTCCTTATCCACACCTTAAACTAATTGGCCTAAAGACATTAGGCCAAACGTTGTTAGTACAAAACACTTGAGAGTAGATGTCGTCATAGACAAAAACTAGTACACCAGACTGCGTTGCGCCAAAAGTTCGTAGCCTATATGTTGCGTCACTGAGTCAATGTCCCTGCTCATGTCTTCCCCGTGAGGCTGGCACCCTCCCCCTCCTCTCACCACCAGTGCACCAATCAATCTGTCCAGCTATCAAGCCTAAAAACACAAAGAAAATCCCTTACCTTCAGTCAAGATTACCAACATTTAGCTTTAATATATGCATTCCTCTCCCAGTCGTAAAAGATGCATACATTTTCAAAGCCACTAATGATGGGAGCAGGAAGGGCACAATAATCAAATGTCCACATCATGCTGGTTAAATGTATACTGAGATTAGTATTCTCTTGAGCAGAGCAGAACCCCCCCTTCCCCATTCAGAGCTGTCAAGATGAAAGTGCTCACCAAGTCACTGAAAGAAAACCACCAGTGCGATGTTCAGAATCACAAACTGACTACTACATTGTGTGTCTTCTTGTCATGTGTCTCTTCAGTGAGGAACAGGAGAGGGAAACAAATCAGAAAACATTTTGTGCAGCCTGTCCTCCACTTCTTGGGCATTGTTGAACTCTCTGGTCCCTTTGTTAATGGTCAGAAGGAGTTTCGATGAGTAGGGGATCTGGAACCTGATGCCAGCTACACTTAATTTGGATTTACCTTTTTTATACTCACCCTGTAGTTGCCATGTTTGAGGGGGCAAATCCTTCCCAGTTCAACTCTCCCTTTTCACATGCTTTCTGCTGGGTGTGGAGCTTTTCAAGGAAGTTCAACATTTTCAGTATGATCAGCCTGGGCCGTTCAGTGGGGCCAGGCATGGGGAATAAGGATCAAAGTGCCCATTCTATGATACAGTTAGGTCCATGAGGTGTGGTTCCACCATGTCAAGACACAATTTCTGCATATACTGCATCATGTCCATACCTTCCACCTTTTCTGTGATGCCAACTACAGTATAACTAAATTGTTGCAATGATTACTACCCTCCTGGTCCTCAGTCCTCATCTCAAGCTTTTTCACTTTACTGTTTCTGGCTCCACATGTGCCTGTCGATCCCCTACTGGGTTTCATGACATGTGGCCTAACAACTTTTGGATGAATGACATTTCACCTTTGCCATTGACTCTAAAGACATCTCGTCTAAAATAACAAGTGGCTAAAAGAACTTTGATACTTACTGCATTGCATCATGAAAGAAAAAGGCACAATAAGATATGGTGAAAAGTCATTAAGACACTAGGCCAAATTACAGGGAAAAAGTAATTAGACTAAACGTCATAAAACATAAACTTTGATGGCAGTTAAGGACCACTTGGCCCACCTAGTCTGCCCATTTCCCTACCTATTGGATAAGCTGCAGATTCTAGTTAACCAACAGCCTACTTCCTGCAAACCCCCACTATAATTGACTTATGTCTGTCCCATGCATGTTTGAATTCCCCCACTGTTTAAGACCCCACAACCTCTCCAGGAAGGCGGTTCCATGCGTCCACCACTCTCTCCATGAAAAAGAATTTCCTCACATTACCCCTGAGCCATCCCCCCTCTAACTTTAAATTGTGCCCCCTTGTTCTTACACATCTCTTTTTCTGAAAGATGCTACCCTCCTGGACTTTGTTGATTCCCTTGAGGTACTTGAACATTTCTATCATGTCCCCCTGTCCCTCCTTTCATCAAGGGTATACATATTAAGCTCTCTCAGTCTCTCTTCATATGGTTTCTGATGCAGACCCTGCACCATTTTAGTTGCCTCCTCTGGACTGCTTCCATCCTGTCTATGTCCTTGCGTAGATGAGGTCTCCAAAACTGCACGCAGTACTCCAGATGGGGTCTCACCAACTGTCTGTACAGAGGGATAACCACTTCCCTTTTTCTACTTGTGATGCCCCTCCCTATGCATCCTACTATCCCCTGGCTCTCCTTACTGACTTCTCACATTGCTTACCCACCTTTAGGTCATCTGATATGACTACACCCAGATCCCTTTCCATTATTGTTGTCGTTAGTACCTCCCCGCTATTGTGTACTCTTCTCCTGGATTTTCATTTCCCAGGTGCATTACTTTGCACTTCTTTGCATTGAATCTAAGTTGCCATATGTCTGACCATTCCTCCAACCTTGCCAAGTCCTTCTCATCCTTTCTACCCCTTGTGTATCAACTCTGTTACAGATCTTTCTGTCATCCATAAAGAGACATACCTTTCCTTCCAGACCCTCCTAATATCACCTATAAAGGCGTTAAAGAGGACTGGACCCAGCACTGAGCCCTGAGGTACTCCACTAGTAACCCCCCTTTCTTCAGAATGTGTTCCATTCACTGTTACCTTCTGTGTCTTGTTGTGCAGCCAGTTTGCTACCCAGGCTACCACCCTGGGACCCACTCCCAGGCTGGCTAACTTGATTATTAATCTTTTGTGCGGGACTGTGTCAAATGCCTTGCTAAAGTCTAGGTAGGCCATGTCCACAGCCCCTCCCTGGTCTACTACTTTGGTCACCCAGTTAAAGAAATCGATTAGATTCATCTGACATGACCTTCCTGCTGTGAAACCATGCTGCTTTGGGTCCTGTGCCCTGCTGGCCTCTAGGTACTCAACAATTCTTTCTTTCAAAAGTGATTCCATCATTTTCCCTACCACTGTGGTCAAACTAACAGGTCTGTAGTTTCCTGCTTCTGCCTTGCTCCCACTTTTGTGAAGGGGAATCACATCTGCCCTTCTCCAGTCCTCAGGTACCACCCCATCTTCCCATGATTTGTTAAAAAGTGTGGTTAGTGGTGTCACTAGGTCCTCCCTTAGCTCTTTTAAGATTCTAGGATGAATCCCATCAGGCCCCATTGCTTTGTCCACGTGGAGTTTTAGGAGTTCTTTCAGTACTCTTTCTTCTGTAAATGGACTGGCATCAACCCCACTATCCAGAGTGCTTCTACTGTTTGGTTTAGGTAACTCCTCCACTTCTTCTTTTGTGAATACTGAGCAAAAGTATTCATTCAGTATCTCTGCCTTTTCACTGTCTCCCTCTGCCCACCTCCCCTCTCCTTTATAAATCTTCACTATCCCTCCCTTAGCCTTTCTATGCTCCCTAATGTACCTATAAAAGGTTTTATCCCCCCCTTCTTAACTGAGCTGGCTATCTTTTCCTCGGTTTGGGCCTTTGCTTTTCTGACTGCCTTCCCCACTTCTTTCTGCTTTAATCGATACAGTTCCCTGTCATGCTCCGTTTGTGATTCCTTATACTTTTTGATTGCAGCCTTTTTCTCCTTAACCTTCCCTGACACCTCTTTTGAGATCCATAGTGTTTTTTTATTCTGCTTTGTTTTCTTTATTTGTTTCACACAAAGGCTTGTTGTCTCCATGATGGCAGCTTTGATTTTTCTCCATTGTTCTTCCACCCCTCCTTTCTAGCCATTTGTTAATGCATTCCTCAAGTATTCACCCATTATGCCAAAGTCAGCCCTTCTAAAGTCCAGTATCCTTGTCTTTGTATGGCTTGTCTCTATGGTTGTGTTTATTGTGAAGCACACTGTGCAGTGGTCGCTTGTTCCCAGATGTCTACTGACTTCTAAATTTGTGACCCTCTCTCCATTTGAGAGTACCAGGTCTAATATTGCTCCCTTCCGAGTGGGTTCCACCACTAGCTGTGTAAGGCATGCTCCCTGTAGGGCATCGGGAATGACCCTGCTTTTGGATGTGGCTGCAGCCCATGCCGCCCAGTTAATATCTGGCATATTCAGGTCCCCCATCAACAGTATCTCCCCTTTTTCAGCCATTTTGAGAATGCCCTCTATCATTTTCTTGTCCATTTCCTCCCCTTGAGACGGGGGTCTGTATACAACCCCTGTGCGGATTGTGATGCCATTCCCTGTCTCCAAGGTGACCCAGAGTTCCTCTTGTCCTCCCCCTTTACTTTTTAGTTCTGTAGCTTTGATCCCTTCCCTTATGTAGAGAGCTACTCCACCTCCTCTTTTATCCTCCCTGTCCCTTCTGTAGATTGTGTACCCTGGCAAGTTGACATCCCAGTCATGGTTCTCCGTGTACCATGTTTCTGTGACTGCCACAATATCCAAGTGTTCCTCTTCCATCAGGGCTACTAGCTCTGGAAGCTTGTTTCCCAGACTATGGGCATTGGTACTCATTGCCCTCCATTTAATGTTGGCTTTATCCTTTTTTACCCCATCCCTGCTCTTATTGCCCTTGTCTATTTTTCCATTTGCTCCTGTCCTGCCCTCTGTCAAGTTCTGTACCTCAGTGTTTACCCTACTACCTGCCATGTTTTGTGGGGGGAGGCTTGAACTCTCCTGTTTCCTATCAGCACCTCCCCCTTTGGCTAGTTTAAAAGCTTGCCAAGGAAGCCTTTAAACCTGTCACCTAGGAGCGTGTTTCCCTTCCTGGACAGATGCAGACCATTATGCCAGTATAGACTTTCATCTCTCCAGGTGGACCCCCAGTCCCCAATGAAGCCAAAGCCCTGTGCTCTGGACCAGTTTTGCAACCATTCATTAAACTGCATGGTGTGCAGTACCGTAGCCGTACCCCTGCCATAGACTGGCAGCACCTCTGGGAAGGTTACCGTGCTTGCTACCTGTCTGAGGCCCCTCCCCAACTCCACAAATTCATCCTGCACTGCACTGATCTCATGCCTAGCTAGGTCATTTGTCCCGAGGTGGACAATGATATCTAGTTTCCTCTCCTGTGATGCTGCTTTTGCAATCCTGAGGATTCGCTTCCTGTCCCTCTAAGCCATGGCACCAGGCAGGCACCTTACTTCCCTCTCCGCTCTCTTCCCCAGGTCTATACCCCTAACAACTGAGTCCCCTATCAGAAGCTGTTTCTTTCCCCTGTGGTGTCCCTTGCTACTCTTTTGTGGATCTCCCTTGTGGATGTCCCCAGCATTTTTCTTGGTCTCCAATGAGGGTGTCGTCATAGAGGAACCTTGATTTGCCAGTCTGACATATGATTTGTGTAGAGGTGTAACTCGGGGGCTACACCTCTGTCCCACCACCCTCACCCTCCCCGAACCTACTGTGGTCCTTCTGCTCTTCACACATGGCAACCTCTGAGGCAGTGGTTGTGGAACTGGTGCTCTTTGGGTGGGGGAGACCTCCTTAGTCCTTGCCAGTTCAGCCTGCAGGTGGGCAACCTCCTCCCTCAGAGTTGACCGTTGCCTGCAAATAGGGCAGCAACGCAGGTTCCAGAATGTCTCCCGCAAAATTGCTGCTGCACAGCCAGTGCATTGCACCGCTCCCCACATGTCCCTCTTCCTTATAATATACAATGAGTAATATATAATTTTTTGTGTGTGTGTGTGTACTTACCCTGTATGCACTGTGCTGGGTAATTAAGAATATGACAGTTCTGCTCCAAGACCTGTTGAGGAAGTGATGTCAGAACCTTGGCTATAAAGGAAATGCCACGCCTGGGGTGGGTGGGGTGAGGGGAAGGGTAGGTCATTAGGTTAAATGGCAAAGGTGAAATGTCATGAGGTGAAAAGTTAGGCTAAACATTGTGTCACCCCTCTATTGAGGAAATTTGAGCTTCTATGTCCCCACTCTCCTAGCCAAGGCATCCAGGGCAGGGCAAATAGATTTCAGCTCACCCAAGATGTCTACTATCACTTTCTTAATGGATCCACGTTCTTTGAAGAAGCACTCAGGGGTATACTCTGGGTCCCCAGAGCTGTCTGTCGGTGTTACTGGGGATGTGGGAGCCCTCAGTCCTGTCAAACCTTGTTCCTGCTCTGGCAAGGGAGGCAGCATATGTAACTGTGGTGGGTCCTGCATTTCTGTTTCATTATCAGTCATATTTCTGTATTTCTGGCAGTTAGAGAGACCAGATTTGCACTGCTGCCTCTGCTGATGCAGTTCTGCTGGCTATCCTGTGAGTTGGTAGGAAAAGTCAAATATTTCCATTAAAATATTAAAGTTAAAGCAGCAGGTCCTGAGAAACTCATTTTATGCAGTTCTTTACAAAAGATACTCATAATATAGTGCCTACAGCATGATACAGTGCATACAGCATGATATACAACATGATACAAACCATACAGTATGATACAGTACCTACAGCATGCTACAGTGTATACAGTATAGAAGAGCACATACAGCATGCGACAGTATGCACAGTATGATACAGTACCTACAGCGTGCTACAGTATATACAGTATGATGTAGTACATACAGCATGATACAATATACACAGTATGATACAGTACATACAGCATAATGCACTACATCCAGTATGGTAGAGAACATACAGCATGATACTGTACATACAGCATGGCACAATACACGCAGTAAGTACAGCACGATACAGTATGCTATACAGCATGACACATCATATATAATATGATACAGTACATACAGCATGACACAGCCCATACAGTATGATAAGTACAAACAGCATGATACAGTAACATAGAAACATAGAAATATAGAATTTAGCAGCAGAAAAGGACTGCTTAGCCCACCTAGTCTGCCCAGATGTTCCCTACCTATTCTGTCTCTGAAGACTGTATCTGGTCTCCATCGACCCTCCCTCTTCCCTGCATCCTATTTAATATACACCTATGTCTATCCCATGCATGCTTGAAGCCCCATACTGTTATAACTTCCACCACTTTTGCTGGCAATCCATTCCAGGCATCTACTACCCTTTCAGTGAAGAAATATTTCCTCAGATCACTCTTGAATTCTCCCTCCACCCCCAGGCTTCATTGCATGCCCCTGGCATTGGTGCTTGTTCTCACTAAAATGAGACTCTCCACCTGTATCTGATTCCCCCCTTTGAGATACTTGTAGGTCTCTGTCACATCCCATTTCTCTTTCTCTTTCTCCTTTCTTAGGGTGTGCATGTTGAGATTCCACAATTTCTCTTTCTCCTTTCTTAGGGTGTGCATGTTGAGATTCCACAATCTCTCCTTGTAGGGCTTCTCATACAAACCATGCACCATTTTAGTTTCCCTCCTCTGGACCATCTCTACCCTGTCAATGTCCTTTCTAAGGTGCAGCCTCCAAAACTGAACAGAGTATTCGAGGTGTGGCTGCACTGGTGAGTGGTGTAATGGCAACACCACCTCCCTCCTCCTACTGGAGATAGCCCTCTCTATGCAACCCAGCATTCCACTAGCCCTACCCTCTGCCTTGCCACACTGCCCTGCTACCTTGAGGTCCTCCGATATGATACCTAGCAACCTTTCCTGCCTAGTGACTGTTAGTACTCCTCCTCCATCCTATATTCAGTTCTGGGGTTTCTGTCCTAGGTGCATTGCAGTATTTTGCACTTTTTGGCATTGAACCCCAATTGCCATGTCTGTGACCATTCCTCAAGTTTCCCAAGATTCCTGCACATTTTTCCACCCTTTCCTGATTGTCCACCCTATTGTGGATTTTGATATCATTTGCAAAAAGGCATACCTTCCCTTCCAGCCATGGGTGTAGTGTTTTTTTTTTTGGGGGCTTTGTTATCAAAGCACAGGTCAGGAAGCATAGGAAAAACCAGGAGCAGTTGTAGAATTCACCAAAAATATTTATTTACAGTAGCAGTAACATAAAAAAAAATAAACTTGTTCAGTATAACTATTTACAAAGGCAAAATAAAATAAAGTTTTCCTTCCGTCTCTGTGTCCCTTTTTCTTCTAATCTTCCTTGCAGTTGCAGCTTAGCTCTTATAAGTCCTTTCAATCCCCATCCTTAGCAAGCATCCTGTTTTTGTAAGTATCAGGCTGGAGCTGCTAGAATACAGTGTGCTTCTTGAGTTGAGGCCCCTTTTGCACAACGTTTGCAAAAGGCTTAAAGATTTGCACTAAGGTAACCTCTAGTTTCCAACAGCTTTTTGCAGTCATCTCAAATTACAACTATATACATTTCAACAGTAACACTATATATTTTCTAAACAAAAGAAATCCCAACATCAGTTACATTTCCACATATTGGTTTGCATATAGTTTTATATCAGTGGATACGCAAGGGAGGAAAAGACAGACAGCAACAGAAAACTGAGAGTCAGTGAGAGGCAAAGAATTGCAAGACTGTTGGGGTTGATCAAGTCTGAAGTCTCACAGGAAAATTTGGTTGTGCAACCAGACAGAGAAGAGACAGAAAAGGACTACATTTAAACACTTTCTCCATAACAACTGGGACAAGGTCCTATTCTACCCTGCCACATACACCCCCCTCCTTAAGAGGGAACCCGTTTTATTAAACAGGTTTCCAAAACTTTTTATTAATTCTCTACTAACATTTGCTGCTTTCAGAAATTAAGCACATGTACATTATCAGATTTTTATACAACAGTACAGCAAACAATAAAGTTCAAATCCATACATTTGTTTTCAACCTTCAGAACCCTCATTTCCTGATCCATATCTTGACAAAAAATCAGCATTGCTATTCTCTTTACCAGATTTGTGTATCACCATGAATTTAAATGGCTGTAGTGCCTGGTACCACCTTGTGATTCTGGATGTTTTTTTATTTCATTTGGTTAGGCCAACAGAGAGGACTGTGATCTGTTACAAGAACAAAATCAGTTACTAGCAAATAAAACTTAAGGGACTCCATGGCCTACTTTGCTGCTAAACATTCCTTTTCTATAGTGGAGTACCTTTTCTCTATGTCATGCAACTTTCCTACTTATGTACAGAATAGAATGTTCCTTTCCATCTATATTTTGACTCAGTACTGCACCTAGGCCTACCTTGGATGCATCTGTTTGTAACAGAAATGGTTTCTCAGAGTCTGGGCTTCTTAAAACAGGAGCTGAACATAATGCAGTCTTTATGGCTTGAAAAGCTTCATCACACACTGGAATCCATTTCACATTATTTGGGTACTGTTTTTTCATGAGTTCAGTGAGGGGAGTAGCTAACTCTGCAAAGTTGGGAACAAATCTCTGATAATAACCAGCCAGCCCTAAAAATGACCTGACATGTTTCTTTGTTTTTATGTACAGGGCGGTTAGCTACAGCTTCTATTTTAGAAATATCTGGCTTAACTTGTCCATTTCCTAACACATAGCCCAAATATCTGGTTTCCTGCATGCCCAGTGCACATTTGGTAGGATTAATTGTCAGACCTGCATTTTTGATAGCTTGGATAACTGCTCGTAGGTGTTCCAGGTGATGTTTCCAGTCTGGACTGTACACCACAACATCATCCAGGTATACAGCACAATAATCAGTGTGAGGGGATAAAATTACATCCATGTACTGTTGGAATATAGCTGGCGCACCATGTAAACCAAATGGCATGGTGGTGAACTGATAGAATCCTATAGGGGTGGCAAATGTAGTTTTATCTCTGGATTCTTTAGCTAAAGGTATTTGCCAGTAACCCCTTGGTGAGATCGAGGGTACTGATATACTTTGCACTCCCCAATCTGTTCACCAAATCATCTATTCTGGGCATAGGACAACTGTCAAATTCTGACACTTGATTAAATTTCCTAAAATCAAGGCAGATTCTGACACTTCCTTCGTTTTTGTTTACAATTACCATGGGAGATGACCAAGCACTCCTCGACTCCTCTATGATACCCAATTCTTTCATTTTTTTCTATTTCCTTAACCACGTTAGCTCTTAACTGCTCTGGTAACCTGTATGTCTTTTGCCTAATAGGGCGAGCATTCCTTGTCATTATTACGTGCTCAACCCCTTTTGCTCGGCCTGGTACCATGGTAAAAGTACTGTTAAATGTCTTTAACACATTACGAATGTCTGCAGTATTATTTATTTATTCAATTTTGGTAACCGGGTAGGCCCACTGTGCCCCGAAGGTCCCTTTTTCTGGGGCGACCTGGAATTAGTTACAGAAGGATACAAGTACAATAATGGAAAAAGGACACAGTACATAGTAACGAAAGGGAGAATTCAAGTACATGAATAAACAGTGCTGACACTGTGCCAAAATTAGTTACAGGAGAAGACAATTACATGAATAGTCAATGGCATCAGTGTTGCACTCAGGAAAAAAGGTAATACTTAATATTGTTCTGAGGTTAAGGAAACATTCACCTTTACAGCATCAGTATTTACAGTTTGTTCCAATCTATCATAAGCTACATCAATATCTTCGTTATCAGTTTCTGGTAAAACCAGAAAAGCAGCTTTTGGCATTTTTTCAACCCATTTCTTGAGGAGTTTAGCATGGTATATCTTAGTAGGATTTTTCCTGTGAGGGGTATCAGTCTCATAGTTAACAGTGCCAGTACATCTAAGCACTTTATAAGGCCCTTGCCACTTCAATAACAGCTTATTTTCAGTTGTGGATAACAGTAGCAATACCTTTTCACCTGGTTCGAAAACATTTTCTTTTACCCCATGGTTATAATATATCTTCTGCTGGTTTTGAGCCTCTTCCTGATTACTATGGGCAATTTCAACATATTTTGCCAGGTTCTTTCTTAGGGCACACATATAAGATGTTATAGATTGTTTCTGAGTGGGGTTATCGTCCCATGTTTCTTTTATCACATCTAGTGACCCTCTTGGCTGCCTACCATATAGCATTTCAAATGGTGAAAACCCTGTTGATGCCTGTGGCACTTCTCTGTAGGCAAAAAGTAGGTAAGGCAAGTATTGGTCCCAGTCTTTCCCTTCCTCTTTTACAAACCTTTTTAACATACGTTTTAAGGTTTGGTTAAAACACTCACCATGACCATCTGTCTGAGGGTGATAGGGGGAGGTTCTTATGGCAGTGATACCTAACAGTCTGTACAGCTCCTTAAGCAATGCAGCATTTTCTTATTTTAACCCTTCATGTCCATCAGTCATTTGTTGCCACAGTTTCTTCAGGCTTCATCATTCTTTCCTGGCTTTCCAGATCTTGGAGCTGTGCTCAAACAAGTCTGAATCAAAATCTTTGAAAGAAGTGTCCCCACCATCTGAAATTTTCTTTGCCTGAGCTCTTGTCACCACAGCTTCTGAAACATCAGGATTTACTACCTCTTTGATCAACTCAGTAAATCCTGAAAAGTCATTTCCAGTAATCACAGGTACAGGTAACTTAGGTACTACCTCCACTTTCATTTGGTGCGACACACCCTTAACGATCAGAGTCACTTGGATGGTGGGATAGTATCGAGTGTTCCCATGGATGCAGATGACAACAGTACCTGGTCCCTTTGCACAGTGTTTTCCCAGCACTTTAACATGCACTCGGGTCTGTCTGTTTCCTGAATCAATGAGTCCCTTCACAGTTTTATTCCCCACCTTCACATCTGTTAAGTAATTGCCCCAATTTGCCAAGGACAAATCTGCTCCAGTGCCACTCTCCTTACTATGGTAGTTTCTTGCAAAATGGCCTGGCTCATTGCAGTTATAGCAGATAACATCTTTGGGCACAGATTTGTTACCCCCACCAGAGTTCTTATCAAGCTTAGAGTTTAAATGGGTGAAAGAGTGTCTTACCAGTATTTGGATGTTATCTCACTGCTATGGCATCTGTCTGGCCATTTGGTAGTCCTCGGCTACAGATACAGCCTTTTCCCCACTCTCGGGTCAGTGTTCTTTTACCCACAGCTGCATATCTGTAGGCAAGATGTTGATGAATTGCTCCATGGCAAATTTGTCAATGATCTGTGGACTTTTTTGCTGTCTGGTTGGATCCATTTTACCAGGCATTCTCTGAGTCAGGTGAAGGCTTCTCAAGGATTATTGACCGAGTTGTACCTCAGAGATCGAAATCTCTGCCTGTATGTCTCTCTGGAGATGTCATACCTTTTCAGGATTTCACTTTTCACCAGGTCATAGTTTTCTGACTATACAGTGTCCATACTGCTGTAGGCAAGTTGGGCTTTCCCTGTCAGGTAGGGTACCAGTCTGACTGTCCATTGCTGCTTTGGCCACTGGCAGGCTGTGGCAACTCTTTCAAAAGTTGTCAGGTATGCCTCAATATCAACTGAGGGACACAACTTTGTAAGTTTAATGGCTTTTAAGTTGCTTGCATTTTGTTGCTCATCTGGATCTGTGCCAGATCCTCTGCCTTTGATAGCTTGCAAGGCATCCAGCCATTGCTGCTCCTGTTACTGCATCTCTTCTCTCCACTGCTTCTTAGTCTCTTGTTGTTGTATAGAGCACCATTTGAAAAAGTCCATCAGGCTTTTAGGTTCTGTCACTGCCAGTTCTTTTTCCACAACTTGTGTTGGCTGTACAATCTCAGATTGGACTTCTGTCTCTGCTAGTTTGGCTGCCATTCTCCTTGTAACCACTCCTAGACTTGCTGCTGCATAATCCATACCATTTTCTGTGTTTTCCTGATACTTGGTCCAGTACCCACATACAAAACTCCTGTCTTAGGGTATGCATGGCTTAAATTCTACTTGTGACACCATCTGTCGTCAAGGCACAGGTCAGGAAGCATAGGGAAAACCAGGAGCAGTTGTAGAATTCACCAAAAATATTTATTTGCAGTAGCAGTAACATAAAAAAATAAACTTGTTCAATATAACTATTTACAAAGGCAAAATAAAATAGTTTTCCTTCAGTCTCTGTGTCCCTTTTTCTTCTAATCTTCCTTGCAGTTGCAGCTTAGCTCTTATAAGTCCTTTCAACCCCCATCGTTAGCAAGCATCCTGTTTTTGTAAATATCAAGCAGGAGCTGCTAGAACACAGTGTGCTTCTTGAGTCGAGGCCCGTTTTGCACAGCTTTTGCAAAAGTCTTAAAGATTTGCACTAAGGTAACCTCGAGTTTCCAGCAGCTTTTTGCAGTCATCTCAAAGTATAAATATGTACATTTCCACAGTAACACTATATATTTTCTAAAGAAAAGAGATCCCAACATCAGTTACATTTCCACATATTGATTTGCATATATTTTTATATTAGTAGATATGCAAGGGAGGAAAAGACAGGCAGCAAGAGAAAACTGAGAGACAGTGAGAGGCAAAGAATTGCGACACTGTTCGGGTTGATCAAGTCTGAAGTCTCACAGGAAAATTTGGTTGTGCAACCAGACAGAGAAGAGACAGAAAAGAAAAGACTAGATCAGTGCATTTAAACACTTTTTCCATAACAACAGGAACAGGGTCTTATTCTACTCTGTCACAGGATTCCAGATTTGAGTCCCCGAAAGCTGAGCCCCCGATAGGAGTGGTTTAAAATAGGTTAACTGATTAGGCCAATAGTTTGAGCCTGTCAACCCCAGGAAAACCTAAACTCTGTGCCCATACTTTTGCTATTCTGCAGTGTCCCGTCTCCGATAAAGATATTGAAGAGGACTGGTCCCAGTACGAAGTCCTGTGAAACCCCACTTGTTACACTCCCTTTTTTAGAATAAGTGCCATTACCCATCACCCTCTGTCTCCTATCCTTTAAGCAGTTTCTAACCCAATTTTTTTTTTTTTTTCGTTTTTGTTGACCGGGTAAGTGCACTAGACAAATCCTGCCTATTTTCAGGCACGACCCGGGGGAGGGAGATACAGATGAATGCCAACTGACCTTGAACCAGATTAAGCTGTTTTAAGCATTTACCACAATGGATCCTACTCCTAGGTTTGTCAGCTTCCTAATCAGCCTTCCAAGTGGCATTGTGTCAAAGGCCTTGCTAAAGTCTAAATAGGCCATGTCCATTGATGTCCCCTGACCAACTTATCCCATCCTTGTACAGTATATGCAATATCTGCAATGTATGATGCCTCTAGGAATTTTGTTTGTACCCTGTGCAATATTTGATGGTTTATTTCATGTTTTATATTCTCATTGTGTATCAGCTTCCTGTATCCATGTATTATGCAATATTCCTGTATATAATTAACTCTGAGTCGCCCCTGACAAAAGGACTTCTAGTCTCAGTGAGTCTGCCCAGTTAACAAATTCAAATACATACTGTACATACATACATAAAGAAATAATTCCCCTGGTCACCCTGTCAAAGAAAGCTATTAGATTAGTTTATCATGACCTCCCCCCCCCCCATGAATCTGTGTTGTCTGTGCTCTTGCAGCCCATCAGATTCAATATACTCTATCAGCCTTTCTTTCAGTGGTGTTTCTATCAATTTCCCCACAAATGATGTGAGACTGACTGACCACTCTTATGTTGAACATCAGCCCTTCTCCAGTCCATCAGAACCACTCCTGTTTCTAGTGAGTTGCTACATGCAGTAAATACAGCATAATACAGTATATGCAGTATAATGCAGTACTACAGCATGACACAGTACATGCAGTATAATGCAGTACTACAGCATGGCACAGTACATGCAGTATAATGCAGTACTATAGCATGACACAGTACATGCAGTATAATGCAGTACTACAGCATGACACAGTACATGCAGTATAGTGCAGTACTACAGCATGACACAGTACATGCAGTATAATGCAGTACTACAGCATGACACAGTACATGCATTATAATGCAGTACTACAGCATGCCACTGTACATGCAATATAATGCAGTACTACAGCATGTCAGAGTACATGCAGTATAATGCAGTACTACAGCATGACACCATACATGCAGTATAATGCAGTACTACAGCATGACACAGTAGACACAGTATAATGCAGTACTACAGCAGGACACAGTACATACAGTAAGATAAAGTAATTACAGCATGATAGAATTCATGCAGTATAGTATAGCAGTGATACCGTAGTGGTCTGGTTTTAAGAGGTAATAACCGGACCATGGGTAATAAACACCAAGGCTGAAGGCCGAGGTGTTTGTTAACACCCTGGTCCAGTTATTATTGAGGAAATCCAGACCACTATAGGTATTATCACCATTACACTGGAAAAATAAAAAAAATGTAAACTGTCACTTTACAGCGCATCTGTGAGAAAGCAGGAACTGTGTCTCACAGAAGCACTGTAGCATTACTACAGCTTCTGATTGGCTGCTACGTGATGAAGTGGGAGAGCCCAGGAGGACATACTGGTTCTGATGTCTCACTATGTGGAGTATCAGAAAGTAATCACCCAAAAGAAGGTGACTTTTCTGTTAAGGAAGATTGCTGCTGGAAGAACTCAACCAGCTCAGCTTTTTCGGCCAGTAGACAGGCTTCTACATCCGGCCTGTCGAGAACCCAAGAAAGCCTTTTCACTCGCGAAATGCGAGAACTCGCTAGGTTCTTCTTTGACAGGATGTCCTCTTTTAGGGTTCTTTTAAGGATCACTCCAAGTGGGCCATTACAGCCCAGCAGAGTGGAGCCTTGGAGTCAGGGTCATGTTCAGTGGTCCTGGGGAAAGTTTCGACCAGTGATGGTGGAAGAGGTTTGTGGGGTAATCTCTGAGCTGCAGACAACATTTTGTAACCTGGATCCATGCCCAACATGACTACTTGTGAGCTGTAAACTGTGTTGGGCATCTGGGCCCAGTGTTCATTGACATTGCCTGGTGCTCCTTGTTGAAGGGGGTTTCCTGGTGTTGCTGAAAGGTGCATTGGTGACACCTCTTCTGAAAAAGCCATCATTGGACCCGGACATCTTGGTGAATTACTGACCTATCTCTAGCCAACCCATCCTGGGAAAGGTTACTGAGAAGGTGATTTCACTAAAGCTCAAGAAACACCTCACTACCTTTAACATCTATGAGCCCCTTGCTCCAGTCTGGAGTTAGGTCAATGCACAGCACAGAGACTGCACTAGTTAGGATGCACAATGACCAGCTCAGGGTGAGAAATAGAGAACGGTCAATTCTCGTTCTCCTTGATCTCTCATCAGCGTTTGACACTGTAGACCTTGGGCTGCTGTTGGACCAGCTCAGGGAGTATGTAGGCATCACTGAAAAAGTCATTGACTGGTTTGAGTCCTCTCTCAGGGACAGCACCCAGAGGGTAGTACTGGGAGAGTGCTCCTCATGCCTGGTGGCTCTGTCCTGTGAAGTACCCCAGGGCTTGGTCCTCTCACCCCTGTTGCTCACAGTGTATATGCTGTCCCCGAGTGGGATCATTAGGCAGTATGTGCTGGGTTTCACTGTTATGCTGATGATACCCAGCTCTGCTTGTCCTTTGCACCTAGGACATTGGGTGCAGTCGATATGTTAAATAAGTCCTTCTCTGAAATTCAGAACTGGTTGTCATCGAGATGGTAGAGACTGAACCCAGAGAAAACAAAAGTTCAAGTGGTCAAGCCAGATCAAAGGGGAGGACTGGATGCCACCGGGAGGGAGACTGGACTTTGGCTTGGCCCCTCTAGGTTACTAGCTTCCACCAAGGTGAAAAATGTGGGAGTCATTCTGGATGGCAGGCTGACACTGGCGATTCAGATGTTAGCAGTGGTCTGAAGTGGCTTTTATCATTTACGGAATATCAGCCAGGTTAAATCCCTTGCACCACCTGACAACCTGGCCATGCTGGTACATGCGTTCGTGACTTCGAGGCTCAACTGCTGCAACACTCTATATATTGGGGTCAATGGAGGTACACTATGATGCCTGCAGCTGCTGCAGAACATGACTGCCTGGTTGCTGATGGGCCTTCCCAGGTCCTGACATGTGTCACTGGTACTGCACGATCTGCACTGGCTGCCAGTGATTTGGCCTGTTGACCTATAAGGCCATACATGGGCTGGGCCTGGGCCTGGGCTACCTGTTAGAGCTCCTGCATCCTTACATACCTGTGCATCCTCTCCACTGTGCCAAGGAGAGCCTTCTGGTAGTCCCAAAGGTGAGATTAACATTTTCCAAGGACTGGGTGTTTGAAGTAGCAACCTCTGTCCTCTGGAATTCCTTGCCCAGGACCTTTGGGAGGCCCCCTCCATGGAGGCATTTAAATAGGGTCTGAAAACATTTTTATTCATGCAGATTTTTGGTATTTAACTTGCTTCCGCCATCTGTACATACGCATTTTTTGCTATTGTTTTCTTATATTTCTTGGTTTTTTTTGTAATGGCACCCTGAGCCACTGGGGAGGGTGCCACATTTAAATAAGGACTACTACTACTTCTAATACAAACTGGGCTTACTCTCTGATTGGCTAAGTACACACACAATAGCCAATCATAATGCAGAGCCACTGTCCTATTATTCAGTCTACTGTTCAGTTATCGCAGAATAACCAGACAGTAACTCTGCATTCTGATTGGCTAAGAGGGATCTTTTCTAGTATAACTAAGCAATAAGGGGATTTATCTGTGCCTAAAGTGGTGTGTCAAGAGGTGCAGCTGAGTGACATAACCACATGAGAAGTGAGTAATTCCCCCAATCACCCAGGTCCTGGAGTGCCTTATTGTGATTATACGATGAACTCATGTTTAAAATAAATTTAAAAATGTATTTAATATAGCCGGCCCGGTGGCGCTGAGGCACTGGCGCCTTACCTATCGCCACACTGATGACCCATGTTCAGGAACGAGCACGGGTCATTGGGGGTTGGTCGGTTACAGGAGTTTTTATGTCCATAGTATAATACAGTATGCTACAGAATGATACAGCTTATACAGTGTGATACAGTACATACAGTATGGTGACCACCTCCTTTAAGGGGTCTGGGAAGATCCCTCTCTCCAGAGAACTCCTCACTATCCCAGTCAGGACCGGGCCAATGACCTCAACACACCCTACAAGAAGGTGAGTTGAGCCTGGGTCCAGACTACAGCAAGTTGGTCGCAAAGTCTGGATGATCCTCACAATATCAATGACTGCCGGTAGGCTCAAGATAGACCAGGTCACCTGGGTAACTGTACCACTCGGTTGATTACAGTAAAGAACAATGGGAACACACTGGGTGATCTTGCTTCTGATGGAGGCCACCTTATCAGTGAAAAACTGTGCAAACTCATCACATTTTCCTTGTGACAAAGCTCGACCAGACTGCAGACAGACTGGATTGCACAGTCTGTCTACAGTGTGGAAGAGCGAGCTGGCCTGTTTTTGGCTGCATCAATCTCCTTGGACAGGAACTCTGCCTTCTTATTGGAGATTGCTGATTGGTAGATTTTGTAATGATCTAGCAATCTAAGCCTGTGCTCCTCCAAGTGAATATTTTGCCAGTGTCTCTCCAACCTTCGTCCCTGTCTCTTTAACTCCCTAACAGACCCATCATACCATGGGGCCCCAGGTCGAACAGTCAAGGGACGAACACGAACCGGAGTGATGATATCCAGAGCTCCCTCTACTGCCTTGTTATAGGCAAAAACAAGGGAGCCTGGATCCTCACTATCAGTCGGAATTCCTGAAAGGTCCAGCACCGCCTTTAGGCCCACTGAGGTAACTCCTCTTAACGGGCGGTACTGAACCATTTCCTTTGGGGCAGGCCTAATAAGGGGAGTTGCACAACTGAATCTCAGGGCATGATGGTCAGACCATCTGATAGGATCCACCATCATGTCGGTGATCTCCATCCCCAGGAGAAACACCAAGTTCAATGAATGTCCCCCCATGGGTGGCTGCGGTAACTACCCATGTCAGGCCCAGTGATTCCATTAACTAGAGGAGGTTTTGACCAAAAGACAAGAGCTTGTCATCTACCCAAGCATTGAAGTCCCCCAGGATCAACCCCCCTTGGGGGACTCCAAAACCAGTCTGGTGACAAGCTCTGCTGCATCCTTCAGGAAACTCCTCTCATCACCTGGTGGACAGTAGATAAGAAAAATCCTGCCGCCTGCACCAGCCCCCACAATACACTAAAAGGAATTGGTAGATCCCACTGGGATCTCCCCGAGTTCCAGTTCTGATCTAAAACAGATCACAACTCCCCACCCTAATGGTCCACTCTAGGGCGGTGTAAAACCAAGAACCCAGTTGGAATAGCAGACGCCAAAATGGGTCCTGCATTTTCATCCAGCCAGGTCTCGGTAACGGTAGTGGAACAACCCCAACTGATTCAAGCATCCTCTGGTGTCTAGTGGCACATTCACTCTCTCCCTAACCCATGGTGCACACACCAGGCCCATTATCAGACTGACTATGTGCCTTGAAAGGAGGAAGGGGAAGAGCTGGGGTCATTGGTGATGTAAGGCTGACTAAGGTAGAAGACTTGGTTTGCTGGCCAAGGCACCTAGCTTCACCTGAGCTCTTTCCTTCTAAGACTGCTTGAAAGGCAGAGTAGAGAAACTTACCAGAGCAAGGGAGAAGGATTAAGACTTAGTTTGGCTAAGCAGATTTACTGTGTGGTGGTGTTTTTATTTTTTACTCACAGGGATTGCTACTGTTTGTTGCTAACATTTCATTGCTTTTATTTTTCTCTGATTCAAATTGTTGTTGCTGGTATACCTTCTTCTGCATTATTACAAGGTGTGCCTACAGGTGTGTGCTAACAGATTACTGCTGTAATCTTCTGATTCAAATTGTCTTTTGCAAGGTATATATCTTCTGTTACTGCTTTATTTTTCTCTGGAGCAAAGTGTTTCTTACAGGGTATATCTTCTCTGAAATTATTACAGGTGGTGCTTTACAGGTTTTACAGTTTTATCTAACATTAGGATAAGCTTTCAGGGTTACTGCATTTGTTGTTGACTGATTGTTTCTGCTCTTACCTCCTTGTTCTTTCGTCCGTGGTTCTTCTTTTAGGCAGGGAAGGCCCAGCCACCCACCCTCCCCAACCACCCCACGCTACACTCCTTTTATAGGGTACCACAGTTGTGACATTTCCTGTGGCAGAGCAGGAAGGGGCGGATCAGTGGGGCCTCCACAAGGTGATCTCATTTACAGGGGCACTAGTAATTTAACTTGTTATAACAATTAAACTATTACTTGCATTTTTTTCCCTTTTTTTTCCTTCTAATTACTCTGACTAGGTTACAAACCCAGCAACTTATTTGGAATGGATTTCATTAACTGCAGGTACTGTGGAACAATTTTCAGAAGGACAGTCTTACAGGATTTAGGACACTGTCCTACATGCTGAGCTTTGGAGATCTTAGGTCTCAGCTCCGGGCAGCATGGGCAGAGATTGCACGCCTCAAATTTCATATTGAAGAGGAAATACATTATAAGAACCACAGCGCCATTTCCCCAGCATCCAACAGAAAAACCTCGACCGCAGAGGGTAGTTGGTCCAGGAGGTTGGCAGGTGGTTAGGAGGAGCAAATCAGGTGCCCCATCACTCTCTGCTCTCCAACACATTACCTCCAAAACCATATAAACACTACAAACAGGTATCTGCCTCTATCTCTGAAATCAAATAAAGAGGCAGAAGACACTGCAGAGCAGGACATCAGGCACAGGAGCTAGCACAACAATACTCATCCAAATCAGGAACCAAAACTAAACAAGCACAAAGGAAATCCAAAAACTTCTGATCATAGGAGACTCCATGATTCGAGGAGTTGATACCCATCTCCAGCCAGGGTGATGGTTAGATGTCTCCCAGGTACATCAGCATGGAGAGACACTGACCGCATTGCTAAAATTGTTCACAAAGCAGGAGAAAACATTGATGTCCTAGTACACATAGGGACTAATGATCTGCCAGCCGGTCAGTTGTGGAGACCAAGGAACACCTGACTAAGCTGGGTGACAAACTATCATCTATTTCGTCGGCATCTCCTTCTGAGATCCTGCCAGTCTGGGAGAAGGGAGCAGATGGACGGAAGGTCAGAGAAGGGGAGATAGGGGAGCTAAACATGTGGCTCAAGGACTGGTGCCAGGAAAAAGGACACAGATTTGTAGGGAACTGGCAACAGTTCTGGGAGCGAAAGTTCTTTAAATTTGATGGACTGCATCTGACTAAAGAGGGAGTCAGTGCATTGGGGCAGAAGTTTGACGTCTTTGCAGAATATTTAAACTAGCAAATGGGGAGAGGGGAGCAGCACCCCATACGTCGAATGGGAAGAACACCCCTCCCCCCTCAGATAGTGGTCAAACAGGAATTCAGCGTGTTTGCCGTTCATTTGCATCACCAGGTAAGAAAAAAGGTTTGTCTCCCCATATGATGCACAAGGGTAATGCCAAACTTCACCCAACAACTAACACACCAAAATCTGGCCAATGGAAAATCATGTACACAAATGCTCACAGCCTGGGAAATAAGATCCCAGACCTGCAGGCAATAATGTCAGAGGCTAAACTGGACATAGTAGCAATTAGTGAGACGTGGTTTACCAGTAACCACACTTGGGAGACTTCAGTACCTGGCTATGTATTGTTCAGAAGAGCCCGAGGTGCAAAAGGGGAGGAGTGGCCCTGTATGTTAATGAAAATATCAAAGCTACAGAAATTCAGAATACACATATGGAGCCAGAAGAACTGTGGGTCACCCTGAAACAGGAAATGGGACAGCCATAAGAACTGGGGTTGTCTACAGGCCCCAGACCAGGGGGAGGACATAGACACATTACTGTTAGAAGATATACTAAACATGACAGCTAAAGGGGAGGTTCTGATAATGGGAGACTTCAACATGCCAGATACAGATTGGTCAATACCAGCAGGAACATCTGCCAGAACTAGACACATAGTGGATTCCCTGCAGGGGGAGGGCCTCAAACAACTGGTACAGCAACCCACAAGAGACAGGGCTATCCTAGATCTAGTACTGACTAACAAAGAAGGGATCACAGATCTCCAGGTAGAAGGTCACCTGGGGGCCAGTGACCATCACATGGTATGGTTCAATTTGGCTACTACATCTAAATCATCCCATTCCAAGGCAAAAATATGGGACTTCAGAGGAGCTGACTTTGATAAGATGGCCAACAGAGTTAAGCTAGCCCTGGCAAAAAGAAACACAGGTGAGGAGGTACAGGCAAAGTGGGCAAGCATTAAGGATGCAATACTTGAAGCAACATCCCATTGTGTTAGACAGAAAAGGAAGTGCAAAAGAAGAAGGAAACCACTTTGGTTCTCAAATACAGTAGCAGAAAAGGTCAGAGCCAAAAGGCTGGCATTCAGGAAATATAAGGGAACACAAGGGATGAAGATAGGGAGGCATACCAAACTGCCCTAAGGGAAGTAGGGAAGGCAGTAAGGCAGGCAAAGTCCCAAACTGAGGAAACACTAGCACGAACAGTAAAAGAAGATGACAAGACTTTCTATAGATACATTAGTGAAAGGAGAAAGTCCAGAGGGGGTATTGCTAAGCTTAATGGAGAAAAGGGAGCATGTGAGGAGGAGGACCCTGTAAAGGCATCTATCCTAAATAGATATCTTTGCTCAGTATTTACTGAAGAGAAGGTAGGGCAGGGCCCACAGCTCAGCATCATGGACACAGGGGGGAGGGAGGTGAGCACTACTCCCTTCACAAAAGAAAGGGTCCTACAAGAGCTTGCTAAGCTCAGGGTGGATAAGGCAATGGGAGCTGATGGCATACATCCCAGGGTACTTAAGGAGCTAAAGGAGGAACTAGCAGAGCCATTAGCAGAATTGTCTAGTGAGTCTCTGAGCACAGGAGAGGTCCCAGAAGACTGGAGAAGAGCTCATGTGATCCCGCTCCACAAGAGTGGTAGCAGGGAGGAGGCGGGGAACTACAGACCAGTCAGTCTTACCTCAGTAGTGGGCAAGATTATGGAGCACTCCTTAAGGAAAGGATAGTGCAACACCTGGAATCCATAGGGGCACAGGATCCAAGACAGCATGGGTTTACAAAGGAAGGTCTGTCAAACTAATCTCATAGATTTCTTTGACTGGGTAACCAGAGTGGTGGACCAAGGGGAGCAGTTGATGTCGCCTACCTTGACTTCAGCAAAGCTTTTGACACTGTTCCACATAGAAGATTGATAAATAAGCTCTGTAGGCTCGGGTGGGTCAGAAGTTGGTCAACTGGGTGGCAAACTGGTTGACTGAGCAGAAACAGAGAGTGGTGGTAAATAAGTATACAGTCAGAAGAGATGCAAGTCACAAGTGGGTACTCAGGGATCAGTCCTGGGGCCAGTCCTATTCAACATCTTCATTAGTGACCTCGCAGATGGACTAGAGGGTAAGGCTTGTCTGTTTGCAGATGACACCAAGATCTGCAACAGAGTAGATGATCCAGATGGGGTGGGCAGAATGAGAAGAGATCTGGATAAACTAGCAAAATGGTCAGAAGAGTGGCAACTGGGACTTAATGCAAGAAGTGCAAAATCATGCACATAGGGAAGAGAAACCCTGAAGCCACTTATAGGCTGGGAGGAGTTGCTAGCAGTCACAAAGGCAGAAAGAGACTTGGGCATCATCATCACTGATGACCTAAAATCATCAAACAGACCTCTAAAGCAGTAGAGTAAGGCTAGGGGGTGTTAGGGTGTATTAGTAGGAGTATCACAAGTCGTAAGAGGGAAGTAATAATCCCTCTGTACAAGACATTGGTTAGGCCCCATCTGGAGTACTCGTGCAGTATTGGAGGCCACACCTTCACAAGGACATTAACCAAATTGAGGCAGTCCAGAAGGGCAACCAAATGGTGCAGGGACTGCATCAGAAGACATATGAGGACAGATTAACGGAGCTCAATATGTATACCCTTGAGCAAAGGAGGAGAGAGGTGATATGATCGAGACATTTAAACACCTTAAGGGCATAAACAAGGTGAAAGAGTCTAACATGTTTAAATATAAGAAAAATAGCAGGACAAGAGGACACAGCATGAGAATTAGAGGGAGGCCGATTAAGGGGAATGTGAGGAAATTCTTTTCACAGAAAGGGTAGTAGATGCATGGAATGGCTTACCACAAGAAGTGGTGGCTATGAATACAGTGCAGGGCTTCAAACAGGCATGGGATAGGCATAAGGGAGCAATACAAATGACTATGAATAGATAGGTCACTGACAGAGCAAAGGCCGATGGCACATTTATAAGGTAGAAAAAGAAATGGGCAGACTGGATGGGCCTTGCGGTCCTTATCTGCTGTCAACTTCTATGTTTCTATGTTTCAACAAATCAGTCTGCTCAGTGTCATCAATTATGCCTTAAGCTCCGCCCCTTATCCCCTCCAAGACATGCACCATCCCAGTCTGTCAATGAGACTGGCACACACACTGCAGGTTAGTG
The DNA here is from genome assembly GCA_016271365.2 of Neoceratodus forsteri. Lineage (NCBI taxonomy): Eukaryota > Metazoa > Chordata > Ceratodontiformes > Ceratodontidae > Neoceratodus > Neoceratodus forsteri. The sequence continues at coordinate 331,590,821 of CM057452.1, read as the reverse complement.
AAAGTTAGGGAAGGGCAGTGACTGGGCTAGCAGTGATTTTACTACCCTCCAATGGGAATTGGGGGTCTACTCTAAAAGGAACGTGAGAGGCTGGTGGGGTCAGGCTAGGGGGTGGAATCAGTTTGGTGATGATGGCAGTTGGCAACATGCTAGGGAGGGGAAATTATAATAATAGCCAAGTCATTGCATCTGTCTAGGTTGAGTGGTTGGGGCCACAATGGACAGACACACATGCAAACCAAGACTATTAATATTTAGATTCTACTCTATCCTATCTTCACCCATGTTTTTTAAATTATTATATTTTTATGGACAGACAGAATCATGCTACTTGGGTTTCTTTGTAGGCTTATACAGTAACTATTAATGATTTATTATGTTGTAAATTAGGATATCATTGTTAGCCAATCGGGAGTGTATGTTTTTTAATTATAAAATGGGCATCCAAAATAAAGAAGTCTTGTTGGTCAAAATATATCATGACCATGCATGAAATCTGTATATTTACTGGTTAGGGTCAATAAACCACCGAGGGCAGACCCTCACAAACTCCATAATTCACACTTGTGAATTGTGGAGTTCCATAAACCATGGTTTTATATCGCACAAAGTCACACAAAGCTGCGCAATGCCGTGCAAAGTCATGCAAACTCACTTTGCGCAGCGCTAACCACCAGTAAAAATGTAAAAAATAAAACATGAGGAAGTGTGCTGAGAACTCGGATTTTATGCACACCCTTGGTGTGTGATGCCAATATAAACCCCTCGGGCTTCGCCCTCGGGGTTTATGGGGCATCACACACCTCAGGTGTGCATAAAATCCTCGTTAACCACACTTCTCCATGCATTATTGTATATTTCATGCACAGTAATACTGGTCCTAAACAAGATCATACAATGAGGAAATCAGTCCTCCTACAACCAGAACTATCTTCCATCAGTCCCCCCTACAACCAAAATTGATCTTACATAGAAACAGAGAAACATAGAAGTTGACAGCAGATAAGGACCACAAGGCCCATCCAGTCTGCCCATTTTTCCTACCTTATGAATGTGCCATAGGCCTTTACTCTGTCAATGGCCTCTTTATTCATACTTATCTGTATTGCTCCCTTATGCCCGTCCCACGCCTGTTTGAAGCCCTGCACTGTATTTATATCCACCACTTACTGAGGTAGGCCGTTCCATGCATTCACCACCCTTTCTGTGAAAAAGAACATCCTCACATTACCCCTTAATTGGCCTCCCTCTAATCTCATGCTGTGTCCTCTTGCCCTGCTATTTTTCTTATATTGAAACATGTTAGACTCTTTCACCTTGCTAATGCCCTTAAGATGTTTGAATGTTTCAATCATAACACCTTTTTCCCTCCTTTGTTCTGGTGTATATATATTGAGCTCCGTTAATCTATCCTCATATGTTTTCTGATGCACTCCCTGCACCATTTTGGTTGCCCTTCTCTGGACTGCCTCCATTTTGTTAATGTCCTTGTGCAGGTGCGGCCTCTAGTACTGCATGCAGTGCTCCAGATGGGGCCTAACCAGTGTCTTGTAAAGAGGGATTATTATCTCCCTCTTTCGACTTGAGATACCCTTTCTAATACACCCCAACATCCCTCTAGACTTACCTACTGCTTTAGTGGTCTGCTTGGATGATTTCAAGTCATCTGTGATGATGATGCCCAAGTCTCTTTCTTCCCTTGTGATTGCCAGCAACTCCCCTCCCAACCTATAGGTGGCTTCAGGGTTTCTCTTCCTTATATGCATGATATTGCACTTCTTTGCGTTAAACCCCAGTTGCCACTCTTCCGACCATTTTGCCAGTTTATCCAGATCTCTTCTCATTCTGCCCACCCCAACTGGAGCATCTATTCTGTTGCAGATCTAGGTGTCATCTGCAAACAGACAAACCTTACCCTCCAGTCCATCTGCAATGTCACTGATGAAGATATTGAAGAGGACTGGCCCCAGGACTGATACCTGAGGTACCCCACTTATGACTTGCACCTCTTGTGACTGTATACCGTTTATCACCACTCTCTGTTTTCTGCCCACCAACCAATTTGCCACCCAGTTGACCAACTTCTGACCCACCCCGAACCTACCCAGCTTATTAATCAATCTTCTATGTGGAACAGTATAAAAAGCGTTGCTGAAGTCAAGGTAGGCCACATGAACTGCACCCCCCCCCCCTTGGTCCACCACTCTGGTTACCCAGTCAAAGAAATCTATGAAATTAGTTTAACAGGACCTTCCTGTTGCAAACCCATGCTGTCCTGGATCCTGTGCTCATATGGATTCCAGGTGTTGCACTATCCTTTCCTTAAAGAGTGCCTCCATAATCCTGCCCACTACTGAGGTAAGACTGACTGGTCTGTAGTTCCCTGCCTCCTCCCTGCTACCACTCTTGTGGAACAGGATCACATGAGCCCTTCTCCAGTCTTCTGGGACCCCTCCTGTGCTCAGAGACTCACTAAACAGTTCTGCTAATGGCTCTGCTAGTTCCACCCTTAGCTTCTTTAGTATCCTGGGATGTATGCCATCTGGTCCCATTGCCTTGTCCACCCTGAGCTTAGTGAGCTCTTGTAGGACCCCTTTCTTTTGTGAAGGGACTAGTGCACACCTCCCTCCCCCCTGTGTCCATGGTGCTGAGATGTGGGCCCTGCCCTACCTTTTCCTCAGTAAATACTGAGCAGAAGTATCTATTTAGGATAGATGCTTTTCCTTGGTCCTCCTCCAAACACTCCCCCTTATCCCCTTTGATATTAGCAATACCCCCTCTGGACTTTCTCCTTTCACTAATGTATCTATAGAAAGTCTTGTCTCCTTCTTTTACTGTTCGTATCTATAGACAGTCTTGTCCGCTTCTTTTACTGTTTGATCTTCCATCACAAACATGACTGCTACCTTCACACTGTAAAAAAAACTTCAACTGGGCCCTAAAAATAAAATAAATTAATTAAATGTTGTTTCCCTGATCATCACACTTTCCTTACACACATATACAAATCAGAAACATTAAATATTGTTTATAGTTTTCATTACAACTGTTTCTTTGCTGACAATGAAAAATGTCCCTTCTGTCTTTACCTGCTCATCAGGGAAATCTCTTCTGCTTGCCCTGACAGTGCGATAATTGAGTCTCTGGCTGTAGAAGAGGCCTGTGTTGTGTGCGTGTACAGTATATTAGGAGAGGAACATTCTGCCAGTGGAACTGAGCAGAATTTTGAATCCATGTATTCCATGATAAACATTCCATATTAAACATTCCATGATAAACATTCCATATCTTGAATGTTGATGCCAGCAAGGGACAAACTTTGTCCAGCAGTAATACAATGACATCATCAATGACATCTTTGCAGTGGGTAGCAGGACTATTTTATCATAAATACACACAAGTAAATCTTTTGTTTCTACATATAAACATGCTATTCCCAATTGTAAAAAGTTAAAAAAAAAAAAAAAAGGAGCCCATTTTATAAGCACAATAAGACATTCCGGGGGTGTGGATGGAACAGATTTTACTGCACATGCACACCCTGTTGTGTCTTATTGCTTACACATTGCAGGTACTCTTACATAGATTACATACATAGATAGATAGACTTGACAGCAGAAAAAGATCTACAGGCCCATCCAGACAGTCTGCCCACCCCACCTAACTATTCTGCACTGCTGCTAGTCGCCATCCCACTCCTTAAAGTATGTCACACTCTTCTGACTAAGCCCATAGGCCTGTCCCATCCCTACTTGAAACTGCTTACTGATTTGGCCATTATCATTTCTTCCAGCAGCCAGTTCCATACGTCTACCACGTTCCATGAAGAGGTTTTTGCGGACATCAGTCTTGAATCTCCTCCCTCCAAATTTAAGTGAGTTCCTCCTCATCCCTGCATGTGAGTTCAAGGAGAAGAGTTCCTTGGTATCCACCTTGTTTATCTCATGCAGATGCTTGTATGTTTCTGTCATGTCATCCCTTTCCCTTCTCTTCTTGAGAGTGTGCAAGTCCTAGCACAACAACCAAAAATAATCACGCTGGCATATAAAGCTTGGTGCACCACGTCAGTGTCACCAGTAACAAGCAGACAAGAATCACAAAAATTGTGGTGCACTCCTAACAATATGAGATGTAGCAAATTATATAGGGGAAGGCATCAAGGGCAAGATCGGTCTCTTCACAGTCAATGTGAAGATCTGCTCATGGGCAGACACACAGGAAGTGATAAGGGAACTGAGGAAGGATCTAGGTAAGTTGGAGAGCTGGTCAAAGATATGGCAGCTGGGCTTCAACTTTAAAAAATGCAAGGTGATGCACATTGGAAAAAGGAACCCAAGAGTGCAATATGAAATGGGGAAGGGTGGTACTGGAAAGCACCACAGGGATAAAGGACCTAGGGGTCATGATAGTGGAGCATCTGAAAACAATAGCACACTGTAATAGAGCTGTATGTATGACACTGACCTGTCGGTGCAGCAGTAGTGCTACCACTCGTGATGCTGGTGAACCAGGTTTGGGAACAAGCACAAGTTGTTGGAGGGCTGGCCAAGGGAGGAAGATCCAGCATCCCAGAGGATGCTCTTCTTCTCAGGGAAGAAGGGCTGTAAAAGACTCTGCTGTGCTATTGCCATGTGGGTGACCATAGCCAGCATGAACATGCATGTTCTCGGGGGCCAGGTTGCATCTAAGGGGGTGGGAGGGACAGGGTAAAAAGGAGAAAAATGATGGATGAGCAGGACGATGCTGGCTCCATTCTGTAGGCCCCACACCACCAACTGTGGCTCCCACTTCTAAACCATGCTAAAACTCTGTCAGGGGCATGGTGCCCCCTTCCAATGGTCCCACCCTGGGGGGCAAGCCAGGGATAACCAGGCAGTGCTGGTTAGTCCCAGGGAAGGTAGGTAATTGGGCTGGGGACAGGAGCATAGCTGATGAGGGCCAACTTGGGGAAAAATGGGTGAAAAGCATAGTTAATTAAAAAAAAAAAGAGCTGTATGTATGGCACACAGAATGCTGGGATGCCTTTGGAGGGGGATAAGATGCAGAAGCCGGGAAGTGATCCTCCCATTGTAAAGATCACTGGTGCGACTACATCTGAAAAGACACTTGGTGCAACCACATATGAAGCACTGCACAAGGTACTGGAGTCCACAACTGACAAGGTGGAAGCAGTACAGCACAGGGCAATCAAGATGGTCCATGGACTAGGAGGCAAGATATATAAGGAGCAGCCACAGGACCTAAACGTGTACAACCTTGAAAACAAAAGAGGGTAAGGGGTGACATAATCAAAACTTACTAATATGTGCATGGGATAAATAGGGTGGACACCCATCTTCTAGGTGCTTTTTTCCTTGAGCTCAAATACAGGACAAGGGGGAACTCACTGAAACCTGCAGAGGGAAGATTCAAAGGGACATCTGCAAGCACTTTTTTGCTAAAAGAGTGGTGTAAAAGTGGAACAAGCTACCAGAGGAAGTGGTACAGGCCAGATGAATGAGCAATTTCAAACAGGAATGGGACAGGCACATGGGATTAGTTAGAAGAGAGGTGGCAGAAACCGAGGAGGAGGATGACTACTAACACCAGTGCAGAGTAGTAACTGTAGGTTGAGTGGGCAGACTGGATGGGCCTAAGGGCCCTTTTTTGCTATCATTATCAATGTGTCTGTATATGAGAACACAGGTATAGGTGTGCATAATCAGCAAAGGTGTTTTATTGCCCATCCAACTGCAGCCCCAATGTAGATAATCTACAGCATAAATTGCTCAACAAAACTGCGCACTCAAGTAGAGAGCATAGCTAGTTAGTTCCACTGCAGTGGATATATGTCCAGAGTTATAAAGGGTGTCTGAGCCAAAGGAAGGCTTATAGTCTACAGTAGCCCACATCACATGGAATGATCTCCAAACTGTGAACTTTGGAAAGAGCACCACTGAGCATGCTATAGAAACATAGAAACATAGAATTTGACGGCAGATAAGGACCGCTTGGCCCACCTAGTCTGCCCATTTTCCTACCTAACAGATAAGCTGCAGATCCTAGTTAACCAACAGCTTACTTCCTCCTACCCCCACTAGGACGGCCTTATGCCTATCCCATGCATTCTTGAATTCCCCCACTGTTCTTGACTCCACGACCTCCTCAGGGAGGGTGTTCCATGCATCCACAACCCTCTCTGTGAAAAAATACTTCCTCACATTACCTCTGAGCCGTCCCCCCTCTATCTTCAAATTGTGCCCCCTTGTTCTTGCACATCTCTTTTTCTGGAAGATGCTACCCTCTTGGACTTTGTTGATTCCCTTGAGGTACTTGAAAGTTTCTATCATGTCCCCTCTCTCCCTTCTTTCCTCAAGGGTATACATATTAAGCTCCTTTAGTCGTTCTTCGTATGTCTTCTGGTGCAGACCCTGCACCATTTTGGTTGCCCTCCTCTGGACAGCCTCCACTCTGTTTATGTCTTTGCGGAGATGGGGTCTCCAGAATTGCACACAGTACTCCAGATGGGGTCTCACCAACTGTCTGTACAGAGGGATAACAGCTTCCTGTTTTCTACTATTGATGCCTCTTCCTATGCATCCCAGTATCCCCCCAGCCTTCCTTACTGCCTTCTCACATTGCTTGCCCACATTTAGGTCATCTGATATAATCACCCCCAGGTCCCTTTCTATTTTTACTGTTGTCAGTATCTCACCCCCCATTGTGTATGCTTCCCCTGGGTTTTTGTTTCCCATGTGCATTACCTTGCACTTCTTTGCACTGAATCTGAGTTGCCATACATTTGACCATTCCTCCAACCTTGCCAAGTCCCTTCTCATCCTTTCCACTCCATCTTGTGTATCAACCCTGTTGCAGATCTTTGTGTCATCTGCAAAGAGACATACTTTTCCTTCCAGTTCCTCTGCAATGTCACTTATAAAGACATTAAAAAGGACCGGTCCCAGTACTGAACCCTGCAGTACCCCACTAGTAACCCTCCTTTCTTCACTGTGTACTCCATTTACTACTACCCTTTGCATCCTGTTGTCTAGCCAATTTTTTATCCAGGCTACCACCTTGGGACCCACTCCAAGGCTGGCTATCTTGTGTATTAATCTTTTGTGTGGGACTGTATCAAATGCCTTGCTAAAATCTAGGTAGGCCATGTCCACAGACCCTCCCTGGTCTACTACTTTGGTCACCCAGTCAAAGAAATCTATTAGATTCGTCTGACACGACCTTCCCATCGTGAATCCATGCTGCCTTGGGTCCTGTGCCCCACTGGCCTCTAGGTACTCAACAATTCTTTCCTTCAGAAGTGATTCCATCATTTTCCCTACCACTGAGGTCAAACTAACTGGTCTGTAGTTTCCTGCCTCTGTCCTGCTCCCACTTTTGTGAAGAGGAATCACATCTGCCCTCCTCCAGTCCTCGGGTACCAGCCCATCCTCCCATGATTTGTTAAAGACAGTAGTCAGCGGTGTCACTAGTTCTACCTTTAGTTCTTTTAGAATTCTTGGGTGAATCCCATCAGGCCCCATTGCTTTGTCCACCTTCAATTTTATTAGTTCTTTCAGAACCCTTTCTTCCGTAAATGGACTGGTATCGACACCCATCTTCAGAGTGTTTCTCTTGTTTGGTTTAGGTAACTCCCCCTCCTCTTCCTTTGTGACTACTGAGAAGAAATATTCATTCAGTATACCTGCTTTTTCACTGTCACCCTCTACCCACATTCCCTCCCCTTTATTAAGCTTCAGTATCCCTTCTTTGGTCTTTCTTCACTCCCTAATGTACCTGTAAAAGGTCTTATCACCCTTCTTAACAGAATTGGCTATCCTTTCCTCGGTTTGGGCTTTTGCTATTCTGACTGCCTTCCCAGCCTCTTTCTGCTTTAACTGATAAAGTTCTCTGTCCTGCTCCTTCTGTGTTTCCTTATATTTCCTGAATGCTGTCCTTTTCTCCTTAACCTTCCCTGCCACCTCTTTTGAGAACCATAGCGTTTTTTTCCTTCATTGTGTTTTATTGATTTGCTTTACACAAAGGCTTGTTGCCTCTGTGATGGCTGTTTTGATCACTCCCCATTGTTCCTCCACCCCTCCTCCTTGCCTGTTTGCTAGTGCTTTTCTGAGGCACTCTCTCATTTTCCCAAAGTCAGCCCTCCTAAAGTCCAGTACTCTTGCTTTTGTGTGGCTTGATTGTATGGCTGTGTTTATCGTGAACCACACTGTTTGGTGGTCGCTTGTTCCCAGATGGCTACCCACTTCTAAATCTGAGATTCTTTCTCCATCCCCATTGAGAGTACCAGGTCTAAGATTGCTCCCTCCCGAGTGGGTTCCAATACTAGCTGTCTGAGGCATGCCCCCTGTAGGGCATCAAGAATGACCCTGCTCTTGGATGTGCCTGCAGCAAAGGTGCTCCAGTTAACATCTGGCATATTCAGGTCCCCCATCAACAATATCTCCCCTTTTTCTGCCATTCTAAGAAAGCCTTCTATCATTTCCTTGTCCATTCCCTCCCCCTGAGATGGGGGTCTGTATACAACCCCCATGCGGATTGTGGTGCCATTTCCTGTCTCCAGGGTGACCCAAAGTGCCTCATCTGCTCCCTGTTTACTCTTTAGTTCTGTTGCTTTGATCCCTTCCTTCACATAGAGAGCTACTCCTCCTCCTCTTTTACCCTCCCTGTCCCTCCTGTAGATTGTGTATCCTGGTATGTTGACATCCCAGTCATGGTTCTCTGTGTACCATGTTTCTGTGACTGCTACAATATCCAGGCAACCCTCTTCCATCAAGGCCACTAGTTCAGGGAGCTTGTTACACAGACTACGGGCATTGGTACTCATCACCCTCACTTTTTGATAGCTGTACCCCTTTAGCCCCATTTCTGTCCTTACTGCCTTTGTCTTTTTTACATTTAAATCTGTTCTGCTCCTAATAACTTCTGTACCTTGGTGTTTACCTCACTAATCACCATGTTTTGTGGGAGGCTGGGATTTCCTGCTCCTTTCAGTGCCTTCCCCTTGGCTAGTTTAAATGCTTGCCAATGAAGCATTTAAACCTCTCACCTAGGATCCTGGTTCCCCGGACAGATGCAGACCATAGCACCAGTATAGGTCTGCATCCCTCCAAATGGCTCCCCAGTCCCCCAATAAAGGCCAAAACCTTGAGCTCCCACCAGTTTTCCAACCACTCCATTGAATTCCCTGGTGAGGAGTGCTATATCTCCTTGCCATGAGACAGGCAGCACCTCCGAGAAGGTTACCGTATGCGCTACTTGTCTAAGACCCTTCCCAACTCTAAAACTCCTCTTGCACTGCTCTGATCCCATTCCTAGCCAGGTCATTTGTCCCTAGGTGGACAATGACATCCAACTCCCTCCCTCGTGCAGCTCCTCCCATGATCCTGAGGATTACGCTTCCTGTCCCTCAAGCCTGTTGGCGCCAAACACTGCCACCTCCCTCTCCCCTCCTCCCCATTTCTACCCCCTATGATTGAGTCCCCACCAGGGTTGTTTCCTTCCCTGTGGGGTCCCATGCCACCCTCCTGTGGGTCTCCTTTGTGAAGGTTCCCAGCATCCTCCTTGGTCTCCACTGCAGGTGCCTCCATAGAGGAACCACTATCCACCAGAAGAGCAAATGAATTGTGGAGAGGTACAGCTGGAGGGATGCAACTCTGTTCCACCACCTTCTCCCTCCCTCCCTGAGCCCACTCTGGTCCAGCCTCTCCTCTTTCTTGGCAACCTCTGAGGTAGTGGCATTGGCCCTGGTGGTCCCTGGGTGGGGAAGGAGGTTTCACGAATCCTAGCCAGGTCAGCCTGGAGACGAGCAACCTCCTCTCTCAGACCAGAGAGGTGCCTGCAAATAGGGCAGCATCGCAGCCTCCAGAATGTCTCCTGGAACACTGCCTCCCCATAGCCATTGCACTGCACCACTCCTATCATGTCTTATTTTGTGTTCCCTCTACTGTTTCTCTGGATGATTACTCTCTCCTCTCCTTACAACTCTCACCCTTCCTGTTCTGGGAAAGCAACTTCCTATCTTCTTCAGTAGCCTCCTTCTTCCTTGCTCAATATCAGACCACCAGCAGCTAGGGGGGGAGAGTGAGCTACTTTTTTCCTTTAGGGTTGACAAAACCAATGTTTCTCTATGATCCTTCACTTCCTACTGCCAAACAGGAAGTTCCTGTTGACAGTCAAATCCAGTGGCTATAAAAGTGGAACTGGCTTTGGGTGGGTGGGATGGAGGGCAATTAGTAAGAAAAAAGGCTAGCAACAGGAAGTTGTAATTTGATTCACCTGCTTTTATAGTGTCTAAACCACACCCCAATTAAGCTCTCTTTCCTCCTACTGGTTTAGCAAAGTCAGCTGATACAGTACCCTTCACAGCACAGAACACACACTGACTTTCTTTCTTTTCTTTCTTTTTTTTAACCCTAAATAAGACCCCTTCTACTTCTAATAAAGTTATCTGTCTACTTAATCTTAACAGACACTGACTCCTGCTGAGATATAAGTTTTAAAATAACAAGAAAATGTAGCTTCTTTTAGTTAGCTGCTTTCTGCTCTACAAGCAAGGCTAGCAACAACAAATGCTGAATGAAAAAATACTGAACACTTATCTAATGACCAGTCTTTAAGAGACATGCTCAGCAAAAAAATGCTGTAGTCATGTTAGTCCATTTGAAGATGCATCCCCCCCAACAAATAAGCAAATGCATTTCAGGTTATACCTTTTACTGAACTAGCAAAACACATTATTCTACGAGACTAGCATTCCTCCTGTCGTTTGTCTCAGACTTTCCCCCACTTACTCATCATTGTCACCTCTATCAGTAGCACTCTCTCCCTGTCCTTAGATTCCTAGTACCTCTTGCACTATGCCTAATTTCTATCAGAGAACTGACTTCCTGCCCTCCTCTTCTACTTCCGCTCTCTCCTTTACCTCCTTCTCCCCCTTCTCCTATTCGCTCCACTGCTCTGATTGCCATACCTTCTACATCTCCTGCTGCTGGATATCTGCAGGTCAAATTGCATTCTGTGTACATATTCCCTTCATCTGGAATACTCTCCCTGCCCCCATATGCCTCTCCTCCCTTATCTCTCTCTGACATCCCTCTTAAATTACTTCTTTATCCCCACTTGCATCTGTTCCTAGCTACCTCTGCAAACACCTTCAGGAATGCAAAGTTATGAAAATCATTTGTATTTTTTATGTAGTTATCTACTCTGCACCCAGCTTGCCAACATCTGCCAGCAACCTCTAGTCCTGTGAACCATCATCTCTGAGACTTCTCTCGCCACTTGCTCTGGGACAACTTTTTTATTCATAAAGGTTTTTATTCATTTTTTTCAGCTTTTTGGTGCAGACATATAACATAATGTTTACATCACCTTACAAAAGGGAGTTTAAAGGCTGCTCAGGAACTGATGACAGAAATTGTACAAGACAACCTTAAACTGGACAACTGATGAAAATATAAGATGAGGACTACATTTACAGTTTACACAGGACCAGTTTTTACTGGTGAGTGCCACAGTCAGTGGTGCAGTGCCTACGGGGATGTCAGGATCATCCTGCTGGCAGTTAGTGTTTCCTCCAGGTTTTCATTCTGAGGGCGACCAGCATGCCATGGGGCCTGCGCATGCACTATTGGCACCCAAGGACTATTTATTTATTTTATTTAGCTTTTGTTGACCGGGTAAGTGCACTAGACAAATCCTGCCTATTTTCAGGCACGACTTGGGGGAGGGGGATACAGATGAATGCCAACTGACCTTGAACCAGATTAAGCTGTTGGTGGTTTTTACTGAATGAGGGAAATTTGGCCAGGACACTGGGGAAATTCCCCTACTCTTTTCGATAAGTGCCATGGGATCTTTAACATCCACCTGAACTACCACCAATCCAGGCAGATGGGACCTCGGTTTAACGTCTCATCCGAAAGATGACACCTCAGAAGTGCAGTACCCCTCTCATGCTGCACTACAGTGTCAGTACTGGGATATTAACCCAAGTGCCAGATGTGGGAACTGAACCCACAGCCCTCTGATCTCCCAGCTTCAGAGGCGAGTGTGCTACCTACTGAGCCACTGACACTGCAACACTAGCACCCATCTAGGTGTGTACGTTCCCACTGTTCTGCCATCTGGCTTAGAAACATAGAAACAGAGAATTTGATGGCAGATAAGAACTGCTTGGCCCACCTAGTCTGCTCATTTCCCTATCTAATGGATAAGCTGCAGATCCTAGTTAACCAACAGCCTACTTCCTGCAACCCCCCTACTAGAATTGCCCTATGTCTGTCCCATGCATTCTTGAATTCCCCTACTGTTTTTGACTGTACAACCTCTTCAGGAAGGCCGTTCCATGCATCCACAACCCTCTCTATGAACAAATACTTCCTCACATTACCTCTGAGCAGTTCCCCCTCTGTCTTCAAATTGTGCCCCCTTGTTCTTGCACATCTCTTTTTCTGAAAGATGCTGCCCTCTTGGACTTTGTTCATTCCCTTGAGGTACTTGAAAGTTTCTATTATATCCCCCCTCTCCATCCTTTCCTCGAGGGTATACATATTGAGCTCCTTTAGTCTCTCTTCATATGACTTCTGGTGCAGACCCTGCACCATTTTAATTGGCCTCCTCTGGACTGCCTCCATCCTGTCTATGTCCTTGTGGAGATGGGGTCTCCAGAACTGCATGCAGTACTCCAGATGGAGTCTCACTAACTATCTGTACAGAGGGAGGGTTACAAATTTCTGTTTTCTACTGGTGATGCCTCTGCCTATGCATCCCAGTATCCCCCAAACCTCCTTACTGGCTTCTGACATTGCTTGTCCACCTTTAGGTCGTCTGATATGACTACCCCCAGGTCCCTTTCCATTTTTGTTGTTGTTAGTATCTCACCCCCCACTGTGTACTCTTCCCCTGTGTTTTTGTTCCCCAGGTGCATTACTTTGCACTTATTTGCATTGGATCTAAGCTGCTATACATTTGACCATTCCTTCAACCTTGCCAAGTCCCTTCTCATCCTTTCCACCCCACCTTGTGTATTAACCCTGTTGCAGATCTTTGTGTCATCTGCAAAGAGATGTACTTTTCCTTCCAGTCCCTCTGCAATGTCACTTACAAAGACATTAAAAAGGACTAGCCCCAGTACTGAACCCTGCGGTACGCCACTAGTAATCCCCCCTTTCTTCAGAGTGGACTCCGTTTGCTATTACCCTCTGTGTCCTGTTGACCAGACAATTATTTACCCAATCTACCACCTTGGGACCCACTCCAAGGCTGGCTAACTTGTATATTAATCTTTTGTGTGGGACTGTGTCAAATGCCTTGCTAAAGTCTAGATAGGTCATGTCCATAGCCCCTCCCTGGTCTACTACTTTGGTCACCCAGTCAAAGAAATCAATTAGATTTGTCTGACATGACCTTCCCACTGTGAATCCATGGTGCCTTAGGTCCTGTGCCCCACTGACCTCTAGGTACTCAACAATTCTTTCCTTCAGAAGTGATTCCATCACTTTCCCTACCACTGAGGTCAAACTAACAGGTCAGTAGTTTCCTGCCTCTGTCCTGCTCCCACTTTTGTGAAGTGGAATCACACCCATCCTCCTCCAATCCTCAGGTACCACCCCATCCTCCCATGATTTATTAAAGAGGGTAGTCAGTGGTGTCACTAGTTCTACCCTTAGTTCTTTTAGAATTCTGGGATGAATCCCATCAGGCCCCATTGCTTTGTCCACCTTCAGTTTTAGGAGTTCTTTCAGAACCCTTTCTTCTGTGAAGGGACTGGGATTTACCCCCCCCCCCCCAATCCAGAGTGTTTCTATTGTTTGGTTTAGGTACCTGCCCTCTCCTCTTCTTTTGTGAATACTGAGCAGAAGTATTCATTCAGTATCCCAGATTTTTCACTACTCACCCTCTGCACACATTCCCTCCCCTTTATTAAGCCTCAGTATCCCTCCCTTGGTCTTTCTTCACTCCCTAATGTACGTATAAAAGGTTTTATTTCCCTTATTAACAGAGTTGACTATCTTTTCCTCAGTTTGGGCCTTTGCTATTCTGACTGCCTTCTCTGCCTCCTTCTGCTTTACCTGATACAGTTCTCTGTCCTTCTCCTTCTGTGTTTCCTTATATTTCCTGAATGCTATCCTTTTCTCCTTAACCTTCCTTGCCATCTCTTTAGAGAACCATAGTGGCTTTTTTCCTCCATTTTGTTTTGTTTTGTTGATTTGCTTTACACAAAGGCTTGTTGCCTCTGTGATGGCAGTTTTGATTTTTCCCCATTGTTCTCCACCCTTTCTTCTTGCCTGTTTGCTAGTGCTTTTCTGAGGCACTCTCCCCAATTTGCCAAAGTCATCCCTCCTAAAGTTCAACACCCTTGCTTTTGTATGGCTTGACTCTACAGCTGTGTTTATTGTGAACCACACTGTTTGGTGGTCAGTTGTTCCCACGTGGCTACCCACTTCAAAGTCTGAGATCCGCTCTCCATCCCCGTTTGACAATACCAACTCTAAGATTGCTCCCTCCCGAGTGGGTTCCAACACTAGCTGTCTGAGGCATGCCCCCTATAGGGCATCAAGAATGGCCCTGCTCTTGGATGTGGCTGCAGTAAAGGTGCTCCAGTTAACAACTGGCATATTCAGGTCCCCCATCAACAATATCTATCCTTGTCTGCCATTCTAAGGATTCCTTCTATCATTTCCTTGTCCATTGCTTCCTCCTGAGATGGGGGTCTGTAAACAACCCATGTGCAGATTGTGGTGTCATTTCCTATCTCCAGGGTGACCCACAGTGCCTCCTCCCCTCTGTTTACCCTTTAGTTCTCTTGCTTTGATTCTTTACTTTATGTAGAGAGCTACTCCTCCTCCTCTTTTATCCTCCCTTTACCTCATGTAGATTGTGTACCCTAGTATGTTGACATCCCAGTCATGGTTCTCTGTGTACCATGTTTCTGAGACTGCCATGATATCCAGGCATTCCTCTTCCATTAAGGTCACTAGTTCAGGGAGCTAGTTACCCAGACTATGGGCATTGGTATGAATTGCCATCCATTTTTTGATGGTCTTACCCCTTTTAGAACCATCCCTGTCCTTACTGCCTTTGCCTTTTTCTGGATTTACCCCTGTCCTGCTCCCTATTGACTTCTCTACCTTTGTGTCTACTTCGCTAACTACCCTGTTTTGTGGGGGGCTGAGATTTCCCTGCTTTCCTTGAGTGCCTCCCCCCTTGGCTAGTTTAAATTCTTGCCAATGTCGGTGCAAGCAATAAGCAGGACGCAGTGTCCCCTCACCCTGAGGGAGGAGAGCTGTCTATGTAATGCTCAATCCTCCCTTCCCAGCCAGCCCCTGAGCAACATTGTATTTCTATTTCATGGTTTTCCAGTACTTAAAAAATTATTTCATGGCAAAGCAGAAATCACTGGTAGTGAAGACATCGCAAACAGCAATAATTTAATGGGGGGGGGAATACTACAAGTCTCAATGGCTGAGAGGGACCTGGGGGTGGTGGTGGATGTCAAGATGAACAACTCTGAGACTTGTAGGAGGGCAGCAGCCAAGGCCAACAGGATGCTGGGATGCATCGCTAGGGATCACCTCCAGAAGGAGGAAGTGATACTCCTCTGTAACTGCTTGGTGAGGCCGCACCTGGAGTACTGCGTGCAGTTTTGGAGGCCACACTTAAGAGGGATATTAACCTCCTGGAGAGGGTCCAGAGGAGGGCAACCAAAATGATTTGGGGCTTGGGGACAGGACTATGAGGAGAGGCTCAAGAGCTAAATATGTACACTTTGGAAGAGAGAAGGGACCGGGGGGACATGATAGAGGTCTTCAGGTACATGAAGAGGGTAAATAGGGGAGGAACAGTGAGGGTGCTTCGAAGGAAGGAGGAGGGGGCCACTAGAGGGCATGGGTGGAAGCTGGAGGGGGGAAGATTCAGGGGAGAAAGGAGGAGGTGCTACTTCACTGAGAGGGTGGTAGAGCCATGGAATGCACTACCTAGTGGGCTGGTGGAGGCAGAGACAGTGGAGGGGTTCAAGAGGGGGGTGGGACAGGTACAGGGGAAGGGTTCAGGAAGCAAAATCCAATGCAGCAAGAATATCCGGAACTGGGAAGGGAGAAGCCAGAGAAGGCGAGGGGGACAGCAAGGTCAGCACCCAGGGTGGGGGCTGACCAAATGAGCAGACACGAAAGACCATTAGGCCTATTCTGCTGGCATTTTAGTATGTTAGTATAAGAAAAAGAAATCTGAATTTACCCCCTCGAGTGGGCATAACAAAAAAACTAGACAATTACATTCATTGTTTCCGCCAACAAGTCAGTGGTCAGATCCTTGCTAGGCAAAAACAGACCCATTATAACCTTTCTCCACTGGAATGGAGAGCTATAGGGACACTGAAATCAAACCACAACATTGTCATCAAAAAAAGCTGATAAAGACTCTGCAGTGGTGATTTTAAACAGAGAAGATTATATTAATGAAGCTAACAGGCAGCTAACAGATGTTACATACTACAGAGAACTAGAGAGTGACCCCACTACAAGATATAAAGATGAACTATGTGACTTAATTAGAACTTTTCCAGATCATGTCCGAGAAAAACTAACGGACCTCATCCCTGCTGAACCCAGGCCAGGGACATTCTACATGCTGCATAAAATACATAAACCTGGCAACCCAGGAAGACCCATAGTCTCTGGTAATGGTACCTTGACTGAAGGGATCTCAGGGTTTGTAGAGAACATTTTGAAGCCGCTGGTTATGGAAAGAGACAGTTATATCCAGGACACTATGCACTCTTTGCGTGTACTTTCTTGTTATAAGGATTTTACCACGACACCATTTTAGTGACAATGGATGTAACATCCCTCTACACTAATATTCCACACACAGATGGCATTACAGCACGCCTTAAATACATACATGAGAAAGGACCGGAACAAAACATCGACCGTGAAGTAGTGGGTGAACTTATGGAATTCATTTTGACACATAACAACTTCAACTTCAATGGTAAACATTATGTTCAAACTATGGGAATGGCAATGGCACCAAAATGGCCCCACAGTATGCTAACATCTCTATGGCTAACTTGGAGGAGGATTTTTTAAGGCAGTGTCCCCATAAACCACTAGCTTATTTCCATTACATTGATGATTTGTTTGTCATCTGGATGGAGGGCACAGATCCACTTAAAGATTTTCATCACAAACTTAATAATCTCCACCCTACCATAAAGCTTACCCTGGAGTATTCTACCACCAATGTTAACTTTCTGGACACCACAGTCACCATTAAGGATGGAACCTTACATACATGTATTTGCAGGAAGCCAACAGACATACAGAGATACCTGCACAAGAAAAGTAATCACCCAAACCATACAGAAAAGCTGTCACGTACAGTCAAGCACTCTGATGTCACCGTATTTGTTCAAATGAGGATGACAGAGATACACATTTGGCTATGTTGAAAAACACCTTTATTGAGCAGGGACACTTTTCCAGGGAAATTGACAGGATAACATAATGGGCGACGCAAGTACCAAGACAACAACTACTTCTATATAAAGAAAAGACAGCTACAGACAGAATATCCTTAGTAGTCACATATCATCCAGACCTTGAACGTCTGCGTAAGATTATTAAAGACCTCCACCCAATATTTAGTGAGGATGAAACCCTTAATTGTATTTTTAAGGAACTCCCACTACTATCTTTTAAACAACCACCAAATTTACTGAGCCTAATTATTAGGAGCAAACTTTCACCAGAACAGAATACCATGTCACACAATGGCACACGACCCTGCAATCAACGCATCTGTAAGACTTGTGAGCTCATTTCCACCTCGGACTGTGTGGTTACATCACAAAACAGACAATTCCAGGTGCATGGGAGTTATACATGCACATCACGACATGTTGTTTATTTCATTCAGTGCAAGAGATGTCCACAAACAGGTTATGTTGGAGAGACAAGCCAACAGTTCCACACTAGGATGAACTCGCACAGACATACTATTAGAGGAGAGATGACTGAAAAACCAGTGGGGCACCACTTCTCCCAGCCTGACCACTCAATTTCAGAAATGTCAATAATGGTCCTAAAAGGAAATCTCGAAAACACACAACAGAGACGAGCTTTTGAGATTAAACTTATTTTACATCTCAATATGGTAGCAGATGGGATCAACGTTGATCTTGGTTTCATGGGACAATACAGAAACTGACATCCACAGACCTCTTCTTCTTCAGACTGGCACATTATAGGACTTCAGCATGTGTGGGATGTGGGTGCGTGTGTGTATGTGTGTGTGTGGGTATGTGTTGTGAGGTACGTGATATAACAGGTGTGGGGCTTGCTGTCACATTGAGGTAGGCCTCCATTTAGATACATGGAGTAACAGTGTGTTACTATTCTTACTTCATGCACATAATGAATATTAATTCCTCCTTACTTCTTATCTTTGCCCGGGAGTGGGGTTGGTTCCATTGCACCATATTCAGATTACCTAGCCTGTTGCTGTACATACAGGAGTGTTATCATAGACTGCCACATATTTTTTTAACTCTGTACATACTGGGGTGTGAGATCTTATTTACATGGGGGTCCTGGACAGATCTTTTTACATTAGACTAATATTGTAGTAATTTGTGAAAATGTAGGTATGTTAGGCCTCTGGTCTTACACACATACTTTATATTTACTTCTAGTTACCATAT
Source organism: Neoceratodus forsteri (assembly GCA_016271365.2). NCBI lineage: Eukaryota > Metazoa > Chordata > Ceratodontiformes > Ceratodontidae > Neoceratodus > Neoceratodus forsteri. The sequence continues at coordinate 331,572,121 of CM057452.1, read as the reverse complement.
CCTGTGGAGGGTGGCAGTTTTATTTCATTGTAGTTCTATCCAGAATCCTTGGAAATGTTACTATGCAGATAGTAGTATGGCTAAATAGTGTCACATTTTTGCTTTGTAGGTATTAGGATACATGAGCCCTTTTACTTAGGATTTCATGACAAGTTGAATTCCTTTGGGGAACAATTGCAGTGACTGGTGTGAATAAAGGTTCACTAGGAGAGTGTGTGTGTGTGTGTGTCTGTGTGTCTGTGAGAGACAGAGAGAGAGAGAGCATCTCCTTAAAGCTAGGCATCCCCCCACCCCACATTATGGTGATGTGGGGTGGGGTAGGGTGTATCGTTTGTGTGAAGAGGAGGAGAGAAATTACATTTTTATGTCTTTTTCAGATTCCTTAAACACTTCTGGTACATCGAGTTGTTAAATGCTTAGTGTATATTGACATCAGTACATATCAGGCTACATGGTCTTAATTCCTTGGTGGTCCTCGACTAGAGTGTTTTGTTTGACACTAATACTGTCAATTTATATTTAAATTATCATTTATAAAGCCATGTCACTACACTAGAGTTTTTTGAAGTTTATGGGGCATGATATCTAGCTGGAGAGTACATCTGGGTGACAGGTCCAGCTAGGTTTTACACATCACACAGTGTGCACTGATGTTTTTAAGATAACTTTTCTGGTAATTTCTTGTCTATAATGCATGCATTGAAACTTCTTGGAGTCCTAAGACAATCTTAGTATGTCTTTAATCTGGGTGGGTATTGCTTTTCAGTAATCACATCCTTATACAAACTGTGACACTCATAGCTTGATTTAAGAGTCATCTGCTCCAGCAGTGTTATCTTATGTCAATTCAATTTATATGCAGTAGGATTCTTTGTATGTGTGTTCCACCAAGCACCTTTGACCCGGGGACCCTCCTGGCTGAAGGTAGTATGGTACTGTTAAACTTCTCTGACATCATCTTCTGTATTTTTTAAATGAGTATTTTAAACCAATGGGGATTTTTTCTGTTTTCTCTGCATGATCTAGCTGTTAAAAGTATTGTATTTTCTAAACAACTGCCATTAGCTTCTGAAGAAGGACTGGTGTGTCCGAAAGCTAGAGCACTTTGTTCTTGTTGCTACATCTATGTTGGTCCATTAAAAGGTACCAAATTATTTGCTTCTGGATCTATTCTTGCTAGGACCAATACGGCAGCTACTAAATCTAGATTTCACAAGGTACTGTAAGAGCTATAGAAAAAAGGTTCCTTGCGCCATCTGCTGGCTATTGTTAATAGGGAAGTGTAAGAAATAAATCTCTGATAAACAGACAGGTCTGTTTCAAACAGTAGATTCTGGAGACTGCATTTCCTCAGACCTTAATTTCTTTCTTTCTTTCTTTTTTTCCCATGATGCTTTCTCTCCGATAGTCCATTGATGCAGGGTCCTTCGGTCCTGTTCCTACCCCCTTCTGCTCAGCTGCCTACCTCAATCCATCCAGGGCCCATAGATTCCCACAGACTGTCCTCTGTGGTGTGGCCAGGTGGGAGAGGAGCCATCCTACCCCCATCCGGAGACCCATATCCAGTTGCTGGGCCCAGACAGATGGCACTGCAGAGCAGAGGGTGGCAGGTGGGATGTCACAGAGCTTGGGTAGTCCTTTTCCATTTTTCTCCCTTCCCGGGCCTGCAGTGGCGTGGAGGATGCATGCGTGTGGAGGCATGCATGCATTCCAGAACCCGATTTCCTTCTATCCTCCCATGACCTCAGTCTGCCTCCCATAGCTCAGCACTACCACCAGGCCTCCACCTGGTGGTAGCCACAAGCCAGGACAACACATCACCCCAGTCCAGAACACGAGAGCTGCCATGCGGCTGCTTGATCCTCTCCCAGGCCTCCTCCTCTGCCAGCCCCCAGCAACCCAATCTTGTTCCCAAACTCGTATCGCCAGTGTGTTGAGAGGTAAGCGCCAAAGCCTCGGCCCTGTGCACCATAAGGTCTGCAGACCTTAATTTCTTCCCCCTTTTCATTTTGTTCTCATTTTTATTTGCCCTTTCTCTGCATGTGTAAACCTCTGTGTTTTCATAACTCTTTCCAGGAGGAAGGACTGTTTATCAGTTTGAGCATAGAAAATACACCTGAAACAGACTGCCAGCAGAAATGGTGGAGGTGAAAACAATCAGAGACTTCAAACATGCATGGGTAGACATAGGGAAATATTAGTAAAGAGCAGAGGGAGGGTCACCAGAGACCAGTCAGGGTCTGCGCTGCAGAGACAGATTAGGCAGGGAACATCTGGGCAGACTGGGTGGGCCAAGTGGTCCTTTTCTGCCAACAGATTCTATATTTCTGTTTCTATAAAATTACCTGCAATGAAAGTTGTTTTCTTTATCAGTGTTAACTGTCTACATACTGTTGTGACACGAAGCAAAATATTGTGTCTACAAAATTATAGATTCCAGATTTTGAACAGAGTGGTTGGGCTATGTAATGGTCTGCTGGCACAGGTGGTGAGTGCTAAAACCATAAATGGTTTCAAACATGTCTGGGATAGAGTCAAGGTGATATTAGCAACTCAGTGGAAAGGGGGGATGGAAACATGGATAACAAAAGGGGAAATAGTGTAAGTGAAGACCCACATAAATAATAGATCCTGGGGTATGATACGGTAATATGGCAGACTGGATGGACCACTGGTCTTTTTCTGCCGTCATCATCTATGTTTCTGTTTCCTCTGATTAGACCACATTTACCACCACCCTCTGCTGTCTTCCCCCAACCAGCTTCCCACCCATCTAACTAGGTTCTTTGCTGCTCCCAGATCTTCTAATTTCTTCAGCAGCCTTCTGTATGGCATGGAGTCGGATGCTTTGCTGAAGTTGAAGTAGAGTAAATCTACTGCTTGTCCACCTTATCCACTGCCCTTGTTACCTAGTCAAAGAGCACTATCAGGTTGGTTTGACGAGACCGCCCTGCCACAGACCCATGCTGCTTACTATCCTGGAGCCCATTTCTCTCCAAATAGTCCACTATGTCCACTTTGACTAGTATCTTCTCCATCAGTTTACCTACAATGGAGGTAACACTGACAGGCCTTTAATTTCCCAGTTCCTCCCTGTCCCCTCCCCTTGAGGAGCATCAACACATACTATATATACATATGTGTCTATGGTTTAGCCTATACATTTGTAGAGAACCCCCTTTCTGCCTGCCTCTACCATCTGCACATGAGAGAAGAGACAGACCAACATGTATCAGCCAGCATTAGGAAGAGGAGGGAGTGGACACAAGTCCATTTTCAGAGGGGAGAGTCCAAAGGGGATTGGAAGCCCTGAAGGAAAACAAGGCGAAGGGACCAGATGGGATTCACCCAAGGGTTATAAACCAACTGAGGTGCTAGCTGCCCATCTTGCAATATTTTTCAGCACCTCATAGGGAGACAGGCATAGTTTCAAAGGACTGGAGGAGGGCCAATGTGGTCCCTCTGCACAAGAGCAGCACCAGGGAGGAGGTTAGCAATTACAGGCCAATCAGTCTGGCATCAATGATGGGGAAATTAATGGAGACCCTACCGAAGGAGAGGCTAATGGAGTTTCTGGTGGCAAATGGGCTGCAGGACCACTAGCTGCATGGTGTCATAGAGGGGAAGGGGTCATGTCAAACAACTCTCACAGATTTCTTTAACTGGGTGACTAGGGAGGTGGATCAGGGGGCAAATGTAAGGAGAAAGTAAGCCCCACGGTTTAGGGAAACAGAATGAAAAGGCAGCCTACTTAGCCTGTCCAGCAGTAGATTTCATTTGAGGGAGAGCAAGAGGGTGAGAGCAAGCATTGCAAAGGGAGTAAGAGGACGGGGGGGGGGGGCAAGATACAAGGGGAAAGAGCCAAACCAATATTTGGACTTAAAGGAAGCACAGTGGGTAAGGTGCCTGGCGTCAAGAAAGGGGAGGAGAGGGAAGAATACAAATCATTATGATGTGTACACGGGTTTGTCAGGGGGAAAGTGACAGAAGTAGTAAAAGAGAGGGCCCAGTCTAAATAAAGTGGACTTTGGAGCAGCACTATAAACAAAACTGAAGAATTGGGAAGGTAGCTCCGCAGTGGGGGAAGCAGGTTTGCTGCTCCCAACCGGAGAGATGACTTCCCCAGCAGCACTGCATCCTGAAAGGGGCATTAAGGCGAAGAACCCACAGAAGCCAACTTTGGCTTCATTACAGACTTTCTTGGTGGAGTTACAACGTCTCCATGAGGGCAACAGGGAGGGCGCCGGAGAGAGAAACATGGACGCTTTTACTTTTTCACAGCTCCGCTACATCAAGTACTAAATCTGCTTTTTTTCCTTCCTTTATCCTGTTGTACTCTCTTCACTTCTGAGGTCAAATGGCCACACAGAAAAGCTTTAAGTCAAAGGAGAGAGCAGATGTCAGAGATGAACTAATGAATAAATTTCTTTCCCTCAAAACTGAAGAATTGGGAAGGTAGCTCCGCAGTGGGGGGAAGCAGGTTTGCTGCTCCCAACCGGAGAGATGACTTCCCCAGCAGCACTGCATCCTGAAAGGGGCATTAAGGCTAAGAACCCACAAAAGCCAACTTTGGCTTCATTACAGACTTTCTTGGTGGAGTTACAGGTTGACATTAAAGATTCCTTTTCAAAGGCACAAACTTCTCTTTCAGAGATTTCTTTGCATTGTGGAAGCATTGAAACTAAAATGGCTACCATTGAGGAAGAAGTCGAATCTGCCGAAAAACACACAGAAGGACTTGTTACGAGGGTCCTGACTGTGGAAGGGACAGTTAATGCTTCTCTTCACAAACAGCTGAATACTATGGCAATGTTAAAGATTCAAAACACTCTTCTGCTTAAAAACTTGACATTGACTGGGCTCTCAGCAAAAATATTTAACTCAGACCTGAAGGCAGAGGCTGAGAGGATTCTAATTATTGCTCTTTTACCTGAGCAACCTGTTGTTCTGGAATCTGTATTTAGACCACAATCAAGAAAGGATTTACAGAAACAAGGAACATAGCTTTATCTGAACCATCGGCAAGATATATGATCTGTACTTTTGCTTCAATTGACCAAAGAAATAAAATGCTTCAAGCCGCCAGATCAAAAAAAGGCTTTTTGTATGAGGGCAGCAAGATTCATCTATATCCGGATTTTTGTGTCACCACAGGTAGAAAGCGCTTTCTTACCCTAGGAACTGAATTTCTACAGGCAGGGTAACAGCTGTTTTACAATCCCCTGCTAAGTTTAAAGTTACTTTTCAGAACAAAGGTTATTTTTTGTCGATGTGGATGCAGCGCAGACTTTCTATGAGAAAAACATTGCCCTACCCATGGATTTGGGATCCGACCAGGATGAGCCAGAGGGGAAAGAAATGGCAGACAATACCCAGTATATCCCAATGTCTACGTGACTGTTTTTCACAGGTATGGACCTTATGATTTAGTTTAATAGGTGACAGTTTGTTATTATTCCACTTCAGCAATATCTAGAGATAAGGATAAGTGCCTATAATGATAGGCTTCTCAAAATACTTTCTTTCAGTTGGGATGGTTATAGCTAGGAGCGTGAAAAAAAGATAATCTATAAATTAAGATGTGCTTTTGGTTTCTGTTAAAATATACAGAATTATTTTAACCCCTCGAAAATTGAAAAAAAAATTTATACTTTTTGGGACTGCTAATTGATTTTTTTTGTTTGTTTGTTTTCGAGATGACTTATAATGCATGATGAATGGATTGTATATTCTCTTTTTTCTCTCTGAATAAAAACAAAGTATAAAAAAAAAATGTCTCCATAGTCGAAAATGGGGAAAATCATCTTAGTGGGTATTTCTCTGCATGCAGGAAGCTGAATGCTTCTCTTATTTCTGTACTGCACCCCAGGCTCGGGGTGGAGCTTCTTGTGGATGCTATCCACATGAACAGAAAAATCAAAGTGGGATCCATCCAGAGCCCAAGGTACTTGAAGGAGGGGACATCTTCACTAGTTGCACCATCAAGGGTATTAATACTGTGCCGCAGACTGATATATCAGTCCAAAATTCCTATACGTTCTAATTCTGTTGGCAGCCTAAGGGTTAAAGGAGGGAAGGGGGAAAACTTGAGCAAGCCACTGCCTAGTGCCAAAAGTCATAGAGACTGTTTTCTTAGTATTGAGGGATAACTGATTTTCCCAGAACCAGAGCTGGTTATTGTTAAATTCCAGGTGGAGCAGGTTCAAGGGTTCAGGGGCAGAGGAGCCAGAGGAAAAGAGAACTGTATCATCTGCATACATACGAATGGACCCAAAGGAGCAGGCAGTGGGGAGGTCATTTAGAAAAAGTAAGGAAAGAATTGGGCCAAGGACAGACCCTTTGAAGAACACCTGAACCGATAGGGAGTTGGGGGAAGGGAGTCTCCAGTACGGACAGCTTATAACCTGCCATCAAGGTAGAAGTGGAACCACTCAACTGAGGAAGTTAAGAGTCCAGTTGCTTTAAGCTTGTCCAGGAGAACGGAATGGGCCACAGTGTCGAAAACTTTGGCTAAGTCGATAAATATGGTGGAGGTGACTAGTAGGGCGATGCAGGGGCCAAATATTATTTTCCGAATGCCTTGAATAGTAGGGCTCTTGAATATTCGGCAGCCCTTCCCAAATAGGGGACTATTCATATTCAGGAAATTATTCAGCCACCTGCAAAAAAAAAAAGGAAAGTCCCTCCTTCCTTCCTTCCCAGTCCAACCAGTTAACTGCAAGCTCTCCTCACCTCTATCAAAAGCACAATCCTACCCTCCTACCCCCAGCACCAATATTTAAAAAAAAATACATTTAATAAAACTACTTAAACCCCCTGACTGATTCAACATGCCCACCACTAAGGCTGGCCACCGTCATAATGTAAAGCACTATTTGCCCTTTAAAATGAAGCTGGTTTTATTATAGCAAGCATGGGAGCACTTTCATTCATGAGAAGGCAGCCGGCTGGGAAGGAAGGAGCGTTGTGTCAATCACCTTCTCAGTGTATATCAGAACTGGGTGCTGGTGAGTGGGAGTAGGGTAGGGTGTTGTGCTGTGAGGGTGGGGACATAATTTATACTTTTTTTAAGCACAATAGTGCTTTACATTAAGACAGTGACCGGTCATGGAGGCAGACGAGTTGAGCCAGTCACCCGTCAGGAGGTCTACTTTTATTAAAAGTATTAAAAAATAAATTTTGGGGTGCTGGGGGGGAGGAGAGTGGGACTATGCTTTTGCTAGAGGGTGGGGGGATGGGGGTTACATTTTCTTGGTTGGGCTGGGAGAGGAGGAAGGGGAATGTTTCTTTCCTTTTTTAGGGCCAAATAATTTCCGGAGTACTGAATACCTGAATATGTGGCTGCCCAATACCAAATTTTTGGGGAAAGGTATTCACACGGCCCTAGTGACTAGGCCCTGATCCATGCCAGAGAGGATAGTAACAATGAGCCGGAGGAGAGAGGTGGAAGTAGAATGTGACTTTCTAAAGCCAGACTGGAAAGGAGTGAAGAAGGAGTCTGAGTCAAGAAAACTGGAGAGTTGGGAGAGAATAAGGTGTTCCTGGAGATTAGCCAGAGTGGGAAGGAAAGATATAGGACAGAAGTTACATAGATACATAGACAGTGTCAGCAGATAAGGGCCTATGGCCCACCCAGTCTGCCCATTTGAGCTTGTAAGTTCAGTTTATGTTTTCCTAGAAGTCTGTTGCCCCTTACCCCTGACCTCCAGAATTCCTTAATGTCTATCCCATGCATTCTTAAATCCCATGATTGTTTCAGCCCCCATCACTTCCTCTGGCAGGGTGTTCCACTTGTCCACCACCTGTTCTGTGAAGAAATTCTTCCTCACGTTTCCTCTGAATCGTCCTCCCTCCAACTTCATCCCATGCCCTCTAGTCCTGGAACATCTTTTTCGCTTAAAAATAGTGTATTCCTGCACCCTGTTCCTCCCTGTAAGATACTTGTATGTCTCTATCATATCCCCTCTCTCCCTGCTCTCCTCCAGGGAGTACATATTCAGTTCCTTCAACCTGTCCTCATAGGACTTGTGATGCAATCCATGTACCATCTTTGTTGCCCTCCTCCTTACGTAGGTAAGGTCTCCAGAACTGTACACTGTACTCCAGGTGGGGCCTCACTAGTATCTTGTATAGTGGAATTATGACCTCCCTTTTCCCACTGGTGATGCCCCTGCCTATGCATCCCAGCATCCTATTTGCTTTACCTGCTGCCTTGTCACACTGTTTCCCTACCTTGAGGTCATCAGAGATGATAACCCCAAGATCCCTTTCCTGCTTGGTGCATGCTATATCCTCACCCCATCTGATATATTGTGCCAGGGTTTTGTGCCCCATATGCATTATCTTGCACTTCTTTGCATTGAATTTCAACTGCCAAACCACTGACCATTCTTCAAGTTTCTGCAGGTCCCTTCTCATTCTGTCTACACCTCTGGTGTGTCTACTCTGTTACAGAGCTTTGTGTCATCAGCGAACAGTGAAATTCTGCCTTCTAGGTCCCAGTGAATGTCACTGATGAAGATGTTGAATAGGACCGTCCCAGCACTGATCCCTGTGGTACCCCACAGGTCACTCTTCCCTCTGTGGAGTGACAGCATTTACCACCACCCTCTGTGTCCTGCCACCCAGCCAGTTACCTACCCACCACACTACTGTCCTACCCACACCCATATTCCCCAGTTTGTGTAATAGTCTTCTATGTGGCACAGTGTCAAAGACCTTGCTGAAGTCCAGATAGGCCATGTCCACTGCCCTACCCTGATCCACCTCCCTAGTCACCCAGTCAAAAAATTCAACGAGGTTGGTCTGACATGACTTCCCCCTGGTGAAACCATGCTGCCTTGGGTACTGTAGTCCATTGACAACCAGATGTTCCACCAATCTCTCCTTCAGTAGTGCTTCCATGACCTTCCCCACTACCGAGGTGAGGTTGACTGGTCTGTAGTTCCCCGCTTCCTCTTTGTTCCCACTTTTACTAAGTTACTAAGGGAAGAGAGGTCACCCCCTTTAGGTAGGGGAATGACAGTAGCCAACTTCCAATAGTTAGTGACATAGAATAAGGAATAAGAGAGGTTGAGAAGGTAGGTAATAGGGAGGGCGATGGCATGAGCAGAGAGAAATAGTAATCTAGGGTCAAGACTATTAGGACTCCCAGTCTTGTGAGGATTTAGAGACAAGAGGGCCTTAAGAGCATCAGTAGGGCAGGTAATTGAAAATGTTTTACCAGGAAAGGCACACTGAGCAAAAAGATGCTCGTCTCATGGTGCGACCTGGGGGGGGGGTTACAGAGGAGGCTAGTAAACATATAAATGGTTGAGCTTAGCAATAATACAATCAGATACAGAGCATAGTTGGAAGGGATTACAGTTGAGCATATACATAGGGAGAACAGATAAGTATGCCACAATATCAAACAGTAACCGAGTAAACAGGATCTTGGTTGCACAGTGAGTTAGGAACAGAGCTGAACATGAACAATAGGGTTAGGAATACAAAACATGGTACGCATTGAGGCAGCGTGAGGTACATAAGTGCAAGTTTTTTAACAGGAGTAATGACAGCAGAGCTTGAGTGCAAGTAGCAGATGTTGAGCTAAAGGGAGATGTAACAGGCTAGGAGCGGGGAATAGGAGGGCATGGTGGGGTAGGGAAAGGAGGGAGTAGGGATGATGAGCTGTGAAGGGGAGGTTAGTGAGAAGGGAGGGGATGGGGAGCGCGGGTTGAAGGGAAGGAGGGAGAATTGACAGTGGGGGAGTGAGTAAGGGAGAGTGTAGTCGTAGGGCAGTATATGGGCCAGTCAATTAGGCGAAGCCGCCACTGGTCAGGCTGCAAGGGGAACAGGGGAGGGGAGGTAAAGGGGGAAGGCAAAGGCAGCAGTTGGGGGTAAAGAAGTTAGAGAGGGCATAGGAAAGGGAGAGTTTGGATGAAGAATGGCAGATCTGGGTGGGCAGGTCATTCCAGAGTTTAGGGAAGAGGTAAGAGAAAGCGGATTGGCCAGTGGAGGTCTTCATGGGGGATGAATAGAAGCCTAGCATCAGCAGACCTGAGGGCATGCGAGTGGGGAGGTGGGGGGGATAGGGCGGATGCGAGGTAGGGAGGGAGGGAGCCGAGCCAGACGTTAGAAATGAATTTAGTGCAATGAATTAGGCGCCGGTTACTTAGAGAAGGCAGGGACAGGGAACGATAAAGCATGCAATGGTGTGTACGAGGGGGGGCATCGAGGGCAAAGCGGCAGAATGCATTGAAGAGAGGGTCTAATCTGGCTAAGGTGGTCTGTGCAGCGGAGCTGTAAACTATATCACAGTAATCGAAGGAGGGTAGAATCATTTTCTGGACGATTTCGCGTCTGACAGGAAGTGGGAGACTAGTGCAGTTTCCATAGAGGGCACCAAGTTTGGGGCATAATTTAGAGATGATGGCATCCACGTGTGAAGAGAAGGAGAGGTGATGGTCAAGCCAAACCCCTAGATACCTGAAGGTGGGTACTTCTTCGAGGATGGCGTTATTTAGGGTGTGGAATCTCAGAGGGGAGGTGAGTTTGGATAGCTGCTGTCTGGTACCGAAAGTCATGGAGTTGGTCTTTTTAGCATTTAGGGAGAGTTGGTTGCTGTTGAACCAGTGCTGGATTTTGTTGAAGTCGGTTTGAAGTTTGGAGGTGATTTCTTCGTGGGTCCAGCCGGAGGTAAAGAGGACAGTATCGTCTGCATACATATGAATGGCGGAAGAGGAGCACGAGTTAGGCAGGTCATTTAGCAGGATGGAGAAGAGGATGGGGCTGAGAACTGAGCCTTGGGGGACGCCAGTGTGATGGAAGAGATGAAAAGAGGAAGGGAAAGGAGGAGGAAAAGAGAAGTGAATGGGCGCAGCAAGTAAAAAAGGAATTGAAAGATGAAGCGACAGCAGCTGGATCAGACATAGGAGTATTGCCCATCTTAAGAACAGGAAGAGGTGTCTGGGTTGGAGGGAAGAAAAGTACATGAAAAAATCTTCCAGAACTTAGAGGGGTAACTAAGGTTTTTCTAGCATGTGGGTGCAAAATGTTTAGACGTCGCAAGTCTAGCAGCTTTAATATAGGCATAATAAAGGAACTGGTAATTAGTAAGGTCAAAGGTGGAGCCAGAGGATTTGTAGGTCCTCCATGCAAGATCAAGAGCATGGTGACAAGCCAGCAACTGAGCTGAGATCCACGGGAGGTGTGAACCTCAGACCCTGGTTCTTCTAATGGGGGGGGGGGGCATGATGATCCCCAGACAGACATAGATTTAGAGGTGACATTTTTTTTTCTATGTTCTCTTTATCTCCCAGCTGTCCCCAGTGGCCCCCATCCAGTTGCCCCCACCCCCATCACCCAGCTCCTCCGGGGCTTACCTTGACCGTCATCCTCTGCCACAGTACTGTGTGTTGTGCCCGGCCACCAGTGCAAAGCCTCGGAGGGGTCGGTCATCATCCTGCCACCTAGGGTGTTTTTCCACCATTTTGCTCCCTCCCCACATTGCTGGAGGATGATATGTTAGCACATGCACATGAAGGCATATGCACACTGAGGAGTCCCACAGCACCCTCCCTTCATTGGCATCCCCGACCCATTCTACCCTCAGGCCTCCACCTGGGGGTAGTCATTCGGTGGGACTACCTAGTCACCCTTTCTTGGGAGAGGAGAGCTGTCCTCCGAATGCTTGATCCTCTCCCTCACCGGCCAATCCCCGACAACCTGTGCTCGCAATCAAACACAGGTCACCAGTGTGGCAGGAAGTAAGGCACAATGCTTCAGCCCTTCATGCCAGAGGTAGAAAATTTGAGGGCATCATCCATGTTGCCAGCTGTAGAAATAGGTGACCAGCTGGTGGCTACCAGGTCACCATGAAGGTGGGACAAGTCCAACAAACAGAATAACTGTATCTGGATGAATTTGGGGGAAGATTTGGAATGATGAATTTTGTGCACACAATAGACCATATAGTGGTCACTGAGGGCATTGGTAAGGGTGTTAGCATCCACAATACAATGTGGATGGGAGGAGAGAATCCGGTCCAAGAGTGAACAATTTTGAGATTTGAAGTTAAAGCGAGTAGGGACAGAAATCAGCTGAGTTAAAAGGAGAGACTTCACGTTAAGGCAAAATTTATGAAGAGAGGGGGAGAGCCAATTTAAATTAAAATCACCTAGGATGAGTAACTCCCCAGAGGAGGCCTGGGAGGAGATGGAGGTGAGGAACTCAGCTACTGAAGTTGGGGACATGCCAGGACAGCAGTAAACACTGGCAATAAATATGGGTGCAGAGAAGGGGAGGGAGAGTTTGAAAAGAAGCATTTCATAGGCAGAGGGGATAGATATGGAGAGCACAGGCTCAAACTAAATGTTTGAGGAGAGGTAGATGACAACGCCACCTCTACTCTTTGCTCAATCCTGACAAATAGTGGTGAAATCTGGGATGGATGGGAGGGTTTAGCTCAATATCTCCTGCAACTAAAAGCAGCAAGAAGACTATGAGCTTAATATGAGACACTTATGAGAAGAGGAGGGAGGGGGAGAGTAGCAAGAATAAGAGTTTGCAAGGTAGGAGGGAGGGAAGGAAGGAAGGAAGGAAGGAAGGAAGGACTGGAGGTTTTCAAGATGAAGCCAAGAAGATGAGGAGATTACAACCATGATGGCGGGGAGAGTGAGGTAAAGCAGGGAGACAAGAGGATGGGAGGGTAGGAGAGGGTGAGTGAGGAAGGAAGGGTGGAGGACAGAAGCAGGTTAGGAAAGATGGAAGTGGGAGGCAGGTAAAGGAAAACAGGAAGGAGAAGAAAGAAAGTGCTAGGAGCAGAACAGTGTAAATGTAAACAAGGACAAAACACACTGTGCAGTGTATGGGTAATTGGGAAGGGGAGCACAAGTTCACTCCAAGGAGTGAAAGCTGAGTAAGATGAAAGAAGTCTACCAAATGTTGTAGAACAGAACTGAATAATTCAAGGGGCCTAGAATAAACCAATTAATCTGGGAGGGAAGTATATTAACCTGACCTTGAAGGAGAAAATGAGTAAAACAAAATAGGAAAATGAAAACAAAAGTACTGTATAACAGGGTAATCCAAATGGGATAGCTGAAATAAACCTTGCTGTTTAAAATACAAATGAATAACACTGCACAATAGGCAACCCTGGCAACACCAAGTGAGAATCAGAGGTCACAGCAGATAAATAAATTGATTAGCTAGAATAAGGGAATACCCAAATAGGGCATGCCAGGATAACTAGAGCTTTAGGCTCGTTAACAGAGCTAGAACTGACTAGCAGATTAACGGGATACAAGCAAATCAAGTACTGTAAATTAATAACAGGTGTGGGCGCTCACAAGAGCTAGATGAAAAATGTAAAGGAGAGGAGCACTCTTTCAGTACAGGTTACACTTACAGTTCAGCAGAACATAAGACATTTGTCTAGAGGGGGTTCAGTACAGAAGCCCAGGAGGAGAGCAGCATGGTTGGCCCACAGCAGCTTCATGGTTGACTCCAGACAGACTCCATGATGCCTTTTAGCTATGGCCCTTAAGCATTAGGACCACTAGTATAGCAATGCTTAAATATAAGGATGACACACACCCTCAGTCTTGGCAATGCTCCTGAATGTAGCAGAGAGTAGGAGGCAGAACCCCAAAGTCCAGGGAGTTTACTAGGGCACTTGCGCACAGTCCAGCATTGACAGCCCCAAATTACAATAGCTGGTACAGATTCCCTGGCTCGACTGGCCTGATCAGCACACAGTCTCTTGCTCAACTGTTCAGAATGCACACAGAGGCTCGAGCAGTGTTTGAAAGCCACTCCTTCTCACTGACATACCCCCTTTCTTTCGGTAATACTCCCAATTGGAGCAGAGAGCAGGAGGCAGAACCCCAAAGTCCAAGGAGTTTACTAGGGCACTTGAGAACAATCCAGTTCTGCCAGCCCCAAATTACAACAGCTGGTACAGATTCACTGAACTAACTGGCCTGAGCAGCACATAGTCCCTTGCTCAGCTATTTCAAATGCACACAGAAGCTTCAGCAGTATTTGAAAGCCACTCTTTCTCACTCATATGCCCCATCTATCTTGGCAGTGCTCCTGACTGGAGCAGAGAGCAGAAGGCAGAAATATAAAGTACAGGGAGTTTACTAGGACACTTGTTCACAATCCAGCCTTGAGAGATCCCTAAATTACAACAGCTGGTATAGATTTGGGTTGAGATGCTGGATGCCACATCTTGTGCCACACCAGTGACCCAGGTTTGAGAATGAACTCAGGTTGCCAGAGGTCAGCCAGAGAGGGAGAGGATCGAGTGGCCAACTGCTCTTCTCCCCCGGGGAGGGAGATTTGTCAGACCAGCTCCTGAGTGTCACCAGGCGGAGGCCTGGAGTTACTACGAGCTAGGGTCACACAGAATGGGAGGTCTGTGACCTGGCAAGTAGTGCATGCCTTTGTATACATGCTCACATCAGCTGCCGGAGGGCAGAAAAGGGATCTGGAGCTCAGTGAAACCCTGCATGCCCATCTGCAGACCCACATTGCCGCATGGAGTTGGTGGTCCAAACTGGATTGTATACTTGGGGGGACAGATTTCCTTCACCTAATTCTACCATGGGGGGGGGAATACTTGAGAGTGTCAACCACACCACCCGAGGAGAGGCTGTAGCCGATTTGTGGGTGCAGAGGACAGGTCTGATAACCTCCTCCTGATCTCGAGTGCAAAAAAAGCTTTATAGAAAAAAAGTGCAAAGTCATGCACCTGGAATGGGAAAAGCCAGGACCTGTGTATAAGATGGAGGTGGGGGGTACTTACAGTCAACAAAGCAAGAAAGGGACTTTGGGGCAATCATAGCTGATGATCTCAAGGTGGTAGGACTGTAGGCAAGGCTAATGGGATGCTGAGGTGCACAGTGAGGGGGATTTCTAGCAGGAGAAGGCAGGTAGTGTTGCCACTGTATCGCTCACTAGTGAGACCCCACCTAGAGTAATGTGTCCAGTTCTGTAGGTCACACCTCCACAAGGACATTAACAGGGTGGAAGCGGTCCAAAGGTGGGCTACTAAAATGGTGCAGGGGTTGCACAAGAAAGCAGAGAGACTACGGAAGCTCAACATGTACTCCCTGGAGGAGAGGACAGTAACAGGGGACATGACTGATACATGTAAGTACCTCAAGAAAGTGAGCAAGGTGCAGGAGGAGAGTCTGTTTCAGAGGAGAAGGAACAACAGACCATGGGGGAATACAGTGAAGCTGAGAGGGGGGTAGTTTAAGAGGGATGTGAGGAAATGCTTCTTCACAGAAGTGTAGTGGATGCTTGGAACAGCTTGCCAGAAGAGGCAAAGGGGCTGAAGACATTAGGAACTGTCAAGCATGCGTGTCATAGGCACATGAGTATAATAAGTAAAGGAAAGGGAGGAGGGAGGGACAACAGTAATCAAATAGGGTCTGGGGGGTAGAAATAGGCAGGGGAAAATAGGGCAGAATAGATGGACCTACTGGTCCTTTTCTGTCAACAGATTCTATGTTTCTATGAGGCAGGCAGGAAATAATCCATGCGTGACTCCCTTGTCTAGGGGTAATTGGATAGAATTTTTCATCACTCCTACCTTCCATTCTAGATCTGGTTGCTTCACACTCTGTAGGTGTGACCACCAGGGTGCTGTCTATAAAAGTCTCTGCACCACCAGAAATGAACTGCTGTGATCATGCCACACTCTGCCCCGCACAGGGAGAGTGATGTCTTCTTTCAGTGGTCTTCATGTGCTGCTTGGTCCTCACCAGTAATCCTATCAAGGCAACTCAGGATAACAAGTTTATTTTACTTTAAGCTGCAACTTTATTACTCAACTTGTATTAGCTCCGTTTACACACTGTTCCTTTTTTCAAATTTACTGCTATAAACATGGGACACAGCCACCAGACTTGAAGCTGAACTTGACTTCAGAAACACCAATATTTATTTACAAAGGAGAATTGCACAACACATATACTGTAGATGTTGGGGAATTACACTGCTGGAAACCTGACCAAAAGCCCAGTCAGCATTATTATTTACAGATCCCAAGCTAGCC
Organism: Neoceratodus forsteri; assembly: GCA_016271365.2. Lineage (NCBI taxonomy): Eukaryota > Metazoa > Chordata > Ceratodontiformes > Ceratodontidae > Neoceratodus > Neoceratodus forsteri. The sequence continues at coordinate 331,556,070 of CM057452.1, read as the reverse complement.
AGCCATGGGTATGCATTTCAGCAGAGTATCCAGGAAGTAACTGCACTCCAGACCCAATATACTTGTATCACAGAACAAAAACAGAATCCTAATATTGTTATGTAGGCGAGTAGAACTCAAAGGTTTATTCAGGACGTCAAGGTCAGTTTGAACAGAAATATTAGCTCAATGTGGCAAATAAACATATCCTGTCAAGTTGCTGACTGAATTTCTGTGCCACAACAAGGGGGAGAGTGACAGGGGCTATCTTGATTTTTGATCACCCCGCACCACATCATCTTTTGCACCGTAACACTTTTCCTCCCTTTTGGGGCATGCCCGCCCCGGAGTTTGTGATATTTAGTTGTGAAGGGCATGGGGAGCAAAGCCCCCTTCAAGAACAGGAATGTTTTTCTGCACTGTGCTTCGGTGCTCTGGCTCCAAGGAGCCACAATGCCTGACGTTGCACAGCCAGGCATCATATTGTCTGCACCAATACCAGTGTCAACAAAATGATTGTCACACCTATAGGGGTGAACTGCAAATAAATAATGATACAATGAGGATGATGATTTTAATATTGCTGATATCAATTTCTCCACTGTTAGGAAATCGCTATTCAAACCTATCTGATTTCTGTCCACTTTGTTATACCCCGGTGATTTACTGTCAAAATTTGCAAAAAACATGTTCTGCAGTGTTTTGATGTGCATGTGTAGTCCTGGTGTGTCCTTCCCTTTGTTTGCTATTAAGAGTTTTTTTCTAAATTAGCCTGCTAGTTATGTGGTAGTTGTATGGCCTCTGGGGATCTCCATCTTAGCAAGCTTTATTGCTCTTCTTTTTCCTACAATGCCTCCTGTACCATGTGACAATGATGCATCAGGGACCACTGATTCAGCAAGTACTAGACATAGCAGCCTGACATTCTGGTCTCTACTAAGTAATTCTAATTCAGTGTTTTTGTTTTCTATGTGTGTGTCAGGTCTAGCCAGCAGGAGTAAATGTTTTTGTTTTCAAACTTTTCATTTCATCAAACTACACACAGCCATAAACAGCACACAAACCACCCCAGATCATCCATCCTATAATTAGTAATGACTCTAGCTGTTTTCTTGCAGAATAACCCACTCAATTAGCCCTCAAGAATTTGTGAAATTGTAGAAGTAACCTTTAGTGCTCACTGGATAAGGAAAGTTACTTAATATCACAGCTTTGCTGTTGTAAAATTGACTAAACCAGTACTTGCTGTATCTATGGTCCCAGGTACATCACTGTCACATGGGACAGGAGGCATTGTAGGGACAAGAAGAACAATAAACCATGCAAAGACAGAGATCCCCAGGGGCCATAAAACTACCATAAAACTAGCAGGCTAATATAGAAAAAACTCCTAACAGCAGACAAAGGGAAGGACGCACTAGAACTACACACACAAATCAAAACACTGCACAACATACAGTGTGTTTTTACAAATTCTGACTGTAGCACTCCTTTAAGCTTGTGAGAGTGTGGTATTGAAAACAATGGTTGAATTGTTTCAAGAACCCTCCACTCCCCCCCAACCATCCAATGTCAGCATGAATCTCTCAAGGAAAGATACTAAGGCACTTGATGAGTTACAGAAACTTCAGATAATCATAGGTAAACCTGCTGACAAAGATCAGAATACTATTTAGATGCCAGAGGAGCTCTGTAAGGGTGCGAGGGTTTTATACTGGTGGCAGTATGTGTGTGGACTTTTGGGCCCACAGGCATAGTTACTCCCCATCCCAGCTGCTTGACCTCTAGCCCTGCAATGACTCCCCCCCAGTGGTGGCATAAAGGTGTGGTAGGGTGGTGGGTATTGTAAGGAGGCGGGATGCTAGGTGGTGGAGAGCAGGTAGTACTGACAAGAGGAGACACCACAGGGCTGGTACAGACCAGGAGACGACAAGGAGGGGAAATAGGTCCTAGAGACAGGCCAGACGTGGTTGGTGCCCATACCCAGGGTTCCCACTGGACACAATGGGCAGGTAGACTATAGACCAGCAGCCTCCACTCATCCCGGGTGCAGTATTTTGCAATGCCATTATGGCAGATTTAATGTCATGTTTTTCACTTGATCTGGCTTGCATCACAGAAACCTGGTTGAGTGATGACACCAGTCCAATTTTGGAGGCAGTGGTCCTAGATGGATTTTCCTTCTCTGTGGTTCACTGCACATGGAGGAATCATAGGTGGAGAGGCCATTTGTTTTAGATCCAAGTTGAACTTCACTGTGCAACCACTGGGGAAAACTCTTATTGTTTGAATATGCAACCATGCATGGAGATCCAGGTGCTGGTTGTAGGATCCTTCTAGTGTACTGGTTTCCGGGGCACTAGAGGGCTTTTCTAGAGGAAATTGTGAACTTCATCACCAAGAGAGTATTGTAATTATCTAGATGGTTAATTCTGGGCAATTTTAATGCCTGGATCGACAATGAACTCTAACAGTTTGCATTAGTAGTAGTAGTAGTAAACATTTTATTCATTATGTGAATCAGATACTCAATTGAGCAAAGCTCATTTTCAATGAGGTCCTTAATAGACAGGCTTTTTTACATAACTTTGCAATTACTTTGTACATGTATTCCTATAGTACATATAGAACATAAGGTTTCACAGCTAAAAATGCTAAACAAAATCAGGGTCAATATTAAACATGCATGCTCACACAATAGTTACCTAAAATTAACACTGACAACATACTGTATATGCATACAAAACTACCATACAAGACCATTCACCACAAAAGTTGTATAGAATTGATGTCTGAAGTAGTTGAAACATACTGTACATACACAGTGCACAGATGACAAGTTTCACTCCGGAACTGCGTAGTGCATAGATCACATACACAATCCTAAATATGGACTGAACCCACCAGGGCTCTAGATGAAATATAATCAGCCAGTATCTGTTACTAAACAACAGGGTAGGGTTTCTTCTATTTGTTCAAAATACCATTTTTTTTTTATTTTACTCAAGCTAATGTTACCTTCAACTGGTCTCAGCTGTAGTGAAATGGTATTCCAGAGTTTTGGGCCTGTGCAATAGAAGTGGGATCTGCCCACTTCCTGGTTTCTTTTAGAAAGTAAGAAGTCAACCCTAACAGCTGACCTAAGTGAACCATTAATACTTCTTTATTGTAAATAATTAATTAAATATCCAAGCTTGGTTCTATAACACTTGTGCATATAGGTGAGACAATGAAATCTCCTACGCTCCTCTAATCTCAACCACACCAGCTCTTTATAAAGTTCACATCTATGAGTCCTACGAGGGGAGTCAAGAATGAGCAGGCAAACCTATTGTGCATTACTTCTAGTTTTGCCAGCTCCATTCCTGATGCCCCTGAGAACAACAAATCGGCATAGTCAAAAATAGGTAGAATCATGGTATTTACTACCTGCTTTCTAACCTCTCTAATCATAGAGTGCTTAATTCTATACATTGTACCAAGCATCTCCCCAAGTTTTTAACCTGATTATCTATGTGGGTATTCCATTTGATCTTGTTGTCCAACCAAACACCAGGGTATCTATACTTCTGTACCTGTTGTAACATTGTTTGATTCAAAGTTTTAATTTGTGAACTAGTTGCAAGTGGATCCAAGCTTTTTTCTCTTCTAAAATACATCATTTGAGTCTTTTTTTGCATTAAGTACTAGCCATGATTGCAAAATGAAAAACTTTAAATCATCAAATGCTTTCTGTAATCTGATTTCTATTTGTTTTGTTTATTCCTTCCGTATATATTATTACAAAATCCATGTAAAAATTAAATTGTATGTGAGGATCATCCAAAGTAAACGTATTCATGTATATGTTGAAAAGAACAGGCTCCAAAATGGAACCCTGCGCAACACTGGACAATATTGGAGCTAAGTTTGATGTAGACTTATTTATTACTACCAGTTGATTTCACTCTCTCAAATAGGAACCATACCAGTCCACAGCACCACCTACAACTCCCACATTTTTTAGCCTGGACAGCAGGATGCGGTGGTCCAAAGTATCAAATGCTTCTGAAAGATCTACAAAAATAACACCCACTGACGTCCAACTATCCAAAGACCCCTGAAAGTCTCCTATGGACTTTAATATGGCCGAGGTGGTGCTGTGGAAAGGTCTGAAACCAGACTGGCAGTCACTCAGCAACTTTCCTTCTTCCAAGAAATTTTTCAACTGAAAACATACCAATTTTTCCAAAATCTTTGAAACTATTGATAAAAGGGATATTGGATGATCATTTTCAATTTTATTCTTTTATCCATTCTTATAAATGGAGATAACCTGTGCATTCTTCCATTTCTGGGGATAGATGCCTTTTTGTATGGATAGATTAAACAGATCCACCAATGGGGAGTCTATTACAGGAGCTACATATTTTAATAGCAAGGCAGGGATACCATCTAACCCACCAGCTCTCTTTGTATTGATTTTTAGGATCTAATCACAAACTTGTGCTTTTGCAAATGTTTCAAATATAAAAGTTTTATTGAACTTAGCTCAATGAGATTTTCTATATTTGGTTGCATAATATTTTGTCCCAAAGCCTTCATTCCCATTTTAATAAAATATTCATTACATATTTTGACTGCAGACTAATTTAAGGGAACCTTCTGACCATTTATATTAAAGTAATTCAGGATATCTACTCTTTGTTGTACCTGTAGTTTCCTTAAAACTTTCTAAAATTCCCTTGGATTCGTCTTTACATTATGTGCTAAATTTTTTTTTTTATTCTTGCTTTACTCTTCTCACTTCCAAGGTATACGTATTTCTTATCTGTCTATATTTGTTCCAGTCCTGAATAATGTTAATTTTTGTAGCCTTTTTCCATACATGATCCCTTAACTTTCTCATTTTATGAAGGTAAGAATTGTACCATGGAGAATTTGCATGCTTTGTTTTCCTGGTTCTCTCTAGTGCACATTTATTATAGCTATTCATAAATTCATGGCAGAGTAATGACCATGCCTTGTTAACATTAGAATTAAAGCTATCCTGTCCCAATTTTTAGTTTCCAAGTCTAACATAAAATCAACATAGTCAAACTCTTTATACTATCTGTAATTGTTTTGCCTGGTCCCCCATTCCTGACCAGTTTTCTTTTTTCTGTTTTTTGCTCCTTCCTGGGCACCCCTGACTGGCCACTCCTTGAGGCCGCCAAGGTGCACCCACCACCATTCCATCCCCTGCCACCATCCACCTCCCCTATTTACCAGCCCCCCAGGTAACCTGATGTAACCCTTCATTGGCTTAGCCCAACATAACCCTTCATTGAGTGGGTCCCTCCCTGGTGGGTCCCTCCCTTCTGAGAGGGAAGCACCCTTAGGTGCAACTACATATCCCAGGTGCTGCAGGGTTGGTCTGGACACTTCCAGGGCTTCATGGCAACAGGGACTGACAGCAGTCACCCAGTCAATGGGGGGGGTGCTTTTTACATTTTCTACCCTCCTCACTCCCTCCAACCTCATTGGGCCTGAAGATGGCAACCTGAGGTGGGGACATGTGGTGGCATGTCGAGGCATCATGCCACCTAGCACGTCACCCAATCCACCTCCAGGTTCCTAAGGCCTGGCCACCCCCCCCTGGAAGGGAAGTATCCAATGGATGCTCTAAACTCCCTCCCTGCTGGTCTCCACTCCTGATACCTGGGCTCGGGACATGAACCCAGGTCGCCAGCATGCCAACATAGAAACATAGAAACACAGAATTTGATGGCAGATAAGGACCACTTGGCCCACCTAGTCTGCCCATTTTCCTACCTAACAGATAAGCTGCAGATCTCAGTTAACCAACAGTTTACTTCCTCCTACCCCCCACTAGGACTGCCCTATGTCTGTCCTATGCATTCTTGAATTCCCTTGCTGTTCTTGACTCCACAACCTCCTCAGGGAGGCTGTTCCATGCATCCACAACCCTCTCCATGAAAAAATACTTACTCACATTACCTCTGAGCCATCCCCCCTCTATCTTCAAATTGTGACCCCTTGTTCTTGCACATCTCTTTTTCTGAAAGATGCTACCCTCTTGGACTTTGTTGAGGTCCTTGAAAGTTTCTATATTGTCCCCTCTCTCCCTTCTTTCCTCAAGGGTATACATATTAAGCTCCTTTAGTCTTTCTTTGTATGTCTTCTGGTGCAGACCCTGCACAATTTTGGTTGCCCTCCTCTGGACAGCCTCCACTCTGTCTATGTCTTTGCGGAGATGGGGTCTCCAGAACTGCACACAGTACTCCAGATGGGGTCTCACCAACTGTCTCTACAGAGGGATAACAACTTCCTGTTTTCTACTGTTGATGCTACTCCCTATGCATCCCAGTATCCCCCCAGTCTTCCTTACTCCTTCTCACATTGCTTGCCCACGTTTAGGTCATTTGATATAATTACCCCCAGGTCCCTTTCCATTTTTACTGTTGTCAGTATCTCACCCCCCATAGTGTACTCTTCCCTGGGTTTTTGTTTCCCAGGTGCATTACCTTGCACTTCTTGGCATTGAATCTGAGCTGCCATACAATTGACCATTCCTCCAACCTTGCCAAGTCCCTTCTCATCCTTTGCACTCCATCTTGTGTATTAACCCTGTTGCAGATCTTTGTGTCATCTGCAAAGAGACATATTTTTCCTTCCAGTTCCTCTGCAATGTCACTTATAAAGACATTAAAAAGGACTGGTCCCAGTACTGAACCCTGTGGTACCCCGCTAGTAATCCTCCTTTCTTCACTGTGGACTCCGTTTACTACTACCCTTTGCGTCCTGTTGTCTAGCCAATTTTTTATCCAGGCTACCACCTTGGGACCCACTCCAAGGCTGACTAACTTGTGTATTAATCTTTTTTGTGGGACTGTATCAAATGCTTTGCTAAAATCTAGGTAGGCCATGTCCACAGCCCATCTCTGGTCTACTGCTTTGGTCACCCAGTCAAAGAAATCTATTAGAGTCATCTGACATGACCTTCCCATTGTGAATCCATGCTGTATTGGGTCCTGAGCCCCACTGGCCTCTTGGTACTCAACAATTATTTCCTTCAGAAGTGATTCCATCATTTTTCCTACCACTGAGGTCAAACTAACTGGTCTGTAGTTTCCTGCCTCTGTCCTGCTCCCACTTTTGTGAAGGAGAATCACATCCACCCTCCTCTAGTCCTCAGGTACCACCCCATCCTCCCATGATTTGTCAAAGACAGTAGTCAGCGGTGTCACTAGTTCTACCCTTAGTTCTTTTAGAATTCTTGGGTGAATTTCATCAGGCCCCATTGCTTTGTCCACCTTCAATTTTATTAGTTCTTTCAGAACCCTTTCTTCTGTTAATGGACTGGCATTGACCCCCATCTTCAGAGTGTTTCTCTTGTTTCCCCTTCACTTGCTGCCATGGAGCCAGTATCCTGACCAATTTTCTAATACAGAAAATCATTTGATGGCCAGAAATGGAGTCCAGCAACACACCAAAAGACTCAAAGTAATCTGGTTTGGTAGTTCAAATTATGTCCAGCAATGAAGGGGACTGGTAGTCTTTAGAATTTAATCTTCTAAAAGCATTTGTGACATTCCTAAATTACATTTCTGATCCATTAGGCTGTGATTGTTATCGATTTTCACCCACTCTACAATTAAATCCCCAATAACTAACAACTCATGACTCCTTAGGTATTGTACTAGGTAGTCCTGCAAAATATCAAATACTTCTGTCTTTACCGTTGGTGGGTGATACATACCAACCACTAAAATAGGCTTATTAAAGGATAGTCTAACTTCTAAAATCAGTACTTCAGATCCCATCCAATCAAGTCCTGCCTCAAATTCTTTAATCTCTAAATTTATTTTTCCAGAGATTATAAACCCCTTCCCCTTTTAGTTCTATCCTTCCTCCATGCGTTATAACCTGAGATATTAATTTGATTATCTTTGATTCTATCAGTTAACCATGATTTTGTTATCACTATAATATCTGGACTATAACATATAACCTGTTCTGTATTGTGGTCCGTTTTATTCCCTATACTTCTTGCATTAAAATGCATTATACTTAACCCTTTTCCCTTTAAAATATCTGCAGAGTACTCACAATTTATTGACATTGAAGGAACTGGATTTGTATGTACATCCCCACAGACAAGAAGATAGACCACAAGCATAGGGGCACTGTACCTTAAACTCCCAAGCTTGGTCAGGATTTCCTTCAGTTGATAGAATCACTGGTCCTAGCACAAGTTGTTACTTCTGAGACTCATTAATACAGACATAGCTTGGATTTAGACTTATAGCTGGGGCTTCAGATTAACAACCTTGAGATTGAGCTGATCAGCTGGGCAGATCACCACACAGTGATGTTCTTATTTTGGACCCCCCTCATAGTCCACCCACTGCGGAGATGGTTCATTACTGCCCTTTGAAGGGGTTTTCCCCAAAGGACTCCAGGTGGAAATGGAAATCTAAGGTATTTGTGGGACTGGGTCAGAGGAGGCAGTGACAGGGGGGAACATATATGTTGCATAAGCCAAACAGTGGTGTAACGATCGGCTCTGCCAGCATGCCAAAAACATCCTTCTTTATTTTAAATAAAAGTATTTGTCTGCCACCGGTTTTACTTTAATTCATTAGTCGATTAGTTAGAGCAACAAATTATTGAAAGTCCAGAGATTTTAAAGCCATTTTTGACTGTTTTCTTGTGATTATAAAAGCTGCCTCAGATTTTCAATGGCACCACTGGGAGGAAAATTGCCTGACACAATGAAATCTTCAACCAGCAATCAATGGCTAACCAAGGGACAAGGTAAATCTGACTTAGCAGACATCAGGGAGATGCTTGCCAATATCCAACTAGTTGTAAAAGAGATGAAGGAAACAATGGCAAAAACAGAGCAGGATTCAGCAGACACTAAAGGGTGGGTAGAAGTGGTGGAGGGCAGGCTTGCCTTCCTAGAAGACTCACTCTACTATCTTGAGGATACCTCTGAACTACACACAAAACAAATAGTGAATCTACTAGACAAAACAGATTTAGAGAACTGGGGAAGACAGAACAATAAAAGTTTTGTAGGATTGCCAGAGGGGGCAGAGAGGAACAACATGACTGCATTTCTCCAGCATTGTTTTGTGGAAGTACTTGGGAAACAGTGGCGCTGGCCATTCAAAATATAGACAGCACATGCACTTCATTCTTTAGCCCCTCTGACCCCAACTGGGAAACAGACCCTGACTTATAATTGTTAATTTCCTCCACTTTTCTAGAAAGGAAATAATAATGAGACTAGCAAGGGAGAAAAAAACAGCTGGTGTGGAGAGGGGAAATGATTTTTCTCTTTCAAAATTCTACCACAGAAACTGTTAAGAAAACAAAGAAGTTGGGCTGGTCCGGTGGTGCTGAGGGCTGAGGCACCGGATGCCTTACCTCGCCGTTGGAGGTCAGCAATGGGGGAGGAGGGTGGAGCTGGATGGAGCTGCCGATTGGCAAGCTCTCCTCTCCGGGGAGAGGTAAGGGCTTCCTCCGGCTGATGACTGCCACCTGGGGTTGGGCTGGGGATAGCATGGGCCTGGAGGAGCCAGGCGTTAGGCCTGGGGTGGGAGGAAAGGGGCCGTCACCAGGGCTGTGGGACTAATGCATGCCTCCACACACATGCGTCCCACTCCTGGGGCCCCTGGGTATAAAATGGAGGAAAATCACCACTGGCAGCAGGATGGCGACTGACTCCCCACAGGCTCCGCTCCTGGGCCGAGCACAAGGTAAGCCCCAGTAATTCCGGGTGACGGGGCTGGGGGGGGGTCGGTCAGATGGGGGCCATCCGGAGGGGGTGTAAAAATTGTTAAATGTTGAAAAAAGAAAACAAAGGAGTTCACAGAGGTCAGGAAGGTGTTATACAAAAGTGGTTGGAACTTTTATATGCGGTACCCAGCAACCCTGATAATCTCGAACAACAACAATCCCCCATATATTTGCAGTACTCTAGAAAAAGCACAATTTATCATAGGGAAACTGAAAACCAAATGCAGGGAAGGGAGAACAGTCAAAATGAGACACAGCTAGGAGTTCCACCTTTGACTCACATGTTGAACATTCTAAAGCTGTCATTCAACTTTCAGAGAAACCCAAAACTGGAAATTGTACACACCAACAGCTCCACTTCCATCCCTGCCCCCACATATGCAGCAGTGATTGTCAAGTATTCAAAACCAAGGAATGATAATAGCTTCAGGAAAGTGAAACCCCTTACTCGCAACCTGCCCACTTACTCAAATAAGAACACTTACAATCCCAAGATATGGATGAGAAGTAGGAGGTGTGAGGGAAGGAATTTGTCCAGTGCAGAATCCACTATCAGCTAAACTCCAAGCTGGCCCAGTGGAGCTGAGGGGTGAAGCACTGACAAGCACCTTATCTCAAACCATGCCGGTGACCCAAGTTCAGGAACTAGCTTGGGTTGCTGGTGGTCAGCTGGAGGGATGGCTGGGAGTGGGACTGAGTGGCCGCCAGGCAGCTCTCCTGTCTTGGATCAGGGTGATGTGGCAATCCCCATCTAGGCTGACACCTAATGGAGGCCAGGTGTCTGAGCAGGCAGGGAAACTGACATATCACATCATGAAGGTGGATGGGGAAGTGGGCCGGAAGCACATCTGCACCTTCACACACATATGCTCACTGCACACCATGACCCCCGGATCTAGGGAGAAAACTACGGATGAAAAATGGACACTATGGGGGATGTATGACACCTGCTCTCCACACCCTAACGCATCACTTCACTGGATGAACCTGTGGCCCGACTGAATTTAAGCTTTGGGGAGGAGGATGGCCTTCCCCATTCTGACCCCACCACAGGGGAAAAACTCATGGGGGAATGCCCCATAAGGTGTGTCCAGGGAGCTTGTGGACAGTAGGAGGGAGTGGTGGAGTCAGCAGATAGGGAGCCTCCCCTGCCATGGCCAAGGAGGATGAAAAAATGTGTATAGAAAAAAAGAACAGTTCAACTCCAGATTCAGTGAGTGAATCCGGGGTGTCTCCAGCACAAATAGTGCATTGATCCAGTTCTGAATATATCAGCCTTTTACCTTTGTGCTTCTTCTTCAGTTTGTGAACTCGGCCTTGTTGTGGTTAATCTTGCGCTATTCTCTAATGAGACTTACCTATGACTTTGTGCACCAGAATCACATTTTGACCTACACACAGTCAACACTCCAACCAGCTCAAAATCCATGCTGCATTTTACAGCAATCTGCAAGGATGGAACAATTTCCCTTACCTGGCTACCAAGGAAACTCTGAAACTCAGCTGATTAATGCCTGGTAAGTGAGTGAATGACTGTGATTTTGATATAGGTTTTTTTCTGAGGAGCCATTGCATCTTATCACAATTTCTTTGAGACTGCCTTCCCTACATTCCTCTATAACTGAGTTTCATAACATCAGACTTCAAAGAAAAACCTTCAAACAACATTTTGCACCACTGTATTTGCTCTTGAACAGTGACAATTCTGCTGAAAAGCCAGAAATTTAACTATTATGTTTCATTTAATTGCTAGTAAAATTGGGTACATATACTGAAACTCTTATGTGGTGTAGTTGCTTAATCTGTAATTTTTTATGTTTGCTTGCGCGCATGCACAAGAAACATTATGTGGTAGCTTAGGAGAGAAGTGGGTTGTAGAGGCACGGCACTGTGGCAGCCAACGGAGGCATTGCATTTGGGGGCTTGGCACTAGTGGACCAGTGGAGGCACAGTGTGCTGATGACACTGGCTTCCAAAAGTGCCACCAAGTTGTAACATTTTTGCCACAGCAATCAGGGGCCGCCTCAACACTGCAGCATCAACCATTCCGCTGCAATGAGGGAGCGACCCGTCATTGCAGGGCGGAATGTTACCTAGTGTAATATTGTTTGTGAACACAGCAGTAAGCCGCCGCCATGTTCACAAACAATATTATACAGCTCCCACTGCCGAGAGCGTGCCCAATCCCCCTCGGCAGCATGCGCCCCCCCCAAAACAGTCTTTGTTTGCCGACGGGGGGGCCCAATCCCCATCAGCTTCAGTCCCCCCATCCCAGTTTAATTTGCCAATGGGGGAGCCCACTCCCCGTCAGCATAATGTCCCTCCCCCAAAAAAGTTGGTTTGTGCCGAGGGTGCCCAACCCTTGGCTCTTGCTCTCCCCGTGTGCTGACAGGTGCCCAATCCCCAATCTGCAACATCCCCCAAAAACAATCAAGTAGCATGCTGGGAGCCCACCCAGTGTGCCAAATGTCCCTGTGGAAAAAAATGTCTCACAATTTTTTTTTTACCTGTAAATCAGAAAATGGTCCCTTGTTGAGTCCGGTGGCCCTGCCCTCAACCCGTGCCCACCCTCTGTGCACCCTGCCTCCCCACACCCCCCCTCACCCCATACTTACCTCTGGAGCCCAACGCGATGGTCTTTGGTGGACCTGGAACACGTCTGCACTCTTCAAAACCGACTGCAAACTGAAGAAATGCCGGTAAGCTGTATAATGGCATAAATAGGGTTTTTTCAACTTTGGTGCATATCTCAGGCATTTTTGGGAATTTTGGCACCAAATTTTCAACATGGGGTTATTGGGACCCCTCCTCATGAATTCAGCCACTGCCATGGCATTAGTTGGTCCCGAAAGGTGATTTCGCAGTCACTGCGCGGAATCATCTTACGGGACTGATTAACAAAATGACAGTGCCAGTGTTCATGAGATGGCCTCTCAAAAAGTCTATGTTGCAAATTTGTTGGAAAAAATCCAAGAAATCACTGTTTTACAAGCATGCGTTACGCAGTTGCTACGCACGCTCGTAACTTCATGAATTTGCAATATTTTCACTCCAGATTTTCAACATTGCCATTTTTCCACACCTCCTTATGAACAGTACAGCTGTTGTTTTTCACATCCTGGCCAAAATGTGTTTTTGCACTTCCGGCACAGAATAGCACGGTCGCTGTGGGAAATCAGTGTTTGGAACACATTAAGAAAATCACAGTGACACTGTTCATTAGCAGAGGTCCTAAAATGCCTATGTTGAAAATTTTATGATGAAAGTCCATAAACTGACTGTGTTACGAGAGTGCGTTGCACAAGTTTCCATGTACCGCTGTGACTTCTGCTCATTTGGTATTATTTATCCCAGAATTTCAACATTGCCATTTTTTCACACCTCCTTATGAACATTACAGCTGTCATTATTCACATCCTGACTGAAATGTGTTTTTGCACTTCTGGCGCAGAATAGCATGGTTGCTGTGGGAAATCAGTGTTTGGGACACATTAGAAAAATCACAGTGACACTGGTCAAGAGCAGAGGTCCTAAAATGCCTATGTTGAAAATTTGGTGACAAAAATCCATAAAATGACTGTGTTACGCACATGCGTTGCGCAGTTTCCACATATGCTCAGAAGTGCGAGCATTTTTAATATTCCCACTACAGATTTTCAACATTGCCATCTCTTCACACCTCCCTATGGATGGTACAGCTGTCATTCTTCACATCCTGCCCGATCTGTGTTTTCGTACATGTGGTGCAGAATGGCACGGTCACTGTTGAAACTCAAAGTTCGGGACACATTGACAAAATCACAGTGCCACTCTTCATGAGAAGAGGTCCCAAATGCTTTCATGAGGTGGGGTCACAAAAAGGCCATGTTGAAAATTTGTAGTGCAAATACCAACAAACGCCCGAGGCGTTAGGGTTTCTAACCATAACATCCCACCCTGTACAGACTGATAGGCATTGGGTGAGCCTTTGAACTGCCGACTGTACTGCTCATGCCATCCCACCCCACCCGCAGCCACTGACAGGCATCGAGGTGTACCTTGGACTTTTCAGCCCCAGACTTCACCCCATTCTCCTATGCTGCACCCATTTCAACATATGTCCTTATGGAATGGGGTGACTGTAAAGCCAAACACCCCAAGGCACACCTCAACACATGTCGGTGTCTACAGAATAGGGTAAGGTGGCATGGCATGACCGTCATGGGTGACGACCCAAACACTTACCCCAATGCCTGTCCATCTCTATGGGATGGAGATGGGGTTGGCAGGAAGTTCAATACTTCACTGCCATTCCTAGCCTGCATCTGGTTAACTCCTGCATTTCCAATACTAATACCAGCAAGCAAACATTCAGCATTGACAAAGGCTTGTTTATCATAGGTACCATGAGCTGCAAAAAGATTTCATGCTTATTATTACCTAGCTGACCCCTTGTTATGCTATTTCTTTCTATTTAACTGAGATTCACTATGGGAAAAATGATGCTCAAATCTTTGTTCCACAACACACGTAACCAGCTCCTAATATGATTACGTTCCTAACTTATTCATCTCTCATTTTCTTCTTGAATGACCAAGCTATATGCTGGGACTTAAGTCACATGGTAAAACAGCAGTTTGGAATTTGATACAATATTGGTATTGGAGGGGATACACATCCCAGTATAACACGTGTACAGATTATATTTCATCCCTCTGGGGCCCCAGGGAGCTTGGGCAGCCACAAGGAACCTCCTAATCTGTTACAGTTTATGCATGGCTTGCCAATTACTCCTCTATAATAATAATCCAAGGTCTACTACAATACTACTAGTGCAGGAGAATACATACCCAGACTTCTATATTCATAAACATTTTTGTATCTTACGGAGACTCAAGGGAGCTTGAGTAGTCACAAGGAACCTTTAAGTCTGTTACAATGTATGTTAATCGCATTAAGTTGCATCCTACATGTAGTCCCGGTGGCATTCAAAGCATCTGTTAAGAGACTGACCCCTACCTTTAAAATAACTTATTTGAGTGTATTTAATCTTACATTGCAAATGCCAAATCGACTAGCCCTGTTTGAGGGAGGGGTATTGTTTCTCATTATATTTTAATGAGCAAGGCAGATTTTATCTAACTTTTGGTTGCGGTATATGAATCCTAGTTTATAAACAAAATCATTACTTGCATGCTGACACCCTACACTATTGAAGTGATATTCATTTTGTGAGGACCAGACCTTGTAGTTGTGCTGGCACCTGAGGATTACCAGTGCGCTGCAGCACAACAGTCTGATCGACTGTATTTGAAAGCTCTTGTTCCCCAGATGAGTAGCCTCACAGTCTAATTTTCCATTACTGTATCTTCCTAGTTTTTAGTTATTGTTGGAATTATTTTTTGTATATATAGATTTTTATCAGCTTTTTCCTCCATTTTCTCCCAATCCCCATGCCTCGGGCATGCGCGCACGTGTGGAGGTATGTGCGCACCATGCCCCGGGGCACCCTCCCACTGCACTGCCGCCCCTCCTGCCTACACTACCCACTGGATCTCCACCTGGTGGGAGTGGAACTACAGGGAGGCAACGACCACCCCAGGAGAGGAGTGCTGCCTTTCCGCTGCTCAATCCTGCTCCCTCCCTCCTCCCCACCCCCATGCCCGCCTTCTAACAACCAGAGGTCATTCCCGAACCTGTTACCAACATGGCATGAGGCAAGGCATCCAAGTGCTTCTACCCTCAGCCCCACTGGGCTGGCCCTTACTGTTGAGATTCATACGTTATTAACAACATTTGATATATGCGACTGTTATAGCTGTCCAGAATTGGGTGACTGTGATCTTCAGTTTCCTTACATTTGATTATATCATCATTTTCTTAGAATTTCAGTAGTTTGTGATTACATTTAAATATTGTCTGGTATATAAATAGGCAACCAATACTTTTTAATTAATCATTATATTTTTTATTTAAAGCAGCAGTACTACGGAAAAAAATGTTTTGCTTTTTTGACAGTTTATTCCCTGTGCTCTGCTGATCATATACCTGGTGATCTTTCTCACCAGCATTGTACTATCACCGAGTAATTTGTTCAGTTATCCTCTGCTTCTTTTACATTTCTGCCACCAAGCATGTTGCACTGGAACCCCCTCTGCTGCCAACTGCAGATCTGTATGACTTGCAGGGACATCGAGAATGGCTAGCAGAGAGTCCCACTGCTGTAGTCAAAAAACGTGATGCAACCTGAAGGAAAAGCGCAGCTGAAAATTAGTCAGCCGCCGTATTTATTTTAGTGCCACAACAATTCAAATAAATTGCAAATATCTAAAAAACTAAAGATGACCGAAATAAAATATTTACAGGAATGGAAACTGGGACTTTGGCCGCATGCCTACAGCGAAAAAGCCGCATTTTGATAGATCACTTCCTGATTTGGTAGTACTGCTGCTTTAAGATGTAAACAAGCAAGTTTAACCTGGTTTAACACTACTGCATTTACAAGATAATACAGAGCTTATAAGGTTAGAGAGTCTGTTTCAGAATGACCTCTGATAATATTATAATTAGGTCCAGGAATGTGAAGGGATTAGGCTCCCCCATCAGATGAAAAAAAAAAAACCTTTAAATTATTTGCAAAAGAAAAGGATAGATACAGCCCTTTTGCAAGAGACTCACCTTAAGCCTGAAGAGGCTGCCAAATTGCATACAGGTTAGGTAAACCTTACAGAATTCAGTACTTACAACTCAAAAAAATAGGGGACTGCCAACTAATCAGGAAGGACATAGATTTTATCGAGAGTGGTCACTTGTCAGACCCTGAAGTGTGTCCAGTTTCTGTCAGGTGCTCTCAATGGCAGGAAGATTGTCATTTATAATGTGTATGCCCCAAACAAGGAGCAAGCTACCTTTTTTGATAATGTAGCAGTACAGCTTTGTCCTTACAAAGACCATGAAACAATCTGTGGAAGGGATTGTAATGAGGGGGTGACCTCTTCTTAGACAGAAGTGGTAATACACCTACACATCCCAAATCCTCTGCAAGAAAGTACAGTTACGTAAGAACTAACTGTAACAGTAGATCTTCGAGAGAGGCTCTTGCAGTAGGTAATTACATATAGGACTGACGTCGGCAGTTGGCAGGACCCCGCGGAAAAATTTCTAGCTAGCAGTCTCTGGCGAGGGACTGCCCCCAAGTCAGGTGACTGGCATCAGGAGACGTCGATATAAAGGGGCGGTCCCTCATGCCCGCCTTCCAGTTCTTTCCTGCAACAGGCCACAAGAGGGTGGACGAGAGAGAAGCGGATGTTTCCCTCACTGGAAAAGGAGCTGAAAAAGCTTAGGGGGATGGAGGGTGGGAAGGTATTACCTACTGCAACAGGCTGTCTCGAAGATCTACTGTTACGGTAAGTTCTTACATAATTGTACTATCTTACTTTGTGAGGGCTCTTGCAGTAGGTAATTACATATAGGACTGAGTCCCAAGCAGTCTGGAACAAGAAAAAGCACATGGGAGGAGGAAAACTACTCAAGTAGATCCTCTAGCTGTGAAGGCCTTAAGAAAGGAGGCCTTGCAGAACAGCAAGCCCGAAGCCTGCTCTACGGCGAGAGGCAATATCCAAACTGTAGTATCTTGTAAATGTGTGGACAGAAGTCCAAGTGGCGGCAGCACAGATGTCTGCTGCTGACACGTTCTTGAAACATGTCACTGAGGCAGCGACTCTCTGATGGAGTGTCCTCTTACTTGAACTGGAGGAGTCTTGTTGTACTTGTCGAAACAGAAAGTGATGCAATGAGCCAACCATTTAGACAGGCATTGCTTGGAAACAGCATTGCTTTCTCTTTTGGGTGCAAAAGAGACAAACAATTGATCAGTCCTTCTGAGACCCTTTGTTCTGTTAGTGTAGTATCTCAGAATCCGGTGGACATCCATAGTATGAAGTAGATACTCCCCTTGATTGGAGTACTGCATAAAGAAAGCGGGTAACTCTATGGACTGGTTCAACATAGATTCCGCTACCACCTTAGGGAGAAACTTAGGACTGGTGCACAGAGCCACACGTTCCTTGTGAAAAATCAAGTAAGGAATTTTACACACCAGGGCCTGGAGCTCGTAAATCCTCCGAGTGGAGGTAATGACCACTAGAAAGAGTGTCTTCAAAGAAAGGAACTTCAAGTCTGTGGAAGCTGCTGGTTCAAAAGGAGGCAAAGAAAGTTTCTTAAAAACAAAGTTCAAATCCCAAGGAGGGGCGGGAATTCGGATAGGGGGTCTCAGGTGAAGAACCCCTCTGAGGAAAGTTTTAGAGACTTCCAGTTGAGCAAACGTCCTGTCTGAAAAGAGAACATGATAGGCCGAAATGGCCGCCGTGTGAACCTTCAGAGAGGAGTGACTGAGACCCGGGTCAAAGAGATGATGTAGATACTCCAACAGCCTCCCAACAGAGCTGGAGAAAGGCTTGAAGTCTTTTGAAGCAGCCCAGATTGTGAACCTTTTCCAATTCATGGTATAGGTAGACCTAGTGGAGGGTTTCCTAGCCTCCACCAGAATCTCCGCCACCTGGGAAGAAACTCCAAAACGAGCTTGAGCTATGTCTGCAGGAGCCATGCATGTAGCTGAAGGGACTTGAGTCCTGGATGGATCAGGGTCCCCTGATCCTGGGTCAGCAAAATTCATGACAGAGGAAGAGGAAGAGGAAGAGGTGGTTCCTCTGAGTATTGTTGCAGAAGAGAGAACCAAACTTGCCTGGGCCAGAAAGGAGCGATCAGAATCATTCATGCTCCTTCTGAGCCAAGTTTCTGCAAGACTCGCGGGATCAGAGGAATTGGGGGAAAGACATAGACAAATCTGTCCTTCCAATCTAGAGACAGAGCGTCTCTCCAGAAAATGTTTCACTCCTGAACAAGTGAGCAGAAGTCAGAAAGCTTTACGTTTTGAGGGGAAGTGAACAGGTCAACCTGTGGTGTTCCCCAGCGTAGGAAGATATTGTTTAGGACCCCCTGATCCAGTTCTCACTCATGAGTTTGAGCAGACGAGTGACTTAGTTTGTCTGCTAAGGTGTTCTCGACCCCAAGAACATGAATCACCGTAAGGTGAAGGTTGTGTTGTGCTGCCCAATCCCAAACTCTCATCGCTTCCCTGCAAAGAGGGTAGGACCGAGTCCCTCTCTGTTTGTTGATGTACTATACCACACACATATTGTCCGACTAGACGGCTAGGTGGCCTGGAAGAAGATGCTGATGAAGCACTTGTAGAGCATAAAGCACCGCCTGAAGCTCGAGCAAATTGATGTGAAGTGTTTGTTCGAGCTTGGACCAAGAACCCTGGGTCTGATGAGGACCAAGATGGGCTCCCCAACCTTTGCCCGAGGCGTCTGTGGTCAGAGTCTGGGAGGGAGGAGGAAGGAAGAATGGAACTACCCAGAGAAGGTTCTCTTGAACCACCCACCACTGCAAGTCTCGAACCATGGGAGAGGATACTAGAACCAACTGGTCCGAGTCATCCACTAACTTATCCCATTGGGAGCAAAGCATCCACTGTGAGACCCTCATGTGGAGCCGAGCGCGAGGGACTGTCGGGATAGCAGCCCCCATAAGCCTGAGGAGGCAAAGAACTGACCTTGCACTGACCAGCCTGCAGCTGGACAACAGACTTACCTGAGTCTGGAGAGTGGCTGCCCTGTCCGGTGGCAAGAAGGCCCTGCCCAGGGTCATGTCCAGAACTGCCCCGATAAACTGGAGCCTCTGGGATGGGATCAAGTGAGACTTGGAATGGTCGATGTTAATACTCAGACAGGCAAAAACCTGCTGGGTGAGGGAGAGGCAGTGCAGGAGTTCCTCCCTGGATGAGGCCACCAGAAGCCAATCATCCAGGTACGGGAAAACCTGTACCCCCGGGTACACAGGTAGGCCGCCACCACCGCAAGGCATTTGGTAAATACTCGGGGAGCTGAGGAGAGGCCAGATGGAAGTGCCTTGAACTGGTAGTGGTCCCCCTGGAAAGCAAAATGGAGATATTTGCAGTGAGACGGGTGGATAGATATGTGCAGGTAAGCATCCTGCATATCCAGAGTGCACAGCCACTGGCCGGAGCGGAGGAGGGGCAGAAGGCTCTGCAGTGAGAGCATCCTGAACCTCTTGTACTCCATGAATAGGTTCAGGGAACTGAGATCCAGAATAGGTCTTACATCTCCTGTCTTCTTCGGGACCAGGAAGAAGTGGGAATAGTAACCCATTCCTTGCAGAGGCAGGGGGACAGGTTCTATCGCCTCTTTCAGCAAAAGTGCTGTAATCTCTTCCTGGACCAGAAGATGTTCCAGAGAGTATGATGACCTTGGTGGAGGGTGATGAGGTGGTTTCTGTAGAAACTCTATTGAGTGTCCTTCTGTGATTACCTGGAGTACCCAGGAATCTGATGTTATCCTCTCCCAGCCCGGAAGGTGGAGGGAAAACCTCCCTCCCACCGGTTCATCCAAGAAGCCCACAGGCTGTAGGAGAGGGAAGGAGTCAGGTGGTGTGTGGCAGTGCCGCAGCTGAAGCTATCGCTGCTTTTTTTGGCAGAGGGGGCTTGGCAGCTATGGGGGCCCGATGTTTAGTGGCCCTCTTTCCCTGTGGTCTCGCTTTGGACCAATTCCGTCTGCGAAAGGGATGGCACTGAGATTGATGGGGATGATACATAGAGTCCACAGACTTTAGTGCCATCCCCTTCTCCTGCAGGTCAGTGATGATGTCCTTGACATCACCCCTGAACAGCACCGAACCCCGGAAGGGTGCTTCCTGGATGGCGGACTGCACTTCCGGGACCAACCTTGACACTCGGAGCCAAGCGCGATGCCATAGGCCTACGGTGAAAGCTGAGTTCCTGCCAGCAGTGTCCACTGCATCGTAGGTCACACGAGGGATGTGCTGACTGGCCGAACATGCAGAGCGGACAAGGTCAGCCACTTCCTACTTGACCTGAGAGTCCAGAAGGGAGTCCAATTTAGATTCCACCTCACTGAGAATCACCTTCTGGTAATCCCCCATGTGACTGACATAGTTCAGGGCCCTAATACCCAGACTGGAAGAAGCGAAAATCTTCTTGCCATACTGGTCCAGAAGGCGGGATTCCTTGTCAGGTGAAGATGAGCTAAGGTGTTTGGGGTGAGCTAACCGGCCATGAGCGGCGCTAATCACAACCGAGTCAGCTCGAGGGTGGGAGTCTAAATAGTCAACACCCTCAGGAGTCTGGTATAGCCTGTTCTACTTCCTGGGAAGTGGGGCTAAGGCTGATGGCTGTTTCCATATAGTGGTAATAAGGTCGGCATGAGGCTCGATCCAGGGTGGCACCAAAGTGGGAGCTGTCATGGACAGATCCAGATGCTCAGCGAGTTTTTTACACTGGGGGTCTGGCTCCAAGGATTGCCACTTATGTACTTCCTGGATCTTTCGTAGCAACTCCGTGAAGGAAGCATCCTCCAGAGGAGACTTCGGAGGATTCCTTGGCCGGGACTTGAACGGAGAGCATGGCTCGTTGTCTTGCTCGGAACAACCGTCGGAAGCATCCGAGGTGTCAGAGGAAGAAGAAGAAAATGAGGAAGAAGTAGACGCCTTCTCCCAATGAGGGGGAGGAAAGGACCCCTTGGGAAGCCCGCGGGGAAGCGTGTCCTGCCCCTCTCTGGACCCAGAGGGTTTAGCCCTGGTGTCCGGAGGTGGGGAGGGAGTTTGTTGTCGTGGACATATGGGAACCGGCACCGGCATCATCATCGGAAGATGACTCTCCACCTCTCTGGTGAGCTGAGCCTTGGCCTCAGCCCACCAGGAGGCCAGAGTCTCCTGCAGATCCACCGGCAGCTGGGG
Organism: Neoceratodus forsteri; assembly: GCA_016271365.2. NCBI lineage: Eukaryota > Metazoa > Chordata > Ceratodontiformes > Ceratodontidae > Neoceratodus > Neoceratodus forsteri. The sequence goes on along the minus strand of CM057452.1, from coordinate 331,534,488 downwards.
GGACGGTGAAGGAGGAGGAGGAGGGGGATACGGGTATGGACTATACCCATAAGGCGTGTATCCATAACCCGATGGCGGGAAGACCGGCATCAGGTGTTGAGTCATCGGGTACTACGGCATTGGATAGATCGGTGCTGGGAACTGAGATGCCGGATACTGCTGTCCCCTGTACGACGGCATCGGATATAATGGGGTCGGGTACCCAGGAACCGGGGGCTGCCGGAGCAGACAGCCTGGCTGGAGGCCCCACGGGTGGATCTGGAGCAGAAGGCCTGGGGGGCGGAGGACCTGGCATCAGGGCGGCATCTAGGAGTGGGATGTCACCCAGAGTCTGCAACACCGGCGTCTGAGCTGACGGCCGTGGAGCCAGCATCAGATCGGTCGGACCAGCAGGTGGATAGTCTGCCAGATGTGGAACAAGAACCTCAGCGTCACCTTCGGATTGGGGGGAGAAATCCTCGGGGTCGGGCTGAGGAGACTCAGGGTCCCCAGAGTGCAGCAAAGGCTGTGGGGAGCTGGGAATGACGGATGTGGGAGGGTCCAGCATCAGCTCATCTACCTTGAGGACGTCAGGTGAACTGATAGAAACATAGAAACATAGAATTTGACGGCAGATAAGGACGGCTTGGCCCACCCAGTCTGCCCATTTCCCTGCCTACTGGATAAGCTGCAGATCCTAGTTAACCAATATATACAAATAAGCACCCACACAGCTTAAGAAAAAAGGCAAAACTCTCCAAAAATGTTCCAGCGTTTAATATCCAACGTGCAGCAAATGCTATATGGAGGACAAGCAGACAAATTAACATTTCACCTAGTCTCTGCTAGGCTTCATCAGAATGATGGGTGCTTATTTGTGTATATTGGTTGTCTTGAATACATAGCACCACACAATTCCTGGTGCTCTTGCTTTCCATTGTTCTAGATCCTAGTTAACCAGCAGCCTACTTTTTTCCTACCCCCATCCCCTAGAATTGCCTTATGACTGTCCCATGCATGCTTGAATTCCACCACTGTTTTTGACTCCACGACCTCCTCCGGAAGGCCGTGATGTGCGGCTTACAAGTGGGATTCGGGCGGGTGTGGAAGGGGCCGGCGTCCGACTTAACGGACCCATTGTCAGAGGCAGGCCACAATGGAAGGGCAGCCTGGTCAGGTGGAATAGGGGCCTCGCACCACCCCGAAGGGTTGGGCAACTTAATGACCTTCTCCATGCAGGCATCGGAGGAGCCGACGTCCGGCTTATCGGAGCCGCTTCGCACCAGTAGGCCATGAAACCACTGCTTTACCGGAAGCGGAGGCCTCCAAAAGCCCGGAGGCAACTGAAGGGCCCGAGCACGAGCCAGACAGGTGAGCCAATGCCACCTTAGAAGCCTCTAAGGTGGCCGTCATGGAGCAGTCCCCCAGGGGCATGTTACCTTTAGCACAGTGACTTCTGAGGAAGTCGCAGTGGGTGTAGAGCCCTTGTCCCAGTGCTTTTCTTTATCCTTTTTCTTGCGATGGCCTTCAGGGGAAGTTGATGCCTGCCTGAGCTTTTTCAGTTCTTTCTCCATGGGGCTCATTTTCTTTTTCAAAATATGGACCTCCAGGGACTGCTGCTGCCTTCTCTGCGTGACCGCGTTAAAACTAAGGCTGTGCTGACACTTCTGTACCACATGGTCGGGGGCCTAGGCAAAAAAGGCACAGGGAATGGCCGTCCTTGTGCAGAAGTTGGGCGCCACAGGAGTTGCACTTGTTTTTGTGCTTGGAGGGTGTAGGGAGCGACATACACCGATGAATACCTGATGGATAATGGGAAAAAAATCGTAAATACTCGGTTAAAAAAACGACGAAAGAGCCTGATGAACAAGGAACCTTTCTGCAAGGAGCTGGCATGAGTTAATGGCGGGAAAGAACTGGAAGGCAGGCTTAAGGGACCGCCCCTTTATACCGACGTCTCCTGACGCTGGTCACCTGATGAGGGGGCAGTCCCTCGCCAGAGACTGCCACCTAGAATATTTCGGTGGGGTCCTGCCGCCTGCCGACATCAGTCCTATGTGTAATTACCTACTGCAAGAGCCCTCTCAAAGTAAGATCATCATTTACAAATTTAAGGAAAGAACTGGAGATTGTAGATTCAGTGAGATTAATGCATCCACAGGGAAGGGACTATTCCATTTATTCTACCAGGTATGATTCATATAGCCAGTTAGATTACCTACTAGTTTCCAAGGACTTTAGCTCCAATACCATAGACACAAAAATTAAGAAAATTATGATATCTGACCATGCCCTAATGACTGTTGTTTTTTTTTGGTTTTGTTGTTGTTTTTTCAATTCTTTTTCCCTCCGGTCACGGATCCAGGAGCCTCTCTCAGGCATCCAACTTTTGCCCTTTCCTGCCTGAAGTCCACCTGACCAAACCTTCCACTCTTCCACCCCCACCTCACAGCTGGCATGCCCAGCTTAACCCCTCTGGGGGTGGAGTTGCCCCTCCTACCTTGGGCGCTCTTCAATTTTGTAGACTCCAGCACAGATGTGGGCCTCTGGGTGAAGGGTCTGTGAAGGCCTGCCAAGGTGGACCTGGTCGTGGACATGGGATTGGTGCCATCGCCTACCCCTGGAACTGGGGTTTTTTCCTATGTTCTGTTTCACCCACCCCTATCCCTACGTGCACCCCCAATGCTAGGTGCATGGCAGCCCTGCCAGGTCCAGCACGCGTGCGGGCCTGCACTACTGCAGTGCCCCTCAGTCTCCACCAGGGGCTGCCGGAGCACCGAGCTCCCCAATGCCCTTCCCCCGGGACAGGAGAGCAGCCCAGTGGGCGCTCAATCCCCTGCCGACCCCCGGCACCCAAGCCTGCTCCTGAACTCGAGTCGTCAGCGTGGTGTGAGGTGTGGCGTCCAGCGCCTCAACCCTCAGTGCCACCGGGCCAGGTCTAATTATTGTTGTTGAGGCATAGGTCAGGAAGCATATAGAAACCAGGAGAAGTTATAAAATTCACAAGTAGCATTTTATTATTATCGATAAATAAAAAAATGTGCAGGGCAGCTCTTAAGCAGGCATTTCAAATAAAACAAAGTCCTTCCTCTGAGGGCATCTCTGAACTCCCCCCCCCCCCACACACACACACAATATACATTGCACTCTTTTATAAGATGCTTTTCCCTGGCAATTTCATTTCATTTTTTATTTTATACTGAAAGGTTTGTGGGCTAAAAACCCATTTTCACAGACGTCCAGTTTAAAATATAAAAACATAGAAAGACATTGTGCCTAGATCATAAACACATTTTAAAAATTACAGGGTTGCCAAGACTAGGTAAAACACTTACAGACAAGGTTAAGGACTAGGTAAAACACCTACAGTCAGAGTTAATAAGAATATTCCTTCTAAGCGCTGTCTTAAAAATTGAAATCTTTGAACAACATGCAACAATGCTAGGCAATTAACTTCTGTCTCCTGAGATTGTTAAGATACAGCTCCTGTTTCTCACAAACTGTATCAGATTCAGAACTTTGTAAATTTCTTTCCTGCAGGTGCAACAAAGTAGAACACTGTATCCCAGAACAGATCTCATGTTGACAGCTCTGCAAATGAGCATGTGGAGATCAAACTGCATCTTAGGGTTAACCCCCTGAGTTCCAAATAGCTTGTTGCAATCATTCCAACAATATAATTGTATACATGTGCAAACCAAGAGGTTTTAGTTTTACACAAAGATTCACATATGTGTGCTTTAACCACAGAGAAGCAAGGGAAGAAAGAAGAAATAGGAAGAGCAAGTAAAGGAGGGGAGATAATGGGGAAATTGTGGAACCATTGGAGTAGCCAGTTCCGAGGTTCCACAAGGAAAATTTGATTGTGCAACAAGACAGACAAGTGATAGACAAGTGACAGAATAGGAGATGACAGAAAAATAGATCCTTGCTTTTAACTCTCTATGTATGAGAAATGGGAAAGGGTCTGATACAACCTTGTCATTTACCCCTCATTTTAAGAGATAACCTGTTTTTCTTTATAAAAGAAACAGATCTCCAAACCTTCTTTTATTTCTTTTTTAACATTACCTTGTAGCATTTACTGATCTTTGCATATGTGGTATCCCTTTTCATGATACCCAAGTAATGTTCAGAGTCACTTGAATGGTGGGATAGTAACAAGTGTCCCTGTGGATGCAGATGACCCCGGTGCCTTGTCCTTTTGCACAGTCTTTTTTTCAGAACTTCAGCATGCACCAGGGTCTGTCGGCATCCTGAACCTGTAAGTCCCTTCACAGTTTTAGCTCCCACCTTGACATCCAAAATGCGGTATCTGGGAGTTATCATAAGTAACTCCCTTAAACAAATCAGTCAGTGCAACAGTGCAATAAGTCTTATAGCAAGGCTAACAGGATGCTGAGATGTATCAGGAGGGGTACTGATAGCAGAAGAAAAGAGGTAATAGTTCTCCTATACAAATCCCTGGTGAGGCCGCACCTGGAGTACTGCATCCAGTTCTGGAGCCCTCACCTAAGAAAGGACGGGGATATGTTGGAAACAGTGCAGTGCAGAGTAACAAAAATGATTCAGGGCCAGCAGGGCAGATCCTAAAAGGAGAGCCTCAAGCACTAAATATGTCTTCATTGGAAACCAGAGAAGGGAGAGGGAAGATGTGATAGAAACCTTCAAGTTCCTAAAATGAATTAACAAGGTAAACTGTGGGGAATTATTTACCCTGAATATCAACTTGAGGTCACGTGGTCGTGAGTGGAAATTAACAGGAGAGAGGTTCAGGAGGTACATGAGGAAGTACTTCTTTATGGAAAGAGTGGAGGAACCTTGGAACAGTCTGTTGGCCATGGTGGTGGGTGCAAATAGAGTCAGGGGATTCAAGCAGGCATGAGACAGAATGAAGAGAATAGTGGTCCCTTGGGGTGATTAGTCCAAGGAGGAGAATGGGTACAGAATGGGGAGTGTTAATACCCTGGAGGAACAATGGGGTCCAGGGAAGGTTCCAGAGATTATAGGGAATATGGGCAGACTGAATGGACCTCTGGTCTTTTTATGCAGTCATAGTCTAGGTTTCTCTCTGTTACATGCCCCAATTTTCTAAGGTCAAATTTGCTCCAGCTTTACCTTTCTATTTTTGTGGCAGTTTCATGCAATATGGCCTGGCTTATTACAGTTATTGCAAATAAAGTCTTTGGGTGCAGATCCGTTACCCCCATCAGAGTTCTTATCTGATCTGAAGGTAAATCAGGAAAAAGGGGATCTTAGCATTCCTTGGCTGTTACATGACTACTGTGGTATCTGCCTGGCCATCTGATTGTCCTCAGCTAAAGAAATGGACTTTTCTCCACTTTCTGGTCAGTGTTCTTTGACCCAGAGCTGCATGTCTATGGGCAGGATGCTGACGTGTTGCTCACCTGCAAATATGTCGCTGATCTGTGGGACTGTTTTGCCCTCTGGCTGAAGCCATTTAATGAGGAGTTTTCTGAGTCGGGTGAAGGCTTCTTGAGGATTGTTGACTGAATGGTACTTCGGAGACTGGAATCTCTACCTGTAGGTCTCTCCTGATATATAATATTTTTTTTTTTAATAAAAGTTTTTATCCTCAATTTGCCACAGTGAGGGAAGGCTACCTTCTGCTGGGTTTGCCACCCCACCACCAGCCATATCCTCCCTGGAGACTCACCTCGTGGCTTGGGGGTCCCACAGATTGACCCCTGTGGTGGGGTCAGGAGGGGGGAGTCATCCTCATCCCTTATGCCTGAAATCCAGTTGTTCACCACAGGTTTCTCCAGTGACCAGGTGGGTGGGGGTGTGGTGAGGGGGCATCATACACCCCCACTGTGCCTACCATTTTCCTCCTGGCATTTCTCCCTTTCCATCCCCAGCCACAGCTTTCTCAAGGAGAGCATGCACATGGAGGCATGCATGCATCTGGAGGCCACAACTCCCTCCTTCCCCTCCCTCTGACTTTCATCTGCTTCCTGATGCTCTTGTGGGCTTACTACCTGGCCTCCACCTGGTGACAGCCAAGAGCCAGTGCAGCCAACTTCCTCGATCCAGGAGAGGAGAACTGCCTGGTGGTCACTCAATCCTCTCCCAACCCTCCCCCAGCCAATTCCCAGCAGCTCAGGCTCATTCCCAAAACCAGGTCACTGGCGTGGCAGCAGGTAAAGCACTCAGCACCTCAGCCCTCCATGCCACTGGGCAGGCTGGAGATGTCCTAGCTTTTAAGCATTTCTCTTTTCACAAGGTCATAATTTTCTGACTGTGCAATGTCCTTATTGCTGTAGGGAAGTTGGGCTTTACCTGTTAAGTAAGGTACTAGCCTTATTTCCCATTGCTGTTTTGGCCATTGACAGGCTCTGGTGGCCCTTTCAAAGGTTACCAGGTATGCTTCAATATCATCCAAGGGACACAACTTTATACGTTTAAAGTCTTTTAAGTTGTTTGTGTTTTGTTAATTTGCTGCACCTGTACCAAATCCTCCAGCTTTCATAGCTTGCAAGGCATCCAACCATCACTGCATTTCTTTTCTCTGCTGCTCCTGTCACTGCATCTCTTTTTTTCTCTGCTGCCCCTATCTGTGACAGGATTGAATAAAACCCTGTCCCATTTGTTTTGCAAAAAGAGTTAAATGCAAGAATCTGTTATATCCTCTTCATCTCTGTTCTGTCTCTTGTCTGTCTGATTGCACAATCAAATTTTCTTGTGAGACCTAGGAAATGATCACTCTGATGGTCTCGCAATTCCTCCCCATTCGCTATCTCCTGCTTTCGCTTGCTGTTTCTATCTTATCTTTTCTTCCCCCTTGCCTATATGTGGTTATAAAAATATATGTGGATCTTTTTGTGAAACTGGGATCCCTCGGTTTCAAAATGTATATAGTTATATTGTTGAAATAATTGCAAAAAGCTATTTGGAACTGGGGGGGTAGCTTCGAGATGCAGTTTGACCTTCACAAACTCTTTTGCAGAGCTGTCAACAGGAGATTAGTTCTGGAACACCATGTTCTATTTTGTGCACTTACAAGGAAAGAAATTTACACAGTTCTGATACATTTTATGAGAAACGGGATATCCGTTAACGAGCTCAGGATGCAGAAATTATTTGTAAGGCAAATACTTCTTATGAAAAGAGAGTAATCATTTGTTGGAGAGAGAGGGAGAGAGAGACATTGAAAAGTATAATTAGACATACTCTCAAATGAAGGACTTTGTTTTCTTTGATTGTACTGTCTTTGTAAATAGCTATCCTGAACAATTTAATTTTTTTTATTTTATTGTTACTGAAAATAATAAAATGCTACTTGTGAATTTTATAATTGCTCCTGGTTTTCCTGTGCTTCCTGACCTGTGCCCCGACAACAAATGGCATCATACTAAGTGGGATTTACACCATGCATACTCTAAGCCAGGAGTTTTGTGTGTGGGTACTAGACCTGGTACCAGGGAAGCACAGAAGAAAGGTATGGATCCTGCAACAGCAAGCCCAGGAGTGATTACCCGAAGAATGGCAGCCAAACTAGCAGAGACAAAAGTCTAAATTGAGACTGTGCAGTTGGCACCAGTGATGGAAGAAGAACAGGCAGGGAAAGAACCTGAAAGCCTGTCTGCCTTCTTCAGACGGTGGGCTATACAACACAGACAGAGCAGCAGAGAAAAGAAGCGGTGCAGCGACAGGAGCTGCAGAGAAAAGAAGAGATACAGTGACAGGAGTAGCAGAGCAAAGAAGTGATTCAGTGACCAGAGCAGCAGAGAAGAGAAGAGATGCAGTAACAGGAGCAGCGATGGATGGATACCTTGCAAGCTATCAAAGCTGGAGGATCTGGTACAGGTCCTGCAAAGCAACAAAACACAAACAACTTAAAAGACATTAAACTTACAAAGTTGTGTCCCTCAGATGATGTTGAAGCATGCCTGACAACTTTTGAAAAGGTTACCGGAGCCTGCCAGTGCCCAAAGCAGCAATGGGCAATGAGGCTGGTACATTATCAGACAGGTAAAGCCCAGCTTCATACAGCAATATGGACACTGCACAGTCTGAAAACTATGACACTGGGAAAATAAAAATCCTGAAAAGATTTGACATCTCAGGAGAAACCTACAGGCACATATTCCGGTCCCTGAAGTACCACTCAGTCGACAATCCTTGAGAAGCCTTCACTGACTCGAGAACTCCTCATTAAATGGCTCCACCAGAGGGCAAAACAGTCCCACAAATCAGCAACATATTTGCAGTGGAGCAGTTCATTAACATCCTCATCCTGCCTACATATGTGCAACTTTGGATAAAAGAACATTGACCAGAAAGCGGGGAAAAGGCCATTTCTTTGTCCAAGGACTATCAGATGGCCAGACAGACCATGCAGCAGTGAAGAAACAGCCAAAGACCGGTAAGACCCTCTTTTTCCTGCTTTAACTCCAGATCAGACAAAAACTCTAGTGGGGGTAAGAAATCTCTGCCCAGAGATACTTGCTATAACTGTAATGAGCCAGGCCATATTGAAAGAAACTGCCATAAAAATAAGAAGGGAAACACTGGAGCAGATTTGGCCTTAGCAAATTGGCAAAAGTATTTAACAGATGTCAAGGTGGGAGATAAGACTGGGACTGATTGATTCAGGAAGCAGACAGACCCTAGTACATGTTGAAGTACTAGGAAAACACTGTGCAAAGGGACCAGGTACTGGTGTCATTTGTATCCATGGGGACTTTCAATACCATTCCATCACCCAAGTGGCTCTGAATATTAATGGGGTGTCATTCAAAATGAAAGTGGGGGTAGCACCTAAGTTACCCATACCTGTGATGAATGGAAATGACCAGTGACCCATGTTACAGTGACATCACAACAGTGAAAACCGAAAACAGACTATTAAAGTGACAGTCATTGTAATGGTCTGTTTTCACTGACATGGTTTCTCCCAGTGTTCTGCCCCCTCCCTGAAACAACTCTGACCTGGAGTTGATTATATTTAAATGTGAAGGTGTGGGGGGGGGCATAGCCACCTGCAAAAAACACATTCTTTTGTGATGGCACAATACCGGTGTCGGTAATGCACCATTGTTGTGTGGGACATCGGCAAATTTACTGTCGACCACAAGTGGTGCTTCTGGAAATAACTTTCCAGAATTTGCAAAGTTAATCACAGAAGGAGTAAATCCTGCTGTGTCAACAGCTGTGATTACAAGAGCACAGGCAATGAAAATCTCAGATGCTGGTCACTCTTTTCCTTTTGGTAACTTTGATGTGGACTTATTTGAGCCTGGCTCCAAGATCTGGAAGTCCAGGAAAGAAAGAAGACACCTGAAAAAGCCGTGGCAACAAAAGGGCGATGAACAGAAGGGGCTGATGAATGAAAATGCTGAAACTAAACTGATAACTCATTGTGATTTTATTTCAGATCAAGCTAGCAATGCTTCTCTCCAAGGTTATTTTAAGCAGCTGGCGGTGAAAAAAAAGCAGAGTGAACCAGTTGTTTAAAGAAAATGTAATAGGCTACTGTACAGAGTTTGGGCTTATCTTCAGACACAGGAACAGATAGAACAATTCAAAATCATCAAAATATTTTATATCTAGGAACAAACATTGCCTAATCACATTATACAGGTCTTATGTGAGACCATATTTGAACTACAGGTCTCCCTTTTGGTCCCCCATATCTTAGAAGAGACATCAGCTTGCTGGAGAGTGTTCAAAGAAGGGTAACTGGGCTGATACCAAGATAAAAAGATAGCGCACATACAGAAAGATTGTCTGAACTAAACTTATACAGCCTTGAGGACAGAAGCATGAGAGGTGACATATTATTATTTAAAATACTGAATAATCTGGATGCTTCTGACCAATGTGATATAAGTATCGAAGACAGATCTGCTAATTTATAGTCCCACAGTAAACAATTAAAACTTCCAAGGGCAAATACAAACAAATGATACAACCATTCACAATTTGGGCACCAAAAATGTGGAATAATTTACCACAATACCTAGTCAAGCTCACGGTATTTGTCAAATTTAAGACTGAACTTGATAGATACCTAACAAATCTTTAGGAATGATGCCCCACATGGTGTAGGGGACAATCCTGATGAGCTAACACCTTCTGTCTATATCGCAGAGTAACCGAGAGTAATTGGTTATACCAAAAAAGTTTAGATCTGAGTTGTTACAGATAGCACATGATAGTCCTGTGGCTGGTCACTCAGAGAGGGATTGCACCCTTGCCAGATTGCTGTAAATATTTTATTGGCCTGTAATTCATAATGATGCTACTTTCTATTGCAGTACTTGTGTTGAATATCAGATAGTAGCCCCAGTGACCAAAAAACAAGGTGTTCCTGGTGCCCCTATCCTTAATAGATGTGCCTTTTGAGAGAATTGCAATGAATGTGGTTGGCCCCTTTAACAAAAGTAAAAATGGTAATCGATTCATTTGGTAGTATGTGACTATGCTACTCCATACCCAGAGGCAATTGCTATGCATACTGTCACAGCCCCAAAAGTAGCAGCAGAGCTTACCAAAATTGTCAGCAGGGTGGGCATATCTAAAGAGATTATTACTGATCAGGGTAGTAATTTTGGTGCTGCATTACTGAAGGAGCTGTACTGACTACTAGGTATTACTGCCATAAGAACCTCCCCTTATCACCCTCAGACAATCTTGTTAAGTGTTTTAATCATACCCTAAAACGCATGTTAAAAAGGTTTGTAAAAGGGGCAGGGAAAGACTGGGATCAGTACTTACCTTACCTGCTTTTTGCTTACAGATAGGTGCCATATGCATCAACAGTTTTTTCACCATTTGAAATGCTGTATGTTAGACAACCTAAAGGGCCACTAGATATAATAAAAGAAAGATGGGAAAATAACCCCACTCGGAAAAACATCTATTACATCTTATATGTGTGCCCTGAGAAAGGAACTGGCAAAATATGCTGAAATTGCCCATACTTTTTTTTTGTCAGTTCTATTTATCACTGCCTTACTTGGACTCTCTCTTCAGGGGGTCACTTGGCTCTGCCATGATCCCGCCCCACTGAAGTCATCCATTCCTCCTCTGCCAGCCGCCTCTCCATCCTTTATCTGGCCATCCAACCCCCCAGCTCTGATTCCCCCAAGGTGGGACCGCCTACTCTTCCTGGCACTCTATCTATAGTCTAGTAGAGCAACCAGGCAGGGAGGTGAGCCAGAGGTGTAAATGGAGGGACCTGGCAAGGGGTGTGGTTGGTTGGACCCTGTACCCCCCCTCACCTACTGGGAGGCATGGTATTTTTCTTTGTTCTGCCCCTTGGTGCAGCCATGCAATGGTGTCAGCGCACTGAGTGAGTGAGCACGCCCACTCCTGCAGATGTCCACCGACACCAGACCCCATCTGCTTGTCCCAGCCCCAGGTGCAACACCCCCAGCCTCTGCCAGGAGTTGCCACTGAGTGGGGAAATCCCCAGAACCCACCCCAGGGGAAGAGAGCAGTCCTCCAGATGCTCAATCTTCTCCTTCTCCTGCTGACCCCCAATGGCCCAGGCTCATTCCTGAGCCCAGGTTACCAGCGAGGTGTGGCATCCAGCGTCTCAACCCTCAGCGCCACCAGGCCAGCTGAAATTGCCCATACTATTCAGAAAGAGGCCAAAAAACAGCAGAAGGTGTATTATGACCATTGGGTAAAAGAAAAAGTTGTTGAACCAGGTGAAAATGTCTTGCTACTGTTGCCCACTACAGAAAATCAACTGTTAATGAAGTGGCAAGAGCCATATAAAGTGCTTAGATGTACTGGCACAGTTAACTATGAGACTGAGACCCCTAATAGGAAAAGTACTACCAAGATCTATCATGCTACCCTTCTGAAGAAATGGGTTGAAAAAACACCAAAGGCTGCTTTGTTAGTATTACCAGAAACTGATAAAGAAGATGTTGATCTAGCTTATGACAGACTGGAACAAATTATAACGGCTGATGCTTATGCTGTAAAGATGAATGTTTCCTTAACTACTGAATAAACCACAAAACTTCTTAATTTGGTAAAGACATTTAACAGTACTTTTACCACAGTGCCAGGCTGAGCAAAAGGAGTCAAGCACATAACAGTGACAGGGAATGCTCACCCTATCAGGCAAAAGATATATAGATTACCAGAGTGGTTAAGAGCAGACGTAGTTAAAGAAATACAAAAAATGAAACAGTTGGGTATCACAGAAGTTTCATGAACTGCTTGGTCATCACCAATAGTGAGTGTAAGTAAAAAAGAAGTGGGTGTAAAAATCTGCCTTGATTTTAGGAAACTTAATCAAGTGTCAGAATTTAACAGTTATCCTATGCCTAGAATAGATGATTTGGTGGACAGATTGGGAATTGCCAAGTACATCAGTACCCTCAATCTCACCAAGAGTTATTGGCAAATTCCCCTAGCTAAAGAATCCAGAGATAAAACTGCATTTGCCACACCTATTGGATTCTGTCAGTTCACCACCATGCCATTTCATTTACATGGCGCACCTGCTACGTTTCCAGCGGTACATGGATGTAATTTTATCTGTTCACACTGGTTATTGTGCTGTGTACTTGGATGATGTTGTGGTGTCAGTCCAAACTGGAAAAGCCATCTGGAACACCTACAAGTAATTATGCAATCTATCAAAAAGGCAGGTCTGACCATTAATCCTACCAAATATCCAGATATCTACCCCACTCATTAAGGTCTCAAATAAATTGTACTTGAATAATGTAAAATGGTCCCAAGAGTGTGATGAAGCTTTTCAGACCATTAAGGCTGCATTATGTTCAGCCCATGTTTTAAAAAGCCCAGACTTTAAGAAACATTTTTTGTTACAGACAGATGCATCAAAGGTAGGCCCAGGTGCAGTCTTGAGTCAGAATATAGAGGGAAAGGAACATCCCATTCTATATATCAGTAGGAAATTGCATGACAGAGATAAAAGGTACTCCACCATTGAAAAGGAATGCCTTGTGGCAAAGTGGGTCATGGAGACCCTTCAGTTTTATTTGCTATGAGCTGATTTTGTACTTATAACAGATCACAATCCTCTCCATTGGCTTAATCAAACAAAGGATAAAAATTCCAGAATCAAAAGGAGCTACCTGGCACTGCAACCATTTCAATTCAATGTGATACACAAATCTGGAAAAGAGAATGTCTATGGTGATTTTATATCAAGATATGGTTCAGGAATTGAGAATTCCAAAGGTTTATTTATTTTTTTTTTATTTAGTTGTTTAACCAGGTATAGCACACTAAGCTGAAAGCTTTTTTACAGGAGCAACCTGGGAGCACAAGGAGGTTAAGTGACTTGCTCAGGGTCACACAATATGCAAGTGGAAGCTGTGGGATTCAAACCCAGGTCTGGTCTGCTGGATGTCACCAGATTTGCAGCTCAGAGCCTTAGACCACTGCGCTATACTGCCTCCTTGAAATAAATGTGTGGCTTTAAACTTAATTGTTTGCTGCACTGGTTGTTAGGGAAAAATTGCTACTGTAAATGTGAAGAACTGTAAAGGTTATGAGGTGATGTTAGAAGAAAATTAAAAGAAAGGTTTGGAAACCTGTTTTTTTTGTTTAACAGGTTACCTCTTAACAAGGGGGGTATGTGACAGGGTTGAATAAGACCCTATCCCATTTGTTTTGCAAAAAGAGGTAAAAGCAAGAATCTGTTCTAGCCTCTTCTTTTATGTGTCTTGTGTGCTGATTGCACAATCCAATTTCCTTGTGAGACCTAGGAACTGATCGCTCTGATGCTTTTGCGACTCCCTTCCCTCACTATCTCCCTGCCTTCACTTGCTGTTTCTTGCTGTTTCTACCTTTTCTTCCCCCTTGTCTATCTCTGGTTATAAAAATATATGTGGATCTTTTTGTGAAACTGGGATCACTTGGTTTGAAAATGTACTGTATATAGTTATAGCATTGAAATGATTGCAAAAAGCTATTTGGAACTCAGGGAGTTAACTTTGAGATGCAGTCTGACCTTCACTAACTCTTTTGCAGAGTCATCAATAGGAGATTAGTTCTGGGACACCATATCCTATTTTGCTGCACCTGCATGGAAAGAAATTGACAACGTTCTGATACATTTTTTGAGAAATGGGATGTCTGTCAATAAGCTCAGGATGCAAAAATGAATTGGCAGGCAAAGTCTTCTTATAAAAAGAGAGTAATCTTTTGTTGGAGAGACAGTGACTGAAATTTAGAATTAGAGATACTCTCAGATGAAGGACTTTGTTTTCTTTGTTTGTACTGCCTTTGTAAATAGCAACCCTGAACAATTTTTTTTTTATTTTATTGAAAATAATAAAATGCTACTTGCCAATTTTATAACTGCTCCTGGTTTCCCTATGCTCTTGACCTGCGCCACACTGACACTGTCGCAGCATCTCTTCTTTTCTCTGTTTCTAGTTCTCTCTTTGTTTTACAGCCCACCATTTGAAGAAGGCAGTCAAGCTTTTGGGTGCTCTCCCTGCCTGTTCTTCTTCCATCACTTGTTCTGGCTGTACAGTCTTAGTCTGGACTTTTGCTTCTGCTTCTAGTTTGGCTGCCATTCTTATGGTAATCACTCCTAGGTTTTCTGTTGCAAGATTCATACCTTTCTTCTGTTCTTCCCTAGTACCAGCACTAGTACTCGCACACAAAACTCCTGGTTTAGAGTATGCATGGTGTAAATTCCACTGCTAACACCAATTGTCATCAAGGCATAGGTCAGGAGGCATAGGGAAAACAAGAGAAGTTATAAATTTGCCAAGTATCATTTTATTATTATCAATAACAGTAAAATAAAAAAACTAAATTGTGCAGGATAGCTCTTATACAGGCAGTTCAAACAAAACAAAGTCCTTCCTCTGCAGGTATCTCTGACCCCCCCCCCCCCGAAACAAACATTGTAGTCTTTTATAAGATGCTTTTCCCTGAAATTAACTTCTGCAGCAAGAGCTCGTTAAGATACATCTCCTGTTTCTCACAAAATATATCAGAATTTTGTCAGTTTCTTTCCTGCAAGTGCAACAAAATAGAACACTATCCCAGAACTGATCTCCTGTTGACAACTCTGCAAATCAGTTTGTGGGAAGTCAAACTTCATCTCAAGATTATGACCCCCCCCCGAGTTCCAAATAGCTTATTGCAATCATTTCAGCAATATAATTGTATACATTTGCAAATCAAGAGATCTCAGTTTTACATAAAAATTCACACACACACACACACACATATATATATATATATATCTTTGTCTTTTTTTTAACCACAGAGAAACAAGGAAGGAAGGAAGGAAGGAAGGAAGGAAGGAGCAAGTAAAGGAAGAGAGATAATGGGGAAATTGTGGGACCACTGGAGTGAAAAGTTCAGAGGCTCCACAAGGAAAATCTGATTGTGCAGTCAGACACACAAGAGATAGACAAGTGATAGAATAGGAGAGGACAGATCCTTCCTTTTAGCTCTCTCTGTTGAAGAAATGGGACAGGGTCTTATACAACCCTGTCATATACCCCCTCTCTTTAAGCCTGCATCAAAAGTCCTATGAGAAAATACTCAGATAATTAAATATGTACTCTCTGGAGGAAAGAAGAAAAAGGGGAGACATGATAGAAATGTTCAAATACCTCAAAGATATTAATAAGATGCAGGAGGATGGCATTTTGCATAGAAAGAGATGCTCCAGGACAAGCAGGCATCACATGAAACTGGAGGGAGCAGGGAGACAGAGGGGATGTGAGGAAATACTTCTTCATGGACAGGGTGATGGACATCTGTAACAGCCTCCCAGCAGAGGTGGTGGGTGCAGAATTGGTGGCAGGATTCAAACATGCATGGGAGAGACACAAGGAACGTTTGTAACAAGGTGGGTGGAAGGATAGGGTAGAGATCAAAGAGGGTCTACAATAGTACAGTAGGTAGGTACTTTAGGGCACACTTGGTGGGTTAAGAGATCCTTTTCTGTTGACAGTTTCCATGTTTCTTGAAAAAAAAAACAGGTTTCCAAACTTCCTTTTATTTCTCTTTTAGCATTACCTTATAGTATTTACTGTTCTTTGCATATGTGGTATCCCTTTTTCATGACACCCGATTAATGTTCAAAGTCACATGGGTGGAGGAATAGTAACAAGTGTCCCTGTAGATGCAGATGACTACAGTACCTTGTCCTTTTGCATAACCTTTTCTCAGAAGTTCGGCATGCACCATGGTCTGTCGTCTTCCTGAATCTGTAAGTTCCTTCACAGTATTATCCCCCACCTTGACATCTGTTAAATACATGCCCCAATTTGCTAAGGCCAAATTTGCTACAGAGTTACCCTCCTTATTGTTACTGCAGTTTCTTGCAGTATGGCCTGGCTTATTACAGTTATGCCAAATAAAGTCTTTGGGTGCAGATCCGTTACCCCATCAGAGTTCCTATCTGATCTGGAGTTAAATCAGAGAAAAAGAGGGTCTTACCATTCCTTTGCTGTTGCTTGGCTGCTGCGGTGTCTGTCTGGCCATCTGATACTCCTCAGCTTACATTTGCCTAGCTAAAGAAACTGACTTTTCCCAATTTTCTGGTCGGTGTTCTTTTACCAAGAGCTGCATATCTGTGGCAGGGATGCTGATGAATTGCTCACCTGCAAATATGTCGATGATCTGTGGAACTGTTTTGCCCTCTGGTTGGAGACATTTAATGAGGAGTTCTCTGGGAAAGGGAACATTGTTTAACCAGGAGTAGCACACTAAGCCAAAGCTTGCTTCCAGATGCGACCTGGGAGCACAAGAAACTTAAGTGACTTGCTCAGGATCACACAGTATGCATCTAGACGGCTGTGGGATTCAAACCCAGGTCTCCAGATCTGCAGCTCAGAACCTTAACCCACTGCCCTATACGGCCTGCCTCTGAGTCGAGTGAAAGCTTCTCGAGGATTGTCGACTGAGTGGTACTTCAGAGACTAGAATCTCTGCCTGTAGCTCTTTTCTGAGATGTCATACGTTTTAAGAATTTCTCTTTTTACAATTATAGTTACCTGGCTGTGCAGTGTCCATATTGCTGTAGGAAAGTTGGGCTTTACTTATCAGATAGGGTACCAGCCTGATTGCCCATGGCTGTTTTAGCAACTGGCAGGCTCCAGCAACCCTTTCAAAAGTTGTCAGGTATGCTTCAATATCATCCAAGGGACACAATTTTGTAAGTTTAATGTCTTTTAAGTTATTTGTGTTTTGTTAATCTGCTGGACCTGTACCAAATCCTCCAGCTTTGATAGCTCGTAAGACATCCAACCATTGCTGCATCTCTTCTCTGCTGCTCCTGTCACTGAATCTCTTCTTTTCTCTGCTTCTCTTTTTTGTACAGCCCACCATTTGAAGAAGGCAGACATGCTTTCAGGTACTGTCCCTGCCTGTTCTTCTTACTCCATCACTGGTTCTGGCTGTACAGTCTCAGTTTGGACTTTTGCTTCTACTTCTAGTTGACTACTATTCTTCTGGTAATCACTCCTGAGCGTGCTGTTACAGGATCCATATCTGTCTTCTATGCTTTCTTGGTACCAGCTCTAGCACCCACACACAAAACACTGGGTTACAGTATGCACAGTGTAAATCCCACTTCTAAAACCAGCTGTCATCGAGGCATATGTCAGGAAGCATAGGAAAACCAGGAGCACTTATAAAAATCACAAGTAGCCTTTTATTATTATAAATAGCAATAAAATAAAAATATAAAATTGTGCAGGATAGCTCTTGTACAGGCAGTTCGAGCAAAGCAAAGTCCTTCCACTGAGGGTATCTCTGAATCTCCCACCCCCCCAATAAAGATTACTCCCCCCTCAACTGGCAATATCCAACTCCAGCACTAGTCTCCCACCTCCCCGTAGCCCCTCCTCCATCCCTCCTCCCTCTATTACCCCTTCCTCATTCCTCCCTCCTCCCGCCTCTTAACCTCCTCTATGGCACCTCTTGCTTTCCCTCCCCACATGACCATATCCTACCCCTCACCATCCACTCACTAGCACTTGCTCACTAACCCTCTTCTCCATGTTCTCCCACCTTCTCCTACCACTGTGCCACACCATCTCCTTCTTGGTTACCTCCCACCCCATTGTCTCCTCCCCTCCTATTCTATTTCCTAACTCCCTACTCCCCTGCTATCCCACCCATCTCCCTCAGGCTTCACTACCCCCTCCCTCTCTCCCCCACTGCCCTCCTTTTGGCCCCTTTCTTACTCCGTTACTTGGACAAGGCCCTCTTGGGCGGCTCCTCCACTGTCATTCCTCAGCCAACCTCTTTTTTTGTCCTCCTCTTCACTGTTACGTACCACTCAATTCTAGCCTTTCCCACCTCTGCCTAACTCTTCTCCCTGTTCCCCCTGCCCCTTACTTCCTACTCAAACTCCTATTGTGGCAACTTAATACAGCATTACTAAGCTATTAGCTTTGCAATGCTAGATTTTTGTATCCCTGTTGCAATTACCTTTGAACTACTGTATAACTCTCAACATATGTGAATTGTAATGAAACTCTGCAAAATCTGTTAACCCCACTATGTTGAACTTTCATAACGCTGTTGTAATATCTTTGAATTGATGTATAACCCTCTATGTTGTGTGTATTGTATTCAATGAAATGGAACCTTTGTAAATGAGTTCTCAGCTCAAAGGTGCTAATCCAAGATGCATTAAATAAATAAAAAGGATGTTTTTCCTGGCAATTAACTTCTGCATCCTGAGTTTGTTAAGCTACATCTCTTGTTTCTCACAAAATGTATCAGAACTGTGTCATTTTCTTCCTTGCAGGTGCAACAAAATAGATCACTGTGTCCCAGAACTGATCTCCTATTAACAACTCTACAAATGAGCTTTAGAGGTCAAATTGCATGGTTAACCCACTGAGTTCCAAATAGCTTCTTGCAATCGTTTCAACAATATAGTTGTATACATTTGCAAACAAAGAGATCTCAGTTTTACAGAATGATTCACATACATTTTTTTAACCACAGAGAAGCAAGGGAGGGAATAAAGAACAGAATGAGCAAGTAAAGGAAGGGAGATAACGGGGAAATTGTGGGAGCATTGGAATAGCTAGTTCCGAGCTCCAACAAGGAAAATGTGATTGCACAATCAGACAGGCAAGAGATAGACAAATGACAGAATAGAAGAGGACAGAAAAATAGAGCTTTGCTTTTAAGTCTCTCTGTATAAGAAATGGGACTGGGTCTTATACAACCCAGTCACAGTTACCCATAAACTTACAATAGATAAAGAAACATTCAAAGGGATAAGATGGAAAATCAACACTTCCCTACTAAATGGTAAGAATTTCAAAGAATTTATTTCAAAATTCATTATGGATTACTTTGAACTTAACAACTCAGGAGACACCTCACATAAATGCGTATGGGATGCATTTAAAGCCTTCCTGAGAAATAAAATAATAAGTTTTGCTTCAACAACACCTGTTAATGCATTCACCACATCACCCTGGATTGGTGTCAAAGGGCTTAAGACTGCATACACAAATATACAGAGTCTCCCAAAAAATCATAGCAAACTCACTCTATGGGTTGATCACTATAAACCTGGGTCAGGATTCTCAAAGAACAGCAAAAATTCCGTAGCTGCGGGAAAAAAAGCTTGCAGCACTATGGAAACACAGTTGTGTGATATTCTTAAAGAAAATCCCACAGCTGAGGGAATTCCACAAAAAGTCCCACAGCTGCACAATTACAGCAGCTGCAGGAATCCTGCAAGTGCTGCGAATCCGCAGCTGTGGAAATGGCTGAGGAGGCACAGCAATAGTAAATCTATGTAGCTGAAGCAGCAGACTTTAACATTGCTGCCATAATATGAAGCTGACAGCACACACAAAGAGACCTGCAACCAGTCCCTCAACTGGGATCACTGCAGCACCACAGGTACCAGCGATACCATGGTACCACAGTGGCTGACTGTCACTGCTGGTTGTCCCTCCCTAGGGTGTTCATGTGGCCTATGGGGGTAGCACTTGCTGCAGGCTGGCCAGGCCCTACTGCCTGTGGGGCTCCATCATGGGCTGCACTGGGTCTGGTGGTTGTTGCCTGTTGCCATATCATGGCAATGTGTTCATTTGTTGCTGTACCAACAGCCACTGCTATACTATCTGGGATGCTATTACCTGTGCCTAACCTCCACCTTAATTGATTCCAATTGCTGGGGCACTACTGCAGTGTGCTTAGCGAGAGTTACACCTCATTCCACTGTGTGTAACATTCTTTCCTCAGCTGCAGAAAAAAAATGGCTGTGAATAGCCTTTCAGGGGCTGTGCCTTACTTATCTCACACCTTTTTGTCCTGAGGGACTTCCGCAGCTACACTTTTTTCTACAGTCCATAGTGTTTTTTCCTGCAGCTGCGGAGGGTTTGTGAATAGCACTTGGAGCAAACTCACCTTTTTTTCCGTAGCTGAGGAAGTTTTGGGGAGTTAGGAAAGGTTTTGTACCTTCTGGAAGCTTTGAGAATCCTGCCCCTGATATTTTAGGTATTACAGAAACCTGGCTTAAATGTACTATACTTGACAGTGTCTGTGCCCTACCACAGACTAATCTGTCCCTCACTTCCCAAACTGCCCCTGATATATGGAAGGTATCCCATGTTGTCCCAGTCTACAAGAAGGGTGACCAAATCAATATAAACAACTATAGACCTATTTCTATACTCCCAGCACTCAATAAAATACTTGAAAAAACTGGTGACTTCCCAACTGGCCAATTACCTTACCAACCACAACCTTCTTTCTCTTGCTCAGCAAGGCTTTCATAAGGGTCATAGGCTTAGCACTACCGCCACCCTCCTCTTCCTCTCCTCCTCTAGTGCCACTGCTATGGACAGGGTGAATTTACAGGTATGGGCTTTATCAACCTTATGAAGGCCTTCATCTTGGTTGACCATACTCTGATAAAAACTAAACTAGGTGCTCTGGGTGTCTCCCTCCCTGTCTGACCTGGTTCAATAGCTACCTTAGTAACAGATTTCAGAGAGTTAAATTTGGTCATGCCCTTTCTAGTCCTGCTGCAACTAAAGTTGGAGTCCCCCAATGCGCTATATTAGGGCCTCTTATTTTTTCCTTTTATATTAACTCTATATGTGAATTTCTTAATCACTGTACCTTTATTCTTTATGCTAATGATCTAGTTCTTTGCACTAGCTCTCACAGCATCCCCAAGCTAAATCATATCATCTCCTCTGACCTTAAATTCATACAATTCTGGCTTCACTTAAACAAGCTCCTCGTGAACACTAGCAAGACCCAAGCTATGCTATTTGGCTCCATCTCTAAATTAAAATTTAACAATACCCCTCTTACTGTTGAATATTTTAGAACTCGCCTCATCACAGTCCTGACATTTAAATATCTGGGGGTTATACTAGATGCCTCTTTAGACTTTTCAGCACATAGTTCTGTCACATGTAAGGCAGTCAACACAAAGCTTGGACTTTCTTATAAAGTCAGTGACTGCCTCTTTCCCACATTTCTTTTGCCCATGGCATACTTCTGCCCACCCTGACATATGGGGTGGCAGTCAATCACCCTGTCTCTAAAACTACCCTCCATAAATGGGATGGATCCTATAACAACATCTGCAGATTTACCCTTGCTATCAACAGGTTTACTCATCACTGTGATCTTTATGTCAGGCTACGGTGGCTCCCTCCCTCAGAACTGAGGACATTTGCCCTGAGGAATCTAACTTACTCAGTCATTAAAAGGCAGTCCCCCACTACCCCTAGCTGTGCTTCTAGAGTCTGACAGTTGCACTCACCCCTTAGATCCAATGCCCTGAGGTCCTTGCTTGGGTATACCATTGTTACAGTGATGCTGTAACAACAAATCACCCACAGTGACGCAACCTGTTCAACACCCGCAGTGTCAAACAGGTTGTCAGAGTGATGAACAGATTCATTGACTCCTGAGTTTGGCCACCCCACAAATTCACCCCCCCCCCACAGTTTTATTTATATATATATATATATATATATATATATATATATATATATATATATATATATAGCTGTGTGGACAATATTCGAGACACAAAATGTGACATTCATACACTCAGAAAAAGTTTAATAATTAGGCACGGCTCAGCCTTAATTTTATTGTGTATATGTGGTAGTTGCATAATACAAGATATGAAGATAGTTCTGTATTTCTAAGTTTGGAAAAGTGGTACAGTTATTTATGACATGTAAACTACTTTTGTGGGTAACTCGGTGTCCATTATGCACTAGTTCCCATTTCTAGTAATAAATACAATTTTCAAATGCAGTGTCTCTGTCTTCTATTAAGTGTATTCATTTGCAACATCTAATGATTTGATGTTTTTCCATACGTATGTGTTGCTATCTATCCTCCAATGTAGACAGCACTAATAATACAAACAGGAGGTTACTAAAGTTTCATTACTTCATGCTTATACTGTTTATGTCCAGTCTACATGCCTTTCACACTTAAGCTGGACATTAAGTAGAAAGATAAACATGAACAAATCACTTGGTTGTACTTGATTTATTATGTGACCATCTCTGTTACATAAAACTACTGTAGGTAATGCGGACACCACAGTAGCAATGCAACATGTGAAATACATGGTACAACTTTTATTAATGGCGTATTATCAACCAAACAACCAATACACATTGATAAGTACCATGCCATATTGGGGGCCATTTTGACATCACTGTAGCTCTGCAGAGCCAGACTGAGGAGAGGCCCAACCACAGTTAACAACCAGAAAGCACCCAGGCAAGCTGTTTGGTACTGATAACTATGCATGATGCTCTCTGGCAACCCCATGCCAGCCTTTGAGGGGAAAATGATGCCAAAATATCACACAGGCTCACCACCACATGCATCACAGGAATGCCACTGCAGCAGGGTTCTTGTTCTGCATGTGGAATGCCACATCCAAACTACTCTACAAGTCAAAACAATAAACCAAAGTTCACCATAAACAAGTGCAAGGCAAGATACAGCTGGATGTTACACAGCGGGCCCAAGCCACATCAGGGGTCATTTTGACATCACTGTTCCTCCACAGAGTCAAACTGAGGACAGGCCCAACCACAGTTACCAAACAGAAAGCACCCAGGCAATCTGTTTGGCGTTGATAACTGTAGATGCAGGCACTGCATAGTGTCCCCTGGCAACCCGGTGCCAGCCATGATGGGGAAAATGATGCCAAAATATCACAAAGGCCTACCCTGTGCTCACCACCATGTCCGTCCCAGGGACACTGCTGCTGCAGGGTTCTTGTACTGCACATGGAATGCCACATCCAAATTGCTTGAGTCAGGCCCAGGTGATGTATTTTTTTATTTTCAAACAGTTCCAAGATATTATGCCAACACTTGACATTTAATTTATAGGCAGTCTCATTATAAATAAATCTGCTAAATATTTTTGTCAGATGAATCCAAACCACTGATATTGCCCAACAGGCACTAGTACACCCAGGCAATGACCAGATTCCAGTACGACCCATGGTATCCCTCCCATACCCCTGAATGTACTAAGCAATGCCATGGGCAGCCTTTCTGAGGTAAGCCCAAGTGCTGTATTTTTTTTTATTTTTAAACAGTTCCAACATATTGTGCCATCACTTGTCATCTAATTTAGAAACAGTCTTATTATAAATAAATCAGGAAAATGTTTTTTCCAGATGAATCCAAAACAATGATGTTGCCCTACAGGCATTAGTACACCCAGGCAATGATCCAGTTATTACATGTGTTACCCCCCCATGCCATGAGCAGACATTTTGAGGTAGGCCCAAGTGCTGTATTCTTTTATTTTTAAACAGTTCCAGCATATTATGCCACCACTTGATGTCTAGTTTAGAAGCAGTCTCATTCCTACACGTGGTAACCCCCATAACCTCGAATGAACTGACCAATGCCATAAGAAGCATTTTTGAGGTAGGCCCCATTGCTGGAGTTTTTTTTATTTCAAACAGTTACAATATATTATGCCACCACCCACACCTTATCCCCTAATTCAGTATGTCAATACAATGATGCTCCTTTATAATCTTACATCAAGAAAGGCAACACCCCCCCACACACACACACATATGCACACATATGCATGCATACATACACACATACACATGCACACACACACACACACACACACCTACTTTAACCGGAGCCAGCATCACCTCTTCTTTCCAAAACTTACTAGCATCTCTCACAAATTGCATTTATTTTTATTTAAAACATTTTAAGACTGCAGCTTTTATATTTATTACACATACACACTTCTAAAATAGAGCCATCATCCTCACATCAACAAGTGCACCATTCATTTGACAAATACACATTCTTAGAATTTACCAGTAGGAACACCACAGGTGTTGTTTTTTCCCCCATTTAAACATGATTAAAGTCATCAGCAGGGGAAAGTTCACAAATATTAGCAATATTCTGAAAAAATCAAATTATACAATGAAAACCCGCTGGATGGATTGTAAACAAAAAACTATAAATCTCATACAAAACTCTATTTGATTAGACTGGTCACATATATGCACATCCCCATTTTGAAGAGGGCCCTTCACAAACAGCTGGGCCATGCAAGAACACACACATTTAACTTTTCTGCCCCCAAAGATGATAGAACCCAGCTGCTGCACTATAGCCAGATAGTGTTTAATATGCCCTATTTAAAAAGTGCCAGCACCAGAGGAAAGTTCAGCTGATATACTTCCCAAACGAAACTTTATATATACTATTTAATATGCCCCATTTAAACACTAACCACACCAGAAGAAAGTTCTGCTGAGATACTTCCCATACACAACTTTAAACTATACTATTTAATATGCCCCATTTACACAGTGCTAGAACCAGAGGAAAATTCTGCTGATATACTTCCCAAACAAAACTTTAAAATATATTCATTGTGCTGCACAGTCCACTAATCCAATCATCCTCTATTATGGAGAAGGTCCCTTCACAAACAACAAGACCATGAAATCTTCAGGTGAATACTTTTTCTGTCCCCAAAATGACACAGAATAACTGCTGCGCTTTAGCCAGTCACTATTTAATATGGTTCCATGTGAAAATCGTGACTCCAAAAGCGCGACATCAATATTAGCGAATTAAAAATAGCGTGTGCAATGTTCATGATGAAACATTATAGCGCATACATCATAGTGATACAGTCAAAACAGCTCCTAACTTACCGACCGACGATCTGCATTGTTCCCCTTGTTTCTAGTATTGCTAGTATTTCAATAGCCGATTTCACAAGCATTTCCTCCAGGTCTGAATCAGTAAAAAGGAATGTGTGCTACACTGCACTGAATGACAAGTCTTTAAGTCGCTGAGGATTTTAAATAAATAAAGGGAATAAGTGCTGAATAGTGCTGAACAGCATAGAGTCACTATTTTGACTTCAGATGCAGTGCTGTGAACTTTGACCCAGTGTAGTGCTTTGACACAGTAGTGTAGGGCAGTGACCTGGTGGTTGGAAATGGCTTCTATGGGATGTTTCGGGTGAGTAGATTTGAGTGTCAGCTAATGAAGATATTATAGAACTGTGCGTAAGGAAGGAAAGGGAGGGAGTGGGAGGGGAGAATCCATGCCCACACTTTTATGGTAGTTTAAGTCAGAACCCGAAATCTTCTCAAATCTGGGAAGGGTTGCAATCAGTTCACCTTCATTTACTGCCATAGTGGTGCAGGATGCTTTGAGTGAGTAGATTCAGATAGATACAGTCGCTGTTATTGAGAAGTTGCTAATGTTGTGTATACTGTGGCAGTATTTCTCGCTATTACTGTAGTAGCACTGTTTGGCTATGTCGCCGATTCAGTGGTAGCCATTGTTTAGTCGCTATTTTTTGAGTCGCGCTTATGGAGCCGCAATTATCACGGGATACCATTTAATATGCCTCCCAGAATTTTAACTTGCTGTTTTGTAGCAGAATGCTGAAGATCATGTTTTCTAGTGACTGGTGACCTCTGAGATCCATCCAACCTCCTGTGCAGCACACCAGATTTAAAACGGATGACGCTTCATTCTATCTGTTTTTAAGAATGGTAAATGGGACAAGCAGCAGGAAGAGAACAGTTTTGCTTAGAGCCAGAGTACCGAAACTGAATGCCTGATGTCACCTTTGGGTCCCAGCTATTTGTACCAATACCAGCATCATCATCATCATCCACGTGAGTAACATGGACACGCTAGTAAGAGCCACAGCTTTTGATGCTGCTGCTCCTAGCAGGCTGTATGCACCACTGCATTAAGATTGCAGATTTTTGTGGGGGAAACACATTAAGCAATGTGAACTGACATTGAAAAAAAAAAACTCAAATTATAAAGGCAGAATACACAAAAGAAATTATGCAGTAATATAAGACACCACAGTAATGCATGAAAGTAATAAATTACTTGTGGCATCATGTAAATGTAATTACATCTGTATAAAATCAATAATCACTGGGGGACAGTTACACATTCACTCTGTCTACTAAAAAAGAAAACTTTAGTATTCTGCTTTATATACAGTAAATTTAATGGTCACCAAGATGTGTAGCACAGTCATGTCACAAAATGGCTGCCTTTTTTAAGGCTATTTTCATTATTAAAATGTTGCCACAATAAAATAAAAATACATACACCCTTTTTTTATGCACACTATCTCTTGATCATATTGGCAACAGTACAGAGCACAAATTCTGTATTTTTAATAAATTATGAGTCAAATATAGACCTTATTTTAAGTGCACACCCAAGTCTCTTGAATACTGTCCACACACCTATATATATATATATATATATATATATATCTCCAGAGGGTGCCCTGATGCATGTGGCTCTGTGGCTGTCCACCAATGGATTTGCCAGGTGATGTGGTTGCCGTCTGCAAAATCCTGTCACTGTGCCAGACTTCAACAACTTTGTTGTCAAACTGGCTTGGTGGAACCCCTTGCTTGTACCTAAAATCAAGACTAACTTTAGAAAACTGTCCTTTGCCTTTGCTGCCCCCACTGTCTGGAATGTAAATAAAACTAAATGAGCAAAAACAGAAAATCCTTAAAAGAACTTTAGAAAAAAGAGGCCAGATTAATTCCACTTAAACATGACTCCTTTGCCATATTGCTACGGGTATATCCTCAAGGAGGGGGGAGGTGATTCTGCCATTGTGTAGATTGCTGGTTAGGCCACACCTGGAGTACTGCATACAGTAATGATACCCATACCTGAAGAGGGATGTTACTGGAGGGGGTGCAGCGCTGGGTGATAAAGATGATCAATTGTCTGGGGGACTTACATTACAAGAGTAGGCTGAGGGAATTGAACATGTACTCACTGGAGGAGAGGAGGGAGAGGGGAGATATGATTGAAACCATAAAGAACATGAAAGGAATTATCAAATATGGTATGGAAGGACTTTTCAAATTAAGGGAGAAGAGGGACACCAGTGGCCATGATATGACACTGGAGGGGGGAAGGGTCAGGAGGGAGATGAGAAGACAGTTTTTTATGGAGAGGGTGGTGGCCAGGTGGGACATATTACCAGCAGAGGTGGTATCCAGTAGAACAGTGGGTGGCTTCAAAAGGGGATGGGACAGGGCAAGGGGGAGGGTCAAGGGAGGGGGGCATGGGAGGGAGGGCAGCTGCAGAATAAGGGCTGCTAGCTGCACAATCGAGCAGACTTGGTAGACCATAAGGCTTTTTTCTGCTGGCAATTTTCATATGTTCATATGACATAAAAAAATTAATTGAGCCAAAGCAAAATATGCCCTCTACAGAGTAAGGTAAACTTTCTGTGATTCAGGGGAGAAAATTGGAAAATTAGTATCCTAATATACACTTAAAAGAAACACAAATTCTAATCTGTAATATTAGATAAACATAATGATATTAAAGTGTGCAAGGATACTAACAGTATAAATCTTTATACACAAGCCCATGTAAAGAGCTGCTAGAAAGTAGTAGGAAATTTCTAGACCCCTTCAAATTACCTGAGTTAGATAATTTACAAGATTCCTCCCTGAGCAAACCCATCTCAGCTGAGAAAACTGGTCAAGGCAATAAAGAACTACATAATAATAATAACACACCTGGGCCCTATATCATCCCTGGTGACTTCTATAGATGTTTTAAGAGCATGTATTACTGTTAACTTGTACTCCACTGTCACCCTGCACCATGTGTTATGGCCCGGGTCATGCCTGAAAACGGTCCCTGGGATCAGTGCACTCACCAGGTTATCAAAGTCATAAATTAATTAATTAATTAATCCCTACTTACCTAGTTAAAGAGCATGTGCAACAGTTTTTACATATTTTTAATAAAAGCTTAAAAAATTGCAGTTCAAGTCCTTGTGTCATGATTAGTGTTTCCTGAAAATTTCACACTGTTTGATTTTGTGGTTTTCCTTAAATCAGCATTTGTTAACTTGCTCTGTAGTGGCTGAAAACAGTGGAGTTATTTCTGTCCTCTCAGTCAAATTTAGAGTGTGATGACATCATTTTGGAGTAGCTTGCTGTTTCAGATTCCCAGTCAGAGCAGCACTCTGTAGAATTTATGGTCTGCTGAGCTCTCCAGGTTTCTTAACAACCCCAGTCTCTGGTTTGTGTTTAGATAGATCAGTTTACAATATATAATATTCTTCCTTTAAAAAACTGTTCATTTTAGTTTCAATGCTAAATTGAGGTAGTGGAAATCTTTTTCTGTGAGAAATCAGCATGTCTGATATCACAGCTCTATTCTTTCTAATCAAACCTCATTTTTTTCTAGCTATGTAACACAGGGCTGTTTAATGAATATAAAATAAATTTAAATTTTGTTCATTCACAGAAAGTTTGTTTTTGAAGTAGCCTTCATAAATATAATCATGTAAGAACATTTTTTTTCATGTCAGATTAACAAACAGGTGCTTGTCACATTCTGCTACAGTATTTCAAGCACATGTCCTGTCAGAACTCACAAATTTCAGTTCTTTGGTGGTTTCTGTGTGAAAATACATCATGTATGTGTAAAGCTAAAAACACTGTGGTTTCCCGATGCACCATGTCTCTGCCCCACAGTTGAGGCAGCTGCAGTCTACTGCCACCAGTCCCCTGCTCCACAAGCCCCCTGCCTTCTGCTCCACATTCGAGGCTGCCACACCCTGCTGCCCACTGTCTTCTCCCACACAGTCAGGGATTGTGCACCCTGCTGCCTCCATCCCTTGCCTAAAGAATCAGAACTACTGCACCCTCCCACCCTACTGCCCTCTCTCTCCTACCCTCACAGTTAGGGATGCTGCACCTGTTGCCCCGTTCCTGTCTCCACAGTCAGGGTTTCAGTGCTGTGCTAAGCCCTAGAGTGCCAGATTCCTTGCCTCCACAGCTGGGGCTGCTGCACCATGCTGCCCTAACACCAGAGGTGGGCTTTTGATGCACCCTGCTACCCACTTCCATTGCCCCAAATGGTCAGGGCACCATGCTGTCTTCTATCCCCTGTCACCACTGACAGGGCTGCTGCACCATGCTCCTTTCTACACAGTTGGGGTTGCTGTGGCCTGCTGTTCCCTAGAGCCCCATGCCTCTGCATTTAGGGCTGCTGCACAATGCTGCCACTAGCCACAAGATTCAGGGCATTTGCTGCACCCTGTTGCATGCCTCCACAGCTGAGGCAGTTGCACTCTGCTGTCTCCCTGCCACCAGAGTCAGATCCTTTGCTACACCTTGCTGAGACAGGAACGGGGGCAACATGTGCAGTGTCCCTGGTTGTGAGGGAGGGAGAGAGAGAGAGAGAGGGTAGCAGGGTGCAGCAACCCCAGCTGTTCGGGAAGGGTGCAGCACAAGAGTAAGGGCATTTGCTGCACCCTGTCCGTGGAGGCAAGGGGCTCTGTGGCACAGCAAGGCACAATGGTGGCAGGGGACAAAGGACAGCATGGGGCAGAAGCCCTGACTGTGGGGCAGGACACAGGTGTGCATCAGGGTACAGTAGCCCTGACAATAGCACAGGGTGCACATAGTGCAGCAGCCCAGAACATTTGGGGCAATGGAAGTGCGTAGCAGGGTTCAGCAGCCCCAACTGTGGATGAAGGCAGCATGAGACTCTAGGGTGTAGCACAGCACAGCAACCTTGACTGTGGAGATAGGAACAAGGGGCAACAGGGTGCCATGGCCCTGACTGTGGGTGTGGGGACAGAGGGCAGCACGGTACAGCAGCCCTGAATATTCAGGCAGGAGATAAGGGTGGCAACAGGAAACAGCAGCCCAAACTGTGTGACAGGGTGCAGCAGTCATGCTTGTTTGGGGCAAGGAATGTAGGAAGCAGGGTGTAGCAAAAGATTTGACTCTGGTGGTAGGGGAACAGCAGGGTGCAACTGCCTCAACTGTGGAGGCATGCAACAGGGTGCAGCAAATGCCCTGAATCTCATGGCAAGTGGCAGCATGGTGCAGCAGCCCTAATTGCAGAGGCATGGGTCTCTAGAGCACAGCAGGCCATAGCAACCCCAACTGTGTAGAAAGGAGCAGGGTGCAGCAGCCCTATCTCTGGTGACGTGGGATAGAGAACAGCATGGTGCAGAAGTTTTGACTGTGGTGCACACAGGGGGCATCAGGGTACAACAGCCCTGACTGTGAGATGGGGTACACGTGGTGCAGCAGCCCTGACCATTTGGGGCAACGGAAGTGAATAGCAGGGTGTAGCAAAAGCCCCACCTCTGGTGGCTAGGGCAGCATGGTACAGCAGTCCCAGCTGTGAAGGCAAGGAACCTGGCACTCTAGGGCTTAGCACAGCATAGCACAGCACAGCAGCCCTGACTGTGGAGACTGGAACAAGGGGCAACAGGTTCAGCTTCCCTAACTGTGACGGTGGGGAGAGAGCAGCAGGATGCAGCAACCCCAATTGTTTGGGTGGGGGAGGCAGAGTACAGCAGCCCTGATTCTTTAGGCAGGAGATGGAGGCAGCAGGGTGCACAATCCTTGACTGTGTGGGAGAAGATGATGGAAAGCAGGATGCAGCAGCTTCAAATGTGGAGCAGAAGGAAGGGGGCTTGTGGGGCAGGGACCGGTGGCAGTAGGCTGCAGCTGCCTCAGCTTGGAGGCAGAGACATGGTGCATCAAGATGCCACATAATGTTTCTAGTTACACCTAACAATGTATTTTCACACAGAAACCACCAAACAACTGAAATTTGTGAGTTCTGACAGGTGCCTGTCACACTCTGCTACAGTATTTCAAGCACATGTACTGTTTGTCAATCTGACATGAAAAGAAAATGTTCTTACATGAAATCTATTTATGGAGGCTACATCAAAGACAAACTGTTTCTGTGAATGAACACAATTTAGATTTATTTTTATATACATTTAATAGCTGTGTTATATAGTTAGAAAAACAATCTGAGTTTTGATGAGAAAGAACTGACAGCTGTGTTACAGACAAGCTAATTTCTCAGAGAAAGATTTCCACTACTTCAGTTCAGCCTCGAAATTAAAATGATCAGCTTTTTATGAGAAGATAATGTTATATTTTAAACTGATCTATCTAAACAGAAGCCAGAGACTGTGTTTGTAAGAAACTTGGAGAGCTCAGCAAATCATTAACTCTACAAACTACTGCTCTGATTGGGAATCTGAAACAGCAAGCTACTCCAAAATGATGTCACTGCACTCTAAGTTTGACTGAGTGGACAGAAATAACTCCACTGTTTTCAGCTACTGTAGAGCAAGTTAACAAATGATTATTTAAAGAAAACCACAGAACCAAACGGCATGAAATTCTCAGGAAACACTAATCATGACATAAGGACTTGAATTTCAGCTTTTCAAGCTTTTATAAAAAATATGTAGAAACCGATGCACATGATCTTTAAAGTTTTTGAAGCAGAATTTGGGAACAGTGAAATGCTGGAATTCAAGAACACAGCATTCACCTCTTTAATTTTAAAAAATGGAAAAGAGTCCCTTAATTGCGAGAACCACAGACCAATATCCTTTCTAAACAGTGACTATAAAGCCTTAGCAAAATTTCTAGCAGACTTAAAAGATTATTTCCCCATTTGGTGGGTACAGAACAGGTCACAATTGTACCAGACAGATCAGGAATAGAAAATGTCAGATGATTATCTAATGTAATTTGGACCTCTAAATAAACGAAAAAATAGTTCCTCATTCTCTCATTAGACTTTTGTTAAAGCTTTTGACACTTTAAATTGGCATTATCTATCTGAAATAATTGGAATATTTAAAATAGGAGAGAATTTCTCAAATTGGGTTAAGATTCTCTATTCCTGCCCAAAAGCAGAACTAATATCAAATTAGGTGATTTCTCCTCTCCTTCAAGCCATCAAAAGGGATCAGACAAGATATCCCTTATCACCCTACTTGATCATCCTAGCATTCAAGCCCCTAATAAAAAAAATTCAATTGAGTGACAGAAGTTAGGCAGGGAATTAAAACAGGGAAGAATACAAACAAGACATTTGCCTTTGCTGATGATCTCTTACTCACTATTGCTAAACCTAGAGAATCAGTTCACGCCCTTAACGCTGAGCTGAAGAATTCTGCAAAACTCTTAGGTCTAGTTATAAACTAGAAAAAAGCCCACACAATGCGTATCTCAAATGGTAACATGCTGTGTCAAGATATTGACTGCACAGGTAAAGAGTGTTGGTTTAATAAATCAATAGCTTATTTAGGTTTACAGATACCTAAAAGATTTACCAGGCTAGTTGACACCAATTTAGACCCCTACTAAAGGAAACTGAAATGGATTTAAAGAAATCGATTCATCTTAACATGTCACTCTGCAGCAGAATAAATTTACTTAAGACTCACTTGGTGTGGCTGCCCCAGTTCTTTGGAATGCCCTTCCCTTGGGATGTAAGAGGTGCACCTTCAGTTGTCCTTTTTAAAAAATATCTAAAATCAAATTTTTTCGATTTAGATTTTGGCCTGGATTAGAGACATATTGTTTCATGTTTATATTCATATTGTTTTATTTGTTTCTTATTTGTATTTATTGGAAGGCACCCAGAGCCTATGGGATTGGGTGTCATATAAATAAAATTGCCTTACCTTGCCTATTGGATGATGGCATTGCCCAGACTTTTCTACTTATTTCAGAATCTGACCTGGGTATTGCTAAAATGTAAATTTAGTCTAATAACAAGAATAATCAAGAAGTTTGTATGGGGATCCTAACCACCCAAACTCTCGCTGTCCAGACTTAGAGCACCTTGGAAAGAAGGTGGTTTCAGTCTTCCTTGGAGGAAAAGAAATCATACTACTTTTCTCTTCAAATTTGCAGCAAGACAGCTTTTTTCACCCTTCCCTTACAACATTTGGTTAGAAGTAGAGCAAAAAACTGTGCTGCCCAGTACACTCTCTGACTTGCTAAATACATGTACTTTTCAAAAGGAATTCTTGTCTAAATGGCTTCCTGAGAAGCATAAGGGACACTCAAAAACTTTTAAATATCCTCTACACCTAACCACAATCTGGGAGAGCCCTGAAATAAAGAACAGTACTGTGATAAATCACTAGAGGAAGTTGGATGGAGACAACTAGGAATAACAAACACTATCAATTTAATTAACAATGATACTAATACATTTCATTCCATTTAATTTATTCTTTGTTAACCTGGTAAGGACACTGGACCAAAGGTCCCTTTTCAAGCCCAACCCAGACAGAAAAGATAACAAACAGTACAAACAACATCAACATCAAATTACATATTACAAATAACAATTACAAATATAATTAAACAATAAATATTGCTTTAACTTTATTTTAAAATTAGGCAAGGCAGTAGCCTGGCGAATATCAACTAGAAGCACATTCCAATAAATAGGGGCAGCCACCAAGAATGCACGTAGTCCAATCTTAAGCCTATGTTGAGCAATGTCAAATAATGTACCACTCGCTGACCTTAAACAAGGCAACATAACTCTAGTTGAAACTAATTCAGAAAGGGGGAATAAAGATTTGAAGTGAGAACATTTAAAAATAATGCACCACAATGAATATTCGATCCTGTGGCTAGGTGACAACCATCCCAGATGCGAATATAAAGTACAATGATGTGTGTGGACAGGGACCGTAAGAACAAATCTGCAAATATTATTGTAAGTGACAGTCAGAGCATGCAATTCTTTTAACCCAATATTGAAGTAAAGACTAGATACATAATCGAAGTGGGGAAGGAGTGACCCAGTAGCAACAGCTTTCCTAGTCTCAGCAGTAAAATAAGATTTAAATTTATATAATAACCCTAATTTCTGATTAATAGTTTTGACAACAAACTGTATTTGGAAAGAAAAAGTTAAATCTGGGTCCAACAATATACCAAGATATCGAAACTGAAAAACTTGCTCTATCTAGGTACTCTGCTGGTCATATACAGTTAAATTTGGATTGTCCTCCAACATTGATGGCATCCCAAAAATCATAACTTTGGTTTTGTTTGAATTCAAAAATATAGCATTATGAGTTAACTACAAATAAACATCCCCATAATCTTTATCCAAGGCAAAAGAAAGTTCAGACACAGACTTGGATTGTGAGAAAATAATTAAATCATCCACATACAAAAGAGTACTACTAGATTTACAAATCTGAGGTAGTTGGTTAACAAATACAGAAAATAATAAGGGGCCCAAAATGGACCCCTGAGGGACACCACAATGAATTGAGGACACATCCGAGGCAACAAATCCAATTTGTACAAATTGACACCTATTACACAAGTAATTACCAACCCATGAAACAGCAGCTTCAGAGAATCCAATATTAAACAATTCAGAGCAAGTAAGATCATGCTCAGTTAGGTCAAATGCCTTGGTCAGGTCCACGAACACCACTCCCAGTACCTTTATTGTCTTTTTCAGACATAAAAATCAAATACAATCTCCATAGGTTTCAGTTTTCTACCTATCTACAGGTTAGAAATACATTGAGATGTATTGTATCTTCATCTACACTGAATTCATATATTTCACTCAATCCACTGATTTCTAGAATACCAGAAATACAATTTTAGAATAGTAGTGTTTTATAAGTCTTAAAAAGGAAATGTTGATTTGGATAATAAGTTATGATACAAGTGAAATAGTTATATAGTTTTTATGTATTATTTTTATGTAAGGTTAAGGGAGTAAGGGTGGCATGGGAAGTACTCAATATATATTGTTTCTAGTGGTGAGGAATTAATTCCACCAGTTGTTATTCTCTAAGTTCTCAAGGTTGTTTTTTCTCACATCTATATCTGTGGTATAGCCTGATTACCTGACAACATCAGGGTCGTATCTGTGATACCTGAATCATACACTGTTGCTGTATCTTATATGGTAAGCCTGTAACAGCTAGCTGGCAGTAGATTTACCCCATCTGGGTGGGGAGTACAATCTAAACTAAGTTATAATAAGTAAGATTCTCTCACACTAATACAATTCCTTATAGGATGTGGCTGAGGGGTGAGGCGCTCAGTTGTAGGGACTGTGGGGCACTCTTCTACAGGGATGTGCTCTGAAGGAGGGCATATTGCCCCTTCTGCAGGACCTTAGCAGAGCTCCATGCTCAGCTAGTAGTAGCAAGGATATAGACATCACAGCTGCACACTCAGCTCAAAAGGAGCTCACCCCATACACCCCCACTCCCCAGAGGCCCACTGGTCCAAAGTGGTGGAGGGTGGCAGGGTGCAG
This sequence comes from Neoceratodus forsteri, assembly GCA_016271365.2. Lineage (NCBI taxonomy): Eukaryota > Metazoa > Chordata > Ceratodontiformes > Ceratodontidae > Neoceratodus > Neoceratodus forsteri. Next base: position 331,498,870 of record CM057452.1, on the reverse strand, counting down.
GGAGAAGGGAGGTTATCTAGCCCAGTACTATCCAGATGGTGAATCACTTTGCACCACTGGAGGGGTTTCAGGCTCCTGACTCCACCAATAGGGACACTGGGTTGGTCAAGGGGAAAGGGAAGGACAGCACATTGGCACCCAAGGGGAGCAAAGCTATCAGAAAGGTTCCAGTGGTCAGGGACTCAATGATCAGGGGGACAGATAGGGTGATGGGGGGGTCAGATGGGAGAGTGTTGGTCCGATGCCTACCTGGAGGGTCAGCCAACCAGGATTTGGACAGAATAGGGAGGATGGGGGGGCTGGTATACCTGGGTACCAATGATCTGGCCAACCAGTTGGCAGAGACAGTGAAGCAGAGCTTCAAGAGACTGGGGCAAAGATTGGCAGCACACTCAGCCTCCCTGGCCTTTTCCAAGGTCCTCCCTATGTGGGGCAGGGAGGGGAGGCAGGACAGAATTAGGAGTAATGAAATAAAGTAGTTTGCTGTAATAGTTGGCTTAAGGGGTGTTATTGGGACATGGGGTACCACTTTGTTGGGGATTGGGGGCATTTATGGGAAAGGAGATTCTTCAAGTGTGATAGACTTCACCTGACAAGAGATGGGGCTAGTACACTAGGACAGAGGTTTGGTGGCTACATCAGACATTTAAACTGACTGCGGGGTCTAGGGGCTCCATGGTGGATGGTGAGCAGAAGGGAATCCTAGATAGAGCTCCCCCACATCCAAGGGACAGTAAGTGCAAAGAGAGTATGGGAATGCTGTAGGGTTTACAGGACCAAGGGGAGGAATACCAGTGAGTGGGAAAATAAAAGGTATAAGCACAAATAAGGAGGGAAGAAAACATGAAAAATAAAAGGACAGTAGCAAAGTTAGAGCAGAGGTCAAATGGAGGGGGGTATGTCTTAATGCCAGGAGCCTAGGCAACAAACTCTGCAAGCTCCAGGCACTGATGGCAGACACAGAAGTGGACCTGGTGGTCAGAGAAACATAGAAGAACATGTCAGCAGAAAAGGATCTCTTGGCCCATCTAGTCTGCCCTATTTTCCCTACCTGCTGAGTTACTGCAGACCTTACTTGATCTCCGGCCTTACCCCCCAGCTCTGTTATTAAGGTCCCCTTGTGTCTATCCCATGCATGCTTGAACCCTGCTACCATTTTGGTGCTTACCACCTCTGCTGTGAGTTTGTTTCAGATGCCCACCAACCTTTCAGTGAAGAAGTACTTCCTCTCATCCCCTCTGAGCCTCCCCCCCCTTCCAGCTTAATTTCATGGCCCCTCGTCCTTGAGCATCACTTTCTGTGTAAGATGCCACCCTCCTGTATCTTATTAGTACCTCAGAGGTACTTGAATATTTTTATTATGCCTTCCTTTTCGCTCCTATCCTCTAAAGAGCACATATTTAACTCTTTAAGCCTTTCCTCGTAGGGCTTCTGATGCAGGCCATGCACCATTCAGGTTGCTCTCCTCTGTACCACGTGGGCCATATATAAAAATGACTGCAAGATGACAGTCACTGGGTATTCACTGTTCAAGAGGGATAGAAGAACTGGTAGGGGGGGAGAAGTTGCCCTTTTTGTCAAGGAGGGCATTGAAGTGGTAGAACATGGAAGTATTAGGGGTAGTAGTGGGGAGACTGAGTTTGTATGGGTGCAACTCACAGCAGTCTCAGACAGGAAAGTGTGCCTAGGGGTGATCTATAGACCTTCAGGGCAAGAGGAGGAAAGGGACAAAGGGACAGAGAGCTCGAGGAGGAATTTAAAAGAGGAGCTGCAAAGGGGGAAGTACTGGTGGTGGGTGACCTGAACCTGTCTGACATAGATTGGGAGGTCCCGATGGCCAAGAGTGACAGGAGTCAGACATTACCAGATGCCTTGCAAGATTGTCTACTGGTGCAGCTTGCTAAGAAACCTACCAGGCAGAATGCAATCCTTGATGTAGTGCTCACCAACTCAAAGATGGTGGGTGCTGTGGAAGTAGGGGAGTCACTAGGGAACAGTGACCACAACTCCGTGTGGTCTAAATTGGCCCTCAGGGCCAGCAACTCACAATCAAGAACCAAAGTCCTTGACTTTAGAAGGACAGACTTCAACAGGTTGACAGAGCTGGTCAGGAATAGGTTAGTAGGGGTGGGGATTCATGTGATAAGGGCAAGTCCTTGATCATGTCGCTCACAAAGAGCGATGCAAAGTCGCCTGCGTCAAAAGGGTGACTAGGATTTAGAGAGAGACTGCCACAAACAGCAACGTTCATCTGAAATTAAATGCTTCTTTTGTTTTTTAAGGGGGGCTATGCCCCCCCCCCCCACACACCCCCCGAAATACTGATTCTCAACTCCAGGGGGAGTGGACTTAGGTAAAAATAGAAACTCCCCCCTAGAAGCAAAACATTTACCTGCACCGGGATCCAAAGCCGGCACCACAGGCTCTAGGGGCAGTGGCTCAAGCCACTACACCACATGGCCAGCTCAGCAGGGCTTGCCCAAATAATTCATTTTATCCCCTTTCTCATGAGTGTAGCGCGCACATCCCTCAGCATCACACTCGCTATACCTATTCAGTGCTCCTTTTCCCTACTTGCTCTACATGAGAGCGGTATTAATGAGTCGCTCATATTGAGTCACTCAATAATACTCTCCCATCTAGGGTGTTACCTGGGGGAGGACATAAGGGGAGGTAGAGGAGCAATGGGGCAATAAAAGGAGCCATCCTGAAGGCATCCAAGGCAAGCATAAGAACCATATCTAAAAAAAAAAAATGCTTAAGAGATCACCATGGTTCTCAGCTAAGTTCAAGAAAACGGTTAGGGCCAAAAAGAAGGCCTTCTATAAATACAAGAAAAAGCAGGGGGAGGCAGTAAAGGAGGATTATCTACAGAAAAATAGGGAGGGGTTAAAAGAATGGAGAAAAACTGTTTTTTAGATATATCAGTGAAAAAGGGAAAACAAAGGGGGCATCACATGGGTAGTTGAGGGGGTAGGGAAATAGATGAAGATGAGCAAAAGGCAGCTGTCCTCAATGACTACTTTTGCTCAGTATTCACTAAGGAGGACTGCAAGTCTGTTCCAGAAAGTGGCATCAAAGCGGCTGCTAAGGAAGTCCCAGAAATGAGACAGCTAATACTTACTAGCGAGCAGGTCCTGAAAGGGCTGGCAGCCCTTAAATGACATCTATAATCTCCCACCATCAAACAATGAGTAGCAAAAAAATCTCTAAACTGTGAAGAGAGGAGTTTCATGGTTGTATAACATGCTAACTACCTGTGAAGACTCCATTATTTTTTAACTTTATCCTCCAAGGTGAAATTGAAAGAGTTAAGGCATGTCATTAGTAATAAGGATTGGTTAACCTTAAGGTCAAATGCATGCCATGCTTGCAGGGAGGTTCAAGGGAGGACAATTCAGTTTAAAATGATTCATCAGTCCTACTACGCTCCCCCAAAACTTCAGAAAATGGGATATCTTTCTGAAGGTAGTTGTTGGAGATGCAAGAGATGCCAAGTTGGTTTTATTCACATGCTATGGGACTGCCCAAAAATCACAGACATCTGTAGGAAATTTCATAGCACGTGTGAAAAGGTTACCCAAAGTAAAATTCCTTTTCTCCCAAAGAATTTATACTAGAATTTCCTCCCAATTAGACCATACCTAAAAAGAAATAAGAAACTGGATTTTTGCACCTTCTTTCCTCATGGAAGACATCAAGATGCTCATCATATGGGGAATGGTAGAGTAGCTTAGCAGTAGTTGCCAAAAATGAATGTATGTTCATTAATTAATTCATTCATTTCACTTTATTTATCGGGCAAGCACTCTGAGCCAAGACCAGTTTTCAGGAACGACCCAGAGCCTCACAAAGAGGCTAAGAAGCATGCTACAAAATTTAGTACAATAGGACATACATACAATAGTAACAATACAATGTTTTAAAAACATTTACAAATACAGTAGATTGGAACTGCAAATGGCTGAAAAAACTTTTTTTTTAAATTAGCCTTGCTAGTAGTATTTTTACAATGCCGAGGCAAAGAATGCCACAGTTTCGGACATAAAACTGAAAAAGCCCACTCCCACACACAGGTTGTAATTCTTGGTAGGGCCAAATAAGAAAGGGAAGAGGATCGTAGTGTTCTTGCTTCACCCTTTGGCTCAATCAGGGTAAATAAGGGAGACATATGTTTGAGCCTAAGTGTATTATTAAGCAAACAGCCTAGGCTGTATTGAAAATTTAATTTAGGGAGCAATCTCCCCAGTTCATTACAGAGTATGCAGTGGTGGGTTTTGTATGGCTTAGCTGTAACAAATCTACAAATTGAATTGAACATTTTATTAACTAAATCATTTTTCTTTACTAAATGATTTATAATACAATGTTGACAATAATATGCTTTTTGATATAGATTCCCTAGCTTCCCTGGTTAGACAATCCCTAACCCTATATAAGGCACCAAGTTTCTGGTTAACAGACTTAACTGTCCTCCTAATATAGGCTGAAAAAGAAAGATTGTGATCTAGTAGCAATCCTAAATACTTAAATTCTGTAATAAGGTGCAACATAACACCAGCAAGGTTAAATATTTGTAACAATTGAGAATTTTTCAATTTGGGTTTGGAACCAAATAAAATGCATTGTGTTATTTTAGTATTTAATGCTAAACGATGCTGATGTAACCATTTATTTAAAGCATGGAAATCACAATTTAATGAGTCATTTATTTCTACAACAGATGCCAAACTAGAAAATAAATAATGTCATCAGCATAAACAAGTAAATGTGCTACTTGATTTCAGGACAAAGTGACATTTTCAACGCTATATTGAGACCCTTCTTAGATCATAAGAACAAAATTACCATCGTAATCTTGTTTCTTCCCAGTGATACTCAGGTATTCATAACTTTCTGCAGTGTGCCTTTAAGCCAGAACTGCCCAGAAAGGATAGAACACATGCAAATGATAGAACTCTTTGCATGTGACAACTTTTCAAATGCTGTCTTGAACTAACTGCCTTAGTTCTAAAACCCCTCATATGTCCTGGATACCTGGAAAGGCAGGTCCCAAAGAACTATGAATACTGAATAGTACTAGTAATCAATAATAATCAAATTTAATAATAGTTAAACCCATAACCCCCTAAATAAACCTTCCAACTGGAGGGGAAAAACAGAACAGATACCACAAAAAATGTCACAGTCACCTGAAAGAAGGGGGGGAATACAACATGAACCTCAATTATTCAAATTGTGCCAGAAAGTGTCATGTATACCCCTGAGAGCACAGTATGCAGGAGTGTAGAGGCTAATGGTTCTGGAAGAGGAGGCAGAGTAGGAAGTTATGAGTACCTGAGTATCACTGGGAAGAAACAAGATTACTATGGCAATTTGTTTCTTCTAACCCTGGTAATACTCAGGTATTCCTAACTTTCTGCAGACTATGAAGCAGTACCTTAGCAGGTGGCCACAGAACAGTATTTAGGAAACAGACTTTGCAGGACTGCTGTGCCAAACCTAGCATCACCCCTGGACAGAAAATCCAGGGTCTAGTGCTTCATAAAGTTGTGTACTGTTTTCCAGGTAGCTGCTTTACAGATGTCAACTAGTGGAACACCCCTGGCAGCTGCTAAGGTAGAAGATGTCCCTCTTGTGGAATGGACCCTCAATCCTGTTGGAGGTTCCCTTCCAGCTTTAGTGTAACAGAACTGGATACACTGGACTATCTATTGAGAAATGGACCTTTTCAATGCTGTGTTACCCTTTCCCACATCCCCATAAGTCAGGAATAGCTGTTTTCTGTCCTGCCTATGGTCCTTGGTGGCTGTCATGCAGTAGCTGAGAGCTCTCTTGACAGTCAGACTGTGAAGCCTTCTTTCATCAGAAGTGGAATGCTCAGTGAAAAAGACAGGTAGGGTGATGGACTGGTTCAGGTGAAAATCAGAAAGTGAAACCACTTTAGGGAGAAATTTATTTAGTTTTTGTTGACCGGGTAAGTGCACTAGACAAATCCTGCCTATTTTCAGGCATGACCCGGGGGAAGGGGATACAGATGAATGCCAACTGACTTCGAACCAGATTAAGCTGTTGGTGGTATTTATAGTGAATGAGGGAAATTTGGCCAGGACACCGGGGAAATTCCCCTACTCTTTTCGATAAGTGCCATGGGATCTTTAACATCCACCTGAACTACCACCAATCCAGGCAGATGGGACCTCGGTTTAATGTCTCATCCAAAAGACAGAGAAATGTCTTGTTTGTCCTCAGGACCACTTTATCCCTGTGGAATGAAATGTAGTCCTGTTCAATGTAGAGAGCCTGATGCTCACTGATTCTACTTGCAGAAGTCATTGCCACTAGGAAAACTGTTTCCAAGTGACATATTTCAGATAAGCAGAGGACATGGGCTCAAAAGGAGATCTCATGAGCTTAGCTATGTACACTTTGAGGTCCCATGCTGGCACCAGTTCCCTATGAGGGGGATGCAGATGGGTCAAGCCCTTGAAGAACCTCTTGAAGATAGGGTCTGAAGCTATTGTCACATGTCTTCCAGCAGAAATGTAAGTAGATGCTGCAGCCAGGTGGACCTTAAGGGTGCTGGGATGCAGCCCCAGGGAATGTAAATAAGAGAGGTAATCAAGAACAGCTGGAACCCCAGCCTGTGCTGGTACCAGCTGCCAGGCTGAGCACCAGATAGAGAACTTTTTCCATTTTGAGGCATAGGTTTTCTTAGTGGAAGGCTTCCTGTAACCTCTCAGGATGTCTAAAACAGCTTCAGAGAGGTGTAGACCTGCATATTCTAGGTCTTCAAGAGCCAGGCTTTGAGATTGAGAGACCTGAGATTCGAATAGAGAAGTCTCCCCTGGTTGGAGGCTAACAGGTTGTGCCTCCGAGGGAGATGTATTGGCCTAGCTACAGACATAGGGAGCAGAAGAAAGTACCATGGCTGCATGGGCCAGTCTGGGGCTATCAAGATCATTGATGCTGACTGGGACCTGAGCTTGAGCAATACCCTGTACACCAGAGGGAAGAGAAGAAAAGCATATAGGTGCTTCCCTGACCAGTCCAAAGCCAGAGTATCCAGGGGGTAGTGTGCCCTGATCTGGTGGTCTGCAACAGTACTGTGGCAGGTGGTGGTTCTGGTGGAATGTGAACAAATCTATCTCTGGGATGCCGCACCTCCTGAAGATTATTCCACCACTTGCCTGTTCAGAGCCCATTCGTGATGGGCCTGGTTGATTCGACTCAGAGCATCTGCTAGGGTGTTGTCCTTTCCAGGCAGATGAATTGCCTGCAGGGAAACTCCCAAGGAGTAAGCCAGGCTCCAAATTTCTATGGCCTCTGTGCAGAGATGACCATACCTGATGCCTCCCTGCTTGTTTATATAGTACATTGTGGTGATATTGTCTGTTCTGACCTGTACCACCTTCCCCTGTTGTGAAGGCTTTTAGTGTCAAAAACACTGCTCTGAGTTCCAGCATGTTTATGTGCTGGAGTGACTCTGCACTTGACCAAGTGTTCTGGGTTGTGTGGTTACCCCATCCCAATAGGTATGCATCTGTTCTGAGAACAACTCATGGAGACTCTCGTTGGAATGGAACCCCTTCCCTCAGGTTGGAGTCCTCTTTCCACCACTGAAGAGCCTGTAACAAGGTTTTTGTTACTGGAATCAACTTTGAGAGGGAATCTCTCATCTGGCATCAGTGTGCCCTTAGGTGGAACTGGATGTTTCTCATTTGGAACCTGGATCCTAGGACTGTGCCTGTGGCTGCAGCCACATGGCCCAGGAGTTGTAGGAACTGCCTTGCAGTTTTTTTCTCATGCAGGCTAAATGAGTTTGCAATCAGCTGGAGATTTCTTACCCTGTCTAGAGGCAGGTAGGCCCTGCCTTGCAGGGTGTTGATCTCTGCTCCTATGAACTGCAACTCCTGTGCAGGTAGGAGGACTAATTTTTTGTGATTTATCATGAACCCCAGGGATCCCAGAAGCTCCTAGGTGGTTTGCAGATGCTGTCTGACCTGGTCTGGTGATTTTGCTCCCACCAGCCAGTAGTCCAAATATGAGAACACCGTGATACCCTGTCTTCGAAGGTGTGCCATAACCACTGCCAAGCATTATGTGAATACCTTGGGGCCAAAGTTAGGCCAAATGGCAGGGTTGAATACTAATAGTGACCTGATGGGAGTCTGAACCTGAGATATTTTCTGTGAGACTCCCTTATGGGGATGTGGAAATAGGAATCTTTTAGGTCCAGTGATGCCAACCAGTCTCCTTTTTGGAGTGTTGGCTGAATCAGTGCCAAAATTACCATTTTGAACTTTGTTTTTGTCAAATGCTTGTTTAGTACCCTGAGGCCCAAGATAGGCTGCCACTCCCCAATTTTCTTTGTGGTAAGGAAGTACCTGGAATAGAAACCCTTTCCTCTCTGCTGAACTGGTACAGGTTCCACTGCCTTTGACAGCAGCAGGTTTTGAACCTCTGGCTCCAGCAGTTTATTTTCTGTGAAGGAGGGTGAATTGAACACCCTGGTTCTGAGCAGAGGAAGGGATTTGAAATTCAGAGACAGTCCCTGACTCACTACCTACAGGACCCACTTGTCTGTGGTGATCCTTTGCCAAGCCTGGAGGTAGTGAGACAGTCTGCCTCCAACAGGTAGAGAGCAGGCGGCCTGTGAAGACATGTCAGGGTGTTTGCTTGTGTAACCCCTTGATGGTGCTATCCCAAGGGCTACTACCCCTGCCTGTGCGGCTAGTAGCAGGTTAAGGGGCCTGAGTTCTGAAAAGGGTGAAAGAAAAAACAACCAGACAATCAGATGACAACACTTTAGATTTAGCTGTTGTTGCAGGGAGCTACCCTGATGTTTACTCACGATACCCAATACTGGACACAGGCAGGATGAAATCGAGACTGCAGGTTGTTGAGCTGGAGTGCCGGAGAAGCGGGGCCCACACGAATCACCGAGGTGTCGTTCCTGTTCAAGTGTTGAACAGAGGGCTGATTCCCAGGTAGGTCTCTCATTGATGACTTTCTCTGTGCAGCAGGTAGTTGGGCTGGGTCAGTGTGGCCAGACCCAGGCCCAATGGAGATGATTTTGAATTCAGTCCATGGGGCTGGATGCAGCTTCCAGCAAGCAGAATACAGTTCAAACCACAGTTTGGAACCAAATCGTGACCTACTAGCAGCACACAGCACATTTACACATAAGGAAATTCTAATGCAGCATCCAGCAAGCAGAACACAATTCAAACCACAGTGGGGAACCAAATCACGACCCACTATAAGCTCACAACACATTAACTTGTAAGGAAATTCCACTGTACCAGGCAAAAGGCTCTCTGGTTGCAATTACAGAGTCTCTGCACAATCTGGGAGTTCAGAGGTGGCTGGAAGTCCAGACAGGCTGATCGCATTCAGCAAATCTTCGGTCTTCTTCAGGTAGGAGCCTGGTCACAATTCAGTGGCTTACTTCGCTCTCCAAGTTTGGATTCAGTCCGAGAAAGGCACAAGTTCCCTCTCAGGGACAGAAGGCAGGCATGCAGGCCAAAACTCAGGCCTTTCCATAGTTCTCCCACGTGAATCTACACCAGGGCTGCTGCTTGAATCATTCAAGCTGTTATCTCTTCACTTCCCAACTCAGAACTGAAACTAGCTGCAAGCAGCTTGGGAATTTCCCCAAGATCCAAAAGGTTCAGTTGACTGATCTGTCTGTCAGTCACAACAAGGGTTCCCCCTCCAGGTTATTTTAGGTGCCAAAATGCAAAAATGACAATTCCTACAAGTTTTGACCCCACCAAGCCCCTGTAGGCAGGCTCGATTTTAGAGTCCCAACAGTACTGATTGGCCTATTCTGACAGTCCCGGGCCAAGTTGGTGGAGATAAACAGAACAGTCCTTGCTGCAAAGAAGGCAGGTTAGAGCAAACTGCAATATCATTACTACTCTAACAAATGATCAGCAAACAAGCACATCTTCTAACAGAGCTCCCTTTTAGATTAATTAAGACTGCAATCCAGGCAGCTCTTAAAGAGACAGTACACAGAGGCTATACAGGCACTCTCTGGCAATACATTTAATCTACTAAAATGCAGAGCACCACCCTGGCAGTAAGCATTTAGGCAAGTTCAAGGAAGACTTTTCAGGAACCCCCATTTGTAGGGGGGTTACACTTGCTTTCGGGTTGAGGCTGGGTTTGCGATCCACACCTGGAATCCTTTCTTCTTCTACCTCTGAAGTACCCTTGCTGGGGGTACTGTTGGTATTGGGGTGCAGCCATTGGCTGGAAAAAGGGCCTAGTATGAAATGACCTGCCCCTGCCTTCCCTTCCATAAGGTCTGGTGGATGGAGAGGCTTTCTCCTTAGCAGAGTTACTCTTGAAGATGGCTTTGTATTCCTCCACCTTATTCATATAAGCCACTGTTGATTCACCAAAAAGTGAATGTCCCTCCAAGGGGAAGTCTAGAGCCTTTTTTTGGGTATCCTGGGTAAGAGTTGTAGCTCTTAGCCAGGCAAACCTTCTTTGAGCAACAGTGTTTGCCATCCATCTGGCTGCTGTGTCATTGGTATCAGCAGCCATTTGGAACTGATACTTGGCTGCCTCTAACCAAATTGAGCAGTTTCTGCCAGGTCATCAGACAAGGGTGAAGGGGCTTTTTGTGCCATGGCCAATACACACTGCCATAAGGACTTCTAGTACTGGGCAGGGTAGGCCTGGAAATTTGCCTGTCTAATAGCCAAAGAAGCTGACAGGTATCCTTTTTTGGCTATACTGTCAATCTTCCTGGACTCCTTATCCAGTGGGTGAGAAGCCAAAGGCACCTTAGCCTTGTCACAGGCAGCTGCCTGCACCATCCCCTGGTGGTTAGGGTGGGAAAACAGAAACTCTGCCCCTTCCCTTTCCAATTGGTACTCTTATCCAGCCTCTTATCAAAAGGGGGGGCAGAATTAGGAGGTTGTAAAATCTTCAGAGTATCCTTCTTGAAGAATTTATTGACAGGCAAGAGGAGTGTCTTTGTGGGTGTCAACCCCATCATTACGAAGTATTTCACCTCTTCTTCATCCTCTGTTTGTTCTCTTGTGGTGATGTCCAAGGCATCAGAAATTTTCCTCACAAAAGTAAAATGTGAGGAATGATCCTCAGTGGTTCTAGAAGGTGAATCAAAATCTTGCTCAGGGTAAACCTCAGGCTCAATGGGTTCCCCTTCAGACTCCTCTTCATCATAATCTTCTTCCTCAGTAAAAGAGGATTTACCAGTGCTGCCAGTCTGTCCAGCTGGTACTGGGGCACGTGGCTGCTGGCCAGTGGGAAAAAGAACTTGTAAGGCTTGGACCACTTTAAAGGCCTGAGCAATTTCATGAGGAGAAGGTAGTACTAGAGCACCCACAGAAGTCCCCTTTTTCTCAGTTGGGGGTTCTGTGTGATTTGTTTTCTTTGTCTTTTTTGAGGGAACCAGAGAGTCAGCCAGTTCAGCAAGCCTCTTAGTGCCCTTGTCACCCATCTCAGGGGTTGAGGCAATTATTGAAGTGGTTTCACCCTCAGCAGAAGAGGGTATCAGCTGGTTAGAGCCAGAGGGACCCTTGGGTGGAGGAAATTTTTTCTTAAGCCATTCTAGGCATTTCTCCACTGTTTTTTTCTGGGAAGGTTTTACAAATATCATATTCTTCATTAAGGTGATCGTATCCAAGGCAAGCCACCCCCGGAATATGTTTGTCTGCCTTAGCAAACACTTCCCCACAATCAGAACAATTTTTAAAACCAGGTTCACTGGTTTTCTTTTTACATTTCTCTGACAGTTTATCGGTAACTGATAAAAATGTTAACCGCTAAGTAATTTAAAGGTGTTTACAAAAAGATTTAGCGATTGCGGTCAGTTCCCGAACAGATAATAAACCAACAGGAACCAGAACCGATGAAGAAAGTGAACCGAAACCAGCGGTTCAGTAACCGATAAAGCGGTTACAAAAATAAATATTTAAAATAACTTTTAAAGTAAACTAACAGGTTTTTTTTTAGTCAGAAAACCTCAAAAATAACTAAATTAAATTGGTTCCCCACTGGTTATACCGAACCGGGAGGAACCGACGAAAAGTATTAAAATAACAATTGGGGTATATGCAATTGTGTTTTCTTTAAAATTTGACTGTAAGGCCAATATCCTCCTGGATAACCCATGCCTCAAGGTATTTGCTCTGGGGTTCTTTTGTAGGTTTAATTACCAATAAGACATAGTAAAAGGCAGCAAATTAAAGTAAAAAGATACTTATATGTTTTTATAAGTTTCTTAACTTCACAGGAACAAGTTGAAGAGCGAGACTCCAAGGGACTAGACTTTATAAGCACAGAGTGAAATCTGAGGGGTTTTAGAACTAAGGCAGTTAGTTCAAGGCAGCATTTGAATAGTCATGTGCAAAGAGTTCCATCATTTGCATGTGTTCTATCCTCTCCAGGCAGTTCTGGCTTAAAGGCACACTGCAGAAAGTTAGGAATATCTGAGTATTACTGGGGTTAGAAAAATAGACTTTCTAATGTGCTTAAAATGATTGTTAAGGCAAATGTCAATACATGCACTGAGAAATATATTCTGTTTTGCATGTCTTATCCATCTTCATTACCACCTTACTATCAACTGATTGGACTTTTTATGAAATCTTTACGTCTTCATACTTTATTTCAATAGAATTAGTATGTAACAAAGCTTACGTGACACAGTATAGGAGAATGGGGTGAGAGTTACGCCCAATGACCCTGAGGCACACCCCGTCACCTGTTGGTCTGTGTGGGTGAGGTGGGGTGATAGGGTGTGGAGGAGTGTTAGGGTGTCAACCCTAATGCCTCATTTCCCTACTTTTGTTGCTTCAACCCTAATTGATGCATTAACAAAGTTTTTTGCAATGAATTTCCTTACTTTTTGAGAAGGTGTAATGTGACTGGTAACTGCGCACTCCCACCAACACATACCAGTTACCAGCCACATTACACCTTCTCAAAAATCTCCTTTCGTCATTTGATCCTCTTTTGTGAGGTGACAAAATCCCTGTTCTTGAGCCAATCCTTGTTCATGAGAACGCAATCAAGGATTTTGACAGCTCGTGAAAAAGGATCAGCTTGCAAAAGATGATTTTAACAGCTCGCGAAAGGGGATTCAAAAAACCATTCCACTTTTGTGAGCTGTCAAAATCCCTTTTTGCCATTAAATCCCCTTTCATGAGCTGACAAAACCCCTGTTCACGAGCCAATCCTTATTCATGAGATAGCGCCATCCGGTCCGGAAATGGCGATCAAGGATTTTGACACCTCGCGAATAAGGATCAGAAGCAAGTGACGAACAAGGATTTTTAAAATTAAAAAGGCCATTTTTTAACAAAATCGAAGCAAACCAAAACCATGGTTACAAAACCCATACTTCAATTATCACACAACACATCCATGGGACAAGTTACAAGGTTTTATTTGTGGGGAAAATGAAAACAAGATGGTGGCTTGCTAAAGAGGAATTTTCCCTCACGAACGGAGATTGTATAAATCCCCATTCATGAGGTGACAAAATCCTTGATCATGAGCCAAATCTTCTTTCGCTAAACATACATATATTGCAAAGACTGAACTGAGAATGCTCAGAACCCGAAAATTCTAAATTAAATAACTTTCGAACAGATTAATATTTTTTCACCAAACCAATGCTGGATTGTTCTTTGGGACAACCACTTTCTACCCTGACAATTTCAAACCAAAATTCCAAACTGTGTGGCCGTAGTGCTATGGGCAAGAATCAGCAAAAATGGGCAAAAAGAAGCGAAGAATGCCATTTTGGTGCTTTGCTGCCCGAAAACTGCAAATCTGATCAAAACACAACTTGGCATATCATGAGACCTACCCCTTGGGGCAGCGCATTCCAAATTCTGCTCAAATCTGTTGAACGGTTGCAAAGTTATTAAAGTGCAAAATTTGGGGTTTAACATTAAACTGCTTACTCAACCCTATCTATAGGGGCGCGACCGCACCCCTATAATATATACTGTGGCCCAGATACTCAGACTACACCAGTCAGTGGCATAAGCCTGGGCACAGTGCAACTGGGATGCACCGGGGCCAGGGCCAGGTGATATTCAATGGTGATGCACCATGGCACAGCGCAGTTGAATATGGCACAGTCTGCGCACAGTGCAGTGGGACTCCGCTGGTGCAAGCCACAGCTAGGGAGCATGGAGATGCACCCTAGCTGTGTAGCATACTGTACACTGCACTGAAAGCCCATTGGTCCACACTGGGGGCCAATGGGCTTACAGCCCATACTGTACCTGTCATTCTGCGGGCGCTGGGTGGTATGCGGGTGGGTTGCAGCTGTCCGCCGATGACCGGAGAAGCAGAGTGGGCAAGGGGTCCAGTGTGGGTGGAGGGGTGGGGTGCCACTGGATCACCAGGGATTTCTTTGACGGAGCTGTACCACGATCATGCAATGGGTGGGGTTCCACAAGACCACCAGGGATGGTCTTTACATTTCTCGGGAATCAGGTGGGAGGGGGGACCACTAGACCACCAGGGGTTTGTGGGTGCTTTTGGATGGTGTTCTGGGTGGGCAGGTGGCCACTCATGTCTGGCGGCTGCTGTGTTGCGCCATGCAATACAGCAGCCTGCCTGTGGCTGGCCAGGATTTGTTCCAAATTTTCTGGGGCTCAACTTTGAGCCCCCCTATGCGACACAATGCATGGTTGTGCCAGCATATGCGCCACACATCCCAGGCTGAATATTGGGATGTGCCGCATATGCATGGGCACGCCCCCTGCATCTGCACCACATACAATTACATTGTGCCCTGGCGCATCGGGATTTGCGCTGTGCCTGGCAGCCCTTTCAATATCCCACTGGGGCGCAACCCCTTTGAATATTCAGGCCTGTATATATAAATATATATATATATATATATATACACACACACAACTTCCAATCCCTTTCAATTGATCATTCTGATAGATAGTGACTTCATATTTTTGTATACCTTTTCTTTTGAAAAAACAGCATAGCCTTGGATTTTCAATGGTTTAACATAGTTATTTTCCATGAACCACTACTGTAACTTGGTCATTTCTCAGGCTGTTACTGATCTTAATGATATCTGAGGCAGTTTTATAAATGACTGCATTATCCACTTGGAGTAATACTTCAGGTAATCCATAAAGTGCCAGTAGGTCATTTATGGACAATGAGAACAGTAGTCAGCAAGGAATCCTAGAGCCCCATGGGACTCGAAACTGCACTTTTCTGGGGGAGGACAGGATGTCACTTAGCTTTTCCATATGCTTACTGGCCCCTAGGTAGTTTGTGATCCACGGAAAAGTTAGGTCGTCAAAGTGGAACTCAGAATAGGCATTGTTAATCCTGCTTATATCTGTGCTGTGTGAGTAGTATTTGCAACCTTTGTTAGCTTCTGTGAAACTGCTCATGTCTGTGAAAAATTCATTAAAAGTGTTAGCCATGGATAGTGGGTCTGTTTGCACTAAGCCATTTACTACTGGGACCTCAATTTTGTTTTCTTCTTGCCCTTAAGTAACTCATTTATCTATGACCAGACGCATTTAGGTTGTTTTGAGCAATCAATCTGCAGCTCTCTGCAGTACTGATGTTTTGATTGTTTTAGTCCCATATGCCATTGATTCCTCAGGTACCTGCAATACAGGCATGTCAGTCCTGTTGCACTCCCATCTGTTTATAGGTGGCCCACCTTTTGACTCTAAGCCCCATCATGGCATGTGGCTCCCCTTTTTCTATTTAGCACTTGTGTCTCTGACCCTGCATTTGGCGTAGGGGGTTATTTCTGTTTACAATGCACAGAAAGTTACTTGCAAACAATTCCAGGATATGGTTCACATCTTCACAACTGAGCCATGTCAGACTGGCTCACATTAGCCAAATCCTCCAGAAATTCACCCTCTTTAAATTTTGAGATATCCTCAAAGGTAGGTAAGTAAAAGTTTATTGTTTGTCATTAATGACATTACAAACGTAAGAAAATAAGAACAGCATATAACAGTCTTTTACAACACTCCATACTATTCATTGTTACATAAATATTTAAATAGCTTTTTTCATTTTCTTACATCTAACCATTAAAAAATGTTCCAACCTTAAAAGCACATCTAAATTTTCAGTAGTAAAAAGGGATATTACCATAGAATACCTATCTGTTCTTTGATTTTTCAATAGATTTCCTATCCATTTAGACCTAGCTTTTGTGTGATAAGAACAGATCATACGTACATGAACCAGATTCTCCTGCTGATTATATCCATAAGAACACATATCAGTAAGTTTTTGTCAAAGGATGTGTTACATCATTAAGTTAAAATTGCACTGGGAAAGGTATCAAAACGAAAAGCTGTAGTAACCTTCCTGATCTGATAATCTGTAATTGCTACAAGTTTCTATCAAAGGGGACGTTATTAAATTAGCTAATATAGGATGAAAACAGTCTGCCTGTCAATGTCAACCAATGTAGTTTTTAGTAGGGGACTATGAACAGTGGCTGTCCTCAAAGGTAATCACCTTTGGTGGAGGATTCTCAGGGTATTTTTTCTAAATGCAGAAGGTGAGGGAGTGGCTGCTGGCGGTATCTGAGAAAAGCTCTGTGGCTTGAACTCTATCTTCCCTATTAACCAGTATCCAGCCCAGCAAGGAATGCCTATTGATCTGCTTTTCCTAAGAGCTGACTTGGAGATTGCCTGAGTTAGCTAGGGTTCACTCATTGGTTTTGTAGTAATTTCCAGGTTCTCCAGCTAGGTTCAGGTTCAGATCCCTAAGCTCCACCAATTTACTATAATCTGAGTCAGCCAGGCAGCCTGCTAAGTCCACAAACCTGATCAGGCCCTTTACGGTGATATAGACACAGCATGGGCCCGATATTCAAAACTTTGCCTGGGTGCAAATCCCAGTTTACCCGCACAAACCGAGTTTTGCATCGACGTTCCATATTCAAAAGCCCAGTTAGTGCGGGAAACAGGGTTTGTGCCTGGTCAAAATTCAGAGGGGGGCGCAATGCAAATTAAGGGGTGGGGACTTGAATATTGCTGCAGTCCAATATTCACAGTATGTGCACTGTGCAAGTTCGTTTTGCATGGTCCCCTTCCGCAGGGCACATACCGCCAATCAAAGCCCTAACCTACTCCTGCGCAACTCTAGTGGTTGGCAGAGGAAGTGTGGCAGCCTTCCTCAAGCCCCAGCACAGTAGTCTCTGGTGTCTAGTGGCCCCCCCAAGCCAATCACCAGCCTATTGTAAAAAATAACCTGTCCCTGGTGTCTAGTGCTCCATTCCCCCCCCCAACTGCTAGCCCGTTGTATAGATTAAACTTTACCTGGTATATAGTGGTCCCACTCCCCCACCTATCGCTGGTCCATTGTGAAAAATATCCTTTCCCTGGTGTCTAATGGTCCTCCCTTCCACTAATCACTGGTCTGTTGTAAAAAAATATCCTTTCCCTGGTGTCTAGCAGACCCCCCACGCAGCAGGTAGTGCCCCACCGCCCCACTGCCCCCCATACTGAGCCTGAGCCGGTGACTGGCAAAGTCCTCCACTCTCCACCATAGCTGGCCACTGAATGAGCTGTCAACAAGTGCGTACTGTAAGAGTATGTGTTCACTGACAGCTCAGTCAGGGTACATGACAATTCACTCCCGACAACTCGTATCGCGACTACTCGCTCCCGACAATACACTCCGCCGTCATCCCGCTCCTACAACAATTCTTGTTATGCCAACTCACTCCCTCTAAGTTTTAAAATACTGTTCTACCATTCTACTAAATAAAAAAAATGTTGATGCCTGTCTACATCATTTCCACACCATATATTCTTGGTACATTTCTGTATGCTCTCTCCTTTCACTTTTAAAAAAGTATTTTGCCAATAGACGTAACTGCTTGCCCCATGTTGTTCTCAAATCACTGTTCACCTTGTAACTAATATTTAAAAAATAAAGTACAAAGAAAGCGAGGCAGTAGACTAAGAACTAGAGAGGCATGTTCGTTCCTCGCTCTCACACTCTCTTTTCCTCTCTCACTCTCTCTAGCGCACTGTGGGGCTGCTCAAAGTGAAGCTGCTGTGTTTTAAAAAATAAAAGCTGCTTTGATGAATTTACAACTAAGCTGAGTGGCAGAAAAGATCCAGTATCAAATGTTATTTAGCTAACATACAGTAGGAACACAGACACAAGTCTTCTGCAGGTTAACTGCATACATATCCGTAGCAGTCAACTTAGAGTCCAAACACAGTACTTCACAAATGGGAAGAGTAGAACTGGGCTGCATGCTGAATGAAAAATACCTTCCTTGTATCCCTCTATATACATTGATTTTGGGAGCGAATTGTCGTAGGGAAGTGAGTGTCGGAGGAGCGAATTAGCGCTGGGGTGAATTGTCGGGAGCGAGTTGTCATGTTCCTGCTCAGTCAGCATCCAGCTATGGTGAAGAGTGGAGGGTTGTACTGGTCATCAGCTCAGGATCAGGATGGGGAAGCAGGATGCGGGGCACTACCTGCCAGGGTGGGGAGTTGTGGGGTCCGCTAGACATGATCAGGGAATGGTGTAACTGTATTTTACGGGGGATCGGGTATGGGGGGGGACCTCTAGACACCAGGGAATGGTGTACCTTTATATTACAGTGGATCAAGATTTGGGGACCACTGGACACCAGGGAATATTGTTGGAAACATTGGGCATGGGTGCGGGACCACTGGACACCAGGGAATGCTTCTTGGAACACTGGGCATCGGTGCGGGTGGGGGAGGGACCACTAGCACCGGGGAAGGGATATTTTGTATGACAGACCTGCAATCAGTGGGGGGGGACCACTGGACACCAGAGAAAGGATATTTTTTACAATGAACCAGCAATCGGCAGTGGGGGACCACTAGACACCAGGGACTGTTTATTCTATACAATGGGCTGGTGATCAGCAGGGGGGACCACTAGACACCAGGTAAATTTTATTTTATATGAGACAGTGATCAGTGGAGGGGAGGACCACTAGACACCAGGGAAGGGATATTTTTTACAACAGATCGGCGATCGGCGGGGGGGGACAATAGACACCAAGGAAAGTTTATTTTATACAACGGGCCAGTGATCAGCGGGGGGGAGGGACTACTAGAAAACATGGACAATTTATTCTATACAACAGGCCAGCAATCAGCAGGGGGGAGGGAACACTAGATACCAGGGACAGTTTATTCTATACAACGGGCCGGTGATCAGCGGGGGGGACAACTAGACATCAGTGACAGTTTATTCTATACAATGGGCCAGCAATCAGTGGGGGAGAGGGTCCACTAGACATGAGGGAAAGTTTATTCTATACAAAGGGCCAAGGATCGGTATGGGGAAGGAACCACTAGACACCAGGGACTGTTTACTGTATACAATGGGCTGGCGATCAGCAGGGGGATCACTAAACACCAGGTAAATTTTATTTTATACAGCGGGATGGTGATCAGCTGGGGGGGGACCACTAAACACCTGGGAAGGGATATTTTGTGCAACAGACTGGTGATCAGCAGGGGGTGGGGAGACCACTAGATACCAGGAAAAGTTTATTCTATACAATGGGCCAGTGACCGGCAGGGGGAAGGGACCACTAGACACCAGGGACAGTTTATTCTATACAGCAAGCCAATGATCGGTGGGAGGGAGGGACCACTAGATACCAAAGAATGTTTATTCTATACAAGGGGCCAGCGATCAGCAGGGGGGAAGGAACACTAGATACCAGGGACAGTTTATTCTATACAACAGGCTAGCAATCAGTGGGGGGGAGGGACCACTAGACACCAGGGACAGTTTTTTCTATGCAACGGGCTGGCAATCTGCGGGGGAAGGGACCACTAGCCACCAGGGATAGCTTTCTGGAACCGGGCCAGTGGGGGACGGTACCACAATAAATTGCCAGGCTACCCATGCAATTGAGCCCATAATAGGCATGCAAATTGACCCTTAGTGTCTTGCATGCCCAATGGGCTCATTTGCATGGGTCCCTTTGAATATCGGAAATTTAGTGCTGGTGCAAGCCATCATGACACCCTGTTTCAGGAGCTATGTTTGCCCAGAGCTAAAGTGCTTCACTGCTTCACGCTGGTCTGCTATTGCCCTGTATTCAGTCACAAAGCATTGGTGCACTATTCAACTGAATATAGCATTTTTGGGCACCCGGGCAACGATAAGGCGCAGCGCTGTTTGCATTGCGCTTTGCACCATTTTGAATATCGAGCCCCATATGTCAATTTTTTGCAATTTCCTAATGTTAGTTGGAGTACAGAGTTTTTACAGGTGGAGTTAGCAGTGAATGAGTGGGTGAGCACCATTACTTTCAGCCCATTCCTTACATTGAATATAACTCCCCCTACCCTTTTACTTTCTCAATCCTTCCTATACATGTAACATTTAGACACAAGTTAAGATGATACTTATAAAGAAGTACTTATATAGGACTGTTGCCCTGCATGAGACTTTTCCCCAAAGAAAACTACATTTATGATACATTACTTTACAATTTAAGTGGTACAATGCAGCTAGGCATGGGGTGGCTTTATGTTTTTCAAATTCTACAAAAAATGGCAACTTTTTTACTTAGCAGGAGAGATGGACAAATTACCCACCATATTAATGTTGTTTCTTCTCAGGGATCCATCACTGAGCCTTACAAAAGTGCATCATTCTGCAGCAGTGTGCTGCCCTGGAATAGAACCTATGCAAATTTTACAGTGTGGCATTTTAAGTTCAGACTGTGCACTGTACACATGCTCTCTATACTGGTTTCACACAGGGGCCTGATCTTCAAAAGTTTGTATGAGAACAAATGGGTGTTTGCTCGTGCAAACTGGGTTTTGCACCAGATCACGGTATTCAAAAGGGGCAGTTGCGCAGACAAACAGGGTTAATACCCCCGCAAAAAATAATGTATGCAAGCCGGCCCGCTGGTGCTAAAGGTTAAGGCACTTGACACCGCACCTCGTGCCACACCGGTGACCCAGGTTTGGGAATGAGCCTGGGACATCAGGGGTCGGCGAGGGGGGGTGAGAGGCCAGGAGCTGGATTGAGCGGCCATAGGGCAGCTCTCCTCTCTCAGGTAAGCGGACCCAGTTGCACCCACTGCAAGGCTGCTCCTGGTGGAGGCCCGAGGATAGTGCAGACGGGAGCGGCTAGCATAGGAAGGGTTCCGTGGATCCCTGCGTGCACGTGCCTTTACACACATACAGGCAACATCAACAAGGGGAGGGGCAGAAAAGTGGAAAATGGAGCTGGCAGGCTGCATGATGGCCCCACAGCACCTGCGCCGGCCCCTGGAGTCTGGATGTTGGTCTCCATGGGAGGGGGGGAAGACGACTGCCTTTGCCCTTGGCCCTGTCATGTGAGGGATTGCCGGGATGGTTGGGCGTGGGACAGTCGGGGACCGGAGAGCGAGCCCCTTCAAGGGAGGGGCCAGAGCTGCCTGCCAGCTCCATGGGGAACAAAAAATATATATGAAAAAAAAAAAAGAATGTATGCAGGAGGACAAAAGGAGGGATGGGGACAGGAATACTCATGCAACTCAATATTCAGCGCATTTGTGCTGTACGAAAGAGGTTACCGCAGTCAAATGTGCAGCACAAATACCACCAAATGAAACCCCGTCTTACTTCAGGTAACCCTGGTGGCCACTGGAGGTACTGCAGTCAACAACCATGTTGGCTGGTGGGGAGCACACCTGTACCTGGTGGTCCGTAGTCCCCCCCCCTCGATTGCTGTCCCCGTACTAACCGTGGTTGTCCTGGTTCCTAGTGGTCCACCCTCCCTCCGACTGCCATCCCAGTATTGCAGTAAAGTATCTCTAATGCCTAGTGGTCCCCCTCACCCTTCAGTCACCAGCCTGACAAGAAATGCATATACCCCTGGTGCCCAATGGTCCCCCTTCCTCTGTTTGCTGGCCCAACATCAACTACATATATCCTTGGTGGTCCATGGGCCTCCTCAGTGTCTGATTGCCATCCCGTACATGAAATACCACCCCCTTGGTGATCTGTGGCCCCCCCATGTCCGGTCTCCGGCCCTGTAAAAAACTGCATACCCCCTAGTGGCCAGTCGTCCCCCAGCCCTGATCCCCTTGCCCTGCAAAAAACCTACAGGCATTGGTAGCCACTGCCCCCCCCATTGATGGCCCTGAATGAGGGCACTATGGATAACAGAATGTTATCACTGATGTCTGCACTAAATAAATAAACTTTAGAAAACCACACATATTCCCTGACATTTAGTGTACCCCCCCACCTACCCACTCACCAGTCCCTGTCCCCACAGCATCCTTCCCTGGTGTCTAGTGGCCACCCCCATGCAGCAGGCACTGGCTACCCACCCTGCCAACCAATCCTTTACCAGATGCGCTGGTGCTGCAGAAGCACATATGGTGACCTGCACAGCCCACCACTCACCTCCTCGGCTGGCCACCATATGGATACTCTGAACATGCTGCCAATGTTTTGTATAGGGTGTATGCCTCCATATGGCACAGAGAGTGTGTGGCCTGCATTCTGTATGTAAACCCCCTGTCCCCCTCATCTAAGGGCATGACTTATCATCACAGGTGGTCCAGGGGCATGGAAGAAGACTACACAAGCACAACACTCCAAACCAGTGCACCACCAATAAAGATAGGAAAAAAATGGCTATCCTACCTCTCAATGGCTTCATCCCCATGTACACTCTCGCTCTCACCTCCAAAACCTGGATTCACCCCGAACTCTGGCCACCGGGCACAAGATCTCCAATCTACAGCCTTCTGTCTTTCTGAGCCCCCAAGCCCCTTGATCCCGATGCAGCATTTATTTATTTATTTATTTGAGAGTCAGGTTTACAACCTTTGAGTCAAGGACTCATTTACAAAGGCACCTCATCACAGGGAGGGCAGACAAGAAGACAGTGAGAGGTACAACAGTGGTAACATACAGGTGCAATACATATAACAATAAGAACACAATTACCGCAGTGGTTTACAGATAACGTTGCAAACAGTAAGTTATAATTGAGTAGTAGCAGTCCAATGGACATTGTCAGGTTAAGAGTGTGGCGGGCAGGATCACCCATCACAATAATTAGGGGCAGTTACAGCTTTGGGCGTCTAAGAGGAGGTTACGGAGAGCGACTTTGAAGGGGCCAATTTTGGTAAGATTCATGATGGAGGGTGGGAGGGAGTTGAACCATGTGGGGACGTGGTAGTGGAAGGACCTTTGGGCTAACGAGGTCCTGGTATGGGGCACCTGGAAGGTGGACTTGACTGTGCTCTGGGTGGTAACAGATGGGGATGCATGCCACAGGGACGCAGTGACCCCTGGGGGTGATAGACCTAGCAGGAATTTTTTGGCAAGTAGGCAGATTTGGTAGCGCAGGTGCTCGTCAAAGGTGAGCAGGTTGGCTGTGGAATAGAGCAGGCAAGTATGAGTGCGGTGGGATGCACCAGTCAAGAACCTGCAGGCCTTGTTTATCGAGGTCTGAATTTTGGTAAGGGCACAGTTGTCAGACGCGGCATAAATGGGTAGGCTGTAGTCTACTAAGGACAGGATGGAGGAGTTGATGGCCAAATGGAGGGTGGTTTGGGGGGAGGCAATCTCTATGTCGATAGAGAAGGCCAATCCGAGAGTTTATATCTGAGGACAAGGTATTGATGTGGGTGTGGAAGGTAAGAGCTGAGTCAAAGGTGATGCCCAGGTATTTGTAGGATGACACCTGCTCGAGAGGGAGTGGATTTCTGGGGAGAATGCAGAGAGGGGTATTCTTGGCCTTATTCTGGTGGTGAGAAAAGATCATGGATTTGGTTTTCTTAAGGTTAATGACCAGCAGGTGGTCTAGGAACCACTTTTTGGCTTGGCTAAATGTATGCTGTAGGGATTCCTGTAGTGATGCGGGGTCAGGGTGGGAGGCAAAGAGGACCACGTCATCGACATAGAGGAGTACATTGCTTGAGCAGGAGTTGGGGACAGTGTTGAGAAAAGGCTGAACAGAACGGGGCCCAGGACGGAACCTTGGGGGACCCCAGAGCAGATGGGCAGGGAGTTGGATAGGGTACTGTTTACCTTCACACACTGGGATCTATTAGAGAGGTAACTAGTAAACCAAGTGAGGGGGCCAGGGGAGAGGCCAAGTTGGTGGAGAGAGTCAAGCAGGAGGGGGTAACAGACAATGTCAAAGGCCTTGGAGAGGTCAATGAACACTGCTCCCGTGATGTGACCAGAGTCGAGAGCAGAATGGAGGTGATGGGAGAACTCCAGGAGGGCTGTAGTGGTGTTGTGTCCAGGTCAGAATCCATGCTGCTCTGGACACAACAGGTCCTGTTTGGTTAGGTACTTGGAGAGCTGTAAGGCCACTATTTTTTCAAGTGCTTTGGAGAGCAGGGGGAGAATGAATATGGGCCTGAAATTGTTAGGGGAGGTTCTATCCCCACTCTTATGGATTGGGGTGATTTCTGAAGTTTTCCAAGCACTTGGGAACTGGCCCAGACAGAGTGACCAGTTTAGGAGGTCGGTGAGCGGGGCAAGCACGGTGTCCAAGACTAATTGGAGGATCCTGGAGTCCAGGGGATCACAGCTGGGGTTGTTGCAAGCTAGGGCTTTATGTAGATGAGGCCTGGCCTCAAGGGGGGATATGGTGCGCAGGCAGAAAGGGGGGTGCGGTCCAGGGTGGGGTGGTGGTGGCTGGAATAGGGTTGAAAAAGTGGTTGGGTAGGACTGAGTTAAAATCTGAGAAAGCCATATTGAGGGACTCAGCTATGAGGGGTGGGTCCATAGTGACGGTACCGTTTATGGAAAGTTGAGATGTGGGGGGGGGGTATTTCCATTGAGCTCCTTCATATTGTCCCAGAAGGCATGGGATGAGCCCCAAGTGGATGCAAGGGAGGTTTGGTAATATTCGGCCTTTGCCTGCCTTATAGCCCAGGTGCACCTATTACGTGCTGCATTATAGGCTTGTCTGTCAGCCTGTTTGCCTGAGGTGACAGCAATATGCCAGAGGTTGTCTCTTTGCTTCAGTTTTTGGATAAGGGCCGGGGAGATCCATGAGGTGTTCCATTTTTTGGTACAGATTCTAGTCTGGGGGGCATAAAGGTCACAGGCCTTGTTGAATGCACTGGAGAAATAGGCTAGGGCAGAGTCAGTATCTACTGCAAGTATGATTGGGGACCAATCCAGCTGGGCAAGGTGCAGTTTTAGCTTTCCGAGACCCCCGTGGCAAAAGTGCCGGTGCGAGGTGACCTGGGACATTGGTTTCAGTGTGGGGGATGACCAGTGACAGAGGACCGTAGAGTGGTCACTAAGAGAGTCTGGTAGTACATTAATATCCCTGATCTTATTGGGGCGGTTTGACAGAATTACATCTAGGAGGCTGCTGGTGCCACTTGACTGGTTAAATCTAGTGGGTGAGGAGACTAGTTGGGTCATATCTAGAGTAGCGAAGGAGTCCCTGAAGTTGGAGGCAGAGGTACCCAGCCAATTGACATTAAGGTCACCTAGGATAAGCTGCTCCACCTTGTGTGGGAGTGTGGTGAGGTAATCGATGAGGGACTGTACAACTTGTGGACAGCATGATGGACACCTTCTGGAATTACAACTTATGAAATGAATTAGGTACAAGAGGAATTTCCGTTTCATTTATCCCCCCCCCCAACTTAAATAAAGAAAGAATCACTACCAAGTTTCTTCCCAACCAGTTTCTTTATTTTAGCTCCTGCACCTCAAATGATTCCAAGAGTGCAGAGATCCCATCTTTCACCGGATAAATAAAGCAGCTCCATAGGGCTATTTGAACTTTTTACAGTTTATCCAGGCTGGACATTTTGAACAGCACACATGGTTTACAAGCAGTGCAAGCAGGGTATCTTCACTCTGACTTCATGGATGATTTACCCAAGGAACCTCCCTACTTGAAAAACCCACAGGCTCCTGGCTCACTGGCGCTGGTAAGTCAAATTTCTCTCCCTCTTACTTCTATGGGTTATCCTTTTCTCAATCTCTGTCTGGTCTGGCACTGGTCAGATGCCCTATCTCCAGTGTGGAGAAGCGTGCTGCTTCCCCCACCTGGCCCCTGGACCTTGGCCCAAATCTCAAAGAGGAACCAGGATTTTTCCTCTCTGACCCAGGCCCTGTAACCCAATCTCTCTCACTTTACATGGAACCTAAATCTGCCAGTGTTCCCAGCCTCACGGCACCAGTCCCCACAGCCATAACTCAGCTCTCTCTCTTCTCTCTACTGGTGCAGTGGCCCTCAAACCTGGCCCTGCTCCAATGCCTGAGCTACCTTATTCAGGCTACCCTACCATGGGAGGGTCCCGAGCCCTGCCACCGCCCCAGGCTTCCCGAGCAGCCCACTCCTCTACAGATGGCACCCAAAACTCATCTCTGCACTCCCAGATGGACAATTGTGAGGGTACCCAGTAGGGGTGGGCGGGCTAACCTGCCAATAATCAGGCCCTCCCCAGATCCAGTGCGGTCCAATGGACCCAGAGCAATAAGAGTCATCCTCTTATTTGTACCAAGTCCAGGTCCGTCGGCCAAAAGTTGCAATTGTTAAAAAAAAACACTTTCAGGCAGTGCTCCCACTTTCCTCTAGGTGGAGCCATCATGATCCTCTGGAGCCCCGCCAGCCGGCAGTCACCTGCTCGCCACATTACAGGTCATGTGACTGGCTGGCTGGTAGTAGCATCCTCCACAAGGCGGGAGTAGTAGGAGGTGGAGCGAGTAACGAGCGGGTTGTAAATGAGCATGCACGACAGAAGAAAGGAGGAGGAACTTGCTTCTTGTCCAATAGCCAGCCATATCCAACCAAACTGACAGGCTAGGCAGCCAATAGCTGAAGGCAGACTGCCTGCATTGTCAGTCGTGGCTACTGATGATGCATGCGGTGGGTGGATCTCTGGAAGATGCTGTATCTCCGTGTTCCACTTAGAGGAAGCGCCATTCGAATGATGACTTTGGGGAGATGCGTTGTGCTTGCTTTCCCATTCCAATTACAGTCTGAGACGAGTCTCTTCTCTTTTACTATTTTGAGCAAATAAAATGCCAAAAATGACACTGATGAGAACTGCGTGTGTCTTGGCTTGATGATAAAAGAAATAAAATGTGCTGCTCTGCACTGAACTGAAGGAACACAACAGACTTAAAGGAAAAATAAAATATCTGGCCTTGAAGTGGGGGGATTGAAGTGAGAGAGAGAGAGAGAGAGAGAGAGAGAGAGAGAGAGAGAGGCATGTGGGTAGGGCAGAGGGCATTTGGAAGGCTTCTGTTGGTGGGCCAGATGGAGAAATAAATAAAAAAAACCTAAAAATATATACAAATAAGATGGAAAAAAAAAGAAATATAAACTAAAAGTAAAATAGTACATAATTCTATGTGGTACTATGTTTTTACTGAGTTTATGTTGAGAACAGGACAGGTTGGATGAATTGGTATTACCTGTCTGAGGAGGGCAATCAAATTCTCATTTAAAAAACAGATACATTACAAATAAAAGTACAAAAAATAAACAATAATGTACATCTATAACAATTAAAAAGTACAATACAGATAAAATTATTTACTACAGTAAAAAAAAAAGAAAAGGCATTGAATAAGTGGATGAAAGGGGAGTGTGTGTGGCTGTGAGGTGACAGGACAAAGGAACCTGAGAACAACTGAGACTACTAAAGAAAATACAGGAAAACATTTTTTTAAATAAACCTACATACCATATGGTAGTGGAAGGGGAAGTGTGTGTTTGTGACATCAAGTCTTGTCCTAGGAGGTCTGAGGAGAACAAGTGAGAGGACTAAATAAAAAAAAACAACAGCAATAAAAAAATACAGTGGTGGAAAGTTGAGTGTGTCTGTGACACCGAACCTGTACTGAGTGGACAGATGAACTTGGGAATAACTGAGAGGACTACATACATCTGCGGTTTTGCAGCAGTCGAGAAATATTTCCTAGAGCGTAATAAAGAAAAACCTAGGTACTGTGGTGGAAAGGGGGAGTGTGGCTGTGAGGGCGAAACCTATACTAAGTGGGTATTGGAAAGTGTGTAATTTTTGGACTGCCAGAAGTTGGGACTGATGGCACAATGTTTTCAGCATGTCCTAACAGACTTTGCTAATTTCTGGACTGCCTGAACCTGATGGCACACTTTTCGCAGCATGTCCTCATGGACTTGTGTAATTTTTGGACTGCCTGAACCTGATGGCACACTTTTCACAGCATGTCCTCATGGACTTGTGTAATTTTTGGACTGCCTGAACCTGATGGCACACTTTTCACAGCATGTCCTCATGGACTTGTGTAATTTTTGGACTGCCTGAAGTTGGGACCGATGGCACAATATTTTCAGCATGTCTTCCTCATGTGCTTTGCTAATTTTTGGACAGCCTGAACCTGATGGCACACTTTTCGCAGCATGTCCTCATGGACTTGTATAATTTTTGGACTGCCTGAACCTGATGGCACACTTTTCACAGCATGTCCTAATGGACTTGTGTAATTTCTGGACAGCCTGAACCTGATGGCACACTTTTCACGGCATGTCCTAATGGACTTGTGTAATTTTTGGACTGCCTGAACCTGATGGCACACTTTTCACAGCATGTCCTAATGGACTTGTGTAATTTTTGGACTGCCTGAACCTGATGGCACACTTTTCGCAGCATGTCCTCATGGACTTGTATAATTTTTGGACTGCCTGAACCTGATGGCACACTTTTCGCAGCATGTCCTCGTGGACTTGTATAATTTTTGGACTGCCTGAACCTGATGGCACACTTTTCGCTGCATGTCCTCGTGGACTTGTATAATTTTTGGACTGCCTGAACCTGATGGCACACTTTTCACAGCATGTCCTAATGGACTTGTGTAATTTCTGGACAGCCTGAACCTGATGGCACACTTTTCACGGCATGTCCTAATGGACTTGTATAATTTTTGGACTGCCTGAACCTGATGGCACACTTTTCACAGCATGTCCTAATGGACTTGTGTAATTTCTGGACTGCCTGAACCTGATGGTACACTTTTCGCAGCATGTCCTCATGGACTTGTAGAATTTTTGGACTGCCTGAACCTGATGGCACACTTTTCGCAGCATGTCCTAATGAACTTGTATAATTTTTGGACTGCCTGAACCTGATGGCACACTTTTCACAGCATGTTCTCATGGACTTGTGTAATTTCTGGACTGCCTGTAGTTGAGACTGATGGCAGAATGTTTTCAGTATGTCCTAATTTTTGGATTGCCTGAACATGATGGCACACTTTTTTCAGCATGTACTAATGGACTTGTCTAATTTTTTGCATTTTTGGATTGCTTGAATGTAGGTCTCTGACCACTCAGTACAGGCTTGGCCTCACAGCCACACTCCCCCTTCCATCACAGTAGCTAGGTCTCTGGACTCCTAAGGACATGCAGTTATTTTTTTGGTAGGGGGCCCCTAAATGTGTCATCATCCATAAACACAGGCTTGTCCTAAACGTCAACAAAACACAGGGCATGCTCTTTGGGTCCCTAGCCAAACTCAATTTAAACTGCAGCCTATATGATGTTTCCTGTGCTGATGGCTCATCCCTCATGATCAAGGCCACTGTTTTTCGGTTTTTATCGGAAAATCCGGTAAAATTCCAGAATTAGGGCTGCCTGAAGACCGGTAAAAATGAAGATTTCATGGAATCTGTCATTTTCTATCAGATCAGTAAATCTATAAAAAGTGTGTTTTTCTTTTAATTCCTTCCTGTACTATTTTCATTTTGCTTTATTTAATGCTCAGTATATTAAGCCTTCTTTAATTCTGATTATTTATGCACATACTAAAAGAATGATAGCAGAATCCTGGTAAAATCCGGAAATTAGACTAACAATCACCGATGAAATTCCTGAATCTTAAGTCTTGAAAACAGAATTTAATTGTTTTAATCACCGTAAATCAGTGGCCTTGCTCATGATAGTAACTTCTTTCAGGTATCTAGGTATTCTGCTTGACAAAGCTCTCAGCTTTGATGAGCACATTATGGTCATGTGCAAGGCAGTAAACTTGAAAGTTGGCGTAGCCTACAGGACCAGTCGAATGCTTACTGCCTCAGTCAGGCTGGCCATAGCAAGGAGCATCCTCCTCCTATCTCTGGTGTACAGTGTAGTTACTTATATAAATGCCTCGAAAAGCACTCTGGGACAATGGGACACCACATACAATAACATTTGCCGTTATAACTCAACCTCTCCTTGACTAAAGCATCGCTGTTTGCCATGCGCTGACCTAAACTGGCTCTCCCCATCAGCCCATAGATATACTGCTTTTGGGTCTCCGCTCGACAATATTATTAGATCCAACCTACCCTACTGCCTAGCCTCCATGATGGTGCCACAGTCCTCCTCCTATGGCCTTCGTTCAAATGAGCTTTCATTTCTTTGCACTCCGAGGTGCAGAACACAGAAAGGAACCCTTGCTTTCTCTAGCTTTGCATCAAGATACTAGAACTCCCTACCAGTTGAAGTTCGCTCCACACCCACTCATGCTGCCTTCAAAAGATTGCATTATACCAGTCTCACTAATTGTACCCAGTGTACTTGCTTCAACTCCTCTTAGGTCACCCACAACCTCCCTTGCCATTTGCTGCCCCTTAAGCTGAAGCTATTATCCACTACGGCTCTTATCATTAGACTGTATGTGTGGAAACTTCACTACAGCCTTATGACTTTACGTATTATGCCTATATGTATCTGAAATGATTGTGCTCATTATTGACTGTATGTTTTCTCATCTTTATTATTTGCTCATGATTTTTGTGTACTTGTTTTTTCTCTTGTTACCTGCAATTTGTGTTTCCCTGATACTATTTGTTACATTGTATTCCCTGATCTGTATGACAAAATCTTTACTGTTTGTAACCTCCTGGGTCGTGCCTGAAAATCGTCACTTTGAGGCTATGGCACCTACCCGATCAACAAAAATTAAATAAATAAAAATAAATAAGTGGTTTGGTGGGTGGGTGGAGGAGACCCCTTGCCATAGAAAATAACTGCCTGACTCTGTGGAGCAGAGAAGGAACTGGTGCAACAGTAACAAACTGATACCCATTAGGATGAAGCAGGCTGTTGGATAACTAAAATCTGCAGTTTATCCAATAGGTAGGGAAATGAGCAGACTGGGTGGGCCAAGTGGGCCTTATCTGCAATCAAATTCTATGTTTCTGTGTTTCTATGATATGTCCATTTTATAGTGTATACTACTAAATGAGAATGGGATTCCTCCTCTGAGGTCAGACAGGTCATCAGTTTACAGTTGTAGTACTAGTATTACTGACTCTGAGGCAGGAAATAGACAGAGGTCAACTGCATAACTGCCATATTCAATTGACCAGCACATCAGTGCTATAAACTCAGTTTTCATATCCTGAAATGCTGATTACAATTCTACGTGTGTGTCACAGATCCCAGTGTCGTTTTATGCAATTATATAGCAGATTTGCAGTTTTCATCACATTTTACAAAAGGTTCTGATTCGAATCAGAACTTATCAGAACTTATCAGGACTTTGGCCTGGATCCTGATCCTGATAATAAGGGTCCGGACCTTTTCAGGTCCACCCAACCCTAGTACCCAGCCTCTGGTCCACACCCCTGCCAACACATCATGGGCTTGCGGTAAGCTCCTACCAGAGGCACCGCCCCAAGGCCTGACCTAAGACCTGTGACCCACTTGGCCCTTTAATGCCAGTGCCCTAAGACCTGCCCCTCTACGCAGGTCCCCTGAAATGGGTGAAGGGCCCCCTGGCTCCCTCTACTGTCAGGCCACCCTGCCACTCCAGGTGCAGGGGAGAATCACTGCCACCAGCCTCCCCCCCGTGGGGAACCTGCCACTGCCCCCCACAGCCCTGGTGGCACAAGCCACTACTCCACAGGATCACATGGGCTCCTGCCTATCCTGGCATCCTTCTACCACCTGCACCTCCCTTCTCCCAATGATGCAGACACCTGGCTGACCATCTCCCCCCATGGAGCTTCCTTCCCAGCTCCTCGATGCCACATCACTGCAGAGGCCATCCCTATCTGCCACTGTTGTGGGGATAGGTTCTCCCACAGGCCCACCTGCACCACCACGCTCCTTTCCTGCCTGCCTACTCTGCTCCTCCAGCTGCCCCTCTCCAGTCCCAGGCCTAGTGCCTGGGCTGGAAAGGCCCCAAAATGTCCTGTCTCCAGCCTTATATACCTTCCCTAACCTGCCCAATGCTGCCACCTTGAGGCATCCAGCTGGGATTAATCCCCCAGAGTACAAATAAATTCCCTAACTCTGGTGGAAGGTAGGAGGGGAAAAGGGGTTTCTAATGGGAGCATGAGCTCCTCCCGAAAGGGTGGCTTACACTCTTCCCCCAACCAGAAAATCATTCCCTCCTGGGAATGATTGTAAGGGTTCAGTGATGGTCTCCTCCCATCAAACTGTGTATGAGCACTCCCCAGCCTTCTAAGAGTAGACACACCATACCACAGGCACCTCCCAACCTACCTCTCTAAACCCAAGCACACCTGAGCTAGAGGACAGCATTTTTGCACAGGTGAGGATTCAAGCTGGTCGCTAGGGTATTGTGGAGTAGCGCTAGTAGCAGGAGTCGGCGAAACGCTTTGAAAATATTTACTAAAGGTATGCCACTATTTATTTTTTAACTTCGCTAACCTTTCCAGACTGACTAAGAGCTTGGACCTCAGCAGTCTGCGGGGCGGTGTTCAATGGCCTCTGGGCCACTCTACTGGTCAATGAGGAGTTTGTGGTGGAGAATCCCGCTACTAGAGGGGAGAAACCTAGAGGAGCCTGTGGAGGCTTATCGGTCCCTGAATTCCACTCAGGAAGGAGTAAAAGGAGGACTGCCATATGTTGCTTGTCATGTGCCATTTGCTTCTGTTTTTTTTTGGTTTGAGTTTTATATAAATTACATTTATTCTTCTGTGGGCTCTAGCTGCAGTGTTTTAATAACTGTTTATCCACATTTGTTATGTTTATTTGTGCTTTTGTGTTTTGCTTTGAACTCTTTCGTGCAATCGGACCTTACTAACACACAGTGCTGATAAAGGAAAGAGTTAGCTGTAGTTTGCTGTAATTTGCATATTAGTGGTTATTTATGTCATTTTAATTAGAATTTACTGCTTAACATGTTTAACAACTTTTGAAAATCTCAATCAGGAAGTTTGAGCTCATTGGAGTGAGACCAGCACATGACAGTGGAGTTAAAATGCATGCACTGGCATCCTGGAATTACAATTGCCAGTTTTTACTGAAGACAAGCATGGTAAGGCAGGGGATAAAGCCCACCTGTATGTCTTTTTAGCCTTATACAGAGTTTTTTGGGGTGTGCAGGTTCTTAAAAATGTATTCGTATCCCTGCCACGAATGCCTAGACCGCTTTGAGGATTATTATAATGACATACCAAAAGCACTGACCTCTGTGTAAAGAAAGAGAGAGGTGTGCTTCAATTTGGGATCATGCTGGTGACTAGTCCTGGTTTTAATGGTAGAGAGGGACAGAAGCAATTTTTGAGCTACATTTGAGCCTGTGTGCTTCCGACACCTTCAGAGCTGTACAAACGCTCCAGTGAGGTCATATCAGAAGAATGCAGAAATGTAAGTAAAGAAATAAGAAATAATAATAAAGAAATACGATATTTCATTTGCTGCTTGATACATGCTCATTCCCTACTCTTTAACTACAGCTGGAAAGTGTTAGTAATTATTAGCTAGTGTAGATAAACACTTGCTTGCTGTATGGGTCCTCGTTGGCATGCTATTAGCTTTTTCTTTTTTCTTTTACCCATTACAGTGAAATGGGAGAAGCGATTGTTGCTCACTGAAGGAAAAATCTAGTCATTTACTTATACCCTTTATATTGACCGGATGATAGTTTCCATCTTGAGAACTGTTATATTGAACTAGAATGCTATTGGAACTTTCTTGAATTTCTGAAACTGAATCAGGAATAAAGTGGATTAAGGATTGTGATTACCTGACTTGGAACTTTGGGAACTGAATTGAACATTCTGGATCATGGTGTGGAGGAAGATTCTTGAGGTTCTTAAGGTTTGGAGATTTGAAATTTGTGAACCGAGAGTTGAGAACTGAGAACTGAAAAACTGAGAAGGAAGAGCTCTGTTCTGAAATAAGCCCTGTGGCCTAAGATTTGGAGGAAGGCCTGGTGATTGGGGAGCTTTATTGATCTTTATTGAGGTTAAAATCTCGATAAATCACTATTCTTACAGTGCCTGTGGACATTGGTGTTTTGTTAGAGTCCTACGGTCATTTAAATTGAGTGTAGATTGTGCAAAGTCCCAACTGACAGTGACAGAATAAAGTAAAAACTTAATTAATGCCTGTAAATACAAGAAGTGGTGGGAGGGCTCAGTTTCTTCGCCAAACACTGAGGGAGTGAGAGTTAAGGGGTATAAAATGAAGCTGAATGGTAAAAACACTGTTAAGGCGGTAAGTCACTGTCTGATACAAACAAAAAGCTGAACAGACAAGGAGGAAACAGAAGAAGTAGAAAATCTATAGAGAAGAATGAGGATGAAATAAAAAAATTAAAGATCAATAAAGAACCTGGAGAGTTAAAGAGTCACACGAACATAGCATCATTATCCCCGGTACAAAATACTCTCTTTGGTGCATATCAAAAATATAAACACACTACCACTACAGTAGAATATAATTCTAAGGCAAGGTTGATTCGACCATCGGTCTTTGAAATGTGGAGTAGTAAGATAGAGCACTCAATAGAGGTGGGTGCTGATGGTAATACCATTGTAGAACAAAAGGACAGAAGCCCTCCAAAGGTGGGAAAGCAAAGTCACAGTCATATAGCACAGGAAAGTGCACAACGAAAGGATAAAGGAGGAAACAACCCTACATATCTTAGTAAATGGCAGAATGAGAACTTTTTGGCAAGAGTTTTTAAAGAAGTCAGTGAAACTATTGAAAGTATTAAAGAGACAATAAATACTAATAATAGGATTGAAAGGAAGTTAAAAGAAATGAGATATGGTGTCTCCTTCTGTGAGAGTATTATGGAAAGGGAAAGGGAGACTAATGGTAATAATAGGGATGAATTCATCTTAGAATATGATACTGAAGAGACATTATGGATGAGTCCTCAGGACACATACACTTCTACTCCTTCTTTGGAAAGCATTACTAAACAATGTATTAAGGCATTGAGCGATCCTTTTGAAGCTAACACCATGATGTATGAACATATGGTAATGATTAAAAAGGACCTCTCATTTATTAAGGGAGTGGTAATAGAAAACAAGAAAAAGACTGAGATGGTACTAAATAAAATGACACAATGGGACCCAATGGAGATTTTGGAAGTATCAGATGCTAAGCAACTTTCTCAGATCTCTATAAGTCCTATTAGAAAACAATCTAAAAAGGCAGAAGTATTGACAGAAGTGGAGAGTTCCATGTTAAGCTCCAAAGTTATTACTAAACACCTAGGGACCCTACAATCGACTATAATAGGGTCTGACCAGAGTGAGTCAGGAGAAAGGGAACTGATAATGTTACCCGAGGAGTTTAATGATCAGAACAGTATTATGAAGGCATTAAGGAATGGAAACCCTACTTTATGGGATAAAGGAGTGGTTCAAGATGGGAAGTGGAGAAGGGACAAAACAGAAGCACGTATTACTGGTATTAATGTATCAGCGAGATTAAGTGATAAGGAAAATGATGTGGATGATAACAGAGGTAAAAGATACAGGAAAAAGTTAGGGAACACAAGAAAAACAAAACCTAACAACAACAAATTTTTACAAAGGTTGGGAACAAAACTAACTAATAAAACAAATGTGGCAAAATTAAACAAGAACAAGAAAAAAGTTAAGGCAAAATCAGATGGAAAACAACTAAAGAAAAAAGTAACATAGAACAACTGATTACTCAAGATAAAATAGAGGAAAGGACAACAGAAAAAGATGGATTGATGGTACAAGAGATACTTGAGAAAGAAAAAGACAGTACTGATGAAATTAATTTAAGAAAGATTTTGGGTAGAACTTTAGTAACTGATTTTGTCTTACCCCTGTACAATACGTCAATAATTCCAGATGAAACAGAAGTGAGTTTGAATACTCACTTAAAACAGTTCTTGAGTTCAATACTCCAAAGACAGGGTAGCCATGGTAACCTATTGAAGAAACTTAGTGTAATCAGACCTTTACTTAATATAGATCTGATATTTTTATTATCAGATCAGTATTATTTATTAAAGGTGATACAAAATCAAAAAGAGAAGATGCAGGAATTGGGTTTCGAGATGGACTGTGTAGTTCCTATTGGAACAATATTCCCAGAATACTATAAAGAAGTCAAAGAATGGGAACATAAAGGAAATGAGTTTCAAATTTCTATTTTTGGGAATAGGTAATTTCTTATTTGAAACAAAGAATAACCTTAAAATGAAAGTGTTGGATTTAGTATAAAGTTTGACCAAAGACACCTCGATGCAGAAAAGGATTAAGAAAGTTAAAAGCTGGGAGAGGGACGGACAGATATCAATATGGACTAGGAATGAAACAGATTATAGATACATATTGGGAAAAACAGAAATGTTAGACAAATTTAATATTAATATTTATGGGAAGGAAGAATTGGAATTATCTGCAAAAAGTGTTACAGGAAACTATCAGTGGCAGCATTTGATTGAGACATCAAATAGATTCCAGGTACTACAGGATATAAGTTACTGACAACTAAATGCTAATCAGAAGGCTACAGAGGGCTGTATAAGTAATATGAAATTTCTTTCCTGGAATGTGGCTGGGGTTGGGGACAGGCTGATAGATGTGTCATTTCTGACTTACTTAACATCATTTGAGTATATCTGTGTACAAGAAACTTGGATAGATGAGATAATTAATCTGGATGGATATAAAATGTTTCAGATAAAAGCTAACAAAGTAAAACACTTTAGGAGAAAATCGGGGGTGTAATTACATGGTATAAAATAAATGACAAAACAGATCATAAAGAGGTAGAAATTAAGTTAGAATGTATACTTCCAGTCTGTATGATAGCTAATAAGAAAATGATGTATTTGGTAAATGTGTCCCCCCCCAACCCCCATAGGATCTAAAAGTGTGGATAGGGATATTATTGATGTACTTATTAAGTTTTTAGAAGAAGTGAGGTCCGAGAAGCCTTTAAGTGGGTTAATTTTAATGGGCGATTTCAATGCCAGGTTGGGGCACATTCCAGAGCTCCGACTGGATACGTCTGTGGCCTGTGCAGCTCTGAGTCTTAATGCCTTATGTGGACAAAGAAGGTCAAAAGACCTAAAAGGTAATATAAGAGGAAAGCAACTGAATAAAGAATTGGGAGAATGTGGTTTTATCTTAATGAATGGAAGATCATGGGGTGATTCATTAGGTGCTTTTACATACATAGGACCTAGGGGTGCATCAATTATTGACCAGTGTTGGATCTCTATAACCTAATTACAGTATATATTTTCATGATCTTAAAGAAGGTAGTAGATCAGAGAGTGAGCACTTCCCTTTATAAATAGAATTTGGGTGTTGCTCAGGGATAAAGAGAAAAGAAATTTAAAAAAATCTACAATTACTAGAACAAAAAAGAGGTAAAATGGGATTTGATTGGACCCCAAAAATTGAGTCAATTCTTGCAAGATTACGGTATTATGGACATGATAGAGGATTTTCCATTACGAACAATATCAGAAGGGTAAGTAGAACAATATGCAGAAATAACAAAGAAAATATCAGAATCACTTTTAAAAGTGTAAAGAAAGAAAGAAAGAAAGGGTAGTAAGTGGCATGATAAGGACTGTGTTAAAAATGGAGATTAATAAAAGGGTTAGAAAAACTCAAAACAATTTAGCAATAGAAAATAAAAACAAATTGAATAAGTTGAGAAAGGAATATAAAAAAGTATTAAGGGAGAAGAAGGAAAGATACAGAGAGAGTATTTGGAAATAATTTGAAAATACAGTGAAGGAAAAATATTAAACAATTCTGGAAATTAGTAACATATGGTTGGGATCAAAGACCTGATAATATAGAGAATCATATAGCTCCGTCGATGTGGGAACAGTATTTTAAAAATATGTTCTACATATATAAGCCAAATGTAAAGGTTCAGTATTTTAAGAACAGTAAAACATCTTTAGAATTATGTGCAGAGCATGATATACGGAAGGCCATAGAATTCTTAAAAAGGCACAAGGCCCCAGGCCCAGATGGGGTACCTATATATATATATATATATATATACTGTATATATATATAAGGATGACCCTGACTTGTGGAATCCAATCTTGAAATCCCTTTATAATAATATAATACAGGGGGTAAAACACCAGAAACATTGAAGGAGAATATTATAATTCCAGTTTTTAAAAAAGGAGAAAAATCAGAGCCACATAACTACAGACCTATTAACCTTTTTTATACTTCATTAACATTTTTTACAAAGATTATACACACTAGAATAATGTCTTGGATTGAAGGAAAAATATACTGAGTGAGGCTCAAGCAGGATTCCTACCAGAACATTCCACACTTGATCAATGTTTTGTGCTATCTCATCTTGTTTATAAATACTATTAAAAAACAGAAATTATACTGTGTCTTTATAGGTCTCAAAGCAGCATTCGATAGAATTGATCGGGAGAAATTGTGGGATGTACTGGAGGGATATGAAATTGATAATGCAATGCTTAAAATTTTGAAAATATTATACGAGAACAACTATACCTCAGTGCGATATAATAGAGAGGGTGATTGTACACCAACATTTTTAACAAATATTGGATTAAGACAGGGTTGTGTCCTCTCCCCGATTCTATTTAATGTATTTCTGAATAAGGTATTGGAAGTAATGGATGACTCAGAGCTGCACATGCCAAGACTGGGCTCTGGACAGTGCCCCTTCCTGGCATATGCTGATGATTTGGTCTTGATTTCGACAAGCTGTATGGGTATCAATAGGAGCATGAAAAATTTTATGAAGAATGTACAAGGGCAGGATTGGTGATAAATTTTGACAAAACCATATATATGATTTTTAGTCAACACTATGTTTAAAATGTGACAAACATGAAACAAAGTATGTGACAAGTTTCTCATATTTGGGGATTATATTTAATTGCAATCTAAAATGTCAGGTACATATTCAAACAATGGCTACTAAAATTAGTACATTTTTTCCAGTTATAGAGAAGTTTTCCTATAAATATGATGGTCAATCACCAAGAGGAACACTCCAAGTTTTAAATGCGAAAATTAAAAGCTGTATATTATACAGAGCAGAAATATGGGGTCAAGATAAATTAGATCCTCTGGAAAAAGTAATGAGTAAAAAATATGAGATTATTGGGTTTACCTATGAGTAGAGCCTCGGGCCTTGTTAGGCTTGAACTAGGGCAGACCACTATACAATGTAGTGTTGACTTAAGATTAGCAATCTATTGGGTAAAAACATATAACAGACCAGAAAAAAGATTATTTAGCATATGTTTAGATGAAACAATTAAATATAGAGATGCTGGGCTGACATTTCCAAGTTTTAATATACTAGAAAAAATCCTTAAACCAAATGGACTGCTGGAATGTATAATGGAAATTTATACTGTTCATCCAGCAGAGTTACAATATAAAATTAAAAGTAAGATTAAGGATGTATCCATACAAAAAGAAATTAGTGGGATAAGTAGTTACAAGTCGAGTAGTTGGCTTGTAGCAAATTCAAA
This sequence comes from Neoceratodus forsteri, assembly GCA_016271365.2. Taxonomy (NCBI): domain Eukaryota; kingdom Metazoa; phylum Chordata; order Ceratodontiformes; family Ceratodontidae; genus Neoceratodus; species Neoceratodus forsteri. Next base: position 331,459,125 of record CM057452.1, on the reverse strand, counting down.
AAGATACTTCGGTTTGGAGAAATATCTAGATGAACTTAAGAACCCTATACATCGGAAAGCTTTTACAAATTTCAGGTTTGGATACATAGATAGCCAATACTTGAGATTTCAATTTGGTGTTTCTAAAATAAGCCAGTGTAAATGTGACTTGGTTGATGACAGCCTGACTCACCTAATTATGTTCTGCCCATTGTATGAGTTTGAGAGAAGATTGTTTTTAGCAGATATCCTAATAACCCTAGATATGGAACCCTGTTATCAATTTACTTATTTGTTAAAAACCTCCAATTTATTACACTTAAATGCAATTGCATGATTCTGTCAATGTACAGTATACTTAGGAAAAAAATATGGTCCCAAAGATAGAGGATACTAAAAGTTGAATACGGTAGGAGATATATTTTAAAGATATGGGGATAAATAGAAATTTGCTTTATAAATCTGTTATACAAGATGGACATTTATTGAATATGTAATAGTTGTTATATGTATAGCTTTTTAATGTATGTAACAATGTTTGTATTTATTGATGAATATTTGTAAATGACTTATTTTGAAGTTGAACAATAAAACCAATCAACCAAGTACATCCTACCAACTAAAACCTACCTGCATCTGGAGATAATCTTAAAACTGTTAGAAAAAACATCATTATTTCTTTATCAAACAGATAACCATAATCATTGTTTCTGACTTTACCATTAAACATTTTAAACAGTAATGATGTAAGTCCTAAAACTATAGCTACACTACAACAGAGAGAAGCTGTAATTTCGTCAGAGCAGGAGGAGGATTCAGAGTAGCACCGGAGCAATTTCCCAGTGGCTAGTGGAGCCAGGCCAGGGCATGTAGATAAGGAGCGCTTCATCGGCGGGAGGAGCCAGAGCTGCATCGGCAGCAAGAGGGGCAGAAGAGCAGGCATTCCCAGTGGCTGCAGTCGGCGGCAGGCCAGAGGTTTGTCATGGAGGAGCGGCGGACCAATCAGCAGCAAGGGCGTGAGGTTTTGAAATCTCGGCTGGGCTATAAAGGTAGGCCCAGCCGCATTCAGCATACAGAGAGGAGCTGTAATTTCATCGGAGCAGGAGGATTCAGAGCGGCACTGGAGCAATTTCCAGGCAGCTAGTGGAGCCAGGCCAGGGCATGTAGATAAGAAGCACTTTGTCAGCGGGAGAAGCCAGAGCTGCATCAGCAGCAAGAGGGGCAGAAGAGCAGGCATTCCCAGTGGCTGCATTCAGCGGCAGGCCAGGGGTTTGTCAGGGAGGAGCGGTGGACCAATCAGCAGCAAGGGCGTGAGGTTTTGAAATCTCAACTGGGCTATAAAGGTAGGCCCAGCCGCATTCTGCATACAGAGAGGAGCTGTAATTTCGTCCGAGCAGGAGGATTCAGAGTGGCACCGGAGCAATTTCCCGGCAGCTAGTGGAGCCAGGCCAGGGTGTGTAGATAAGGAGCGCTTCATCGGCAGGAGGAGCCAGAGCTGCATCGGCAGCAAGAGGGGCAGAAGAGCAGGTGTTCTCGGTGGCTGCAATCAGCGGCAGGCCAGGGGTTTGTCAGGGAGGAGTGGCGGACCAATCAGCAGCAAGGGCACGAGGTTTTGAAATCTCAGCTGGGCTATAAAGGTAGGCCCAGCTGCATTCCACATACAGAGAGGAGCTGTAATTTCGTCCCACACCACCCACCCCTGCCCCAACCTCTATTAAATGGATGGTGGGAGAGGTGCCAAGGCGGAAGAGTGGCCTGACTTTTGACTTTCGAAGATTGTTAACTACTAATGCTCTGATCAGGCAAGGGTACAGGTACTAGGGCAAATCAGACTACAGAGTGGAAACAGTGGCTGCAAAGGTGCAGATCATTGGTGGGAACTGAAACTGCCAAATGAACAAGTAAACCAGGGTAGCCCTGATCAGGGTGAGGGCACTGAAGCGCTGATCATTTGGGAACTTTTGAACTTTGAGAACTGGTGTAAATTGTAGGTTACATATTGTATGTATGAAATTGCTAGCTGAAAGTATTGAAATTTGAGTGTGGGGCTTGACCAAAGGTACATGATATGATGTGGAAGGGATCTCAAGTCATGAGAGCAGGCATCTTTGGGAGGGTGGTTGGGTGCACAGGCTGTGGAGTGGCCATAGTACTCGACTGGGCTTGGAAGTTTGAGGGTTGCCCAGTGTGCCACCAGTTGACAAAACTCAGGGAAGAGATGGAAGAAATTCAGAGACAGCTAGGGGAGTGGAAAAATAGGGGGCACGGGGGTGCCTACAAAACTACACCAGGCGCTGAAACCTCGGGCACAAGGATAGAAAATGGAGGTACTCTGGGGGAACAGGGGCATCCTGGCAGGGGAAGCCCAGAATGGGGGCTGGTCCAAAAAATCAGGCAGGCATATGGGGTTGACAAGGGAGACCCGAGAGGAAGGAATAGTAATGGTAGGGGTCAGTCTGTAGCTAGGGGGAGCAGGGGCCTTGGACCCCACAGAGAGGCACAGAGTGGGACTGTAAGAGTGGGACCTAGGAAACCCGTAAACAAACGGCAAGGACAGGGAAGGGAGAAAACTGAGTGGGAACAAGCCAGGCAGGAAGCAGGCATGCGGAGGATGGGGGCTTTGGCAGAAAGGGCTAAGGAAATGGGGCATGGACCAGAAAGGAAGCTTGGAGTACAAGGAACAGAGGGGAAATCTTTGGGGGGCAGTTAATCCAAATGAGCAAGGCACAAGGGAAGGTAGAACCATAGAAGAGCCAGGAAACCAGGTTTGGGGGCAGAGAGATGAGCAAGATGGGGAGAGGAGGGCTCAAAAAAATTCAGAGGGGGGAAAAGGCTGCACTGAAAACCTGTGAACCAGAAAGGGACCAGGAAATGAGCAGGAGAAGGATGGGGGAGGAGGGCTCAAGACATTTCGGGGGAGATAGTGGTAAGGAGGGGAAAACTTGGGAAAGAGGAGGAGAACGGCAACAGTGAGAGGTGCCTAAGAGGAGAAAGGGGATAGGGTCTTAATAGTGGGGGACTCTATTATAAAAGGAGTTACATGGGGGAGAAGGAAAGAGAGAGGGAATAAAATATGGGTGGAGTGCCTGCCAGGCATGACGGCAACCAAAGTCATGCACTGGATCCCCTCAAGGGGGAGGGAAATAGATGAGAAAACACATCTGATCTTCCACCTAGGCACAAACGACCTTGCAAGGAGTAGTGTGATGGAGGTGCAGGCAAGGTTTATGACACTGGCTAGGTTCTGCAGCAGCTTGGACTATAAATCTCTGTCTTTCTCTGAGGTGCTGCCAGTACCAAGGGCCAGTACGGAGGTGAGGCAGAGTATAGTGGAGTTCAATAGTTGGCTTGCAAGTTGGTGTGCTCAGCAGGGGTATGGAGTGATAGGAGATCGGGGTTCAACACGGAGTGACAAGAGCCTATATGCCCTGGATAGGCTGCACCTAAATGGGGAAGGGAAAGCAGTGCTCAGATGCAAACTGGCCCATTATGTTTGTGAACACTGCCATTTAAACTAAACCTGGGGGGGGGCAGGGGGAAGCCCAGTTGATAAGGCAAGAGGCAACAGGGGAACAAAAAGCCATACCCACACAGCTAAAGGTTAAGGGGGCAGAATATGTAGGGCAGGAGGAAGGGGGGGGTGGAAGGTCATGTGTGTAAATGCCAGAAGTCTGGGCAGGAAGATCCCAGATCTAACAGCAAAAATGGTGGAGGAAGGCCTTGACATTGTAGGGGTAACAGAAACATGGTGTCACCAGCAGCAGGGATGGGAAATGAAGATACCAGTGTACAAACTGTTCAGGAGGGACAGGGTGGAAAAGAGAGGTGGGGGGGTTGCACTCTACGTAAAGAAGAGTATCAAGGCATCAGAATTACAGAATAGGTGGGGAGAGGCCGAAGGACTCTGGGTCTCACTGGAGGTGGGGAAAGGGGAGATTGTGTGTATGGGGGTGGTTTACAGGCCCCCGGCACAGCAGGAATCTGTGGATAGAAGCATGGCGGATGAGTTCATGAGAATGGCGGCAAGGGGGGAGGTGGTGCTGATGGGGGACCTATACCTACCGGACGTAGACTGGGACACCCTTTCTGCTGCTTCAACCAGCAGCAGGGAAATATTGGGCTCCCTACAAATGGCCCTCCTGAATCAACTGGTGAGGGAGCCAACCAGGGCAGGAGCTACCCTTGATCTAATCCTGACAAATGGGGATAGGGTAGAAGATGTATCAGTGGGGGAACATCTTGGTACAAGTGAACACAACACGGTCAGGTTTACAATAAGGAACACTGCGGATGTTCACCGGTCTAGGTTGAGGGTGCTGGATATCAAGAGGGCAAACTTTGGGAGAATGGGGGAAATGGTGGAGAGGGCCTTGGAGGGGGGGAGGAGTTGACAGAGGTGGAGGAAATGTGGGGAAAGATAAGAAAAGCTATTGTAGAGGCCACTGACTTCTGTGCCAAGAGAGCAAGTTAAAATAAGAGGAGGAGGAAGCCACTGTGGTACAATAGGAAGGTAGCAGAAAAGGTAAAGGCAAAAAGGAAGGCCTTCAGAAAGTTCAAGGAAATGCAAGCAGAGGTGGACTGGGGAAAATACCAGGTGAGCCAGAGAGAAGCCGGGGTAGAGGTAAGGAGGGCAAAGGCACAAACAGAAGAGCGCATAGCTAGAGGGGTCAAAAAAGGGGATAAGACATTCTTTTGGTACGTGAGTGAAAAGAGGAAGACTAGGCAGGGAATATTCCAGTTAAAAACAAATGAGGGGGAGTTGCTACAAGGGGACAGAGAGAAGGCGGATCTGCTAAATAACTATTTTTGCTCCATGTTCACTAGGGAGGATGATGGTGAAGGCAGCAGAGCAGGAAAAGTAATGGCAGGGGAAGGGGAAGAGGATATGAGGCCATTCCTTGTGGAGGAAATTTTGTGAGAACTAATCTGCATCAGGGTGGACAAGGCAATGGAGCCGGATGGGGTGACCCCTGGAGTGTTAAGAGAACTAAAGGAGATATTGGCAGTGCCATTGATTGCACTTTTCAATCAGTCCTTGCAGACTGGGGTGGTGCAGGAAGACTGGAGGCAGGCAAATATGGTCCCACTGCATAAGGGGGAGGAGGGAGGAGAAAGGAAGTGGAGATTACAGGCCCGTGAGCTTGACATCGGTGGTAGGCAAGCTCATGAAGAAGCTAATGAAAGGCAGGACCACCATCTACCTCGAGGAAAGCGGCCTGATGGATCCAAGGCAACATAGTTTTACAAGAGGCAGATCCTGTCAAACAAATTTGATAGAGTTTTTTGACAGGATCACAAAGGAGCTGGATCAAGGGAGGGTGGTGGATGTGGTTTATCTAGATTTCAGGAAGGCTTTTGACTCCGTGCCTCACAAGAGACTGCTGTATAAAATGTCAGGCCTGGGGCTGGATCAGAGGGTGGTTGAATGGGTGGGAAGCTGGCTGGGGGACAGGAGGCAGAGGGTCGTAATAAATGGGGTGGCATCCGGAGAGGGCAAGGTCGCAAGCGGGGTCCCTCAGAGATCAGTGTTGGGGCCCCTACTATTCAATATATTTGTAGGGGACATTGTGGCGGGCATTGAAGGGGGTGTGAGTCTGTTTGCAGATGATATTAAAATCTGCAATAGGGTAGACACTCAGGAAGGGGTAGAAAAAATGCAGAGAGATTTGGGGAAGCTTGAGGCATGGTCAAAGAGGTGGAAACTTTCATTCAACACAGAAAAGTGCAAGGTTATGCATCTTGGCTACAGGAACTGGAAGGTAGGGTATTGCATGGGGGGCAGAGATCTGGAGGCCACAGAACAAGAAAGGGACCTGGGCATCACTATATCTGAGGACATGAAGGTGGAAAGGCAGTGCGGGAGAGCAGTGGCTAGGGGTGGTGGAATGCTGGGATGCATTGGAAGGGGGATCACCAGTAGAAATAGGGCGGTCATAGTACCATTGTACACCCATCTGGTTAGACCGCATTTGGAATACGGACTCCAGTTGTGGAGGCCATACCTCAAAAAGGATGTGGGGAGGCTGGAGCAAGTTCAGAGGAGAGCAACAAAGATGGTAAAAGGGTTGAGCCACCTCTCCTATGAAGAAAGGTTGAGGGATCTGAACATGTACTCCCTGTAACAGAGGAGGGAGAGGGGGGGACATGATCGAGACGTTCAAGTACCTTAAGGGTATAAACAGGGTGGAAGGCATCTTCCAGATGAAGGAAAATCAAAGGATGAGGGAGCATGACCTGCAGGTGGTGGGGGGCAGTTCAGGGGTAACATTAGGAAGTACTATTTCACAGAGAGAGTGGTGGATAAGTGGAACAGACTCCTGGAGGTGGTTGTTGGAGAAGAAACAGTGGAGGGATTCAAAAGGGCATGGGAAAAACACAGGGGGATGTTGAGGGTGGGAGGTGCAGGTCCAGGCAGATAGCTGGACAAATGGGCAGACTCAGTGGGCCTTGTCGGTCCTTTTCTGCCATCACACTTCTATGAATCTATGAATATACCTCTCACCAATTAGAAACAGATTACTCTGTGTACAATTCCCCAGATTGCTCACTCACTCACTCACTCACTCACTCACTCACTCACTCACTCACTCTCGCACCAGTCTCCACCAACTTCCACACCAACATTTTTTCTATGATCCTAAAAAATTTTTAATAGTAAACATAATTTTTGTTTTTTGAACTGTATTTTTGCTCCCTGTCCTTACCCACCAAACTTTTTCCAGCAACCCCCCAGGTTCTTGGTCTCTACCTCCCTGTGTGACCCGACTGGTTCTCCGCTCCCCCAGCACCAGGCATCCCCCGGGTCAGCCCTCTGGGGAAGGTAGCCCCTGCCCAGGGCACTCTTTCTTATAGTGCTGAGCTCCAGGCCGGAAAGGAGGCTGGCAGCAGAGAGAGCCAAGTCCGACTCTGGGAGTGTGGACCTTAGGTGGGAGGCGCCATCGCCTATCAGTGGGAGGAGGGGGGTATATTTAGTATTTAACGTGATCCCCCCTGTGGAGCCCGGCTGACTAGGCAACATACTGCAGCGGCACCACCCCCAGGCATGCACCACATCGCTGCATTCGGCTACCTCCAACCACCACCAGAGGTCACTCACTGAGTGAACGTTGTACCCCAGTCCTCCCCAGGAAGAGAGAGCAGTCCTCTGGACACTCGATCTCTACCCTTCCCTGCCAGCCCCAGATGACCCGAGCGCATTCCCGAACCTGGGTCGCCGGCATGGTGCGAGGTGTGGTGTCCAGTGCCTCAACCCTCAGCGCCACCGGGCAGGCCTAGTAAACATACTGTAATTGTAAGTCCCATTTTTTTCTAAAAGTCACCATGTCCTGGTCTGTAGATCAACTGTCCTGGCGCAGTTCTTAAGTCTGAAATCCAGGAGGCCTAGGTTACAGGCCCACCTCCTGGAGGGAAATAATACTCCGGGTCTAGCTTGGTGGTCACATCTCCAAAGGAGTCTCGGTCCAATATATAATACTTGGTCCATGTCCCAGCCAAGTCCTGGACCAAGGCAAAATGTTTAAATAGAGTCAGACCAGAACAAGTCCCTGTGCGGCACATTGACCGGGCCTGCTGTATCAACTGTTGAAATAGGGCACTTCCTCCTCCAGTGCGATTCTTCAAACGTTCCATTTGTTCTTTGAAGATCCACTCTTCCTTCATCTCCTCGATAATGTCCCATATCTTCTCGGACACATATGAATAATTCATATGAGGATACTCCACACGCAGCCTCCTATGGATCCACCTCTCTGCCTGGTTCCATTCTGGCTGGTCTCTGACACTGGTCCTCCTGCCTTGCCCAACTGATGACCATATCCCCCTTTGATATTTGTTGTTCAACAGGTCACTGGGATTTAACCCATCCATACGGGTCTGGAGGGTCTTTGCCCAGACTGGGAGCTGTGGGGTATAGTCCACCAAGGAGATCGCCGGGCAATGGTAAGGCCTGGGGATTGCTCTATTCATTTGGTTATCCTGGAACTGGAATTCTTTACCAATGAACGTCTCCTCATCCAGCTCCTGCAGCTCTTTTCAGTCGCCAGCGCTCTCCCTGGGTACTGTTGGTGCAGCAACAGACTCGGAGCCAAGCAGGCTGGGGCTTTATCTTAAACTTGGCTCCAGATGTAGGCTCTGACTTACCAGACAGACCCAGTGGGCCACCGCCAGACAGGGGCCAAGGCAGGGACCCCCACGGGCCCCTGGAGGATCTCCTACCAGTTTTATGAGACCCCTACCCCTTCCTCTGCCTCCAGAATTGGTGGTAGCCGGCGGTGGGGAGCGGGCAGATTACTATGCTCCCTGTCACCTCCTTGCCTTGGTCTTCCTCCTGCACCTTCCTCTTCTACTGCCTCCACAATGACATCTGGGGAAATGCTCCTGATCTCATCCACATGGGCATGAACACTTTCCCCCCAAGGAGAGTCTATTGAAAGCCCTTGAATCCCCACTAGCTGATGTTCACAGTACACAGGAGCTCACAGTGGAACTGGGAAGAAGCCCCAAATTTAGAACCAAAGACATACCTGTGCAGTTCCTGCACACAGGCAACCTGGCAATGCCTGAGCCATGGTTCATGTCAGCTTTTACCATCTGAGAAATATCACCAGGATTAAGCCCCTGGACCTCCCTACCTTAGTGCATGCCTTTGTGATGTCAAGGCTTGATTATTGTAATGCACTCTACCTTTGGGTCTCGGGAGGTATCCTCCACCAACTTCAGCTAGTACAGAATGGAGCTGCCAGGTTGCTGATGGGGTAAAGTAAGTATTGCCACATCACCCCAGTGCTGCATGAACTGCACTGGCTGCCGGTCAGGTGGAGGATCATCTTCAAGGTGGGCTTGCTCACCTTTAAGGCCCTACATGGCCTGAGCCCTGGTTACCTGGTGGACCTTCTTATGCCTGCTGCCTCAGTCCTGTCCCTCTGTTCCTCCTTGAGGGGCCTCCTTGCGATTCCCAGGACTAGGTTAAAAACTGCTGGTGATAGAGCTTTTAGCGTCGCAGGCCCCGTCCTGTGGAATTCACTTTCTCTATCAATAAGGGAGGCCCCTTTGGCGCAGGTATTTAAGGCATACCTCAAGGCCTTCCTGTTTGAGCAGGCTTTTCCCAACCCAGCATGGCAAATATTGCCCTATACTAACTTGTCATACTACCTGTCCCAATTTATTTTCTTTATTTATTTATTGAACTCTATTTAGTTGTATTGTAATTTTATGATTATTTTATTTACTGATGTTGTGTTGTGTTGGTTTTATGTACGTCACCCAGAGCCCCAGGACTGGGTGTCTTTTAAATAAAATTTGCCTCGCCCCCCCCCCCCGATACCCACACCTCACACATCGATCAGTAGCTTGCCCTTTTCCCCCAGTTTTCCAGAGCAAGGAGAGTAGTGAGGCAGGAACCATGGCCAGTGGTTCCTCCTGGGGGGATAGCCTCTGCTCCACCTTCATCTTTGCCAGACACTATCTAACGCCAATCCATGGGGCTGTCTGCTCAAGTCTCTCTGCTATGCCTCCCAGTACCCACAATAAGGAACCCGGTTCCTTTTTTGGTGGTACTGTCTGCTTTGGTGTGAGTGCGCAGTAACTCACTCTCACTGATCTATTCACTGGCTCTCTTTCTTTTTTCTCTCGGTTCTGCTCCCTCCGATCTCTTTCTCAAAGATGGTGCTTCTTCTGCAGCTGCTATAGTTTCTCTTCCGGCATCAACCAATCAGAGTCTGCCTGAGGATCACGTGTCCATGCCTGGTCACGTGCGCACACCAAACCAGGCACGCTGAGGCCTACTTCTGATTCAAGCCTACCCTACAACTAATTTTCTCCCGTGCAATAGGGCCTAACTAGGCTGGGAAGCCTGCCAACACATTGGACCTAAGGACACAGGGTCCGGCGGGGTTTCAGGGTACAGGGAATATCCCGGACAAGCCCCCACGTGTAACCATCCTGTCCTTCTTGTCTAGGGGCATAACTTATCATTGCAGGTGGTCCAGGAGACATGGGAGAGGACTACACAAGTGTAACACTCCAAGCCAGTGCACCACCAGTAAGGATAGGAAAAAATGACTATCCTACCTCTCAATGGCTTCATCCCCATGTGCACTCTTGATCTTTTTAGTTATTAATTTATTTATATATTCAGAAAGACCTTTAAGCCATAGGTTCTTTTATAGAGGTTCCATGTCAGAGAAACAATACAAATAACAAGCATTCAATCACAGAATTACCAACAAGTTCAGTAGTTAAAGAAATGCACATGATGAATACAAATACAGTATGCATCAGGATCAAACACTGGTTACAAACATCAGAAATGTTCACAAATACTAGGCCTAGTGGCAAGGAGAACATAGCAGGGCTGAACTTTAAACAGTTCTTTTGTCAAAGTGCTGAGAGGGAGGTTAAAAGAGTTCTTAAACAAGTGCAAAGATGAAATTCCAAGCTGACTAAAACAGACAGGGAGCAAAGAGCACAAGGGCCACTAGGGTGGGGTTATGGGAGAGGGCCAGATTGAGTGGTGATAACTGAGGGTGGAAGAGGGAGGAGCTGTGAGAGGGATGGGGGAAGAGGAAGCTAGTAGGGTCGAAGTAAAAATAAGGCAAGTTAAGAGATGGGTGAATCCTTGAGGTGAGGGTAGAGGGGAATGGGGGGGTGCTAGGCATAGGAAAAAAACATGATGGAGAGATGCAAGAAGGGGAAGCGGACAGCAGCAGACAGTGGGGTTTGGAGAGGTAAGGGTAGAGGGGAAATGAAAACCTGGATTCACCCTGAACTCTGGCCACCAGGCACAGGATCTCCAATCTGCATCCTCCTGTCTCTTCTGAGCCCCAAGCCCCTCGATCCTGTTGCAGCATGATGGACACCTTCTGGAATTACAACTTATGAAATCAATTAGACACAAGGGGGATTTCCATTTCATTAACCCCACCAACTTAAATAAATAAAGAATCACTACCAAGTTTCTTCTCAACCAGTTTCTTTATTTTAGCTCCTGCACCCCAAATGATTCCAGGAGTGCAGGGATCTCATCTTTCACTGGATAAATAAAGCAGCTCCATGGGGCTATTTGAACATTTTACAATTTAACCAGGCTGAACATTCTGAACAGCATAAATGGTTTGCAGGCAGTGCAAGCAGGGTATCTTCACTCTGACTTCTTGGATGATTTACCCAAGGAACCACCCTACTTGAAAAATCCACAGGATCCTGGCTCACTGGCACTGGTAAGCCAAACTTCTCTCCCTCTTACTTCTATGGACTACCCTTTTCTGTCTCTGTCTGGTCTGGTACTGGTCAGATGCCCTGTCTCCGGCACAGAGAAGCATGCTGCTTCCTTCACCTGGTCTCTGGACCTTGGCCCAAATTTCGAGGGGGACCAGGATTTTTCCTCTCTGACCCAGGCCCTGTAACCCAATCTCTCTCACTTTACATGGAACCTAAACCTGCCGATGCTCCCAGCCTCACAGCACCAGTCCCCACGGCCACGACTCAGCTCTTTCTCTTCTCTTTACTATTACAGCGGCCCTCAAACCCGGCCCTGCTCCAGTGCCTGAGCTACTTTTTTTGGGCTACCCTGCCACAGGAGGGCCCTGAGACCTACCACTACCCCAGGCCTCCCGAGCAGCCCACTCCTCCACAGATGGCACCCAGAACTCCTCTCTGCGCTCCCAGATGACCAATTGTGAGGATACCCAGCCTCTGGCCCACATCGCTGCCAACATATCATGGGCTTGTGGTAAACTCCTGCTAGAGGCACCCCCCCAAGGCCTGTCCTAAGACCTACAACCCACCCGGCCTTTTAATGCTGGCACCCTAGGATCTGCCCCTCTACACAGGTCCCCTGAAATGTGTGAAGGGCCCCTGGCTCCCTCTACACTCAAGCCACCCTGCCACTCCAGGTGCTGGGGAGAATCACTGCCACTGTTCTCCCCCATGGAGATCCTGTCACTGCTCCCACAGCTCTGGCGGCACAAGCCACTACTCCACGGGACCACATGGGCTCCTGCCTATCCTGGCATCCTCCTACCACCTGCACCTCCCTTCTCCCGACAATGCAGGCACCTGGCTGACCATCCTCCCTATGGAGCTTCCTTCCCGGCTCCTCGACGCTACATCACTGCAGAGGCCATCCCTATCTGCCACTATTGGGGGGGGGTTCCCCAACAGGCCCACCCAGACCGCTGGTTTCCCTTCTGCCTGCCTACTCTGCTCCTCCAGCTGTCCCCCTCCAGCCCCAGGCCTAGTGCTCAGGCTGGAAAAGCCCCGAAACTTCCTGTCTCCAGCCTTATATATCTTCCCTAAACTGCCCATTACTGCCACCTTGAGGCGTCGAGCTGGGATTAACCCTCTAGAGTACTAATAAATTCCCTAACTCTGGGGGTGAGTAGGAGAGGGAAAGGGGTTCCTAATTGGAGCATAAGCCCCTCCTGCAAGGGGGGCTTACATGTACAAGGCTGCGTGCTCCCTGTACAGTACAGAGGTGCGCACCCTATACAAAACATTGGCTGCACACTCCCTGAGTATCCAAACGGTGGCCAGCCGGGGGGGGTGACAAGTGGTCTGTGCCAGTCACCATATGTGTTCCCACAGTACCAGCGCATCTGATAAGAAGGGTGATTGGCAGGGTGGGTAGCTAGTGTTCATAGTGTAGGGGGGCTGCTGCTAGGCACCAGGGAAGGATGCTACCAAGACGGGGATTGGTGGGTGGGGGGTACACGAGATGTCAGGGAAAATGTGTGTTTTCTAAAGTTTGTTTATTTAGTGCAGACTTCAGGGATAACTTTCTGTTATCCATTGCGCTTTCATAGAGGGACGGTGATGGGAAGCGGGGACTGGCCATCGCAGCCAATAGGTTTTTGTGGGGACTGGGGGATCACTGGCTACCAGAGTAACCTGTGAACAAGACGACCACAATTGAGCACCTACAAAAACGGCAACTCAATTACGGCACCTGTGTTCAGGGCTACCTGGCAGGGGGGCAACCGAATACCGGAGTGGGTGACATACAGCGACGGGAAGTACGCGTGTATATGCATGCATGCACATGGGAGAGGAGAGGCAGGGGAGGGAAGGTATGTGGGAGGGGGTGTGGCAGACAGCTGCCAAGCTGGTCTGCTAGCGTGGTGGTGAGGGTGGTCAGTTGGGAGATGCAGGGTCCTGGTCCAGCAAAGCACAAGTTTTTTTTTTGCTGACAGGTAGCTTTTCATTTACTACGTTTTTCACACACACCCCGACATGTACCCCCTGGAGTTGAGAATCCATTAGTATGGGGGTGCAAGAGGTGAAGCATTAAGCATTAAAAAAAATCCCCTAGGTCTCGGGCACCCTCTTGCTCCTCGCCACAAGTGTGCATCACCAAAATTCATTTTTGGCAATGTACACTCGCCCTAACAGTGATCGCTATTCCACGATCACCATTATGACATAGAACTGGCCACCAGGGGTATGCAGTTTATTATGGGGCTGGGGATTGGACACCGGGGGGACCACAGACCACCAGGGATGTATGAAGCTGGTGTCAGGCCAGTGAACGGAGGGAGAGGGGACCACTGGGTACCAGGGTTGTGCATGTCATGTTGGGCCAGTGATCAGGTGGTTGTGGGGAACCACTAGTCACCAGGGATATTTTATTTTATGCTGGAACACCTACAGGAAAGGAGGGGTTACTGAGCACCAGGGCTATTTTATTAAATCAGCAAATGGAGGGCAGAGAGTACCACTAGGCACCAGGGACTTTTCTATCTTGTATGGGACCAGGCACTCGGGGGTGGCGCTGCGCAAACCTGCTGCCACTTCCCATGCAAATGAGCCCATAGTGGGCATGCAAATGGCCCCTTACTGCCTTGCATGCCCAATGGATTCATCTGCATGGTTCCCTCTGAATATTGCACCAAGCGCTCTGGTGCTATCAGGCACTATTCCCTGCAAAGCAAGGATCCATGTTGGGGCAGTGCTACTTGCTTAGCACTGCACCGTCATGCCCCTATATTCAGTCAGATGATGCCGGTGTGCTATCTGACCGAATATAGCATCCTTGGGCTCCTGGGCAATGGCAAAGCGCAGTAATATCGGTCCCCAGATTTGTTTCTATAGCCAGGGGATCAGTGACCAAATGATCAAAGAGACTATTAAAAGACATTTTTAAAGGCCCAAATAAAATTTTAGCAGACAAAATTTGTCATAAAATGACCACAACTTTAAAATGTTGTGAAACTGCAACAAAATATTGCTTAGGCAATAAGACCAGAAATTATTCTTGTGTGAACCTATTTTAGAAGGGGAGGCAGAGTCAAGTTTGTAAGGCTCATTGAAGGATCCCTGGGAAGAAACATTACTATGGTGATTAACTTTTTCTTCTAACAACAGGAATCCATCAATGATGCCTTAGAAAAGTATAGACTCGCTAGCAGTACCATGTGAGGAGGGGTATGTAACTTATTTAGGAATAAGGTTCAGCAAAACAGCAGTTCCAAAACTGCCATCTCCCCTAGACCGTATGTCCAGACAGTTGTGCTGTTTTCTAGGTAGCTGTTTTGCAAATTTACTGAAGGAGAATGGCCCCTGTAGCTGCCACAGAGGCAGAAGTGCCCCTTGTGGAATGTGAATATAGGCCTCTGAAAGGTTGACTATCAGCTTTCTCATTGCAGAATTGTACACAGGAGACTCTCCAATGAGAGACAGTCTTCCTGGTTGCTGGTTTACCTTTGCCAACCTCTCCATAGGTAACAAAGAGTTGTGTACTGTGAGACCTGACATCCCTTCTTCGGTCCATGTAGCAGTCTTGAGCCCTTTTTATATCAGAACAGTGCCGCTTCTGTTTACCTGCATGGGTGCATTCAGGATAAAGCACAGAAAGCGTCAATGACTGATTTAGATGGCATTCTGACACTACTTTAGGCAGCAATTTACTATTGGTCATGAGGACTACCTTGTACCTGTGAGATTTGATGTAGTTTAGATCTGTACAGAGGGCTTGCAGTTTGCTCACCATCCAGGCAGATGGCATGGCTACAAAGGAAACTGTTTTCCAGGTGATATATTTTAAGTCTGCTGTAGCCATAAGCTGAAAGAAAGATTGCTGGGCAAGACAAATGTTCAAGGTTGAACTATCAGGATCATTGTTGCTGGCTCTCTACTGAGCTTCATGAGCACCCTCTGTATGAGAGGCAATGGGGAAGAGGCATACACGAACCTCCCTGTCCGAGCCAGGGCTGCAGCATTCTCTTCAACTGTGCCTCTGACTGGTGGCCTGCAACAAAACTTTGGAAGCTGATTGTTCTCCCAAGAGACAAGCAGATCTATTTTTAGAGTTTGGAGTACCCCACCTTCTGAAGACTGATGCCAGCACTTGTTGGTTCAAGCCCATCCATTGTTTCCCCGGCTGATTCTGCTTAGGGAGTCTGCCAGCACATGGTCTTTGCTTGGCAGACATACTGCAGAAATCTTTGTGTACAGGGAATAAGCTTGGTCTCAGATCCTCATGGCTTCTATGCACAGTTTTGAGGATCTTGTTCCTTCCTGTTTCTTTATGCAGTCCATTGTTGTACTGTCTGTCTGTATTTGGACTGACTGACCCTGTAACTGGGAGAAGAACTGTACTGCCAGCAGTACTGCCCTTAGCTCAAGGAGGTTTATAGGCTCCTGAGTCTCCTGAGGGCTCCAAATACTATTTACTGTGAGGTCCTCTAGGTGGGTGCTCCCCAGGAATGAAGCATCTAACATACTAAATAGCCAGCAGATCAGGCCCTATGGTCTATCGAGTCTGCTCGGGGATCAGTGCCTACCCAGGGCACAGTTATAGTCCCCCCCCCCGCATCCTCCCCATACTCATCTGTTTTGAGGACCTTGGTGGAAGATTGTTGTAGGAAGAGAATGCCCTCTCTGAGGTTGCTTTCTTCCTTCCACCACTCCAGTGCTTGTACAAAACCTTTTGTGAGTGGCACCAGCTGCAACAGGGGGTCCAAACTTTGGGACCAGTAGCCTTTTAGATGGTGTTGTATGTCCCTTATCTGAAATTTGGTCCATGGCACCACAGCTGTGGATGAAGCCATGTGGCCTAGCAGCTGTGGGAAATCCCTTGCAGGTTTTGGCCAGCCTAGGGTGAATGATTCTGCACTGGCAATCAGATTTGTTACACTGCCCTGTGGGAGAAATGCCTTTCCCTGCAGAGTGTCCAGGTCTGCTCTGATGAAGTCCAAGATCTGAATTAGTTCTGGCTGGGAATTCAGCAGGTTTATTAGAAACTCTAAGTTCTCCAAGGTGATTCTTACCAGCTGTATGACGCACACTGCCTCTTGTTTTGTTTTCCCTGAGACTAGCCAATCCTCCCGGTAAGGGAAAACTACCACACATTGTCTTCGTAGATAGGCTGCCACCACAGCTAAGCACTTGTGAACACCCTTGGTGCCGAGGTGAGACCAAAGTGTAGGGTTGTGAGCTGATTCTGGCAGCTTCCCACCATGAGCCTGAGATACTTTCTGTGGCTAGGTCTGAGTGGGACGTGGAAGTAGGCATCCTTCAGATCCAGTGACCTTAACCAATTACCTAACTGCAGAGATGGTATTACTGTGCCCAGTGTGATCATCTTGAATTTTTCTTTCTTGATATGTCTGTTCAGGTACCTTAAAGCTAAAACTGCTAATTTCCATATGCAACCTGGGAGCACAGGGAAGTAAAGTGACTTGCTCAAGGTCACACTGTACTGCAGCTAGCAGCTGTGAGATTCAAACACAGGCCTGTTTGGCCTTCAGCTTCACTGCTTGGTGCTCTAAACTCTAGGATATATGACTGATTCTGTATGCGCACACGCGCGCACACACACACACAGACACACACACTGGTAAAAAAGGCTTCTATTCTCTTTAAATCAATTATAAAACAATGGCTGGAAACAGAGCATTCTCGTTGGCTGACTCCCATTCTGGAGGGTTGTGTTAGCAATGAGAACTCCTCATATACAACAGAACGTTTTCACTTAAAATAATGAAAAATATTAATTTAAAAAAAATGTAGCCAGCCCGGTGGCACTGGAGGTTGAGGCACTGGTCACTACACATCATGTCATGCCGGGGACCTGGGTTCGGGAATGAGCTCGGGCCACCGGGGGTTAGCAGGGAGGAGAGAGGATTGAGCGTCTGGAGGACTGCTCTCCTCTCTCAGGGGGAGGGAGACTAGTCTTCTTGCTCACTGACTGCCCTCTGGCAGTGGCTGGAGGGCAGTACGGGTCGGAAGGCTGAAAGCCGACGTCCTTACATTGGCAAGCGGGGGGGGCGGGCAAAAACTAGAGAAAAGTGAGCCTGGCAGGCTCAATGATGGCCCACCACTCCTAGGAGTGGCCCCGGAATCTCGATAGGGTCTCAGGAGAGGGGAGAAGCCGGCAACCTCTTCCTGGCCCCGCCATGGGGGGAGGCAATCCATGGGGAATACTCTGGGGCCACCTAGCATGGAAGTGGTGGGGACTGGGGAGAGAATTCCTTCATCGGGAGGGCCGAAGCCACCTGCCAGGGTTCCAGGGGCGGAAAAAATGTAAATGCAAAAAAAAAAAAAAAGGTACTCTTTTTCCTCATAATTAAGTTTGGCTACCTTCAGTCATGTCACCTTATGAGCACAAAGTCTCTTGGCTTTTCTTTGTGCATCATGACTGGATAAAGAATTGATTAGGGGAGAGGTGACAGAGGATGGTGGTAAATGGAGTTCACTTCAAGGAAGGGAGGGTGACCAGTGGGGTGCCTCAGGGATAAGTGCTGGGACTGGTCCTCTTTAATGTCTTTATAAGTGACATTGCAGAGCAGCTGGAGGGGAAGGTCTGCCTTTTTGTAGATGACACTAAAATCTGCAATAGGGTGGACACTCCAGCAGGAGTGGAAAGGATGAGCAGAGACCTGAGAAAACTAGAGGAGTGGTCAAGGGCATGGCAGCTGGGTTTCAATACAAAAAAAAAGTGCAAAATAATGCATTTAAGGCGCAGAAACCCAGGGGCAGAGTACAAAATGGGTGGAGTGGTATTTACGACCACCAAGCAGAAAAGAGACCTGAGGTAATCATATCAGATGACTTAAAGGTGGCCAGGCAGTGTGACAAGGTAGTAGGGAGGGTCAATGGGATGCTGGGGTGCATAGCGAGGGGTATCATCAGCAGAAAGGGAGAGATGGTGTTGCCTCTGTATAGATCACTGGTAAGACCCCAATTAGAGCACTGTGTCCAGTTCTGGAGACCACATCTCTGGAAGGACATAGACAGAGTAGAGAAGGTCCAGAGGAGGGCAAATAAAATGGTACAGGGTCTGCATCAAAAGGCCTATGAGGAGAGACTATAGGACCTCAATATGTACACCCTGGAACAGAGGAGGGAGAGGGGAGATATGACAGAGACCTTTAGATACCTCACTGGGGTAAATAAGGTACAGGAGGGGAGTATGTTTCAGAAGAAAATGTGCTCAAGAACAAGGGGCCATGCTATGAAGGTGGTGGGGGATAGATTCAAGAGAGATTTGAGGAAGGAATTCTTCACAGAAAAGAGTGGTGGATTCCTTGAACAGACTTCCAGCAGAAGTGGTGGTGGCAAAACAGTGGTGGAGTTAAAGAATGCATGGGATAAGCACAGGGGAATCATAGTTGAAAGGAGGGGATCCATACTAATTCCTGACACTACTTTGCCCGACAAACATAAACCTGACATCTAAATCCCGACACAATCGAAATTTTTTAATTTTTAATCACGTCTGTCTGAATCCCGTAATGTTATTTATTTTTTATTACAGTAATCAGAAATACACCTTTGAGTCATAGACTCCTTTGCAAAGGTTCCACGTCATGGGTACATAGGAAATTACAGGGTTAAACAAATAGAGAGGAAATAGTCAGCAGCAAGTAGTAAATAAAAAAGATCATAAGGCAGCACAGGTCCATCGTCAAAAATTAGTTAAACAGAGTAAGTCAGGGCATTTGCAAGCCCTAGCAATTTGGAGAAGTGCTAGTTTGTGCAAAAAAAAAAGTAAAGGAAAAGGAGTAACGGGGGAAAATAGGGACTAGGTGTGGGGGTGAGTGTAGGGAAGGTGGAAGAGGCAATAGGGACAGTCACAGGTAGATTGCGAGAGGAGCAGGCTCTTGAGGTGCACCTTGAAAGGACCTAATTTTGATTCATGAAAGATGGGACGGGGAGCTCATTTAACCATTTAGGGGCCCAACACTGAAATGCCCTTTGGCCAAGGGAGGTCCTTCAGTGGGGGATGTTTATGAGAGATTTAGCTGCACTTCTGGTGGGTCTGTTTAGGGAACAGGCTGGAGCAGTGGAAGAAGCCCAGGTGAGGCAAGGTTGAGCAGGCTTTTCTTGGCTAGTAAATAGGTGCAGTATTTAAGTCTTGAGTAGAAGTTTAACCACTGGGACTGTCTATATAGGTCACATGTATGGGTAAATCTGTTACAGCCTGTAATAAGACGACAGGCTTTGTTTAGGCGATTTTGAGGTTGCTTAAGGTGGTCTGGTCAGCGGAGCCATGTATAACAATGCCATAGTCCAAAATGGAGAGTACAGAGGAAGACACAGCCATGCTCAAGGCTTCAGGGGGAGACAGTGTTTGTAACGGTAGAGGAGACCAAGTCGAGTGTTTCGGGAGGTGGATAGCAGCTTGATATGTTTATGATAGGAAAGAGAAGTGTCTAATGTTATGCCCAGGTATTTAAAGGTGTCTACCTATTCAAGGGTATCACCCAGGGAACTGACGATGGATAGGGTTGAACCAGAAAGTGGACTCTGGTGTTGGGTGAAAACCATAGCTTTAGTCTTTTTGTGATTGCGTATAAGCCTATGGTCCCAAAACCAGGTTTCAGTCTCCAAGAAATGCTGCTGGAATGAGGTTTGGAGGGAGAGGGGGTGCTGATGACTGCTGAAGATGACAGTGTCATTTGCATATAGGAGAAGTCTGCCTGAGCATGCCTTGGGTAGTGAGTTCAGGAATATGATAAAGAGGAGGGGGCCCAGTATGGAGCCTTGTGGGACACCTGATAGGACTGGGTGATAAGCGAAAAGAGTGGAGCCTATTTTAACACGCTGGGTCCTACCAGCCAGGTAGTCTGCGAACCAAGATGTGGTTTCCTGGGAGAGTCCAAGAGCAGGTAGATAGTGGAGGAGCAAGGCATGAGTGACCGTATCAAGGGCCTTAGTGAGGTCGATATAAAGGAAGCCAACTAAAAGCCCATGGTCAAGGGCTTGGTGGACACAGAAGGTATATTCGACGAGGGCAGTGGTTGTACTATGGCCCCTGTGGAAGCCATGTTGCTCTGGGCAGACGATATAGTGGTCAGAGAGGTGTAGCGTAAGTTGGTCAGCTACTATTTTCTGTAATGCCTTTGAGAGAGGGGGATGTAGGGATATGAGTCTATAGTTATTAGGGAAGGTTCTGTCACCACTCTTTAGGAGAGGGGTTATGATAGCTTGCTTCCAAGGTGTCAGAAAGTGGTTGAGGCAGAGAGATTTATTAAGAATTTTAGTTAGAGGGCGGAGGACTTCATCAAGGGTAAGACGTAGTAGTTTTAAATCCAAGGAGTCATTACTATACTGGGACTTGGCCAGAAACATGGATAAGTATTTCTTAGCTTGAAAGGGCGATAAGGTATGAAGACGAAAAGGGGTATATTGGTGGGGTGCTGGGGGGTCAAAGAAGTGGGGGGCAGAACTTCATTGAGGTCAGAAAACGTGACGTTTAGGATGTTAGCAATCTCCAAGGGGTTAAGGGTAGTATTACCTTCAGTGAATAGCTGAGCAGGGGGTTGGGAGATGGTTTTTCCGCTAAGCTGTTTTATATTTCTCCAAAATTCACTACTGGAGCCCCAGAAAGAAGTGAGTACTGTCCTGTAGTGGGATGCCTTGGCTTGGTGAATGGCCCAGGTGCATGCATTTCTGGCCTCTCTGTAGAGCTGCCTATCTCTTGGTAGGTGGGAGTTAATGGCTTTGTGCCAGAGATTATTGCTATGCCGCATCATGTCCAGGAGGGCCTGATTGATCCAGGGGGTGACTCGGTTTTTAGTAAAGAGCTTAGTGAGGGGGGGCATAACGGTCACAGGCAGCATTGAAAGTGTCAATAACATAGGACAGTGCAGCATCAACACACACAGCCCTATCAATTGGGGTCCAGTCACACATCAGAAGGTGGGACTTAAGGTGAGAGAGGGAGTCTCGTTTTAATCGTCGCTGGAAGGAGGGGATGGGGGGAGGGTGGGGAATTTTATTAGACCACCATCAAGAAACTGGGGAGTGGTCACTAATGGCATTAGAAAGGACCCTGACTTGGGAGATATTGTTGGGTATGTTGGTAAAAAGGAGGTCAAGAAGGGTTGCATTGCCTGTTTTGTCATTTAGACTGGTAGGGGATAGGATGACTTGGAAGAGATCAGAGGCTAAGGAAGAGTCATGGAAGTGAGATGAGGAAGGTGAAAGCCAACAGATGTTGAAGTCTCCAATAAGGATTACTTCATTTCTGGGGGGGATTGTGCAATGTAGTCAAGAACATTTTTTAAAGTTAGCTTTTGGTTGTGGGGAGGGATGTAGGCCACAGAGAGGTATAGGGTTTTTCCAGGGTCACCAAGGAGCAATTTGACTATGAGGATTTGAGCTTCATTATCGAGGCAGGGGAGATTGACTTGGGTGGCTTGAAGTGTATTCTTTATGTAAAAGGCACAGCTGCCGCTTCTTTTTATGAGTCAGTCAGATTGGAAAAACAGGTAGCCATCTAATGCTACAACCGAGTCAGGGGTACCACTGGTGAGCCAGGTTTATGTTAGGGCTAAGATATCAGGTGTGTGCTGAACCAGCCAGCCTTGGAGGGATGAGAATTTTTTTTGCAGGCTGCAAATACTGAATAAAGCTATTTGGAGTCTGTTATGTTTAGCACCAGTGGAGGTTAAGAGAGGCAGGGGGCCTGGATTTAGGTGGACATTTCCAGAGAGTAGGAGGAGAAGGAGAGTATATCATAAAATAGCATGCTTTGGAAGTTTCATATTATGCTGACTATGACTAGATGGCAGTGGGTGACGAGTAACAACAGGGATAGGAAGGGACCTCAGACAAGGGGCTAGCGAGGCCCAAGCTCAGGATTGCAGATCTGGTGGTGGGAGGTAAGTTTTGCAGGATGAGGTGGCTGTTGGTGGTACGAGGCAATACATATAGCTGGTGCAGGGTGGGTGGACAAGGGGGACACAGGGGTGAGTGGGAAGAGAGGTATGAGAAAGGGGTCTAGGGAAGGCTGAGAGGAGGAATAGTATTAGTGGGAGCATAGTAGGGTTTGGGGGAGCAGTAGTTGAGATTAAAGGCGATAGTAAGGAGGTAGTCAATAAGGCAGAGACGGTGGTACAGCGGTAGTGTGCATGCCCGCAGTGCAGAGTATACAGGGTTCGAGACCTGCACAGGGCAATAGGCTGAAGGGAGGAAAAACCCAGGAAAAAAATCACACTGAGGGAGAAGACAAACAGGGTGAGAGCCTTGGCAACTAGCATGGAGGCACCATAGTAGGTGAGGAAAAGGCTTAGGTACTGGAGTGATATAAATTCACAACACTGACCCCTGGTGGCAGGTTTGTATAACCTGCAGTGGAGAAAACAGACACTAACTAAACAGTCACCTGACAGGATGTAGTCTATAAAGGTAGGGTCGAACTTGGGTGGGGATGAGTAAATACCCCTAGTAGAGTTCCGAGGAGACACGGGGTACCTTTACCTATTAGCCCCACGTCCACTCCCGTCCATATCCTGGTGTTGCAGGAGGCTCCTGGTCCTGGTCCTCTGCCGATGAGGGCCAATGTGAGGATGGGGGGGGGTTCTGTGCAGCCTAAAGGGAGAGGGAACAAAGGAATGATCGGGTTACTGGCGGGAAGATTGCCCAGGGAACAACTGCGCATGCGCGACAGTCGCGAGGTCTGGCAGGATAGCACAGCTAAATAATGCATACGAGGTAGGACAAATATCAGCAACAAACAATGTCATATACTAGCAGTAATATAGGCTAATCACAAGAGAGAAAAGGCTGCTGCAGAGACAGTGTAAAGCACCTGTTAGACTGAGACCCTGCACTCCATAGTTGAGCAGTTGCAAATCCCCCCGAGGTACAGTCCCAATCCAGCACACAACAACATAGATTTGCAGACACTGCAGTGCACTTATGGTGCATTAACTAAGTAAAGACACACAGTAGTTCGGGGTCTTAAAGTGACCTTAAAGTAACCCCTCAGAAAGCAGTGAAATGGCTGTAAATACTTGAGTCCCAGAGTCAATCAGCCACTGTCGGCAGACATGCCAGACAATAAACAATAAACACTCCTAGCAGTGTTGCAGGGAGACAGGGGGTGCCATTGCCTATTAGACCCATGTCCACTCCCGTCCATATCCTGGCATTGCAAGAGGTCCCTGGTCCTGGTCCTGTGCGTCGATGAGGGCCGACGACGATGTGAGGATGGGGGGAGTTCTGTGTAGCCTATTAGCCTCACATCCACTCCCATCCATATCCTCCACTCCTGTCCATATCCTGGCATTGCAGGAGGTCCCTGGTCCTGGGCCTGTGCGTCAATGAGGGCCAACGATGATGTGAGGATGGGGGGGTTCCATGAAGCCTATTGCCCCACGTCCACTCCTGTCCATACCCTGGTGTTGCAGGAAGCCCCTGGTCCTGGGCCTGTGCATCGATAAGGGCCAAAGACACACAATCCTGCATTATTATATGCCTGTCAAACTCAACAAGTACATCCTGACATCCTCACATTTAAAAATCCAGAATCGGTCTAGGCGAGGACGGAGTGTGGTTCTAGGGCAGTGCAGTCTGGCGGATGGAGCATGGTTGCTGCTGCTGCTCACCCTGCATGCCAGAGTCAGATAAGATCAGCCTGGGAAGGATGGCAGGAGAAACAGAGTAGGAGAGCGAGGAGCTGGACCGGTCCTTACAGGTGATGCTGCAGGCCATCTCGGAGGAGAGGAACCGGATTAGCATAAGGCAGGAGATCAGTGGGCTAGGTGAGTGAGAAGGGGATAAAAAAAAAAACAGGGAAGGGAGGGCGTGCAGACAATGCCAACACATTGCACTAAAGTGTCTCAAAATTTAAAGGGCCATGCAGCACAGACCAAAGCAGGAATGTAATACAGTTTGTTCCCTGAATCGATCTGGAAAACAAATACAAATATTTATTCGGTTCTGTTTAAATCCTGCTTTGGTCATGAAAACAACTTTGTGCTGACCGAAGCAGGATTTTAACAGAACCAAATAAATACTTGTTCTTGTTTCCCAGACCAAAGCTTTGAGTTGCAAGCCAGATGACAAGTTGTTTGTCGGGATTTCAGAAATCAGCGTTTCGTACCTGTCAGCATTATGTGAGTCGAGCAAAGTAGTGTCAGGCATTAGTACCTAACCCAAAAGGAGGGAGAGAGAAAGAGCTGTAGATCAGGCACGATCTGCGGTAATAGTGTAGGTAGGGAGAAATGAGCAGACTGGATGGGCAAAACGATCCTTATCTGCCGACAAACTCTATGCTTCTATGTTTCTTTAGGTTTTGATTAATTGTCGCCTAGTGTTGAGATGCTGTTCTTCACAGGAGATATGAAACTGAAGTTCCTTCAGCCAATCTCTGCTGGCAGCCCAGGTGAAAGTTAAAGATCCAATAGCACTTATCAAGAAAAGGGATTTCCCAGGTGTCCTGTCCAACGTTCCCCCCCCCTTCAATAAACAGGTCCATGTACCTGCCCATATTTCAAAGACTATGCCTGCAGTTTAGTGGGCGAGAGCAACGAGCCATGCCCCCTGCCTGAGATATTTAAACCAGCTTCCTCCAGCCTCACTCAGAAGCACTATTTCTTTAAAGAATCATTTTTAAAAAAAAAAAGCACTATTTCTTTGCTGCAACCAGAGGCTCTGCCCCTCCCCCCCCCCACCTTCTCAGGGGGGTCATTTCAGCTTTCAACAGGTGAGGGCAACAACTGGTCAGAGGGGCTGTGGGGGTGGAGCCAGGGGCTGAAAAAAAATACAACAATGGCCTGCAATGTGGGGGGGGGTGACTGCCCCCTCGACCCCACTAAATTGCGCCCCTGCACCTTCTCCCAGTTCCCTTTGTGCGTTGTGCTGTTTGGTTTGTGTCT
The DNA here is from genome assembly GCA_016271365.2 of Neoceratodus forsteri. Taxonomy (NCBI): domain Eukaryota; kingdom Metazoa; phylum Chordata; order Ceratodontiformes; family Ceratodontidae; genus Neoceratodus; species Neoceratodus forsteri. The sequence continues at coordinate 331,434,043 of CM057452.1, read as the reverse complement.
CCTCTGACTTTCTGGGTCAATATTTTGCTTTCTGCCTTCCCGGCTGCAGATTGTGCTTCTCTCTGTCAACTTTTCCTGTTGCATTCTTGTTCCCATGTACCTTCTGTTTCTGTTTTTTGTGTGTATGTACTTCTTGTTTTCCTGATATCCTGCTTTGTTTTTGTTTTTTTTATTTCTGCTATTTCAGGTTCCCATGTTTTCTGTTTTTTTTTTTTTCATTACCATTTGCAATCTCCCAGTTCACCTACAATCCTTAAATGTTTACACGTGGCTCCTAGTTAGGCAGGTGCTCCCTTTTGTGTTCTGGTGGTTTAATTAGGTGCTTAGTTCAGCAGAATGCTGCTTCCTAGTATTTAGTTCTCGTATGCTCCTATTTTCCCTAGCAGTTTCATTTGTTGTTCTTTACTGCTTCAGTCTACCTGGCCTGCAGTGCCTCAGCAATTAACACTGACCTCCCTTATGGAACTGGTTGGCATGTGTTCAAGAATAAAGATTCAGTCCAAGTACGTATCATTCAGTCTCATATAGTGTCTTAGTTCTCAATTGCTGTCTCAGTAGTCGTTCATCTTTGTCTACATTTTGTTTCTACCTTGTGCTCATGGCCATCAGGCTTGGCCATCGACCTCCCACTACTCCTGAACTTGGATGCATGCCAGTCACTACCGCATCATGGCTTCCAGGGCTCCCTGCCTTTTATACTAATGGTCTCGCTCTGCTCCCTTGAAGTCCACGTCCTGAGGGTGGGTTCCTCAAGGTGGGGTCCTTCGCTTTCAGCCCTTCGGGTGAAACTGTCCTACACTCCCGGGAAAGCTTTGGCTGTGCAGCTCAACTTGGAGGCACCTCTTGATGTAGAAACATAGAAACATAGACTTTGACGGCAGATAAGGATCGCTTGGCCCATCTAGTCTGCCCATTTCCCTACCTACAGGATAGGCCGCAGATCCTATTTAACCAACAGCCTATTTCTTCCTACCCCCCACAAGAATTGCCTTATGTCTGTCCCATGCATTCTTGAATTCTCCCACAGTTTTAGACCCCACAACCTCCTCAGGAAGGCTGTTCCATGCATCCACTACCCTCTCTGTGAAATAATACTTCCTCACATTGCCCCTGAACTGCCCCCTCCCCATCTTTAAATTGTGTCCCCTTGTTCTTGCACGTCTCTTTTTCTGAAAGATGCTACCCTCTTGGACTTTGTTGATTCCACTGAGGTACTTAAAAGTTTCTATCATGTCCCCCCTCTCCCTTCTTTCCTCAAGGGTATACATATTAAGCTCCTTTAGTCTCTCCTCATACGGCTTCTCTTGCAGACCCTGCACCATTTTAGTTGCCCTCCTCTGGACTGCCTCTATCCTGTCTATGTCCTTGCGGAGATGGGGTCTCCAGAACTGGACGCTAGTACTCAGATGGGGTCTCACCAACTGTCTGTACAGAGGATAACAACTTCCTGTTTTCTGCTGCTGATGCCTCTCCCTATGCATCCCAGTATACCCCCAGCCCTCCCTACTGCCTTCTCACACTGCTTGCTAACCTTAAGGTCATCTGATATGATTACCCCCAGGTCCCTTTCCTTTTTTGTTGTTGTTACTACCTCCCCCCATTGTATTCTTCCCTGGGTTCTTGTTTCCCAGGTGCATTATTTTGCACTTCTTTGCATTGAATCCTAGCTGCCATACTTCTGACCATTCCTCCAACCTTGCCAAGTCCCTTCTCATCCTTTGAACGCTCCTTGTGTATCAACCCTGTTGCAGATCTTTGTGTCATCTGCAAAGAGGCATACTTTTCCTTCCAGTCCCTCTGCAATGTCACTTATGAAGACATTAAAAGGACTGGACCCAATACTGAACCCTGCGGTACCCACTAGTAACCCCTCTTTCTTCAGAGTGGACTCCATTTACAATTACCTTCTGTGTCCTGTTGTCCAGCCAATGTTTTACCCAGGCTACCACCCTGGGACCCACTCCCAGGCTGGTTAATTTGACTATTAATCTTTGTGTGGGACTGTGTCAAATGCCTTGCTAAAGTCTAGGTAGGCCATGTCCACAGCCCTCCCTGGTCTACTACTTTGGTCACCCAGTCAAAGAAATCTATTAGATTCTGTCTGACATGACCTTCCCGCTGTGAACCCATGCTGCCTTGGGTCCTGTGCCCCACTGGCCTCTAGGTACTCAACTATTCTTTCCTTCAGAAGTGACTCCATCACTTTCCCTACCACAGAGGTCAGACTGACAGGTCTGTAGTTTCCTGCCTCTGTCTTGGTCCCACTTTTGTGCAGGGGAATCACATCCGCCTTCCTCCAGTCCTCGGGTACCACACCATCCTCCCATGATTTATTAAAAAGAGTAGCCAGTGGTTTCACTAGTTCCCCCCCTTAATTCTTTTAGAATTCTGGTTTGAATTCCATCAGGCCCCATTGCTTTGTCCACCTTCAGTTTTAGGAGTTCTTGCAGAACCCTTTCTTCTGTGAAAGGACTGGGATCGATCCCCCTATCAAGAGTGCTTCTGTTAATTGGATTAGGCACTTCCCCCTCCTCCGTTGTGAATACTGAGCAGAAATATTCGTTCAGTATCCTTGCTTTTTCACTGTCCCCCTCTGCCCACCCACCGTTCATTCTATTCAGCCTCACTATCGCCTCCCTTTCTTTCTACGCCGCTAATGTACCTATAAAAGGTTTTATCCCCCTTCTTAACCGAGTTGGCTATCTTTTCCTCAGTTTGGGCCTTTGCTATTCTGACTTCTCTCCTGCTCCTTCTGCCTTAACTGGTACAGGTCTCTGTCCTGCTCCTTCTATGTTTCCTTATACTTCCGAATGCTATCTTTTCTTCCTGACTTTCACAGCCACCTCTTTAGAGAACCATAGTGGCTTTTTCTTTCATTTTGATTTGTTTATTTGCTTGACACAAGGCTTGTTGCCTCTGTGATGGCAGTTTTGATGATTCCCCATTGTTGCTCCACACCTCCTTCTAGCCTGTTTGCTAGTGCTTTTCTGAGGCACTCTCCCATCTTGCCAAAGTCAGCCTCCTAAAGTCCAGTACCCTCACTTTTGTATGGCTTGACTTGTAGCTGAGTTTAACGTGAACCACACTGTTTGATGGTCACTTGTTCCCAGATGGCAACCCACTTCTAGATCTGAGATCCTCTCACTGCCCCCGTTTGAGAGTACGAGGTCTAAGATTGCTCCCTCACGAGTGGGTTCCGAAACTAGCTGTCTGAGGCCTGCCACCTGTAGGGCATCAAGAATGGCCCTGCTTTTGGATGTGGCTGCAGCAAATGTGCTCCAGTTAACATCTGGCATATTCAGGTCTCCCATCAACAGTATCTCCCTTTCTCTGCCATTCTAAGAATGCCTTCTATCATATCTTTGTCCATTCCTCCACCTGACATGGGGTCTGTACACAACCCTGTGCAGATTGTGGTGCCCTTTCCAGTCTCCAAGGTGACCCACAGTGCCTCCTCTCCTTCCTGTTTACTCTTTTGTTCAGTTGCTTTTATTCCTTCCTTACATAGAGAGCTACTCCTCCCCTCTTCTCCCCTGCCTGTCTCTCCTGTAGGTTATGTACTCTGGTATGTTAACATCCCAGTCATGGTTCTCTGTGTTCCATGTTTCTGTGACTGCTACGATATCCAGGAATCCCTCTTCCATCAAGGCCACCAGCTCAGGGAGCTTGTTGCCCAGACTACGGGCATTGGTACTCATTACCCTCCATTTCCTGATGGCCTTACTCCTTTTTGCCCCATCCCTGTCCTTCTTGCCTTTGTCATTTTCTCCATTTACCCCTGCCCTTCTCCCTATCGACACCTCTATGTTGGTGTTTACCGCACTTACTACCATGATTTTTTTGGGAGGGCTAGGATTTCCCTGCTCCTTTCCAGTGCCTCCCCCCTTGGCTAGATTAAATGCTTGCCAACGAAGCATTTAAACCTATCTCCTAGGATCCTGGTTCCCCTCGTGGACAGATGCAGCCCATAGAAACAGAATTTGACGGCAGATAAGGACCGCTTGGCCCACCTAGTCTGCCCAGTTTCCTACCTAACAGATAAGCTGCAGATCCTAGTTAACCAGCAGCTTACTTCCTCCTACCCCCTACTAGGACTGCCTTATGTCTGTCCCATGAATTCTTGAATTCCCCCACTGTTCTTGACTCCACGACCTCCTCAGGAGGCTGTTCCATGCATCCACAACCCCTCTCTGTGAAAAAATACTTCCTCACATTACCTCTGAGCCGTCCCCTCTATCTTCAAATTGTGCCCTCTTGTTCTTGCACATCTCTTTTCTGAAAGATGCTACCTCTTGGACTTTGTTGATTCCCTTGAGGTACTTAAAAGTTTCTATCATGTCCTCTGTCCCTCCTTTCCTCAAGGGTATACATATTAAGCTCCTTTAATCTTTCTTCGTATGTCTTCTGGTGCAGACCCTGCACCATTTTGGTTGCCCTCCTCTGGACAGCCTCTACTCTGTCTATGTCTTTGCGGAGATGGGGTCTCCAGAACTGCACACAGTACTCCAGATGGGGTCTCACCAACTGTCTGTACAGAGGGATAACAACTTCCTGTTTTCTACTACTAATGCCTCTTCCTATGCATCCCAGTATCCCCCCAGTCTTACTTACTGCCTTCTCACATTGCTTGCCCACCTTTAGGTCATCTGATATAATTACCCCCAGGTCCCTTTCCATTTTTACTGTTGTCAGTATCTCACCCCCCATTGTGTACTCTTCCCCTGGGTTTTTGTTTCCCATGTGCATTACCTTGCACTTCTTTGCATTGAATCTAAGCTGCCATACATTTGACCATTCCTCCAACCTTGCCAAGTCCCTTCTCATCCTTTCCACTCCATCTTGTGTATCAACCCTGTTGCAGATCTTTGTGTCGTCTGCAAAGAGACATACTTTCCTTCCAGTTCCTCTGCAATGTCACTTATAAAGACATTAAAAAGGACCGGTCCCAGTACTGAACCCTGCGGCAGGGGTGTAGCCAGGAATTTTAAACTTGTACTCAAAACTGATACACTGTTGCCCCCCCTTTTATGTAAACATAAACCAAAATATGCACCCATTGTGTTGCCAACCTACACCAACAATAGCCCCCTTTGTTTGCAATGTCTGAGTTCAAGTAATCAGTTTCTTCCTGTAATCCTCCTTCCTTTGTTTTCCTGCCTGCCTGGTAAGTTGTTCTTGTTTATGTATTTGGCTGGTGGTATTAGTGTCCCATAGTGAGCAACAAAGGCAAAAGGTCTCAGTGTGACACAGACACAGTGTGACTCACAATGTCCTTGCTTTCCTGTTTTGTTGCCCCTGCCTGGTCTGTTGCCCGCCTGAATTTTTGTTACTGTACTCTGCTGAGTACAGTGCATGCCTGCCGACACCCCTGCCCTGCGGTACCCTGCTAGTAACCCTCCTTTCTTCACTGTGTACTCCATTCACTACTACCCTTTGCATCCTGTTGTCTAGCCAATTTTTTATCCAGGCTACCACCTTGGGGCCCACTCCAAGGCTGGCTAACTTGTGTATTAATCTTTTGTGTGGGACTGTATCAAATGCCTTGCTAAAATCTAGGTAGGCCATGTCCACAGCCCCTCCCTGGTCTACTAATTATGCCAGTATAGGCTTGCATCACTCCAGGTGGACCCCCAGTCCCCAATGAAGCCAAATCCCTGAGCTCCACACCAGTTTTTCAACCACTGAATGAATCCCATGGTGCAGAACGCCCTAGCCTCTCCTACGCCATAGATGGGCAGCACCTCCGAGAAGGTTACCGTGCGTGCTGCTTGTCTAAGGCCCCTCCCCAATTCCACAAACTCTTTCTGCACTTCTCTAATCCCTTTCTTGGCCAGGTCATTTGTTCCTAGGTGGACAATGACATCCAGCTCCTCCCTGTGCAGCTGCTTGGCAGATCCTGAGGATTCGCTCCCTGTCCCTCCAAGCCATGGCGTCAGGCAGGCACCTTACCTCCCTCTCCCTTTCCTCCCCAAGTTCTACCTTCCTAACAATGGAGTCCCCCACCAGGAGTTGTTTCCTTCCCTGCAGGGTCCCCTGCCACCCTCCTGTGGGTCTCCTTTGTGGAGGTTCCCAACATCCTCCCTTGAGGTCACTGCAGATTGCCTCCATAGAGGAACCACACTTTGCCAGAATGGCATAGGAATTGTGGAGAGGTACAACTGGTGGTATGCACCTCTGTTCCACCACCCTTACCCTCCCTGAGCCCACTGTGGTCCAACCGCTCCTCTTTCTTGGCAACCTCTGAGGCAACAGCAGTGGCACTGGTGGTCCCTGGATGGAAGAGGAGGTCCCACAAATCCTGGCCAACTCAGCCTGGAGATGAGCAACCTCCTCCCTCAGCCCAGAGAGGTGCCTGCAGATGGGACAACACCGCATCCTCCAGAACGTCTCCTGGAAGACTGCTGCTCCACAGCCACTGCACTGCACCACTCCATCATGTCTCATTTCTGGCCCCTTAACTGTTTGCAATCCTTACTCTTTCCTCTTTTTTTTCTCTCTCTCTCCTTACTTTCTGCCTGTGTGCCCTTTAAGCTCCTGATTGTCCTGTTCTGAGACAAGAATATCCTATATTTCTCAGTAGACCCCTTACTTGCTCAGAGGCAGACCTCCAGCAGCTAGAGGGGGCCGGAGAGCTACTCTTGCCCTTCTAGGATGGTGGGTCTTTGGTGGCTCTGTGATCACTCACTTCCTGCTCCCAAACAGGAAGTTCCTGTTGTCAGTCAAATCCTGTGCCTATAAAAGTAGAACTAGCTTTGGGTCGGAGGGTGGAGGGAAGGGAAGGCGGGCAATATAGTCCCAGCAGAGAAAGTCCAGTCACACAGCAGTTCTTTCTCCTGGTGTCTTCTGCCAAGCTACTAACAGAATCTTTCTAAGGCAGTCTTTAAATGTAGCTTCCTTCTAGCTAAGCCACTCCCCCTACTTACTAGATCTTTCTACAAGTAATTTAAACCTCACAGCTATCCTTTCAATCACCTGAGATTTACACCTAGATAACTGTTCAGATAACCATTCAGTTCAGTTAACTCAGACAAACACACACTTTTTTTTTTGTTCGGTAGTTTCTTTTTACCCTAAATTAAAGGTCCAAGTACAAGAGTTCTACTTCTTCTTAAGTCCCAGTAGAGAAGTCCAGTCACACACCAGTCCTTTCTCCTGGTGTCTTCTGCCAAGCTTTTAAGACTTCAGCTGCTGGAGGGTGGGGCCTCTAAGTCCACAGGGCCTCCTTTAGCTGTGCAGACCATGTTGTCAGCTCCTTTGAAAACTATCTCCCAACCCCCCATGGCTGCCTAAGGTTCACCTGGTCTCCACCTGCTTCCCTTCCACTGCCCCTCATGGGTGAAGATCATACAATTATGTAAGTCCCAGCCCTTCAAGGGCCCACCTCCAATTTCTTACCCCTCAAAGATTCAGCATCCTCTCTAGGCCTCCACTTCATGGAGGCCAGATGAGTGCCTTTCAGCAGTTATTGCTCTCCTCCTCCTCCTCCTGCCTTGGGGGGGGCCCTCCTTCATGATGGAACCTCCTTTAGCTGCAGAGATTGGCTTGCGGCACCCACACAGCTTTCCCATTAGAGAGATAGAGTTAGAGCCCTTCCTCTAAAATTTCCCCTTGAATTGGGTCTCTAAATTGCAGTTGCAGAGCCATCACTAATTTTATCCCATGCCTGGAGGGAAGGTGACAGAGGCCTTGGATCCTCAAAGGTTTCCTCTTCATAGGGTTTTTTCTCTCACCTCCATGCCGAAAGTCATGAAAGTTAGGTAGTGTCCACAGGAGGTGGTCTACAACGAAGTACATTTACAGTATATTAGTACAGCATTTACCCAGGTAGGTTTCTGCTGGAGTTGGGGTTGGATGGCGGCCCTCTTTCCATCCTTCCATTCCCTCTCTCCTCACAGAAGTTATGCCTCTTCTGCTATCAGTTAATGATTACTGTCAGTCACTGCTCAATTCAGTCTCTGTTATAGTCATCACTAGTTGCTGTCAGTCTGTCCTCACTCAGTTTCTGTTCTCACCACTTGCTATGCAGTATTTTTTTGGCTCCTTCCTAAGGTACTTTTAGCCTAAAGGAATTATATTCCTGTGGCACCTCTAGGGGTGGAACCCTCCTCAAGAGGGTTTCTTTGCCTTCAAGGTACCCCAATGGGGTTGTAGTTCCCCATGGGACAAAGAGTGCGAATGGCCAAAGTATCCATGTATGACAGTCAACAATACATTCACTCAAATACCTTCACAAAATCAACAAAGTCGCACAAGCATAACTCCTTAAGTTACGTACACCCATTGAACTCTCCATTGCCCATGATTTTCAGGGACGTCCCTGATTTTGCCTCAAAATTTACCTCTGATTCTCCTAAAATTTGTGTTTCCACGACTGAACAGTAGGGAGTATAAGCACAAATAATGTCAAACATTAGAGCTACAGGCTTGCTCTTCTTCAGAAAACGCATTTTATGCTAAGCCTCTTATTCTACTAGCTTTCGGGGTGGCCACCACAAATTTTTATGTTTGCTTGTGAGCATGGCAAAGAAAACATATCAGGATGACTGCGCAGAACAGTGAATGAGTAGGCCTGTCCTGCAAGCAGCGAATGCAGCTCAGCCTCAGGAGGTGTGCCTGAGCCCACCCATCCCTGACAAGACTGCTGCATGACATTCCTTTGCTGGCTGATGGGTGTGAATATCTCACATATGAAAGGATGCTGCCACACCAATCACAGTGCATCTGCATTGCTTTATTGTGCTGCCTCAACAGCCAACATTCTCAATTTTGCTGCAGACCCAGCTTTGCAATCCAATAAAACCTCCTGCTCCCTCCCTCTGCATTTGCTCCAACCACCACCCTCCATTCCTAGATATAAGTAAATAACACCGCCGCTCCCTCCTCCTGCGTGTGCTCCAACTCCCACCCTCCATTCCTGTCCCCGATCTAAGTAAATAAAACCCTCCTTCTACTTCCCTCTAAAGCATGTCCTCCAACCTCCATCCTCCCTTCCCATCCCTGGGTATAAGTAAATAAAACCCTCCCACTCCAAGCCTTTGAGTGTGCTTTAACCCCCACCCTCCAGTTTACACCCCCCACATACACAGGATGTGACAGTAGAGTGCCCACCCCTGGTGCCACAAACATCAAACCAACACTAGGGTGCCCAATCCCCGGTGTCGGTATCTGCAAGCACAAAGTGGTGCCTTGCCATCCTTTTTTTTATTTTATAAATCTGTAATAAAGAAAATGGTCCCTCGATGAGTTCCTCCCCCCTTGCCCTCCAGCCCCTTCACCTTGACGCCCCTCTCAGCACTCACCACTTCACAACCCTCTGCACCTGTCACTTACCTATGGGGGTCCTCTAATGGCAACCAACATGACCTGCTGCCTCCAACCTTGAACAGGAACTGAGGGAAACAAGGTAAATTAAGTTAATACCGTTTTAATGTGTGTAACCCCTAGGTGGTGCTATTCTTTGGGCTACTACCCCTGCCTGCGTGACTATGCACAGGTTGAGGGGCCTGAGCTCGGTGAACAGGTGCCTCCACCCAGAGGAATGGTACTGGGGCAGTGTAGCTGCTGTTGGTATAGCCCTCCGGGATGCTATAATCCCCCATCGACCCCTCTAGTGGCCTAAACAGTTTAACGGTAACAGAACACTCACATTTACCATATGACAGAAATGCTATGCTTACACTCCTTGCACTTACCACCAGGGTCGGATCTTCTGCAACTGCCCTGGAGACCCCCTGGAAAATAAGACCAATGACGCAACAATACAACAGCAGTACTGTATCCCCACCAAGAAGGTACACACTAGCCAGGTTAAACGTAGAAACCAACAACCTGATTTATTCAGGGGGATGTGAATAAGGGTGGGGTGTAAATCTAGCAAGTGATTTGCAGTTCTGATTAAAATTCAGGTTGATAAAGCATGCACAGTGAGTCCCTTTGACACAGTCCCACAATCCTGAGTACCCAGTATGTTAAACAGGCTAGCCTGAAGCATCGCCTGGGGTAGGCCGGCATTGCAGCTGATCGTTGGAACCCTTAGGAAGAAAAACAATTAACATGCACTCAACCCAAACATTTGTAATCCAGAGCGGGGTGGCTCAGTCCATTGCAATAAACCCAAACAAGCAAATTAGATGGTACACAATTATCACAGCTAATGTTGCAGGGAGCTGCCCTGTTTGTACTCACACTACGCAGACCAGGAGGATGATCCGACAACATGAGACCTGTGCAGAGATTTCATGAAGCATGAGGAAGGGTCCCCTCATGGTCCTCATCGAAATGCTGACCTTTGGGATACAGGAGCAGTTCAAACACTGGCCAAAACGTGAACCCCGGACATCTCGAACTAGCCGGCCATGCAAACACTTCGGCAAACTAAGCACATTTATATGTAAGGCTTGTCCTTTTCTGGTCCTTCCAGCCAGCTTGTAGGCTGAAATTGACTTTCCAGCTTGATTGCTACAGGAATCCTCTGCTGCTGTGACCCCAACGTGGGCCGACTGGACACCTCGAACACGTGGACTGATGGCTGAAAAAGTCTAGGCCTGGCCAGCCTAACCTCTGAGATCTGGCAGGCTCCCCAGAGGCTCACACACTGAACTCCCGGGCAGAAAAAAATCTAATCTGAGCAGTTATCCAGTTATCTTCTTTTATATGGGGCTTAGGTCCAGAAATTCTATTGGCAGCCAAAACTGTCCTGAACAGTTCCCATTTGTTAATTGGCTTACTTTCTGGTGCCTAGGTTTTGTCCCAGATGATTCCCCATAAGTCTCTGGCAAAGTCCCACAAGTCCCTTTGTTAAATCCTGGCTGCTGGTTGGTTGAAAGGCACAAAGATGGTGGCTACAGTTCAATGTTATGCAGTCTATTTCAGTGTCCTCACAGATTAAAGTCCTGGTGCAGACAGGAATAACACTTTAATTAAAAAATGCTCCCACTGCCTTGTAACCCCAGCAGTTCTCTCCTAAGCAAGTCCACCTTTAATTTGATAGAATGTACCCTAAGAGAGTCATGGCTCCTGTAACATACTGCCCCTAGAAGCACAGCAATGGCTCATGAATATTTATTAAGGGCTTCACTGCCCTGACCTTTGCCCCTAAGCTTCTGTGCCCCAGAGGCAGCGCTTACGGCGTCTTCCTATTTATTTATTTAAAATAATTTTCTCCTGCTCTGGTGTGTGACCCCAGTGCCTTCTAACTTAACTCGGCACTGGGAACCATCGGGAACCAGAGAAACACCTCCCAACTTGTGACCGCAACGGCGGTCTGATGCGAGAGTGCATCCTTGTTGGTAATGCGAGCAGCAGCCCTAAAAACATACTGACCACTCGCAAATGGATTTTGAGGGCCCCGCTGTGCTCACTAATACAGGGACATGAGGACACTCAAGGCACCAGCGGGAAATGGCTGGAAGTGCCACAAAGAAGCGGGGATGCCAGAGGCAGCGGGAGAACACCCCGAAGGCATTTCAGGTAAGCCCCAAATGGGGGAGGAGGTCGTTACACTTTCCCCAGCCTAGGAAAGCTTGGTGTCCTTGCCAGGTTCCTAATAGACTGAGGAACAGCACAACTGCCTTTGCGCATTCATGAAATGAGCGGGTGCTAAATCACAGGAACGAAAGAAAATGCACAAATGAAAAAGCACTCAAAAGCCTAAATAAGCACGCAGACTAAGTTGCACGGGAGCAAGTGAATCCACAGCACACTACCCCAGCGTTTCGTGTCCTCTCCAAGACATTTCATCAGGGGGCGGGGTCTTGGTGCTTAGGATCTTCTTTTTATTTTCAAAATCTTAAAGTGACAGTGCACAATAGCTTAAAATATGCATATAAAATAATATATATCCCAAAGCAACCACAAGAACCTCACAAGCTAAACACCAACAGTGAAATAACAAAAAAGTGATGATTAAATGTATAAGCATTATAAAAAAAGGCACATGCTTAACAGGGAGGTCAATGGGAAGTGCAAAAGGTCAAACTGGCATATTTTTCCAAAACTAAAAAAAGGGTATAATAAATCACAATGGCTGGTTAAACAAGTGGACTGAGATCACAATATCAGTTGTAATGGCTTGGAAAATGCACATACTATTTTATATTTTGGTAACCAAAAATATTTTTGGATCACCCAAGCATGAAAGTTTCATGCATATCCACCAAGTGGTAAATGTAAAAAATGCATTTTCCAAATCTACAAATGGAGTTAGACTGTTTTATTTTATTTAAAAAAGAAAAGTATATAATAAAAGGGGAGTTTTTATTAATGAAAAATAAGAATTAAATCAACAACCGTAAATAAAGTGGTTACACCAAAAAAGGTGTTACTGTATATCCAAGCAGTCATTAAGGCCTAAGGGGGCTAGAGTCTTAAGTGTATAAATCCATCTGGATTCTTTTCGTAATAATAAATTTAATCTATTCCCACCTCTTTTCAGTGGTTTTACATGTTCAAGACCTGAGAAGGTAAAATCAGCAGGGTCACTGTTGTGACTGTGCAAAATGAGTTAAACTCAGTAATAAATGATACTGTCCTTTCATTGTCTGTTTCTCTATTTTTTGGAATTAACAGATCTTTCCTAACCAAATTCCTAACTTTCTTGAGAGCTGAGGATAAAATTCCATCTGCATACCCTCTCTGTAGGAGGCATTCTTTTTGCTCCAGAGCTTGCCTCTCAAACTCCTCACTACAAGAACAATTCCGTTTAAGACGGACAAATTGTCCGTATGGGACTGCATTTTTCAAGTGTCTCGGATGGGCACTTTTTGAGTGCAGCAACATATTTCCTGATGTTGGCTTTCTAAAAGTTTCAGTATTAATATGTTGCCCATCAATTCCTGAAAGTGTAAGATCCAGGAAGGAAATGGACTGTAAGTCCATATTGGAAGTGAACTCTATACCTAGATCATTCCCATTCAGGAACTCCACAAAGGAGAAAGCAGTATCACTGTCTCCCCTCCAGATTACCAAAATGTCATCCAAATAATGTCCCCATAGATAAATATGAGGAAGAAAGGGGTTCCTGCCATGGTCGAACACCATGGTCCCCTCCCACCGTGCCAAAAACAGATTGACATAGAAGGGGGCCATGGTGGTCCCCATGACGGTCCCCCTTGTCTGTAGATAAAATTTATTATCAAAACAGAAGTAATTGCACGAAAGAATCAAATCAAGAGCATCTATGATGAAATCTTTTGGAAAATTACAAGCCTTAAAATTGCTATTCAGATGATAATCAATAGCTATAATTCCCAGATCATGTCTAATGCTTGCTGATTGGACTACTGGGCTTCTGTCAGCCACTGATTGGTCATGCTCTTTCTGTTCACTATCTGCCTTCCTGGGCTTCTGCACCCATAAGTTTGTTTAGAAAAGTGCCGCAAATTTGTTAGCCTGCTTGGCTTGCTGTTGTCTGTACCTTTACCAAAAGTAGCCTCAGCTCTCTGTTAAAATCTTTAAACTGTAGGACCTGCATTGTAAACGTTTGCCTTGTAGAAACTGCCTAAAAAATCTGCTTACTAAGCTAACAGTAGCCTGATTATACTGCCATCATTTTGTCCCCAAAACTGTTTTGTTGAAAGTATTTTGAACCTGCTGTAATTTGCTTAGTCTGCCTCCTTTGACTCTGCTAACCTCCATCTCAGAGCTACCACTACCTCTCTTCCCCACCCTCCGCCATGTAAATCCTCTCTAACTTCACCTGGTCCCCTTAGCTGTGCTTTACTTTTTCAAACTCCTCTTCATCTCCTAAACCGTGCTTTCTCCTTGTACTGCAGCATGGCACCAGAACAAGCAATCCTCCATCTTGGTCCTGGTCGCGCCCTCCCCCCGCCCGACTCTTTCCTTTCTCTCACTCTGCTCCCCATGCCCACTGATTTAGCACCTGCCTCACTCCTTTGTTTCCCCCTGAACCAATCTCTTGTCTGGTTCCCTCCCCAGAGATTACAGCCCCTGATCGGGCTTGAAGCAGCATGGCCTCGGCTTGTTCATCCAGCCACCCACGCCACCTCCACAGGCCACCTCCGACCTCTCCTCAGCCGGGTAAGATCCATGGCCTGACCATTAAGCACTGAGCAGCCCCCATTGGCCGCCGCTCGCTGCTGCTGCTTGCTGATTGGACTACTGAGCTTCTCTTGGCCACTGATTGGTCACGCTCTTTCTGTTCACTATCTGCCTTCCTGGGCTTCTGCGCCCATAAGATTGTTTAGTGAAGTGCCAAAATGTTGCGCCCACCCCCCCCTTCCCACCTCCTTCCTAATTAAATAAGCCTTGGCTCCTCCCACCTTTATAAGGACCTCCTTTTTTAAACCTATTGGATCCCTACTTTAGGACCTCCTCTTTCTATCGCCCACACTCTCTCTCCTCTCCGGCACCCTTCACACTCTCGTCCTATCTGCTTTCTACCCAGCTCTTACCTCACGCCTGTCTCTCCCTCTTCCCTCCCTCCCATTCTTTTTTCTTTTTTTTTCTTCTCTGCTCCTGCTGGGGCTCTCTCTCCCTTTGACCCTCTCAATCTCTGATTCACAGGGCACCATGGCGCTGTCCTGCTTGCCTTTTTCACTAGCTATCCTTGCATCACTGGAACCTCTCTGCTATCTTCCTGGAGCCTGTAACCCCTCTCTTCCCCTTAGCTTCCTAGTCGACTCTCTCTACACCCACTCAGGCACTTTAGCCATTGCTCCTTGCTCCCCAACCACACCCATCCCTGACTTTATTGGGACGCACTTAAGTAAGCATGACTGAGGGAGACTTGCCTAATCGATTGCCATCCCATCCCTGGCACACACTTCATCCATCTGGAGCCAGAGACAGCACCTCTGCCTATGCTCCCAATCAAAGCAGTTGAATAAACTCTTTTCCAGACAAATACATTGGTGCACCCTGAAGCTACTGCTCCTCCTGCTCCTGCTATCTGGTAATATTCGCCCCAATCTTGGCCCTATGACCACCCACTCAACCACCCATGTAAAGCCGACAGGGTCTCTCCCCAATGCAACAATCAACATCTGCAGTCTACTCCCTAAACTTGATGCACTGCAAATATTTGCCAACCTTCATAATCTGGATATACTCACGGTTGTTGAAACCCGGCTCTCTCCAAACATCCCGGACATGTCTATTGCCCTACCAGGCTATACCATCTTTAGACTTGGTAGAAAGACAAAAAGAGGTGGGGGCTGTGCAATATACCTGAAAGAGCCTCTCCTGGGTCACTATATAGAATCCATAGTCTCAAATACATCTGCACAGATTCTACCTGTCAAAAATCATTCAAGGGGCCCATAACAAAGCCCTGACAGTTGCCGCAGTGTACATCTCCCCAAAGAACAAGGCATAGGTATCAACACTGTCCTAGACCTCGTATGAATCCTCCCCCCAGCTCTGAGACAATCCTGTTGGGTGACTTCAATATTAACTCGCTGGTACCGGATATAGGGGGTATCAAGGATGCGATCACTGCCATCAACCTTTCTCAGCTAGTCAACTCCCCACAGGCACAACTATAAAACTGGCACTAGTACCTTCCTAGATTGGGTACTAACTAACCATCCGACTCGCATCTCAAACATCTCCATCCTCCCTGATGCAATAAGTGACCACTCCCCAGGCATCTGCAAATGGCCTAATAAATTCAGCATGCCTCCGCTCTTACTCATCTCCAGTAGAGTTCTCCCCAAAGGGGAGCTGAAACACCTTAAAATCCACCTAAGACAACAACATTGGTCTCCTATTTACAACGCTACTGATGTCAACTTGGCCCTGGAATTTTTCATTAGCCATTTTCAATAGCCTTGAGGAAAGGAGGGAGAGGGAGGACATGATAGAAACTTTCAAATACCTCAAGGGAATCAACAAAGTCCAAGAGGGTAGCATCTTTCAGAAAAAGAGATGTGCAAGAACAGGGGGGCACAATTTGAAGATAGATGGGGGACGGCTCAGAGGTAATGTGAGGAAGTATTTCTTCACAGAGAGGGTTGTAGATGAATGGAACAGCCTTCCTGAGGAGGTCATGGAGTCAGCAACAGTGGAGAAATTCAAGAATGCATGGAACAGACATAAGGCAATTCTAGTGAGGGGTAGGAGGAAGTAGGCTGTTGGTTAACTACGATCTGCAGCTTATCCGTTAGGTAGGGAAATAGACAGACTAGGTGGGCCAAGCAGTCCTTATCTGCCGTCAAATTCTGTTTCTATTTGCGTCTTTAATGCCACCTGTGACTCCCATGGCCCCTTCAAAAAATGCAAAGTCAAAGGCCTATGCAACTCTTGGCTCTCTGCTGAATTACTTGCTCAGCTAAAAGCCAGGAGCTATCTCTGGAAGAAAGCACGGGCCTCGGGAATGCAAGCTGACATCCAGAACTACAAACATGCCCATAATGCCTGTACAAAATCCATTCGACTAATGAAAAGCCTCTATTATAATGAAGCTCTTACAAATACCTGGAGACATGGCAAATCTTTTTGGAACGATATTAAAGAAGTTACTGGGAAACAGCCTTAAACTTCCCCCATCATGCTGAATATTGATGGGGCTACTATTCTGGACCCCAGAACTATAGCAAAGACCTTCAACGCAGCCTTCACCGACCTCAGCAGTGTTCTCCTCCCTGACTTTTTCAACAATGATGACGTCACTGCACATGCCACCAGCCCATCCCCTTCTTCTAAATACCCACCCTTCTACTTCAAGGCAGTCAAGATGCATGATGTCCGCACATACATTAGTAAAGCAATTGCCAAGACCCGAATAAGTGGGGACACACTTGACCTAAAACTGCTATCCCTCACTCTTAAAGAAGTACTACCCCCTCTAACAAAACTGTTCAACCTCTCCCTCAGCTTCAGTCAGTTCCCAAACAGATGGAAAACCGCAACTGTTGCTCCTATCCACAAAAGTGGAGACTGGGCCCTCAACATGAACTACTGGCCTATCTCCATTTTGCCTCCCCTCTCAAAGGCAATTGAAAGGATTGTATCGGACCAACTTACAAATTACCTGGATAAATATAATATATTGTGCACTCAGCAGCACAGGTTCAGAAAAGGCCACAGCACCACCTCAGCCCTACTAGAGTACACTGGAGCAATCCACAGTTCCCTGGAAAATGGTCAACTAACTGGCTCTGTCTACATTGACTTAACTAAGGCTTTTGACACTATCCATCATCGCCTTCTGATAGACCAGCTGATAAAAGCCGGGCTCTCGCCTGTGCCAACGACCTGGTTTAAAAGTTACCTTGAAAACCGATCCCAAAGAGTCAAAATTGGTGACATCCTCTCTGATGCTAGACCAGTCCATTATAGGTCCTCTTCTTTTCAGTCTCTTTCTGAATAGCCTCCCACAGTCCTGTGCTGAGCAAACGCCACTCTACGCCGACAATGCCGTAATCCTCTCCACCCACAAGAAACTACATCTGCTTCAGTGTAAACTACAGCTTGGCTTCTCTTCAGTCGAAAACTGGTTCACTAAACACAAGTTAGTCCTCAACTATAAAAAAACAAAGTCAATGCTCCTCTGTGGCACCCACAACAAGTACAGGCACCATCCCTTGACCATCTCTAACTGCAATGGTGCTGCCCTTGAACAGGTACACTCCTTTAAATATCTTGGAGTCACAATCGACAGTCACCTATCCTATGGTCTACACATCGACAACGTTGCTAAAGCTGCTAATAATCATATCGAACTTCTCTACAGGCACAGGCAATGCCTTACTCCTGAAGCCATAAGGGTCGCAGTTCAGAGCTCTGTGGTCTCACTAATTGACTATGGCCCTATAGTCTATGGCTCTGCCACTGCCACTGCTCTCCAACATATTGCTACGGTCCTCAACAAAGCCTGTTGGTTCATCTCTGGATCCCCCCATCTCACCCATACATGTGACCTCTACGCCAAAACTGGCTGGTTACAACTCTCTAACCGCATAAAATACCAAACCTGCTTAATGGTCAAGTAGACAACCCTGGGCTTTTCTCCTCCTGGTGTCCAAGCTCTCCTTTCTCCTACTCATAATTCATGCCTTACTAGGGGCTCAGACTCTCAACTCCTTCTGATCCCTCACTGCCGTTCCTCTCAGGGGCCAAGAGCATTCACCTACAGGGCCCCAATCTGGTTGAATGGTCTCAATAGTGACATCTCCTCCCCTCCCAAGCTTGGCCCCTCAAATCTAGGCTACATCTTTTCCTCTCAGCCTCCAGCACCTGTGACTGTTTCCCTTAAACAGCCATCCTGTCCATCAACCTTCCTCGGCTGCCCCTGCGCTTTACTCTCAGCACTTACCCTCTCCCCTACCTATCTCCTCTCCCCCTTCCCCCATGTTCACCCATCCCCCCTACTCACCTCTGCACTTCCCTATGCGCTGCTGACAAGGCCTCTGGCTGCTACTCCCTATTGTATCCTACCTAGTACTGTCTCAAGATGTATGTTTGCATAGACAAAATATGTTAAGCCTCCATGTTTTCTGTAACCCAGTGTTTATCTACAAATCTTGTACTTATTGTCCTGTGTTACATTATATCCCACCTGACATGGAACCTTTGTAACACAGCCTCAGCTCAAAGGTACTTGTAATCCTAGATTCAAATAAACAAATAAAATAAACAAAAATGCTAGTATACAGGCTGACTACATCAATAGTGAGCCACATAAAAGCACAGGACCAGACCAACCCCTTTAGTTTCTGCAGGATATCCATGGAATCCCTAATATAGGATGGCTGGTCAGCTACCTGCTATTAAAGAAAACAATCTACAAAAACAGATAATTTCTCTGTCAGAGATCCATTACTAGAAATAATGGGCCTACCAGGGGGGTTGGTCTGGTCCTCGTGTATCATGGGCAGGACATAAATAGTGGGGGTTGCTGGATGACTAACCCTCATATCCCGGTTACCAAAATCTAAATAAATAAATAAATAAATATAGAGGTATTCTTTTTCTGTTATCTCCCCACATTTTAAAGCAGTGTCCAGAAAAGAATCAAGTCTCCTTTTTAGGCTGTCTGTAGGGTTTTCATTAAGTCTACGATGACTCTGTTGGTTGTCGAACTGATGATAAATTTTGGCCTCATAATTCTGTTTTTCCATCAAAATTATCTTCCTCCCCATCTGCATGCTTAAATTCAATATTGTCCATTTTCCTAAGTTCATCAAGTGCCTGGATTTCTTCTTGTGTAAGATTTGATTTTTGTCTGTCTCATTTTTTTTGTAAATATTTTATTAAACTCCTGCATTACTAAAGTTTGATAAATGGTAAGTGCAGGGGAGCTTGAAAAGACAGGATTAAATACAGACTTGGGCCTATTGGAGTAGAACGAGATGGAATATTAGGCTCCCTGTATTCCATATCCAAAGCAGCCAATAAAGAGAGATCAGAATCCAAGTCCAAGTTATTAAATTCCAACCTTCTATCAGGACTACTACCAGTCTGAGATACATTTGCACTTTGATCAGCTTCCACCAACAAATTAATCAGAGTCTGTTTCTATGCCCTAAGAAGCCACAACTTCATCATGCTCAAGGTGCCTAAAGTCAACACCCGGCATGGGAGATCTGCTATCAGCTATACTCTAGCTATATCATGGAATACTATACAGAAAACCCTGAAGCTGTTCAACCTTATATCATTAGCATCCTTTAAACATCTTTATCTAAGTCTCTTCCCAGATAAATGTAACTGCTTCCACAAGTTCTAATTTATTCGCATTCCTAACCCTCCCCCTTCTCAGACAACCATCATATTTTGGCAATCCACTTCCCTATAACTTATCTCCACAGATCTCCCTCTCAGGCAGCCTTCATATTATGGCAATTCAGTTCCCTATAATTTTATCTCCACAGATTTCAACTCCTGGCTATAACTCTCGCCCCCACCAATTCCTGGCCCTACCTTAGCACTTATTACTCCCATACACCCTTTTGTACTAGCCCCAGCTCCCTGTTCTAGTCCTCATACCCCTTCCTACCTTGTCGCTTATCAGAGGCTATGATCACCATTTTTCAGTCACTCAAACATTGTGTCTCCTTGTCTACATTGGCTTGCCCGGGCACCTTGGAAGTTTTGGGTGCCATATGTTGAATGTATGTCATGATACCTCAATTGTTGATATGTATATATTAAATTGTCTAGTGTGCTTTTCATATGTCCTACCTAGTCCTGTTATGTTTTAATCAACTTCTGCCTTTGCTTACTGTATATATACGTGTTTTAAATATATCAGTATATGTGCCAATTATTGAACCTTGACCTTATCAGGTCCATCTTGCAAATGAGCTGTGCTCAACGATGTTCGCCTGAATAAATAAAGATTTGATTGATTGATTGATTGATTGATAAGGGATCCATAGGATGCATGCACATTTTCTGGGGATCAAGACAACCCATATTTGCAGATTTTGGGAAGTAAGCCTTTAAATTTAGCTTTCTGAAAAAAAGTCTCAGATCACAGTATATTTAAAATTCATTGACTGTAGGGCTTGGGATAAAGCTGAGGCCACGGTTCAGGACACTTATTTGAGCTGATGTCAAGACCGTATTACTCAAATTCACAACTTGGGTGTCCTGCTCCTGAGATTCTCGACAAGTGTTCTCTCTGTATTTATTCCCTCCTCTTCTACCACATCTTGTTTTCCATTTTTTAAAACAGTCTAACTCCATTTGTAGACTTGGAAAATGCATTTTTTACATTTACCACTTGGTGGATATGCATGAAACTTTCATGCTTGGGAGATCCAAAAATATTTTTGGTTACTAAAATATAAAATAGTATGTGCATTTTCAAAGCCATTACAACTGTTATTGTGACCTCAGTCCACTTGTTTAAGCAGCCATTGTAATTTATTATACCCCTTTTTTTAGTTTTGGAAAAATATGCCAGTTTGACCTTTTGCACTTGCCATTGACCTCCCTGTTAAGTGTGTGCCTTTTTTATAATGCTTATACTTTTAATCATCACTTTTTTATTCTTTCGCTGTTGGTGTTTAGCTTGTAAGATTCTTGTTGATGCTTAGGGATATGTATGTATTTTTTATATGCATATTTCAGTCTATAGTGCACTGTCACTTTAAGATTTTGAAAATAAAAAGAAGATCCTAAGCACCAAGACCCCGCCCCCTGATGAAGTGTCCCGAAGAGGACACGAAGTGCTGGGGTAGTGTGCTGTGGATTCACTTGCTCCCGTGCAACTTAGTTTGTGTGCTTATTTTGGCTTTTGAGTGCTTTTTCATTTGTGCATTTTCTATACTAGACTGGTAGCCATCAAACACATTACTAGATATACTCTATTGTAAACAGACATATCTGAATAGCAATTTCCTATAACAACCTAGCTAGACATATAATAACTATGTACAAGGTAGTATGCTATCAATTTAGTCTTGCTTAGCTTTTGGACGTCCTATATTTAAGCACTGTCATTACATTTTGAATCCATTTGGTATACCTCAGCAGTTTAGAATTACATTTTCACATCAGACAGTATTACATTTTCAGTACAGTTATGTTTACCACATTTTATTAGAGCATTTCATCTTATTCCCATCTTTTTAACTTTATACCCCTTGTTACACTGAATGGGCACCTTAGCTTGGGCGGAGGCTTTGGTTTGGGTGGAGGTAGTGAACACAATTTTGGGCAAGGAACTGGGCAAGACACAGATTCCTTTGTGCACAACATTCATGGGCAAGTTAACAAGCTGTCCTGGGGTGTCAAATGTGAGCTTTAAGATTGGCTTTTCAGATCTTTCTGAGAGACATGGTAAAGTTGGCACTGGCACTTGCCCTTCTGCTTCAGCATTCGGGGTGATCAGTCCCGGTTCCTTGTCCACCAATGAAACAGCTTCAGAAGAAATGGGTTCCACTGCTCTTTCTTGTTGTTCAGTACTAGTTTCAGGCTCTTTGACTTGAGCACCACTATCACTCCTAAGCTCTTTAGGCTCACTGTCATTTGTCAAAGGTATTTCTACAAATTCAGACTCATCCAGGACACATCTTTCCGATTCTTGAACAGTACTTTCATTAGCATGAAACAGTTCACTTAGCCCATTTAGTTCATTAACATTTGCATGGTCACTTGCAGGTTCACTAATTGCTTTATTGGGTTCAGGTTCACTGATTGCCATCAATTCTACCATGCAAAGGGATTCAACCTCTCCAGGATCCACACTGTGAGCATCACTTTCCGGAGGTTCAGGTACAATGGATGAACTGGAATCTGTTAACACAGCTGGAGGTTCAGAGTCATCGCTGTAGTTAATGGAAGGAATTTCCTGGAACACTCTCTCCAGTTCAAAAGATGGGTAATAGGTGGTACAGAATTCACTTTCATCATCACTCTCAGTCTCAGTATTTTCACTATCTGCAATGTTAGCAGGACAGGAGACATTATTAGGAGCAACAGGCTGGGATGCAGGAGTTTGCTCATTTTGTTGCTTGGCCTTGGTAGCAGACCTAGTTATAGAGTACCAAGGAGCTTCAGTCTCTTGAACGTTATTGATTACTATTTAGCCAATAGGTAACAGGTGGTTCCTGTGAATGGTTTTGACCGAGGGTCCCCTTCAGGATGCACTTTATACACAGGCAGATCATTTAGCTTACTGACGATGATGTATGGGATGTGACTCCAGCAGTCGGCTATTTTGTGTTTACCTGGAAGTCCAAAATTTCTCATTAGTGCTCTGTCACCTGATTGGAGCTCTTGGGCCTTAACATGTTTGTCATGATGAATTTTGTTGGCCAGGTTTCCCTTTGCTGCCATGGTATTTGCAAGCTGATAGGCATGATCTAGTTGAGCTTTTAACTGTTTGACATACTGCAGATAGTTTTCTGACTGAACACCACCAGGATACACTCCAAAACATACGTCAACAGGAAGGCAAGCTTCCCAGCCAAACATAAGGTGGTACAGTGAAAAACCAGTAGCATCATTCTTTGTGCAATTATAAACATGGACAAGTGCGCTTATCTGTTGGCTCCACTTTGGCTTATCTTTAGGATGCAGGGTGCCCAGCACATCAAGTAAGGTTCAGTTAAACCTTTATGGCTGCGGGTCTCCTTGTGGATGATAAGGGGTTGTTCTGAATTTTCTTACAACCCATAGGGACAACAGTTCTTTGACAAGTCTGCTTTCCAAATCCCGGCCTTGATCTGAATGAATATGCTGGGAGGCACCGTAATGTACGAAAAACTTTTGAACAAGAACTTGGCTACAGTTAAGGCCTTTTGGTCTTTGGTTGGGTAGGCCTGCACATATCTCATGAAATGATCCATAACTACCAGTACATTTGCAATGCCTTTTGAATCTGGCTCCAAACTAAGAAAATCGATACAGATGAGTTCCATTGGTGCACTAGTGATAATACTGGCCAGAGAAGCGGCTCTTTGTGGTGGAGCCTTGCACTGAAGACACCTACTGCAGGTGTTAACATGTTGCTTGATGTCTAGGCCCATTTTAGGCCAGTAAAAGCAGGAACGGCCAGATCAAGGGTTCTTTCACTACCCAGATGTCCCATTTGGTCGTGCAAGGCTTTTAAGACAATATTCTTGAACTTAGCTGGCAGTACTAGCTGTTTCCTTACAATTTCACCTTGGCTGTCTGTAAGCTCTCTGTATAATAGCTGTTCTCAAAGCTTGAGTTTGGGCCCCTCTCGAAGAAGTAAAGCAGTCTTGGAGTCCCGTGACCACATTTTGGAGCCATCTTTCCCCTTTCTTAAAGCATCAACTACTGGTCTGATCACTGGATCATAGTACTGTTCTTTGTGGATATCAGCTGGAGTTAGCTATGGAAAGGAACTTAAGTCTAAGGCTGCAAAATTAAAGTAGGCAACTGGAATACAAGTCTCTGGAGGTCCCAAACAATCTGCCAGACAGTTTACAGCTTCAGAGGACAGAGTTTCTTCTTGGTCGAACTTGTGGCATAGTGCTTTTACAGATTGTTCTGCAATATGAACCCACTGTTTGTCAGAAGCAGGTCTTCATGAGAGAGCATTGGCAATGAAGTGATTTAAGCCCGGTCAGTACTCCACCGCATAATCATATGTTGCTATAGCAGAAAACCATCTGTGTCCAGTAGCATCTAGTGTAGCTGTTGTTTGAACACATGTTAATAGATTGCTATCGGTTTTGACCAAGATTTTAGCACCATACAGGTATTCGTGAAATTGGTCGACTATGGCCCACTTGAGAGTGAGAAATTCGAATTTATGCACTGGATAGTTTCTCTCTGAATATGTCAGACTTCTGCTAGCAAAGGCTACGAGATGCAATCCTTCCAGGTAGTCTTGACAGAGTACTGCTCCAAGGCCACTCAAGCTGGCATCTGTATGTAATAAATAGGGCTTTGATGGATCAGTATAAGTGAGTATAGGAGCATGAGTTAATCTGTATATTATTTCTTCAAAGGCAGTGTCACAATCGAGAGTCCATCTCTGTCCAAATGTCTCATTGGGTCTGAAACAGGTTTTTTCAGGGTCTCTGTCACAGCCTTTTTTTTTTTTTTCCAACTTTCAATTTTTATTCAGAGATTTTTACACAGTATACACAACAGTCACATATTAAAAAACATGCATACATTTACAAATATAGACAATACCAGTTTTAACTGTGTAACTACAAAGTTACATCCTGTGACAATCTCATTTAAATACATACACTGGCAGAACAAATAAGCTGTGGAACATTACATTATTTAAAACATGCTGAGTGGGATCCTATTGTAAATATTGTGATACAGGGGTGTGCTTTAGGTAATTTGTCATGGGTTGACCTGAGTTGTGCTTTATCACCCTTTGTGGTTTACTTTTAGGGAACAAAGTCAGGTCTTCTCAGAGATATATAGAGGACCCACCTTCTCCATGTGAGTTTGAAGGATTCCTCACTCTTGTTTAGCTTGGCTGTTAATTGTTCTGTCATATATACATGTATCATTATTTCATCCCACTGGGACAGTTTAACTGGGTTAGGTGTTAACCAGTTTTTGGTGATGACTTTGTTTGCTGTAAGAAGAGATATAATTAATAATTTTTTTGTTGATGGATCTCTACTGCTGATTGGGAAGTCCAAGAAGAGAAAGGTCTCCATGGTTAGGCTATTTAATCCTATAAAGATCTGGGAAAGTGCATCCGAGAGGTCGCACAGGAAGGGTTGTAATACAGGGTACTACCAAAAAAGTCAGAGCCTTTCTTAAACTTTTTGTGAGTAGGTGGGTACCCTTGAGTTAAGTTTAGTAGGGGGTGAATCATCTTGGTATAGTCCTTGACAAATCAGCAGTAATAGCCGCAGAATCCAAGAAACCTTTGAAGTTCTTTTAAGTTGTTGGGCTTTTGCCAGCTGGTTAATGCTTCCACCTTACTGTAGTCGATATGTATGCCTTCTAACGACACAATGTGGCCCACGTATTTGACAAAGCTCTGGAAAAACTGGCATTTGTCAATGGATAACTTAAGACCAAACTCCTCCAGTCTGTCCAGCACTTTGAATAAGCGAGTCTCATGCTCCTCAAGAGTTTTGGAAAAGACTATGACATCATCAAGGTAGACGAGACATTCCAAGAGATTCATACCTCCCACTGCACGCTCCATTCGTCTTTGAAATGTCGCTGGTCCACCTGATATACCTTAGGGTATGTGAAGGAACTCATGGAAGCCCAAGGGACAAATGAATGCAGTTTTCTTCCTGTCCTCAGGAGCCATTGGGATGTGACAGTATCCGCTTTGGAGGTCGAGGGCTGAGAACCACTTATTCCCATTTAGACAGTCTAGGGCATCCTGTATGCGTGGCATTGTTTACTGATCAGGCACGGTTCTTTTATTAAGGGTCCTGTAATCAACAAAACATGCAGACAGAGCCATTCTTTTTCTGCACCACTACAGCGGCGTGACTCCTTCTGTGATGCCAGCCACTAACACCTCTTGTAGGTGCCGTCTGATATTGTCAATGCTGGCAGGAGCTAGGCATCTAGATGTCTCTCTGAAGGGTCTCTCATCGTGCAGATGAATGTGGTGTTCAGCACCCATGACACAACCAACATCCCATTCCTTGAGGGAGAAGACTTTGGTTCTCTGAAGCAGCTTGTTACTGATCTTGGTTCTCCAGCTGTTTGGGATAGGTGACTCTCCAAAATCAAACATGCCAGGTGGTACTTCACATCCTTTGTCAGTTTTGCACTGGGATGGGAGCACAGCAGTATCAGCACAATAGACTTTAGCCAGGGTGCATCCTCAGTGTACTATGATGTCTCAGTCTGTAACATTTTGTATTCATACCACCACTCATCGGGTGTAAGCATGAGCCCGGACTGGAAGCACACTGGGTTTAATCAGCAGTCCTTCAGGTAATTTTCCCTTATCTGGAGCATCCAACATCAACATTTTGTTGGTCACATCTTTCTGCAGCCGCACTTCACCACTGATACTGCATTCTGCATTCAGAGGTAATGTGATAGTAGCAGGATCCTTTTTCCAAACCATCCCAACAGGTTCATCTTTATCACTCTCCGTAGGGTGCATGTGTTTCTCATAGGCCTTTTGGATTAGGGCGTGAACACCCAGAGCTCTTCCTGTCTTTTTCTTCTGCCTGTCTTCACATAGCTGGGTCAGGTGCCCAAATATGTGTGTGTCGGTGCCAGTCAGTATAGAGATACCATCATAAAGTCAGGCAGAAGGGCAGACCAGGGCTAGTGTCTCCACAGAATCTCCTACACCAGCCACAGAGGATGGAAAAGAAAGCCATACTTTTAAACAGCCAAGATATGGATATGACGTTTCAGTTAACCCCCACACATGCAGTCCATCGAAAGGTTTATTTATTTATTTAAGTGTTTCACCAGAAAGGCATACCGAGTGGCGATACTGCTCAATTCCAGATGCATCCTGGGGGAAGAGGAGAGAATACAGACAATAAATATTATTCAAGTGTACAGAATTGTGCAAGGGACATACAAGTTTACAGGATTGTATCAGGGACATAGAAAATGTGACAATAGATTAGCAGGGCTCCCAGGAATGAAACATAGAAACATAGACTTTGACGGCAGATAAGGACCGCTTGGCCCATCTAGTCTGCCCATTTCCCTACCTACAGGATAGGCCGTAGATCCTATTTAACCAACAGCCTATTTCTTCCTACCCCCCACAAGAATTGCCTTATGTCTGTCCCATGCATTCTTGAATTCTCCCACAGTTTTAGACCCCACAACCTCCTCAGGAAGGCTGTTCCATGCATCCACTACCCTCTCTGTGAAATAATACTTCCTCACATTGCCCCTGAACCGCCCTCCTTCTATCTTTAAATTGTGTCCGCTTGTTCTTGCAAGTCTCTTTTTCTGAAAGATGCTACCCTCTTGGACTTTGTTGATTCCACTGAGGTACTTAAAAGTTTCTATCATGTCCCCTCTCCCTTCTTTCCTCAAGGGTATACATATTAAGCTCCTTTAGTCTCTCCTCATACGGCTTCTCTTGCAGACCCTGCACCATTTTAGTTGCCTCTCTGGACTACCTCTATCCTGTCTATGTCCTTGCAGAGATGGGGTCTCCAGAACTGGACACAGTACTCAGATGGGGTCTCACCAACTGTCTGTACAGAGGGATAACAACTTCTGTTTTCTGCTGCTGATGCCTCTCCCTATACATCCCAGTATACCCCCAGCCCTCCCTACTGCCTTCTCACATTGCTTGCTAACCTCAAGGTCATCTGATATGATTACCCCCAGGTCCCTTTCCTTTTTTGTTGTTGTTACTACCTCCCCACCCATTGTGTATTCTTCCCCTGGGTTCTTGTTTCCCAGGTGCATTATTTTGCACTTCTTTGCATTGAATCCTAGCTGCCATACTTCTGACCATTCCTCCAACCTTGCCAAGTCCCTTTTCATCCTTTCCACGCCTCCTTGAGATGAGATCACCAAGATAAGCTTAACAAGTAACTAGAAGTAACAAAGCTATACAACAGTAAATTTGATATTGCTGAGGCACCTATGATAACTGAACCCTAACGCTGCTCAGGATGATTATATAACTGTGGTGGGGACAGCAGCAGGAGGATTTTATGGGCTGCCTAGCCCATATTCAAGGATGCGGTGCATAGCGTACAGGTGTAAGGGACCTGCTAAGTGAGGTTAATAGCTGTATGGCATTGGGCACCACCACTAGCTGGTCCTAGGTACAAGTGCATGTGAAGGAGAGGTGTGTTTTTAGGAGGTGGTTGAGCTGCTGAGAGTTTGTGGAGAGTCTGAAGTCTGTTGGCAATGCATTCCAAAGTTTGGGCATGCGGTATCTGAAAGCTGCTTGGCCTTTTGCTGACCCCATATGTGGGACATGAAAGAGCCTGGTGTCAGTGCTCCTGAGGGAGTAGGCAGGCAGTTATTGGGTGGAGAGGGTGGATTCAAGATAGGGTGGAAGGGACTGTGCCCAGTATTTTGCTATGGTTCTGGTGCAGTGTAGCTGTCTGCGATCATGGAGTGAGGGCAGATCAAGGGACCTGTAGAGGTCGCAGAGGTGAGTTGTGGGGGGCAGTCTAAGATGAAGCGACAGAAGGAATGAAAGAGTGTGTCCAGACTGGAAAGGGAGGATATGGGCACAGCGCCATAGACTACATTACTACAGTCAAGTAAAGGGAGAATCATCTTCTGAACAACTGCCTTTCGGGTGGGTGGGGGGATACAGTCCTTGTTGCGATATAAGGCTCCTAATTTTGGATGTAGTTTCTTGTGGATCAAGTCGATGTGTATGGAGAAATCAAGGTGCTGGTTGAGCCAGACTCCTAAGTATCTGAAGGAAGTGCAAGCCTCCAAGGGAGTCCCGACGAGGGTGAGGAAGGTGGGGGGGGGTGAGGAGAGACCGGAGAGTCTTTGACGTGAGCTGAAAGTTAGGGAGACAGTTTTCTTAGTATTGAGAAACAGATGGTTTGTGTGGAACCAGAGCTGAATAGCATTGAAGTCCTCCTGGAGTGTAGAGGCCACTACAGCAGGGGAGGGGCCTGAGGTGTACAGGATGGTGTCGTCCGTATACATGTGAATGGAAATGCATGGGCATACAGAGGGTAGGTAATTCATAAAAACAGAGAAGAGTACCGGTCCTAGGACCGGGCCTTGGGGGATGCCGGTATTGACCGGGAGGGAGTTAGAAGTGTGTGGTCCAATTTTTACTGACTGAGATCTGCCTGACAGGTACGAGTGAAACCAATTGGTGGCAGTTCCGGAGAGTCCGGCCTTTATAAGTTTGGATACAAGTAGAGAGTGGGAGACGGTGTCGAAGGCCTTTGCAAGGTCGATGAAAATGGCTGAGGTGGTGTGCCCCTTGTCCATGCCAGTGAGGATGGCGTCAGTGAGCCTTAGAAGGGAGGTAATGGTTGAGTGTGACTTCCAAAACCCAGACTGGTATGAGGTGAAGAAGGCAGAGGAGTTGAGAAAGTAAGTGAGTTGGGCTAGTACAAGATGCTCCTGTAGTTTAGCCAGGATGGGGAGAAGGGAGATAGGATGGTAACTACCTGGTGAGGAAGGATCGCCCCCTTTAGGGAGGGGTATGACTACGGCATGCCTCCAGTCAGTCGGGATGTCAGCTAGCATAAAAGAGAGATTGAAGAGAGCAGCTAGTGGGGTGGTGATAGCTGGTGCTAACAGGCAAAGCATTTTTGCGTCCAGTCCTGTGGGGCATTTTCCCTTGTTGGGATTGAGTGCCACCAGTGCTTTTAGTACTTCAGCCAGTGTAACCAGTTGGAATGAGAAGCCGGGGGTCAGGAAGGTGGGTGGTGTTCTACAGGAGGAGGGGTGAGCTAGATCGGATAAAAGAGTAGCTGCGAACTAGTGAAGAATGTGTTGAAAGCAGAGGCCACTTCAGCGTGATCCGAAACAGTGGAGCCTTGGACGGTAAGGGTTGAGGTGGGTGGCTGAGTGGGGGGGGGGGTGAGAGAAGAGATTTGATTGTTTGCCAGAATTTCGTTGGGTGGTTGAGATTTGAGCTGAAAATGGTCTTGAAGTACTTAGTTTTGGCCTGCCAGATAAATGTAGTGCAGGAGTTTCGGAGTGCACGGTACAATTCAAGTGATCCCTGGGCACCTGTAGCTTTGTATCTTTTCCAAGTCTGGTCCCTGACACGGAATTTGTCAATGAGAAAGGTGGACACCCAGGGGAGGTGGGCACCCCGACCCGTGTCCTTCTGAGGGGCGCATGGAAGTCCCATACTGCTAGAAAACAAGACTTAAAGAGATCCAGGGCTGCGTCGATGGAGGATGCTTTAGGGATAAAGGACCAGTCGACATGAGCTAGGTCATTTAAGAGTGCCGCTTGATCTAGAGTTTTGTATGATCTAGTGAGCAGTGACCTTGGGGGTGGAGCTTTGGGCCTGTGTAGCTTCCTGACCACGTAGATCATGTGGTGGTCACTTAAGGAGTCGGGAAGAAGACATTCTTCAATTATCCTGTGGGGGTGAGAGGTGAGGGCCCAGCCTAAGAGAGAGAATGGTTCTGCGATTTGTCATTTAGGTGGGTTGGATGGGAAATTTGCCGGGTAAGGTTTAGGGCTTTTATCTTGCTGCGAAGCTTGGAGCTCGCATTGATGAGCCAATTAAAATTGAATTCCCCGAGGATATGTAGCTTGCCTGCTGAAGTGGACACCTTTAGGGAGGCCAGGTGGTCCAGGACAGTGGGTAGGGGGGTGTCAGGGGCACAATAGGAGCCAGCTACATAAACATGAGCAGAGTGTGGGAGTGATAGTTTAATTAGTAAGGAGTCTATGTCCTGTGAAGGTTTAGAAAGCAGGACAGTGGTGAACTGGAGCTTGGAGGAGATGTACATAGCAATTTCTCCGCCTCTTTTTTTACCCTTGCGATCGTGTCTGATGAGTGAGTAGCCAGGGATAGAGAATTCAGCATCCGAGTGGTGGGGCTTCAGCCAGGATTCAGAGATGATTAATACGTCAGGGCAAATTGATAGCGCTAGTGGTTGTAGAGCAGTTATATTGTTTAGGATGCTACAGATATTGAGGTGCACTAGGTTGGAGTGGGTGGTCAGATAAATGCTGCTCATACCAGTCTTGGAAGATTATTGTGACTTGAGACTCACTGTCCAAAATTGCTTGAGCTGGAATTCCATCTATACATACAGTAGTGTCCATGGAAAGGCCCACCAATTTGGAGCAGTCTGGAGGGACATTAGTAGAAACTTGGACTGACAATTTAGCCACAAAGAAACTGGATCTGGGATTGCCTGAACTTCCGCTGCAATCATTTCCTGCACCCTTCTGCAATTGTTTTGCTTTTCAGAGCTCCCCTATTAATTTGTTTACTACTTTTTTTAGATCTCTTTGAGACCGGCATTCCTTCTTCATATGTCCATCCTTTCCACAATTGTGGCAAATTACAATTTCTTTGCCCTGCCTTGGCTGAAACATTGCATTAGGAGCTGGTGTCCATTCATAACTAGGGGGTTGGGAAAGGTACACATTTGGTGCCGGAGCTGGAGCACTGACAACAGAAAGTCTTGGTTCACCCTCCGTCTGCGGTCTTGAAGGCAGTGCAATACATAGAGAATGCTGGATGGGCAACCATGCAGAACCAGTGTGTTCTGCCACAGAGGGGTATGATTCCCTGTGACCTCGAGAGCGAACCTCGAGAGGTCCTTTGGGAATCGTATCCTGAGGTAGCAGAACACACTGGTTCTGCATAGGGTTGCCCATCCAGTATTTTATATAGTGTATGGTGCCCCCTAGTCATTTTAATAATATTTGTGACTCTCTGAATGTATTTTTTACACGTAAAAGAAATTGTCTCCCATTTACTATTTCTGAAGCCCTATGGTGGGTTGCATGGTTGCTAGGGACTGAGTGTCCATTTGTAACCCCTCACCCTTGCCTTTTTACTGAAATGACAGGTGGCATGCTGTTGAAGCTGACAGCAGTACCTGGTGGGGACCTGGGTTCGGGGAGGATAAGGTTACTCAGCACAGGGGGACCTGGTTTGACTACTCTGCACAAGGGCACCCAAGTAAATCCGAACACAGGAAGCAATAACTGTAATGTCCAGAACCAGGAATGGGATTCTTCAGTGTGGCTTTTATTCTCAAACTAGCTGAACAAAACAAAGCATAGACGGACCCCCATGGGGCTACATTTCCTGGTAATGCAGATTAGAGACTACAACACGGTCTACTGGAAGAATGAACCAATTATACTGTTTTCAGGCTCTGGACCCACCAGGCACACAGCTCGGACTTGCACGCGCTTTGGATACACAGCCCGACTGGCCCGGCCCCCCCGCCGGCCACTTGATTCACGGTCCATTGGAAGAATGAACCAATTATCCTGTCATGGCTCCCCACACCACTTAGAGTCTGCGACTCCTAGAGAGATTTCTTCCTCACTTCTTATGACTCCCCATCTCACAAAGAGAATTCTTCTTACTTGTCGTGGCTCCCCACACCACTTAGAGTCTGTGACTCCTAGAGAGATTTCTTCCTTACTTATTATGACTCCCCATCTCACAAAGAGAATTCTTCTTTACACTTGTTGTGGCTCCCCACATCACTTAGAGTCTGTGACTCCTAGAGAGATTTTCCCTTTTGCAACTCCACGTCTGGGTACTTCCCCCATCACTGGCCAAGTGCATCAGGCAAATTAGCAACCACAGCAGAAATCCGTAGAGGTGGACGTGGTTACTAAAGATGGGGGGTTTGCCCACCTCCAGCTCCCACAGCCCATACCTGGCCATTTCCCTGGGAAAACTGAAACTTCTGAATGTAGATTAAAGGGTAGATGATCTGGCGCATCTCCACTACATATTACTTGAATCGCATAGCACTCTAGCATTTGACACTACTCCACTTGTTTGGCCTAGTCCTATAGGCTTCCCAAAATGTAGCTCAATTCCTAGATTCCCACACATGTCCCAGGGTAAAGAAAACATTTTGCCCTCTTTGTCAGAGCAGACACTCACCCTTCAGTTGCAGGTGCCCCACAGGCGAATCACAAATCTTCCAACTTTCCAAAACAAAGGCTGAACTGAGCTGGCAGCTTTTCTTCCTCTTGGCAGAATTAAGGGGATTGCCCCAGGAATCTTCATGGGGATCCTTTACTTCCCCCCCCCGGAGGGAGGGGGCACTGAGACACGAACAGCGGTCTCCACCACTTGAGCACACCTTCGCTTACTCAAGACAAACTGGACACTGACTCCTTCTTAATGAAGGCAAAACTGGAACTCTGACTACTACCTTTGAAAACTCCCAACGTTCTATCTAACTCCCTCTGCTGCAGATTCCAATGTGGCTTATGCAGCTGTGAAAGTTCTATTGGTGATGTCATCCCTCAGTCTCAGCTGAGACTGAGAACAGAGTGAGACAGTGTGAAACCCATTTAACTGGAGTTTCACAAGCTGCCTTCCCTGCCTACCACTAGGTCTTACTGGGATTCTAGTAACCCAGGGTAACAAGGGGTTACACATTCATTAGCAGCACATGCTCCCATTGGCTGTTGGTCTTGTGAGGGAGGGATTCACCCCAAAAAAAACATGGCCACTGGACCTCTCGCTTAGCGAGAAAACATACAAATGGGAGGACTAAATTGCTTTGTAAGTACTCTAAATCTAATATCTGGTTGATCCTGCATTTTCTGTTGATGATAGAGAAGTGCACCCTTGTAAAAAATGCTGCGGCTATAGTCAGTGGTGTTTCAAATAACATTAACACGTGGCGGTTTTCAGTTTGAGATTTCAAAGCACAAAAAGCGCTCTTCATTCTAAATGAATGGAATGCTGTTCTGCACATACAGTACAGTCAGTACAGCGTTCCATTCATTATTTTCAGTGTGGCTGAACAGCATTTTAGTAAGGTGGAATTTTGAGTAGGAACAACATTCCACCATACACTATAGAGCAATAATTCTCTTATTGCAGCAGTCAATTCACTTCTTTCAGTTTTCGAGTTGCCACTGATAGAGTGCACCTGAGCATGCACCCCCACCCCCATAGCAGACACGCTCTGAGAGGGATCGGGAATTTTATCCGCAGGAGCGACCTTGTTAGGGGCACCAGCTTCCATTTCTCTGTCTTCTCTCAACAGCTCAGCCCATGGCGGAGTATCCTTAGCAATCAACGAGTAACATATGCAGACAGAAATTCCCCTTTCCACTGTTTGGTTCCTTTGAATTTCCACATTAACGTTTCTCCAGATTCAGTCCTACCAAAACACCTTCTAGTGCAGACAGATACTTTTGATCTGAAGCGACAGGATTTGTGGACCTCAAAAACATAATAGCTTCCAATGCAGGACCCCTTAAACTTTCCATGATCCTTATTTTTTTCTCTGCCTACGCACACTGCCACTCTTGAACAAGGGGGGGTTGGGAATGCATAGTCTATCCAAGTCTCTAGATCATCCTCCTCTTGGGGGGTGGGAAGAGTGCCTGAAAACATTTGCAGTCTGCGATAAGAATCGTGACTAACTGCGGGCACATGTGTGGGTGCCAGCACTGGTGCAGGCACAGGAGATGGTGAAGGGGCAGGTACTGGAGCTGGTGTGGGTGTCGGGGAAGGAATGACCCCAGGTGGCATGAATAGCTTTTTTAAGCCCTCGAGGGTTTTACTCTCCTCCATTAACAACTTGGCAAACTTTCCCTCAAAGGTCTCAGATAAGGGTGGGAGCTCATTTTCTGAGGGATCCTCACTATCTTTATTTACTACCCTCCAGGCAGCTGGGGACCCATCAACAGCAACAGTTTAGGGCACTTTAGTGTGTCCGCAGGGTTGCTATACTCCACTAAAGCCATTAGAGTTTGTGCAGTCAAGTCAGCATGTTGGCTTACCACTACAGTTTTTCCCATTCAATTTTTGAAAGTGCCGCCTCTGTAGTGTCTTTACTAGTGCTCAGGGGTATATCCAGTATTAACAAGGCATTTTGGGGGGTCAATTTCATGTCCTGTACACCATCCAACCAACTGATGCACAGCCATTTCTTCAGTGGTACCCATTAAATTTTTAGTTGCAATTCTAATTTTTGGCCACTAGGGGAGCACTAATCTCAGTGGTGTCTCCCAAGATGTAACCCCTAGGTAAAAGTCTGGGATCAAAATGCCACAAAAAAAACAAAGTTATGAGGAAAAATTGAATTTTTTTTCAAAATTTACGTATAACTTTGTAATTTGTGCAGATTTTGGTCCCAAATTTTCAGCATAACCCTCTTCTTACCATATCTGATGAACATGACAGATGTCATTTTTCAAGTCCCCTCTAAAACATGTTGCAACTGCTCTGCAAAATCACCATTCGGATATGATTTAAAAATTCCATCTGTCTTGATCATAAAAGGGGGTCATAAAAACACTATGTTGAAAATGCAGTGTCAAAATTTTAAAAAACATGAAGCTATGAAGGAACAGAAGAAATTTCTTCATACTTACTTTAATTTCCTTTTTTGTTAGCTCCACCATTGTCAATGAGTGGTTAGTACATATGGGTAGTGTGCACCCCTACTAGGGGTAATGGTACAGCCCAAAGCTGTAGCAGCAGCATAGAACCCTGGGCACTGGAAAATTCCACACAGCAACTGCTCTCCAGTCCCCTATTGGCCTTGCAGTGCCTAAAGAGTGAATGCAAACTAAAAATCTATAGAGTGCTTCAAGAATACAATCCCCTCCTTTTGTCAATACAGAACATACCACGTGTGTAGAAAAAAACATTTTTTATCTGAAGAAAAAGCAATGATCGATGTCTTACCTTGCCCTTGTAACAAAGGATCCTGGAGTGCAATTCTCAAAAAGGTGCAAAGCTATGACTTATATGGCTTATATGATGGGGACATCCCAGATGGCAGGACGGTCCAACGGGGGCTTGTCAAACTGGGGATGAGGATCGGATGGAGGGAGGCACTAGACACCAGGGTAAATAGTCCTTTCTTAACTGGGCAGGGCAATGGGTGGGGGAGGGACCACTAGAGACCAGGGAGAAGTATGCCTGCATTGGGCATGGGTGCAGGGTAGGAGGGACCACTGGACACAAAGGACAGTGTTTTATACATGAGGCTGAAGGATCGGGTGGGGAGAAACCACCGAACACCAGGGAAAAGTTTTATACTTGGCAGAGCATTGGGTGGGGGAGGGACCACTAGACATGAGAGAAAAGATCTTGTGTACATCAGGTGGGTATTGGGTGGGGGAGGGATCACTGGACACCAGGAACTATTGTGCTGAGGATCAGGTGGGGGGGCCACTGCAGTACTTCTGCCAGCCACTAGGATAGGCAAGGTCTCGGTTGGCGATATTTATGCCATGCAAAGGGATTGTGCAAAAGGCCCTTTTGCAGTGAAATTGCTCTGTGAATCAGACTGCACTGATATTCAGGTCCCCTCCCCCTCATCTGCATTGCACCCCCTCCACACTTTGCCCGAGTGCAAACCCAGTTTGAGCACACAAATCGGGCTTCTGTGAATAACAACTCGACATAAAACCCGGTTTGCTCGCACAAACCCCAGGCAAATTTTTGAGAATGGGGTCCTGCTCTGCATTTTTGTGCCTTTTGCTAAACCAGTGTTCCTTAAAATTGTCTCTTGGTGGATGTAGCAGATAAATCAGCAAACGGCTGTCAACATAAAATTGTATAACAGGAATAAATGCAATAAGATTCAGTGTAACTGCAAAACCAAGTAAACACAGCCAGCCCAGTGGCACTGGAGGTTGAGGCGCTGGACACCACACCTTGCAGCACACCGGTGACCCAGGTTTGGGAACGAGCCAGGGCCACCAGGGGTCAGCAGGGGTGATAGAGGATTGAGCATCTAGAGGACTGTTCTCCTCTCTTGGGGAGGGAGGGATTGTCATCCCACCTGCTGATCTTCTTCTTGGGGGGCACTGGAGGGCAATACAGGTCAGGAGGCATGCAGCTGGTGGTTGTGGCTTGCGGGTGCCCCCACGTGCATGTTATCACACCAGACACTGGAGGGGAGGGGGTAATGGGAAGAAAAACAGAAAATTGGAGCTGGCAGGCTCCATGATGGCCCAGCAGCGCCCATACCGGCCTCCTGGAGCACAGATGTTGGTCTCGAGGGATAGGAAATTCAGCATTCCTTCACTCCAGCCCCTGCCACGGGGCGTGCATGGGGACTATCCCGAGAGGGTCACGCGGAGGAGTCAGGCCAAAGAATGAACCTCGCCAAAGAGAGGGGCTGGAGCTGCCTGCCAACTCTACCAAGGATAAAAACCTTGATTAAAAAAAAAACAGAGTAATCACTAACCTGTAACAGAGAGGCACCACCTCATGTTCATAAACATCAACCTGTTAACCTGTGTGCCTACAATTCAATAGACTGCATCCTGTTTTCATGTTAGCAGATAAAGCAGACTAGGATGTCAACAATATCTGCAAAGTATAATTTGTGGAGAAAAAAAAAAAGAAATATCCCATATTTATATTGGACAATATTCCCCAGGAAGAGCCAAGGATCCTGGGAGAGGTCCCATTGACAGTGGCCGAATCAAGGTCTAAAAACTGAGCATGCCCAGTATCACGGCTCAGTTTTTTGCCCATGATTTCTACAATGTTTAGCCCTCGGTATTCACTAATAA
Organism: Neoceratodus forsteri; assembly: GCA_016271365.2. Classification (NCBI taxonomy): domain Eukaryota; kingdom Metazoa; phylum Chordata; order Ceratodontiformes; family Ceratodontidae; genus Neoceratodus; species Neoceratodus forsteri. The sequence goes on along the minus strand of CM057452.1, from coordinate 331,396,519 downwards.
ACACTTTCCCCTGTTAATCCAAAAAGACTTCAAATTTTTCTTTAGCTCAACGGGGATGGTAGGAAACCTGACACTCCATCTCAGTAGCAATCTGTACCTTCTCATTCCTCACAGCACTCTCTTCAGCCTCCGATACCAGTAACCCACGACTGATGACAGACACAGTGACCAACAGTCAGTCACATGGCTCCACAGTTCAAAAGTAGCATCCGTTGCAGCTCTGAGGGACAGTAAGACAGAAGAGATACAAAACTAAGAAAACAGAGCAATTTTCTCTCTTCATCACAGGATCGAAGAGGGCCGGCAAATCAATCACACAAACCGTGGTAGCAGTGAACATTGCATGTGCAAAACAAGCACAAAAATGGAGCAAGGTCAAAGGAAAAAAAAAAAAAAAGAACGAACCAGATACTGAGCACTGTTCCGGCTCATACACGAAAAACAGAGGTGGCACGCAGTCAAAAAGCGACATGGGCACAGTTTAAAGTCATTTTCTACTCCTCCCCAAATCATCCGGCCCAGACTCACAATACTGCGCATGCACAGTACAATCACTACCCCAGCAACCAAGGACTATTTTGTTCTGCGGAGCAATAAATTCAGTAAAAATAAGTTCAAATGCAAAAAAATTCAAACATTTTATTTAGTGTTTTTCAGTCTATAGGGGGGTATGTTCGTAATAACCCACTCCAGGGTGTAGGTTATGCTGGGATTTACCCACGGCTGACTTAGTTTGACCACTGAAACTGCAGCCTCATGGCCAAACCACACTGGCTGTGGGTAAATCCCAGCATAACCCACATCCTTTTGTGGTTTGTTGCTTAATTAGTCTACTCCTGGTGTTTTTAAAGGTCCTATGAGCAAAGCTCCAGCAATTCTGCCAATCGTGCTCAGACAGAAGTTGACTGCAGTGATTTATCCCATTTTGCTTTAGACTGCAGGGATTGGCAGGGCAAGTGTCCCTATTGCTGGAGTATGGCTGGCCTACTAGGCCTTTCTTGCAGGAGAGCCAGCAGGATAGTGAATCATGCTTGGGAATGGAGTGTGTGGCCCAAATTAATGGCTGAAGTGCACTCCTGATATGGAGATACCTCCAAAAGTCTCTGAATGTAGGAGCCCCCAGCAGGCCTGTAGCTCTTGAAAGGAGTCCATAGCCAATTTATGGGGAACTAAAAGATCTTTTAGGTAGTGAATACCCCGAGTCTCTCATAAAGTCCAATTTAGAGGTTTGTTTATTTTTTTTACTTATTTCTTTTTATTTATATTCTCAGCTGGGGGGATTGTAAATTTGGTTCCGCCATCCAGCCAACCCTCACAGCCCCCACCCCGGCCACGGCCACAGCTCACCTCCCTGCCACAGCCCTTCCCAGGACACTTTGCAGTGAGTACTTACCCCACCACTGCAGAGACCTGGAGGGTGGGCCCAGGAGGGAGCTAACTTTGGCACATCCGTGGCGATGTCGTCGGGGCAGCCATCATGCCGCCAAGTTTTACTTTTTCCTTGTAGTGAGAGACACACCCCTAGTGCTGGCATGCAATGGCATCAATGACACTGCAACACATGCTTCCATAGGTTGCATGTCGGACGCCACCAACACCGTCCACTGCTGTTGGCCCCGAAGCTGCACAGCCCCCAGCCGCCGCTAGCAGCCGGCACCTCAGCTGTCATCCCCACCCACCTTCCCCAGAGGAGGAGAGCTGTCCCTGGGAAGCTTAATCCTCCTCCTCCTCCTGGCTGACCCCCGGTGACCTGCGCCCACTCTCGAACACGGATCGCCGGTGTAGCGTAAGGTGTGGCATCCAGTGCCTCAACCCTCAGCGCCACCAGGCTGGCTAATTTAGAGGTTTGTGACGTATAGCAATACCTGGGTGTCTCCAGCGGGAGTATATGAGGTAAGTGCTAGGTCAGTGCAGATCTTTTTATGCAGTCTGAACCAGTATCCAATGGCAGGACTGATAGTGGGATGTACAGCCGTGGCTTTGGGGTGGTGGGGTAGAAAAGTAAGGGGGAAGTGGAGCTTGTATTATCCAGATTCCATGGTGACCCACTGGGGTGCATCTGCCGTGCATGACTTAAACTACTGCAGAGTTTGCATGGCTCTGAAAGCCCAAAAGAAACCTTCAAACTAGCGTAGGCACCAACCTCCCTCAGGCCAATGCACCACCCTAAGCTTGTTGTGGCTGAATCTGGGTTGTTTCCCTCCCAAAGGAAGTTACCTATAATGCTATTAATCTCGGCAAACCAGCTAGGCAGGAGGGTAAGGGGAATATGGCAAAGAAGGTAAAACACTTTTGAGGCAGACACCATTATAAGTGTTGCTATTTTCCTGGCTAGAGTTAATTCAAGCAGTGTCCACCATTCACATTCGGTCTTAAGGTTGACAACAAGGGCTGAAGATTGATCTCCCATATTTTGGCTAGATCTGGCATGATTGTAATGCCTAGATACATGATACCATCTGAGGCCCAGGTAAGACTGTGAGATGCTACATGGCATGTGGAGCAAATTGGATTTAAGGGCATGACTTCAGTTTTAGATTGGTTCATTTTTAGTCCGGAAAGCTGAGTGAAGTGATTGGGAAGGGTGAGAAGGGGGGTATGAGATGTATTGATATTTGCCAGGAGGACGAAGAGATCATCTGCATACATGAGTGTGGAGTATTGGTCGGAGCCTACTTGGATCCCCATAATCTCCTTATGTTGGTGGATGGCGACTGCCAGGGGTTCCACAGCTAGTGCAAAAAGGAGCGAGGAGAAGGGGGAAGCCTTGACGAGTGCCCCTAGTTAGGGGGCAGGGATCCAATAGCAAGGAGTTCATAAGAACTCTAGCAGAAGGAGGGGAGTAAATGGAGTGGATCCAGGCTTGAAAATGCTCACCCAGTCACAGGTGGACTATGACTAGATGCAGGTAGTCCCATTCAATGGAATCAAAGGCCTTTTCAAAATCAATGGCTACAGCAGCTGCAGGGGTATGTAGGCTTTTTGTGACATACATCAGATTGATAAAGGAACAAATGTGGTCAGAGCTATAGCAACCTTTGATGAAGCCCACCTGAGAGAGGTGAATGAGTTGTGACAAGAGAGGGTACAGCCTATTGGCAATGGCTTTAGCATAGACTTTGCTGTCAAAAGAGATTAGGGAATGGGGCAATAGCTAACCACTAGGGTGGTGTCTTTCCCCTGTTTTGGAAGTACTGTTATGGTCACCTCCCAAAGTGTGGGAGGGAGAATACCCGATATCTCAGCTTTCAGATAGACTTGTTGGAGAATGGGGGAAATCAGGGTGTCTAAAGCCTGCCCAAACTCTGCTGGCTAGCCATCCTCACCAGGAGCTTTCCCGGAGTTAAGTGAAAGAAGCACTTGAGATATTTCTTCTATGGTCAGGGTGCACCTAACTGGGCTGCCTACTGCTGGGTAAATTTAGGTAGATCTAGTGAGTTCAGAAAGGCCTGGATGGCATTTCCATCCCTTTCTAAGGTGAAGAATACAGGGTGGCATAAAAGGAGCGCATAATGGAATTGATTGCTCTGGGGCAGTACATACCACTCCAGAAGGATCTTTTAAACCAGCAATAAAGTACTCTGCCTGCTGTTTCCTGAGCCTGTATGCTAGCATCTTCCCTTTATGCTCACCTCCTTCCCAGTACTTGTGCCTCAGTCTGAGAATGAAATCTCAGCTTTACGGAACAGTAGCATGTCTATTTCCATTCTTAGATTAGCTACCCATCGACTAAGAGGGGAGTGAGGGTTTGGCTTGAGTGTGGTTTTAAGCTTGGCTTCTGCTGCTCAGAGCACACTCTCCAACTCCAGGAGCTGCTACTCCCTTTTGCTTCGCTTGGCCGAGGTGTACCCTATAATTTTCCCCTGGAGGGTAGCTTTGTATGCCTCCCATGTATTCCCGGCAGAAGTATCTTGTATGTTGTTCTCTGCAAAAAAGAGGGCATTATCTTTCTTGATCCAAGGAATAAAATCTGGATTTTTGGAGGGGATGCTAATGAGCAGCTAAAGAAGTAAGACGCATTCTCCTCGAGCTCCGCACCCCGGAGACCTAAATATATTATTTTCTTACTAAAATCAAAGTGAATAGAATTGTATATTGCTGTGAAGGAGTCCTGAGCTGCATAATGATGGATGACTACCTCGCTAACGCATCTGGGAAGCCCGCTAGAAGTGCTGGAAAGAACCTGAAGAAGCAAACGGCTAGGCCCACAACAGAAGGTACAGGCCCAATTTCCTTCTCGGCGGCAGAACTTACTGTGTTGGGGTGAGAGGTGACAACACAGGTGCTAGCAGCACTGAATCCCCGATTTGAAAAGCTGGAGAACCAGATAGAAGCAAAGCTGCAGAAAATTGCGGAGAGAACCGCAGCACACGGGGAAAGACTAATGGAGGTGGAGGACCGTATTGCTAGGGTTGAGGATCTGGTGCAGCCCATGCCGGAGAAAATTACCACCCTGGAGAAAGAGTTGGAGGATCTGAAAGAGGCCCTAGATTAGCAAGAGAATTATTTTAGACACACTAACTTACGTTTACGGGGGCTTCCTGAGGGGAAGGAAGGGCCGGACATATTGAAATTTTGTGCCAAAAAACTTCCAAAAATGCTGAAATTGCAGCCTAAGGGGGGGGGAGATATAAAATTGAAAGGACGCACAGAGCTGTATTGCCAAAGCCAGGTCCGGGCCAACCCCCTAGAAGCATCATTATCCGGTACCATAACTTTCAGGACAGAGAATCAGTGATTAAAGCCTTTAAAACAAACCAGCCTGTCGAAATAGATGGGGTGAGAATTCATGTCACACAAGACTACTCGAATAGGCTTCTCAAGAAAAGGCGTGTGTTTACCACAGCGATGACCCAGTTGAGAGAGATGCAAGTGGAGCACTACATGATATATCCAGCGACTCTTAAGATAAAACATGAAGGTGCAGTATACTCATTCTGGGAAGTGGAGAAGGCAAATACTTTTATAAAGGAGCTCAAGAAGAAAATAGGTTGAAGTTGGTGGCGACAGGATTGAAGGAGTGAGAGAGACCTGAGACACTGACTTTGTTTCTGGTTGGGAATATAACTCCCTGTTAAAGTTGTGTTATTCACATTTAGTATTACAAGTTCATGAACTCATGAGAACTGTAGCTTAACCGATTGGGAATTGGGGCTGATTGGGAACACTTTACGAAGAAGTCGTGTTGGAACTTTGGAAGTACAGAGGTGAATGATGGAAGGAACAGGAGAAGGCATTGGAAGAGCCCCGGGTGGAAGGTAGGCCCGAAAGAGTGTCTGGTGGTTCGGGCCTAGCGTGTATGGTTATTTGAAATAACGCGGCCTACCCCACTGGCCTCTGACCGGACTAGCTGCTGTATGGAAACTTCACAAATGACTGAGTCTGTGGACTTTGATAACGGTTGGGAGGGGGGACTGATGTGGCCGTGGGCAAGATTTGAAGGGAGGCATAACGAGTTGCTGGGGGTCGTTATTATACAGTTAGAGAGGGCTATTTTACAGCTCATACATGGCATGCAACTAAAATACGAATTAGATGGGCCGAAATTGGCCATAGATGCCGTGGTCTCTGGGGGGGTGAGGGGAGGTAGCTGCTCAATCAGCAAAGTTTGGGAGGTGTTGTCGTGATGGCAGAGGAAATTATGGGTGAGCGAAGGCTGAAGAGGTCGAAGGGGGTGTACGGGGAAGATAGGGTATGGTATAGGGAATTTAGTGGTAGTAGGACTAACATGGGAAAAGGGGATGGAAGGGGGGATATAGTAGTTGGGGGGAAGTTAAGAATAATCGAGATTCACATACAGATGATAAAAGCAGAAAGGCGTGTGAGGATAGTGAAGCTTCTGGAATGGCTGCTGGGATGGTTAAGTTTGGATTTGGGTGGTATATGGTGGGAATTGAAGGGAGGTTAAGAGGAAGGGTGAGTGTTGGAAGGGCTTGGAGAGGAATAGGAAAAGAAACAAGGAAGGGAGACAATGGTGGGAAGTGATTTGGTGGTGCAATCCTGGAATGTCCGTGGTCTCTCCTCCCCGGTTAAACGGAGTGCTGTGCTAACAGCATTAAGGAGGGCACAAGTGCAAGTGGCTCTGCTGCAAGAAACACATTTGACACCGGTGGAAAACTCAAAAGGGGATGGGTGGGTGTGTGCTATGCAGCTTCTTTTAGCCCTCATACACAGGGAGTGGCAGTCTTGGTGCATAAAAACCTGCCATTACAGATTATAAAATTCCTTGCAGATTCGAGGGAAGGCAGATATGTTTTTGTTACGGGGGTTCTTTATGGCATGAAAGTCACCTTTGGGAGTGTATATGTACCAACTAACTTGGACCCGGGGTTCTACAACAACATAATGTCCATATTGGTGAGAGAACAATTTGAGAACCTCATTATGGGAGGGGACTTCAACTGCACCCCTGATGCTGTCGTTGTTCACTCGGAGGGGAAGGGATGCAGAGATCCATGCATTAGGAAATGGAGGGAGGGACTGGCAGAATTGAATATGGTGGATGCCTGAAGGACTGCGTACCCTCAGGATAGAGAATATACATTCTACTCTAATCCACACAAAACATGGTCGAGGACTGATCACGTTTATGTAACGCTGGGTTGGTATGAGAAGCTGAGGAAGGTGGCACATGGGCCCATACAAATTTCAGACCATGCAGGAGTGATGGCGTCCTTTCGGTCTCCAAGTGAAAGGGGAGAGATGCAGACATGGAGATTCCCTGCTTATATGCTAGGCTCACAGGAATTTCAGGACCACGTGAAGGAGCAATTTAAATTTTATATGGATGTGAATGCACCGACTGCCACCTCCAAACAAACGCTATGGGATACTAGCAAAGCATACATGAGGGGAGCAATAATAGGCTACATGGCGAAACACAAAAAAACTAGACTGGAAAGACAGAAAGCTCTTCAGCAGAAGCTGAGAATATTAGAGGGAAGGGTACCAAGGGGGGAAGGGGGCGAACAAGCAAGACAGGAGTTGGTAACAACCAGACAGACAATTAATACCTTGTTGATGCACGAGGCTAGGAAAAAAATATTTTATTTGAAGCACAGAATATATGAGTGGGGCAACAAACCAGGACCTTTGTTGGTAAACCTTGTGAGGGGTAGAAAGAATGCTGTGCACATTCTCGTCATCAGAAATAAAAAAGGTCAGACTGTCACCAAGTATGTGGAGATAAGGAAGACATTTAAGAAATATTACGAAGAACTATACAGAACAAGTGGGGAGGGAGATGAAAAAGAAATGCATGAATTTCTGGTTAAATATAAATTGCCCCAAGTAACAAGACACCAACGAGAGTTGCTAGACAAGGAGATTACCAAAGAGGAAATCATTTGAACCATCAGTGCAATGAAACCGGGGAAAGCTTGTGGCCCAGATGGCCTGCCTGCAGAGTATTATAGATTGCTGAGGGAGGAGGTAAAAGAGATTATGTGGGAGGTACTCAGAGAAGCAAGAGAGTGTGGAAAACTACCTGACACATGTGGGGGTGCTTTAGTATGTGTGATTCCTAAACCAAACAAGGACTTAATGGAATGCTCATCATGTAGACCTATATCCCTTTTAAATTGTGATGCCAAGGTGTTTGCTAAAATTTTGGCTGGAAGATTAGAGGGTATACTTCCAGAGCTGATCCACCTGGATCAAACTGGATTTACAAAAGGCAGGCATTCTTATCACAATATTAGGAAGGTCCTGAATGTGTTGGAGCAAACCAAAAAGGCCGGGGGACGGGCAGCTGTACTGTCAATGGACGCCGAAAAAGTGTTCGACAGGATTGAATGGCCATATCTGTTTACAATTCTAGAACACTTTGGGCTAGGGGAAGCTTTAATAAAATGGTAAGGGCGTTGTACCAGACCCCCAAGGCTGCTGTACTGATTAATGGGAAATTAACAGAGCAATTTACGCTGCATAGAGGGCAAGGCAAGGATGCCCTCTTTCCCCCTTGCTATTTGCAGTGGTGGTAGAGCCATTGGCTATTGCCATTAGAGAGGATTTAAGAATACAAGGATAAAAGGAAAGTGGGAGGCATAAAATTACTCTATATGCTGACTTCATATGATGTTATATGTGATGAGCCTCACAGTCTATGCCTGCATCTTGGAAATCATAGCACAATTTGCTGTATTCTCTGGATACAAACTGAATCTGAGGAAATCTGAAATTATGTTCCTGGGTGAAGGGGGGGGGAGGTACATGGGGCCTGCGGAGGGTGGGTACGCATTTTGCCTGTTTGGGGATCAAGATAGAAAGAGACCTGAGATCACTATACAGACTGAACTATAACCCACTGTTGAGATTAGTAAGAGAGGACTTAGGTAGATGGAGGAACTTGCCTATATCATGGCTAGAACGCATTAATTTACTTAAGATGAACATTCTTCCTAGAGTTTTATACCCACTTCAGATGTTTTACCCATAGGGCTGACAGGGAAAGATATAAAGGCATTTGAAAAGGATTGTTCTAGGTTCATATGGCAAGGGAAGAAGCCCAGGGCTAGCCTGAATAAGTTGAAAGCTGACCAGGCTATGGGAGGGTTAAACTACCCAGATATGAAGGTATACTTTTGGATGGCGCAAATGAGGATCATCAAGGACTGAGTGTATAGGCCGAAAGAGGCCAGCTGTATGGACCTGGAGGAGAAGGGATATGGGGTTCAGATCTCTTCCCTGCAAGCAGAAGGAGGTAGAGGGGTACTGCAAGAAAAAAGAGACTTGAGTATATTAGTGAATGGTGTAATAGATTGCTGGGACCAAATTAAGAAGGTGATGGGGCATCAAAAAGGGGAATCTTTTATTCTACCATTGGTTGGAAACCCATTCTTCATTCCGGGGGTAGGAGATCCCTCATTTCAGATTTGGGAAGAGAAGAGGATATTGTGTCTTAATGATATAAGGAATAAAGGAGTGGTTTGCCCATTTAATGAACTTAGAGAAGCACTGGGCTTCCCGGCCCATCATCTCTTTAGATATTTCCAGGTGAGGAAATATATTCAAGGTATTGAGAAACAGAGGGTCCCAGGAGCTAAGATCCAAGTTCTGGAAGAAATGCTGCAACAAATTAGGCAGAAACCGGTAGGTATTATAAGGAAGGTTACATCCCTTCTGCGTTTTCAGTGGCCAGATATGACAACTAAAACTAAGCACCTGTGGGAGAGAGACCTGGGAGGTACATTGTCTGAGGAACAGTGGACCTTAATGAAAGGGATGCACCAGGGACTTGTACTTTGTAACAAATATAAGGAGGCAGCATATAAATTCATGCACAGGCTGTATACTCCACCAGTTGCAGTGAATAGATATAACCCAACAATATTGGCTATGTGTCAGAGGTGTGGGGCATCCCTAGGTACCTATATGCATTTATTTTGGACATGCCCGATACTTCAAGTTTTTTGGGAGGAGGTGGCAAAAGAGCTGACAAATATGAAGGGGCAGCAGATCAGAGCGGAGCCACTCTTAATGCTATTTGGCATAGATGACATGTATCAGGAGGAGTGGGGGGTGCTGGAGAGATGGGTGAGAATACTTTTGGCATTGGCAAAGCAGTGTATCTTAAACACATGGGTTTCTGGTGATAAGCCCACAATTAGACAATGGAGGAACCTTGCATGGGAAGCACTGCAGCTTGAAAGCTTGACATACAAAGCGAAGGGGCGGGAAGACCAGTTAATGAATATGTGGGCACCCTATTGCACACTATGAACCCCATGTAACAGGAAGTGTTAAGATGAGGGTAAAATAAGATATAAGGAACAGAAGTGGAGAGATCAATAGTAAAATGCTGAAATGTAGTAGAAGGGAACCCGTGCAGTGATGGATGAGCTCCTTTGCTAAGAGAGGCTGGGCCCAAGGAGAAACAAAAACAAAGAAAAAGATATTGTTGGAGCAATGTATTGATGCTATAGATGAAGGCATAGAAGTTTATGGTGGTTGGAGTGAATTGTCGATTATCTGGGGGTGGGGAGGGAGGGATGGGGAAGGGAGGGTGACATACGGGAGGGGAGGTTGGGGAAGGGAGAGTAGGTTCCCCCTTTTTTTTTTCTTCCTTCTTTCTTGCTTTTTCCCTGGGGGTCTATTTTCTGTGTCTGTCTTTGTCTTTCTTTTCTATTGGTTCTTTTTTTAGGATGCAATATACAGTATAAAGATCAAATAGCTGAGGCCTGTATCTAATCTGAAAAGGTTGTACAAGGTCTGTAATAAGGATACTTAAATTAATTGGCAGAAGATACTGTATGTTAAAAATGAGGCATGTAAGATATGAGAAAAGAATGCTATGTGTCTGCCGAGATGTGAACCATTGTTTTTTGCTTTGGTATGGAAAAGATAAACTAATAAAAAGATTATGCAAAAAAAAAAATCTGGATTTTAAACTAAGAAAGGATCTAGTCTCCATGAGGAGAGATTTAAGGGGGGGTCTCCCCAAAGAAAATGCAGCTGTACCAGAGCATAGTCTGATAACACCTGTGGAGGAATGATGGAATCCACTGCGGACTGAGTGATCTCAGGGGAGGTAAACCAGTACTCAATCTGGCTGAGGGACCCATGCACCACAGAGTGATAGGTATAGTCTCTATCTCTTGGGGGAAAGTTCCACATTATATCTATTAGTCATAGATCCTGCACTATCTGGGTGAGAGCTTGTATGCTACGTGGATGGGTTTGGGTGTCTTTAGGTAGCTTACCAACACTGGGCACAAGGGCTAGGTTGAAATCACCCCCTAAAAGGACCAGGGTGCCAGCAGGGGCCAGCTCAGTGGTCCTTTGTGCTAGGTGGTGAAAGAACATATGATCATCTTCATTCAGTGCATAAATGTTACCTAGGAGAATGGAGCTAGTTTGATTATCCATAAGAACAAAAACCCAACGACCCAAAGGGTCAGATTCTGTGTGACCTGGGGTCCATCTAAGGGATATGTGAACTAATATCACTACCCCCCTTTTACGTGTGGGAGCAGATGCATGGAATTCTTCACTGACCCATTCTTTCACCAGCTTAGTATGGTCATCTGCAGTAAGCTTGGTCTCCTGCAAAAACATCTATTTGGGAGTGCAGTCTTCTGAGGTGGGAGAGTATCTTTTTCCATTTAACGGAGAACTCAAGCCTCTGATGTTCCACGTATGGCAGGGCAAAGGCTCTTCTGCATGCAGCATCCACTCACTTATCAAGCGTATCCACTAGGGCCAAAGATTCCTCAACTGGAATAGTCGTGTACCTTATGGAGTTATGTACGGCCTTATCAATCAGGGCAGGAGTTTCCCACTTGTGGGTATTTCTTTCCATAAAAAGAAAATACTGTAACCTGAGTTTTGGCACATATTTTCTCTTGTCTGCGCCTGCCCATTCTTATTCAATAATCTGTTCACAGTGAACAAAGTTTGGAAAACACTTAAGAGTGGAGGAAGATGTGGACAGGAAAAGATTCACATCTGAAGCCTCCATGGTTTGCACCTCCTTCAGCTGCAATGTCCTACAAGCCTCAGTTATAACACAGGACAGAGATTTTGTATCAAACGGGAGGAATTGGAATCCTCCTCTTAGGCTCTGTCCACTCCGCTTCCTCCTCATCATCAGAGGGGTTGTCCTCATCATCAAATAACACTTTTGGGTCAGGATTTTCCCCAAGATCCCCGTATAATCCTCCTGACCCTCTGTATGGTCAAGGTTGGGGTCTGCCTGCAGATCTAAGTTAGCAGACTTGTCCTGCTGTAGCGCACCTGGAAATGCCTGTGTGTGTCCCCCTGACCTAAAGGGTTTGGCTTGGGGTTGGACATGTTGAAAGGGATGTCCTGTGGAACATCAGGGCTCAACAGCTCACCTAAGAGCAACAACAAAGATTTATGCAATTCTGCTTTGCCGCTGTCAGCCAGTACACCAGGTGCACTCTGCAGCTTGGGGTTCCAACTGGAGGGAACCGTGAGAGACACGTTACCTTAAGTAACACAATGGGGCAATAGAAACCCAGCAGAGATGGATGCATTGCCCTTCTTCAGGTCTTACATCTTTTAAAAACTAAAGGTCTCCGATACGTCATGGTACCAATTGCTGTAATGTAGAAAAAACAGGTCAGAGTACACCAAAAGGAATTGTCTGGAGTGTTTTTTTTATTCTTGGTTAAATAATCCTGCTCTGATCCCATCCCCACTGCTGTGTTGGAAAGCCACAAAGAAAAAACAACAGACAGCTGAGAACGGAAGACTAACTGAAAGACGGCAAAAACATGCAAAACCTATCATACAATAGTGTTCCTACCAGCCTACGGAAAAGACAGCTGTGGTAGGAACAACCACAACCAGAAGAAAAGAGGAGCCAAGCTGGAGAACACTGCTGCCGTGTCTAGTGCTTGAAAAAAACACTGATGAGCACATGCTCAAGTGTGCATGTGATGTCACAATGTTACACGTCACGTCACCACATTGGGTGTGTGTGCCCAAGCTAAGAGGCACAACATCTGATAATGCTGGCAAAATCTGATAGCTCTGGGGTGTGGGATGGCCGCCCGGCTTGCAAAAGAGTGTGAGTCTAACTGACAGGCTCTCGGAAATGGCAAGCGTCCGAGCAGCTTGGTAGAGCCATTAGAAGTAAATCCAGCAACCAAAAAGGAAGAGCTAAAGGCAAAAAAAAATAAATAAACCTGAGGAAAGAATCCCAGGCTTAGGCAAGCAGGTACACACAGCACACAAAGCCCAGTAAAAGAAAAAACAACTGAAAGCAGCTTTAAGCACCAGGGGTACATATAATGTAAAATAACAGCCCTCTACCAGTCCCGGGGTGCAACACCAAAATAGATGCTAGGGAGAAAAAAAGAAAAACAGTTAGTCAACCTGACTACTAGACTCTAACGATCACCCCCAAAACAAAAAGGTACAGTTCAGTACATACCTGAGGCACCAGAAAGAAAAAGGAATTGGAGACCTAATAAAGAACAAAATAAACACCCTTAAAATAGTGTGGCACAACGTGGCCCCCAGTCCAAGCATAGACAGGCAATAGAAATGGGGAAAAAGGTAGGTTAGCCACTTTGAAAGTCACAGCTTATCAGGCACAATTTTAAATTTAAGGGGCTCCCTGTCACCAGGTAGCCCAACCTGCTCAGCAGAATTGCAGCCCTAAAGATTAAGCAACGAAAAAAGAAAATTTTTCTGCAGCGAAATCTTCAGAGAATCTTCTATATTGCTTCCCCTTCAATGGCACAGCAAAGACTGGAGAGCTGTTGCTATTTGGAATCTTCATGTGCCCAGGGTTCTGTGCTGCTGCCGCTAAACTTTGGGCTGTACTATTATCCCTAGTACAGGTGCACATTACCCATTTGTACTAACTACCCATTGACAATGTGAAGTGCTACAGAAATTGACTTTTTCCAATATCTACTGATAAGTTTGTAACTTTTGTACATTTTGACCCCACAGTTTCACCATAGTCTGTGTTTTACCCCACCTCATGAACATGACAGGCATCATTTTTCAAATCCCTTCTGAAACATGTTTTTGCAGTCATTCCACAAAACCACTTTTCAGATGGGATTTTAAAAATTCCAGTCAGCCCAGTGGCACTGAGGGCTGAGGTGCTGGATGCCTTACCTCGAGCTATGCCGGCGACCCGTGTTTGAGAACTACCTCAGGTCGTCGGGCTGCAGACACGGGGGGGGGGAGCAGGATTGAGCATTGCCACTCCTTCCCTGGGAGGGGGACGTTGCCCGCCTGTAGTCCCGCCGTCACTGGATGGAGGTCCGGTGACAGGCACAGGCAGTAATAGTGCAACAGGTAGGGTGGGGAGTGCGCATGCCTCCACATGCACATGCGATGCCAGGATGCACAGGGTTGGGGAACAAAAAGCCAAAAAACATACAAACTACTTACGGAAAAAAAAGTTCCATCCGATCGAAAGATGGGGTTATAAATAGACTATGTTGAGAATCTGGGGTCAAAAAATGAAAAGAAACAACTAAGTTATGAGGAAATGTTGATGTTTTTCCAACTTTTACTGATAACTTCACTATTTCTCTCATTTTAGTCCCACAGTTTTCACATAGCCCTTGTATTACCCCGCCCCCCCCCATCAACACAGCCCTCGTCTTACCCCACCTGATGAACATGACAGGTGTCATTTTTCAAATCTCTTCTGAAACATGTTTTTGCAGTCACACTGCAAAATCATCTTTTGGATGGGATTTGAAAAACTCTTGATCCTATGATGGGGGTCATAAAAAGACTAAGCTGAATATTTAGGGTGAAAGTGTTGGAGGCCACTGAAAATGAGACACTGACTCTCAGCTGCCTTATCCTGGATAATTACCTGCCTGATTCTGTTTGTGATTGTGTAAGGCGACCAGAGCCTCTGGGATTGGGCGCCCTATGAATAAAACCTTACTAACTTACATTGTAAAAGTGGGTAAAAGCAGGACGCCCACTGAAAATGAAATAAACTGCATATCCCCTGTGCTATTCTGGGGTAATTATAGTCTAAGATGTGTCAAAGCAGGACACCACTAAAAATTAGATACTGCATCTCCACTGGGCTATCCTGAGTAGATATATAGCAAAAATGTGTAAAAGCAGTACCCATTAAAAATGAGACATTGCATCTTGTCTGGTCTATTTTGGGTAACTATATAGTAGAAATGTGTAAAAGCAAGACCCCAATACAGCAGAACTCCACTGAAATGTGCATCAGTGCTGCTCTATCCTGGGAAAAATGCACTGAATTACTGTCACTGCAGTAAAGTATAGGCAGGGACAAAATTCTACGTTTCTATGTAAAAGCAGGACTCCACTGAAAATGAGGAATTGCCTCTCAGCAGGGCTATCCTGGGTAAATACTTTGTAAAAAGGGGTAAAAGCAGGGCCTAATCAAAAACAAATTCTGGTCAGATCCACCACTGTTGCATAATGAAGTTAGTGAAGTTGTGTGGAATTGTTAAGGAGGTATGGAGAAACAGCACAATGATTTGAGTAGAAAGATTTGTTTTAGTTTTTCTTCCAAGGAAGGCATACACATTATTAGGAAAATATTTGGAGGTGTACATTTTAATGGAAGGAATAGGAAGCAATATAGGTTTACAAAAGAACCCCAGAGCAAATGCCATTGATTTATGAGTTATCCTGGATGATATTGGCCGGACAGCCACATTTTAAAGAAAACGCAATTGCACATACCTCAATAGTGCAACGCATCATGGGAAACATATGCAAATCCCCATGATGGTACAGAAGGTGGAAGTACATGAAAAAGTAATGGTTGGCATATGTTCAACCTTGGGATTATTTTCACAGTTTTTTTTTTGAGAAACAGCGTTTTTGTCCATGAGGTGATGCAAATTATATTTAAGCAATGTGTTGATGTCAGGAAGTCAAGTGTAATGATGGACTATTAGCAGAGAAGAAAAAATTACTCACCTTAGTAATGTTGTTTCTTCTAATGGAGTCTTGCTGTATTCTGACAATTGCAGTGAGGTCCAACCTTCGAACTGCCCTGGAGATGAAAGAGTTAACTTTCCATGCCAGGGATGGAACACTGAGCTCGAGCTCGGTTGAGACTCTGTTGCTGTTTGAACTCAAACCGTCAGATCTTTACGAGCTAAACTCATTGAGTGTCCTGTGTGGGAGCTGTAAACCTACAGTAGCCAACTGGCTACTTAAATATAATAAACAGATTTTTTGGTCCCAAAAGAAAGACTCAAGTCAGGAAACCCAAAAAATGAAACAAACACAACACCCACTCACCCAAGTAAAAGGGTGATAATAAAAGGTGGGGCACCTCTTGAGTGCCAACACTGCTACTGCCCACCCACATCCCAAAACAGACGTTCTGAAAGGGGAAGGCGGGGGGGGGGATCAGAATACAGCAAGACTCCATTAGAAGAAACAACATTACTAAGGTGAGTAATTTTTTCTTCAAACAACATGAAGTCTTGCTGTATTCTGACAATTGCAGACTACCAAGCAGTACCTCCATGGAGGAGGGACAGAACCTACCTAGGAAATAGGCTCTGAAGCACTGCTGTGCCAAACCGAGCATCACTCCTAGCCTGGATATCCAGAGAGTAATGCTTGGTAAATGTGTGAACTGTTTTCCAGGTAGCTGCTTGACATATCTCTAGGATAGGAATATCCCTGGCAGCAGCCAGGGAAGCAGCTGTACCTCTGGTAGAGTGAGCCCTCAGGCCTGAGGGTGGAGTCCTGCCTAGTTTCTCATAGCAAAATTGAATGCAAGAGACAATCCACCTGGCAATGGATCTCTTAGTGGCAGGTTTTCCCTTACCAACCTCACCACAAGTGAGGAACAGTTGGAGGGAGTCAAACCTGTGACCCTTGGTGCGCTCTACGTAGTAGCTAAAGGGCCCTTTTCACATCCAAACTGTGTAGCCTCCTCTCACCAGAGGAGGAATGGTCAGTGAAGAAAACAGGAAGAGACATAGACTGGTTAAGGTGGAAGTCTGAAACCAGGTGAAAAGGTGAAAACTTCCTGTTAGTCCTTAGGACCACCTTATCTCTACGGAAAGAGATAAAATCAGGCTCCACTGACAGGGCTTGTAACTCGCTTATGCACCTGGCAGAAGTGATGGCCACCAAGAAAACAGTTTTCCAAGTCAAGTACTTAAGCTCTGCTGAGGACAAAGGCTCAAAAGGGGGTTGCATAAGCTGAGCAATGCAAACATTAAGGTCCCAAACAGGGGCAGGGTCCCTGAATGGCAGATTGGTATGAAGCAATCCCTTGAAAAACTTAGAGAATACAGGATGAGCTGAAAGGAAAGAAGGCTTACCTGCTGAAAGGAAAGCAGAGACAGCTGCCAGATGCACTCTTAGTGTAGCTGGTCTGAGTCCCAAGCTATTAAGATGAACCATATAGTCAAGGACTGTGGGCAGGCCAGCAGACTCTGGGTAAATATGCTTCCCAGAGCACCACATGGAGAATCTTTTCCATTTGGAGTTGTAAGTGCTTCTGGTAGAAGGCTTCTGAGAAGCCTTTAGGATATCCATACCACCTTGGGAGAGGTGTAGATCAGCAAACTCTAACTCTTCAAGAGCCAGGCCTTGAGATTGAGAGATCTGAGATTCGGATACCAAACCCTCCCCTGAGCACAGGTTAACAGATTGTAATTCCTGGGAAGAAACAGGGGAAGGTGGACTGCTAAGGACAACAGGAGAGGGTACCAGGGCTGTCTGGCCCAGTCTGGAGCAATCAGAATCACCTTGCAGGGTTGAGACCTGATTTTGACTAACACCTTGAACAGGAGAGGGAAGGGGGGAAAAGCATACAGAAACTTCCCTTCCCAATTGAGAACTAGGGCATCCAGGGGGACTGAGCCCAACACTGGGGCCTGCAGCAAAAAGGAAGTTGGTGATTGTCTGGGGCTGCAAAAGATCTATCTGTGGAGTGCCCCATCTGGAGAAGATCACCTTCAAAACCAGGGGATCCAGGGACCATTAGTGATGACCCTGAGATATCCTGCTGAGAGCATCTGCCAGGACATTGTCCTTGCCTGGGAGGTGTACTGCTGTAAGAGAGGTGTTCAGGGAATAGGCCAGAGACCATAACTTCATTGCTTCTGTGCACAAGGCCGTAGACTGAGTGCCCCATTGCTTGTTGATATACCACATTGTGGTGGTATTGCCTGTCCTGATCTGAACTGATTTGTTCTGAACAGACTTGGAAAAAGCCTGAAGTGCTAGAAACACTGCTCTGAGTTCTAATAGATTGATGTGAAGCAGAGATTCCTGAGGAGACCACAACCCTTGGGTGGTCAGGTCTCCCAAGTGGGCTCCCCACCCCAAGAGGAGGCATCTGTAGTAAGGATTAGAGTGAGACTGAGTGACAAAGGAACTCCCTGTCTTAGATTGTCCTGATCCTGCCACCACTGCAATGCCTGGATCAGGGTTCAGTCACTGGAATCAGTTTGGTCAGAGGGTCCTTTTCTGAGACCAAAAGGCTCTCAAGTGGAACTGAATGTCCCTCATCTGAAATCTTGCTCCCTGCACCACTGCTGTAGAAGCAGCCATGTGCCCCAGGAGCTGTAGAAAATGCCTTGCTGGTCGAGACACCTGGAGGGTGAATGAAGAGACCAGTGAAATAAGGGTCCTTGCTCTGTCCAGGGGAAGGAAGGCTTGCCTTTACTGTATCTAGCTCTGCACCTATGAAGGTGAGGAGCTGTACAGGTTCTAGAACTGACTTTGAAAGATTCAGAAGGAACCCTAGAGAAGTAAGTAGTAGCTGAGTTATCTGTAGGTGTAACTTGACTTGGTCTGGGGACTGGCCTACTAGGAGCCAGTCGTCCAGGTATGGGAAAATGGAAATCCTTTTCCTTCTTAGGAAGGCAACTACTACTGCCAGGCATTTTGTGAACACCCTTGGAGCAGAGGTTAGGCCGAAGGGCATTGCTCTGAACTGGTAGTGGCCTGAGGGCAGCTTGAACCTGAGGTATTTTCCATGGGAGCTTCTGATGAGAATATGAAAATAGGCATCCTTGAGGTCCAGGGAGACTAGACAGTCCCCTGGCCTTAGAGAGGGTAGAATTATTCCCAGAGTCACCATTTTGAACTTTGGCTTTAAAAGGTGCTTGTTTAAATATCTGAGATCCAGGATGGGCCGCCATTCTCCTGTCTTTTTGGGAGTGAGGAAGTACCTGGAGTACAATCCTTTCCCTATGTGTAGGGGTGGAACCCTTTCAATAGCTCTGAGAGCCAAGAGGGAAGAGACCTCTGCCTCTAGGGCAAGTGCCTCTGAAGGATTTGCAGGTGGAAAGGATCTGGTTCTCATCTTTGGGAATGTTTTGAAGCTGAGAACCAGTCCCTGGCTTACTACTTCCAGGACCCACTTGTCTGATTTTAAAGAAATCCAGTCCTGGACAAAGTAAGCCAGCCTGCCCCCTTCAGGAAGTGGAGAATCGGCCCTGGCAAACCCATCAGGGTGCCTGCTTGGCAGGGGCTTTAGGCTGAGGGGTGGAAACAGGCCTGCTTGTACCCCATCTGCCTCTCCCTCTAAAGAACCCCCTATGAGCATAAGCAGAAGAGGAGGCCTGGGCTTGGTAGAAAGGTCTATGAAAAGGCCTGCCCCTGGGATGCTACCTCTGAGGAGTGGCTTGCCTTTCCCTGGCCTGAGCACTCCTGTAGGTGGTCCTGTACTCATCCATTTTCTTCATATAGTTCTCTGTTTGCTCCCCAAACAGAGAATTACCCACAACAGGAAAATTCATGGCCTTAGTCTGGGTATTCTGAGACAGGCTAGTACATCTGAGCCAAGCCATCCTATGAAGGGCCACAGATGTAGCCACGACTCTAGATGAAACATCATTGGAGTCCACTGCAGCATGGAATTGCACCTTGGATGCCTCAATACCATCCGCAGCTACCTGCTCCAGCTCCTTGGCAAGCTGGCCAGGGACCTGTTTAGCTAAAGCCATAACAGTGTCCCATCTAGATTTCTGATATCTAGCTGTATAGGCCATATAATTAGCCTGCCTGAGTCCCAAGGATGCTGCCATGTACTGTTTCTTTGCCATGGCATCAACCTTCCTGGAGTCCTTATCTGGGGTGTGAAGCCAAGGGTATATTTGCCTTATCACAGGCTGCAGCCTGCACTACCCCAACATGGCTGCATTGCTGGGTAAGGAACTCCGTATCTGAGCCTGAGAGAGTATACCTCTTGTCCATTATCTTATCCGCAGGAGGTATAGAATTAGGAGTCTTTAAAATTTTCATTGTCTGTTTCCCAAAGGACTTATGAAGGGGAATAGACAGCCTCCTGGACTCTGGGATATCCATCATTTCAACAAAGTCAGGCTCCTCCTGGTCATCCACAGCTTCTTCCATAGGAAGCTGAAGAGTTTCAGCCACCTTCTTGTAAAACATGAAATGGGAAGGGGACTCAGAAAGCCTAGGAGGAGACACTCCTGAAGGTCTGTCTGGGGAGATGTCCGGGTCAATGGGCATATCCAGGCT
Organism: Neoceratodus forsteri; assembly: GCA_016271365.2. Classification (NCBI taxonomy): domain Eukaryota; kingdom Metazoa; phylum Chordata; order Ceratodontiformes; family Ceratodontidae; genus Neoceratodus; species Neoceratodus forsteri. Next base: position 331,376,566 of record CM057452.1, on the reverse strand, counting down.
TTCATAATCATCATCACTTTCCTCATACTCTCCTTCCTCCTCCTCCGGTTCATAAAATTCCTCTAAATCATAATCCGGAACCGGTGGAACCGACCGAACCGGGCACCTTCCTAAAGGTGCCGGTTCGGTCGGAACCGGGGATAGTGACTGAACAATTTTTTATCGCTTTGGCTATTTCATCAGTGGTCGGAGAAAGAACTTTTGGATCCGCACCGGCTGATTTATCCCTTCTTGTTCTCTTAACCAGAACCGACTCCTCGGAATCGGTTCTCCTTTTGCTCGAAGAAGTTTCGCCCTGGTCAGAGGGCACTCCTTCTGGTTCGGTTGGAACCGAACCAGGCTGGCCATCTGGGTCAGCGGACTTCTTGGCCTCCCTTTCCCTGAGCCTACCAACTCTTTTCTCCAGTGTAGCTGCAGGAAAATTTTTACAAATCTGGCAGTCTGAATCGAGGTGGTCAAACCCCAGACAATAAACACAGGTGGTGTGGGGATCAGCCTTAGCAAAGACTTCCCCACACACACTACAGTGTTGAAACCCAGTGGGCCTGTTTTTCTTTTGGGTTTCTCAGACATGGCCAGTCCTAACAAAAACTTACCCTTTTTTCGGCAATCCATGGGCAAGACACCCTTATCGGTTCCTGACCGTGTTACGGGTAGTGGAAAAAAACGTAATAAAGTCCGTTTTTTTTAGAACCGATAAGAACCAGTAACCACACTCTAAAAGCAGAAATAAAGCTTTTTAAACAACCTGATCGGTTCAAACCGAACCGATCCCATGTTTACAAGTTCCACACAGAATAATAACAAAAATAAACCTATCTAGTACTCACGAAACCACAGACAGAGACTGAACCGATAGGTTACGGTTTAAATTCGGTTGAAAACCGAGAAAAATGGCACTTTAACCAACAAATTGAACCGAGCAAAGGAGAAAATCTCCGGAGCGACTGTTCAGTGAGGCGGAGTAAAGAATCTGACGGTTTGAGTTCAGACAGCAACAGACAGAGTCTCAACCAAGCTCGAGCTCAGCGTTCCATGCCTGGCATGGAAGAAAAAATTACTCACCTTAGTAATGTTGTTTCTTCTATTGGAGTCTTGCTATATTATGACATATGCAGTGAGTCCCAACCTTCAACTGCTCCGGAGGTAAAGAGTTAACTTTCCATGCCAGGCATGGAACGCTGAGCTCGAGCTCGGTTGAAAACTCTGTCTGTTGTTCTTCAAACTCAAACCATCAGATCTTTATGAGCTAAACTCACTGAGGTCCTGTGTGGAAGCTGTAAACCTACACTAGCCAACTGGCTACTAACATAATAACACATTTTTTGGTCCCAAAACAAAGACTCAAGTCAGGAGACCCAAAAAATGAAAACACAACACCAAGTCACCCCAAAAAAGGAGGGGTGAAAAACAACAAGGTGGGCACCTACTAAGTGCCAACACTGCACTGCCCACCCACATCCCAAAAACAGAGGTTCTGAGAGGGGCAGGCGGGGAGGTCATAATATAGCAAGACTCCAATAGAAGAAACAACATTACTAAGGTGAGTAATTTTTATGTTGCTTGCACGCATGTGCAAGAAACATAGTGCCATCATCCGAGTTTTCGGAGGTGTGACACCCGTCTTCCAATGCAGTCAGTGTGTTTGCAGGCGCGGCCCCAGTTCCCCAATCACTGCTGCAGCTGTCTATGATAGCGTTGAAAATGCAGTGGCATACAGTTGAAAGGGAGAGCTCCGCTTCAGTGAGCAGAGCTTCCCCCTCCACACACACACAGGCGCGTACGCACACATACTGTGTGCTCATGCGCCTCCTCCCTCCCCACTCTGTAGGGCCGACAGTGAAAGTGTTACAGGCCCTGATCTCACACTAGTTCTAGCTAAAATTGTCATAAATATCACTACCCTGTCTTTTCTTCAAAGTTCTGTAATGTGTTTTACAAAGTCACACATAGAACTAAAACTATATCTGTTCATGGTGATTCACGTGTGTTTATTAGCGAAGCATTTCCATACATTTCCAAGTGTGTTCATTTCTTTATAGTTACGGGAACTATTTGTTTTCCACGCAATCTTCTAAGATAGTTTCAGTGTCAGAGGAGGACAAATTAAAAGGATTGTAGGGAATCCTTTTAAATTGGCACGTTTGCACATCATGCTTACAAAATCTCTGCTGGAGAAGCTGGACAGACATGACAGATCTACAGTCCCTTCCGACCTTAAATTACTATGCTGCTTTTATCAGATAGATGTGTTTTATGAATAAAAGAATGCAACAAAGGGATCCCCCATTAATGACTACAAGGGCTCCAATAATAAATCCCCATACTATCTAATCCCGTTTCTGGTCACAGGGTTGCTCCCCAGCAACACCTATACTTATTTCCTCAACGAAAATATCAGTAACTGAGTGAGGGCATGAAAAGTGCGCCAACATTGTTGCTAGTCCCTAAATCATGTACAAGGTGCGGCTTTCTGTATGGACGTCCTGTGATAAACAGTTACCTTACACCTCAGCTTTAAAAGCCAACAGTGATGCAGTGGAGTTAGGTCTGATTTAATGTGCATAATGCCTAGATCCTGGTAACAATCCTGTACTCAAAACATTCTACAATCAGAGGAATATGTAGAGTACATTTACAGGTGAAGGCTATAAAGAGCAATGCATCTAAATGAGTCCGAAAGCTTTATTTGCAAGAAGCCATACGTGCGTGTGTGTGTGTGTGTGTGTGAAACTGAATACGAAAGGGTAACATACCATAAAGATCCAACTTCTGTCATTCCAGATCTGTGACAATGTATTTTGCACTATAAAACCAAATTATAACTGATATTTATAGCAAATAATTTAATACATACCGCTGACATATGTCCAAAACAAATGGCAAATCAGACAACTGCACAGACCAGCAATCAAGTTGGTAGGATTTCACACCTGAAACCAAGCCAACGTTTTCCTGCTAGAAGAAGAATAGTTTGCTAATATTAACTTCTACTGCTCGTAAAGTGTAATATGGGATGCGAATATTTCATTATATAAAACACAGATTTACTGCCCTGACATTATAAAAAAGTGTAACCTGTTGCACGAACATCCAGTTTTTAACTTCACAATTGTGTTTCTGCCATCACAGTCTGTTGTCAGTGTAGGTACTAGGAATGCAATGTTTTTATGATAGGCATGGATACCGGATAGAATGCTTTTGACATCTTTAAAAAATATCACAAAGCATACTGTTTTCATGAAATAGCATACATTAAAAGGGGATCCTTAGCGATGACAAGCTCATGATTTTTTTTTTCATTTTGTTTTAACCAATTACCCTTTAAAAACCTGCATCCATAGCTATCATTTTAAGAGAAGTGCATGGTACAGTTAGAAAATCCATATGAAAACTTTTTTATTTTATATATTTGTTGATAAACGTGTACTGCAAAACCAAAGATCCCTTAAAGAAGCAGTGAGAGGCAAAACCAGGTCAGAACTATTTGTTTTCCACGCAATCCTCTAAGATAGTTTCAGTGTCAGAGGAGGACAAATTAAAAGGATTTTAGGGAATCCTTTTAAATTGGCACATGTTTGCACATCATGCTTACAAAATCTCTGCTGGAGAAGCTGGACAAATGTGACAGATCTGCAGTCCCTTCCGACCTTAAATTACTATGCTGCTTTTATCAGATAGATGTGTTTTATGAATAAAAGAATGCAACAAAGGGAACCCCCATTACTAACTACAAGGGCTCCAATAATAAATCCCCATACTATCTAATCCCGTTTCTGGTCACAGGGTTGCTCCCCAGCAACACTTATACTTATTTCCTCAATGAAAATATCAGTAACTGAGTGAGGGCATGAAAAGTGCGCCAACATTGTTGCTAGTCCCTAAATCATGTACAAGGTGCGACTTTCTGTATGGACGTCCTGTGATAAACAGTTACCTTACACCTCAGCTTTAAAAGCCAACAGTGATGCAGTGGAGTTAGGTCTGATTTAATGTGCATAATGCCTAGATCCTGGTAACAATCCTGTACTCAAAACATTCTACAATCAGAGGAATATGTAGAGTACATTTACAGGTGAAGGCTATAAAGAGCAGTGCATCTAAATGAGTCCGAAAGCTTTATTTGCAAGAAGCCATACGTGCATGTGTGTGTGTGGGTGTGTGTGTGTGTGTGGAAACCGAATACGAAAGGGTAACATACCATAAAGATCCAACTTCTGTCATTCCAGATCTGTGACAATGTATTTTGCACTATAAAACCAAATTATAACTGATATTTATAGCAAATAATTTAATACATACTGCTGACGTATGTCCAAAACAAATGACAAATCAGACAACTGCACAGACCAGCAATCAAGTTGGTAGGATTTCACACCTGAAACCAAGCCAACGTTTTCCTGCTAGAAGAATAGTTTGCTAATATTAACTTCTACTGCTCGTAAAGTGTAATATGGGATGCGAATATTTCATTATATAAAACACAGATTTACTGCCCTGACATTATAAAAAAGTGTAACCTGTTGCACGAACATCCAGTTTTTAACTTCACAATTGTGTTTCTGCCATCACAGTCTGTTGTCAGTGTAGGTACTAGGAATGCAATGTTTTTATGACAGGCATGGATACCGGATAGAATGCTTTTGACATCTTTAAAAAATATCACAAAGCATACTGTTTTCAGGAAATAGCATACATTAAAAGGGGATCCTTAGCGATGACAAGCTCATGATTTTTTTTTGTTTGTTTTGTTTTAACCAATTACCCTTTAAAAACCTGCATCCATAGCTATCATTTTAAGAGAAGTTCACAGTACAGTCAGAAAATCCATATGAAAACTTTTTTATTTTATATATTTGTTGATAAACGTGTACTGCAAAACCAAAGATCCCTTAAAAAAGCAGTGAGAGGCGAAACCAGGTCGGGAGTCGAAATTATTTGTTTACTTATTTTGCTTTATAGCCAGGCACTGCACTTGTGATTTTTGTAGCACTAATAAATTGTCATTATGTTGCTTGCACTCATGTGCAAGAAACATATTATGTTGCTTGCACTCATGTGCAAGAAACATAGTGCCATCATCCGAGTTTTCGGAGGTGTGACACCCGTCTTCCAATGCAGTCAGTGTGTTTGCAGGCATGGCCCCAGTTCCCCAATCACTGCTGCAGCTGTCTATGACAGTGTTGAAAATGCAGTGGCATACAGTTGAAAGGGAGAGCTCCGCTTCAGTGAGCAGAGCTTCCCCTCACACACACACACACACCAAGCCAGCATGCATACTCATACACTGCCTGCTCATCAGCCCTCCACCCCAAACTGTATGGCCGACAGGGTGCCCAATCCATCAGCTCCACACCCCCAAAGCATCCAGGTGCCATGGGAGCCCACCCAAGCATGGCAAAATGTTTTATGCCCGATGGGGGTGCCCTATCCCCCATCAGCTGCATGCCCCCTGAAGCATCCAGGTGCCACACTGGGAGCCCACCCCAGCATGGCAAAATGATGTTATGGCCGATGGTGTTGCCCAATCCCCCATCGGCTGCACACCCCCCCCCAAGCATCCAGGTGCCATGCTGGGAGGCCACCCCAGCGTGGCAAAATGATGCAATTGCCGATGGGGGTGCCCAATCCCCCATCGGCTCCTGCCCCCCACTAACATCCTTCCAGCTGCCATGCTGGGAGCCCACCCCAGTGTGGCAAACGTCCCTCGTCGTCTTAGGAAATAAAAATACCTGTAAATACAAAAACTGTTCCTCGGCACTTCTCCCTGCCCCTCTTCCACAACCCGCACCCACCCACTGCGCACCCTGCCTCCCCTCACCCCATACTTACCTCTGGAGCTCGGCGCGCCTATCTTCGGCGGACCGGGAACATGTCTGCACTCTTCAAAGCTGACCACGAACTGAGGAAATGCCAGTACGCTGTATAATGGGATAGATAGGGTTTTTTCAACTTTATTGCATATCTCAGGCATTTTTGGGAATTTTGGACCCAAATTTTCAACATGGGGTTTTTGGGACCCCTCCTCATGAATTCTTGCACTGTCATGGCGTTAATTGGGCCTGAAGGGTGATTTCAAGGTCACTGCATGAAATCACCTTTCAGGACTGATTAATGAAATGACACTGCCAGTGTTCATAAGGTGGGCTCTCAAAAACTCTATGTTGAAAACTTGGTGAAAAAATTCCTAAAAATGACTGTTTTACGAGCGTTTGTTACGCAGCTCCTACTCACGCTTGTAGGTTTGCAGATTTTCAATATTTTCACTCCAGATTTTCAACATTACCATTTCACCACACCTCCTTTTGAGCAGTACAGCTGTCATTTTTCACATCTCATCCAAAACATGTTTCCGCCCATGTAGCGCACAATGGCGCAGTCGGTGTGCAAAATCAATGTATGGGACACATTAAGAAAATCACAGTGACACTGTTCATGAGCAGAGGTCTTAAAATGGCTATGTTGAAAATTTGGTGAAAAAATTCCTTAAAATGACTGTTTTACAAGCGTCGTTCTGCCGGTTCCTACGCACGCTCGTAAGTTCGCAGATTTTCAATATTTGCACTCCAGATTTTCAACATTGCCATTTTACTACACCTCCTTATGAGCAGTATAGCTGTCATTTTTCACATATTGCCCAAAATGTGTTTCCGTGCATGAGGCGCACAATGGCGCAGTCAGTGTGCGCAATCAATGTTTGGGACAGAGTAAAAAAATCACAGTGGCACTGTTCATGACCAGAGGTCTTAAAATGTCTATGTTGAAAATTTGGTGAAAAAATTCCTAAAAATGACTGATTCCTGCAGCACCCCACTGGTCGCCCCCTCTCCCTAGACTGCACACCATTTACCACCACTCTGCCTCCTGTCTGTTAGCCAGTTTCTAACCCAGTTTACCACCCTTTCCCCCATGCCCAGCCTACCCAGCTAGTTTATCAGCCTCCTATATGGGATGGTGTCAAAGGCTTTGCTGAAATCAAGGTAAGCGTTGTCCACTGCCCCACCCTGATTCACTTCCTTTGTCACCCAGTAAAAGAAATCAACCAGATTTATCTGACATGATGTCCACACTGTGAATCCATTTTGTCTATGGTCCTGGGCTCCGATGGCATCTAGCTGCCCCACTATCCTTTCTTTAAGCAATGTCTCCATGATCTTCCCCACTACTGAGGTGAGGCTGAACGGCCTATTGTTCCCTGCCTCCTCCCTGCTGCCGGACTTGTGTAGAGGGACCACATGTGCCCTCCTCCAGTTCACTCATGTTGAATGACTCAGTGAACATGGCTGCCAGAGGTACTGCTATCTCCCTTCGCAGTTCTGTTAATATCTTGGGCATATGCCATCTGGTTCCATCGCTTTGTCCTCCTTCAATTTAGTGAGCTCCTGCAGGACTCTCTTGCCTTTGAATGGACTATTGTCCACCTCTTCACCCCCTTGGCAACTGCTGTACTGCTGTGGCCCTTGCCCCTCCCACTCTTCTCTGAATACTGAACGGAAAGAACAGTGGATGTCTTGGAAGGAAGGCATGGAACTATCACTTCCAAATACCTAAACAGCACATACAGTCGATTCCACTTGTGTGCAGTTCTGATGTGTGCACATTCCGCTTGTGTGCACAAAAACGTCCGGTCCTGATTCATCACCTATACCTTCAGTGTTAATTCGTTCGGATGTGTGCACACAGATTTTCGGTTGTGTGCACACATTTAGAGCCCCAAAGCACGTCCCTGAACACTAAAACCTGCTGCCCCCTTTTTTTCTGCTGTCAGAGTGGAGTATTAGGTGCTAAAGATTAACTGAATGAAGCACAAGTTGAACTGTCAATGCGACTAGGCATTAAGCAGCTGTTAATCACCAGCTTAATTGTTCTGTGTCTCTCCTCCAGCCATCAGCACCAGTACTCAGTCAGCCTAAATGTTTTCCTAATGGCTTGCTTGTTGTTACCTGAAGACACTGCTACTCATATAAGCTTTGATTTTTGTAGCGCAGTTAGCAGACGAACCAACAACTATGCAGAAGCTTACCCGCTCGTTCTTGTCTGTGGTGGCAAACTAACCGAGCCAAGCATTTTCGGGTTGGTCCTGCTTTTTAAACTGACAGCATGTATTTTTGTACCTTACAAATGCTTGCAAGTCTGTTTATAATGGAATATTTCAGCAACTGCATTACCGGGGAGTGGCAGGATTGAGCTGACAGATCCCAGAGATGAATTTTCGGTTATGTGCATTTTCGGATGTGTGCACAAATTCAGCTGATCCCGACCGTGTGCACACATCTGGAATTGACTGTACAAGCAAGCAACATTCAGCATTGACAAATGCTTGTTTCTTCAAACAACATGAAGTCTTGCTATATTATGATATATGCAGACTACAAAGCAGTACCTCCATGGAGGAGGGACAGAACTGACTTGGGAAATAGGCTCTGAAGCACAGCCGCGCCAAACCGGGCATCACTCCTAGCCTGGATATCAGGGAGTAATGCTTGGTAAAAGTATGAACTGTTTTCCAGGTAGCTGCTTGACATATCTCTAGAATAGGGATGTCCCTGGCAGCAGCCAGGGAAGCAGTTGTACCTCTGGTAGAGTGAGCCCTCTGGCCTGAGGGAGGAACCTTACCCAGTTTTTCATAACAAAATTGGATACAAGAGACAATCCACCTGGCAATGGATCTTTTAGTGGCAGGTTTCCCCTTACCAACCTCGCCATAAGTGAGGAACAGTTGGAGGGAGTCAAACCTGTGACCCTTGGTACACTCTATGTAGTAGCTAAGGGCTCTTTTGACATCTAAACTGTGCAGACTCCTCTCGCCAGAGGAGGAATGGTCAGTGAAGTACACAGGAAGAGACACAGATTGATTAAGGTGGAAATCTGAAACCACCTTAGGCAAGAACTTCCTGTTAGTCCTGAGGACCACCTTATCTCTATGAAAGGAGATAAAATCAGGCTCCACTGACAAAGCTTGTAATTCACTTATGCGTCTGGCAGAAGTGATGGCTACCAGAAACACAGTTTTCCAAGTCAAGTACTTAAGATCTGCTGAAGACAAAGGCTCAAAAGGGGGTTGCATAAGCTGAGCAATGCAAACATTAAGGTCCCAAGCAGGGGCAGGGTCCCTGAATGGAGGGTTGGTGTGAAGCAATCCCTTAAAAAACTTGGAGAACACAGGGTGAGCTGAAAGAGAAGAGGGCTTACCTGCTGAAATAAAGACAGACACAGCTGTCAGATGCACTTTTAGGGTAGCTGGTCTCAGCCCCAAGGTATTTAGATGGACCATGTAATCCAGGACTGTGGGTAAATCAGCAGATTCTGGGGAAACATGTTTTCCAGAGCATCATACGGAAAATCTCTTCCATTTGGAATTATAAGTAGCCCTGGTAAAAGGTTTTCTAGAAGCCTTCAGGATGTCCATTACACCCTGGGAAAGGTGTAAATCAGTAAACTCTAACTCTTCAAGAGCCAGGCCTTGAGATTGAGAGATTTGAGGTTCGGGTACCAAACCCTCCCCTGAGCACAGGTTAACAGGTTGTGATTCCTGGGAAGACAGAGGGGAAGATGGACTGCTAAGGACAGCAGGAGTGGATACCAGGGTTGTCTGGGCCAATCTGGGGCAATCAGGACCATCTTGCAGGGTTGAGACCTGATTTTGACTAACACTTTGAACAGCAGAGGGAAGGGGAGAAAAGCATAGAGAAACTTCCCTTCCCAATTGAGGACTAAGGCATCCAGAGGGACTGAGCCCAACACTGGGGGCCTGCAGCAAAAAAGGGGAAGTTGGTGATTGTCTGGGGCTGCAAAAAGATCTATCTATCTGTGAGGTGCCCCATCTGGCAAATACCACCTCCAGGACCAGGGGGTCCAGTGACCATTCGTGATGGCACTGAGAAATCCTGCTGAGAACATCGGCCAGGACATTTTCCTTGTCTGGGAGATGAACTGCCATAAGGGAGGTATTCAGGGAGTAAGCCAGAGACCACAACTTCATTGCTTCAGTGCACAAGGCCGTAGACCGAGTGCCCCCTTGCTTGTTGATGTACCACATTGTGGTGGTGTTGTCTGTTCTGACCTGTACCACTTTGTTCTGAACAGACTTGGAAAAGCTTGAAGTGCTAGAAAACTGCTCTGAGTTCCAACAGATTGATGTGGAGCAGGGATTCCTGAGGGACCACAACCCTGGATAGTGAGGTCGCCCATGAGCTCCCCATCCCAAGAGGGTTGCATCTGTAGTAAGGATTAAGGAGTGAGACTGGGTGACAAAAGGAACCCCTTGTCTGAGATTGCTCTGATCCTGCCACCATTGTAGGGCCTGGATCAGGGTTTGAGTCACTGGGATCAATTTGGTTAGAGGGTCTTTCCTTTGAGGCCAAAAAGCTCTCAAATGGAACTGAATGTCCCTCATCTGAAATCTTGCTCCCTGCACCACTGCTGTAGAAGCAGCCATGTGCCCCAGGAGCTATAGAAAATGCCTTGCTGGTCGAGACACCTGCAGGGTGAATGAGGAGGCCAGAGAGACCAGGGTCCTTGCCCTGTCCAAAGGGAGGAAGGCTCTGGCTTTCTCTGTGTTCAGCTCTGCGTCTGTGACAGTGAGGAGCTGAACAGGCTCTAGAACTGACTTTGAAAGATTCAGAAGGAAATCTAGAGAGGTGAGCAGTTGCTGAGTTATCTGTAGGTGTAACTTGACTTGGTCTGGGGACTGGCCTACTAGGAGCCAGTCGTCCAGGTAAGGGAAGATGGCAATTTTTTGCCTTCTTAGAGAAGCAACTGCTACTGCCAGGAGTTTTTGTGAACACCCTTGGAGCAGAGGTGAGGCCAAAGGGCATTGCTCTGAACTGGTAATGGCCTGAGGGCAGCTTACAACCTGAGGTACTTTCGATGGGAGCTTGATGAGAATATGGAAGTAGGCATCCTTATGGTCCAGGATGCTAGCCAGTCCCCTGGCCTTAAAGAGGGTAGAATAATTCCAGTCACCATTTTGAATTTTGGTTTTAAAAGGTGCTTGTTTAAGTATCTGAGATCCAGGATGGGCAGCCATTTTCCTGTCTTTTGGTAAGGAAGTACCTGGAGTACAACCCTTTGCCCTGGTGTGGGGTGGAACCCTTTCCACGGCTCTGAGAGCCAGGAGGGAAGAGACCTCTGCCTCTAGGGCAAGTGCCTCTGGAGGATTTGCAGGTGGAAAGGATCTGGTTCTCATCTTTGGAAACTTTTGAAGCTGAGAACCAGTCCCTGGCTTACTACTTCCAGGACCCACTCGCCTGACGCCAGAGACTCCCAGTCCTGGACAAAGCAAGCCAGCCTGCCCCTACAGGTAGTTGAGAATCGGCCCTGGCAACCCCATCAGGGTGCCTGCTTGGCAGGGGCTTTGGGCTGAGGGGTGGAAGCAGGCCTGCTTGCACCCCGTCTGCCTCTCCCTCTAAAGAACCCCCTCTGGGCAAAAGCTGAAGAGGAGGCCTGGGCTTGGTAAAAAGGCCTATGAAAAGGCCTGCCCCTGCCCCTGGGAAGCTGCCTTTGAGGAGTGGCCTGCCTTTCCTTGGCCTGTGCACTCCTATAGGTGGTCCTATACTCATCCATTTTCTTCATGTAATTCTCTGTCTGCTCCCCAAACAGAGAAATTACCCACAACAGGAAAATCCATGGCCTTAGTCTGGGTATCCTGTGACAGGCTAATACATCTGAGCCAAGCCATCCTCATGAAGAGCCACAGATGTAGCCATGACTCTTGATGACACATCATTTGAGTCCACTGCAGCATGGAATTGCACCTTGGATGCCTCAATACCATCAGCAGCCACCTGCTCCAGCTCCTTGGCAAGCTGGCCAGGGACCTGTTTTGCAAGAGCCATAACAATATCCCATCTGGATTTCTGGTATCTAGCAACATAAGCCATATAATTTGCCTGTCTGAGTCCCAAGGATGCTGCCATGTACTGTTTCTTTGCCATGGCATCAACCTTCCTGGAGTCCTTGTCCGGGGGTGTGAGGCCAAGGGATATTGCCTGTCACAGGCTGCAGCATGCACTACTCCAACATGGCTGCATTGTTGTGTAAGGAACTCCGTATCAGAGCCTGACAATGTGTACCTCTTGTCCATTCTCTTATCCACAGGAGGTATAGTGTGAGGAGTTTTAGAATTTTAAAAGTCTGTTTCCCAAAGATTTATGCAAGGGAATAGACAGTCTCCTAGAACTCTGGGATATCCATCATTTCCACATAGTCAAGCTCCTCTTGATCATCCACAGCTTCCTCCATGGGAGCTGGAGGGTTCAGCCACTTTTTATAGAAATAAAATGGGGAAGGGACTCAAAAGCCTAGGAGGACACTCTGAAGGTCTGTCTGGGAGATGTCCGGGTCGAGGGCACATCCAGACTTTCAAATCCACATTCACTCTCCTCATACTCCTCTTCCCTCCTCCAGTTCTAATATTCCTCTAAATCGTAGTCTTGAACGGTGGAACCGCTAGACGGCGCTACTCTGATGGCACCGGTTCGGTCGGAACCGGAGAAAGCGACTGGACAATCTAAATCGCTTTGGCTATCTCTTCAGCGGTTGGAGAGGAAAGTTTTGGCTCCACACCAGCTGGTTTTCTAGTCCTTTTTGCTGGAACCGACCCCTCAGAGTCGGCTCTTCTTTTGCCCGAGGAAGTCTCGCCCTGGTCAGAGGGCACTCCCTGTGGTTCGGTTGGAACCGAACTGGGCTGGCCATCCGGGTCAGCTGACTTCTTGGCCTCCCTTTCCCTGAGCCTACCAACTCTCTTATCCAGAGTAGCTGCAGGAAAATTTTTACAAATCTGGCAGTCTGCATTGAGGTGGTCAAACCCCAGACAATAAACACAGGTGGTGTGGGGGTCAGCCTTGGCAAAGGCTTCCCCACACACACTGCAGTGTTGAAACCTAGTGGGCCTGGTTTTTCTTTTGGGTTTCTCAGACATAGTGCCAGTCCTAATCAAACTTGCCCATTTATGGCAATCTGCCAAGCAAGACCCTCTTATCGGTTCCCAACCGTGTCACGGGTCGTGGAAAAAACCGTAAGAAATTCCATTTTTTTTAGAACCGATAAGAACCGGTAACCACACTCTAAATGACAGAATAAAATATTTTTAAACAACCTGATCGGTTCAAGAGTGAACCGATAACAGTTTACAAGTTCCACACAGAGGAGAAATAATGTAAACCTGTCTAGTACTCACAAATACCACAGACAGAGCTTGAACCGACCGGATGCGGTTTAAATACAGTCAAAAAAATGAGAAATTAATACTTTAACCGACAAAATGAACCGAGCAGAAGGAGAAATCTCCGGAGCGACTGTTCAGTGAGGCGGAGTAAAGAATCTGACGGTTTGAGTTTGAAGAACAACAGACAGAGTTTTCAACCGAGCTCGAGCTCAGCGTTCCATGCCTGGTATGGAAAGTTAACTCTTTCACCTCCGGAGCAGTTCGAAGGTTGGGGCTCACTGCATATGTCATAATATAGCAAGACTTCATGTTGTTTGAAAGTTAACTCTTTCATCTCTGGGGCAGTTTGAAGGTTGGACCTCACTGCAATTGTCAGAATACAGCAAGACTTCATGTTGTTTGAAAATGTGATAGTAACTTTTAGAGGGGATCGCTTTTGATAAGGGCAATGTAGTTATGCTTGTGATAATGGGAATATTAGGAAAGTATGAGGTCTAAGCAGAAGTACAGTACAAATATGCACAGTTTCATAAGTATGTACTCATAGTGCAGACAAATGTGATATGCAGGTTTGTTTTAGAAATAGGTAAAAACAGCGATACATGCAATTGATAGAAAGATAGATAATTACATAGACATATAGACAGAGAGAGAGAGAGACACAGACAGACAGGCAGAATAGGAATGGCAGTGAAGTATTGAAGTGACACCAACCCCACCCCCACCCCGCAGACATGGACAGGCACTGGGGTGTGCCTTTGGGTCATTGCCCATAACACTCATGCCATTTCACCTCACCCTATCCTGCAGACACAGAAAAGTGTCGCGGTGCACCTTGGGGTGTTAAAACTTTACACTCACCCCATTCCATAAGGAAATATGCTGAAATGGGTACAGTATAAGAGAATGGAGTGAACTTTGTGGCTGAGGAGTCAAAGGCTCACCTCGATACTTGTCACTGGCTGCAGGGTGGGGATGGGGTGGAATGGCATGAGCATTACTGTTGACAATCCCAAGTCACACCCCTGATGCCTGTCAGTCCCTACAGGGCAGGGTGTTATGGTCAGACACCCTAATGCCCTAGGTGTTTCTTGGTATTTTCACTCCAAGTTTTCAGCATGGGCTTTTTGTGACCCCACCGCATGAACAGTGATGCTATCAGTTCATTGGCCGAAAGGTGAATTTGCACAGTGACTGTGCCATTTGGCACCACAGGTGCAAAAACACATTTTGAACAGGGGCCCAGATATTCAAAAGTATTGCACCATGCACAATAGGGTTGCTCCAGTGCAAGTCCGAAAATGCACCATTCTGCGATATTCAGCGGGAGGCAGATGTGCCCCCCCAAATCACACTGAGCAAGAGCGCAATGATAATGAATGCATGCGCAACAGAAGGGGGGAGGAACCATGCATAAATGGCCAGTGCGATATTCAACAACATGCACCATGCGCAATAGGGGAGCAAGCGGAAGTTGCGCGATAGCAGAAATGAGGCAAAATAAAAAGGAACAAGGGAGAGGCGCAAGAACGCTACAGGGAAGGCGCATGTGACTGACCGATAGGCAGACAAACAGGGCAGGATGGACACACAGGGCAGGACAGGGAAAGGGCTCCCTGAACCCACAGGCACAGGGACGGTGTGGGAAGCTGCAGAAGGGGGAAGTGCCACACAGCACTGAGTCCAACACAGGAAGGTGTTCCCGGTGCAGGGGAAGTAGCAGCCAGGACAGTGGGGGGAACATAGAAACAGCTGCCGGAGGGGGGGAACACAAGCCAGGGACATGGCCAGTGCCACCATCCAGATAGAGGCAGTAATGAGGGGGGGTGAGAAGACAGGCAGCAGGGGGGCACAGTCGTGGAAGGGCCTGTCGACGGTATGCCTCCAACAGGCAGTACCGAACCCGCACCAGCTTCAAGCTGTACAGCAATACCAAGATCGTGGGCCGGTACCACCTGAATCGGGCAATTCTGAGGCAGCTCTGTGAGTTGTGCAGTGACCCACACAATGGAGCCATGCTCTGTCAGTGGAGACTAAAGTGACAGCTTGCATGTGCTTGCTCACCACAGGTACCTTCCAGAGACCAACAGGGGACACCACAGGCATAACCCAGTTGGCCGTGTCATGCCACCTCACCCAATTCCTCAGTGCACTGCTGCCACATGCTGCGGAGTACATCCATTTCCCAGCACACTGGTGGAGCGCATAGCAAACATACAGGAGTTCCACAGGGTAGCACATATGCCTGGCATGCTAGGGGCAACAGACTGCACCCATGTGGCCATCCGCACACCACCTGGCCCCGAGGGGGCCTCATATATCAATCGGAAGGGCTATGCAAGCAACAACTGCCAGGTGGTGTGCAATGCCAGGGGGCACATAATCAATCTCTGTGCCACACACCCTGGGGGAGCACATGATGCCTTCATCTGGCACCAGTCAGCACTGTGCCACAGATTCGAGAGTGGGGACATCCCCACTGGCCACTTAGTGGGTGAGTATGCAAACCACGCAGACAAACATAGAGCTTGGGAGAGGCATGATCAGAGGTGACATGGGTAGTGGCCTACGTGGCCCAAGGCAGGGCGATGCTGATCACCAAACTAACCTCCACCCTCTACACACAGGTGACAGTGGATACCCACTCCGTCCCTGGCTGCTCACACCATACCAGCGGCCCACGACCCCATCGCAGCAATGCTACAATAAGGCACATGCCACCACACGCAATGTCATCAAGCGGGTGTTTGGGATGCTGAAGGCACATTTCCATTGCTTGGACACCTCCGGCGGTGTCCTACAGTACAGCCCCTCAAAGGCCTGTGGGCTATTCCTGGCCTGTTGCATCCTGCACAACATGGCCAACGACTGTGGGATAGCCGTACAGGTCAAAGAGGGGGACAGCGATGGGGACGATGAGGACGCCGGTGAAGATGGTGATGGGTGGCCCCCCCTTGGCAATGGGACCCCCGACTGCTCTGGCTGGCAGAGCTGCACCTGGACACCATCACAGAGGAACACTTCAGCCAACCCAGGTAAGTCATGGGGCCATGTGCAACCACCAGTGGCAAAGGCACAACCCACAAACATGCATGGACACACACCAGGGGTGCATGCTGTTAAGGGAAGTGGCTGAGCATGGAACCGCACATGCCGCCAGGGATGGGCGAGATCTAACATGGCACGGGGTCATACACACACACACACACCTCACAAGACATGCACAAAGGGTAGGATGCACGCCGACCCAGACCGTCACCCCTAGCCACACACATATGTCCACAGACCACCACGCCCACAGCCTGTCATTGTGCGTGTGTCAAAGGCTGGGCACCATTGCACAGTGGCATACAGTGCAACGCGGGCATCATGCACACACCACAGCGGACAACAGCCGAGAGGGTGTGCAGATGGAACGTGTGTGTGCGTGCAGGGTCGGGTACCCCACTCGTGCATTGCCCGCTAAATGACACAATGCACACAGGGCAGCATCAGACAGTAGCCATGCTGGGAGACAGGTTAGTCACGCGCCACAGTGCCACGGCCTCCACGGATGCGTGGGTGGCCCCCGCCGAGACCCGCCAACAGTGACAGGCTGACCAATGGCCTCATGGGGTGGCACCGATGGTCCGCCAGGGGTTCCACTGCATGAACACGACCGTGCTCGTGCAGGGGTCTGCAGCACACCGAACATGCCTGCGCCAGGCATGCTCGGGATGCCCACAGCTGAACCCAGTGTCGACAAGGATGGTGTCGCACGACGCCGGGAATGGGGGGTGGACATTGCACTGCATGGTGTCTGCGACACATGGGCAAATAACTCTGTGCCCATTGTGGCCATGACAGCTGTGAATGCCTGTGTCTGCCTGTCAATGGCAGCAGTCACATCCTCCCGCAACTGGTCCATCCCTGCCAGAAGCAGAGCAGTGTCTCTGCTGCACCCGCTCCTCTGCCTGGCACAGAGCCGCACTCAGTGCATCCACCGCCGTCACAAGCCGCATCTGCTGATTGACTGATGCTTGCAGTATGCGGGTGTGCTCATCTAAGAGGTCATCTGCCTGATCGGCATGCTGTCCCTCAGTGTGTTTGTGGCCCTGATGCTCATCACCCCTTGAGGGTGGGCGCTGCACACCAGGGCCAGGCCTGGGCATGTCCATAGGCGGTGCACTGATGCCGCCCCCTGACACTGTACTCCCATGGCCATTGGCTGACTGTTGATGCTGCTCCTCCAGCTGCCACTCTCCAGGGCTCAATGGTGCTGCCACAGCAGCTGCAACAGTCCCACTGTCCTGGACACACACCATTGCTGCCGCACTGGTGCAGACAGGCACAGGCTGGGACTGTGATGACACGCAGGCCTCCACAGCGGCACCACCCACAGCCATGGCCACGATGTCACCTGCTGTGTGGCCATCCTGTGGCTCACACGTGTCACTGCCCATGACATTAGCTCCATCATCATCGGTGACGGATCCAGCACCAGCCCGAGTCTCAGCATGCTGGCATCCATGGACACTGGTACACTGGGACACGGGCAGGGCCTCCTCCACACCTGCTCCACCAACATTAGTCCGGATGTCTGGGCAGGCCCACTGTCACCCTGACCCACACGTATTCCTGTGGAGGTGGACGGGCCCACCTCCATCTCCATGTTACTGGCCTCAATGGAGAAGCCCACCACCACTGACCTATGCAGACGCTCAGGAGCTGTAAGGGAAAAAAAGTAGCATTACTGCAAGTGACCTACCCTGTCCCCCCCCCCCCAATAGACAGACCATGACCTACCATGCAGTGGCGGGCTACCACCCGTCTGGAATCCACCACCCAGAGCACCCTCAATGGCGCAACGTTGCATGCTGCCAGCAACCCGCTCTTCCTGTGGGGTCAGGCGTTGCACCTCCGGCTGTCCCCCACCAGTCGCAGATCGTGCTGCCCTGATGGTAGCCACCTTCTCTTTAATCCTCCGCCTGTCCGTGCCCATCTTCTTTTTGCACTCCGCATGGAGCACTGGTGGCTGCCATGCAGGTTGACAGCACGCGCCACCTCCTCCCAAGCAGCAGCACGGGTGTCTGCGGTGTACCCTGGCATCCGCTGAGAAGCAGCTCCTGGTTGAGGTAGGCCTCAAACAGGGCATCTGTCTCGGCCTTTGTAAAGTTTGGCCTCCTCTTCCTCCCACGACTCTGTTCCTCTTCCTCCACCACACGATCGGTCATGATTCATCCTGTGAGAATGACAGGTGTTACCTATGACTGTGCAGTCCCATGCATGTCCCAAACACCACAGTCCACACTCCCAAACAGCATGCAACTCACCGCAACAGACCGCAGTAACCGACTATGGCCAGTGCAGCCCAATGTCGCATTTTTATAGCGCAACCCATGCAAATGAGGCGAGGCATATCTTTAAGTGGATGCAAATGCAGTGACTGCGCCATTGAATGGCTGATTAGATGATTTGCATATGCCGGCTGAATATCGCGCTGTTGCACTTTGCACAATTGTGTTGAACGAGCTGAGCCAAGGGTGCAGTTCTGTGACATGTGCAGTACACACCTAACTGCGCATGCCCGGGTTGATGACGCAGGCGCCTGCTGCGCTACTGATGTGCTGTGTGCATGAGGCAATGCAGGGCATGGCCACCATTGTGCCAGTGGCACTACAGCGCTGTTCACATATATGGCGCTGTGGTACTGGGGCATCGTAGGTGCACTGGGGCAACAGCGCTGTAGGCTGCTACAGGAGGTGGCACACAGGCACCCAATCACGCTACACGCATTGGGTTCTAATCGTACTGTGGCTGTCCATGCCCCAGAGACCCTTGACCATGTGCCCAACCTTTGCCCCCTAGGCGCCATGCATCAGGCATGGGTGCACCACTATCGCACTGTTTGGTGATAGCGCGATAGGGAATGGCAGCGCTGTACTGTGCAGCATCTGCATGTGGCAGGACCGTGCTGCAGAGCGCCATTTTGATTAAACCAGACAGCAGAGATGGCGCGGAGGCGTGCTGTGGTTTGGAGCCAGGTTGAGCTCGCCAACCTGGTAGCTATAGTTGAGCTCCATGCTGGGGCTTTATTTGGAGAGGTACCCCTGGACAGGGCCAGGAGTGCGGTCTGGCAGGAGGTGACTGATGCCCTGGAGGAGGCCACTGGTATGGGGTGAATGGTGGAGCAGTGCCACCACCATTATGGGGACCTGCGGTGCAGAGACCCGGACCTGCTTGCCCACCTGTGGGCACATGCCAGGAGGGGCACTGTGCCATGGCCAGGTAGGTGCAACATCCATACATGTTTATCGTCCATATGGGTATCACGGTTGCATGTGTCTGGCACATGGGGGGGGCCATTCGGTGTTGGCCATGGTGGTGGTATCGGGGTGTGGGGTGGATGGGTATGGCTGTGTGGGACTGCACACACATGGGGGTGGGGGGACTTTGCTACCGGATTGTACTGATGTTCCTCTCTCCATGTTTGCACCTTAGGGCCAGAAGAACACCGGCAGAACAGGGACCAGAGGTGCCGCATGAAGGAGCAGCAGGACAGGAGGGGTGATGGTGGTCCGTGGCGCATGGACCAGCCTGATGATGGTGCCTGCCTTACATCCATGATTACTATTGCATGCTGTATAACTGGGTGGGCAGTAGGGCATGGCCACCATCCATTGACACCACTGCCATGTACGCAACTTGTTACAATCAGCACAGACCAGTGGCACCCGGCCCGGTGGGCGCTGAGGGTTGAGCGCTGGGCGCCACACCTCGCGCTACGCCCGGTGGCCAGGTCGAGCGGACTCGGGTCGGCTGAAAGTCGGTAGGGGAGGGAGGATTGGGCGTCCCACGGATGCTCTCCTCCCTCAGGGGTGGAAACCTATGGAACGAAACTTCCGCGGTCTACATCGCTCTCACGGCCGGTGGAAGCACCGACCAAGAGAGGATGAAGGCGGCTCCGCTTGTCGGAGTCGGGGAAGGGAGATGTTGGCAAGCGCGTGAGGGCTAGCGTGCATCAGTACGCTGCCACTCGGGACGTACGTCCCAAGCGCGGACGTTTCAGGGGGCCGGGATGTAAGGGGAGAAAACCAGGAAATGTCCTCCGGCAAGCCCTAGATGAAGGCCGCCTTAGCCCGCCCGGACCACCAATGGACAGACCCCAATGTGCAGGGAGAAGGAGGTAGGGCACTCTAGGGGCAGATCCCGAGGATGACCCGGGGCAGGACACGAGCGGACGGAAGGAGGGGGCCCCGGAGGCAGTAAGGAGGGATAAAGATGAAAAAAAAAAAAAAAGCATAGACCAGTGGCATTGCATGTCTGGGAGTGCGTCAATGGTGGTCCATGCGTGCACCAGGTACATGGCTGTGGCACTGCCTTCACACCGCATAGCCAAGTCACTGTACGGCCATAGTGGTGCTGTGCAGGACATGGGCGGTGGGTGTGCGCAGTGGTCCACATGGCTGTGGCTGCCTGGGTGGGCAGGTCTTGTGGACACGGTCACTGTGGGTGGTCGCACACCATCACGGGGCATGGCACATGGCTGTATGCCATGCACAATGGGTGGGCTGCAGGGGGATGGACAGTCACACCTATTGACTCTGCTCCCTCGTCCTAGGTGGACGGCGACTCCTACAAATACAGCAGAGTCTACACAAGCTGCTCCAGGTGGTGAGGGAGACCTTTCAGCTCCTTCAGAGAATACACCGCCATGGGGTCAGAAGGAGACAGAGGAGCACACATCGGCACCATGAAGAGGAGGACCGGGGTGGCCGTTGATGTCCCCATACCCCGACTGCCACCTCCCCCCTTTGATCCACCCTCACACCCCTTCTTCCCTCTCCCATATGTTCACCCCTGCCCCTTACCCACCCCCACCTGTTATGTGGCCCTTTCCCCCTCTTGTAAATAATTGTACATAGTTTTTTTTACCTCTTTTAAATATATGCATTTTGTTATGACAACTGTGGAGGTCTTTGATTTGCAGCGGGCTACAGGTGCTCAGCTGCAGTGGTATGCATGGCGCCAGGGGTGGTGCACGCATGGGTGTGTGTGTGTGTGTGTGTGTGTGTGTGTGTGTGCAGAGGTGAACCACCTATGGTGTGGGCAGAGGGATCAGTCACTGTCTGTGGTTTGTGTGTTGTACTCTGTGCACTGGATGCCTGTGTGCAGTGGTCCAGGGGGCCTGCACTGTGTGCATGGCACCCCTGTCAGACCATCCATGGCCTGAGCAGCTGACACCCTTGCATGTCTGTGACATGCACGGTCTGCTGGTGTGTCAGAGGTGGCTGTCCATGCTGGATAACACCTGTACCCGGCACAATGCCAGGTTGCCTGCCATCACCAGTATGGTGCACGTCTGCCTCCGGTGGCACTGTGGCCTCTGCTGTTATTGTCCCCCCTCTATGCTGTCGCTTGTGTCTGTTGCAGGGGATGTGCTTCAGTGTCTGTCACTTGTGCTCCGGCAGCATGCTGGTGGCATACAGCTTCATGGTGCCTACGCAGGGTGGCTGGCACACCTGTGCTATGTAGGGGTGCTGGCCATGTGTACATGTCAGCCATGGCCACATGCCAGTAGCTTGGTGGACCCACTACTGTGTCCCTGTGTTGGTGTGCCCTTGGGTATGGGTGGGTGTTTGTCTATGCACTGTGTTGCATCCTGTGTGGTGCATGCCTCCATGCTACACTGTGCGTGTCTGTGCTGGCTCTTGTGGCAAGTGCTGGGATGGGATGTGTCCTTGGGAGGCTGTGCAGGGTGCTGTACCACTGGAGGTGGGGTCCGAGGCATGCTCTGTCACATGTGGGGTACCTCGTGTGCTGACGCATGGTCGGTCTCTCAGCTGTACCTTGGGGGGGGCGTGCAGGGTGGCACTGTGTATGCATCTGTTGCATCGCTGTCTGCTGCTGCCCGCTGCAGGGTTCTTATGGTGGGGCTGCCTTGCACAGCTCCATGGTGCACAGGGTTGCATTGTCACAGTGGGGGTGGTGGCATGCATGGGGTGTCCTGCACTGTTGGGTGCTACTCCCGGGCAGGATGTATGGGGATCATAGTGCAGGGTGTGCTCTGCATTGGTGGGATGGTGTGGTACGGGGTAGTCGGCCCACCTTGTGTGCCAGTCACAGCTTGCCAGGGGGTGTGCTGGGGCACCATGGCCCAGCTGTGGGTTGGTTGCTGGTATCCATGGGCCAGTGGTTATTCCATCTCTCCCCTGGTTGTGCAGTGCATGGGGTGTGGGGGACAATGTCTATTCTGCTGTGTGCTCCTCTGCCCATCTGTGGCACGGGTGGTGGGCTCCTGCATCCCTGGTTGTGCTGTTGCATTGCTGCCCTGCTGCAGGGGGCGTCCCTGGTTGCACTATGGCGCATCTGGACTGCTCCGTTGAGCATCCCTTGTTGCGCTATGGCGCATCAGATATGCTCAGCTTCACATCCCTAGTTGCGCTATGGCGCAGGTGGTGCGATATTCAGTCATCAGCCGTAGGTGCATCTTGGCCTGCGCAGTTTTTAAATACCATGCTTCTTGCGCATGGGTGCAGTGGACTTATGCTTGCTTCTGCTGTTGCACACTTTTTGGGTGCAGTTTGAATATCTGGGCCAGGATGTAAGAAATGACAGCTGTGTTTACGAGGAGGTGTAAAAAAATGGTAATATTGAAAATCTAGAGTGAAACTACAAACAATTGGTGAAGTCATGACACTGCTCCTGCTAATGCATACTTTTAAAAATTCCTATGCATCCCATTGTTTTCATCTCTATTGCTGTTATGTGACTTTTTAACCTAGCAACAGCATTTAATGCATTACATTATAAGAACACGTAAATGTTTAATACATTTATAGACAGTTAGATAAACTTAATTTCCTTCATAGAATAATTTTCATTTAGTACCAGTGGTAGTACAAAGCAATTATTCAGACAACTTGAAAACTATAACTACTTTATATTGTACATTGACACCCCATGAGGACCTCCTTGAAACTGAGATGCAAACGTCACACATTTATCAGGAATATTTTACTGTCCTAAATACATTTCTTGCTTAAGTAACTGCTCAGCACATCTGTTGCATGACCTACTTATTGACATTTTACAACAGCTATGCAATGTATTGCTGCTTACTACACCAACATCATGAACCATAAAACAGGTGACTGCCATAACTAGGGAGGCAGTATAGCACAGTGGTTAAAGGTTCTGAGCTGCAAATCTGGAGATCTGGGTGTGAATCCCACAGCCCTCAGTTGCATACTGGGTGACCCTGAGCAAGTCATTTAACTTCCATGTGCTCCCAGGTTGCCCCTATAAACAAGCTTTTCAGCTTAGTGTGCCACTCCTGGTTAAACAATTGAAAGAAAAAAAACTCAACACATTGTTTTTCTTGCTTTATTTTGCTACTACAAGCTTTGACTAATACACCGATCCTTAAATGTACTTTTTATAGCTTATGTGTCAAAGCACTAAACCGATTCAAATGCACAAAACACAGGACTTTATTCTCTTCACACATTACTGTTAAACTTCGGATCCCAGAATGGCCAAGAAATAATTTAGACTTTACTCTTGCATGCCACTGTCATGCCCACTTGTCATGCAAACAACAATCAATTACAGAAACCCTTTCGTTTCTGTGCTATGCACTCTTACATCAGAGAGACATGAATCTTACAGAACTGCTAAAAAAACAAATTTATCTAGACTGGATTTCTGAATTAAAACCTGTCATTTACAGTACCAGTGTAAATGAAAGTTTACTGGCTACAAATGATGCTACAAACATGACATTAACAAAACGTCTATTTTACATGGAAAACATCCACATAATGACCTTCTGTCTGCATGTATCTGACAAAGGAAAAGGCACCTGCTTGATCCTTTTTTCTATTTTATTTTTATGTCCAACGTGCGCATACTGTTAGAGCCAAATATTGACATGCTTAGAGTAAAAAAAAAATCATGATGTCCACGTGTGTGTGTGTGTGTGTGGGGGGGATATGCCTAGATGCAGTTTCAGACACTCCTTAATTACTTCCCCAGGCAGCTCTGATAGTCAGTTATTCTAACATGATAGATCCACCTCATGTCCCTCCCACATGAACCCAAAAAATGGTGGGGGTAGATCTATAGGAGATTCTCAGGGGGAGGTGGGGGTGGATCTTACTCCCCCTATAAAAACTAATGCTGCCTCCCACTACTCAGGTTCCAGTTCTTGTACCTCCCATTTAAGAAAGAAACTAGTGCCCTGCAACCACTGACTAACATGAAAGCGTATTTATTTGAGGGTTGAAAACATTTCTTGGAGGAGGGTAAGGTGGAGGAGACTACACCTTCAGTCAGTTCCATGGACAGAAAACATGACATCACTCCTTTTGTACATGCAAAATGTCTGCAGGCTCCGCACACTGCAGCTGAAATGAGATATTGCATGTTCGCAGTGCTGTTCTGTGTAAATACAGTGTAATAATGCATCGAAGCAGTACCCCACAGAAATCGAGATATTGTATCTTAGCTGGGCTATCTTGGGTAAATATATTGTAAAACTGTGTAAAGGCAGTAACCTACAGCAGATCCAACTAAAAAGGAGAGGCTACATCTAAGCTGATATGTCCTGGAAAATACACTGTAAAAGCAGGACACCACTGAAAACAAGATATTGCATCTTACCTCTACTACCCTGGGTAAATGAAGTATAACAAATGTGTTAAAGCAGGACCCCACTACAAATGAGATATTGCATCTCATCAGATCTATCCTGGATAAAGAGTAAAAACATGTAAAAGTGGTACCCCATTACAGCAGAACCCTACAGAAAGATGTGTACCCATTCTGGTCTATCCTGGGAAAATACATTGTAAAAGCTGGACCCCAGTGACAATGAGAAATTGCCTCTCAGCTGGGCTATGCTGGGTAAATACATTGTAAAAAGGTGTAAAAGCTGGGCCCACATTGAAAAATGTGATACTGCTTCTCTAGTGCACGATCCTGGGTAATTACAGTGTTAAACTGGGTAAAAGCAGGATCCCGACTGAAAACAAGGTATTGCATTTGAACTGTACTGTCTTGAGTAAACGCAATGTAAAAATGTGTCAGAGCAGAACTCCACTGAAAATGAGCTATTGCATCTCAGCTGGGCTATCCTAGTAAAATAACCCCCTCTTCCTTCTTCACCCCTTCCATCTGGTTTTAGGAAATTCCACTCCACTTCTACTTCCCTTCTTCGGCTCACTGACCCCATTCTTTCAAGAATGGATCAGGGTCTGATCACATCCATTGTTTTTTTGTTGATCTTGCTAAAACTTTTGATACAGTGGCACATCCCCTCCTTCTGGACAAGCTAAAAGCAGTGGGTCTTTCTGACTTTGCAGTCAGCTGGTTTCATTCTTACCTTGAGGAAAGGTTTCAAGCTGTCGAGATAGGCAACTCCATTTCATCACCACTTTCTATCTGCTTAGATGTCCCTCAAAGGTCTGTCCTAGGTCCTATTCTCTTTTCCATTCGAATGCCCTCCCCTCTGTTTCTCTGAATCCATTCATATGTACACTGATGATACAATTATTTTTGCATCTGACTCCTCTTCCCATGACCTCACCTCACAGAGTCAGTTGGATTTCAACAACATTCACACTGGTTCCAGTCTAACCAACTATTGTATCCCTCAGTTCCAAAAAAACAGTCTTCATGACTTTTGGCACCCATCAGAGGCTTTCCAGACTCACCCCTCTCTAGTTAATTCACACCTTTGATGGTGTTATTATTGAGGATGTAGCCTCTTTAGAGTACTGGGGGGTCTGGGTTGACCATCACCTTGATTTCTCAGTACATATTGATGCTATACACCAAATGCTCCTCCCCAAGCTTGGGGCATTGTATAGCAACAAAGTGAGTATCCCTCTTCCTGTCCACCGGGAGCCTGTTTTAAAGATGATTCTCCTTATTTTTGACTATGGTGACATAGTCTATAGTGGAGCTCCCAAATCCTCCCATGCCAAACTGGACCCCCTCTTCTACTCTTTCTGTCATTTTGCTTTAGACTGTTCCCCTTGTACCCACCATTGCTCACTTTACTCTGCCCTTTCACTCCCCTCTCGATGCCAGGTGCCTTTCCCACTGTGTCTCCTTTATATCTAAATTCTGGTTTGGTTCCCTTCCCTTCATCCTTAAATCCCTCTTATCCTCTCCCCCTCAGCTTCCTACTACCATCTCCCCAATAATTCTTCCCATTCCCTCACTATTCCTTCTAGAAAATCTACTGCTCGTCAATCTGCTTTCTCATACCACTTTCCTAAACTCTGGTCCTCCCTTCCCTTGTCCCATTCACTAAAAAATACCACCAACAGCTTAATCTGGTTCGAGGTCAGTTGGCATTCATCTGTATCCCCATCCCCCGGGTCGTGCCAGAAAATAGGCAAAATTTGTCTAGTGTACTTACCGGTCAACAAAAACTAACTAAACCGTCAATTTACTCTGCCTCTTCTGCTTTCTACTGAAGTCTCTCCTTCATGGCTATTCTTCTCCCTCCTGCAACTCTCCATGACTCCCCCTCCCAACTAGTTTTGCCCTGGCAGTCTGTTTCTTTCATTCCTGTTCATTGTTCTGTAAGAGTAGTTCCATCATGTAAATTATCTCAGTTTTTTCTACTACACATATCTGTTACACTAATTTGTCTTTAATTTTTTGATTATGCTCCTTGATATAATGTATTTGCTGTACTTGATTTTCCATATCATCTTACCCCCCAGAATGCATCTGGAATCGAGCTGTTAGCAGCTCAGTATGTCTTTCCTGGTGAAACATTTGAAATAAAAAAATACATTTAAGAAATGGATAAAATCAGGACTCCACTGAAAACAAGTTACTGCCTCTTACCTATGCCATTCTGGCTAAATGCATCATGTAAAAATGTTTACAAGCAACACTGACACTGAAAACAAGATACTGCCTCTCAGCCGGACTATCCTGGCTAAACACATTGTAAAAATAGATAAAAGCAGGACTTTAACTGAACAGCGGATATTGCATCACCACTCTACTATCCTGGGTAAATACAGTACAAAATGTGTAAAAGCAGGACCTAACTGAAAATTAGATACCGCATCTCATCCGGTCTTTCATGGGTAAATATTATAGTGGCACAGTAGCACCACTATAGGTAAGGCTGAGTAAGCTGTTCGATGTTGAGCATCCAACTTTGCCCTTAAATAGCTTTCCCCCGTTCAACAAATTTGCACAAATGCTTGCACGTGCAATCTAGGGGGAAATGTCTCTTGGTATGCCAAGTTTCATACCGGTCAAATGTGTGGATTCCAAGATCCGTACAGTGCATTTTTTTCAGCAAAAATTTGGTTTTTAATCATTTTTTTTTTTTTGTTATCGCCTAACACCCAGATGGTATGGAACTGTGGTCTGAAACTTTCAGGGTACAAAGGACTTGCCCCAGAATGGTGCCTTTCATTGGTTTGGTGAAAAAATATTAATCCGTTTGCAAGTTATAAGGATTTGAAATTTTGATTCTGAGTATGCTCTGTAACATCTTTTGGATAGATGTTTGATACCCTACTGAGCATGCTCAGAACCAAAATTTCAACCTTACAACTTGGGAACAAACTAATATTTTTTCATCAGACTAATGAAAGGCACCATTCTGGGTTGAGCCCTTTCTATCTTGAAAATTTCTCTATGTTATATATTCCTATTTAGGGTTGAGTAGGCTATTCAATGTTAAACCCCTAACTTTGGACTTTAATAGGTTTGTTCCTGTGCAATGGATTTGCACAAAATTCTGCATGCGCAGTTGGGGGAGGGGAGCAAAATCTCTTGATGTGCCAAGCTTCATTTGGATATGTGGATTCAGAGCTCTGTATAGTGCATTTTTAAGAAAAAATTGGGTTTTTTTTGCTGTTCTTTTGTCATCTCCTAGCTCCCAGTTTGGAATTTTTGTCTGTTATTTTTAGGGTAGAAAGGGCTTGACCCAGAATGGTGCCTTTCATTGGTTTGGTGAAAAAATACTAATCCATTCCCAAGTTATACGGATTTGAAAGTTCAACTCTGAGCATGCTCAGTAGAGACTTTTGGATAAATATCCGATTCCCTAATGAGCATGCTCAGAACCAAAATTTCAAATCCTTATAACTTGGGGAACAGATTCATATTTTTTCACCAGACCAATGAGAGACACCATTCTGGGGCAAGTTCTTTCTACCCTGAACATTTCAGACCAAAATTCCAAACCATCTGGTTTGTATAGTTCATGAGATTGTGTAATAAAAAGGCTATGCTGAAAATCTGGTTTGCAGATATGGTAAAATGCCCACATTATGACTTAACATTGCAGTATTTCAGTGTTCACTCATAACTTCGCAAATTTTCAGTATTTTGACTCCAAACATTCAACATAGCAATTTTTCCACACTACTTCATAAACGTGACAGATGTCATTTTTAAATCCTGGACGATACATCTTTTTGCACTTTTGGTGCCATTTCAGCCAATGTACTACAAAGGCTACATGTCATGTTTAATAAGGACAGTCATAAAATGACCATCTTGAAAACTTAGGGACAAAATTAAATAAAAAAAGTAAATGTGTGAAAAGTAAATGTGTGAAGAGTACATGTGTGATGAGTGACTGTGTGAAGAGTGACTGTGTGAAGAGTGACTGTGTGAAGAATGACTGTGTGAAGAGTGAATGTGCCAGGCCCTGCACTTTTGTAGGCAAATGGAGTCTTCCCATGAAGCACAGTCCAAAGGGCCCTGCACATCTGCACCTGTTCACACAGGTCTCAAAGGGACTCAAATAAATGAGAAAATGATTCCACTATTTCAAAAAGAAAGAAAATGCTTTGCAAAAAACTTAATCAATGCACCAGTTAGGCTAACTCAACACCACAAAAGTAGGAAAATGTGGTATTAGGGTTTCCAACCCTAACTCCTCACCCTCACCCTCCAAGCAGCAAAAGGAAAAAAAAAAGGGTTTTGGGTCTCTGGAGTGTTGGTGAATCAGTGGTGGGGTCTTCCTTGGGCCTGTCAACCCTAATGCCCACTCCACTGCATGTGCACACAACATCACACATGATCTGCTTTCTTCACGCAGGGCCCACAACACCCTGCGTGATGAAAGCTACAACAAATTGTGTTGGCACCATGTAGCAAGACATACTTCTCACCTTTGATGTGTGTATCACTATGAGGCACTGGTTTGGAGCTGCATCTTGTGCTTTGGACTGCAGGCAAGGGGCTGGGGAGGGGAGGAGAGGAGAGCATTAGGGTTGACAACTCCAAGGAAGACCCCATCACAATGATTCACCAAGACTCCAGTGACCCAAAACACTAATATTTTTTTCCTTTTGCTGCTTTAGGAATGGGGGTGGGGAGTTAGGGTTGGTGTGGGAGGGCCGGTTGGATGAAGACAAAGAAGAAGAGACAAGTTATTTTAAAATGTCCCATAGGGCAGTGTACTTTATTACAGAAGGACTTCCACACACTTCACAATAAAATAAACATTTCAAACAGTGCAAATCTGGAACTTCTGTGTTGCTTGTACTGGCTCACTAATCAGGATGATCTTGGGCAACTGTAAAAAACTTGACTTAAAGGGCTGTTGGCTCCCATTCAGCCAGTAGGCTCACAGGGACAAATCCAGTAACTGAGGGTGGTGCTACCTGCATCTCTGCAGCCCATACTTTAGGAAGACCAATTACCCCTCCAGCTGCTTAACTCAGCTCCGGTCCAAAACATCCCAGCCTTGGCTAGCACCGCCACTGGCCAGTCTTTCTGAGACTGCTTCCAGCACCGACTACTCCCCTCTTGCATCAGTTTTCACTCCTGCAGAGGACAGCTCTCTCCACAGCTCGGGTCTCAATGTATCTCACCTCCTTATCTGCAAGACTGTGCTCAGCCAGCTTCTTTTACAGGGCTGGAGATCATGTGACCTGTCAATCATAGCTTAAATGTTAGTTAAATGTTTGCAACAATTTTAAATTTGGCTGTAAGCAAAACATGAAAAAACAACATTTTAACACATATCTGCTTTTAAACAATCAGAAAACAAAGTAATAAGAAAATAAAGAAGGGTGCTTCCAGACAGGAAGTTCCATCTTTCTTGTTCCCAGACTCCCTCATGCTCCCTCCGGAGTTGGTGAGAGAGGCTCTGTTGGAGACCGAGGAGTGCTCCTTGTTTACTGCTCCCATCAATATGTTGTTCCTCACGTAAAAATACTGTTGCCCAGAGACAGGGGTTGGTGAGAGGGCCCTCGGTCTTGGAAACTTTGGGCTGTGAGGTTGAATCCAGAATTGCATGGATTGTTTGCAGTTTATCCTTATATTGAGCCCTGTCTAGTAGAGCTATATCTATAGATCCAAGGGTCTGTACACTACTAAACTGCTAGGCTACATATTTGTTTCTTTTGCTGCCTTGGTGGGGGGTGGGTTGAGGGGGTTTGTTTGAGTTTGGGGGGATTAGGTGTTTTTGTACATAGAGTGTTAGAAGGGTGTGTGTATTGGTGTTGAGTGTGTGAGTGAATATGTGTGTGTGTGTGTGTGTGTGTGTGTGTGTGTGTATGAGTCTGGATTAGCCCGGTATTTCTGCTGGTTTGGACTTTTGAGCTAGCTAACATGTGTCTGGGGGTGCCTAGGAGTCTGAGACGGGCCAGAATACAGTAGTGTACGAGGCATCCCAGCAGTTTGACCTGTGGCCCTTCACCGACCTCCTGATTTCTGACACCACAGCACACTGCTGTCGGGAGGTCTGGATTAGGAGGAGCCACGTTGGTCGGGTATGGCGGGGCACCTTGGACACTTCGGAGAGGAGCAGGACAGAGGCTATCAGGTGCAGAAGGCGCCCGGGGTTTTGATGGGTCCTTGAGAGAAGCCAGACATGTGTGGTTTCCATCCCCAGGGTTCCCACCAGACAGAATGAGCAGGCAGTGCGAGGGGCTGCACGACCCACCAGTCCCCTGAGGGCAGTGCTTTGCAAGGCCAGATTGATCAGAAACAAGACCACAATTATCGTGGACTTGGTTTCGTTGGTTGATCTGGCTTACATTATGGACACCTGGGTAGGTGACGATGCCGGCCCAGAGTTAGAGGCCGCCATCCCTCCCGGGTACTCCGTGGTGCACTGCCCCAAAGTGGAATGCAGAGGTGGGGGAGTTGCCAGTTATTTTAGATCTGAGCTGGGCTTCACCGTGTGCCCAGTAAGAACACCAGGTTCCTTTGAATGTGTAGCATGCTGTGGGAGTCCATGCGCAGGCTGCAGGATTCTCCTGATTTACCTCCCCCGGGGGTGGCAAAAGAATTCCTGCAGGAGGTAGCCGACTTCATCATCGGTGAAACATTGGAATCCCCCAGATGTTTAGTTCTGGGGATTTCAATGTTTGGGCCAACAACGAATCCTCAAGGCTAGGTTACAACCTCCTTCAAATGATGCCATCACTGGGCCTGACAAAAGAGGTTTCTTCCTTGACCCATTATGGCAGCCACAAGTTGGACCTGGTCTTCTCACTAGGGCTTGAGATAAACAATCTCAAGAGTGATCGGATCGTTTGGTCCGATCATTGCATTGTGGAGTTCCAGTTCGAGGCCCCCCCCGAGAGCCCTCACCCTGCAAAGACAGTTAGCTACCGCCCTTTGAGGGGTCTGACCCCAGAGGGATTTCTGGCGGTAGCTGATCTGTCTAGTGTGGGTAAGACAGTCACCGCCTATAATAAGGCAGTGTCTGATGCACTCGACTCCCTCGCAATGGTCTGTGCACGAACCAAAACTTCTCTCTTGAGGTCTCCATGGTTTGACGGGAGCTCAAGGTGATAAAGATTAGGGGTTGGAGGTTAAAGCACAGCTGGGGTAGGACTGGGCTGGAGGTGGACAGACTGGCCCTACGCACTCATTATTGTGAGTACCAGGTGGCAATCAACTGTAAGAAGGCAGAGTTCCTGTCCAGGGAGATTACTGCCAGGAAGACTCAACCAGCTATGCTATTTTGGACTGTGGATAGGCTGTTACATCCAGCCTATCTCCAGCCAAAAACAGCATTTTCAGATGCTTCATGCAAAGAGTTTGCACGATATTTCTTGGACAGGGTGTTCACTATCTGGCTTGCAATTCCATCAGTGAGCCACACTGTGGCTGACAATGATCACATTGGGTGTCTGGAGAGTGCTCTGCCTGTTTGTGGGGAGTTTAATCTGGTGGAGGTGGCCGCACGTCAATTTTGCTGGCCTGGTGTTCACCTTGATTGTTCAGTGCTCTTTGGTGGAGGTGGTTTACCCAGATGCCTTGAAGAAGGAACTGGTGAGACCCCTTCTAAAGAAACCAGTTTTAGACCCTGACGTCAAGGCGAATTGCCATCCCATCTCCAACCTCCAATTTTTAGGGAAGGTTGTTGAGAAGATTGTGGTGCAACAGTTTGAGGAGCACCTTGTGGCCTTTGATCTATATGAGCCCCTTCAGTCTGGGTTTCAGGTGAGGCATAGCACAGAAATTGCGTTAGTTTGGGTGCACAATGACCTCCTCAGGGCGAGAGATCGAGGAGAGGGGACAATTCTTACTCTCTTTGATCTCTCTTCAGATTTTGACAGCATTGTGTGTTGCTTAACTGCCTGAGAGAATTTTGTAGACCCGCCGGCACTGTCATCTGCTGGTCTGAGTCCTATCTCACAAACAGGAGGCAACGGGTAATGATGGGGAATTTCTCCCCCTCTCCTAGCCTCCTGTCTTGTGGAGTCCCTCAGGGTTCGGTCTTGTCACAAATGTTGTTTGCTGTGTATATGCTACCCCTGGGTGAGATCATTAGGAAGTACAGTTTAGGTTTCCATTGTTATGCTGATGATACCCAGCTGTACCTTTCTTTTGCCCCTGGAACATCTGGTGCAGTGGAAATGCTAAATAATTGCCTTGCCGAGATCAATGACTTAATGGCCTCCAGCTGGTTGTGACTGAACCCCGATAAGACGGAAGTACTGGTGGTGGAATTGAACAGAGGGCATAATAGGGTGGCCTCTGGTGCAGAGACAGGTTTATTCTTGGGTTCTGTGCTACTGAAGGCCTCCTCTAGGGTGCGTGATTTTGGTGTCATCCTCGACAGCGGTTTGACATTTAAAGCTCAGGTGTCATCTGTTGTTCAGACCAGCTTTTTCCATCTGAGGAATGTGACCAGGATCAACCCCCTAGTTCCGCCCATGGACCTCCCCATTTAGTGCATGCCTTTGTGACGTCTGTGCTTGGCTACTGTAATGCGCTCTACCTTGGGGTCTCTGGATGTACCCTCCGCCGGCTGCAGCTGGTGCAGAATGTGGCTGCCAGGCTGCTGACGGGGCAACTGAAA
Source organism: Neoceratodus forsteri (assembly GCA_016271365.2). Classification (NCBI taxonomy): domain Eukaryota; kingdom Metazoa; phylum Chordata; order Ceratodontiformes; family Ceratodontidae; genus Neoceratodus; species Neoceratodus forsteri. The sequence continues at coordinate 331,343,102 of CM057452.1, read as the reverse complement.
TACTGTCACGTCATCCCAGTGCTGCATGAACTGCACTGGCTGGCAGTCAGGTGGAGGGTCCTCTTTTAGGTGGGCTTGATCACCTTTAAGCCCCTACATGGACTGGGCCCTGGTTACCTGTCAGGCCTTCTTACACCTGCTGCCTCAGTCCACTCACACCGATCCTCCTCTAGGGGCTTCCCTGCGATTCTCAGGACGAGGTTAAAAACTGCTGGTGACAGAGAGTTCAGAGCCACCGGCCCTGTCCTGTGGAATTTGCTTCTTCCAGCTGTAAGGGGGGCCCCTTCAGCTGAGGTTTTTAAGACCCGCCTCAAGACTTTCCTGTTCAGTCAGGCTTTCCTGAACACTCCTTTCTTAAGATAGCAGCCTGGGAATTTCCCCAGTATCTGTCTTAGGTCAGGCTCCCATTCGGTGGGGGGGGGTCTGCTTTTATATTATTGCTACAATTTCTTTATTGTTATATGTATTTTATTGTGGGTATTTATTTAATGTGTTGTGTTTTAACTGTACTGCGCCTTAAAAATAACATTTCCCTTGCCTTGCTCTGTAAAGCCCACAGATCTCAGCTGGCCTGAGCCCATAGTAATCAACAAAATGGACGCCAGCAAACTAAAAGCACATGGAGTCAGGCATTCCCCAAACAGGTAAATTTTCCTTAACATATAGCAATGTGTGCAGTTTTGGCTTAAAGAAACATTTCATCTAGTATCAGAAAAATACAAATAAAACAGCAATATAAAACAAAAGGCATTCCTAATACACTGTTTGTAGCAGTTTGTAAAACGTGTGTTTGGTACATTTCATCAAACAGTAAGAAGCATACAGTAAAAATGTGTGAAAGCCAGTCCCAGTACAGCAGAATCCCACTGAAAGATGTGCATCTATGCTGCATTATCCTGGAAAAATACATTGTAAAAGCCGGACCCATTTCGAAATTAGACAATGTCTCTCATCTGGGCTATTCCAGGTAAATACACAGTAAAAAAGCAGTACCCCATGGAAAACAAAATATTGCATCTCTGCTGCACTATCCTTGTGTAACCCCTAGATGGCGCTATCCCAGGGGCTACTACCCCTGCCTGATTTGCCACTAACAGGTTGAGGGGCCTGGATCCAATGGCGGGTGCCTCCACCCAGAGGTCAGGGTTTGCAATAGTTAAACTAACTTGGTCACAGCCCTCTGGGACACTGCAACCCCCCTTTCTTCCCACTAGTGGCCCACACAATATATCAGAATTACCTTCACAGTATACACTTACCCCAGGACTGGTTCCGCACTGGGACCTCCTGTGAAATGAGATACAGTGCAACAATCACAGTACAGTACTTTAACATAGACAAATACCTCAGGCAGTACAACTTTGCTAGGAAACAAGCAGCTCTGATTTATTTAGGGGATATAACAAGGACAGGGAAATCAGGTTAATTAGCTTATCACTCTAATAATCTACCTATGGCTCTGTGCAGGCCTATCCCTATCAGTTACTGTCCCTGGGTACCCAAGCCCTAGTGGCTAGTCCAAACCGTGGCAGCTGGTAGGGGCCCTTTCACAGAGAAAAGGAAAATTAAACAGTCAGCAGTACAGTAATTCCATTTGGATTTAATGTGGCAATTCAACAGGAGCGACCCTAATTAGTACTCACGACCTCCAAAGAAGATATGGTCCTTCAATGTCAGCAGGGCTACTTTTGATCTCCAAGAGATCTCACACATTTATATGGTAAAAAAAGAAAGCACTATACCAGGCAGGCTGCATCTGTATCCCAATCGCAATTACTGCACAATAACCAGGAGAACACACAGCAGATTCAGTTCCTGACAGACCGAGTGTAATTCAACAATTTCTTCAGTCTTCAGGGTGAGCCTGGTTTCTCACTCTTCAGAGATCCTTTGATTCTTTTCACAGGACGGATTCAGTCCTAACAAGCAGTTACACGTTGTAGACCGAACTCTGGGCCTTGCACACGTTTTTTGACTGAAACTGTGCACTGAAGGAGCACAGGGTTTCTTTCCTTCACTTTCAGATCTCAAACTGAAACTCCCAACAGACAAAACTGGCACTTCCTTTGAGTTCCTCCCAGCTCTTGACTGGATTGGCTGTCACTCACAATAGACTGCTGCTGTTGGTCCAAAAGGCACCAAGTCTAAACTACATCTCCCAGAGTCACTGCCCATACAATCCTCTTGTGGCTGGCTCAGATTATGAGTCCCAAGTTCTGATTCGTCCAAGGCATCATTTTAGAGCTAGTTTACCCCACACTGATTGGTCCAGTTCAGCAGTTCAAAACCAGAATGGGGAACTAGGCAGACAGTTCTGACTGCAAAGAAAGCAGGTTAGACAAACTGTAATTTTATTATTACTGTAAATGATTTCTGGCAATCAGTTACATCTTTCAGACAGGTTCCCTTTGCACTCTAGTGACTGCAAAATGGGGTGAATTGGCAGCAGCTGAGTGGTACTCAATCAAAGAAACACACAGTCCCCCATACAAACTAATTATGTCTGCAAGCAGACAGCTCTTAAAGAGACAGTACCAGAGGTTCTAAAAACACTCACTGATAAATGGCTTAAACGCCAAACACCATTCAGGCTTGGAGCATTCAAGCAAGCTCCTGGAAGTCTTTTGGGAACCCCCATTTGCAGGGGGGTTACACCCTTCCTGGCCTGGGAAAAGCTTGACGTCCGCGTCAAGCAAGTACCCCCATAAGTTTCAACTGCAACCATATACATTTGCATTAGGCTCACACATGTAATCATCAGTCAATACATCATTTTACCAAGAACCATTTCTGAAACATTGCAGTACGTCACTCTTTACACAGTATAACACACACATTGTACCATAACTCAAGTTATTACCTCTTGTACATGAAACCTGAAGAGAGGGACCCTTCCTATCAGTTACCTTGGGGCTGGACGGGGCAAGGCACCATACTTAGAGGGCAACACAAGTAACTTGAGTTAGCACTAACGCTCAGTTTGGGCAATGAGCTCGGGACACATACACCCTTTATGGACAACATTGAGAGGCAGGTCCACTGGCCGCCCAGGGAATCATAACTGAGGTGCACCACAGGCTTTACAGCTCGACCAGTCTTCTAGGGGAGCTGTTACAGTCTCTGCACTCTGAGCCTCATTTTCAGCATTGTTCTCACTTGTCAGGGAGTCTCCATGGGGTAGAGAGGCTAGAACTTGGGCACTTTCAGCTCCAGGAGTTACAGTTTCTGAGTCCACAACATTTGGCTCGCATGGAGAGCTTTAGACACTGGCAGTGGACTGTCAGGGCACTCAAAATACTCTTCTTGTTCGGTGTATCACCAGTCTGCCCAATCTCATCATTTTCTCCCTGAAAGCTCAAACAGTTCAACCATGCACAATGATTCCATTTCATCTGATCTGATGCTTTGCACTTCACTTTCTGGGAGCATTGGCTCCAGGATGAAGCTGGGGCTTAGACAGTCCAGAAGGCCCAGCTTTGTCTCCAGTATTGACTAGGGATTGCCCTCAAACAATTGACTCAGTTCGTAAGAAGGATAGTATTCAAAGTCACTCTCACTTTCTTCTGATATGGACTGACAGTCATGCTCAACTGGGACTCTGTGGAGGGAACACTTTAACTTTGCTTCTGTAGGTGCAGACTTTCTTGATCTTTTCTTAGCAGCAGCTCTAGTCACTGGTCCAGAGGGGCATCTTCTGGGGCTCAGACTCAATCAGGATTTGTCCAATGGGCAGTAAATGATTTCTATGCATTGTTTTACATCTTTGAATTATTCTCAGGCCTTACTTTGTACACTGGCAGATCATCTAGTTTGCCCACTACAATGTGAGGGAGATGGTGCCATCTGTCAGCAATCTTGTGCTTGCCATGCAGTCCCAGATTTCTTAGCAACACCGATCTCCCTCCTGGAGTTCCTGTGCTTTCACCTTTTATCATACCTTTCTTTGTTGGCCAGATTTCTTTGGCAGCCATGGTTTGAGCCAGTTAGCAGCATGAGTTAGTTGGGCCTTTTAACTTTTGCACATACTGTAAATAGTTGTCAGCTTGAACCCCATCAGGAGAGACCCCAAACACACATCTACTGGTAGTCGAGTTTCTTCCAAACATCAGGCGGTAGGGGAGAACCAGTGGCATCACTTTGGTGCAGTTATAAGCATGTACCAGGGTGCTAATTTGTTGGCTCCATCTAGGCTTGTCCTTTGGGTGCAGGGTAGCCTGCATATCTAGCAAAGTGCGTTGAAACGCTCAGGCTGTGGGTCCCCTGGGGTGGTAAGGAGTGGTTCTGGACTTTCACCTCTACAGAGAAAGCATCTCTTTGATCAGACGACTCTCAAAGTCTCTCCTTGATCAGAATGGATTCTTTGTGGAGCCCCATAGTGAACAAAAAGTTTTCTACAAGTACTTTGGCCACAGTGGATGCTTTCTGGTCTTTGGTGGAAAGCTTAGGCATATCTCGTGAAATGGTCAGTGACCACCAGCACATTACTGATATTTCTTTGATCTGACTCCAAACTCAGAAAATCAATACAGACCAGCTCCATGGGTGCACTGGTGGTGATGTTAACAAGGGGCAGCCCTGGGCAAAGCTTCTCTGTAAGCAGCGACTCATGTTCGAATGTGTTGTCCCACATCAGCCCCCATCTTAGGCCAATAGAATCTGGATCTCACCAAGTCAAGTGTTCTGTCTATACCAAGGTGCCCTATGGTTGTGCAAGGACCTCAGTACTGAGTCTCGAAAGGCAGTGGGCAGCACTAGTTGTTGTTTGTCTACTTGTCCCCCTCTGTCTACTGTTTCTCTGTATAACAGTTTATTGATCAGTTTCAACTTAGGACCTTCTTTGTATAACAGTGCAGTTCTCAAATCAGTGGAGCGTAATTGACACACATCTTTTCCTGCATAGAGGGCTTCTAAAGCTGCTTTGATCATGGGATCGCGGGATTGACGCCCGTGAATTCGTCATTGTCCAGCTGAGGCAGTGCACCAATGTCTATTGCAGAAAAGTGGCAATAAGCAGCAGGTATGCAACCTCAGAGGCTCCCAAGCAATCCACCATGCAGTCCACTGTCTCGTGGACATTTGTTCCTCCTGTCAAACTTCTCGCAGAGTCCCGAATGTCAGGTTCTGCCAATCGGACCCAATCATTCTGGGAACAGGCCTCGGGAGAGAGCATCAGCATCTATGTGGTTCAGACCTGCTCGGTATTCTATGAGCATAGTCATATGTAGATAATGCAGAAAGCCACCTATGGCCAGTGTCATCCAACTTAGCTGAGGTCTGCACATATGGTCAAAGGATTATTGTCAGTTTTACTAGTATTTTAGCCCCATAAGTACTCATGGAATTGGTACAATAGCCCACTTCAAAGCTAGGAACTCTAACTTATGTACAGGATAGTTCTTTTCGGATGGGGTCAGGCTTCTACTGGCAAAGGCCACTGGTCTCAGGCCATTCTCGTGCTCTTGGTACAAACACGCCCCCAACCCTGCAAGCTAGCATCAGTGTCAGGACGAAGGTTTTCTGGATCGGCATAGGCCAGCACTGGAGCATGGGTAAGTTGATATATGATCTCATGAAAAGCAGTCTCACAATCAGGAGTCCAGCGGGCCCCAAATACTTCACTTGGATGAAAATACACTCTTTCAGTCTTGAGGACGCTGACTTTGGTATTTTTTGTGGGTTGGGGATACCCTTGAGTAAGGTTAAGTAAAGGGCGGATCACTCTGAATAGTCCTTGATGAAGTCACCGATAATAACCACAGAATCCCAGGAATCTTTGCAGTTCTTTAGATTTTGGCTGTGGCCAGGTGGTCTAAGGCCTCAACTTTACTTGGGTCGGTCTCTATTCCTCGTGGATACTATGTGTCCCACATACTTTACTGATGTTTGAAAGAATTGACACTTATCAATGGACAGTTTAAGGCCAAAGTCCTCCAGTCGGTCCAATACCTTAAATAATCTGCTTTCATGTTCCTCCAGTGAGCTGCCAAACAATAACATCATCTAGGTATACCAGGCACTCTAGTAAGTTCATGTCCCCACTGCACGCCTCCATCAATCGTTGAAAAGTGGCTGGGGCACCTGAAATCCTTGAGGCATCCTCATGAATTCATAGAAGCCAAGCGGACAGATAAAGGCAGTCTTCTCACGGTCCTCTGGGGCCATCGATCTGGTAGTACCCACATGGAGATCCAGCACAGAGAACCACTTGCTCCCGCTTAGGCAGTCCAAAGCATCCTGAATGCGGGCATTGTGTACTGATCAGGATAGTCCACGCGTTTATGTGCGATAATCCACACACATCCTTACTGTTCCATTCTTTTTCCTCACTACCACAATGGGGAAGCATAAGGGCTTCGGATTCTTGTATTACACCAGCAGCTAACATCTCTTGCAGATGCCGCCTCACATCATCTATGTCAGCAGGTGCCAGGCGCGAGACCTCTCACGAAATGGTCTTTCGTCATGCAGCCGGATATTGTGCTCAGCTCCTTGCACGCATCCTACATCCCATTCCTTAAAGAAAACACCTGGTCTCTCTGGGCAAGCTTCTCACTGATCCTCACTTTCCATTCAGCTGGCAGCGGGAGTCGCAATCAAACAAGTCAGGCGTACTCTGTCATTCTTCCTTGAACCTTGCTGCTGGGTAGCACTGCAGTGTCTGCACAATGCACATTAGCCAGGATGCAACCTCTGTTTACTCGAATGTCTCTTTCAGACACATTATGAACTTGGACCATTACCCTTCTGGCATAAGCATGGGCTCTAGCAGGCAAAATACTAGGCTTGACCAGCAGTCCCTCTGGCAATTTTCCATCGCCTGGTGCATCCAACATTAATATTTTATTCTTAACATCCTTTCTGATACGGACCTCTCCCTGTAAGGTACACTGGGCATTTGGGCCAGGATCAGAGACTCAGGATCCTTCTTCCATACAATTCACCGGTTCCTCTGGTTCTGTTTTTTCAGCATCTCTGTGCCTCATAGGCCTTCTTAATTAAAGCCGAACTCTTAAAGCTCTACTAGTCTTTGACCCTGTTTTTCATAACACAACTGTGCCAGCCTTCCGAACATATGAGCATTTGTTCCAATCAACAAAGGACACCATCATACAGTCCAGTGGGGGACACACTAAGGCTAGGGTCTCTTACTTGTTCGGCCACCCAGCCACGGAGGTGGGGAAAGACAGCCAAATTCGGATATACCCGAATAGGGTAGGCCTTCTCACTTAACCCCCATACATGCAGTCCTTCTAATGGTTGTAAGGTACGTCTGACAAATGCTTCTGATACCAATCCTGGAACATAATTGTCACTTGGGAGCCACTGTCTAATACAGCTCTTGTAGACACTCCATTCACCTTTACAGTGGTCTCTATGGAGGGACCCACTATTCTGGACCAGTCTGAGAGGTGTGTAGTGGGGCCTGGGCAACTGACCTTGCCACAAAAGGACGTGAATTAGCATTTTGGTGCCCTCACTGGATCATGTCGGCACCTCTTAACCACTGATTTCTTCTCCAAGCTCTCCTTGTAGCCTATATGCAACTTTGTCAGTGTCTTTGGGACTGGGTATTCCCTTTCATGTGCCCATCTTTCCTCACAATTATAGCAAAACATACTTTCTGGAGTTTGAGCTGGCCGAGGCGCCACACTGGAGCCAGGGCGGGTATTACTAACTGAAACCTGTGCCATCTCGTCTCTGCGGCGTGATAAGCATTTGGAGACATCTCGTCAGTTTCTCCACTTCCATGGTCAAGGAATTGAGTTTGAGCTGTTATCAGCAGGAGATACATGGGTGGGTACCCCACCCCATAGCAGATGCAGTCGGATATAGGTCAGGGCCCGATTTGCAGGCGTGGCCTTCATAAAGGGACTGTTTTTGAATTCCCGGATCTCTCTCAACAGTTCGCCCCATTGTGGCATATCTTTTCCCTTGTCAGAGCACCCATTGACTGTCAACCTCTGCCCCTGAACTTCACTTGATGGGTCACCTCAGTCACCGGGTCGAGCTACAGCTGTTGGTGCAGGTACCTCCCGAGGTCGCCTTTTTCAACTCCTCGAATTCTCTCATTAACTCATCATAGGAGGTGGGGATTCCAGTCGATTTGCCAGGCGAACTGAAGCAACAGCAGTTCTGAGAAGGGGCAGACTTGGGATTCTGTCCAGTCTGGTTCGGTCCAGTTCAATCGCTGGCAACCACCCTTTCTGAGGCATTCTTGCAACAATTTTTCCAGCCGAGACATACACAGACAACAACTCCCTTGGTACTGTTGTGCATATTTACTCTCCACCATAGGTCCTCATCAGAATCTGGGCTCCTACACATTCTCCAAGGCCTCAAGATAGGGCCTCCTGTGCAGTCGCTTCAGGGTTACTGGCCTGCTTAGCACGGATGGTAGCCAGGGCAGGGACCTCGGAGGCTCTCACTAACCCTCTTTCGCCTCCCGAGCATTGCCATTCTAGCACTTGGGGGCAACATAGTTCTATCCAGGTCTCCCAGTCATCCTCCCTTGGGGGTGGGGAGGGTGCCAGAGAAGATCCTCAACCTTCGTAAGAGTCGTGACTAATGGCAGGTGCAGAAATAGGAGTCTGCATTGGTTCAGCCACCATTACGGGCACTGGAGCAGGAGAGGGTGTTGGGGAGGAACACCCCAGGTGGCAAGAATAGTTTCTTCAAGTCTCCACAGTTTTCCTCTCCCAGCAAACCATTCAGCAAATTTCTCCTCAAAAGTTTCAGATAGTGTGAGGATTCCCCCGGGTCTTTACTGTCCTTAGTTATCACTCCTCCAAGCAGTGAGGGCTCCTCTGGGGTAATGTGTCTGTGGCACTTTGGAGCTATCTATGGGATCCTTAAACTCTACTAGGGCCAGGAAAGGTGGGTGAGCAGATTAGCATGCCGACCCACCACCACAGGGTTTTGTAAACCTTCCACCTTGGAAAGTACTCCTGCACAGTGTCCGTATTGATACCCAGGGGATGTCCAGGATAAGCATAGCATTTTGGGGTCGATCTCCTCCCAGTACACCACTCCACCAGCCGGTGCACAGCCACTCTGTCGGGTACCCATTTTTCTTACACAGTGGTTCGAATATGGCCACTAGAGGACACACAATCCCAGCGGTGCCTCCAAGATGTAACCCTAGATGGCGCTATCCCAGGGGCTACTACCCTGCCTGATTTGGTCTACTCAACAGGTTGAGGGGCCTGGATCCAATGAAGGGTGCTCTCACCAGAGGTCAGGGTTTGCAATAGTTAAACTAACTTGGTCACAGCCCTCTGGGACACTGCAACTCTTTCTTCCCACTCAGTGGCCCACACAATATATCAGAATTACCTTCACAGTCATACACTACCCCAGGACTGGTTCCGCACTGGGACCCTCCTGTGAAATGAGATACAGTGCAACAATCACAGTACAGTACTTTAACATAGACAAATACCTCAGGTAGTACAACTTTGCTGAAACAAGCAGCTCTGATTTATTTAGGGGATATAACAAGGGGGAAATCAGGTTAATTAGCTTATCACTCTAATAATCTACCTATGGCTCTGTGCACAGGCTCATCCCTATCAGTTACTGTCCTGGGTACCCAAGCTCTAGTGGCTAGTCCAAACCGTGGCAGCTGGTGGGCCTTTCACACAGAAAAGGAAAATTAAACAGTCAGCAGTACAGTAATTCCATTTGGATTTAATGTGGCAATTCAACAGGGAGCGACCCTGAATTAGTACTCACGACCTCCAAAGAAGATATGGTCCTCAATGTCAGCAGGGCTACTTTTGATCTCCAAGAGACCTCACACATTTATATGGTAAAAAAGAAAGCACTATACCGGGCAGGCTGCATCTGTATCCCAATCCATTACTGCACAACAACCAGGAGAACACACAGCAGATTCAGTTCCTGACAGACCGAGTGTAATTCAACAATTTCTTCAGTCTCTCAGGGTGAGCCTGGTTTCTACTCTTCAGAGATCCTTTGATTCTTTCACAGGACGGATTCAGTCCTAACAAGCAGTTACACAAGTTGTGGACGAACTCTGGGCCTTGCACACGTTTTTGACTGAAACTGTGCACTGAAGGAGCACAGGGTTTCTTTCCCTTCACTTTCAGATCTCAAACTGAAACTCCCAACAGACAAAACCGGCACTCCTTTGAGTTCTCCCAGCTTTTGACTGGATTGGCTGTCACCACAAAGACTGTTGCTGTTGGTCCAAAGGCATCAAGTCCAAACTACATCTCCCAGAGTCACTGCCCATACAATCCTCTTGTGGCTGGCTCAGATTATGAGTCCCAAGTTCTGATTCGTCCAAGGCATCATTTTAGAGCTAGTTTACCCCACACTGATTGGTCCAGTTCAGCAGTTCAAACCAGAATGGGAACTAGGCGACAGTTCTGACTGCAAAGAAAGCAGGTTAGACAAACTGTAATTTTATTATTACTGTAAATGATTTCTGGCAATCAGTTACATCTTTCAGACAGGTCCTTTGCACTCCTAGTGACTGCAAAATGGGGTGAATTGCAGCAGCTTGAGTGGTACTCAATCAAAGAACACAGTCCCCATATTAAATTAATTATGTCTGCAAGCAGACAGCTCTTAAAGAGACAGTACCAGAGGTTCTAAAAACACTTACTGATAAATGGCTTAAACGCCAAACACTATTCAGGCTTGGAGCATTCAAGCAAGCTCCTGGAAGTCTTTTGGGAACCCCCATTTGCAGGGGGGTTACACTTGGTAAATACAGTGTCAAAATGAGTCAAAGCGGGACCACTGTAAACAAGATATTGCAACTTAGTTGGGCTATCCTGGATAAATATATAGTAAAATTGTGTAAAACCAGGACCCTATAAAAGAACCCCACTGAAAAAAGAAATGTTGCATCTAAGCTGATCTGTCCTGGAAAAATATATTGTAAAAGTGTAACCCCCCTGCAAATAGGGGTTCCCAAAAGACTTCCAGGAGCTTGCTTGAATGCTCCAAGCCTGAATGGTGTTTGGCGTCTAAGCCATTTATCAGTGAGTGTTTTTAGAGCCTCTGGTACTGTCTCTTTAAGAGCTGTCTGCTTGCAGACATAATTAGTTTGTATGGGGGACTGTGTGCTTCTCGCTTGAGTACCACTCGAGCTGCTGCCAATTCACTCCATTTTGCAGTCACTAGGAGTGCAAAGGGAACCTATCTGAAAGATGTAACTGTTTGCCAGAAATCATTTAGAGTAATAATGGAAATACAGTTTGTCTAACCTGCTTTCTTGCAGTCAGAACTGTGTTTGCCTAGTTCCCCATTCTAGTTTTGAACTGCTGAACTGGACCAATCAGTGTGGGTTAAGGTAGCTCTAAATGGTGCCTTGGACGAATCAGAACTTGACTCGTAATCTGAGCCAGCCACAAGAGGATTGTATGGGCAGTGACTCTGGGAGATGTAGTTTGGACTTCGGCGCCTTTTTGGACCAACAGGGGCAGTCTATTGTGAGTGACAGCCAATCCAGCCAAGAACTGGGAGGAACTCAAAGGAAGTACCCGGTTTTGTCTGCCGGAGTTTCAGTTGAGCTCTGGCAGTGAAGAGGGAAGGAGCCCTGTGCTTTTTCGGTGTGCAGTTTTAGTCGGGAAACGTGTGTAAGGCCCAGAGTTCCGGTCTGCAGCTTGTGTAACTGCTTGTTAGGACTGAATCCGTCCTGTAAGAGAATCAAAGGATATCTGAAGAGTAGAAACCAGGCTCACCCTGTAGAAGACTGGAGGAAATTGCTGAATGCGCTCGGTCTGTCAGGAACTGAATCTGCTGTGTTCTCCCGGATATTGTGCAGTAATTGCGATCGGGATAGAGAAGCAGCTTGCCTGGTATAGTACTTTTTTTTACCATATAAATGTGTGAGGAGGCTTGTGTAGCTCAAGTGAATCCTGCTGCCATTAAAGGACTTTTGCCTGTTGCAGTTTGTCATATAAATGTGTGAGGAGTCTCATGGAGCTCAAGAGTAGCCCTGCTGACGTTGGAAGGACCTGGAGGTCATGAGTACTAATTCAGGGTTGCTCCCTGTTGAATTGCCACATTGAATCCAAATGGAATTATTGTACTGCTGACTGTTTAACTAATTTTTCTTTTCTCTGTGTGAAAGGGCCCCTACCAGCTGCCACGGTTTGGACTAGCCACTAGGGCTTGGGTACCCAGGGACAGTAACTGGTAGGGATAGCCTGTGCACAGAGCCATAGTAGATGAGTAAAGTGATAAGCTAATTAACCTGATTTCCCCTGTCCTTGTTATATCCCTAAATAAATCAGAGCTGCTTGTTTCCAGTAAAGTTATACTGCCTGAGTGTATTTGTCTATGTTAAAGTATTGTACTGTGATTGTTGCACTGTATCTTATTTTACAGGGGTCCCAGTGCCTGAACCAGTCCTGTGTAAGTGTATACTGTGAAGGTAATTCTGATATATTGTGTGGGCCACTAGTGGGAAGAAAGGGGGGTTGCAGTGTCCCAGAGGGCTGTGACCAAGTTAGTTTAACTATTGCAAACCCTGACTTCTGGGTGGAGGCACCCGCCATCGGATCCAGGCCCCTCAACCTGTTAGTGGCAAATCAGGCAGGGGTAGTAGCCCCTGGGATAGCGCCATCTAGGGGTTACAAAAGTATGCTGATTGCCCATTTTGTAGCCGTCTGGAACATTCTTGGTCATCTAGTGGTGCCTCCCCCCGTAAGGGCATCTGACCACCCTCCTGATCCACCTGCTCAGGACTGTCCTACCTGTCCCGGTCACATATGCTGAATTACAGCAACAGTGGCAGCAACCGGCACAGCCCTCTGCTCACAACCTTGTCTGCTTATTGGCTGTCAGTGAGCAGTTGCGAGTGTTGTACAAACAGCTGTTTCTATAGTACTTATGATGGCTCACTGACAATCAGACAGCTTTTCTACTTTCTACAGCACTCATGGGGGAGAACACTAGACCATCAGGAATATTCAAGACAGCTACACAATGGCTGTTTGGGAGGGGGGTCGTGCACGCATGTTGAAGAGCCCATAATGGGCATGCAAATGGTCCACAGCACCTTGCATGCCCTGTGGGCTCATTAATATGTTAGGGCTGTGGGCTCATTAGCATGTTAGGGCTGAATATGGCCCATAGGAGCCCTGGCCCTATCTCGTTTGGGCCATGCTATCTCCACTGGGGCTCTGTTGGCATAGCGCAGTCACTGCTGTGCCAAAACTGACCCATTTTTAGACAGCGCCCTCCAGTCAGAGCATACTACTTGTCTGAATATTGCCACCTAGCTGGATGTATGCAAAGCGCCATATAGCTCTGAATATGGAGGCCTATAGACACCCCTTAGCCTCATGGAATCCAAAGTCCACTAAACAATGACTATGGGACTACAGTAAGAAAAGTCCTCCCATAGCCTCAAGATACGTATGTTATAACTTGTAACAGCAGACAAGCAAATATGGGTGATAGTGTAGATTATCGGGTTTACGTAGGACCTACGCTATTAGCATTGAGTTGAAGTTATGCTATTCAGTTCAAACGCCCATTCCTTTACTTTTTATTAGATTGAGTTGGGGGGCTTTGCCCCCACACTCCCCTTTAAAAAAAAACAAGAGTGTGTGGGGGTGAAGCCCCCTAGCTCAGATAAACTGACACAACCAAAAATAACAGCAGGCACACTTGGCCAAATTGCCCGTTCTGTTACTTTTTATTAGTTTATTTGAGTTGGGGGGCTTTGCCCCCCCACACCCCCTATTTAAATAAAAAGGGAATATCTAAGTTGCAGAATGGGCAAGTCGTGTGAGTCTACTGCATCTGCAGTGGGCTTTTTTACACCCAGAAGTTAGCAGCATGATGAAAGGCCTGCACAATCGGGGACAGCAGCGGACTCAACTGATTCTCCCATGGGAGAAGCTACCTTGAACACAATATAAACGACTCTGCAGCAGCTGGTGGAAACAGTGCAGGATTTAGATCGGAAGTTTGATGGTTTAACACCTCGTGTCGCAGCCTTGGAAACACGGATGGATGTCTGTGAACAAATGCCGCAGATGAATGAAACTACATGTACCAAAACTGTGGACACAGTTACTAAATGAATAAAGGATAACTCTATTCTGCGTCAGCATCTTGAAAATGTTGAGAACCAGGCCTGAGAATGGAACCTGCGAACAGTGGGACTGCCGGAGGGTGCAGAAGAGGAAGATTGCTTGGCATTTGCACTCTCTTAGACTGACCGTGTTTGCCATTCATTATGTTTTGCATAACTCATTGAATGAACTGCTGACCTCTCGCACGAGTTGGACCTTATGGCAGTTGGCATCCACCAGTGGTTATCCTGGCATGCTCTCCTGGACTGGGGGCTATGTCTTGGTCCCATGGATTAATACTGCCTTTTTTTTTCTGGTCGATGAGGAGAGTACCCTGTAGGTTGAGGACTGCCTTTGAGGACTGGGAAGTGAATCTCTTACTGTACCTCAATCGAATTACATAGAAACACAGACTTTGATGGCAGATAAAGACCACTTGGCCCACCCAGTCTGGCCATTTCCCTACCTATTGGATAAGCTGCAGATCCCAGTTAAGCAATGGCCTAACATCCTGCTATCCCACAGTATAATTGCCTTATGTCTGGCCCATGTATTCTTGAATTCCCCCACTGTTTTTGACCCCTCGACCTCCTCAGGAAGGCCGTTCCACGCATCCACCACCCCCTCTGTGAAAAAATACTTCCTCATGTTGCCCCTGAGCCATCCCCCCTCTATCTTCAAACAGTGCCCCCTTGTTCTTGCACATCTCTTCGTTTGAAAGATGCTACTCTCTTGGACTTTGTTGGTTCCCTTGAGGTACTTGAAAGTTTCTGTCATGTTCCCCCCCACACACACACTTTCTTGAGGGTATACATATTAAGCTTCTTTGGTCTCTCTTCATACGGTTTCTGCTGCAGACCCTGCTATATTTTAGTTGCCCTCCGCTTGACTGCCGACATCCTATGTCCTTGCGGAGATGGGGTCTCCAGAACTGCATGCAGTACTCCAGATGGGGTCTCACAAACTGTCTGTACAGAGTGATGACAACTTCCTGTTTTCTACTGGTGATGTCTCTCCCTATGCATCCCAGTATCCCCCAGCCCTCCTTATTGCTTTCTCACATTGCCTGCCTACCTTTAGGTCATCTGATATGACTACCCCAGGTCCCTTTCAAATTTTTGTTGTCATTAGTACCTCCCCCCCATTGTGCACTCTTCCCGAGTTTTTGTTTCTCAGGTGCATTACTTTGCACTGAATCTAAGCTGCCATACCTTTGACCATTCTTCCAAACCTGCCAAGTCCCTTCTCATCCTTTTCACCCCCTCCTTTGTGTATCAAACCTATTGCAGATCTTTATATCATCTGCAAAGGGGCATACTTTTTCTTCCAGTCCATCTGCAATGTCACTTATAAAGACATTAAAGAGGACCGGCCCCAATACTGAACCTTGCAGTACTCTGCTAGTAACCCCCCTTTCTTTGGAGTGGACTTCGTTTACCATTACCCTCGACATCCTGTTGTCCAGCCAATTTTTTTGGCCAGGCTACCACACTGAGACAAACTCCAAGGTTGGCTAACTTGTCTATTAATCTTTTGTGTGGGACTGTGTCAAATGCCTTGCTAAAGTCTAGGTAGGCTATGTCCACAGCCCCTCCCTGGTCTGCTACTTTGGTCACCCAATCAAAGAACTCTATTAGATTCATTTGACATGACATTCCCGCTCCGAGTCCATGCTGCCTTGAGTCCTGTGCCCGTTGGCCTCTAGGTACTTTCTTTCAGAAGTGATTCCATCATTTTCCCTACCACTGAGGTCAAACTTACAGGTCTGTAGTTTCCTACCTCTGCCTTGCTCCCATTTTTGTGAAGGGGAATCACATCCACCATCCTTCAGTTCTCAAGTACCACACCATCCTCCCATGATTTATTAAAAACGGTAGTCAGTGGTATCACTAGTTCTCACCTTAGTTCCTTCAGAATTCTGGGGTTAATCCCATCAGGCCCCATTGCGCTGTCCACCTTGGGTTTTAGGAGTTCTTTCAAGACCCTTTCTTCTGTGAATGGACTGGTATCGACCCCCCTATCCAGAGTGCTTCTATTGTTTGGTTTAGGTATGTCCCCCTCCTCTTCTTTTGTGAATACTGAACAAAAGTATTCATTCAGTATCTCTGCCTTTTCACTGTCACCCTCTGCCCACCCCCTTCCCTTTATTAAGCCTCACTATCCCTCCCTTGGTCTTTCTTCGCTGACTAATGTACCTATAAAAGGTTTTATTCCCCTTCTTAAGTTGGCTATCTTTTCCTCGGTTTGGGCTTTTGCTATTCTGACTGCCTTCCCTGCTTCCTTCTGCTTTAACTGATAGAGTTCTCTTTTCTTCTTCTTCTGTGATTCCTTATACTTTCTGAATAATACCTTCCTCTCCTTAACCTTCCCTGTCACCTCTTTTGACAACCATTGTTTTATTTGCTTCACATGAAGGCTTGTTGCCTCTGTGATGGCATACATATTAGGAACACTATGTTTATGTGCGGTTGCTTCTTTATTTAAAAATGCTATGCCTATTGTGCAGCTTATTCTGTACAGATTTCCTGTACTCTTTCACCAAGGAATATTAATCTTGTAGCTTGAAAAACAACAGTTCTTGCAGGTTATAATGATTGCTGTTTTCCTGGGAGCTGGGGAGTCTGTACTCACAGAAACACAGACTTTGATGGCAGATAAGAACCACTTGGCCCACCCAGTCTGCCCATTTCCCTACCTACTGGATAAGCTGCAGATTCTAGTTAACCAACAGCCTACTTCCTGCAACCCCCCACTATAATTGCCTTGTGTCTGTCCCATGCATGTCTGAATTCCCTCACTGTTTTAGACCCAACAACCTCCTCAGGAAGGCTGTTCCATGTATCCACCACTCTCTCCGTGGAAAATAAATTTCCTCATATTACCCCTGAGCCATCCCCCCTCTATCTTTAAATTGTGCCCTTTTGTTCTTACACATCTCTTTTTCTGAAAGATGCTACCCTCCTGGACTTTGTTGATTCCCTTGAGGTACTTGAACGTTTCTATCATGTCCCCCCGTCCCTCCTTTCATCAAGAGTATACATATTAAGCTCTCTCAGTCTCTCTTGATATGGTTTCTGCTGCAGACCCTGCACCATTTTAGTTGCCCTCCTCTGGACTGCTTCCATCCTGTCTATGTCCTTGCATAGATGAGGTCTCCAAAACTGCACACAGTACTCTAGATGGGGTCTCACCAACTGTCTGTATAGAGGGATAACCACTTCCCTTTTTCTACTAGTGATGCCTTCCTGCATCCCAGTATCCCCCTGGCTCTCCTTACCGACTTTTCACATTGCTTACCCACCTTTAGGTCATCTGATATGACTACCCCAGGTCCCTTTCCATTTTTGTTGTTGTTAGTACCTCCCCTGCTATTGTGTACTCTTCTCCTGGGTTTTTGTTTCCCACGTGCATTACTTTGCACTTCTTTGCATTGAATCTAAGTTGCCATATGTCTGACCATTCCTCCAACCTTGCCAAGTCCCTTCTCATCTTTTCTACCCCCTCTTGTGTATCAACTCTGTTACAGATCTTTGTGTCATCTGCAAAGAGGCATACCTTTCCCTCCAGACCCTCTGCAATGTCACCTATGAAGATGTTAAAGAGGACTGGACCTAGTACTGAGCCCTGAGGTACTCCACTAGTAACCCCTTTCTTCAGAATGTGTTCCATTCACTATTACCTTCTGTGTCTTGTTGTGCAGCCAGTTTGCTATCCAGGCTACCACCCTGGGACCCACTCCCAGGCTGGCTAACTGGTTATTAATCTTTTGTGCGGACTATGTCCAATGCCTTGCTAAAGTCTAGGTAGGCCATATCCACAGCCCCTCCCTGGTCTATTACTTTGGTCACCCAGTCAAAGAAATCAATTAGATTTGTCTGACATGACCTTCCTGCTGTAAATCCATGCTGCTTTGGGTCCTGTGCCCCGCTGGCCTCTAGGTACTCAACAATTCTTTCTTTCAGAAGTGATTCCATCATTTTCCCTACCACTGAGGTCAAACTTACAGGTCTGTAGTTTCCTGCTTCTGCCTTGCTCCCACTTTTGTGAAGGGGAATCACATCTGCCCTCCTCCAGTCCTCAGGTACCGCCCCATCCTGCCATGATCTGTTAAAAAGCGTGGTCAGTGGTGTCACTAGGTCTCTCTTAGTTCTTTTAGGATTCTGGGGTGAACTCGTCAGGCCCCATTGCTTTGTCCACCTTGAGTTTTAGGAGTTCTTTCAGGACTCTTTCTTCTGTGAATGGACTGGTGTCAACCCCCCTACCCAGAGTGCTTCTATTGTCTGGTTTAGGTAACTCCTCCTCATCTTCTTTTGTGAATACTGAGCAAAAGTATTCATTCAGTATCTCTGCCTTTTCACTGCCTCCCTCTGCCCAACTCCCCTCTCCTTTATTAATCTTCACTATCCCTCCCTTAACCTTTCTACGCTCCCTAACATACCTATAAAAGGTTTTATCCCCCTTCTTAACTGAGTTGGCTATTTTTACCTCAGTTTGGGCTTTTGCTAGTCTGACTGCCTTCCCCACTTCTTTCTGCTTTAATTGATACAGTTCTCTGTCGTGCTCCTTCTGTGAATCCTTATACTTTTTGAATGCAGCCTTTTTCTCCTTAACCTTCCCTGCCACCTCTTTTGAGAACCATAGTGTTTTTTTACTCCGC
The DNA here is from genome assembly GCA_016271365.2 of Neoceratodus forsteri. Taxonomy (NCBI): domain Eukaryota; kingdom Metazoa; phylum Chordata; order Ceratodontiformes; family Ceratodontidae; genus Neoceratodus; species Neoceratodus forsteri. The sequence continues at coordinate 331,324,385 of CM057452.1, read as the reverse complement.
TTTGTTTTCTTTATTTGTTTCACACAAAGGCTTGTTGCCTCTATGATGGTAGTTTTGATTTTTCTCCATTGTTCTTCCACCCCTCCTTTTTGGTCATTTGCTAGTGCAATCTTCAGGTATTCACCCATTTTGGCAAAGTCAGCCCTTCTAAAGTCCAGTATCCTTGTTTTTGTATGGCTTATCTCCATGGTTGTGCTCATTGTGAAGCACACTGTGCAGTGGTCGCTTGTTCCCAGATGTCTACTGACTTCTAAATTTGTGATCCTCTCTCCATTTGAGAGTACCAGGTCTAGTATTGCTCCCTCCCGAGTGGGTTCCAACACTAGCTGTCTAAGGCCTGCCCCCTGCAGGGCATCGAGAATGACCCTGCTCTTGGATGTGGCTGCAGTACATGTTATCCAGTTAACATCTGGCATATTCAGGTCCCCCATCAACAGTATCTCCCCTTTTTCAGCCATTTTGATAATGTCCTCTATCATTTTGTTGTCCATTTCCCCCCCTTGAGACGGGAGTCTGTATACAACCCCTGTGCGGATTGTGATGCCTCTCCCTGTCTCCAAGGTGACCCAGAGTGCCTCTTGTCCTCCCCCTTTACTTTTTAGTTCTGTAGCTTTGATCCCTTCCCTTACGCATAGAGCTACTCCACCTCCTCTTTTACCTTCCCTGTCCCTTCTGTAGATTGTGTACCCTGGTATGTTGACATCCCAGTCATGGTTCTCAGTGTACCATGTTTCCGTGACTGCTACAATATCCAATTGTTCATCTTCCATCAGGGCTACTAGCTCAGGAAGCTTCATTTTTTGTTTATTATTCTACAATTTAATAGAGGAGTCATTTGACCTTATTGGTCTTTATGGTAATATGGTGCTTGGAACCTTCCTTTATGGACAACCCCAGGTACTTCCCTGGCTGCATGTATCTCAAGGATATGGGAATATCTTGAGTCAGTAGAATCAAGGGGTCCCCCCCTCCCCAATGTTGTATCTCGTGAGGGGATGTCTGACAAAGATTCTTTTGCAAATGTATGTTTGGCTATAAGTATTTCTATATGTTATCCCCGCTGTGGTTTCAATATTTGTAAGTTCTTGCTTGCAAAATTAATAAATATATAATACAAAAAAAAAGAGGGGGTGAAGGCCCCCAGCTCAAATAAACTGACAACTGGCCAGCCCAGTGGCACTGAGGGTTGAGGCACTGGACGCCACACCTCGCGCCATGCCAGCAACCCGAGTTTGGGAATGAGCTTGGGCCGCTGGGGGTTGGCAGGGGTGAGAGAGGATTGAGCGTCTGGAGGACTGCTCTTCTCTCTCACAGGGAGGGAGACTTGTCAAATCGCTCATTGACTGCCCTCTGGTGGTGGCTGGGGGGCAGTATGGCTTGGGAGGCACGTGCCAACATCATCATGTTGGTGGGGAGGGGGGACGGAAGAAAAGTGGAAAAGGTTCTGTGATGGCTCCTGCATCCATGGGGGTCGGTCCGGTGTATCTGGATTGGGTCTGGGGGTTGTCGGTGCCCTCCATCCTGCCCCATTGCGGGGGGCAATCTGCAGGGGACTGACAGGGTTGGTGATATGGGGTGCAGGGAAGTCAGACAGTGAGTCTCTCTACAAGGACAGACCGCATCCACCTGCCAGGGCTCCCAGGAGGATAAAAAGCTCTATGGCAAAAAAAATAAAATAAATAAACTGATAACCACAAGCTCAAAAATGTGGCACATGACCAAAACAGCGCTGTATTCAGGAAGCTTTTAGGGCAGCTTCCTACACATACCCGATAATGTACACTATCACCCAAACATGTTGAGCATTGACAAATGTTTGTTAAGACATGTCCCTGATCTTGGTCTGCTGCCCCAGATTTATTCAAGCCTTGTTACTGATTTATGAGACAGTGAGCTGAGATTTATATGTACCCTCCCTTGAAACAGGCTAACATACTAGTCACCAGCAAATTAGGTCTTATGGTCTAGAACCAGCTCATCAGGCAGTGCATTTCATGGTTCCACCACTCTCTCAGTGAAATACCTCCTCCTCCTTTCCCCCCCTCATCCTTCTACCTTTAAGCTTCCAACTGTGTCCTCTGGTGATTCCACCCTCCTTTAGCCTAAATATGCCCTCCTGATTTACCCTACTGATTCTCTTGAGGTAATTGAAGACCTCAGTTATGTCCCCCTGTCCCTTCTCTCCTCCAGCGAGAACAGGCCAAGCTCCTCTAGTCTCTCCTCATACGTCAACTCCCCTAGGCCCCGGATCATTTTGGTAGCTTTCCTCTGAACCCCTTCCAGGAGCTGGATGTCCTGCCTCAAATGTAGCCTTCAGTACTGCACACAGTACTCAAGGTATGGTCTAACCGGGCCATTGTACAACGGGGGAATCACCTCCCTGCTCCTTGAAGTAATCCTTGTGATGCAGCCCAACATCCTGTTTGCCTTTCCTGCCGCCCTCCGGCACTGTTCAGAATTATTCATATTGACATCCACCAGGACTCCCAGGTCTTTTTCCCCTGCCATGGCCTTCAACTCATCCCCTCCCAGGATGTTCTCATGATTAGGGTTACCCCATCCAAGGTGTAACACCTTGCACTTGGAGGAGTTACAATTTAATTTCCAGGTGCAAGCCCACTTGTCCATGGTCACCAGGGCCCTTTGCAGGGCCAGCCTCCCCTTCTCCCCCTCAACCACTGCCCCCAGCTTGGAATCATCTGCAAAGAGACTCATCTCACACCCAATACCCTCCCTGATATCGGAGATATAGGCATTAAAAAGGAGCGGCCCCAGGACAGAGCCCTGTAGTACCCCACTAATGACCCCCCCAAGAGACGACACCTTCCCACTAACCACTACTCTCTGATATCACCCAGACAGCCGGTTTCCAATCCATCTGACCAGCAATGGGCCTGCCCCCATCCCCCTCAGTTTCTCCAGTAGGCCATTGTGGAGGACCGAGTCAAACGCCTTGCTGAAGTCCAAGAACAGTACATTCACAGGCCTGCTCTTATCGAGTTCCGATGTTACCCATTCATAGAACTCCACAAGGTTAGTTTGACATGACCTACTTGGCACAAATCCATGCTGACAACTATCCAGGAATTCCATCTCCTCCAGGAACCCACCCAAACGTTTCTTAAATATACTCTCCATCATCTTACCAACCACCAACGTCAAACTGATGGGTCTATTGTTCCCCCGGATCTCCCTTGATCCCTCTTTATGGATGGGCACCACATGTGCCAATCTCCAATCCCTAGGTACCCCCCCATCTCAAGCGACATGTTGAAGAGATCCACCAGAGGTGCAGCCAGTACATCCGCCAGCTCCCATAGAACTCTGTGATGTGAGCCATCTGTCCCTGGAGATTTTCCTTTTTAAGGGCTTCCCACACCCAGCTGATGGGGATAGCATCATCGGTCTCTCCCCCCTTTTAGAGGATCCTTCCTGATGTGATACCCCTGAGGTATCACTCCCCCTGCCTGTTCTTTGTCTGTTGCTCTAGCAATCCTACCTGCTGCCCCTTCTAACTCCATCAGCTCCAACTCAGTAAGTTTCCCAGCCTCCTCCCTAGTGAAAATGGAGGCAAAGTACTCATTTAATACCTCTGCCTGCTCCCTAGCCTCCTCCACCCACCCCCCATTTGTTCTCAATCTGCCGATCTGGCCCTTGATTGTTCTCTGCTCCCCAATATACCTAAAGAACCCCTTTTCCCCACCCTGTATCCCCTGTGCAAGCTTCTGCTCTTTTATGGACTTTGGCCCCCTCACCATCCAGGTGACTTGTCTGGATGCAAGATGGTAATTTTCCTTATCCTTCCCCCCTCTCATTTGTTTGTATCTGCTGTAGGCAGCTCTCTTCTCCCTCACCACTTCCTGAACCACCTTGACCACCAGCATGCTTTACGTGACCTCACCCCCTTGTGCTTCACCTTTGCACAGGTCCTGATGGCCTCCTGAAGTGCCCGCTTTATGATCCCCATCTCTCTTCTACATCCATCCTTGGCGTAATCCCCTTCAAATGCTTCTTGAGAATCTCTCCCATGGCCCTAAAGTCCACCTCTCTAAAGTCAACAGCCATTGTCTTGGAACTAACCCCCCCCACCCCCCAAATTTAGCCGAAAGCAGACAGTGCCGTGGTTGCTCCCTGCCAGGGGATCCTTCACTGCCAGATCCCATACCAGATCCCCGTCTGCAAGAACCACGTCCAGGACATGACCCTCTCTCGTGGGCTCCAGTATGTGCTGACAGAGGAACACAACTTGGAAGCCATCCTTGACCACTGTGGAAGTCATGGTTCCCCAGTCAGTAGCTGGCATATTTAGATCCCCCATCACCACAACTCCCTCCCCTTTTGGTCCACACTGGCTCTTAATGCTATCCAGCAGACTATCCTCCAGAAACTCCACCATCTCTGGGGTCCTGTATACTACTCCCATCTTGATCTTTCCTCCAGCAGGAGTTTGCAAGGTGACCCATAAGGCCTCCACATTTCACTCTGCTTCTTCTATCAAAATAATCTCTATTTTGTCTCTAATGAACATAGCCACTCCTCCCCCTCTACCCTCCTTCCTATCCTTCCTCAACACTGTGTACCCACACACATTAAGTTCCCAACTGTGGTTAGGATTGACCTAGGCTTCCGTGACCACTGCCACATCTACCCTCCTCAGTTAGCATGGCCTGGAATTCTGGCATCTTGTTACCCAGGCTCCTGGCATTTAACAACACCCCCACCCATCCCCTGTCTCTAGTCCCCTTTACTGTGCCCACCCCGGATCTTACATACATCTGCCCTCCTTCCTCACCTACGGTACCATCCTCCCCTAGGCTTTTGCCTGCCCCCCCAGGGTCCAAAGGCCAGGCCCCTCTGCAAGAGGTAAGTCATCTGACCCGCCCCCATAACCCCTTACAAGTTTAAACCTCACCTAGCTTGAATGTAGTCCACCATCCCTGTTTTAGTACTTTCTTTCCTATAGGATTTAGGTGAAACCTATCCTGGTGTACAGACCTTATCTTCCCAAACTCTCCCCAGACACCCCGATCCTGTTTCTTCCCCCCACTTCCTAAGCCAGCCATTTACCTTGGTGATCTTCATTTTATTCTCCACAGAGGCCCTTGGTACTGGCAATATTTCTGAGAAGGTAACTGCGCATCCATTATCCTGGCAAATTCTGGCCAGTTCTCGGAACCGTGCCTGGATTCCCAGCACACTATTTCCCTCTATGTCGTTAGTCCCCAGATGCACCAGGAAGTCCAGTTTCCCTCCACATTCCTTTACCAGATCATACACCAGGAACTTTGCCCTGTGCACCGTCAAACCAGAGATACCCACTACCTTAACTTGGCTGTAATTTCCCCACCCTTCCCAGTGAATACCCCTAATCATTGAATCCCCCAGCAGGAGCACCTTAGTGACCCCTTCAGTCTTTTGCTTACCTCCATTTAGTGCTCCCGACCCACCCCTTTACCTGTTTTTCCTTCCCTGGGGTGTCTTCCTGCCTCCTTATGAGAGACCCCCTGTCACCCTCCCTTCCTGCCACCCTTTCTATGCCCCCTTCCTCAGTTCCCCCCTGGTCTGGTATCTCCTTTATCCCTCCCTCATCCGTGCCTATCTCCCTGACCGTGATCATATCCCTATGTCACCCACCGTCCTCCTCCGCAATCATAATAATATTTCCACCTCCCGTGCTCCCCTGCAGGTCCCCCCTACCTAGAGGCCCTCCTCTGGTACAGTCTTTCCTGTTTGAGGGGCTCCCCTTCCCCACCTTTGCTTCTTCTCGTTTCTTCCCGATCCTGTCAACCCCCACGCCCGCTATCTGACGTGCCTCCCCCCTCTGTGTGACATTTGAATTCCCTCTTGCCCCGCTAGATTGATTTCTTGTAATTTCTTTCCTGGTCCCTATCCCCCTCTGGTTTCCCAACTCCCTCCTCCCGGGCTCAGTTTTATCCCCCTCATTTCCACATGCCCCTTCCTTTCCTTCCAAGTTGCATAATGGCTCAAATTTATTGTAACACTCAATGCCAGCCTCCTCCTTTTGGCCTAATTTCGCCCCTGTCTGCCCATCTAGGCTGCCCCTTGCCAGCCCCCCAACCTGTCACCCTCCCCCTCTTTTGGTTAAGACCATTTACCCTACTGCTTTCCTCCCAGGCCTCTGTTTCCCTGGCTAAAAGACCACCCTCCATAAACTCCCCTGTTGTGCACTGTTGTGCCCTGGTCTAGCCTCAACCCTTCCCACCTGCCACCCATAGCCCCTCCTCTTCTCTTTCATCAACCCCCAACTCCTTCAGCTGCCTCCTTAGCAAGTCTACCTCTCCCCTGATCTGCAAAAACTGGCTGCAGAGTGGGCAACCTCCCTCCCTCCAGGCCCAATTTAGTATAATTGCCGCCCCACAGCCCATGCAACCTACAACTCTTCCAAAGATGCCTGTCTGGTGGCTGGAGGTCACCCAATTATCATTCCCTACTCATATTGGGACTTCCCTTGCCTGGTCTCCCCGGGATACTATCCTCACTCTTCTCCAAGTGGCGACACTGGGGTGGTATAAAAACAAGTCTTACAGCCCTCACAGTTCTAACAGATAAAAACACAGCCCCAGGAACCAGCTCCTAATTTAGGTAAACAATACAGCAGCTAACAGTTCTAACAGTTTAAAATGGATAATCAATTGAGCAGCTAATAGTTCAAACAGTTTAAGCACCTCCCTATCTAGGTAAACCATATAGCATCTAACAGTTCTAGCAGTTTAAAACAGGTAAACAAATTAGCAGCTAACAGTTCAAACAGCTGAAGCAACTCCCCAGAACCAGATCCTAATCTGGGTAGAAACAATTTAGCAGCCAACTGTTTTAAACAGTTTTAACACCTCCCTAGAACCTGTTCCCTCACTAAGTAAATCAATGTAACAGGGCTAACAGTTCTAACAGTACAAAACACTTTTTTTTACACAATGCCCCCTACCCAGCTCCTAATCAAGGTAATTTACTTGCCTTGCTCCACAGTTCTAACAGCTCGAACACAGTCCTGGTCCCAGCTTCCACCCGAGATAAAAATAATTTAGTAGAGTAATTCTATCTAAGAAAGGAAAAGAGTCCCTGCCCCTCCCCATTTTTTTGTAATATTTCAGGACAGTAAATTTCCACCCAGGGTCACTGGCAAACCCTTTTAATTACCACCTGCCAGTCAGTGCCCTACCTAACACCGGGGCACACCTCCTCTGCCCATTTAATAGCGGTCGGGACTGGGGAGGCTGGCCATGATAAATTATCCCCATGCTAACACTGTCTCGAGAGTCCTTGAGTCAAGAGTTTAAATGTTGGTGCCTGGCCTCCTGATAGGTCCAGGTACCCTGGTGCTCCTTCTATCTAGGTCACCGATGTGACCGTCTCCCTACACTGCCAATGCTGGTGGAATTTCACCAGGACCTACTTCTCCCTTCTGGCCACCGATGCAGCTGTCCCCTTCACTGTAGTGAGCCCTGTATCTCCCACCGCTGATGCTGCCATTTAAAAGTCCCGGGACCCCCTATGCCAACTGCCAATGCGGTCTACAAGTCCACTCCTCACTGGCAAATTCTAGACTGGTGAACAGCGGCTTGGCCTGTCCCTTATATGCCCAGCCACGAGAGTTTACATTTTGGCACCTGGCTTCCCAACAGGCACTGGCACCCTGGCGCTCCTCCTCCTATTTAGGTCACCAATGTGACCGTCTGTCCTCACCGCCGATGCTGGCAGAATTTCACTGAGACCTCCTTCTCCCTTTTGGCCGCCGATGCAAGCATCCGCTTCACCGTAGTGAGCCCCGGATCTCCTGCCGCTGATGCGGACATTTAAAAGTCCTGGGACCCCCTCTGCTGACCGCCAATGCAATCTCCAAGCCCCTTCCTCACTGGCAAATTTTAGTCAAGCTGTCAGGGCTCAGTGGGCCTTTCCTGGTCAAACTATACACTTAAAATGCCCAGGTAATGAAGGGGTTCAGATAATTTTTTTTTGTGTAAGTCAGACACATGCTAGGTTTCAATTTTTGGAAGTCGGTAGAAACCTGTTTTTATTAAGTCTTGCAGTATTATAATTTTATGAGGAAAACTGTGGTTATATTAGTTTCACATCAACTATTCCTCAATGAAAAAAAAACAAACATTCTCCATAGCATTCAGCACTAGTCAGAGACTGTCCCATATCCCCCTCCCTGCCTTCTTTCCACACCCTCAACGGGACTAAACTGGAGGATGCTTCCTCTGCTAAGTATCTTGGTTTCTGGCTTGATGACAGACACCTCAAATTTTCTGTACACATTGATGCAATTACCTAAAAACTCCACCCTAAGCTTGGTGCTCTCTACCGTAACAGCAACTGCATCCCGCTGCCTGCTCCATGCTCTATAGTACAGAAAAATGATCCTCCTAGATTTTGACTATGGCGATGTGGTCTTTGGTGCTGCTCCCAAAACCTCCTTTGCCAGACTAGACACCCTCTTCAACTCCTTTTGCCACTTTGCATTTGATGATCCCCCTCTCTCTCACCTCTGTGTGACCTCTATAACTCCCTCTCCTTCCTCTCACTTGAGGATAGGAGACGCTCCCACTCAATCTCCTTCACTGCTAAATACTGGTTTAGTTCCCCCCTTCCTATCTCTCCTCCTCATTCTCGCCACTCCCCCCCTTATTCTCTCCATAGTTATGACTACCCCTCTTTTACTATTCCCAGAAGATCCACTTCCAAAGGCCAAGCTGAATTCTCATACCACCTGCCTAAATTGTGGAACTCTAGTCCTCTGCTCCATCATGTCTCCTCACCCTCTTCTGTCTCTCTCCTCTGCAAACTCCTGCCCCACACCTGCACTTGCAACTAAATTTCCTCTCCATTCCCATCTAACTTAACCCCCTTCACTTCCTTCCCTGCACCTCCCTCAGCTATGGATTGTTATACTGCTGTAACTGGGGTTGACACTCAGGAAGGGGTAGAAAGAATGTGGAGGGATCTAAGGAGGCTTGAGGCATGGTCAAAAGAGTGGCAGCTTTCGTTTAACACGGACAAGTGTAAGATCATGCATCTCGGCAACAAAAACTGGAGGGTGGTATACTGTATGGGTGGACGTGACCTGGCAGTAACAGAACAGGAAAGGGACCTAGGCATCACTATATCGAGAGAACTGAAGGTGGCAAAGCACTGCGAGAGGGCAGTGGCTAGAGGCAGCAGAATGCTGGGCTGCATTGGGAAGGGGATTACTAGTAGGAGGAAGGAGGTCATAGTACCCTTACACACCCATTTGGCTAGGCCGCATCTGAAATATGGGGTCCAGTTCTGGAGGCCATATCTCAGAAAGGATGTGGGGAGGCTGGAGCGTGTTCAGAAGAGGGCAACGAGGATGGTAAAGAGGGTCAGCTACCTATCCTACGAGGAAAGGTTAAGGGAATTGAACATGTACTCCCTGGAGCAGAGGAGGGAAAGGGGGGACATGATTGAGACCTTCAAGTACCTAAAAGGTATAAACCAAGTGCCAGTGGAGAACATCTTCCAGCTGAAAGGAAATCAGAGGACTAGGGGGCATGGGTTGCAGATTGTGGGGGAGGGGCAGTTCAAGGGGAACATTAGGAAGTACTATTTCACAGAGAGAGTGGCGGCTCCCTGAGGAGTTGGTTGGAGAAATAGAGAAAGTGTAGAGTGTTGGTCCACTCTTAGAAATTTAATGCATAAACGATACTGTGCAAGAATTGCGTAACATGTTATGTCACCAAAAATTACTAATACGCAGTGACTGGCGATGGTGTTACATTGTTTGTTAGTCAGTGTTGGTAATTTTTTTTTTTATTATGTATTTTAAGTATTTCTATAAAGAAAAGGAGGGGTGCGGGGGGCACAGCCCCCTTTACAGAAAATGTTGGCGTGTGCCTTTTGCCACTGTTAGCTAACTTGACGAGCTCTCTTCGCCTCACAAATTGAGTAGCGTAACGCTTACATGTTGCACACGTCGTGAAATTCAGGTCGTGTTTACGCTACGCAAGATCGGGTAGTCCAACACACTCCACTATCGCCGGAGAAACAACAGTGGGAGGGTTCAAATGAGCATGGGACAGACACAATCCTGCGATGTAGTAGTGTAAGAGTGTACTTACAGCTAGCGTTAAGCTACTTTCGCAGAACTACAGTTTTTTTTTTGTATTCGTTTATTTGAGTTGTGGGGGCTTTGCCCACCACACCCCCCTTTAAAAAAAGAAAGAGGGGTGCTCAAATAAACTAACACAAAATTTCACCCAACTGTAAGATTACAAGTGCTACTGAACTCAATTGTGAGAACTAGCACCGATGTCTCGCGCACACCTGTTCGGCTTACGCATTTTCTTGCGCAAGCAGCCATGGTCTGATATTCTCCACTACCGCTGGGATGGTTGAGGGTGAGGCGAAGGCTTGTCCTAGCAGATAACTAGGCAAGTAGGCAGACTAGGTGGGCCTGACTGTCCTTTTCTGACGTCACATTTCTAGGTATCTAACTGTTCTACCTGTATTTCTATTTATATTTATGGAGTTTTCCCCCCTTCCCTTGTTTACTGCCTTGTGTATTTACGTTTTACCTGTATGTATATTTATTACTGTATTTTACCCAGTGATGAAAGTGAACAGGAATGCACAAGAACTCAGTTCCTGTACCTTTTTTGTGGCAGGAACAGAGTTCCTGTACTTCTTCCCACTGACACTGGAAATGAAATTCTTAAACCAGCAACATAATAACAGTTTCTGGGCCTGTGACCTGAAATCAGGGTTTCCATAACAACATTTGACTTGTACAACAATGTTGTTTTTTTCCTATAAATACTTCAATAGCTCTAACCGAATCTACTAGTGTCTAAACAGATAGAGGTGTCACAACACAGCTATCCTTCAGATTGAGGATCTTTATTCTGCAGTTCATATTTGCCAATTCCGGAGTTCCTGTACCACTTGCACCACTGATTTTACTGTATGTATATGTATTGGGTACTTCCCCATTCCCACCTGGAAACAAGCATTGGCTCAGTGTGCCCTCCTGGTGAAACATTTTTAAATAAATAAAATTAAAAATGACTTGTAAAATGGCTTTTCATTCAGAACCAAACATTTTTCCATGCCTGCAAATTGAATGTTGCCACCCAATTTATTTTCCCATTTAGAAGTAAAAAAATACTTCCAAACAATGAGTGGAATGAAGTGAAAGTCCGTGGTGGTAACTAACGTCAAGCCAGGTTAAGTCAACTCATATCATCTAGTCAGGTCTTTCTCAAATGGAGAAAACTCTTTGATTCCCCATAGCAACTGTGGGCGGTGAAGACGCCGAAGGAACCGGAGAAGTGGCGCTGACTTTACGGGGGAAAAGTCTGCAATTTCACCTTGAATGATAGTTTTACTATCCAACAAATAAAAACGTTTATTATTTAAAAAAATCCATCAGTCATTACAATAAAAACAAATTTCCCTACGCTCCGTTTTGCACGCTTGAGTATTTATCTCCCTGGTAACGCGAAGCCAAAGTTTGGGAGACACCAACTCTCATTTTACACGGGGGCTGCGTGGAACGGATAAACATTGTCATATGTTGGCAGAATGAATAAAATGAATACAAGTGAGAACACATTATTAAATAGTGAACTTCATTAGTTTCTACAGCTCTGGCCATCAAATATGCTGTTATCCTTGGTTTTACTTCTGGGATATAATTAGCGTTCCCCTCTGCGTAGGTACTATTAGCAAGCCCACGTTTTCTAAACATGGCAGACGGTCCCCTTACGGATGAATGAAGGTAAAGATTTGTTTTTTTCAGCTAGGTTTATGCCAACAGTTTGTAGTCATATGATAGTTTATACATTTTCTAATACTGTTTTTAATCAGCTCGAATGGTGCTAACAGTTATTAAAAGAAAATGCTGTACTAACTGCGGTTTTATTAAACAATATTAAAATGTGTTCGTAACACCTGGGAGCATTGATTTGCTAGTCTCTGTTTCCTACTAATTCACACAAAGTATGCAGACATTTTTTTGTATGTATGCAGTTACAAGCTCTCAAAGTTTCTTGAAATCATAAGTTACCAGTAGTGACACACCAAACAGGGCACCATTCTAAAAGCTAATATACTGGTAATATAAACTCACGAAGCTGTCAGAATAAGTATCTTAGTGTAAATATTTTTCTTCTGAAGGGGATTATTAGGTCTGTAACTTTAATGTATGACTGTTGTTAGCTTACAGTTACTAGTTGTCAGTAACGGAAACAACAATTTTAAGAGGAACTTTCTAAGGCAAAATCAGGGGCATCCCTGATAGTTGGGGACAGTTAAAAGGTAGGGATGTGCAGAAGAGTGATTTTTGATATTTGTATTTGTGTCACTGATATTTGCCGAGTTTTTGTATTATTAATAAAAAAGTTTAAGCCATTTTAGACTCGTTTAATATTTATTAACAGCACAGTATCAAGGGACTTTGAGTTATCAGAAATAACATCTTCATTCATAATATATAAAACATTTGCTACATTAATAGGTATATTAATAGGTTACATTACTAGGTTATCATCAAGTTACAAAGACTGCAACATACAAGGTTAGTGGCAGGCAGGTTGTTTTTACCATGTGCATCTTACCCAGCATAATGATAACACTGGGAAAGATGAGCAAGGTAACTGACGCTGTGCACCACTACGGTGCCTCAAGAAAAGAACTGATTTTTTTAATGGTCACACTGGGCAAGATGGCCAAGGTAGTGTTGACCCTTTGAGTCTGCACCACTACAGTACCTAATGGCCACACCAGGCAAAACACACAAGGTAACTGTTGAACAGAATGGTGCCTCCACAGGAGTAAATGGTAGTAAAACAATTCTGGGAAAAAGTGTAGTATGGGTCCTCAAATAAGCAGAGCAACTTGTGAGAGTGGGAGTTTTTTTGTTTTTTTCCGGGTAAATTCTTTTGTCTCTGACTCTGAGAACTTGAAGATCCACCACCACCACCACCACTGCTTCCCAGGCTGACATCGTGGAAAGGTATTGCCAGTTCCACCAAGTCCACCACTGATGTGTACTATTGAGACCTTTTGCTGCCATGCCATTTGCTAGGACTTGTCACTGTTGTGAACTGGGACCATTATGTGGTGCTGCATCACACCATAGCCTTCAAGGTCTGAATGAACATCACTGTAAGTGAAACTGAAAACAGATGTGAGATTTTAATTTTAATTGTTCCACAGAAATGCACTGTACTTTGTAACTTGCCTTGATTTTAGGGGTTAGATAGTAAAAACAAGTCGAAAGAGAGAAACTCAGCCAAAGGTAGTACTTTTATGAAGCCGTAGGGACCCACCAGAGTTCAGCTGAGCAGCTCAACTATATTAGAGATTGATCATGGCGGTGCCCTTACCCGTGTGTCTCCCCTGACAACCTCCTGCTACCATCCTCTGAGAAGCCGTGGTCCCAGCAGCAGGTTACATGAATTATGGTACAGTTACACTCCAAGCCAGCAACTCACACACACACTAACCTCGGTCTGATTCTGTGACTGTGATGTGGCTGCCAGTTGTCTCTCACCCCGGTCCTGGTTCCAGTCAAAACTCCAACCCTGCAGCCTGCACTGTGCAGAATCAGACTGTGAAACAGCACACTTATTTGGTTTCTGCCTGGGTCTCAGTGCTCCACTTCCTCTGGGACTTCTAATCAAGACAATTTGTGTTTTTTGCAAAGTTCCAAGAGCTGCAACCCATCCGGTCCAAGTAGAACGACAGACATGGTTCACACGACATGCAGCCACTCGCTCTCTCTCTGCTCCTATGCATCCTCCACCTCAGGACGAGTAAGAAAAGGAGTCGACGATGCGCACGCTGAGATTCCCCAGGCTTCCTGCTTTCAACTGACATCCCCAACGTCCCTGACATGCGTACTGGTGGTCCAGAGGGCTGCCAGCTGCTTGGAATAGTGGGAAACTGATTTTTTTTAGCCCTACAAAAGGAAATACGGGAGTTCCCAACCCAGCACACATATAGGAAGGTCATGTCAGATGAATCTAATAGATTTCTTTGACTGGGTGACCAATGTGGTAGACCAGGGAGGGGCAGTGGACATGGCCTACCTAGACTTTAGCAGGGCATTTGCCACAGTCCCACACAAAAGATTAATATACAAGTTAGCCAGCCTTGGAGTGGGTCACAAGGTGGTAGCCTGGGTTAAACATTGGCTGGAAAACAGGATACAGAGGGTAAAAGTAAATGGAATTTACTCTGAAGAAAGGGGGGGGTTACTAGTGGGGTACCACAATGTTCAGTGCTGGGACCGGTTCTCTTTCATGTTTTTATAAGTGACATTTCAGAGGGACTGGAAGGAAAAGTATGCCTTTGCAGATGACACAAAGATCTGCAACAGGGTTGATACAGAAGGTGGGGTGGAGAGGATGCAAAGGGACTTGGCAAGGTTGGAGGAATGGTCAAATATATGGCAGCTTAGATTCAATGCAAAGAAGTACAAAGTAATGCGCCTGGGAAACAAAAATCCAGGGGAAGAGTACACAATGGGGGGGTGAGATAATAACTACAGAAATGGAAAGGGACCTGGGGGTAGTCATATCAGATGACCTTAAGGTGGGCAAGCAATGTGAGAAGGCAGTAAGAAGAGCTGGTGGGATACTGGGATGCATAGGGAGAGGCATCACCAGTAGAAAACAGGAAGTTGTTATCCCTTTGTACAGACAGTTGGTGAGACCCCATCTGGAGTTCTGTGTCCAGTTCTGGAGACCCCATCTCCGCAAGGACATAGGATGGAGGCTGTCCAGAGGAGGGCAACTAAAATGGTGCAGGGTCTGCACCAGAAGATATATGAATAGAGATTAAAGACGCTTAATATGTATACACTCGAGGAGAGGGGGTACATGATAGAAACTTTCAAGTACATCGAGGGAATCAACAGAGTCCAAGATGGTAGCATCTTTCAGAAAAAGAGATTTTCAGGAACAAGGGGGCACAATTTGAAGATGGTGGGGGCGACTCAAAGGTAATGTGAGAAAGTATTTTTTCACAGAGAGAGTTGTGGATACATGGAACAGCTTTCCTGAGGAGATAGTGGATTCAAAAACAGTGGAGGATTCAAGAATGCATGGGACAGACATAAGGCAATTCTAGTGGGGGGTAGGAGGAAGTAGGCCGTTGGTTAACTAGGATCTGCAGCCTATGCATTAGGTAGGGAAATGGGCAGACTAGGTGGGCCAAGCAGTCCTTATCTGCCGTTAAATTCTATGTATGTTTCTATACGATCCCAAAATATGCCGATATTTGGGTTTTGGCTTAGCAACCCGAATACTGGCATATTCGGGGTTATTTGTGCCAAATAATATTCGGCTTGCACAGCCATATTAAGAGGTGGCATGTTGTGGCATAATCCAGGTTTCCAGATTTACATTGGTACTTAGTCTGCAGCAGTGCCTAAACAGGCAGGAACCAACAGGAACTTGGTTCCCCCTCTTATTTCGGCATTGCATTAGATTGTCTTGCTACTCTCAGATACCTTTCTTCATTAAAGCTGTCTCATATTATGGTATGAAGGATGAGAAACATAGAAATATGGAAGCTGACAGCAGATAAGGGCTGCATCGCCCATCCAGTCTGCTGTTTTTTTGTTGCATTGCTTACACTGTAGAACCCTCCAGATCTACGGCACTTTCTCTGCCACCCCCTTACTTATCCCTTATGACTCTCTTGTGCTTATCTCAGGCTTTTTCGAATCCCACCATTGTTTTCACCCCCACAGCCTCCGCTGGAAGACCATTCCAGGCATCCACCACCCTTTCTGTGAAGTATTTCCTCACATCTCTTCTAAACTTACCCCCCCCCCCCAGCTTCATATCGTGGCCTCTTGTGCTGGAGCACCCTTTCCTCTGCAAAATATCTCCCACTTGTACCTTATTCACTCCCATGAGGTATTTAAAGGTCTTGATCATATCCCCATTCTCCTCCAGTTATTCCTTTAGCCTCTCCTCATAGGACATTTGATGTAGACCTTATACCATCTTAGTAGCCCTCCTTTGGACGGCCGCCATCCTGTCTATGTCCTTCATGAGATATGGCCTCCAGGACTGGACACAGTACTCCAGGTGGGGTCTTACTAAAGACCTATGTAATGGCAACACCACTTCCTCCCTCTTCCTGCTGGTAATACCCCTACTTATATATCCCAGCATCCAACTACTGCTTCTTATCGTTTTGTCTGGCCACCTTCAGGTCATCTGATATAATTACATCAGGTCTCTTTCCTGCTTGGTCGCTGCTAGTATCTCTCCCCACATTTTGTACTGCATCCCTAGATTTCTGTGACCCAAGTGCATTATTTTGCACTTGTTTGCATTAAACCTTAGCTGCCAAACTTTTGACTGCTCCTTTGGTCGTTTGAAGCCTCCTTCCATTCTTTGCACCCCCTCCGCAGTGTCCACCCTATTGCAGATCATGGTGTCATCTGCAGAGAGGCAGACCTTGATTTATTTTATTTATTTATCAAGCCTAGGATTACAAATAACTTTGAGCCATGGCTCTTTTACAAAGGTTCCACGTCAGAGAAATACAAATTATGGGGAACATCAAGACAGGCATTACAACAATGTGGACATTGCAAACAGAGTATAGATTAATACAGTTCAAGGGTAGCATTGTAACAAGGCAGCCAGCGGCATTTGTCAGAGAAAATAGACAACAGATAAGAAGTGCCAGAGTCATAGGGAGAGGGAAGAGGGTAGGGGAGAAGGAATGTAGGAAGGGTGGCAAGAGGGTGAAAAGTGCAGCATTGGGTATACCAAAGCCAGTGAGGAGGGGCGGGGGGAGACAACTAGAGCAGAAAGAGTGGAGAAACAAGGTTAAGTTAGGCAGTCACAGGAGCTGTTGGTAGTGAGATAGTCCCGGAGCCTAGTTTTAAACATACCAATAGTTGGGGCAGAGGAGATGGTTGGGCTGAGGCCATTGAACCAGAGTGGTGCTCGATAAGCAAAAGAGTGTTGTCCCTGTGAAGTGTGACAGTGGGGGACTTTCAGTAGCTGTAGCGTGGCTCTCCTAAGGCACCGTTTGTTAATTCGGTGTTGTAACAGAGTTGAGACCCCAGAAGGTGCAAGGCCAAGGTAGATTTTTTTGACCATGGAGCAGGTGAGAAACTTTATGCGGTTTGAGAGTTGGAGCCAGCCGGTCTGAGTGTACAGGTCACATGTGTGGGTGAGACGGTGAGCACCAGTGATGAGCCGATATGCTTTATTTAAGGCAGTTGAGAGGTGTCTAAGGGTTGTGGTTGTGGCCGAGCCATAAATGATGAGACCATAGTCTATTACAGAGATCACAGAGATCAGGACTGCAACCTTCAAAGCTTCTGGCATGAGGTGTGGTCTGTGTTTGTAGAGGAGACCAAGCCGTGTATTAGCAGCTCTAGCTACATTATCTACATGAAGTCCATAGGAGAGATTAGGGTCTAGCTGAATCCCTAAGTATTTGAAGGACACCACCTGATCTAGAGTGTTGCCCTGGGTGGTGGAGATAGCCAAGTGGTGTAGCTTGTGTGGGTTATGAGAGCTGCAGAAGAGCATAGATTTGGTTTTCTTGTCATTGAGGACCAGTTTATGATTAAGAAACCATGACTCTACAGAAATGAAACCAAGTTGAAGGTTGTGTTGAAGAGTTGCAGGATCTTTGTGAGTGGAGAATACAACACCTTCCCCTCCAGTTCCTCTGCTATGTCACTAATGAAGACATTAAAGAGGACTGGTCCCAGTACTGACTCCTGCAGTACACCGCTGGTCACTCTCCCATCCTCAGAGTGAACTTCATTTACTACCACCCTCTGCCTCCTATCCCCTAACCAGTTTCTTACCCAGGTTACCACCTTATTGCCCTCTCCTATGCTACACAACTTGTTTACCAGCCTGCTATGTGGAACAGTGTTAAAGGCCTTGCTGATGTCTAAGTAGGCCCTGCCCACTCCCCCCCCAGCCGCCCGATTGAACACCCTGGTTACCCAGTCAGAAAACTCTATCAGATTTGTTTGGCATGACCTCCCCTCTGTAAAACCATGCTGCCTCAGGTCCTGCAGTCCAGTGGATTCCAGGTGTTTTACAATTCTTTTCTTTAATAGTATTTCTATCAGTTTCCCTACTACAGATATCAGACTGACAGGCCTATAATTTCACAGATCCTCCTTGCTACCACTTTTGCGAAGTGGAACTACTTCCGCCCTTCTTCAGTCCTCTGGGACCATGCCTGTCTCCAGTGAACTGTTAAATAAGTCTGTCAGGGGTGCAGCTAGCACCTCCCTGAGTTCCTTTAACACTCTTGGATGCACCCCGTCTGACCCATGGATTTGTCCACCCTCAGATCAGCGAGTACTTTCCTGATTCTCTTCTCAGAAAAGGGACTGGTGTCCATTTCCCTCCCCCCAATCTCTTGGTGCTTATTTGTGGTCCCTCCCCTTCCCCTCAAATGTGAATACTGAGCAGAAATATTTGTTTAAGATACTTGCCTTTTCTTGGTCCTTCTCATTATAGCCCTCTGCCTTATTTATTAACCTCACAATCCCTCCCTTGGTCTTCCTTTTCTCAATATACAGTACCTAAAACATTTCTTGTTCATCTTTGATACTGGCTAGACTATTCTTTCCTCAGCTTGCACGTTTGTGCTTCTTTCTGACTTGCCTGCCTCCCTCTGTTTCCCCAGATACACTTCTCTGTCTTCCTCCTCTGTCTCTCTCTGGTCCTTCTGAATGCCACTGTTTTTGCCCTTACCTTTTCTGCCATTTCCCTCAAGAACCATAATGGTCTCCTCTTCCTTCTGCTTTCGCTTATTTGCCTGATGTACAGGTTTGTAGCCTTTATTATGCTTTTATTGTGGCCCATTTTCCCTCCACCCCTCGACATCTTCCCCTGCCAGGTCTTCTCAGATGCATTCCCCCATCTCTGTAAAGTCAGCCCTTCTGAAATCCAGGACCCTCTCCCTTGTGCGGCTGGATTCCGCTGTTTTTCTTACGTTAAACCATACTATGCGATGGTCCCTGGTTCCCAGATGACTCCCCACTCTGACATTTGCCGCACTGTCCCCGTTCGTAAGTACCCGGTCCAGTATTGCCCCACCCCAGATGGGTTCACTGACCAGCTGCCTGAGGAATTCCCCTTGCAGGGAGTTCAGGATGTCTCTGCTCCTAGCTGATGCTGCAGCAGGTAGGCTCCACTCTACGTCTGGCAGATTGAAGTCCCCCACCAGCACCACCTCCCCCTTCTTAGCCATTTTGCCTGTGTCTTCCAGCATTTCTTTGTCCATGTCCTTTCCCTGTGTCGGAGGCCTGTATACCACTCCCTTGTGAATGGTGGCTCCATTTCCAGACTCATGGTTGACCCACAACACCTCTACCCTCCCCTGTCCTCCCTGTACCTCTGTCGCTTAATGTTTTAATGCTGTCTGTGCCAAATCCATGTCCACTCTTTATGTCTCCCATCTTTCTTCCTACCCTGTTCCTTCTGAAATTTGCTGTAACCAGAAATCCCAGAACCCCCTGCAGCTGATACCAGAGCAGGGCTGCAGCAGTTGAAGAGTCAGTAGCCTGTAGTGCATGTTAGAGAGTTTATATTGTGTACTTAGCCACAGGAGGACAGCAAACAAAATATCCAAGCTTACAAAAACTTGAAACATAAACTACAGGCACACAAAGTGCAAATTGGGACCAGCTCCACAATTGGGTGTGGGGTTCTTAGTATTGACTGTTCCACTTTAATATTTTTGTTTTCAGAATATTATGTTTAGTTTTTTTTTGAACTTTATTTTTATTTTGTTTTATTTGACACAAGGAAGCACATGTATCTTACAGTCCATGAAATTCTCTGAAACAATAGATTAGATAACATTGAAGTATTATCATGTTTGTACTTAATTGTTTATACATTTATAGTCTGTTGTTTTCATTTTATTTCAGAGATGTTAATAAATTGTTATTTTGAGATGCTGAGAGTCAAGGACGGGGGAATTTCCTTGTTTTTATGTTTCCCCTCATGGGAATAGGGATCTTGTTTTCCTTTTGTATAAATATGTGGGTTGAGACATGCTTTGGTGTAAATTGTTTCCAATGGGTATAATGGGCAATTATAATAATCAGGCTGAGTGGAAAGCGGGTTGGGATGGGTTGCGGAAGTAATAGTGCTTTATATATTTTTAGGTTTAGAACTTTAGATTATTAGTTTATGGGATTATATCTGGTCTATGTTGGGAGATGCAGAGAAACCAGACTGTCCTTCTGTTTATTAATTTATTGGATGCATTCTGGAGTCTGACTGTGAGACTCTCTATTTTATATATGCCATATATTGTGTTTTCCCATTCCGCTATTTTGGGGGAGGGGGGTCTGCCTTTAACCATAATCTGGTCAGTACTTTCTTGGCTGCTCCTAAAAGTACGCTTATAACGTATATTTGGTGTGGGGGTTCTGAAATGCCTTGGGAGGTGTAATAGGAGGGCTAGCTCTGGTGTCAGGTTTCCAAGTTCAGGGAAGAGAGCATGAAGTTGGCTATTTACCTCCTGCCAAAACTGGTTTATGATTGGGCACAACCAAAATATATGAGAGTGTGTTGCCATCTCCTCTCCACACACCCTCCAACACAAAGACTTCCCTGTGGAAGAGTATTTACCTGTAATTTGTGTAGTTCGAAAATATCTTGCTTCTATTTTCCATGAGTATTCCTGCCAGGTGTTTTTCCTGTCAGGTTTTGTGCTGTCTGCGCCAAATCCATGTCCACTCCTTTGTTGTTAAATTTAGTGAGTTCAGATTCCCATGCAATTCGTATATTGTCCACGCTAGTGAGAGAATTATTAGATATTATTTAGTATATTTTTGAGATGAGGTGGTGATGGGTGAATACACTGTTCAATTGCGTAAGTAAGATTCCTAGCGGGGGAGGAGTGTGGTCCATCCCTTCTTGTTGTAATGTTATTCTTAGATGATGTGTTATTTGTAAGTAACGGTAGAAGTCTGTCTGGAGGAGGATAAACTCAGTTTGTAACTGGGAAAAAGATTTAAAAGTTCCATTTTCATAAAATTAAAAGGTGTGTGTCAGGTTTTTAGAAAGCCATCTTTGAAAGACCGGATCTGTTCTAGATGGGGTAAAAGTAGGGTCACAAGCTGGTATCCCTAACCATCATGCTAAGTAATGATTTTCTGGGGCTTGTAAATATTGCTTCCACTCTGATAGTAGGGCTCTTGTGAAGAAAGATTTTTGTTTTGCTTGGGGGGGGGGGGGATTCGAGGCTGGAACACTAAATATTTATTTAGTGATAGGTCAGTTAAGGCTCGTTCCACCGCTGTCTGCGGAGAAGTCTGTGTCGGTGGGAGCAACTGTTTGGTTATATGCGTTAGAGTTGTCGCCACTGAATATTTATAGAAATCTGATACGGCAAGCCCTCCTTTATTTTTAGGTAGTTGTAATTTAGCTAAGGAGATGCAGAGTTTACCTCCATTCCAGAGATATTGATTTATTACCCTGTTCCATTTTGTTATTTCAAGTTTTGGTAGGGGGATGCACTGTAGTAAATATAATAAGTTTGGTAATATGCTCATTTGGATGAATTGTGTTCTATGGAAGAGAGATAGTGGTAAGTGGGTCCAGAGCTGGAACTCCAGCCTCACTTCCTCAAAAAGAGGACCATAGTTTGTTGTCCTGAGGTTAGTTATAGAAGAGGAGAGTTTAATTCCTAGATAGGTTATATATGGGCAATTCCACTTATAGTGGAGTTCATCTGCTAATGTTTGGGGAGGGGAGAAGTTTATGGACAATACAGCCATTTTATCTTGGTTAATTTTATATCTTGTAATTGTTCTATTTTTGAGAGGGTTCTGTTGAGAGAGGGGAGTGAGAGTTCTGGGTTTGTTATATATAACAGCAGATCATCTGTGTAGTATGCCAGTTTATGTTGAGTTTGGTTAATGTTGTAGCCTGTAATTTGGTTGTTTTGTTTTAAATATTGTGCTATTGGTTCAACGTATAGGGCGAAGAGAAAAGGAGATAAGGGGCAGCCTTGGCATGTGCCTCTATGTGATTGAAACCAGGAGGAGTGGGAACCTTTGATTGTGACTACTGCTTGAGGGCTTTGATATATTCCCCCTATATTATCTAGAAACTGTTGTGGAAAGTCAAATTTGACTAGCAAGGAGCTTAAGAAATCCCAGGACACTCGATCGAAGGCCTTTTGAGCATCTAAACTTAGTATTAATAAGGGGTTATGATTTACTTGGGCTTGATTTATGAGATAAATGGTTTGTTTAATGTTATCCATGATTTGACAGGTTTTTATAAAGCCAGATTGATTGGGGTGTATTAATGCGGGTAGGAAGTCATCTAATCAATGGGCTATGATACTTGTGTATATTTTGTAGTCCTGATTTAGTACTGAGATGGGGCGAAAAGAGTCACAGTTATATGGGGGTTTCTGCAGTTTCAGGATTCTCGAGATGGCTGCTTGGTTCCATGATATTAACAACGTGGAGGTTGAATGGCAACTTTGTAAAGCCTCCAACAGAGGGGTATTGATTAACTCCCATACATCTTTGTAGAACTCTGCGCCGTAGACGTCGGGGCCTGGGCTCTTCCTGTTTTTTAAATTTTTAATTGTTTGTAATTCTTGTGAGGTGATGGGTGCGATTATTTTTCCTTTTTGTGTAGAGGTAAGAGTTGATAATTTTAATTGAGAGAAGAACTCTTCTATCTGTTGGTCGTCTGGAGGGGTTGGGGCTGAATATAGTTTCTGATAACATTCTTTAAATGTATCTAGGATTTGGGAGGTTGAGTATTTAGATTGTCCAGTATTTGGGTCTTTTATTTTAGTAATAGTAACTTGTTGGGTCTGTCTATGTAGCCTGTATGCTAGTATCCTGGATGCGTGGGCACCTCCCTTGTAGAACCTCTGATGCAGCCACAGCAGTGCTTGCTCAGTACTGTATGTTAAGATTTTTTGTATCTCTTGTTGTGTTTGTGATAATTTGTCTTCAGTTGTCGTGTCTCCTTCCATATGTCTTTCTTGAAGAGTTTTTAGTTGGGTCTGTAATTCCCTTAATTTGGTTTCCTTCTGACGCTTCTTCCCGGCTGCATATGAGATAATCTGTCCCCGAAGTACCGCTTTAAGTGTGTCCCACAGTATTTGTGGGGAGGTCTGTGGAGAACTATTATTGCTTATAATTTCTGGAATTTGGTTTTTTAGTAAGTCTTTGAATTCAGGGTCCCTAAGCAGGGAAGGGTTGAAGCGTCAGAAGGAATTCTTCCGTTCTCAGGTGTTCCCAGTTCAAGGGTGATGGGGGCGTGATCTGAGGGATATGTATTCATGATGTCAGATCCATGTATGGATTCTTTGTGCTCTTCACTGACACAGAAATAATCCAGTCTAGAGTAATGTTTGTGAACACATGAGTAGTATGAACATTTTCTCTGTGAGGGATGCATAAACTGCCAGGCGTCAGTCATGCCTAGGTCTATAATTAGGCACCGGAGGTGTTTTTGTCTGCTGGTTTGCATAGGTGGGTGGGGGGCTGAGGTATCTAGGGAGGAGTTCAATAAGCAATTAAGGTCTCCACCTATAATTAGAATTCCCTTTTTGTGTGTGACAGTATTATGTAGAAGTTGTATAGAAGATGCAGTGCTATGTGGGGAATATAGATGCTACAAATAGTCATTGCTTGGCCGTTTAATGTACCTGACGCCAAGGCTAGTCTGCCCTCTCTGTCTGTATATTGGTGTGTAAGTTGAAAATGAGAATGTTTAGGGATCAGTATTACCGCTTCCCTTTTTCTCCCATTTTGGTATGTAGATTCTACCAAATGGGAAAATCTGAATTTCAATAGTTTTTGGTGTTCTGTCGAAGACAGTGGAGTTTCTTGTAATAGTAATAGATCTGGTTTAAGTTTCTTTGGGGCTCAGAATATTATATTTAGTTTTGATTTCTATCCATGGCATCGTGGAGTTGGAATAGTAAATTTACAGATAATAAAACTTAAGTGATTTTTCCGAGAGTCCAGTATACTGTGCCTGTATCTAGGTAGAAGGGATCATAGACCTTGGGACCTTGCAGATGGACTAGAGGGTAAGGCTTGTCTGTTTGCAGATGACACCAAGATCTGCAACAGAGTAGATGATCCAGATGGGGTGGGCAGAATGAGAAGAGATCTGGATAAACTAGCAGAATGGTCAGAAGAGTGGCAACTGGGATTTAATGCAAAGAAGTGCAAAATCATGCACATAGGGAAGAGAAACCCTGAAGCCATCTATAGGCTGGGAGGGGAGTTGCTAGCAGTCACAAAGGAAGAAAGAGACTTGGATCATCATCACTGATGACCTAAAATCATCCAAGCAGACCTCTAAAGCAGTAGGTAAGGCTAGGGGGGTGTTAGGGTGTATTAGTAGGGGTATCACAAGTCGTAAGAGGGAGGTAATAATCCCTCTGTACAAGACACTGGTTAGGCCCCATCTGGAGTACTGCGTGCAGTATTGGAGGCCACACCTTCACAAGGACATTAACCAAATTGAGGCAGTCCAGAGAAGGGCAACCAAAATGGTGCAGGGACTGCATCAGAAGACATATGAGGACAGATTAACAGAGCTCAATATGTATACCCTGAGCAAAGGAGGGAGAGAGGTGATATGATCGAGGCATTCAAACACCTTAAGGGCATAAACAAGGTGAAAGAGTCTAACATGTTTAAATATAAGAAAATAGCAGGACAAGAGGACACAGCATGAGATTAGAGGAGGCCGATTAAGGGGAATGTGAGGAAATTCTTTTCACAGAAAGGGTGGTGGATGCATGGAATGGCTACCACAAGAAGTGGTGGCTATGAATACAGTGCAGGGCTTCAAACAGGCATGGGATAGGCATAAGGGAGCAATACAAATGACTATGAATAGATAGGCCACTGACAGAGCAAAGGCCGATGGCACATTTATAAGGTAGAAAAATAAATGGGCAGACTGGATGGGCCTTGCGGTCCTTATCTGCTGTCAACTTCTATGTTCTATGTTTCTATAGTTTGGCCTCATCAAAGTGACCGTCTGATCCCTTCCACTTCCTCATTCCTCTGACATGCACCCATGCTCAGCACAAAATGATGTGAAGCAAGGGAGAGTGCGGGGGTGAGCCCCACTGAAATCAATGTGGGCAGAATTTGATTACTATTTAATACATAATGATGGCCAATTGGAGATTAAAGAAGGCCACCATTTGACAGACAAGACTTGTTAGTCGAGCGGTGGCCTTTTTTTATATAGTAATCAGTTTCAGCCCCCATTAATTTCAGTGGGTCTTGCCCCTGCACACTCCCTTGCTTTATGTAATTTTGTGCTTGCCCCATAGAAGACTCGCATGTGAGTTGAAGCGCTGAGCTGGAGCAGCTGTGTCTGCAGTAGAACCTGTGCTAAGTGTTAAGGCACTTATTTTCTGGGCAGAGCAGAGCTCAATGAATGCATTTAGATTTTTTGCCTTACGTGATTGCCTGTTTAATTGGTTCCAAGTGCCACTAATGACTTGTTTATTTGGACTTTCGTTGTCTGAGGGTGGCCGTCCTCCCTGTAGTGAGCACCAGCCCTGCATTGCAAATTGTAGCATTCCCTGTTTGGATTTTTAGTTGAGTGGTGGCCTTTTTTTAATGTATTAAATAGTAATCAGATTCAGCCCCCATTGATTTCAGTGGTGCTGTCCCCTGCGCCACGTCATTTTGTGCTTAGCGCAGGGCTTGCCAGAGGAATTGGGAAGTGGAAAGGATCGGCTGGCCACTCTTCCACCTGAATACAGACACAGAATAGAATTCTTAAAGCACCAAGGACTTACTGTCACCGGCATAAGATACCAAATATTATGATACGACATTTGCAGAATGTTGTTAAATCACTTTAATTAGGAACAACAGTTTGAGTAGGGAGAAGTATTTCTATCCAGAAATGTACCGGAGAGGAACATTTAGTGGTGTCATTACTACCTGTGATTCTGTTCACTATCCAGTGCATCACTGGCAATCTAGTGGTACGTCATTCCCATCTGATCCCTGAATAAAT
The DNA here is from genome assembly GCA_016271365.2 of Neoceratodus forsteri. Taxonomy (NCBI): domain Eukaryota; kingdom Metazoa; phylum Chordata; order Ceratodontiformes; family Ceratodontidae; genus Neoceratodus; species Neoceratodus forsteri. Next base: position 331,298,352 of record CM057452.1, on the reverse strand, counting down.
GAGTGCTTACATTCACTTTTCATCTCTGGTAGTCTAGTGGTACTCCCTTGTCCGATCCTCATTAGAACATTAGTGTCTCCCACCACTTTGAACCACTCACTCATTGGTACCCACCCCCTTACCCCCTGTGTCTGCTGCCGCTTACTCATCCTGAAAAGCAATTGCTGCTGGCTTTCACTCCCTGTCAGTCAGTTAGCGGGCAGCCTTGGTGGTGAGTGGAGGGGGTGTGCTAGTTGCCGTTTCTACAGACCTACTGGTGGCAGTTGCTTGTATGGATGAATCGGGCAGAAGGAGGTGGGTGTGGGGTAGTGGGTGCAGAGTGACAGGTGGATATGAATGTTTTAACAGGAATGAGGTTGGGGGGAGGCAGTTACCACTAGGCTACCGGGGATGAAAAGTGCACTTAAGCACTTATTTACTAGGGTATTGTGGGGAGGGGGGATTGCCACTAGACCTTCAGGGATTAAAAGTAAATGTAAGCACTCATTTATTCTGGCATCAGGCAGGAAGTGACCACTAGTCTACCATGGACAAAAAGTGTGTGTAAGCAGTTATTTATTTGGGGATTGAACAGCATGGGGGGGAAGTGTTTTTCTTTTTCTCTGTGCTCATAAGATGGTTTTCTACTTAATAGTATTGAGTATGATGTGAAAAGCAGTGCTTTTACTTAAAAGCAGACATATTTAGTTCTGGTCTTCCCACTACATCATCAGCATGTGACCTCACTCACTGTCACATCACAAACCCTGCTGCTTGATTGGTAATACATCACAAGTTACCAGTCAATATAGCAGAAGATTGGCTGTTCTTGGTTACTACTAGTGACGTCACAGTCAGTGAAGTTACAATGATGATGATGTATAGCGAGAAATAGAACAGAGATGTAAGCCACCAGGTAGAGTGCTGTTCCACACGTACACCTTGTAATGTTGGGTAGAAAATCTCCTAATTAGCAACCAGATAAGAAATAGAGAATAATGGATGGGGAAGGGTTTGATATGAGAATTTAATGCCCACCCGAGTTGTGGGATGCTACATAAACCCCGAGGGCGAAGTCCGAGGGATTTATCAAAGCATCCCACAATGAGGGTATGCATTAAAGTCTCATATCAAACACCCACCCCATCTTTTATTTTTTATAATAACAGACCAGCAATTTTTCTCCAGCAGTTTGTGAAACTGTTTGGCCCTGCCCATATACAGAATGTTGGCCAATGAGGCAGCAGCATAGTTTGACTGGCGTGGCTCATGAATGTCATAACAACCAGCCGGTTGTTATGGAAAATATCAACCTGGTCAGTACACTGAGAGAAACTGGTGACCAGTTATTATAAAAAAATACTTCAGCTATAAGAACTGACAGCTGAATGCTTCTGTGAGTTACTACTGATTCCAGGCAGTACACTTGCATACAGGGTACAGTTATTAAAGAGGTAGAGGGCTTCCTCATGTGCATGAGCACAGTGATGTATACAGCGTGATTGTGCTATCCACTATACCCAGGACAGGGTGCCTCTTTGAATAGGACTCATCATGTTCAGACTCGCTATCCTTCTGAATATTGGTTTCCTTGTCTTTTGCAGTCCATTTACAGCTGTATTTAGGAGCTCAAGCCCTAGTACTCTCCAATTTGTGACATCTTGGGATGTTATATCAAATTTTGAGTATTGTTACACTTGCGTAAAAAATGTAATGATGCATTGATTAGCACAAAAATCTGCAGCATTTTTTATTTATATATATATATATATATATATATATATGGTGGGCTTTTTAACCCGTTTTACTCCCACCCCCATCTCTTGGATGCACCCGCACGCCATGTGTCAAGACGCCCTCCCTTCCTGCCACCCCCTCCACCTGTGCTGACGCCGGACCTCCACCCAGTGGTGGCGGGACTGTGGGGGGTGACCACTTCCCCCAGGAGAGGAGAGCTGCCTTGAGGCTGCTCCCCCCCCATGCCAGCTCACCGACAACCTGAGGTTGTTCCCGAACCTGGGTTGCCAGCATAGCGCGAGGTAAGGCATCCAGTGCCTCAGCCCTCTGCGCTATCGGGCCGGCAACTGCAGCATTTCTAATAAAAGAAATAGTAAAAGTCTAGTTGGGGGAAGATGGAGATTGAGAATCTTAGTCTCCTTCTGGAGAATGACACACTGCTGGAGCAGCAGAGATGAGAAGGTCAGGACAGTTTGTTATGGTGTAGTGCGGCTTATTGTGCTGCCCAGTCATAGCTATAACATAGAAACATAGAAGTGGATGGCAGATAAGGACCGCAAGGCCCATCCAATCTGCCCATTTATTTTTCTACCTTATAAATGTGCCATCGGCCTTTGCTCTGTCAATGGCCTATCTATTTATACTCCTCTGTATTGCTCCCTTATGCCTATCCCATGCCTGTTTGAAGCCCTGCACTATATTCATATCCACCAGTTCCTGAGGTAGGCCGTTCCATGCATCCACCACCCTTTCTGTGAAAAAGAGCTTCCTCACATTACCCCTTAATCGGCCTCCCTCTAATCTCATGCTGTGTCCTCTTGTCCTGCTGTTTTTCTTATATTGAAACATGTTAGACTCTTTCACCTTGTTAATGGCTTTAAGGTGTTTGAATGTTTCGATCATATCACCTCTCTCCCTCATTTGCTCTAGGGTATACATATTGAGCTCTGTTAATCTGTTCTCATATGTTTTCTGATGCAGTCCTTGCACCATTTTGGTTACCCTTCTCTGGACTGCCTCAATTTGGTTAATGTCCTTGTGAAGGTGTGGCCTCCAGTACTGCATGCAGTGCTCCAGATGGGGCCTAACCAGTGTCTTGTAAAGAGGGATTCTTACCTCCCTCTTCATACTTGTGATACCCCTACTAATACACCCCAAAATCCCCCTAGCCTTACCTATTGCTTTACTGGTCTGCTTGGATGATTTCATGTCATCAGTGATGATGATGCCCAAGTCTCTTTCTTCCCTTGTGACTGCCAGCAACTCCCCTCCCAGCCTATATGTGGCTTCAGGGTTTCTCTTCCCTATGTGCATGATCACATTTCTTTGCATTAAACCCCAGTTGCCACTCTTCCGACCATTTTGCTAGTTTATCCAGATCTCTTCTCATTCTGCCCACCCTGTCTGGATCATCTACTGTGTTGTAGATCTTTGTGTCATCTGCAAACAGACAAACCTTACCCTCCAGTCCATCTGCAATGTAACTGATGAAGATATTGAAGAGGACTGGCCCCAGGACTGATCCCCGAGGTACCCCACTTGTGACTTGCATCTCTTCTGACTGTATACCGTTTACCACCACTCTCTGTTTTCTGCCCGCGAACCAGTGTGCCACCCAGTTGACCAACTTCTGACCCACCCCAAGCCTACCCAGCTTATTAATCAATCTTCTATGTGGAACAGTATTAAAAGCTTTGCTGAAGTCAAGGTAGGCAAGATCAACTGCTCCCCCTTGGTCCATCACTCTGGTTACCCAATCAAAGAAATCTATGAGATTAGTTTGACAGGACCTTTCTTTTGTAAACCCATTCTGTCTTGGATCCTGTGCTCCTATGGATTCCAGGTGTTGCACTATCCTTTCCTTAAGGAATGACTCCATTATCTTGCCCACTACTGAGGTAAGACTGACTGGTCTGTAGTTACCTGCCTCCTCCCTGCTACCACTCTTGTGGCGCGGGATCTCATGAGCCCTTCTCCAGTCTTCTGGAACCTCTTCTGTGCTCAGAGACTCACTAAACAGTTCTGCTAATGGCTCTGCTAGTTCCACCCTTAGCTCCTTTAGTACCCTGGGATGTATGCCATCAGGTCCCATTGCCTTGTCCACCCTGAGCTTTGCGAGCTCTTGTAGGACCCTTTCTTTTGTGAAGGGACTAGTGCTCACCTCCCTCCCCCCTGTGTCCATGGTGCTGAGCTGTGGGCCCTGCCCTACCTTCTTTTCAGTAAATACTGAGCAGAAGTATCTATTTAGGATGGATGTTTTTACATGGTCCTCCTCCTCACACACACCCTTATCTCCTTTGATCTTAGCAATACCTCCTCTAGACTTTCTCCTTTCACTAATGTATCTATAGAAAGTATTGTTACCTTGTTTTACTGTTTGTGCTAGTGTTTCCTCGGTTTGGGCCTTTGCCTGCCTTACTGCCTTCCCTGCTTCCCTTAGGGAAGTTTGGTATGCCGCCCTATCTTTATCCCGCTGTGTTCCCTTATATTTCCTGAAGGCCAGCCTTTTGGCTCTGACCTTTTCTGCTGCTGTTTTTGAGAACCAAAGTGGTTTCCTTCTTCTTTTGCACTTCCTTTTCTCTCTAACACAGTGGCATGTTGCTTCAAGTATTGCATCCTTAATGCTTGCCTACTTTGCCTGTACTCCCTCACCTGTATTTCTTTTTGCCAGGGCTAGCTTATCTCTGTTGGCCGTCTTATCAAAGTCAGCTCCTCTGAAGTCCCATATTTTTGCCTTGGAATGGGGTGATTTAGTTGTAGTGGCCAAATTGAACCATACCGTGCGATGGCCACTGGCCCCAGGTGACCTTCTACCTGAAGATCTGTGATCCTTTCCCTGTTAGTCAGCAGTAGATCTAGGATAGCCCTGTCTCTTGTGGGCTGTTGTACCAGTTGTTTGAGGCCCTCCCCCTGCAGGGAATCTACCATGTGTCTAGTTCTGGCAGATGTTCCTGCTGGTATTGACCAATCTGTATCTGGCATGTTGAAGTCTCCCATTATCAGAACCTCCCCTTTAGCTGTCATGTTTGTGTATCTTCTAACAGTAATGTGTCTATGTCCTCCCCCTGGTCTGGTGGCCTGTCGACAACACCAGCTCTTATGGCTGTCCTATTTCCTGTTTCCAGGGTGACCCATAGTTCTTCTGGCTCCTTATGTGTATTCTGAATTTCTGTAGCTTTGATATTTTCATTGACATACAGGGCCACTCCACCCCCCTTTTTTGCACCTCGGTCTCTTCTGAAAAGTACATAGCCGGGTACTGAAGTCTCCCAAGTGTTGTTACTGGTAAACCACGTCTCGCTTATAGAGTATTAGATATTGTACAATGCTAAGTTATCAACCATGGCAAATTATCATGCTGTATTGTCCTATCGTGTCATTGTGACATTCCTATTGACATCAAAGCTGTTGCTGTAGGTAAGACTATGTTGTCACAAACAGCACATTATAGCTTTAGCGATCTATACAGAGGCAACACCCCCTTCCTCTTTCTGCTGGTGAGTCTCCTTCCTATGCACCCTAGCATCTCACTAGCCCTCGCAACTGCCTTGTCACCTTTAGGTCATCTGAGATGATTACCCCCAGGTCTCTTTCCTGCTTGGTAGTCATCAGTACCACTCCACCCATTGTGAACTCTTCCCCTGGGTTTCTGTGCCCTAAGTGCATTATTTTGCACTTTTTCACATTGAAACCAGCTGCCATACCCTTGACCACTCCCCTAGTTTTCTCAGGTCTCTGCTCATCCTTTCCACCTCCCCTAGAGTGTCCATTCTATTGCAGATTCGGTGTCATCCACAAAGAGGCAGACCTTTCTTTCCAGCTCTTCTGCAGTGTCACTTATTATTCAGGAGGCATATTAGTTTTGTATGTTCTAGATTGGCCGGGAAGAAGTTCTTTGCAGTTCCTAGAATGAAAACTACTTTTGGACAAAAGTCTTTATTGTTTGTCCTTCCTTGTTTCTTTAATTCATTATTATTTCCCTTTGAATGCTTAAACAACTCATTGGTGTCCTTAGGATATGATTGAAGGACTACTGTATGTTTGAAAGTATGTGTAGGTGTTTTAAATGAACAGTCTGTGATTATGTTTATGTGTATTTTAGTATTTCTGTTGCAACCTTGTTATAATTGTTAATTGTGAGTTTATATTGTATGTATTGGATTCTTTTATGTACACTGGTTGACCATGAAAACGGGTCTTTGGACTGTGGACTTTCCAGTATAAAGAAATAAAACAAGACATTAAAGAGGACCATCCCCAGCGCTGTTCTCTGTGCTACCTTGCTGGTTGCTGGTAAACTCCATTTACCCCCACCCACTGTTGTCTATCTCCTAACCAATTTCTTATCCAGTTTACCACCTTTGGACCCATTCTTAAGCTATCCAGCTTGCTTACTTGTTTCCTATGTGGAACGGTACCAAAAGCCTTACTGAAATCTAGGTAGGCCACATCCAACGCTCCACCTTGATCAAATCCTTTGTCACCCAGGCTAAAAAATCTATCGGATTTGTTTGACATGACTGCCACTTGTGAATCCATATTGCCTCTGGTGTTGTAGCCCACTGGATTCAAGATATTCCACAATCCTTTCTTTCAGCAGTGATTCCAATAACTTTCCTGCCACTGATACTTGACTGGACCCCAGCTTTAACAAAATTACATTTTCTGCTTTTTATTTTCAACTGTGCTTCCCTCATTTCTTAATACTGGTTTGAATCCTTCATGTCCTGCTTATTCCATCTCTTTTCCCCCATCCTTTCCTTCTCCTACTACTTTTGTTCCAGGAACCTGTACACTTTCTCCCCCCCCCCCCATTCCTCAGCTGGAAAATCTGCTTCCTCATACTGTCTTTCCTCCCTCTAGAATCTGCAACGCTCCTCCATCCATTTCTCTCTTCCCTCCTTTCCCTCCCTCGGACGCCAACTAAAACTTCTCACTCCTCCCCTTGTTCCTACTAGCCACCTTCCTGAACCCTTCCTTACCTCTCCAGACTCCACCTCTCAGCACTGGTTCAGCATCCCATTATCCAGGCCCCCTGTACTTTTTGAATTAACCGTTTTTGCACAGCTGTTTTTGATTTTGTGCGCTATTTATGTAGCACCCAGTTGCAGTGTTTGGCATTGCTGTCTGTACTGCATTCTGCTGTGCACTTTATGTCATTGTCCTTATAACTCCATTATCAGCCTGATTTGTATTTCTCCGTAACTGTGTTCTCCCCTTCCCTTTCCCCCAGGTCGCACTGGGAAATGAGCCATGGCTCAGTGTGCCTCTCCCAGTTGCCAGTCTTGAAATGAATACATTTTCTTGGAAAGTAAACTTTTTGTTTAAACTAAAAGCATGAATCTTATGGCATCAGTAATAGCAGGTTCATGCATAACGTGATTTCAAAGGTGACTCTTAGCGGGCACCGTGGTTTGCATCAACATGGATAGGTTGAGCGAGGTGGGTCACCTAATAACAAGGTTTGTATCCACTAGGATAGTGTGAGGGAGGAAGACCACCGGATACTACGGTTTGCATCTAGAAAGATGGAGTGAGGGAGAGGAACCACAGGACACCAGGGTTTGCATAGAGGGGAACGGAGCGGGGGGCATGAGACAGGAGGAGTAGCATGCCAGGGTAGAGGGAGGGTGTGTGTGTGTGTGTGTGTGTGTATGTGTGTGTGTGTGTGTGTGTGTGTGTGTGTGTATATATATATATTTATTGTACCCCAAGCATACAGGACCATAGTGTGATTACAAAGGTGAGGGGCAAAAGTTGTATTCGAGTGTCACAACAAGTGACTCACAGTGTGACCTTGAGCAAGTCACTTGAATTATGTGTGCTGCATCATTCCAAACTGTAAAGCTGGACAGAAGCAGGACCCCACAGGAAAAGAGGTGTTGCATGTCAGAAAGGCTATTTTGGGTCGACAGCCTGTAAATGGAAAAAATAAAATCAATAAAAAACGAAAGTGTTTTCTGCAGGGATGCACTGAGTGAGGCATTGTGGGGTAGGAGATGCAGTCAGAGGTACAGGAGTATCCATGATTTTTCATAGACATCCTGCAAGTATGATGATACAGTGCTTGGGAGAGTCAGACGCTGGCTGGCCATGGAAGTGAGTTGAGAGTATGTGCCAGCTGTCATCGCAGGACTGGGGTGGAAGATTGGGCGTCTCCTAGGGTGGGGTGTGCTGCTGGACATCAGGGCTTGGTTTACTGGGACCAGGATCAGGGGATATCACTGGACATTAGGGATTATATCAGCGAGGATAGGGTGAGGGAAGGTGACCACCCAACACCAAGGTTTGCATCAAAGGGAACGATGTAACAGGAGGGGCTGCCACTAGACACAGGGGATAGAGAGGGTGCTATATTATTATACCCCATGCAGACAGGACTAGACAGTACCACCCACAGCTAGCATCAGATGTGTGGATAAATTTGCTGTTTTACAGAGGATTCATGAGATGTTAAAGGACAATGAAACAAATTTTGGGGGGGTGAATCAAATGGCAAATGCTCCAGTTCACTATCAGAATAAGGGATGCTGATTTCCCTAAAGGTATTAGTTACCTGTAATTTTATCATTTAAGTAGTTTTCTTAAGTTCGCAAAAGTTTGCCGAAATGTAAACAAACTCCCGATTCTCTCCGAGCCGCAGTTCGGCTCACAAAATGGAGAGGACATGCTGTACGTGATGATGTCATCATAGTGACTCTGCTCCAATTCTTTCATTGAAACCTATGGGCATTGCTTTGAAATGTTGAATATTGCCACTATATGTTGATATAAACATACGTATTGATACTTAGCTAATGCATCAGAGTCTGATAACACAAGTCGATCAATAAGCAGCTTCTCTCAGTAGTCAGCCACAAATCAAGCCCTGTGAGAGCACATAAAAGTTTTGGGTTCACAAAACACAGAGTTATTAACGGAATCTTGTGCACTACCCCCACAGAATCTGATGCATTCCTTCCCATTTGGGGTCATAAAATTTTATTTTTAATAATTCTGTGTTTTGTGAACCCAAAACTTTGATGTGATTTCACAGGGCTTGGTTTGTGGCTGACTGCTACTGAGTGACTGAAGTGTTGCTTACTGATTGATTAATTGTTGTTGTTACACTCCTAGGTGACCTGGTTGTTTTGGGGTGTGAAATAAGGCTATGGACCACAGTATTACATTTTTAAACTTCCACTCTTTGAGAAAATAATTATGTTGAGCAAAATATGATACAAAACATTGTCTACTGTGCTTTTTTTATTGACTGATAAAACATTCAGTATTATTGTGCTACAATGCAGGTAACCATTTTTAGAAGTTAGCTTGCTAATCAATTTTTTTATTGGCAATCAGTGCTAATCAAGTTTCTGACACTAATTTATGCCTTGTTTTTTGTCCACTTTCCCTTTTTCCTGCCAGACGTTAGGGTGCAGAGGGCCCTCCCACAAAATTGAAACCAGGCACTATAATATTGTGGTGGTTCGTTCACTTTATTTTTTCAAGCATATCATACCAAGAAAATTTTCATTTCATGACACACCTACAGTAGTCACAATAGTATCTCAGTTGGACATCACGTTTGAGGGGTTTGTGGCATATCAGGAGCTTTCCCAGCACAAGCACACCCACAAATCATTTCCTTTTTTTTTGTTTCTGTTTGGGGGAAGGTACGGGTGAGGCACTTTGAGTGCTTTTATGAAGCCCAAAGCCCAGCAGGGTTAGGCATACAGGATACTGGGAAGTCTGTCTGCAGTTGGCCCTCAGTAGAAAAGAAAGTAAGAGATTTATAAGTGTAGATACATGCTGGTGGTTTCTGGTAATTCAGTTAGAAGGACAAATACGTTTACTATTGTAATACTTGAAATAACAGAGGAAATTTAAAACATCCTAATAATATATAGGGAAAGCCAAAATGCTGATAATGTTATTGTTTTTATAAATTATGAATTTCTTTATCAAATAGTGCCTAGCAGTCAAAAGAAGCGGCAGCATTTAGGACAAAATGACTGAATGGGGAAGAATCTTTGAGAAGAGCCATATAATAATACCCCCTCACACTCAGAGATCCAGACAGCCGAGGAATGAATCGACAGGAGTTCAGCTTACCCTGAGGAGTGTGGAGGGGGCATTTCTGAAACCGGTAAGAAATGCAGTGTGACTGTAGATTTGAAGCTAGAGGAGCATTTCATAATTTGTTTGCCGAAATGTAGAAGAAGCACGTTATGGCTGCATCTCAAATTGAGGTAACATTCTATATAATTGGTGGAAACCTTCATGGAAAGCAGTATAAAAATCACCAGAGGTGAGGTGGGGAAAACAGAAGGTTTGAGCAGGATAAAAAGTTATCTAATATCCTTCCTGCTTTGACTATGTATAGTATTACAGTCATCATTGTATTATCGTACTAGATTTGTCCTTCTATGTTGCCTTTCAGCCCTGTTTGTTGTTTATTGTTTATTGTATTGCTTACTCTATTTTCTTTAGACATTACTATTATACCTTCTTTAGACATTACTATTACACTTAATTATGCTGTATGGTGGAATGCGGTTGTGTATGGAAATCCATACACCGCAAAAAGTTGTTCTGCTGCAGTAATGACGTCCTCACTAACGCAAAACGACTTTTCATTCTGCGTTAGTCAGGACGTCATAATACAAGGGGCTACAGCAGACGTCTAGATTCGTCCCTTGCTGTGTGAGAGGGGCACGCGAGTGTGCTGGGCAGCGGCAATTGTGAATCGACGGCCTTGGCAGAACAGAGTGAAAATACAGAAAAGTGAGTCTCTTTTTGTCTTTTTTTCTGGCACCATACACTAAAGAACAGTTTATGGTTACCCATACACTACTCGGCTATTCTTTCACCTCATAGATACAATGCCAACTTGGGGACCTCTCGATCTTCGCTCTCGAGGTCATCAGTCGGCATTGTATCCACTTGGTGGAAGAATAGCTTTGTAGTGTATGGGTAACCATACACTATCCTATATATTACTTGTTGTTTTCCCCCTGCCTGCACTGTATTCTAATTGTACAAGTATGGATTGTTTTATTGTCTACGCTGTTACTCTTGTTTTCTCTTATGAATTGTTCTGTAACCTCCCGGGTCGTGGCTGAAAATAGTCATTGCCATGGCTAGTGCACCATACCTGGTCAACAAAAACTAAATAAATAAATAGAGGATATTCTATATCCATTCTGGCCAAAAGCAACTACCACTGACATATTTGTATCCCTTCTTGGAACCTGCTGAAGCCCTGAAAGGGTTCCACTCTAAGTGGGAGTCACTGTTAGCGAATGGATTATGGATTTTGTATAGTGTTTCTCAAATTGGGCCACTGTGGCCACATGCGGTCATCAGCACAATGTTCTATGACCACAGAGCTCCTTAGAGGAACAATTACAAAAGTAATGGAATGGACAGTTTCTTAACCTTAAACGTGGAGCTACATTTCACGTGAAAATACGTCACAGTATTGATTAGTTTTATACTCTGCGAAAAGAGATTTCTTACATCAGGGGGTCTCGGGTGAAAAAACAAGGAGTTAGTCCAATAGTAAATTCTGACAGCTACCTTTTGAGGCCACCAGGATCTGGAGCTTCAGAACCACTGGTTTAGTGCATGTGTCCTTGGTATCTGGCTTCTGCCTATCTGATTTCAAAACAGAGGCCACAGTGTACCTACTGAGCATTTAACCATTTCCGCACATTTCTGAATGAGCACATTTTATGGGTGGCATAATAATGTGAAATATAGTAATATTCGACTGGCCCGATGGCACAGAGGGCTGAGGCGCTGGACACCATACCACTTTTTTTTTTCACCAGTAAAATTCGTACTGATTTTGAAATAGGAAATATCAACAGACTATTTAGACAGTTCAATAAAATTATACATACAGTACTAGCCTTGAGGACGCCTTACTCTAGTTCCGCCGGTGACCTGGGTTTGGGAATGGACTAGGGTCACTCAGGAGTCGGCCCGGGCATCCCATGGGCTGCTTTCTTCCTTAGGGGAGGGGGGCCTAGTGTCTCACTGCACCATTGCCATCTAGTGGAGGCTGGGTGGTATGACAAGTGAGTGCATTGAGGAAGGGTCCTGACACAGACGCCTGTATCATGCATGTGTATGTGCATCATTGCACTGAATTGGCCTCGGAGGAAACTACAAAAAAAACACCCACAGCGGCTGCAGGATGATTCTTGGTTACTGCAGCCTGCACACCATCTACAGGGCTCTCTGGGGGAACCTCTGGATGCTTTTGGGGTAAGGAGGACAGCTGTCTCTCCTCTTACCCCACCACGAGGGATATGACCCTGGAGGATCACTCCACAAGGTAAGTCCCTGAGATGGTGGGTGATTGGGGGGGGGGTGGGTGTCCGAGGTAAGGTAGCGGCTGTGCAGGAGAGGGAAAAAGCTTGGGGAAAAATATAGCAATGTACATGTATCCCATTATGGTTTTTAGATGGTACTTGCAAAACTTACATAGATACATAGATGTTGACGGCAGATAAGGGCCTATGGCCCACCCAGTCTGCACATTTGTGCATGTAACTTGTGCTTCTTCAAGCTTCCCAGAAGGGGGGATGAGTAGGGGGTTATAGGGCAGACTAGATGGTCTGTGTGGTCCTTTTCTGCCATCAGGATTTTATGATTCTATGATTCCCCTGAACTAGGTTGTCCTCTAACCCCTACTACCAGGATCCCCCAATGCCTATCCCATGCATTCTTAAATCCTGTAATCATTTCTGCCCCCACTGCCTCTTCTGGCAGGATGTTCCATTTGTTCACCACCCTCTCCGTGAAGAAGTACTTCCTCATGTTCCCCCTGAACCTCCCTCCCTCCCTCCAGTTTCATCTCATGTCCCCTAGTCCTGGGGCATCTTTTATTGTGAAAAATTGTGTTTTCCTGCACCTTGTTCTTCCCTGTGAGGTACTTATATGTCTCAATCATATCCCCTCTCCCTTCTCTTTTCCAGGGAGTACATATTTAAGTCTTTCAGTCTGTCCTCATAGGTTTTATGAATTAATCCTTGTACCATCTTGGTTGCCCTCCTCTGAACTGCCTCCACCATGTCCATGTCCTTACGAAGGTAAGATCTCCAGAACCGAACACTGTACTCGAGGTGTGGCCTCACTAATGTCTTGTATAATAGAATTATGACCTCCCTTTCCCTGCTGGTGATACCCCTGCCTATGCACCCCAGCATTCCGTTTGCTTTTCCCTCCGCCTTGTCGCACTGGCTCCTACCTTGAGGTCATCAGAGATGATAACCCTTAAGTCCCTTTTCTGCTTGGAGCAATCTATATACTCCCTCCTCCAGCTGATAAGCTTTTCCTGGGTTTTTGTGCCCCATGTGCATTATTTTGGATTTCTTTGCATTAAATCTCAACTGCCACTCCCTTGACCAGTCCTCAGGCTTCTGCAGAGCTCTCCTCATTCTATCCACATCCTCTGCTGTGTCTACCTGGTTGCAGAGCTTTGTGTCATCAGCGAATAGGCATATTCTCTCTCCTCAGCTGGTCTCTAGGCTTCCATACTGATGGGCTTTGCCTCCTGATGCTACTATGCAGGCACAAACCAAAACTCTGCAGCCTGGATATCCTCCCCTCCACTTCCTGTGCACACCAGTTTTACTTCCTACCTTCCAAAAGGCAGATATTCTGTAGCAGAGCTCTGTCTCCTCATGGCAGGGCTGAAGACATCAGACTGTAAGTCTCATTTTTAATTTTCTCTTTGGATATCCTCAACATTGGAAAAGAGCAGCATTACAAAAGCTCTTTTTTCTGTTTGGTTCCAGTCTCAGCCTTGCACGCTGTACAGACTGGCCCATATTTCTTGCAGAGTTTTTCCTGGGATTTGGGGCTCAGCCCTGCTGCTGCACAGCCCGCCTGGAAATTCCCATCGGCTCTAAAAAGCCATTGATTGACATCACGGCTGCAGAAATTGGGATATACACATATGTATGTATGTGTGTATGTGTGTGTGTGTGTGTGTGTGTGTGTGTGTGTGTGTGTGTGTGTATGTATGTGTATGTATATATATATATATATATATATATATATATATGTATATATATATATATATACACACACACACACTCACATACACACAGATATATGTATATTGGGTTAAGAAGAATACTCCCCATTGGCAATATTATTGGATTAAGGACCATACTCCCCTGTCGACGGCAGTAACTGGTGCTCTCCTCATTGACAGCTGGAAGTGTTCATACAGCCACTCGTTGACGCTAACAACCCCTTAGCACTTCTGGAGTTGTCGACGGTGCTCCTTATTGACAGTGCCATACCCCCCCAGCAGCAATTGAGGAGCTAGCAATCAGCTTTTCTATGAAGGTTTGCATAGCTATAACATTTCACAGGATCAAGTGTGAGTAGCATTTAAGGGGCTAGCAAGCAGCATTTTTTTCAAACACAGCAATAAACTTGTGAAACTTCTCAGGGGGAGGGGGTGTCCCCAAAGGAGAACTCGGGAAGGCGTCCAACTGTTGATGACAGTGCTGGGGCTTAACAGCTTACAGAAGCCACAGTTCTTAGGAGCGTGGTGATCCTCAAGGGCATTGGACTGAAGCTGCAAAATTCCTCCTTCGGCCACCTGTACAGGTTTCACACTGGGGATTGCTCCATGAGGCTTACGGGAGGGAGTCCATTCTTCAGGGACACAGGTGAAAATGTCCAGCTCTCAAACGCGCCAAGCAGGTGAAACACACCAGACTTTGCCCAGCAACCGACGCACCAAAATCTGGCCAATGGAAAATCATGCACATAATGCCCACAGTCTGGGAAACAAGATCCCAGACCTGGAGGCAATAATGACAGAGGCTAAACTGGACATAATAGCCATTAGCGAGACATGGTTCACAAGTAACAACACGTGGGAGACTTCAGTACCCGACTATGTACTGTTCAGAAGAGTCCGAGTTGCAAAAAGTGGGGGTGGGGGGTGGAGTGGCCCTTTATGTCAATGAAAATATCAAAGCTACAGAAATTCAGAATGTACATAAGGAGCCAGAAGAACTGTGGGTCACCCTGGAAACAGGAAGTGGGACAACCATACATAGACACGTTACTTTTAGAAGATATACAAAACATGACAGCTAAAGGGGAAGGTCTGCTAATGGGAGACTTCAACATGCCAGATTCAGATTAGTCAATACCATCAGGAACATCTGCCAGAACTAGACACATAGTGGATTCCCTGCAGGGGAGGGCCTCACACAATTGGTACAACAACCCACAAGAGACAGGGCTATCCTGGAGCTAGTACTGACTAACAGGAAAGGATCACAGATCTCCAGGTAGAAGATCACCTGGGGGACAGTGACATCGCATGGTATGGTTCAATTTGGCCACTAGAATTAAATCATCCCATTCCAAGGTAAAAATATGGGACTTCAGAGTAGCTGACTTTGATAAGATGGCCAACAGAGTTAAGCTAGCCCTGGCAAGACAAAATACAGGTGAGGGGGTACAGGCAGAGTGGGCAAGCATTAAGGATGCAATACTTGAAGCAACATCCCATTGTGTTAGGGAGAAAAGCAAGAGCAAAAGAAGAAGGAAACCACTTTGGTTCTCAAAAACAGTAGCAGAAAAGATCAGAGCCAAAAGGTTGGCCTTCAGGAAATATAAGGGAACACAGCAGGACGAAGATAGGGAGGCATACCAATCTTCCCTAAGGGAAGCAGGGAAGGCAGTAAGGCAGGCAAAGGCCCAAACTGAGGAAACACTAGCACGAACAGTAAAAGAAGGGGACAAGACTTTCTGTAGATACATTAATGAAAGAAGAAAGTCCGGGGGGTATTGCTAAGATCAAAGGGGATAAGGGGGAGTGTGTGGAGGAGGACCAAGGAAAAGCATCTGTCCTAAATAGATATTTCTGCTCAGTATTTACTGAGGAGAGGGTAGTGCAGGGCCCACAGCTCAGCACCATGGACACGGGGGAATGGAGGTGTGCACAAGTCCCTTCACAAAAGAAAGGGTCCTACAAGAGCTTGCTAAACTCAGGGTGGACAAGGCAATGGGACCTGATGGCATACATCCCAGGGTACTAAAGGAGCTAAGGGCAGAACTAGCAGAGCCATTAGCAGAACTGTTTAGTGAGTCTCTGAGCACAGGAGAGGTTCCAGAAGACTGGAGAAGGGCTCATGTGATCCCGCTCCACAAGAGTGGCAGCAGGGAGGAGGCAGGGAACTATAGACTAGTCAGTCTTACCTCAGTAGTGGGCAAGATTTTGGAGTCACTCTTTAAGGAAAGGATAGTGTAACACCTGGAATCCATAGGAGCAGCACAGGATCCAAGACAATGGGTTTACAGCAGGAAGGTCCTGTCAAACTAATCTCATAGATTTCTTTGATTGGGTAACCAGAGTGGTGGATCAAGGGGGTGCAGTTGATGTTGCCTACCTTGACTTCAGCAAAGCTTTCGATACTGTTCCACATAGAAGATTGATTAATAAGCTGGGTAGGCTTGGGGTGGGTCAGAGGTTGGTGAACTGGGTGGAAAACTGGGGGGCAGAAAACAGAGTGGTGGTAAACAGTATACAGTCAGAAGAGATGCAAGTCACAAGTAGGGTACCTCAGGGATCAGTCCTGGGGCCAGTCCTCTTCAATATCTTCATCAGTGACATTGCAGATGGACTGGAGGGTAAGGTTTGCCTGTTTGCAGATGACACCAAAATCTGCAACAGAGTAAATGATTCAGGTGGGGTGGGAAGAATGAGAAGGGATCTGGAAAAACTGTCAAAATGGTCAGGAGAGTGGCAACTGGGGTTTAATGCAAAGAAGTGCAAGATCATGCACATAGGGAAGAGACCCTGAAGCTACCTGTAGGTTGGGAGGGGAGTTGCTGACAATGACAGGGGAAGAAAGAGACTTAGGAATCATCATCATCACAGATGATGTGAAACCATCTAAGCAGACCACTAAAGCGGTAGGTGAGGCTAGAGGGATGTTGGGGGTGTATCAGTAGGGGTATCACAAGTCGTAAGAGGGAGGTAATGATCCCTCTTTACAAGACACTGGTTAGACCCCATCTGGAGTACTGCGTGCAATACTAGAGGCCACATCTGCATAAGGACATTAACAAAATGGAGGCAGTCCAGAGAAGAGCAACCAAAATGGTGCAGGGATTGCATCAGAAAACATATGAGGACAGATTAACGGAGCGCAATATGTCTACTCTAGAACAAAGGAGGGAGAGAGGTGATATGATCAAAACATTCAAACACCTTAAGGACATTAATAAGATGAAAGAGTCTAACATTTCAATATAAGAAAAATAGCAGGACAAGAGGACACAGCATGAGATTAGAGGGAGGCCGATTAAGGGGTAATGTGAAGAAGTTCTTTTTCACAGAAAGGGTGGTGGATGCATGGAACGGCCTACCTCAGGAACTGGTGGATATGAATACAGTGCGGGGCTTCAAACAGCCATGGGATAGGCATAAGGGAGCAATACAGATGAGTATGAATAAATAGGTCATTGACAGAGTAAAGGTCTATGGCACATTCATAAGGTAGAAAAAATTGACAGATTGGATGGGCCTTGTGGTCCTTATCTGCAGTCAACTTCTATGTTTCTATGTTTCTTTTGAGATTAGGCCACACTATGTTGGCAGACAAGCCTCCCAAGGGCAGGAGATACCAAGAAAATACAAATCCCTCCTTTGCAGGCTACCTCTGTTTTGAGGTGTGAGAAGGGAGTGACCTCCAGGGTGGAAGACCCGGTGGAGGCCCCCTCCTCATCTGCTTGTTCAGATCAGTGGCAGGCCGTTTGGACTGAGGTGCACGCGCTTGCACAGGAGGGCCAAAAACTGGCCACACCTCATTGGCCCCAGATTAAATAGAATCATTGAACAGAGCATTTGCCTTGGGGCCTCCCATGCTCTGAATTGCAGCCTCCAAGCCCATGGATTGGAGGGTCCACAGGATGGCGACTCGAAAATCAACCAAGTTCCCATCCTCTGACAAAGAGGAGCACCTCTCTGCGCATCTTGCCAAGACAAAGAAAACCATTCGTCTGGCAGAAGGAGAGGCCATTCTACGAGACTCAGTGGTCAGAAAAGCAGATGCATCTTAAGAAGGCATTCCAAGCTTCAGTAACTTAACTCAAGGCAGCGACAACTAATTCCTTTCTTAGCCAGCGCCCTTCTTTCATGGGCCAAGGTCCTAGCTTCCAGCTGGCGGAAGATTCTGAGAAAAACAAGGCGGCACTGCAGCAGCTCCAGCTCTTTAGGTTAGCCTCCGTTTATTCAGCAGATGTGTGGGAGGCAGCAGCCAGATGCGCTGCTAGAACCATGTTCTATCAAACGTCAGCACAGCACAAACTCTGGCTTCATGCTTGGCAAGCAGATGCTTCTCCAAGACTCCCTTGGTCAGTGCTGCCTTCGAAGGTTATCTACTATTCGGCTCCACTCTCAAAGAAGCAGTGTATAACCTGGGGAAACCACTATGGAGTGCAGGCTGCAAACAAAGAGCAGAGATAAGTCTTGGTCAGCAGGCTCCTGGCGGTATTAAGGTTATCTTCTGTCCGGCTCTACCTTTAAAGATGTGGTGAAAGAATCAGGAAAACGCTATGGTGTGTTTGCCACAGTCTAAGACCAGAGAAAAGTCCGGGTTAGCAGGTCACTGGCGGAATTTTTTGTGCCAAAATTACATCAAACTTCTTGTGGAAACAAATGGGATTCTCATCCCGGAACCAGCATAGGTTCGGAGAAGGAGGAAGTGCCACCCAACAGGCCAGGGGGAGAGACAACATCAATGAAACACTACAAACCCATCCTTGAGTAGGGCTTATCGCTGATGGGCTCCAGGCTCTGCCTTGCATGCTTCATAGCCTGGCCCCATTCTCGCTACGGGGACAGACTTTCCAATTTTCATAAGGAATGGGTCCATACCACATCAGGCAGATGGGTTTAGACATCATGCACAAGGGATACATAATCGAGTTCGACTTGGAGCCACCATTACCTCATGTGGTACCATCGCCCATTTTGGGCAACTCTGCGTAAAATATGCGCTGTTCCCGGCAATTATGAACTCTCTACCACCAGGGGCTATCAAGTGGGTTCACCACCGCAGAATTCAACTGGGTCCTCTTCTCACTTTTTTTCATTGTTCCCTTACGTACAGGGGGATTCAGACTAGTTTGGGACCTGAAATTTCTAAACCGATTTTTGTGTGCAACTGATTCATATGGAGACCCTGCCATCAATCATCAGGGAGCTCTGTCAAATGTTTGGCATCTGTCGACTTGCAGGACGCCAATTTACACATTCCCATCCAAAAGGCACACAGGCAGTCTCTCAGATTCAAAGTAGGGGGACAGCTCTTCCCATTCAATGCTCTTCCATTCAGGCATTCATCTGCCACAAGAGTCTTCTCCAAGGTCCTAGTGACAGCTATAGCTTGACTTCGGAGCCAAGGGTTACAGCTTTTCCCTTATCTGCACACTATTCTCATCAGAGCATCACATTTTGGCAAGCGGTACACGCAGTGGCCGAGGTCATACAGTGCCTCTTGGCGCTCGAGTTGGTCACAACCGGAAGAAGAGCTCCTTAATCCCAGCGCTGACCTTGAGCCATCTGGGGGCAGATTTCAAGACACAAGTGAACAGGGTGTTTCCCACGGAAACAAAATTCGAGGACCTGCAGAAGCTCATCAGGAGATTTCAGTCGGCCCACCAGCTGCCGGCTCACGACTTCATGCAGCTCATGGGGACTATGGTTTCTCTGGGTGATACAGTCCCCTGGGCACTGATTCACATGCGACCCATCCAGGCAAACCTCCTCAGACTGTGGTCCCAGTTCAGACACAACCAGGACCAAAAGATCCCAATTTCTCACCGGATGAGGACCTCCATTCATTGGAGGACTGAGGACCAATATCTTGAGGGGTCGCAAGTTGGGGCTTCCACACTAAATAAGAATCAGTGGCATACATCAATCATCAGGGCAACACAAGAAGCTTGAGGATGCTCTGGGAATCCCTTCTGCTGTTTCTGTGAGCCGAACGTCACCTCTCAAGCCTGACGGTGGTGTACATTCCAGGTCAGGAGAACACGGCAGACTGGCTTAGTTGTAAGGATGTCCTACTGGGGCAATGGGAGCTGAAGGACAGTGCCTTCCAAGTCCTCACAGAATGTTGGGGCAGTCCTCAGGTAGATCTGTTCACCTGCCTGCAAAACTCCAAGGTCAGACAATTCTGCTTCCTAGCCAAGGCCGAACTAGCAGTGGCTCAGGACGCCTTTACCTAAACTGGGGTCAGTACAGTCTCCTGGATGCCTCCCCCCCCACCCAATACCGCTTCTATATAGAGTTCTCCAGAAAGTGGTGCTTGATCGGACAGAGCTGATACTAGTCTGCCCACACTGGCCCCGTCATCCATGGTTCCCCCTTCTGATCCACCTGTCAAGGCAACCACCTATGACTGGCCCAGTGGCGCTGAGGGTTGAGGCACTGGACGCCACACCTTGCGCCATGTCGGCGACCCGAGTTCGGGAATGAGCCTGATCCGGGTCAGCAGGGGGAGGAAGGATTGAGGCCCGGAGGATAGCGCCCTTCCTCGGGGGCTAGGGACACGCCCGGCACCGCGTGACCTCTGTGGAGACCGGAGGTACCGCAATGCTTCAGGGCCAAAATAGAGGGCGGGTGGAGTCACGCCAGGACGCTTCTTACGCTATTGCACATCGACTCCGCCAGGAGAGGGAGGGTATAACTAGGGGGAATTAAGAAAATGCCCAGCTTGTGGATAAGCGACGTACACCTGCATCCACCCGAACACACCCATACAGCCGGTGGCACTCTTACCTGGGCCGAGCCCAGCCCGCCCGGAATTTACAGATAGAGCACCCTGGGTGGATAGGGCAGCCCTACCTTGGGGGGCTCAGAGCCGGAGGGATAGCCGGGCTGGTGCCAGGATTCAGGAGGCCTCTCGGGCATGGAGGTAGAGTCAGGGGCAATGCAGGATGCCTGAGAGAGTTCCACAGGCTGGAGACAAAAACAGAGTTCGAAGAGAAGAGGGAAAAAAAAGTCACCACCTATAATTTTTTTGCATCGGTCCGGACCTTCTTCATCAAGACCATTCAATGCCGACAAACACCAAACCAGGCAATATTGTTACCTATCCTGCTCCAATTCCTTCAAGAAGAGTTCATCAAAGGGCTGCAACCTGCCACCTTGCGATTTCAGGTTTCCGCACTGGGGGGCGGTCTTGTTTATAGATTCAGGGGAGTCTCTGGGTTCTCATCCCCATGTTAGAAGGTTCCTGCGGGCAGCAACTCTAAAACGCCCACCAGTTAAACCAAAGGTACCCCCTTGGAGACTCAGTTTGGTTCTCAAAGCATTGACTAAGGCTCCCTTTGAACCTCTCAAGGAGGCATCCCTTATGTTATCCTGTGATAATAGCGACTGCAAAATAGCGAGTGTCACAATAGCGAGTGACACATAATAGCGACTCATAATTACAGTGTTCTGAATATGTAATTCTCTCCAAAAATCAACGTGCGACGTGATGTTAGAATATTTAAGATGGGGGGGGGGGGAGTGCGCCCCCTGCATATGTATCAAGTCATCATGCCAAGAACAACTGTTGAAAGAACAGGTAGTAGTAGTAGCTGTTATGGGCAGTGGCGTTCACTATTTTGTATTCGCTATTATCGCATGGAACCTCCCTTATACATCTCACCGAGGAAAGTCACCTTTTCATAGTCATTATTTAAGCCAGAAGAATCAGCGAGCTGGGATCTCTGTCGACTAAAGAACGGTATACTGGGTTTCATCAGGACTCTGTAGTCCTCTGAACTGATCCAGGTTTTTGCCTAAGGTACTGTCTCCATTTCATTGCAACCAGATGTTGTTTTTGCCTTTCTTCTGTCCTCACTCAAAAAAATGACAAGGAGAGGGAATTTCACTCTCTGGACCCCAGATGAGCGGTAAAGCTTTACATTAAAAGATCAGAGTCAATGTGCAAACCTTCTAGTTTGTTCATTCTCACTGTGGGTCAGAATATGGGCAAAAAAGCTTCTAAAGACTATAGCTAGATAGATCCGCTCAACCATCACCACTGCCTACAATCAGGCTGGAGTGCCTTTGCCTGGGCCAGTGAAAGCCCACTCAACCTGGGCTATGGCCACCTTGTGGGCAGATTTTAGAGAAGCTTTTTCAGCAGATGTATATAGGGCAGCTACCCGGTCATCTGTTCACACATTCACCAAGTTTTACAAACTGAATGTGACGGCCTCGGCTGCGGTGTCTTTTGGCAGCCGAGTTCTCTCGGTGGTGGTGGACCCTTAAGGGCAATTACATTCTTCACACCCGGGATGTCAGGGGATGTACTGCTTTAGTATATCCCGTCAGTATGGAAGCCCGGAGACTAGCTTAGGAGAGAGAAAACTAAATTTAAATACCTGTAAATTTTCTTTCTCCGACAGCTGGTCTCAGGGCTTCTTCCCTCCCAGAATGTACAAATGTGGCCAGTTGGCCGAATGTTTGGATAATATTTCTCATTTTTGTTTCCAAGTTTATGTAATACTACCAGATTTGGACTGCTTTAGGAAGAACTGGTGTGCACAGGAAGTGCAAGGGAGGATATCCAGGCTGCAGAGTTTTGGTTTCTGCGTGCATGATAACATCAGGATGTACAGCCCATCGGTATGGAAGCCCGGAGACCAGCCGTTGGAGAAAGAAAATTTACAGGTATTTACATTTTGTTTTCTCCCTTCTAGGTCGTGTCTAATGTCACTGATAAAGATGTTGAAGAGGACTGGCCCCAGCTCTGATCCCTGTGGTACCCGCTGGTTACCTTTCCCTCTGTGGAGTTACAGCCATTTACAGTACCACTACCCTCTATGTCCTGCTGTCCAGCCTGTTCCCCACCCACTGCACCACTGTCCTGCCCACTCCTATGCTCCCCAGCTTATTTAACAGCCTTCTGTGTGGCACAGTGTTAGAGGCCTTGCTGAAGTCCAGGAAGGCCACGCCCACTGCACACACACTCCGATCCACCTCCCTTGTCACCCGGTTGAAGAATTCAATGAGGTTAGTCTGACATGACCTCCCCCCTGTAAACCCATGTTGCCTTGGGTCCTGTAGGCCGTTGACAACCAAGTGTTCCACTATTCTCTCTTTCAGTAGTGTTTCCATGATCTTCCCCACTACTGAGGTCAGGCTGACTGGTCTGTAGTTTCCCACCTCCTCCCTGTTCCCGCTTTTGTAAAGGGGGACAACATCAGCCATCCTCCAGTCTTTGGGTACCTCCCCTGTTTCCAGTGACCAGCTAAACAAGCTTGCTAGAGGTTTGGCCACCACCTCCCTTAGATCTTACTTCGAGAAACAGCTCTTGCAGCAGGTTACACCATTAGGACTGAAGCCGGCAGGCGCCAGGACCCCACGGAAATTTTCTAGCTAGCAGTATTCAGCGGGGTCCACCTCCGATGTCGGTCCTGCCCCCGACGTCAGGCATAGTACATAAGGGTGGTCCCCAGAATCCCCAGTTCTTTTCCATGAGTCGACTGCTAGTTGTCGGCCTCTCGGTCTCACCTAGCGCATTACCACTTAGAACTTCTCCAAGTAGTTTCTACAAAACTAATGTGCTTTCCAACTTTTTCTTCTAAAAGACACCTTTCCAAGTATGTCTGTGGAAAACAGATCCCTTTTAAGGATTCTCATTCATCCTGCGTGCGGTGCTTAGGCCCGGACCACGACACCAAGGCCTGCTTCTTCTGCCAAGGGTTCAACAGCCGCACCAGGATCCGCCATCAGAAGGCACTTCAGATGTACCTGTTAGAAGAGAAACTTAGCAGGATGGACAAAGAACCTTCCTCCAGGGGTTATTCTTCTTCCAAGGCCCATAAACACCGGGACAAACACCGGGAGTAAGCAAGGTCCAGATCACCGAACCGGGCCTCGGACTCACGTAGCTCAGGCTCCACCTGATCTGACCGCTCTCCCTCCAGGGCTCGTTCTCAGCTCCCTCCGGTCAAAGTCAAGGCTTCTGGCGGTTCTTCAACTTTGCTTCAGCCCATTAAGACTCCTAGGCCCTCGGCTTCCTCCACTCCCTCTCGGGCCTCTACCAAGTCTTCTGAATGCCACAAGTCTTCCTCCTCTGCCCGACGTCAGGAACCCGACACCAGATTGGTCTCCCAGCCTCCCAGGGGTCCGGATCCACCACCCAGGAAGACGAAAGATCTGACGTCCCTACGGCGGATGACAGACATGGCGTCGATAGACACCCAAAAGTGGGCCAGGCGTTTGCCAGAGCGAGGACATCGACCAAGCATCAGGCGCCAGCGGGCGTTCGCTGGACCCGAGAGTGGTACAATGGCGACTGACATCAACCTCACGCTCACCAGAGCGGACCGCCCCCAGTCACGGTGGACGCCGGTGCAGGGAACTCCACGGAGGAGGACACGACATTGCGTGAAGACCAGGCAGGTGACACAGAGGATGCCGGGCTTCCGAGGGAACCTCCGCCCACCCCGGAGACACCCGCGAACCCGAAGCCCGACCCCGGCAACAGACCACCAGTGCCAGGCCCGTTGTCGGGCATGAACATACAAGAAGTAAAGGATCTCTTTACTTTCTGGTGGGACCCCATCTGAAAAGATGTGGTCCCCGGTAAAACCTCCTCCTCCTACTCCTTCACCTCCTACACCCCCTCCTCCACCACAGGAGCCAGCAGGACGACAACCAACCCCTAAGGAGCAGACTCCACCTCCTAGGGGTAGATCCAAGGATCAGAGAAGGCCTCCCTCAAGATCTCCATCAGAGTCTCCCAGCCCCAAGCGACCCAGACATCATCGGTACACTCCGTCAGGGGAGGACTCCAGATTGGATACCTCGGAATTCTCCAGATCTCCTTCTCCACTCAGCATCTCATCACCTGACCCACATGACCTACCCAGGTCTCCTCTGGATGATCCCTCCTTCTCTTAGATCATGAGGCACATCCAGGACAACATGGGATGGGATGCTGAAGACCCTGATCCCGAGAGACAGCGCCTTGCCTGTTATCTTTGGCAGAAAGATCCAAAGCCTGTGGTAGTGCCACCCTTGGTGAACACCTTCATGGACATCACCAAGGCTGCGTGGAAGCGTCCGCACTCCACCCCCGCTGTGCTGAAGAAAGCTGACCGCCTGTATAAGACTCCGAAAGGGGACCAGTACTTGGCTCAACCACCTCTGGCTGACTCCCTGGTCATTACGGCCTTGCATGACTGGTCCTAGAGACCGCAGCACATGAGCACACAGCCACCGGACCAGGAATCCAAACAGCTCGATGCCCTGGGGAGGCGCATGTATGCAGCTGCTACATGCTCCATCAGGTCCCTGAACTACCTATCTCACATGGTACAGTTTCAGAATGCCCTGTGGGAATAGGGCCAGGGCCTTGTCGACAAATTACTGGATGGTGATCAGAAGGCGGTGCTCCTAAACCTCCTCCGCACAGGGTCTGATGTGGGAACCCAAGTGCTACGAGCCGCATATGATTCTGCGGACTCGTCTGTCAGAGCTGCAGCTTCAGGCATCTGTCTCCAGAGACACTCTTGACTCCGTGTCTCCGGCTTTACCCCGGACGTACAGAAGAACATGCTTGATGTCCCCTACAATGGCGAAGTACTTTTTGGTGAACCCTCGGAGAAGGTTATCACCAAGATCCAGGATGCTGGGAAGGCAGTCAGGTCTGTACAAGCCATGTACAGATTAAGGTCTGGTTCCTTTCGTAGGGACTAGAGCCGTTTTCGCAGCTGGCAACAATGGGAGCAGCCACGTTCCGGCCAGTGGCGGCTCTACACCAGGGCCCGCCAGGGCACGTGTCCCGGTAAAAAAATGCCGTGCCCCAGTTTGTGCCCCATATGGTGCAGAGCTTCCCCCATAGTAACAGTATATCAGTGCCCTGGCTGCCATCTGTTGTGCCCCAGCTGTGCCCTGGTGACCATTTGTGGCTAGAGCCGCTACTGGTTCTGGCCAGCAACAAAGGGGCACTTTTCAACGTAAAGCCCAGGCTAAGGCGTCCCCAGCAGAGGACAATGTTACACAAAACCGGCCCAGCCTGCAGGGACCTGCTGCCACAGCATGACTCCTTCCGGGCCCCCGGCCCTCCTCTGGATCAACAGGCATAAAAGGTCGGGGGTCGCATCACTTGCCGCTTTTCAGGGTGGCAGTTGATTACCGTCGACCAGTGGGTTGTCCATTTGGTCAAGAAAGTCCGCTTCATAGAATTTCTTGACCACCCACCATCAAGACCTCCCCTGCTTTCCCGTTATGCGGGTCAGCATGCCCTGCTCATACAGTAGGAGTTGCTCGCGCTTCTTGGAAAGGAAGCTATAGAGCACTTACCGCGGAACCAGAGAGATGTAGGTTATTATTCTCACTTCTTTCTGGTTCCCAAGAAGACAGGGAACCTCCGTCCGATACTGGATCTCAGTGACCTCAACGCTTCGGTCCTGTACAAATGCTTCCGCATGGTGACCCTCCCAGGTCTGATACCCATGCTCAAGCAGGGCGCCTTTCTAGCGTCCTGGACATGCAGGATGCTTACCTCATATACCCATCGCTCAGCGCACAGGAAGTTTTGCGCTTTGAGTTTCAAGGTCACCATTATCAGTTCCAGGCCTCCCTTGGGACTGTCGCCAGCACCGGTATTCACGGGGTGCATGGCGGTCGTGCGGTGACTCTGAGGAGACAAGGCCACTACGTGTTCCCCTACCTGGACAACTGGCTTCTCATGGCGCCCTCTTGTGAGGCCCTGATGTCCGCCATTCATTGTACTCAGTCTCTGTTCGAGACGTTGGGCATCATTATCAATCAAGAGAAGTCACGCCTGGTTCAGCCACAGATTCTGCAGTTCATAGGCGCAGTTCTGGACACCGTCCAGGAGAAAGCTTTTCTACCCCAGGACCGAGCGGAACACATCAGATTCCTCATCAGGGACATCATGGCGAAGAAGACCGTCCCTGCCAGACTGGTCCTTTGCCTTCTCGGACACATGGCTGCGGCCATTGCAACAGTCCTGCTAGCCCGTCTCCACATGTGAGTGACCCAGTGGATGTTACGGGTCCAATGGGATCAAAAGCAAGACCATCTGCAGCTCCCAATCCGGATCACGAAGGCCGTAATCCGGGATTGGCAATGGTGGCTAGATTCGAAGAATCTATCGATGGGGTCCCCTTCATTGTGCCGTCTCCAATTGTGATGCTCTCCACAGACGCCTCAGGGCTCGGATGGGGAGCACACCTCAACGGTGTCCGGTCTCAGGGCCTGTGGACAGCCCAAGAGACTCATCTCCACATAAATATCCTGAAAATGAGAGCAGTTCTTTACGCCCTGCAGGCTTTCCAGTCAGAGATTCCACCGGGTACTCTTCTGTTACAAACATGGTGATGTATTAGCTCAACAAACAAGGAGGCACCCATTCCTACCCGCTTTGGGGGGAGGCCATGAGGGTGTAGGATTGGATTTTACAACACGGCACAAACCTCTTTGCTGTTCATGTACCGGGGTGGACAACGTCATTGCAGACAGCCTGAGTCGCTCTCAGGCCAGAGTCCCCGAGTGGGAACTACTCCAGGAGGTAGTAGAGGATCTGTTTTGCAGATGGGGTACACCAGAGTTAGACCTTTTCGCCTCCCTATACAATGCAAAACTGCCCAATTTTTGCTCACTAGATCCAGGGCCTGGTGTTTTCTGGCGAGACGCGTTGTCCCTCTCCTGGGTGGGCAGATTCCTCTATGTCTCCCCTCCCTTTCCGTTGATCCAGAGGGTCCTTCTGAAACTTCGCAGGGAGCAAGCAACACTGATACGTATCGCACCATTTTGACCCAGGCAGATCTGGTTCCCTCTACTACATTAGCTGTCCCGGGAACCTCCAGTGCCTCTGCCAATCATCTCTCACTTGCTGTCTCAGGAGGTGGGCTCCTTGGTTCATCCGGACCTTCGTTCGCTGAACCTGCGGCAGCTCCTAGAGACATAGCCGATATCGTCTGAGGTCTTGCAAAGTAGCAGACGTTCTAGCGGCTGCTAGGAAACCGGCCACTCATGCTACTTATGCCATGAAATGGCGCAGATTTTGTCTTTGGGCTGAAGCGTGCAGGTTTTCACCTATGGATTGTCCAGAAGGGTTGGTCTTGGACTATCTCCTGTCTCTTTTCCAGACAGGCTTGGCCTACTCCTCGATAAAAGTACACCTCTGTGCCATTTCAGCCCATCACACTCCTGTAGGCCAACGCCCCATATCTCAGTTGGACAAGGCACAAGCCTTCCTGAGAGGTGTTCTCCACCTTAGACCTCCAGTTAGGGATCCAATTCTGCCACGGGATTTACCCTTTGTCTTGGAGCAACTTACGCTGCCACCTTTTGAACCAGCCGCGGAATACGCGCTACGTCTCCTTACATGGAAGACGTTTTTAGTTGCCGTTACTTCAGCCAGAAGAATTTCTGAGCTTCACGCACTGATGTGCAAAGAACCTTATTTGGTTTTTCACCAAGACAGGGTATCCCTACGGAATAATCCGAAGTTTCTACCTAAGGTGGTCTCAGCTCTCACCCTTAATCAGCACATCGATCTACCAGTGTATTTCCCCAGGTATTCTAATCGAGGAGAGGCCCTGTTGCACACTTTAGATATGCATAGGTGTCTTCAATACTACCTGACCAGAACCAAACGCCCCCAAAAATCAGACCAGCTTTTTGTCTCCTTTGCCCACAGGATGATGGGCGCTCCTGTTTCCAAACAGTCGCTGTCCAGGTGGCTCATTCAATGTATCACGTTCTGTTACCAGAAGCGCAACAAACCCTTACTGGGCACGGTTAAGGGTCATTCCACAAGGGGGGGTGGCTACCTCCTTTGCAGCCCTTAAGAACGTGTCCACCTCAGCCATCTGTGCAGCAGCTACTTGGAGCACTGTGCACACCTTCATCAGGCATTATAGCCTGGATGTTGCATCAAGGCGAAGAGCAGGTTTTGGTCTAGCAGTCCTTTAAGGACTTCTGTCCTAGGCTCAGGTTCTATTAAGGATTTCTACCTTCCCTCCTCCCAGTGGTGTGGGATTTCCACTATTGCTTGGGAATCAGTCCTAATGGTGTAACCTGCTGCAAGAGCTGTTTCTTGAAGTAAGATAGTACAGTTACGTAAGAACTTACCGTAACAGTAGATCTTCGAGAACAGCTCTTGCAGTGGGTACTTTCCCTCCCACCATCCCCGCTGGAGGTAGATTCTGGTTCCAATATCCTTCTCCTAGGATCAGGTGTTTTCAGCACCACTCTGATTGCCATTTGATGGCGGATCCTCAGTCTCCTCTTCTGATGTCATCCAGCAGCCAGGAGTCTCCGGCAGGAGAACTGGGGATTCTGGGGGACCGCCTCCTTATGTACTATGCCTGATGTCGGGGGCGGGACCATTGTCGGAGGCGGTCCCCGCTGAATACTGCTAGCTAGAAAATTTCCGTGGGGTCCTGGCGCCTGCCGGCTTCAGTCCTAATGGTGTAACCTGCTGCAAGAGCTGTTTTCGAAGATCTACTGTTATGGTAAGTTCTTACATAACTGTACTTTCTCTCAGCACCCTGGGGTGTACCTCATCTGGCCCCATAGCCTTATTGACTCTTATTCGTTCCAGCTCCTTTAGGACCCGCTCCCGTGGAAACGGACTTGAATCCATTTCTGTGCCCTGTCTGCCCTTTCTACTCCCTTCTGGCCTGTTACCTGGCCCCTCCTCTGTAAAGACTGAGCAGAAGTATCTGTTCTGTATGTCTGCTTTGCTGTTGTCATCCTCCGCTCTACTCCTGTCTCCCCTTTTCAGCCTCACTATCCCTCCCCTTCCCTTGCCTTCCTTCTGTCACTGATGTACCTGTAAAAGGTTTTGTTCCCCCTAACCACAGAACCACTTTTGATAGAGAATTATTTTTTAAGAGCTTTGACCCCTGTAGAGAGGCTGAGTGTTGGCCACCATTCTCTAAAGCGACTGACACAACCACTGTAGATAAGGTGCTAAAAATAAGTTTTACTGTGTAGAAAGTGACTCCCCCCCCCCATATTCAGAAGGTTAGCATGGCAAGAACAGTAGTGCCACGCTAACCACACATTGCGTGTCTGAAAGGGAGCCGTATTCAAAGGGTCCCATAGTGCGGGGTACGATGGATAGTGCAGTTGCATGAAATACACCACTGTGCCCATGTAGATGAGAGAAATGTCTTGCATACATGGTGCGCTGGTATAATTAGAAGATTTTGGAAGCCCTGAAAGGCTGTCGAGACAGCGATATGTATCTATTCCAATACCCTCAATCAATCAATCAGTTTTTATTTATATACTGGAAAGTGTGTGAGCAAAAATGCCCATTTTCACAAATGTCCAGTGTGGGATACAAAATAATGGTAGCATAAAACAATGGAAGTAACAGTAGAACAAAAACAGATTAACAAGTTACAGCATAAGGTAGATTAATCATAGCAAGTGGAAACAAAAAAGATCAACATGATACAAAGGGTTACAAAATCCTATGATATGAAGGCTGAACTAAAAACACTCATGGATCCAGAATAAACTGCTGTATAAGGTGAAAGTGCTAGAATGAAGGAGATGGAGGGATTGGTGGTCACAGGGGGTGTGGTGGTGAGAGGAGAGAAAGGGGGGAGGTGGAGCGAGTTAGGACGGTGAGGTGGCAAAGGCAGGAGGGGCAGTGATCGAACGGGTTTAGCAGGGAGACAGCCCTGTGCAGCTACTTGTGGACGAACTAAAGAGGTGGGCCTTGAGGGAGGAGTTGAAGGAGTCTGTGGACTTGTAGGCCTGTATTTCGGGGTGGGGGTGGGGGGCGGAGTTTATTGTACAGCTTTGTGCCAGAAAAGAAGATGGAGTTTTGAGCCAGTTTGGTCCAAAAAAACGGCGTGTCAAAGACCATGGTGGCGGTACCTCTGGTCAATCACCTAGGTGCTGAGTGTGGGAAGAGGAAGTTTACACTGGGAGGCAGAAGATTGTGGTGGATTTTATGAAGAAAGGTGAGCATTCTATAGTGGAACCTCCCTTCAAGGGTGGGCCAGCTGAGTAACCCTACTCTTAGCTAGGCAGCATTGGTGCCAAGGATTGTAATGACACCCCCTGCCCCGATCCCCGTTGTAAAACACAAGCATACTGTAACAGGGTAGAATAGAACCCTGTCCCATTTGTTGGAGAAAGTGTGTAGATGCAAGGATCTGTATTCTTTGCTTTTCTCTCTCCTCTGTCTGGTTGCACAGCTAAATTTTCCTGTGAGACTTCACACTTGATCAACCCGAACAGTCTCGCAATCCTTTGTCTCTCACTGCCTCTGTTTTCTTTTGCTGTCTTTCTTCCTTTCATATTTACATTTGCTAATATAAAATATATGAGACTCAATGTATGGAAATGTAGCTGATATTGGGATCACTTTTGTTTAGAAAATATGGTGTTACTTTTGAAATGTATATATTTATAATTTGAGATAACTGTAAAAAGCTAGAGGTTACTTGGGTGCAAATGCCTGAGCCTTTTGCAGTTGCTGTGGGGACCTCAGGAAGTTCTCAGTGTTCTAGCAGCTCCTGAAATGTACAAAGAACAGGATGCCTGCAAAGGATGGTGGTTGAAAAAGACTTATAAAAGCAGCTAAGCTGAGCTGCAAGGGCGATTTATTTTTTTTTTTTCAAATTTTTTATTTTTACAAGAAAAGATTTTATTTTTGCTTCTGTACATAGTTATTCTGAACAGGTGTATTTTCTTTTATGTTACTGCTACAATAAATAAAGTTTTGGTGATTTTTACAACTGCTCCTGGGTTTTTCCTATGCTTCCTGACCTGTGCCTTGACGACACATACCATTGTAGTCTTGTGGTACCCCCTGATCCATGATGTCACAAGAAATTAACCTAGTAGTCCAGTAGTACCTCCCTCCTGCCCAAATCCTCATTGCAAATGACACACATATTCTGGTAGTCTAGTGGTCCCCCTCATTCCCCAGTCCCTGGTGTAAAATGAAATCTACCCTGGTTGTCCACTGGTACCCGTCTCCCACCCTGACCCCTGGTAGTCCAGTGGTACCCCCTCCCTCCTCGATGCCTGTTGTAAAATGACGTACCCCATCCCAGGCCCACCCACCACCCTACATCCTCTCCCCCTAAAATCCAACTCACCCTAAAAGCCTGTTTGTGACTGTGGGCAGAGCAGTGGACAGTGACTGGCACAGACCCTCCTCTCACCAGCTTGGGCAGCTGCTGTCTCTTGGGATGCTCGTATTTTAAGCTTTCATTCAGATGTCAAGAATCCTGTACCTAGCCTGCTTCTAACCTTTTGTATTCAGCACTACCCACAAAGCTGTTGAGGTTTGGGGGGCACACATTTCAACCATTAGTCTTTCAAATGTCTTGACAGAATCCTACAAAATGAGTGAGAAAGAAAGATGTTTTTACACCTTATCAAATCATGGAAAGATTTTAGAAAAACTAGAACAGTAGTCAGTCACTTGGCAGCTGGGGTTTAATGTTAGGATGTGCAGTGTACTTCACTTGGGAGTTAGGAATCCAGGATACAGCTACGAATTGTGGGAGGTACAGTTAACGGTCTCAGAGGAAGAAAAAGATGTGGGAGTAGTGATCACTGGCAAAATGAATCACTCAGGACAATGCAGGAAAGCAGCTGCTAAGGCAAACAGAATGCTGGGGTGTATTGCTAGGGGAGCACTTCGAGAAAGGAGGAGGTAATTCTGCCACTGTACAAATCCTTGGTGAGGCCGAAGTTGGAGTACTGTGTACAGTTCTGGCGCCCTTACTTAAAGAAGGACATTATGCTCCTGGAGAGGGCCTAGAAGAGGGTGTCTAAGATGATCCTCAGAATGGGGGATAAGCCCTATGTGGAGAGACTTTAGAGCTAAACATGTACTCCTTAGAAGACAGAAGGGACAGCGGGGACATGATCGAGACCTTTAAATACTTGAAAGATATTAATTGAATAAACACAGAGAGGGTGTTCAGACTGAAGGGGGAAGGGACCACCAGGGGTCATAGCCTGAAACTGGTTGGTGGGACGTATAGAAGAGACCTGAGAAAGCACTACTTCACGGAAAGGGTGGTGATGTCTTGGTATGCGCTACCTGAGGAGTTGGTATCAAGGGAATCAGTGCTAGGTTTTAAGAGGAGATGGGATAGATACATGGGCAGGGTACAGGTAGGGTGGGTAGAGACCAGGGGGACTCTGAATGGAAATCAGGGGAGGAATGGAAGGGAGAGGTGGGTGGGTGACAGCAGCAGTTATGAAACTGTGAGTTGTATCTCGAGCAGACACGATAGACCTCAAGGCCTAATCTGCTGTCATTTTCGTATGTTCATATGGAAATAAAACGTTGAACTCTATTGAAAATAGTGCTTTGGTACGCATCCTGTTTACTATATGCACCATAAGTCCTATGATGACAGGCTGAAGGACTTGAATATGTACTCCTGGAGGAGAGAAGAGAGAGGGGGGATATGATAGAGACATACAGGTACCTTATGTGGAGGAACAGGGTGCAGGAAAACACTATTTTCCAGAGAAAAAGCTGTTCCAGGACTAGAGGTCATGGGATGAAGTTGGAGGGAGGGCAATTCAGAAGAAATGTAAGGAAGAATTTCTTCACAGAAAGGGTGGTGGACAAGTGGCACACCCTGCCTGAGGAAGTGGATGTTGAAACAATCACGGGACTTAAGAATGCATGGGATAGACATAAGGGAATCCTGGAGGTCAGGGGTAAGGGGCAACAGACTTCTAGAAAAACTTTGAAGTGCTCTTACGAGCTGAAATGGGCAGACTGGGTGGGCTATAAGCCCTTATCTGCTGACAGTATCTATGTATAAGTGGAGGATTGCAAATTAATATGAAGTTCAACGTTACAGAGCTAGTGTACTGCCTAAAACTAATATTAGATTTTAAAAGCAGCCAACCATTACCTTTTATATCTGATTTACTTTTTCTTTTCCATTTGTTTAATTAGAAGATTGTTTACCCGGAGCTAGTAGGTGTGATGTGTGAAACAGCTGTTAGCCTGGCAGCTGACATATCTTGCTCTACTGCCCCACATTACACCATCAGCATTGTGACCTCTCTGACTGTGACATCACTGTTACTTTGGAACAACAAGTGAGTGACTGCCAGGTTATTCACCTATGATGTTACTGCCAGTGAGATCATAATGCTGATGGTGTAGTGTGGTACAGTAGAGTTAGATATGTCAGCTGCTAAGCTAAGATCTGTTCCATACATCCAGCACAGTGTTATCACATAGAAGGCTTTCTGATGAGCAAAAGGAAAAATAAAAATACTTCAGAAATAGAAAGTTACAACTGACTATTACTTCAAATTTATATTATTTTATGTCTGCCTGTTAGACTGCGAAGTGTGAGATGGTGCTTACTTCATGTGGAACATAGGGCTTCTGAGAGGTACAGTGAATGAAATCACTCATAATGTGTGACTGTTGAGAGGTATGGGGGGATTAAAAATGAAAGTGGGATGATGCTAGTGAATTTTTTTGTATAACCGTCAGCATGGAGGCAAGGATCCCCCACACTCACTGAGGAAACCTCAGGGATCCATGGCCTTATGTTGTCATCCCTCCAGCCTTGTTAGTATTATTAAATCCCATTATAACATTGATAAGAACATTCTAGACACCTGATTTGGCAAAAAGTCACGTAGAAGAGTGTATTTGTCTGGCCATAGTTACACTCCTGTACTTGTTAACAGAATGGTGGGCCCATGCCAGAGAGTGGCATCAAGGGTGCCACTAAGGGGGCCCTGGAGATGAGACAGTCATTATTTACTAATGACAAGGTCCTGAAAGGGCTGGCAGCCCTAAAGGTAGGTAAAACTCTGAAACCAGATGGATTGCATCTGAAGATACTCAGGGAATTGGCAATGGAACTTGCTGAACCCCTGGTAGGTTTGTTCAAAAGCTTACAAAGGACGAAGTAGGTTTGAAGGATTGGAGGGTAGCTGATGTAGTTCTGCTCCAGAAGGGGAAGGGACAAGGAACAAGCAGAGAACTACAGACCTGTCAGTCTTACCTTTGTTGTGGGTAAATTGATGGAGTCACTGGTCAAAGATGACATTGTGGACTCCTTGGAGAGCAGCAGTCTCCAGGATAGTAAACAGCACGGATTCATGGCAGAGAGGTCTTGACAGACTAACCTGGTAGTTTTCTTTGACTGGGTGACAAGGGAATTAGATAGGGACTGTGCTGTAGATTTGCTCAAGTTTGTCTTAAGCAAGGCTTTCGACTCAGTACCTCACACATGCCTGCTGAAGAAGTTGGAGGATCTAGGTGCTGCTAAGGTCATAGTAGGCTGGCTAGATAATTGGCTTAAGGGGAGACAGCAGAAGGTTGTGGTCAGTGTGGTCAAATAAGAAGAGAAGGAGGTCACGAGTGGGGTACTGCAGGGATCTGTCCTGGGTCTGGTGCTCTTGAACATGTTCATCAGCGACAATGGTGAAGGAATCCGGGGCAGGTTATGTTTCTTCGAAGATTACACTAAGCTCTGTGGGAGGGTGGAGATTGACAAGGGAATAGAGGAAATGCAGAGAGACTTACAAATGTTGGAGGGGTGGTCTAGGGTTTGGCAGTTGAAATTCAGTGCCAAAAAATGCAAGGTGATGCACCTAGGGAACAAGAACCCAAGGACGAGTACTGGATGGGAGGTGTGAGACTTAGTACTACAGCTGAGAAATGAGACCTTGGAGTTATCATCAGTGACTCCCTGAAACACTCAAGTCAGTGCAACAAGGCATATAGCAGTGCAGGTAGGATGCTGGGGTGTATCAGGAGGGGTGTTGATCGCAGAAAGAGAGAGGTAATACTTCCGCTGTATAGATCCTTGGTGAGGCCACATTTGGAGTACTGCTTCCAGTTCTGGAGTCCTCACCTCTGGAAGGATAGGGATAGGCTGTAGACAGATGATTCGGGGCCAGCAGGACAAGGTCCTATTAGGGGCACCTCAAGGCACTGAACATGTACTTGCTGGAGACCAGAAGGGAGAGGGGAGATATGATAGAGACTTTCACATTCCTAAAATAAATTAACAAGGTGAACTGTGGGGAACTATTTAGCTTGAATACTGGCTTACGGTCACATGGACATGAGTGGAAACTAATAGGAGGGAGGTTCATGAAGGACATGAGGAAGTACTATTTTACAGAAAGGATGGTGGAGCCATGGAACAGTTTACCAGTTGAGGTTGTGGGTGCGAAAACCATTAGTGGTTTCAAGTATGGTTAGGACAAAATGAAAGGTATTATGGTTACTTGGGATGACAAAATCTGGGTGGAGAAAGGGGAGAGGATGGGGAAGGCTAGGACCCTGGAGAGACGGTAGGTCCCAGGGTCAAATAGGAAACTCAGGCAGACTAAATAGACAGTTGGTCTTTTTGAGCCATCACTGTCTATATGCTGTATTTCTATGTTTAGCTGGTGCACCAGATTCTGGTACAACATCAGTGCCATCATTGTCTATATTCTGTGTTTCTAGGTTTAGCTGGTGCACCATATTCTGGTACAACATCAGTACTCCTATACTTGTTTTTATTTATTTATTTTTAATTTAAAATTTTAACTGAGTGGGGAAGCACTGAGCCACATGGTCTTTTTTTTTTTTTACAGGCTTACCCCAGTTATACATTCTGAGTAGGCATTAATCTACTACACAGCATGATTCTACTGTGGAATTAGTCCATGCCAGGGGGAAGGGGGTTGGGGCAGAGTGCCTCCAACCACCCAGGCATGGATTAATTCTACAGTAGAACCATGCTGTGGAGTGGATTAATGTGCTTGTAACGTGGCAAGTGCCGAAACAGGGAGTTATGCTTGATAAGAGATTGTAACATGACATCCTATATTAGCAAGTACAATAAAACACTGACACAGACAGACACAGGTTGGAATATAGAATTCTTGTATTGTGCTGTAACAGGCTGATTTCTCTTTTAATATGGTGAGTAGAATGGTGAACAGTTATTCAGTTCCTGATTACATGCAGATGTGATCAGCATTTCAGAATATGTGTTGATTTTGGTGGACTTGCTTTTGTGAAGTGTGGAATTGTCTCAGTTTTTCTGCTGTGTTTGCTGTTTGGGATTTGGCTGCTGTGCATGATGGGAAATACATATATTTAAGTGCATTCTTTCTGTCTTGTGTTGGAACAGGCTGATTTTCCTTTTAATATGATGAGTACAACGGTGAACAGTGATTCAATTACTGATTACATACAGATGTGATCAGCATTTCAGAGTACACTGTGTTGATTTTGGCTGACTTACTTTAGTGAACTGTTTAATTGTCTCCGTTTTTCTGCTGTATTTGCTGTTTTGGATTTGGCTGCTGTGCATGATGGGAAATGCATATATTTAAGTGCACAGGAGATTTGAGTTCTGGTGGTGAATGACAAAATTACAAGTATGGTTTATTGAGGAGCAATCATGGTTCTACTGTGGAATGAATCCATGGTTGCTTAATGATCACCTGTTGCTGTTTATCCAATCCATGTTAGTTATTTTAGTCTCTTGTTTAGAACCATGTTACAGGTAGGCATTAATCCATGACGAAGGTGGCATCTAATGGGGAGTTAATGCATGGTTGGGACCGTTGTGGCCCGAGGCCACAGGCCAAGTGCCTACAGCGGACCAACCATGCATTAACTCCCCATTAGATGCCACCTTCAGAGTGGATTAATGCGCTTGTAACATGGTCTTGCTATGGATTTGGATGTCACAGATGCCTTTGTACTGCTGTCTTTAATTACACCATGACAGTATTCAAGTTATACAGCTGAGTTTACTGTTACTTTTAACACTTACTGCTACCGTGTCTTACATACATATATGTTTTTTTTCATACTTTGGCACAGTAGTACCTTACTATACTCCTTAACAATTCCGATAAATTTTTTTAAATTTTCTAACGGCTGTTCCTTTATTATGCTTCTTAGGAGGACCGCGATTCCCTCGTTTTAGTCATTGGCCGTCAAGTTCTCTGTCTCATTTGCATACACGTTTGCCTGGTTTGTGTCCATCTATTACATTTTTTACCTGTCGCTCTTCTCTTTCCACTAGTCCCTACATTACAGCTCTTGCATTTCCCCAGTCTCTTCTCTATTTTCTGTGTCACTAGATTCAGCTGCATAATTGCAATTTACTGTTCCATATACGCTGAACGTCTCAAACTTTACTCTGCTTCCAGTTGCTCTCTCTCTCCCTCCCTCTGTGTTCCTTTCGGTCGGGTCCCGTGTGCCTCACTACTTCTCTTACAGTTTCCTGATATGTCTCTCGCTCAACTATTCTACGTTCTCTCCTTCTCACTATTTCAATTTCTCATGTTGGGTTACTTGTTTCCCACACTTCTTTTCTACACATCGATATCTCTGCATCCACTTAAGCTCAACCTTACTAACCCATTCTCCATTTCTACTTCGTTCCCATTCAGTCCTACACATTTTCTTCTACTGTGTGTCTGCTATACTTCTTGTGCTAATCCTATACCCTCCGTCCTTGCTCTTCCTAAACTTCATTTCTGCCGTTCTTTGACTTTTGTTTTCTTGCACACTGCTACTTTTTTGCCTCTGGCTGCTTGCTGTACTTCACAAGTAAAATGGCATTATCGTGCCATAATGCCGTGTTGCTCATGTACCACGTGATGGCTTCTCACCAATTGTTTTCCTCCTTTTCTGCACTATTAATTTTGCCATGTTACAATAAGATGTAAAACATTCCAGTTTAAGAGTCTGTACATAATGTTGTGTTCAACATATACTTACAGGACAAGATGTAAATACAAAGGCAGTAAGAACCACATACATACACTTATAAAGTCTTGCTAAAAACAGTTGCATCTATCTTCTTTCAAGAGTTTTCTTTATATTTAACTTTAAACTGATGGATGTTAGTTTTATTTTTCTGATTTCTAAATTTGTGCTATTTCAGAGTTTGACTGCTGTGTATCTAAATGATTTTTGGTAGTTCTGTAAAAAGGCAAACTGGTGCTATGTTTTCTATGTTTTCATCTTCTATTCTTATTTCATGCAGCAAACAGCATTTTCTTATTAAAAATCCTAAAACAAACTTTTTAAGAACTTTTTTTTTAAAACCCATCTTTATTGTAGATAAAAAGCATACAGTCATTCCATCAGGAATACTTAACAGTGTGTTTTCATCATACAGTTGACAATGTACATCCAAAGTATCAACCTTTGTTCATTATAAACATGTCATTCTTTAATGCTAAACAGCATGTCTTAGAATTGTTGTGGGTTAAAGATAAAATACATTACAGTGCCCGGGTCTGTCTAAGGCTATATTCAAGATCCCTTTGAGTGTCATGAGTACAACTACCATTTCTTTTCTCCGTCCTCCATTGCACTTTTCTATCTGTTTCTGATGTCCGCCAGATGACCCTGGATTGTATAGTCTGCCAGGGTGACTGAAAACCTTCTATGTTAGATGAGAAATATAACTATTTACAGTTGTAACTACGACATTAACTTGCTTGAACTTAGCATTGGTCTCTGTCCTTCTCTGAAATTCCAGCAGAGGGGTTTTCCCCTCATCTGACCTTTCTCTTGATCTAGTGCTCTACTCCTGTTGGTGTTTCCTGACAATCCATTTTGTCCATGTTTCTGTGTACTTGTCTACTTGCAGCCTGGGCTTTGCTGTGAGGGCTTCCTTCTCTCTACCCTGTCCACCCTGTGTATCCAGGAGTTATGTGATGGTGGAGTGTTCCTCAGCCAATTAGTTGTAATCTCTTTAAAGGCAACCAGGCTCAGAATTCTGAGCAACCTTTGAGATTGGGTTTTTTTAAATACATTTCCTACTTGCCCCAGGACCCATAAGTTGAAATCCATGGGAAGCTGAACTTCCCACATCTCCGAACAGGGCCGGTTCTAGGATGTACTGGGCCCTGGTGCAAGACTTTGTAGTGGGCCCCCCCCCATCCATGGACCCCCATCCATGGACCCCATGAAGTGCCCCCACCCCGGTCTCCCAAGCCACCAAAAAATACTGCTGCAGCTATTCCATTTTTGAACTTAAAGGTGTATCGATGGATTTGCTGCAGCAAATGTTTCAGTCACATCAGAAAAATGTACTTGTCTTATACTATGATTAATTTCATAATCAGCCTCAGAAGCAAAGCAGTCAGAACAGGTCACATCATCAGAGACTCTGAGGTCAGTCAGAATTTATTTGTGTTGCACTTGTATGTACAGTGACTGACTACAGTAACTCACTCAGAGAAGATGAAGATCTTATGATGCCAGATGTCTGGACTCCGCTCTGCCACTCGTTCATCTGCCGCCAGTGTAAAATTTCTCGACTCGTGAGATACATGCTCCCTGACTCTGACACTGCAACTGCGCAAACATTTTCTGTTCACCCGTGACCCCCGCCCGCCCACAACAACGCAATATATTAATGTTAATTAAAATGACGCCGGCAGCCTTTTAGCTAAGCAGCACCCCCAGCAAATCAGAACATCCGTCCATGGCATCAGCGAGGGAAGGTGAGAGTAGGGGAGGAGCTGCAGAGCAGTGCCAGCATCGGGGGCAGGGTGGAAGCAAAGCAGACCAATGAGCCGCCGGCTGCCAGTGCAGGATACAAGAGAATTGAGCCTGCCAGGGCCCAGGGCAGCATGGAGGAGGAGGAGCTGAAGCAGCAGACACACCAGAAGCGAGGACTTGGATGCCGATGACGGATGGAGTGTCGAGGAGGTGCCGACTGCTGAGCGGAACTGCTCATGCACTGTGACAGCGCCACACTTCCACTGCAGGTACGTCCAAGGAGGTGCGCTTGCTCAGGAGGACAACATGAGCATTTGCAGCAGGGAGGAGGGGATTTAATTTTTAAACGTCCAGGGTGACACGCACACAGGCACACTGAGTGACTGACTCAGGGAGGGACCGCGGGTCTCAGGCGGGGGGGCCGGGCAGGCAGGCGGTGGGCTGATTGCTCTGTGTGTGAGCAGTTTAAAAGTAAAACAAACAAAAAAATACTATTTTGATGTAAGGAGCCATGGGCCCCGCCGGCACTCTGGGCCCTGGTGCAGTGGCATCCCTTGCACCCCCCCTGACGCCGGCCCTGTCTCCGAAGGTTCTGCCTGCACCGTGTCCCAGAATCCCCTGATCTTGGGGCAATCCCAGAAGATGTGGTAGTGGGTACCTGTTTGTCCACATCCCCTCCAGCACGTCTGAGTTAGTGGGGGCAAAGTGTAGCGTGATTGAAGGTGTGTGGAAGAATCTGGTCCAGCATTTCCACCTAAACTCCCTCCATCCAGGTGATGCCGTGACCCTAAAGCCCATTTCCCATTCCCTGACCCAGCTGTCCTTTGGCAAGTCTACCACTGATTCCTCTTACCATTTCCTTTTCAGGATCTTTAGCATTTCATCTCCACTGCCCATCAGAGCCTTTTAGGCACTTGATATGAGACTCTTCGGATTCCTAAGTGTTGACCCCCAGTAAAGAAAGTTCTCCAGAGGGGTCATGTCCCTGTTGACTTTGAGAACTATCTGGTTTGCCTGCATGTAATGTTGGATCTGGAGATATCTGTGAAAGTCCGTGTTGGGTAGGGCAAACTTGTTCTGCATTTCCCTAAATGTTATTATGTTCCTGTTCTGGCTCAGTAAACTGAATCTAGCTAGTCTGTGCTGATTCCATCTACAGTAAGCTGGGTCAGTCCTCGCTGGAAGGAAGCGTTGGTCCCCTATTATAGATGTCAGTGGGCCCACTGTGTTCGGGGTACCTGTGATAATCCTCGCCTTCCTGATGACCTTTACTTTGTGTTTTACATATGGCAAGGCCCCGTGTTTTCTGTGATTCCACAGCTATGGAAATTGCAGCGGAATTTAATGTAAACTGCGGAAAATCCAAGGAATATTATTCTGCGGTTTACATGAACTGCGGAATATTATTCCGTGGTCTACATGAACTGTGGAATTATATTTCAAGGTCAGCATGAACTGCGGAATATTATTTAGCAGTTTACATGAACTGCGGAATATTATTTAGCGGTTTACATGAACTGCGGAATATTATTCCGCGGTTTACCTGAACTGCGGAATATTATTCCACGGTTTTCATGAACAGTGGAAAATTATTCCATAATTTACATGAAATACAGAATATTATTCCGCAGTTTATAGTGAAGAGTCAGTATTCGTCCGGCCTGCTAGAACTATGGTACTGGTACTGCTCACGACCCTGATGACCCTGTTCAGGAACGAGCCTGGGAAGTTGGAGGGCTACACTGTTGGGGAGGAGGATCGATCATCCTGTGGACTGCTCTCCTCCTCCTGGGGGGGGGGTCACCAGAGTTTGGGTAACTTCTCGTGGTAACCTGGGGTACGACAGCTGGGACTGACTATGTTTGGGAGGTGTGTCAGATGTTCAGAGTGTCACCCCAACGTCATTGCATGACATGCCTCCCAGGGAGGAAACAGAAAATGGAGGTTCTGCCACCACACAATGACATCTACCCCCATGCTGCAGATCCCATGCCACCAACCGGGCTCTCGCTCCCATGCTACCATTCAATCTCCGTCGGTGGAAGGGCCACCCCCCCCCAGCAGCTCCACCTCTGGAGGGTAAACTGGGGGTGTTTGGGAGTGAGGTAAGTCCTGGGGCGTGTGGTATAGTTGAGTGTGACCAACGGGGGCTGGCAGATGAGGACATAAAGCACAATAAATGGAAAACAAAAATAAAGAGTCAGT
This sequence comes from Neoceratodus forsteri, assembly GCA_016271365.2. Classification (NCBI taxonomy): domain Eukaryota; kingdom Metazoa; phylum Chordata; order Ceratodontiformes; family Ceratodontidae; genus Neoceratodus; species Neoceratodus forsteri. The sequence goes on along the minus strand of CM057452.1, from coordinate 331,255,909 downwards.
ATAAATTGTAAGTAAAACAAATCTGCAGTTTATATTGACTCTGTACAGGGAAAAGTATTCCATGGATCTTATAAACTGCGGTTATTCCATGGATCATATAAACCCTGGAAAACTATTCCGTGGTTTATATTAAATTTTGCAGAATGTTTTGGGGAATTCTGTGGAGTTTAAAAACATTTTTTTTTTTTTTTTTCTAATACTAAGAACTCATGAGTTAATTGACAGCCCTCTCTGGTTTGTAGGTCTCAGCACCAAAACTAACATTTTTCCCCTACCTGGGTGCTGGGGGTGGGGGCTGCTGACTGCTAATGAAGCCCCGAACTGCTGATGCAGAGTTTCTGCAGAATAAGGAAGCAATGCTGTAAGAAGTTCTCTTGTAACAGGAGGAGCTGCTGCAGAATTTAGACCCAGATTGCCGCAGAAAAATTGGGACCTTGAAGTATGGGTTTCCGATCTCAGCCCAGGTCTGAGTTGTGAGGGTGGCATGTGGGAGAGTGAACAGGGGGACTGAGCCTGACTGGGCGGCCTCTATTTCTCTCTACCCTGTGTTTTCCGTCTGCTTGATCCACGTCACTACTGGCATTAACTGGGCTGCTAGGTAATAGAATTTTAGGTCCGGCATGGCCAGATCCCCCCCCCCTTCTCTCTGGGTAGGGAAAGAGTCCTGGCCACCGTTCTGTGTTTCCCTTTGTTCCAGATGAATTTTAGTATAGCCTTGTTGGCATTGGACGAGGAGGAGGAGGCCGAATTGCTATCAGGAGAGCCTGAAACAGGAACAACAATTGGGGGAGGATGTTCATCTTACAAGTGCTAATCCTACCTCCCAGCATTAGTGGAAGGGGCTCCCATCTGTTGATGTATTTCCAACCAGAGTTTGGTATAGTTCAGCTTGAATAGTAAATTTCTTTGGGGAGATATCCTAACCCCTAGATATCAGACTATGTTGCCGGGGCCCATTTAAATGGAAAGTTTTCTTCTCTCCCCTCCCCCATCCAACCTGACCATTTCTCACTTCTCTACATTAATTTTGTACCCTAAAATTTGACCATACTCTTTAGGAGCTTGAGGAGTGCTGGAACTGACTTTTGGGGCGACGTTAGGTAAAAGAGGGTGTCGTAAGCATACAGAAAGATCTTATGTTCCCTGTCGCCAACCCTTTCCCTCAATCCCCTTGTGTTCTCTAACTGCTATAGCTAGTGGCTTGATGCACATGGCAAAGGGGAGAGGGAGTGGGCAGTCTTGCCTTGTGCCCCTCTGCAGATGTAATCTGGGTGATGATATTCCATTAACCCGTACTGTTGCCTGCGGGGAGGCATACAGGGCCCCTATGCTGTCTCTAAATTTAGTTCCCTGTCCCATCATTTCTAGTGTCTTGGTTAAGAAACCCCAGTCCACCCAGTCAAATGCTTTTTCGGCATCCATAAATACCACCAGGGAGGGAGCATTATTCTGATGTTGCCATTCAATTAGGTTTAGCAAGCGTCTGATATTATCATGTATTAACGTCCCTTTGATGAATCCTCTCTGATCTGGGTGGACCAGAGTTCCCACCACTTCCTGAAGTCTCCCCACCAGCACTGAAGTGAATATTTTTTTATCTACATTCAGGAGAGATATCAGTCTGCATGAGCCACAGAGGGTGGCATCCTTTCTTTCTTTGTGTATTTGTGTATTACCGAGATCTGAGCATACTGCCATGAGGGTGGAGATCCCTCTCCCTCCTGGACCACCCTACACACCTTTTCCAGCAGTGGGGCCAGCTCATCCTGAAAGGTCGTACAATTCAGCAGGGTATCCATCAGGCCCTGGTGTCTTACCCCCCTTAAGCTATTTTATTGTTCCCCTTATCTACTGCTGTTTGACTGGGCCCTGTAGCCCTTCCCTCTGGGTCTCCGTTAATTTGGGGATGGGTAGTCTACAGAAGAAAGCCTCCATTTTTTCCTTGTAATTGTCTGTTTTTTTCTGCCATGTGTAACTCCTTCTAGAAAGATTGAAAGTGGTGAACAATTTTCCGTGGGTCTGAGTTCAAGAACCCTGAGTCCCTTCCTTTCCTTTCCTGATTTTCAAGACCAACCTCCCCACTGCCTCTTTCTGTAACTGCAATGCGAGAAGCCTGCCTGCCCTGTTCCCTGCCTCGTAGAACTGTTGTCTGGAATAGCATAGGGTCCCCTCTATTTTGTCATCTAGCAGTTTATTTAGTCTGTCCCTCTGTCTTTCCAGATCTCTCTTAACTTCCCCGTCTTGTGTTATTTTGTGCTCTGCTTCTAGGTCAAATATTCTGGCCTCCAGGGCAGACTGCTCTTTGAGCCTATTTTTCATTGTTGCTGCAGCCAAGGCTATTACCTTCCCCGTGAGTACCGCCTTAAATCTGCCCCACCACATTGCAGCTGAGTACTCCCCTGGATCATTGGTCTCCTTGTATTCTTGCAGGCATGTTTTGATTGACATTTTGCACTCTTCCTGGTTCAGCAGGGAAACATTAAGTCTCCAGGCCGAGTTCTTGGAAGTTGGGGAAAGAGAAAGGGCTACTGATACTGCCCATTATCTAAGATGGACCGTGAATGGATTTTGGCTGAGTAAGGGTATGAGCCCATTCGGTGGACACCAGCAAAAAATCCAGCCTAGAGTAGGCTTGGTGCGGGGTAGACCAGCAAGTGTAGTTCCTGACTTTGGGGTAGAGGAGTCGCTAGGCCTCCATCAAACCCATTTCTGATTAATCCTCCTAGGCATTTTGTTGCTGGACACCTGCTGACCTGTTTGGTCCCTGACCTGTCCAGAGACAGATTTAAGGTGGTGTTGAAGTCTTTCCCCCCCACCAGATACAATTCATCCAAGGGAGGGTGCAAATCTCATTAAGATTTGTTTAAAGAATGTCCCTCTCTCCCTCTCTGGGTTTGGAGCATAGATATTAAACAGAGAGCAGGGTGTGGCCCCCCAGTTCCCTTTGATCATTACAAATCTGCTCTCTGGGTCTGAGTGCGTCTCCCTCACTTCTAGTGGGCAATTTTTATGGATCAAGATCGCCACCCCCCCCTTTTGTGAGGCTGGGCTTGACATGATGAGTGGTATACCTGCCCTGCCCAACCTCTTTTTAGCTTCTCTGCTTTGGCTGAAGTCAGGTGGGTCTCCTGCAAGAATGCCACCCCTGCTCCCTGCTTTTTCAGTTTGTTTAGGACCCTTGTTCTCTTCACCACATTATTTAACCCTAACATATTATAGGTAGATATTATCCCTTCACACATTGTTGCCTTTTCCTGCTCGTTTTGCTGTTACTTGCAAGGACCACCAGTGCTGTGCAACAACTTAAAACAATAACTGTCAACATGAACATTTTTAAACTTAACACAAGGTTCTGTGCCAGGCATGCTTTGCACCCCGCTATCCTTATCGGTGGACCACGTAAGGCGGGGTGAGGTCTCCTGCCTTAGGACCATGCACTACTCATGCGTGTTAGAGCTACCATTTGCTCTTGGAAGCTGGAATTTCTCTGCTCACCACCGTGAAGTTGTGTTACCCAGAAGAAAGAGCAACTCATCTTCTCTCCCCACCCTATTTTGGGATAAGGGTCTCCGGCCCAGAGGGGTTGCTCTGATATTGTGATTCCCCCCCGCCCACGTCCTACTGGTCTTCGATTTAATACCCCGGCTCATCACTTTACTGCAAGCTGTATCCTTGGCCTGATTGATTAACATATTTATAAATGTCTAGCATTTCCTTTGTAAGCCCTGGCCCTTATGTGGCCTTAGAGTCTTACCTTGCTTTCCTTCTGTGCCAGGAACCTTGCGAGTCCACCTCTGGTAGTTGTAAGGGGCCGATCACTGCAAGGACCAACAGGCTACACAGCAGTTATTCTCCCTGGTTGTGCTTCCGGCGAGTGGTCCCCGACCCATCAGTGTTCTCCGTTGCATTCCCCCTCCGAACTTCACTGGGAGCAGACGGAACCCTTATTCAAGGCTTCTAGGTCGCTGTAAAACAAAGGAGGGAGAAAATATCAGCAGAGCCTCTGTGGGAGAGGATGGCGAAACGATACCCACACTACAAGACTAAGTAACTATCCCTGTGTCGTTGAGGTAACCCCCCCCCCCCGCTGCCAGGACACCAATTCTATTGCGCCATCAGACTTGTCCGCCCCCACCAACAGCAAACTTATTAGTGCAAGTTTAAGAGTCTGTGTGCCCCTTCATATTTGGAAGCTGCTAGTTTTTTGTCCGCATCTTCACAATCATCTCCCTTCTCTGCCAACCATGGTGTGTCTTCAGTCCTTTTTGTTGATGGAAATTACAGTAAGTCCTGCTCACCAACTTTCAGTCTTTTCCTGATCTGATTCCCTTATGGCGCTTCAGGTCTTCGGAGAGGAGGATCTAGAGTCCCTACCCTGGTCGCCGGTTGGATCCATCGTGGCCCTGTCACTTCTGCCTCACTTGTTCGAGCCTGTGGCCTTTCTCCAGGGGCTTGAGTGGGCTCCATGTGTGGGGCCTCCTCTGGCCTCGCCAGCAGCTCTGATGGTACACCAAGTTTTTGGAGGGTTGGGCACACTTCTTTGAGTGTTCGGAAGAACACAGGGCCGGCCTTCAGGAATATCTTAAGTTGTGCTGGGGCGATCAAATGTATCTTGGTGCCTTGTGATCGCAAATGCTTTTTTATCACCAGGAGGGTCCTTCGCTTCTGTTGTGTTAGTGGTGTAAAGTCCTGGTCGAAATAAAGCCTCCTGTTACCAAACAGCACCTCCTTTTTTGCCCACGCTTTATGCAATACCGTAGTTTTTACCCTGTAGTCCATGAATTGCATTACTATTGACCTCAGGTTAGCTTTTGGGTCTGTAGGTTTTTCGCAAGAGTCCTGTGAGCCCTCACGATGTTCAGGGTCATTTCAGGTGGGAGATCTAACAGCTCCTTTAAGAAAGATTCAAGGAATACCTCCATTGGGCCCGACTCGGTATCCTCAGGCAATCCATACAATCGGAGGTTGTCACGGTGGGCTCTCAGCTCCTGGTCGTCGATTTGTTTCTGTTATTTGTCTCTCCCTTTTCAGTAAATGATGGAGACTACCTCGTGCTGCTTCACCTCTTCAGCCATTTCTGACAGAGCCCTTCTCCAGCTGTGCTGATTTATGAGCCACCTCCTGTATTCCCTTTGCGTTGTCTGATAGTCCTTTTACAAGCTTGACATTGTGCTGTTGATATTTGCAGGCTCTTTAAAGAGCCACTCCGATGTGATGGTGAACTTCTCTCCTCCTTCATCGTCGCTGTCCTCGCTATGCGAGCCCGATGTTATGGAGGCTGAGCTTGTGTGACTTGCGGCCCTGGACCCGAGCGGCTCTGCTTGATGTACCGGCTTCAGGTACTCGAGGCGCGATTCTTTTTTTTTTTTTTCCTCAAGAAGGCACCTTGACTGGTCGGCACTTGTATGTTGGTTTGGGGGAGCCGAGGACCGAATTGCAGGTATTTTTGATCAATATTTCACCTTCGGGGTGTGGAGCTGACACACCTCACGGCTGCATTAGTGGAAGGTGGATTAAAGAACATTTTTAAGTAGATCCCACGTTACAAGTGCAGTAAGACACTTCAGTGATGTGTAATTATGGTCAGTAATTGCACTCTCCTCTTGTGTGTTTAAAGGCACGCCGCACAAGCTCCACATGCCTAACACACTTGAGGTGTGCGATTACTGACCTATAATTACACATCCTGGTGTGTCTGTCTTCTTGCATACCTAAAAAGCCATGCTGAAGGCACTGCAGAGGTCGAATGAGAAAATGAAACTAGGACATAACCAAAACAACTCTGCTGAATGTGCTGCAAAGCTTGCACAAAAAACAAAACATTGTATATCCCTGAAGAACTGTGCCAAGTGGTATAGAGTACTGACTAAAACAAAATGAAGCGCTGCTTCGAAAAATGTTGATGTTAATGGTTAGCTGTCGTTTCTGCCAATCTTGTGATCAAGACTTCCACCCTCAGAAGATGCTGCAGAACTTGGCCCAGTAACTAAAGGAGTCCCCACCTGTGAGGACTTAACCTTTGGAGGTGCCTGAGGGACTCGTCCCATACTGCTGATGGAACACTGGGGATATGAATGATTTACTGGTATTTACTTAGAGTATTTAGATTTTGTTGACTGGGAAAGGAGGGCTAGGCAGTTCTGCCTATTTCAGCCTCGGCCGGGGGGTAGGAAATACAGATACAAATTGATATTGAATTAGGTTAAGCTATTGGTGGTATTTTTGTGAATGATCCATATGGAAAGAAAGAAGACTGAAGTACAGCTGCAGAATGGCTTGGCTGGACCCTTGGTCTGGCTCATGGTTAGGACTACCATCCTGTGCGAGGTGCCATAGGCTGGGCCCTATGGCTAAAGGAACCCTGTTATAGTGGCTTCATCCTGGGAGGTGTGTAAGGCATTTGGCCCAAGCTAGAAGTACATTCATGGCATGCTGTCAAGGAGAGAGAAATGGAACAGCCATAGTGGCAGGTTGGAGGCAATTAATGAGGCAGGATTAAAGTAGTGCTCAAGAAAGGGAACATTTAGAGAGGCCCTGATATTGAGGGGTTCTTTTCTTGTGTGGCTGTTTAATGTGTATTCAGCGCAGAGCCCTGGCAGTTGTGGGATGTGAAGCTGTTTGAAGCATGCAGTCCTGTTATCTTGCAGGTGTGGAGCCCTTGTGGTTTGTGTGTTGTGGCACCCTTGTAGTTTATAGGATGTGGTGCTGTTGTAGTTTATAAGGCACAGAACTCTTTTAGTGTGTGGGTGTGGAGCGGATCATATGTAGGGAGCAGAGCCCTGGCTGTATGTGTCGTGCTAAGCTCTGGTCATATATGTAGCGCTGCACCCTGGTTGAATGCAGAGCCCTTAACAACTCGATCTAATTGGTTAATAGGAAGAAGAAGATGCTGTCTCCCCACCAAAGAAAATAAAAAAAAACAAAAAACGTCAGGAGCAGTGCACAAGTACCATACACATACAGTGATGAATCTCAGAAGAGAACAGCAGGAAAAAGAAATGCACAGAGGAGCAGCAACGAACCTGTGGGGCATCAGGGAAGTGCAAGAGCAAGATACTGTATGAATGCAGCACAAAAGAGTGAGGAATGGCAGAGGAAAAAGAGCAGGGACAAAACAAGGAAAGGAAAGGTAAAGAACAGGCAGAAATAGGCAGCTGGCATGGAACCCAAACACCAGACCAAGAAAGGGGCGGAGAATACTGGGTGCAAACCCAGAAGGGAAATGAACAGGTCAGCCAGGCCAGTTGGCTAGTCCGGGGCCAAGTGGTAAGTATGGCCTCGAGGAGACACGTAATAGAACAGACCATGACAGGGCAGAAGAAGTCAGCATTCAGAAGGTGGGAGGAGCAGTTGTAGTTGCCAGCTGCAAAACAAACAAAGAAGCTGGATGCTCAGGATCAAACAGAGCTGGTGCAAACCAGGACAGCCAGTCCAGATTTCATAGAAGAAACACTCAGGTTGCACTCGAAGAGGAATAACCATTATCACGCCAAGTTACTGTTTAAGCCGCATGTGCATTTAATGGGTTGTATGCACTATGCCTGTGCGCTGCAGGTACGCAGCTTGTAAGCATTGCTAACCGGCCAGACCATGACAGTATGTATGTATAGATGGGTCCCACGCTCCTTACATGCCAGATTCTATGTCTGCCTGCAGCTTAGCACACATCAATGGACAGAGGGAGTGATCGGGGTGCAGTTCTACACTCTGCGCCAATCACAAATGCATTGAGCGCTGGTGGAGGGGGGTGCAGGCTATGTCCACAGGCACTCTGCCATAGCATCTGCACACACCCTCCATCAGGAAGATGGCAGTCCGGTGGGGCAAGCAGCCACCCTTGTACTGCAGCCCCCAGCCCTCCTGACATGCTGCATGGGCTGGGCACTCCCAGCTGGCACCTGTCCATAGTGCATGGGCCCTGGCCTATACTGGGTATACTGGTACCCATAATCCCTTGCTCCACGCGGAGCAGGGGATGTAGTCTAATGGCAGGACATGCATCCGATTGGATGCCTGCTGGCATCCTTGGCCCCAGCCATGCCCCGCCCCCTGTCCTTGATGCACATCTCCGTGTCTATGGGGTGGGGTCGCAGATAGGGATAGTGCATGGTACACAGTGCATGCCTAAGCCAGTGTATGGAGGGCCATGGCCAGGGTATGTGTCTGTAATGCATACCCTGAGCCCCATAGTATATAGGGCCTATTGTGAGCATTATGAAATGTACAAGGCCCAGAATATTGATGGCAGTAGCCCCAGTTGTCGACCAAAGGGAGTCTTTGTCTATTGGTTTCACCTGCTGCCCCACCAAACCACGTACTTATTGCCCTTTAGTTATTTACCTAGGATAGTCCAGTTGAGATGCAGCATGTTATTTACAGTGAGGATCTCTTTCTGCTTTACAGCTGAGGGTTGGGGGATTGTGCAGGTCATGTCACATGACTAGGGCTGGGCCAACTTTTGGAATTTCACCTTCACTCGACTTTGCAAAATATGTGACGTTTTCATGAACATTTTGAAAAATTGGGGAAGCAAACATCTAACAACCCCCAAGCCTAATATAAATGTGCTCCCCCACCTGCTTCAGTGGGGTCTAGTTCATCAGGTACGGTCAGTGCCTCAAGGCCCAATACGTTCATTGCAATGCTCCCCCCCAGGAGAATTGCAGATCTTCCCCATCACACACAGTTTCTTTCCTGACATGAACTGATATTTGGCTTTATACTGGTAATGATGTGGAGTATTACTGTGGTGTCATAGTCCAGCTGGGGTTTGCATAAGGTTGTCCTTTGTCAATGGAAGCCACTGACTACAGTACCCGTGCTCAAACTAGATTGTCAGAGTAATACTCCATCTCTTGATGGGTGGAGCTCAGAGCTGCTGACTGCCCTGGACTGCTGTGCTACACACTGCACCCCACAGATTGACAAGCATGGTGAAGGGATGGCCGTAGTCTGGAAATAAAGTGGCTTTAAAAAAAAAAAAAAAATGCATCGGGATAAGCAGTGGTATAGATGTTGGAGGGTGAGAGTGCCGACCCAGAGGAACTCTGTTCCAGAGAAAACTTTAAATTCTGAGTTCTTGGAGAAAATTAGGAAGGATTGCTCTTATGTAAAATGTACCCCGAGGCATAAAACTGCCTAAAGTGTAAAATGCAACACACATAATGAGGAAATGTGTCCTAGATCCCTGTCAGGTATGTTCGATATGATATCAAAGGTAATGGGGTCCTGCAGTGATTTTTTTTCCATTTCCAACTCTCGGACAGATATGGGGTTGTGGGGCTTTTTAATGTTTGGATTGGACCTTTGGATACTTTTTTTTCCCCAACTGTTTAACCAGGTGAGACACACTAAGCTGAAAGCTTTTTTACAGATGCAACCTGGGAGCACAGGGAGGTTAAGTGACTTGTTCAGGGTCACACAGTATATGCAAGTGGGGGCTGTGGGATTCAAACCCAGGTCTCCAGATTTGCAGCTCAGAGTCTTAAACCACTGTGCTATACTGACCAGGGCTAGTGAGCCGAGGACACTGTACAACCCCCCCCAAGAGGACACAGAAGGATTGTGTGCCCCAAAAGTCATCATGGAATGATCAGGGTGGCAGGTGGGGGAGGGTGAAAAATTTGAGAAAGCAAACTTTGCTGCTTACAAACAATTCAGCGTGTGAATGTAAACTTTCACAGTACGATGGACAGTGAAATAGTAGTTCTGCCTAGTCTGACAAGTGACATGATGGTCACATGGTGAGTCAGTCTCTATGTTGCTGGGATGGGATTTGAGAGAGGTTCAGGTTGTTCAAAGAAGCTGTTTCTGCAGACTTTTGACAGTCCCTGCTATCAAGCCTTTCACTAAAATCTGCAAAATACTTGGGCTTAAGAGAACACACTCTAAAAAGGTAGCAAGTTTGGTTGGGGCAGTTACTCTTCAGGTACTATAGCTTAGCAGTCTTATGTTTTTGTTACCTCTATTCTGTAGCCTTAGCCAGGCCATTAGAAGTGACCATTTATGTTTGTGACAAAAATATGACCTATATTCTTGGCAAAGTGCTTGCATTCCACAGTTCTTTCATAACTTTTGATTTAGGTTTTTCCAGTCACCCGTCAGCAGACTGCTTGTAGCAACAGGGAATATACCGTCTGTCAAACAGAACAGTAGAACCACTGGACTGTGACCTTTTTGTTAGCTGGCACTAATGGTAAAGTTAACAAGCTTTTACTGGAAGGAATATAGAGTGTGATTTACTGCAGATCGACATGCTAGCCTAGTTTGGGAAAAAAGGCCATTCTTCCATTTTCTTATTTTGGAGTATGAATTATTCGAGGCTGCTTGATCCCGTGACTAGAGCACTGGTTTGGGAACCAGGAGTCTTGTGTATGACTATGAACAAGTCCATTAATATGTCAGTGCTTCAGGTTGTCCAGCTGTAGAAAGTGGATACAGGATTCCAGCTATGCTGGGTAAAATAAATTGTAACAAAAAAAGATAATTAAAGTTTTTCTAGCTACTTCTGAATCTTACATGGATAGTGCTCTCCATAGAATAGGTTTATTCTGTAAAGAAATTTGAGGGCTGCTTTGTTCCACAGTGACTCTGACAGAGTCTTGGTAAAGACCGTAGTGCACTAGCCTAGTGCTGTATGTGTAAACAATAACAAATGAAAGGGTGTGCATTCAGTTATATCGCCGCATGCCCCAGGGGGGTATTGGAGGCTCAAGCCACAGCAGAGTGCTTTCATCAGCACAGGAAGTGTGGTGATATAGTTTAGTGCACAAACTGGAGTGTGTTACTTATTGCACCTATAAAATGGTCTGGTCCTTAAAATTAGTTTAACTAGTAAACTAAATGTATTCACATTGCTAAGGTATGTTGTTCTGTTTGTGTTTTTATAATGTGCGTGTACTGTTATTACATGCACTGCTCAGATATTGAAGTTTGTTTACACAACCATGTAGTGAGTAAATTGCTGCACACTCATGTAGTAGGATTACACCAATTACAGTACAGGATTTCTCTGTCCCATTTTATAATACATTTTCTTCAGGTAGCCACTTTGAACACCATTTAAAAAATCTTCACTGGCCAAAACAAACTTCCAGGTGGTATGTACAGTACGGGATATTTAAGCAATAAGGCATGACAGGGGGTGTGTTATGGTGGAACAATGGCCCACCTCAGGTGGGTTGAAGCACGAGGCAAAGTCAAGTGCTTCCACAACCCGAGAAAGGTCAGTAGCCCAGCAAAATGCACTCCCTGGAGTGCCTTATTGCAATTATGAAATGGGTCCTTTTTAACAAATTGGAAGTATTTTTTAAACATATTTTTGTTGAGCTACTTTCAGCTGGGCTGTTGTGTTGGGATTACGACACAGCTGAAAGTACCTCTTGGCCAATCAGGAGACAGCATTCTTTCTACCCATTTCATAATTATATTTCAAACAACATGAAGTCTTGCTGTATTCTGACATATGCAGTTAGGTCCTGCCTTTCAACTGCCCTGGAGAACAAATAGTTAAACTTTCATGGCCAGCATGGAATGTTCACCGTGAGCTCGGTTGAAGCCCCTGTCTGCTGTTGTTTAAACTCCAACCGTCAGATGTACTCTGCCTCACCGAACAGTCGCTCCGGAGATTTTCTTTGCTCGGTTCAAAAAAGTTTGTGAATTTACTTAGAGTGTGGTAACCGGTCCGTATCGGTTCTAAAAAAGCAGTTTTATTACGTTTTTTTCCAAGACCCGTGACACGGTCAGGAACCGATAGGGGAGTCTTGCTTGGGGATTGCCAAAAAAAGGGTAAGTTTTGGTTAGGATTGGCCATGTCTGAGAAACCCAAGAAAAAAAACAGGCCCACTGGGTTTCAACACTGCAGTGTGTGTGGGGAAGTCTTTGCTAAGGCTGATCCCCACACCACCTGTGTTTATTGTCTGGGGTTTGACCACCTCGATTCAGACTGCCATATTTGTAAGAATTTTCCCAAAGCTACCCTGGAAAAGAAATTAGGTAGACTGAGGGAAAGGGAGGCCGAGAAGTCCGCTGACCCGGGTGGCCAGCCCGGTTCGGTTCCGACCGAACCAGAAGGAGTGCCCTCTGACCAGGGCGATACTTCTTCGGGCAAAAGGAGAGTCGATTCTGAGGAGTCGGTTCCGGTAAAAAGAAAAAGAAAAGATAAGTCGTCCGGTTCGGATCCAGAAATTCATACTCCAACCACCGATGAGATAGCTAAGGCGATAAGAATAGTGCAATTGCTTACTTTGGTTCCGGCCGAACTGGCACCATCTGGCAGGGATGCGGTTCGGTCGGTTCTCCCGGTTCCAGATTACACCTTGCAAGAATTTTATGAACCAGATGAGGAGGAGGGAGAGTATGAGGATGATGATGGTGATTATGAAAGTCTGGATGTGCCTATTGACCCGGACATCTCCCCAGACAGACCTTCAGGTGTTTCTCCTCCTAGGCTTTCTGAGTCCCCTTCTCACTTTATGTTTTACAAAAAAGTGGCTGAAACCCTCCAGCTTCCTATGGAAGAAGCAGTAGAGGATCAGAAGGAGCCTGATTTTGTTGAAATGATGGACATCCCAGAGTCCAGGAGACTGTCTATTCCCCTCCACAAATCCTTTGGGAAACAGACACATAAAATTCTTAAGACTTCTAACTCCATACCTCCTGTGGACAGACGAATGGACAAGAGGTATACTCTTTCAGGCTCAGACACGGAGTTCCTTTCCCAGCAGTGCAGCCATGTTGGGGTAGTGCAGGCTGCTGCCTGTGATAAGGCAAATATCCCCTTGGCATCACACGCCCCAGATAAGGACTCCAGAAGGATTGATGCCATGGCAAAGAAACAGTACATGGCAGCATCTTTGGGACTCAGGCAGGCTAACTATGTGGCCTACACAGCTAGATACCAGAAGTCCAGGTGGGACACTGCGCTGGCTGTGGCTAAACAGGCCTCTGACCAGCTTGCCAAGGAGCTGGAGCAGGTGGCTGCAGATGGGATTGAGGCATCCAAAGTGCAATTTCATGCTGCTGTGGACTCCAGTGATGTTCCATCAAGAGCCATGGCTACATCTGTGGCACTTCGGAGGATGGCTTGGCTCAGATGTACTAGCCTGTCACAGGATACCCAGGCTAAGGCCATGGATTTCCCTGTAATTGATAATTCTCTTGTTTGGGGAGCAAACAGAGAACTACATGAAAAAGATGTTCGAGTACAGGACCACTTACAGGAGTGCTCAGGCCAAAGAAAGGCAAGCCACTCCTCAAAGGCAGCAGTCCATGGGCAGGGGCAGGCTTTTCCAAAGGCCTTTTTACCAAGCTCAGGCCTCCTTTTCTTATTCTCAGAGGGGGTTCTTTAGAGGGAGAGGCAGACGGGGGATGAGCAGGCCTGCATCCACCCCTCAGCCTAAAGCCCCTGCCAAGCAGACACCCTGATGGGTCTGCCCGGGCCGATTCTCCAATACCAGTAGGGGGCAGGCTGGCTTACTTTGTCCAGGACTGGAAGTCTCTGACATCAGACAAGTGGGTCCTGGAAGTAGTAAGCCAGGGACTGGTTCTCAGCTTCAAAAAATTTCCCAAGATGAGAACCAGATCCTTTCCACCTGCAAATCCATCAGAGACCCTTGCCTTAGAGGCAGAGGTTTCTTCCCTCCTAGCTCTCAGAGCTATAGAGAGGGTTCCCACCCTACACAAAGGCAAAGGATTGTACTCCAGGTACTTCCTAACCCCCAAAAAGACAGGAGAATGGCGGCCCATCCTGGACCTAAGATATCTGAACAAACACCTTTTAAAACCAAAGTTCAAAATAGTGACTCTGGGAATAATCCTTCCCTCTCTAAGGCCAGGGGACTGGCTAGCCTCCCTGGACCTCAAAGATGCCTATTTTCACATTCCCATCAGGTGCTCCCACAGAAAGTACCTCAGGTTCGAGTTGCCCTCAGGCCACTATCATTTCAGAGCAATGCCCTTTGGTCTAACATCAGCCCCAAGGGTTTTCACAAAGTGCCTGACAGTAGTGGTTGCTTTCCTAAGGAGAAACACGATCTCGATCTTCCCATACTTGGACGACTGGCTCATAGTAGGTCAATCTCCAGACCAAGTCAAGTCACATTTGCAAATAACTCAGCAAGTGCTCACTTACTTAGGATTCCTTCTCAAACTTCCAAAGTCAGTTCTCGAGCCAGTACAGCTCCTCACCTTCATAGGGGCCGAGCTGGATACAATAAGGGCAAGAGCCTTCCTTCCCCTGGACAGGGCAAAGACCCTTATGGAACTGGCCTCTTCATTCACCCTACTGGTGTCTCGACCAGCAAGGCATTTCCTTCAGCTTCTGGGCCATATGGCAGCTTCCACAGCTGTGGTCCAGGGAGCAAGATTCCAGATGAGGGACATTCAGTTCCACTTAAAAGCCTTCTGGTCCCAAAGAAAGGATTCTCTTACCAAGCTAGTTCCAGTGACTCAAACCCTGATCCAGGCCTTGCAATGGTGGCAGGATCGGGACAATTTGAGACAAGGAGTTCCTTTTGTCACTCAGTCTCATTCAATGATACTCACCACAGATGCTTCCTTGCTGGGCTGGGGAGCCCATCTTGAGGATATTACCACCCAAGGACTGTGGTCACCTCAGGAATCTCTGCTTCACATCAATCTCTTGGAACTCAGAGCAGTGTTTCTGGCACTGCAAGCCTTTTCCAAATCTGTACAGAACAAGGTGGTCCAGGTCAGAACAGACAACACCACTACCATGTGGTACATCAACAAGCTGGGAGGAACTCGGTCTACAGCCTTGTGCACAGAAGCAATGAAGTCGTGGTCCCTGGCCTATTCCCTGCAAACCTCTCTGATAGCAGTTCACCTCCCAGGGAAGGACAATGTTCTAGCAGATGCTCTGAGCAGAATATCCCAGGGCCATCATGAATGGACCCTGGATCCCCTAGTTTTGAAAGTGATTTTCTCGAGATGGGGCACTCCACAGATATATCTTTTTGCAGCCCCAGACAATCACCAACTTCCTCTCTTTCATTGCAGACCCGCAGTCTTGGGCTCAGTCCCCCTGGATGCTCTCATCCTGAATTGGGAAGGGAAATTTCTGTATGCTTTTCCCCCTTTCCCTCTCCTGTTCAAAGTGTTAGTTAAGATAAGGTCACAACCATGCAAAGTGATTCTGATTGCTCCAGACTGGGCCAGACAGCCCTGGTACCCCCTGTTGCTGTCCTTAGCAGTCTACCTTCCCCTGCCTCTTCCCAGGAATTACAACCTGATGACATCCTCTCAGGGGAGGATTTGGTACCCGAACCTTCGGTCTCTCAATCTCAAGGCATGACTCTTGAAGAGTTAGAGTTTGCTGACCTGCATCTTTCCCAAGGGGTTCTGGATATCCTTAAGGCTTCTCGAAAGCCTTCCACCAGAAAGACTTACAATTCCAAATGGAAAAGGTTCACTACTTGGTGTTCTAAGAAGAATATTCCTCCAGATTCTGCTGGGTTGCCTACGGTTCTGGACTATATGGTCCATCTCAATGGCCTAGACCTTAGGCCAGCTACACTTAAAGTGCATTTGGCAGCTGTTTCTGCTTTTCTGTCAGTAGGCAAGTCTTCTCCTCTGTCAGCCCATCCTGTGTTTTGTAAGTTCTTCAAGGGATTGCTGCACACCAACTTTAGGGACCCTGTTCCTGCTTGGGACCTTAATGTTTGCATTGCTCAGCTTATGTAACCCCCCTTTGAGCTTTTGTCCTCTGCAGAGCTTGAGTACTTGACTTGGAAAACTGTGTTTTTGGTAGCCATTACCTCTGCCAGGCGTATCAGTGAATTGCAAGCCCTGTCAGTGGAACCTGATTTCATCTCTTTCCATAGAGATAAAGTGGTCCTAAGAACTAACAGGAAGTTTTTGCCTAAAGTGGTTTCAGATTTCCACCTCAACCAGTCTATATCTCTCCCTGTTTTCTTCACTGACCATTCCTCCTCGGGAGAGAGGAGGCTGCACAGCTTGGTTGTTAAAAGGGCCCTCAGCTACTACATAGAGTGCACCAAGGGTCACAGGTTTGAGTCCCTCCAGTTGTTCCTCACGTATGGAGAGGTTGGTAAGGGCAAACCTGCCACTAAGAGATCTATTGCCAGGTGGATTGTTTCTTGTATACAGTTCTGCTATGAAAAACTGGGTAGAACTCCACCCTCATGCTTGAGGGCTCACTCTACTAAAGGTACAGCTGCTTCCCTGGCTGCTGCCAGGGATATTCCTATCTTAGAAATCTGTCAAGCAGCCACCTGGAAAACAGTCCATACATTCACCAAGCATTACTCTCTGGATATCCAGGCTAGGAGTGATGGTCGGTTTGGCACAGCAGTACTTCAGAGCCTGTTTCCAAAGTAGGTTCTGTCCCTCCTCCATGGAGGTACTGCTTAGTAGTCTGTATATGTCAGAATACAGCAAGACTTCATGTTGTTTGAAGAAAAAATTACTCACCTTAGTAATGTTGTTTCTTCTAATGGAGTCTTGCTGTATTCTGCTCCCCCCTCCCTCTCAGAACCTAGTTTTTGGGATGTGGGTGGGCAGGAGCAGTGTTGGCACCCTGGGGGTGTCCCTTTTTCACCCTCCTTTATTTTGGGTGAGTGTTGTGTTTTGGGATGTGTTTTGTTTTTTGGGTTTCCTGACTTGAGTCTTTGCTTTGAAACCAAAAAATCCTTTTATATAAATATAGTTGCCAGTTGGCTAGTTTGAGTTTTACAGTTTCCACACAGAACTTCTAGTGAGTATTGCTTGTAAAAATCTGACGGTTGGAGTTTAAACAACAGCAGACAGGGCTTCAACTGAGCTCGAGGTGAACATTCCATGCTGGCCATGGAAAGTTTAACTCTTTCTTCTCCAGGGCAGTTGAAAGGCAGGACCTAACTGCATATGTCAGAATACAGCAAGACTCCATTAGAAGAAACAACATTACTAAGGTGAGTAATTTTTACTTCTTTGCTATTATTTTACAGAGGAAAAAAATCCACTGAATGAGGCTAAGTTTCAAGGAGGCCGTGGAGGATGCAATTACAAGTTATAATAGTGAAAACAACAGAAAAAATGCAAATATTAGCTAGTCATATATTGAAACGTAGACATAGAAAAACAGACTTTGACGGCAGATAAGGACCGCTTGGCCCACCTAGTCTGCCCATTTCCTTACCTATTGGATAAACTGCAAATCCTAGTCAACCAGCAGCCTACTTCCTCTTACCCCCCACTGTAATTGCCTTATGTCGGTCCCATGCATTCTTGAATTCCCCCACTGTTTTTGACCCCACGACCACCTTAGGAAGGGTATTCCATGCACCCACCACCCTCTCTGTGAAGAAATACTTCCTCATGTTGCCCCTGAGCCATCCCCCCTCTATCTTCAGATTGTACCCCCTTGTTCTTGTGCATCTCTTTTTCTGAAATATGCTACCCTCTTGGACTTTGTTGAGTCCCTTGAGGTACTTGAAGGTTTCTATCATGTCCCTCCTCTCCCTCCTTTCCTCAAAGGTATACGTATTAAGCTCTTTTAGTCCCTCTCTTCATATGGCTTCTGGTGCAGACTCTGCATCATTTTGGTTGCCCTCCTCTGGATTGCCTCCATCCTGTCCATGTCTTTGTGGAGATGGGGTCTCCAGAACTGCACACAGTACTCCAGATGGGGCCTCACCAGCTGTCTGTACAGAGGGACTAACAACTTCCTGCTTTCTATGGTGATACCTCTCCCTATGCATCCCAGAATCCCCCCAGCCCTCCTTACTGCCTTCTCACATTGCTTGCCTACCTTAAGGTTGTCTGATATGAGTACCCCCAGGTCCCTTTCCATTTTTGTTGTTGTTAGTATCTCACCCCCCATTGTGTACTCTTGCCCTGGATTTTTGTTTCCCAGGTGAATTACTTTGCACGTCTTTGCACTGAAACTAAGTTGCCATACTCTTGACCATTGCTCCAACCTTGCCAAGTCCCTTTTCATCCTTTCCACCCCTCCTTGTGTATCAACCCTGTTGCAGATCTTTGTGTCGTCTGCAAAGAGGCAAACTTTTCCTTCCAGTCCCTCTGCAATGTCACTTATAAAGACATTAAAGAGTACTGGTCCCAATACTGAACTCTGCAGTGCCCCACTAGTAACCCCCATTTCTCCAGAGTGTGCTCTGTTTACCGTTACCCTCCGCGCCCTGTTGTCCCGCCAGTTTTTTACCCAGGCTACCACCCTGGGACCCACTCCCATGCTGGCTAACTTGTTTCATTAATCTTTTGTGTGGTACTGTGTCAAATACCTTGCTGAAATCTAAGTAGGCCATATCTACAGCCCCTCCCTGGTCTGCTGCTTTGGTCACCCAGTCAAAGAAAGCTATTAGATTCGTCTGACATGACCTTCCCACTGTGAATCTATGCTGCCTTGGGTCCTGTGTCCCACTGGCCTTTAGGTACTCGGCAATTCTTTCTTTCAGAAGTGATTCCATCATTAATGCCACCCTCCCAGTCATCTCTGGTGTGCCTCAGAGCTCCGTCCTCTGTCTGCTCTTGTTTTCTATCTTCCTTAATGACCTGCCCTCACATATGCATTCACATGTATGCGGACAACACAGTGCTGTATACTTCCGGCCCCATGACCTCTGATGTGGTGACCAGACTCTAGCGGGACTTAAAAAATGTCCAGCTCTGATTTTGCAGTAGTTGGCTTTCCCTCAATGCCGAGAAAACTGTCTCTATGAACTTCGGCAATAGGCAGAGACTCTTGTGGCTCCCCTCCACCCCCACTTTCCACACCCTGGATAGGACTTCTCTGGAGGCCTGTACTTCCTTCAGATATCTTGGGGTCTGGCTCGACCAGCACCTAGACTTTTCTGTACACATCGATGCCATCCACAACAAGCTCCACCCCAGGTTGGGAGCCCTATACCATAATCGTGGCTGCATCCTGCTGCCGGCGCGCTGTGCCATTGTACAGAAAATGTTCCTCCCTATCTTTGACTATGGGGACGTAGTCTACAGTGCCACACCCAAGTCCACTCTAGCCAGACTGGACCCACTCTTCCACTCCTTCTGTCATTCTGTCCTTGACTGTCCTCCCACCACCCACCATTGCATCCTATACCATACAGTGGGCCTCCCCTCCCTACTGGACCGAAGACTGTCCCACTTTTCCCAGAATACGGCCAAGTTCTGGACCCTGTCACTACCCAATTACCTCACCTCTAAATTATCTGCCTCTACCCTTCCAGTGTACTCACTGAGAAAAAACAATGCCAGGCTCCTATCTGTGCCGCACATGTCCACCACTGCTAGCCAGGCAGCATTCAAATACTGCATGCTTAAACTGTGGAACTCCCTTCCTGTAGCAGTTCGGCACTCCTCCCACGGCCCACTCTTTAACTCCCTCCTCAAAGTCCACTTCCCCGCCACCTGCACTTGCATCTAAATATATTGACCGCCTAGGGCCATCTCCTCCTGTGTGACCGAAACATGTGATAACCTGTGTTCAGTAGTATGTGCATTGCCTAGCTTAGTCTGTACTTCGACAGTCCAATTGCCTTATACTGCTGTATAGTTATTTGCACTGTATTTTATATCTCATGCTGTATTTGGTATTTGTACGTATCCTGTATTTTTGGTTATACTTTCCCCTACCTTCAGCCCCCAGGACGCATCTGGAATCGAGCAGTATTTCTGTTCAGTACGCCTTCCTGGTAAAACTTTTAAATAAATGAAAATATAAAAAAATATAGTTTCTAGGAGCGTGGATATATTATTCATCCACACTCTTTGGCATGTCCCTTTCCCTTTAAATCTTGCCGGAAGTCTTCAAGCTGGTTCCTCCCACCCACCCAGGTGGTATAACTCTCGGCTCTGCCCCATGACGCCAGATCTTCTTTTCCGCTGGAAGATTCAGATTCTCTCGTGCTAACTCTAGCAATCGTAGGCCCTGGATTCGCAATATCAGTTTTTACCACATTTATCTCTTAAACTTGTTCGAGTTGTGATTCCGATAATAATATATCAGATATGGAGGACAAGTCGCTCCCCGGATTTCGCTGGTGTTCATGATGCCAGAAAATGTCGCGCACCGATCCCCACCTTACCTGTGTGTACTGTGTAGGTGTCGGTCATAAGACCACCACCTGCACTTTTGCTTAACCTTCCATCCTTACATTTTGGATTACCGCATGGCGTGCCTTAAGCTGGGGAGACCGGAGAAAAGGAACCCGCCGGTGAAATCGAAGGAGGTGAGGTGGGCGGTTTCTGCAGCCGTGGGATCCGCCGAACAGCTAGAGTAGATGAAGGCTTTCGAGGAAGAAACTGCTCAGACTTCGGCCAGCCGAAGTTTTTTCGTTCCTCTCAACCTTGGCTCCACCTTCTCAGGTTCCTTTAGGGAGTTGTGCCAGTCTCTCCCCACCAGCGGTGAGGTGCCCTCGGGCTCGCATTCCTCCCACCCTCACAAGAGGGACAGGATCTGAAGTCTTCCTCCAGAAGACGCTCCTGGGACCGAGAGAGGTCCGAGTCCCAGTAAGCGGCGGTCTCGACTTCAGTCGAGATCGCTTCCTCAGCTGCTGGCTTCACAGATCTTCTGTCTGGCCAGGCGGACACCGAGGCATCGGCTGAACCGGCCGAGATTTTTCTCAATGCAGTCGAGCCACTTTCACCAACTCCGGTCGACGATTCTTTAGAGAGGACCCTGACCTCTCTTTCCTCGATCATGAGACGCCTGCTGTGGGTGTCTTGATCGAGGGAATCGAACCGGAACCTCGATTTTCCCAGAGTCCAGTTTTCCCCGATCGACCTCACCGACCCTGTCAGTCTCGATCGAGGACTCGGTCTTCTTTGACCAGAAAATCGAAGAAAAGCCACCGGCATTCAAAAAAGAAGTGCCGCCGCAGATCCTTATCCTCCTCGGACGAGGAGAGGCTTCGACGGAAACTCCGTCGACACTATGAGGAGCTCATGTGGCAACAGCTGATTTTGGCCTGGCATAAGCCGGCTACGCCATCCACTCCGGCCATTACTTGGCCTGTGCCTCAAGGCTTCGGTTCCTCCACCTGGGGGGGGGGCCGGTCCGTATTCCGGCTAGGCCCATACGGGTCTCACCACCTATTAGGGTGGAGCCACCGCCTAAGCAGCCCCCCCAGTGGGGCTCCCTCGAAAGAGGACCATCCAGACACCGGGCTTCCCCGACGTCTGTCCATCACGGTCACTCAAGATCGCCCTCGGATCGAAGGGGACATGGGCGGGAGACCGTTGTACCCCGACTCTTCGGATTCAGATACCACTGATTTGCACTCCCATCCTGCTGATGAGGAGTCACTCTCAGTGGCATTGGAGGAAGGTCCCTCCTCCTTTCAGGGCATTCTCCGCCTTATCTCCGATTCTACTGGGATGCCCTTGGAGTCCATCCAGAAAAAGGTGGAGTACCCCCTTACGGATATCTTTAAGAGGGAGGATCCCCTAGGGAGGCATTTCCAATAGCAGAAGCCATTACTGGTCCGGCCCTTGAGCTTTGGCAGTGTCCAGCTTCCTGCCCAGCACCGTCTGCCCATATGGCATGTAAGTACGCGGTGCCTGTGGGATCCCAGCCAGGATTCACAGAACATTCCTCGGCTGAGAGCCTGGTGACCGCTTCCATCTTTAGACGTACTGGCAGCTCGGCCGACACCGACCAACCTCCGGACAAGGAGTCCAAGAATATGGACCATTCTGCCCGTAAGGTCTATGCAGCCTCTTCCTTGGGCCTTTGTCAGGCCAGTTCGGCTGTGATCATGGCACACTTCTCCCATGCCCTCTTGGGTTACTGGATGAAGTACTTCCTCACCTCCCCACGGACATGCAGACCATGGTCAAGCAAGTCCATGATCAGGGGTGTGCTGTTGCCAAACAGCAGCTCCAGACGGCCCTAGACATCGGGGATTCTTATGCCTGCTCTTTAGCAGCCGCAGTGGCCTCCCGCCACAGGGCTTGGCTGAGTTTATCCTCCTTTCCAACAGATAACCAGCATAAGTTAGTTGATGTGCCTTTCCTTGGTACCAACTTGTTCGGTCCAGGAGTGGCAGGCCACCTTCAACGTGTTGAGCAGTCCAGTGCCACCTTGGACACCACTTCTGCTAGGGGTTCCTTGGGCCAAAACCAGTAGAAGAGGAAGCCCTTTCTGCAGTCCTCTTCTGAGGTCAGGCAGCCCTCCTATCAAGGAGGTCAGCAGCAGCAGGCTCAAGCTTGGCGCCCTATTCCCAAGCAGGGCCCTCAACAGTCCCATAAAGGAGGCCGAGGCGCTGGTCCAGGAGCTTCCTCCTCCTCTAAGCCTGCTCAGTGATGGGTTGGGGGTTGGCACCCCTACACCCGTCATGCCTGCCCTGGGTCCTCCTGTAGGGGTCGGCTCTGCCACTTTCTTTCCGCCTGGTCCGATATCACTTTGGACAGGTGGGTTCTAGAAGTGGTATGGCAGGGACTGCTTCTGGAATTCCAGCAATACCTGTCCAGCCAAGCTCGCGCCCCTCGGGAGGAAAGGATCTCAGCTCACACACAGTCGGCTCTTTGAGATGACATAGCTCAGCTCCTCCGCAAGGAGGTGGTAGCTCCAGTGCCGGATCTGCCTGTAGACCCAGGCTTCGTATCCACGTACTTCCTGGTGCCCAGACGGACTGGGGGTTGGCGCCCCATCCTAGATCTCCACGACCTGAATCAGTATCTCAGGTCTCGCACCTTCCGGATGGTAACTCTGAACCAGATCATACCATCCCTGGAGTGAAACATGTGGTTTTGTTCACTGGATGTACAGGACGTGTTTTTTCATGTCCCAATCCGTCCATCCCACGAGTGGTTCCTCCGCTTCAGGGTCGAAGGGACCCTGTACAAGTTCCGAGCCATACCATTCGGCCTGTCATCAGCCCCTCGGGTCTTCACCAAGTGCATTGCAGTGGTGGCAGCCCACCTTCGGCATCGAGGAGTTCGAATTTACCCTTATCTTGATGACTGGGTTCTGGTGGTTTTCTCCCTTCAGGAGGTGGAGAGATCCAGGGACCTGGCTCTCAGAACCTGCTTTCAGTTTGGCCTCCTGATCAGTGAGGCCAAGTCGGAACTCGTGCCATCTCAGGTGATGGGCTTCATCAGGGCAGAGCTCGACTGTTGTCAAGCCAGAGCTTGGCTCCCGGCAGACAGGGCAGAGGTTCTTTCCTCCTTTGCCCGATCATTTCTGGTTGGGCTCTTGCACCCTGCCCGGGACTTTCTGCGCCGTCTGGGTTACATGGCAGCGTGCACCTCAGTGGTCCGTTAGGCCAGGTGGCACATGCGCCCCCTTCAATGGGACCTGGCCGCCCAGTGGACTCAGTGCCATGGTCATTTCGACTAGCTGATCACTGTAATCCAGAAGATGTGGGACGCTCTCCAGTGGTGGACCGCCCCAGAACAGTTGCAGGAGGGGATCCCGTTTGTCCGCCCTGAGTCGATAGTTGTTCTCACGACCGATGCCTCTCTCATGGGCTGGGGAGCCCACATGGGGGACTACAGGGCCAACGGATTCTGGACCCCGAGGAATCCCGATGCCACATCAACCTGTTGGAGCTCAAAGCAGTCAGACTGGCACTGTCAGCGTTCGCTCCTCAGCTCTGGGGTCAAGTGGTTCTAGTCCAGACGGACAATACTATGACCATGTACTACCTCAACATGCAGGGCAGCACGCACTCCTGTCTGCTGTGCAAGGAGGTGCTCCGCATCTGGACCCTCATCAGCTGGTTGGAGGCGAATCTCCTAGCGATCCATGTGGCAGGAGTCTCAAACCAGCTGGCGGATGCTCTCAGCCGCATAGGCCAGACATCCCACGAGTGGTCACTCCATCCAGAGGTAGCTTACAGTCTGTTCTCCCACTGGGACAAACCGTTGGTGGACCTGTTTGCCTCCAGGGAGAACACCAAGCTGAGTCTGTATCATGCCCGCCCCCTCAACAGGGCTCGCTGCAGGGGGATGCTTTTTCAAGGTCGTGGACCCCAGGCCTCCTTTACGCCTTCCCTCCATTTCCCTTGATCCACAAGGTGTTACTCAAGGTGAGGAGGGACAAGGCAAAGGTGATTATGGTCGCCCCAGATTGGCCGCGCCAGTTCTGGCACCCATATCTCCTCAGCCTCGGCTGCAGGCCCCCAGAGCGGCTTTGTACATGCCCAGACCTGATATCATTGAACCAGGGGAACGTCTTCCATCTGGACCTTCAGTCCCTGCACCTCACAGCCTGGTACTTGAGGGGCTAGAGTTCCAAGCTCTGGGTCTTTCTGAGGATGTCTACACTGTGGTGGAGGCATCTCGTAAGGAATCGACCAGGAAATGTTATGCTTTCAAATGGAAAAGGTTTTTCATTTGGTGTCAGAGTAAGAGTCTGGACCCCTTATCCTGCTCTGTGGCTAACATTCTAGACTACCTTTGATCTGTCTCCAAAGGGGGTCTACGGTCATGGACCCTTAGGGTGCACCTGGCAGCCATTTCTGCTTACCGGGTGTGGGCCGGTCAGCCAACATTGGCACAGGTGACAAGTGGTCGGGCGCTCCTGGATCACATATCCCCTCCTGTGCATGAACCTCCACCTCCATGGGATCTCTTGCTGGTTTTGGCAAAGTAGCCATTCGAACCCATGCACAAGTGTGAACTCTCACACTTATCGTGGAAGACGGCCTTCCTGGTGGCTGTCACGTCAAATGGAGGGTAATGAGTACCAACGCCCATAGTCTGGGCAACAAGCTCCCTGAACTGGTGGCCTTGATGGAAGAGGGATGCCTGGATATCATAGCAGTTGCAGAAACATGGTACACAGAGAACCAAGACTGGGATGTTAACATACCAGGGTACACAACCTACAGGAGAGACAGGGAAGGGAGAAGAGGGAGCGGAGTAGCTCTCTATGTAAGGGAAGGGATAAAAGCAACTGAACAAAAGAGTAAACAGGGAGGAGAGGAGGGACTGTGGGTCATCTTAGAGACTGGAAATGGCACCACAATCCGCACAGAGGTTGTATACAGACCCCCATGTCAGGTGGAGGGAATGGACAAGGATATGATAGAAGGCATACTTAGGATGGCAGAGAAAGGGAAGATGCTGTTGATGGGGGACCTTAATATGCCAGATGTTAACTGGAGCACCTTTGCTGCAGCCACATCCAAAAGCAGGGCCATTCTCGATGCCCTTCAGGTGGCATGCCTCAGATAGCTAGTTTTGGAACCTACTCATGAGGGAGCAATCTTAGACTTCGTACTCTCAAATGGGGACAGTGCGAGGATCTCAAATCTAGAAGTGGGTAGCCATTTGGGAACAAGTGACCACCAAACAGTGTGGTTCACGATAAACTCAGCTACAGAGTCAAGCCATACAAAAGTGAGGGTTCTGGACTTCAGGAGGGCTGACTTTGGCAAGATGGGAGAATGCCTTAGAAAAGCACTAGCAAACAGGCTGGAAGGAGGGGTGGAGCAACAATGGGGAAATATCAAAACTGCCATCACAGAGGCAACAAGCCTTTGTGTGAAGCAAATCAGAATGAAAGAAAAAGTCACTATAGTTCTCAAAAGAGGTTGCGGTGAAGGCTAGGGAGAAAAAGATAGCATTTAGGAAGTATAAGGAAACACAGAAGCAGCAGGACAGAGAACTGTACCAGTTAAGGCAGAAGGAAGCAGGGAGGGTAGTCAGAGTAGCAAAGGCCCAAACTGAGGAAAAGATAGCCAACTCGGTTAAGAAGGGGGATAAACCCTTTTATAGGTATATCGGGAGCGAGAAAGACAAAGGGAGGATAGTGAGGCTGAACAGAATGGAGCGGTGGGTGGGCAGACTGAGGACAGGAAAAAGCAGGGATACTGAATGAATACTTCTGTTCAGTATTCAAAAGAGGAGCTGCCTAATCCAATTAACAGAAGCACTCTGGATAGGGGGGTCAATCCCAGTCCTTTCACAGAAGAAAGGGTTCTGAAAGAACTCCTAAAACTGAAGGTGGATAAAGCAATGGGTCCAGATGGAATTCACCCCAGAATTCTAAAAGAATTAAGCAGAGAACCAGTGGCACCACTGACTACCGTTTTTAACAAATCTTGGGAGGATGGCGTGGTACCTGAGGACTGGAGGAAGGCAGATATGATTCCCCTTCACAAAAGTGGGACCAAGACGGAGGCTGGAAACTACGGACCTGTCAATTTGACCTCTGTGGTAGGGAAAGTGATGGAATCACTTCTGAAAGAAAGAATTGTTGAGTACCTAGAGGCCAGTGGGGCACAGGACCCAAGGCAGCATGGGTTCACAGCGGGAAGGTCATGTCAGACTGAATATAATTGATTTCTTTGACTGGGTGACCAAAAGTAGACCAGAGGGCTGTGACATGGCCTACCTAGACTTTAGTAAGGCATTTGACACAGTCCCCACAAAAGATTAATAGTCAAATTAACCAGCCTGGCAGTGGGTCCCAGGGTGGTAGCCTGGGTAAAACATTGGCTGGACAACAGGACACAGAAGGTAATTGTGAATGGAGTCCACTCTGAAGAAAGAGGGGTTACTAGTGGGGTACAGCAGGGTTCAGTACTGGGTCCAGTCCTTTTTAATGTCTTTATAAGCGACATTGTAGGGGGACTGGAAGGAAAAGTATGCCTCTCTGCAGATGACACAAAGATGTGCAACTAGGTTGATACACAAGGAGGCATGGAAAGGATAAGAAGGGACTTGGCAAGGTTGGAGGAATGGTCAGAAGTATGGCAGCTTGGATTCAGTGCAAAGAAGTGCAAAATAATGCACCTGGGAAACAGAAACCCAGGGGAAGATTACACAATGGGAGGGGAGGTAGTAACAACAACAAAAATGGAAAGGGACCTGGGGGTAATCATATCAGATGACCTTAAGGTTGGCAAGCAATGAGAGAAGGCAGTAGGGAGGGCTGGGGGATGCTGGGATGTATAGGGAGAGGCATCACCAGCAGAAAACAGGAAGTTGTTATCATCCCCCTGTACAGACAGTTGGTGAGACCCCATCTGGAGTACTGCGTCCAGTTCTGGAGACCCCGTCTCCGCAAGGACCTAGACAGGAAGGAGGCAGTTCAGAGAAGGGCAACTAAGATGGTGCAGGGTCTGCAAGAGAAGCCATACGAGGAGAGACTAAAGGAGCTTAATATGTATACCCTTGAGGAAAGGAGGGGGGGGGACATGATAGAAGCGTTTAAGTACTTCAGTGGAATCAACAAAGTCCAAGAGGGCATCTTTCAGAAAAGAGATGTGCAAGAACAAGGGGACACAATTTGAAGATAGAGGGGACGACTCAGGGGCAATGTGAGGAAGTGTTTTTTTTTCACAGAGAGGGTGGTGGACGCATGGAACAGCCTTCCTGAGGAGGTTGTGGGGTCTAAAACTGTGGGAGAATTCAAGAATGCATGGGGCAGACATAAGGCAATTTTTGTGGGGGGTAGGAAGAAATAGGATGTTTGTTAAATAGGATCTGCAGCTTATCCTCTAGCTAGGGAAATGGGCAGACTAGGTGGACCAAACTGTCCTTATCTGCCATCAAAGTCTATGTTTCTGTCCCTCCAGAGAAACCACCAGGGTCCTCCCGGTATTCTGCTTTGCACATTCCTCTGATAGAAGGAGAGATCCAGGCCCTTTTGCTGAAACAGGCGATAGAGACGGTCCCCTAGGGACATCAGGGCTATTATTCCCATTTTTTCCTGGTTCCAAAAGTGACCGGGGACCTTCGGCCCATCCTGGACCTCAGTTCCCTAAATCTTTTCATAGTGTACAAACTGTTCAGGATGGTCACTCTTGCCAGGCCTCATTCCCCTCTCGCACCAAGGGGACTGTCTCTGCTCCCTGGATATGCAGGATGCTTATATGCACATAAGGGTCTTCCTTCCCCATTGGAAGTTCCTGAGGTTCCACTTCCAGGGGGGACATTGTCAGTTCCGAGCCTTACTATTCAGCATCTCCTCTGCTCCTCGAGTCTTCACCAAATGCCTAGTAGTAGTGGCTGTGGCTCTCAGACACCAGGACCATTACATTTTCCCTTACCTAGATGACTGGCTTCTGGCAATGCCTTCCAGGGATCAGCTACTTCACACTCTCGAAGACACCTTTACTCTCTTCCGAGAGCTGGGGATCACCCTGAACCTTCCAAAGTCTTCCCCAGAGCCCAGTCAGCAACTCCTGTTCATCGGAGCGGTCCGCGACACAGTTCAGCGCATGGCCTTCCTCTCTGCAGGGTGGGGGGATTGTCTAAGGGGTGTAGCCTGGACGATATCTGTGGCTCCACAGGCTTCAGCCAGGACCTTCCTCAGACTTCTGGGGCACATGGCAGTGGCCATTCCCACAGTCCCTTTGGCCCGCCTCCTCATGAGAGTCCCACAATGGATGCTTAGGGTGCAGTGGGACCAGAGGTCAGACGATCTGGACCTGCCGGTCAGGATCTCTGACCCAGTAAGAAGAACTCTTTCGTGGTGGTTGGACCCCTCCAACCTGGAACGAGGGGTCCCCTTTTAGCAGGAGCCCCTGAGATGGATCCTAACGACAGACGCCTCCTGTCTTGGTTGGGGCGCTCATCTAGGAGACAGACAAACCCAAGGAACATGGTCTTCAGACGAGCAACAGCTCCATATCAACATTCTTGAGATGTGAGCGGTCCTGAACGCCTTGCGGGTGTTTCAGACAAACCTTTTGCCAGGCCCTTTCCTCATCCAGATGGACAACACGCTGATGGGAGTGTTTTTGCGTCAGCAAGCAGCAAGCACGATTCCTAGCCCCTGTGCCAGGAGGCTGATGAGAGAGTCTGATATTGGGCACTGGAACACCGCCTAGATCTCACTGCTGTTCATGTTCCAGGAGTCCAAAATGTCTTGGCCGACAGCCTAAGCCGGTCTCAGTCCAAGGCTCATGAGTGGGAGTTCCTCCAGTTGGTGGCAGATCAACTGTTCGACATGTGGGGCCATCCAGACTTGGACCTCTTTGCGTCTCCACTCAACGCCAAACTGCCCAGTTTCTGCTCATGAGAGCCCATACCTGGTGTTTTCTGGTCAGACACGTTGTCCCACTGTTGGACAGGGAGGTTTCTGTATGCCTTCCCTTCCTTCCCCATTATTCAGAAGGTTCTTCTGAAGCTTCAGGCTGAAGGAGCAGAGATGGTCCTCATCACCCCATTCTGGCCTCTGCAGATTTGGTTCTCACTGCTTCAACAGCTGGCAGTGGAACCTCCAGTTCAACTGCCACTGAGCTTGCACTTGCTGTCCCAGGATCAGGGAACATTGGTCCACCTGGACCTCAGATCCCTGCATCTTCATGCCTGGCTCCTGTAGAATTAGTCAAATCCAGGTTTGGGGTCTCCCAGGAGGTGGCGGACGTTCTCATAGCAGCGAGAAAGCCCTCAACTAGATCCACTTATGCCATGAAGTGGAAGCGATTCTGTTTCTGGACTTTGCCCCGTCACTTGGACCCTCTCACCTGCTCAGTGAACTTGATATTAGAGTATCTTCTCTCCTTATTGAATCAAGGCTTGAACTACTCCTCCATAAAGGTACGTTTGTAGCAATCTAAGCCTACCACGTATCAATGGAAGGAAAAACACTCGACCAACTGGACGTGTCCTGTATGTTTTTGAGGGGCATTTTACATATTAAGCCTCCCATCTGAGATCCAGTACCCACTTGGGATCTCCTATTTATGATGGAGAAGTTTACCCTTCCCTTTTTCGAGTCTGCCACGGATTGTGAGCTTCGCTTTCTTGCATGGAAAGTGTTATTTTTGGTTGCAGTTACTTCTGCTTGGAGAGATTCTGAGCTTCAGGCCCTGATGTGTAAGGAGCCTTATTTAATTGTTCATAGGGACAGGGTGTCCTTAAGAACGAATCTTAAGTTTTTTGCCAAAAGTGGTGTCTGAACTTATGTTGAATT
This sequence comes from Neoceratodus forsteri, assembly GCA_016271365.2. Classification (NCBI taxonomy): domain Eukaryota; kingdom Metazoa; phylum Chordata; order Ceratodontiformes; family Ceratodontidae; genus Neoceratodus; species Neoceratodus forsteri. The sequence goes on along the minus strand of CM057452.1, from coordinate 331,226,052 downwards.
AGGATGTCAGTCTTCCGGTATATTATCCAGATCTCTCGAATAGAGGGGAAGCGCTCCTGCATACTTTGGATGTCCAAAGGGCGCTGAGGTACTACTTGAAACGCACTGCTTCACGCCGTAAGACAGAGCAGTTGTTCGTGGCCTTTGCGCCTCAATGCCAAGGCACTCCAGTGTTGAAGCAAACACTATCAAAATGGCTGGTCAGTTGCATTGTTTTCTGTTACAACAAGTGCAACAGGACCCTGCTGGGCTTGCTTGGGGGTCATTCTGCCAGGGGAGTGGCTACTTCATTCGCATCCTTGCGAAATGTCTCTATCAAAGACATCTGTGCAGTGGCTACCTGGAGCTCAGTGCATACCTTCATCAAGCACTAAAGTCCAGATATTGTTTCTAGGTGAAGGGCAGGCTTCGGCCTAGCAGTACTTCTGGGCCTCCTTTATTAAAACGCCCTGTTATTAGCACTGGTGCTTACAGCCACCTCCCATTTCCTGTTCCTTTTTGCGGGACTGCTTAGGATTTAGTCCTAATTGTAATAGCCTGCTGCAAGAGCTCCCACTCGAAGTAAGATAGTATAGTTACGTAAGAACTTACTATAACAGTAGATCTTCGAGAGGAGCTCTTGCAGCAGGCACTGTTTTCCCTACCTCCTTCCCCCTGGTGAGCTGTTGTTGCATCATTTGTACGGCAAGCTTCTGCCTGGTCTGCTTGCCAGGCCTTATTCATGGGTCTCTGGCAAGTGAACTGAGGTGGGGCTGGGGACTGCTCCCTGATATACCATTGGGCAATGTCAGGGTGGAGCCGACGGCGGGGGTGGCCCCCGCTGGAGACTGCTAGCTAAAGGCTTCCGATGGGTCCTAGTGCCTGCGCATAGTCCTAATTATAATAGCCTGCTGCAAGAGCTCCTGTCAAAGATCTGCTGTTATGGTAAGTTCTTACATGACTGTACTTTCCAGTTCCTCATGAGTGATGCATGCCAGTAAGGACTGACTCAGATTGTCTGGTAGTAGTGGAAGCTTTAAAGGTTGGAGATCTTTCAAAACCTCCTCAGGGGTGGGGTCACCTTCCTGTACATGTAACTGGGTATAATATTTGCTGTAAAATCTGTAAGATCTGGACTGGGTCTGTAGTGACTTTGTTTGTGACAGTGTCCTGAATATGGGTAGCAGTGCTCAGCATATTTTGCCTACAAAGGCAAAAAGCAAAGACTTCAGTGGCCCTAGAGCCCCCTTCATAAAAACGCTGTTTGAGGTACTGGCGGGCAGCCTCTGTTTTCATGGTAAGGATATCTTGTATTTCTTTCTCTAATTTCGTAAGAGGACCCAGGGAGCAGTCATCCTGTGCATGCGGCGTCTATACTGTGGTTATTTGGGCCTGCTTTGTCCTGTTATCGTCCCTCTGTTTGTGGAGATGGAATGAGTGGCTAATAAGGTCACCTCTAAGGACAGTCTTTAACATGTACCACAATATGTTAGGGGAAATCTTGGGGGTAGCATTGATCTCCAAATATTTTTGTAATCTTTGCAGCAGTAAATTCCTTTGAGGCAACACAATTTAAAAATGAATTGTTAAAGTGCTAGAGTTGAGCGTCTGGGGGGCCCCACTTTACAGTGATGAGTAACAGGGCATGCTTGGAGAGATAAATAGGTACTATATTACAACTCTCTACCAAACATCCCGCTTGTTCCAGTGTAGTATGGGAGAGGTATCTTCGAGTTTGTACTTGGGGGGGGGGAAGTTATGAGTAATGCGGGTATTGTCTCTAGGAGGGGTTGAGAACGCGCCCACATCAGTCCAGACACTTTCCTTAACAAGAGCCCTACTCCTTTTCTGTGCTTTAGTTTCCATGGATGGATGGGATTGCTGGTGTCATGTCTATCATAAACTAAATTAGGCTCTCCTCCCAAAATAAGAACTCCTCTCTGATGCTAGAGCACCTGATTGAGGAAAGCCTGTACTACAGGGGTATCTGCTCCAGGAGGAATATAAATACTAGCCAAAGTAATTTCCTTCCCTAAAGAAGTACCCGTTGCTGTGGCTAACCTGACCTGAGGGTCAGAATACGTGGATGTACACTGAAACAAGGTTTGCTGTGGTATAACGATGGCTACTTCCCTCCATTTCCACTTTTTATAAGAGGAGGCAGTCACCCGGGAGAAACATAATTCGCTGAATTTTTGGTGCTCTTGTTCTGATAAATGGGTCTCCTGTAAAAGCACAAAGGTAGGATGGGTTTTCTGAATTGAGGATAGTACCTTTGTACATTTGACTGGATTATTGAGGCCATTTACATTTTGGCAGTATATCAAAGTAGGAAAGTTAACCATGATCTGATATGACTCAAACTAAAATTAATATAGACCTCAGTGACATACAGATATAGTACCATCCTGCCCCTAAGGTACAGCGGTGGGGAGGATTCTGTGACATAGTTAAACTAAGAGTAACTGAGGCCGGACAAGCAATCTTGGTATGTTGGGAGTAACACGACAAGCATGTCGGATATAAAAATCAGGTGTGAGAGATGCTGATACCACCACAAGTACACATATCTAAACTAGTAATAGTAAAGGATCAGGGCATAAGCAATACAGAACAAAGAATAATAAAGTTCCCAACTGGGAAAACTGAGATGTGAGCTTCCAAGATAGGAGAGCTGAAAATCTGGCTCTCTAAATTTCTGGAGGATCAGGCTTGGCATGTGGGCTAGTCTGCCAGGCAGGAGGAGTGGTGAGTGTGCAACGCACTGCAGGCCTCCTGTGTGCAAACCCAAAGGACTGCGAGGGCATGTGAAAAGGGTATAGAGGATAAGGAATACGGCCACTGAAGCATGGAGGCTGTGCAGGATGACCAGGAGAGACGTAAACCTCTCCTGCCTCCTCTCCCTGTCATTGAATCCAAGTTATGGCATCGGGGGGAAAAAAGAGGCTAGAGGGCAAAGCTCAACCAAATGGCGAAAAGTACTAGTTACAGTTTCATTACGAGGAGAAAAACAGTGTGGCGACCTGTATACAAGGAAACAACATGACTCGGCCACTCAGTAGTTCAGTCAGTCTCCAGTGCACCCTCCCCCACCCTGGACCTGCCATGACAAAATGTCAGACATAAAGTAGGTCCATAGTCTGTGCTCCTGAAAACAGAGGTCACATATCCATCCTAGCTGTGCTGTGTCAGGAGTGGTTTATGATGCAGTCGGAAGCAAGTACATAGATCAGAGGGTCAGGTTCGGCATGCGGGAGGCAAGGAGATATCCCCACAGTCCCCATACCAGAGCTACAAGGTGAGCCTCCCCCCCACTGGCCAACCCAGCCTAACTCCTAGGAGAGAGTATTACTTCAGCTTCTAAGCGAAGAGGAGAAACCCTCACAGGTTGGGCCAATCAACCTTCTTAAATAACCTACAGATAAGGCATCAAGTGCAGGGAGAGCAACCCTTCTGGGGCGAGCGTGAATAAACTGTATAATAAAAAAATAATAATAAATTGTCTTAGCAGTGAGCACTCTGTATCTCCCAGAGATTCCTGAAGTCATCAGAAGGGCATGAAACCCACATACAGATGACTTAAGTTGACTAGCTAAGCAATAACATGAACAAATAAACTTTCATTGTGAACATTCGTAACGGAGTTGTATAGTAATATCTGCCAGGTAAAAGTTACTGCCTAGAGCGTCAAAGTGACTCCATCTCTAAAAGCAGCTCACCATAGGTGGGACTAACAGCAAAAAGAAAGGGGGTTAGTACAACCACCACCTAATCCACTTTAGGAGACAAAACATACAAGCTGTGCCTTCTTCAGTTCCAGAGACAAATGTCCAGGAGAGATAATTCAAGTGTCTGGAGTCTTCTGAAATGAGTGGCATAGGGCTTGAATGTCTTTTAAGGTAGCCTCTGAATGTGCCTTCCAGGACTGCAATGTGGTATCCAAGGAGGCTAGTAGTCAAGAGGCATGGGGAGAGTTTGAGAGGTACAAGGCGGTTTAGGAATAGATAGTCCCCTTGTTTGTAGATCTTCTATCGCAGCTGCAATAGAGTTATATAGAATAGTACCCCCAGGATAAAAGACATAACAGTTTTGCTAGGAAGGGGTTTGGAAGCAGAGCTGCTTTGCTTTGACAGCTGCCAGGACAGGACCATATTTTCTTCTTTGTTCCATCATTTGGGAGAGAATAATCATGATCTACATAGATGCGAACCCCCTCATCAAAAAATTTCCTTTCAAACAACATGAAGTCTTGCTATATTATAGACATTAGCAGTTTGTTCCAGCTCTAGAACTGCCCCGGAGTGAAATGGTTAAAACCATTCCAAAATAGAATTTTGGCAGGAGAGCAGCTCTATCTGTGTCATTTCAAACTTGAACTGTCAGATTCTTTACTCCGCCTCAGTGAACAGTCGCTCCGGAGATTTCTCCTTCTGCTCGGTTCATTTCTCAGTTTAAAAAGTGTTTTCTCAGTTGGATTTAACTGAGAATAGTTTTATTTTAACCGCAAAACCGTTCGGTTCAAGCTCTATCTGTGGTAACCGTAAGTAAATGAAGGTTTTGTCTGTGTGGAACTTGTAAGTTATCGGTTCGGTTTTGAACTGATCAGTGGGTTTAAAACTCATTTAAAACTGAAAGTTACTATTTTAGAGTGCGGTTCCCGGTTCTTATCAGTTCTAAAAAAACCGGATTTATTACGTTTTTCCAATACCCGTGACACGGTTAGGAACCGATAAGGGTGTCTTGCCTGGCACTGCCGTTAAAAGGGCAAGTTTTTGGTTAGGCTGGCATTATGTCTGAGAAACCCAAAGAAAACCGGGCCCTCTGGGTTTCAACACTGTGATGTTTGTGGGGAAGTCTTTGCCAAGGCTGACCCACACACCACATGTGTTTATTGTCTGGGGTTTGACCACCTCCAGTCAGACTGCCAGGTATGTAAGAATTTCCCTGCAGCCACCCTGGAAAAAAGATTGGGCAGGCTCAGGGAACGAGAGGCCAAAAAGTCCGCTGACCGGATGGCCAGCCGGTTCGGTGCCACCGAACCAGAGGGAGTGCCCTCTGACCAGGGCCAGACTTCCTCGGGCAAAAGAAAAGCTGGTTCTGAGGAACCAATTCCAGTAAGGAAAACAAGAAAATCAGCAGGTCTGGAGTCCAAAATTCCTTCTCCAACTGCTGCAGAGATAGCAAAGATAGCAGAGCATACAAATTGTCCAGTCACTGTCTCAGGGTCCGGTCTGAACCACCACTATGTGGTAAAAGGTCGGTTCGTCCGTCCCAGTGGTTCAGGATTATGATATTGAGGAATGTTATGAACCAGAGGAGGGGAGGAGGATTATGAACAGTATGAATGTGGCTGGGAAGGTCTGGGTGTGCCCATTGAACGGACATCTCCCCAGACAGACCTTTAGAATCTCCCCTATGCTGTCTGAGTCCCATCTCATTTTATGTTTTATAAAAAGTTGCTGAAACCCTCCAGCTTCCTTTAGAAGAGGCTGTGGATGAGCAAGAGGAGCCTGATTTTGTAGAAATGATGGATATTCCAGAGTCTAGGAGATTGTCTATTCCTTTACATAAGTCTTTTAGGAAACAAACAATTAAAATTTTAAAAGCTCTAATTCTGTGCCTCCTGTAGATAAAAGATGGACAGAAGGTATACATTGTCAGGCCCTGATACAGAATTCCTTTCTCAGCAATGCAGTCATGTTAGGGTAGTTCAGGCTGCTGCCTGTGATAAAGCTAATATTCCTTGGCTCACATCCTCCTGACAAGGATTCCAGGAAGATTGATGCCATGGCAAAAACAGTATATGGCAGCCTCTCTGGGATTCAGGCAAGCAAATTATATGGCTTATGTAGCTAGGTATCAGAAATCTAGATGGGATACTGTTATGCAATTGGCCAAGCAGGCCCATGGCCAGCTGGCTAGTGAACTAGAACAGGTGGCTGCTGATGGCATTGAAGCCTCTAAGGTTCAGTTTCATGCTGCTGTGGATGTTAATGATGTTTCCTCTAGGGTCATGGCCCATCTGTAGCTTTTACGTAGGTTGGCCTGGCTCAGGTGTACTAGTTTGTCATAGGATACCCAGACTAAGGCTATGGATTTTCCTGTGGTGGGAAATTCTCTGTTTGGAGAGCAGACAGAGAATTACATGAAGAAGATGGATGAATATAGGACTACTTACAAGAGTGCCCAGGCTAAGGAGCGGCAAGCCACTCCTCAAAGGCATGCCCCCAGGGGTAGGGGTAGGCCTTTTCACAGGCCTTTCTACCAGACTCAGGCCTCCTCTGCCCTGTGCTCCAGAGGGCTTCTTCAGAAGGCAGGGGCAGGCGAGGGGTTAGCGACCTGCTTCCCACCCCCAGCCTAGCTCCTAGAACAGGCACCCTGATGGGGTGCCCAGGGCCGATTCTGTTGTACCAGTGGGGCAGGCTGGCTTACTTCAGTCAGAATTGGGCTTCTTTAACCTCAGACAAGTGGGTTCTGGAAGTAGTAAGCCAGGGTCTGGTTCTCAGCTTCAAAAGTTTCCCAAGTTGAGAAGCAGATTTTTCTACCTGCAAGTGCTTCAGAGACCTGCTTCTGGAAACAGAGGTCTCATCCCTGTTAGCTCTCAGAGCAGTAGAAAGGGTTCCTCCCCTGCATCAGGGCAGGGGTCTGTATTCCAGATACTTCCTTACCCCAAAAAAGACAGGGGAATGGCGGCCCATTTTAGATCTCAGATATCTGAACAAGCATCTTTTGAAACCAAAGTTCAAAATGGTAACTCTGGCAATGATTTTACCTTCCCTAAGGCCAGGGGACTGGCTAGCCTCCCAGGACCTCAAGGATGCCTATTTCCATGCCCAATCAGAAGATCCCATCGAAAGTACCTCAGATTCGAACTGCCCTCAGGTCATTACCAGTTCAGAGCAATGCCCTTGACCTTCCTCTGCTCAAGGTATTCACAAAGTGTCTAGCAGTGGCAGTGGCCCACTTAAGGAGGCAGAGGATTGCTGTTTTTCCTCATCTAGACGACTGGCTCATTGTAGGCCAGTCCCAGAACAGGTAAAATCTACCTGCAGGTCACCCAGCAGCTTCTCACCTCCTCGGTTTTCTGCAAACCTACTAAAGTCTGTTCTGGAACCAGTCCAGGTACTCACCTTTATAGGGGCAGAATTGGACACAAAGCTAGCCAGAGCCTTTCTTCCCCCAGAAAGGGTAAGGAATTTAGTGGCTCTGGCCTCTTCCTTCACTCTGCAGGTCTCTCGACCAGCAAGACACTTTCTGCAGCTCCTGGGGCACATGGCTGCATCCACAGCTGTTGTGCAGGGAGCCAGATTTCAGATGAGAGACATTCAGTTTCACTTGAGAACCTTTTGGTCTCAGAGAAGAGACCCCCTTTCCAAGTTGGTCCCAGTGACTCGAACCTTGATCCTAGCTCTCCAGTGGTGGCAGGATCAGAGCAATTTAAGAGCGGGGGTCCCCTTCATTTCCCCTTCTCATGACTTGACTCTCACTACAGATGCTTCCCTTCTGGGTTGGGGAGCCCACATGGGCGACCTTTCCACTCAGGGAGTTTGGTCCCCCCAGGAATCTCTGCTCCACATCAATTTGCTGGAACTCAGAGCTGTCTTTTTAGCTCTTCAAGCTTTTTCTGCATCTGTCCACGACAAGGTGATGCAAGTCAGAACAGACAACACCACAACAATGTGGTACATCAACAAACAGGGGGTCACTCGGTCTTCGGCCTTGTGCACCGAGGCAATGAAGTTGTGGTCTTTGGCCTATTCCCTGAACACTTCCCTCATAGCAGTTCATCTTCCAGGGAAGGACAATGTCCTAGCGGATGCCCTCAGCAGGATTTCCCAGGGCCATCACGAATGGTCCCTGGATCCTCAAGTGCTGGGGATAGTTTTTGCCAGGTGGGGCATCCCTCAGATAGATCTTTTGCAGCCCCAGACAATCACAAACTTCCTCTGTTCTGTTGCAGGCCTCCAGTGCTGGGCTCAGTTCCCTGGATGCCCTTCTTCTGGATTGGGAGGGAAGTTTCTCTATGCTTTCCCCCTTTCCTCTCCTATTCAAAGTACTAGTCAAAATCAGATCTCAGCCTTGCAGGGTGATTCTGATTGCCCCGGATTGGGCCAGGCAGCCCTGGTACCCACTCCTTCTGTCTCTGACAGTCCATCTTCCCTATGCCTCCCCAGGAATCACAATCTGTTGACTTGTGCCCAGGGAAGGGTTTGGTATCCGGACCTCAAACCCTCAACCTCAAGGCCTGGCTCTTGAGGAGTTAGAGTTGCTGATTTACACCTCTCAGGGTGTTCTTGAGATCCTAAAGGCTTCCAGAAAGCCTTCCACTAGGCTACTTATAGTTCCTAAATGGAAAAGGTTTTCCATTTGGTGTGCTGGGAAAAATATTTCCCAGAATCTGCTGAATTGCCCATTTTGTTAGATTACATGGTACATCTTAATTCCTTGGTCTCAGACCAGCTACCCTGAGAGTTCATTTGGCAGCTGTGTCTGCTTTTGTGTCAGCAGGAAAGTCATCCCTCTTTCCTCTCATCCTGTGTTTTCCAAGTTTTTAAGGGATTACTCCATACTAATCCTCCTTTCGGGAACCGACCCTGCTTGGGACCTTAATGTTTGCATTGCCCAGTTAATGCAACCCCTTTGAACCTCTGTCTTCTGCAGAGCTTAAGTACCTAACTTGGAAAACTGTTTTTCTAGTGGCTATCACTTCTGCCAGACGCATAAGTGAATTGCAAGCCTTGTCAGTGGAGACTGACTTTATTTCTTTCCACAGGGATAAGGTAGTCCTTAGGACTAATAGGAAGTTTTTGCTAAGGTGGTTTCAGATTTCCATCTTAATCAATCTATCTCCTTCCAGTATTTTTCACTGATCATCCTCTTCGGGTGAGAGGAGGTTGCACAGCCTGGATGTTAGAGAGCTCTTAGTTATTATATAGAGCGTACCAAAGGTCACAGGTTGAATCCTCCAACTTTTCCTTACCTATGGTGAAGCTGGGAAAGGCAAACCTGCCACTAAGAGATCAAGAGCCAGGTGGATTGTCTCTTGTATCCAATTTTGTTATCAGAAAGTGGGCAGAGCCCCCAATTTGAGGGCTCATTCTACCAGGGTACAGCTGCATCTCTAGCTGCTGCCAGAGATATCCCTTTATTAGAGATTTGCCAGGCTGCTACTTGGAAAACGGTACACACTTTTACCAAGCATTACTCCCTGGATGTCCAGGCCAGGAGAGATGCTCGGTTTGACACAGCTGTTCTTCAGAGCCTATTCCCTAAGTAGGTTCTGCCCCTCCTCCATGGAGGTACTGCTGTGTATTCTGCTAATGTCTATAATATAGCAAGACTTCATGTTGTTTGAAGAAAAAATTACTCACCTTAGTAATGTTGTTTCTTCTAATGGAGTCTTGCTATATTATAGACCTCCCCCCCAACCTGCCCCTCTCAGAACCTCTACTTGGTGGGGTGCAGGCAACTTAGTGTGGGCACTACTTATGTCCTGTTAGCATTTTGTCCCCTTTGGGACTTTGGGGGTGTGTATGTGTACGCATGTGTGTGTTTTACTATACTTATGTTCCATTTTCATATTATCAGAATGGTGTTAGTATTTCTGGTCCCCTGACTTGAGTCTTGGGTGTTGGGACCATCAATGGTTGTTATTATTTAGGTAGCCATTTGGCTAGTGTAGGTTACAGCTTCCACACAGACCTTAGTGAGTTTGGCTCGTAAAGATCTGACAGTTCAAGTCTGAAATGACACAGATAGAGCTGCTCTCATGCCAAAATTCTATTTTGGAATGGTTTTAACCATTTCACTCTGGGGCAGTTCTAGAGCTGGAACAAACTGCTAAGGTCTATAATATAGCAAGACTCCATTAGAAGAAACAACATTACTAAGGTGAGTAATTTTTTCTTAGCTGCCATAACCCCCAGAAGAATTTTTTGCTTTGTGGCATAACTTTGAAACTGTAGAATTATCGACCGGGCTCTCTGTTGATTATTATCTGGGGGCAGTCCCAAAGCACGATGGGCCTTCTCAGTGCCTAAGGGAAAGTCAGGAGGCACGTCAAGTCTCCAGATAGTGTGTAAGGTCATTACCTTCTGCCTTTCCTCACACTGTAATAGTTTTTCTGTGTGAGCAGCCTTCAGAATCTTCACACTTGATTTCCAGGGCCTGTATTTTCTGGGATGCATCCAGTAGCAGTCTGTTTGTGTGGTCAGCCCTGGCATCCAGATCAGTAAGTGATGCTTGCTGTTCGTTGGAGGTGGTTTTCAGCGTGGCCAAGTCTGATATATCGGCCAGTTCTGTTTTGTTTTCAGTATGGAACTCCTGTAATTCCTCCAGAGGTAAATCCTCCTCCACCTCCGGCCCCTCCTGCCTTAATTAAATACGCCTTGGCCCCTCCTCCTTCCCCTTATCTCTATCTCTGTTTGACACCAGTGATCGGCTCACTGGCTCTAAAAGCTACAGTCTGCAGCCGGCTCCTTGCCGCTCTCCATTTTATAGCTAACTGCACTCTTTGTCTCTCCACCATCCCCTACAAGCTTAAATATGTCTTGCTTCTGCCCCTACTGTCGGTGTCACCCATTCATTGGCTTCTGCGATACGGACTAGATTAAAGGCGAACTCTGATATTCGTTAGGGCCGACACCACACTAGTGAAGGAATGTGGTCCTCATTGTTTCTAGGTCTCCTGGTTGGTTTTATGCCCTTTTCCCTAGCTCCCTGCATAAGCACCTATCCCTTGACTGGGCGTACCCCACCCTGCACTGATGATCCCCATACTGCTATTTTCATGTTCTCAATGCTGGTCCACCCTATTCTGCTGCCTTGGCATGCTGTGACTTCGCCTCTGATGTCTAATATGTGGGTAGGACATAGCACAACTTACCAGCTTCATCCTTCCCTACTCCTGCACCAGGCCAGGGTGCTTCTTCATGCAACTTTAGGTGCTCTGGGTATCCATTTTAACTACCCCATGCCTTGCCCAATACCACAGAAAAAACATGCTTGGGCATGATCCTACAAACTAATGTTGCGAGCCCTTAAAGTGATCATATTCCTGCTACTGCTCTGTTCAGGCAGCAATGAATTGAATCCAGGCCCCTCTACCAATCTCTGCTCCATATGACCTTGATACCTTAAAGACCTAAGTATCCTCCATATAAATGTGTGCAGCCTCTTGAATAAGATAGATGCCATACAGACTTGGATCACACACACGAAACCTGACCTTCTGGTGGTTTCAGAGACCTGGCTCAAGACCTCTCCCTGACACTGGGGTTACCATACAGATGAATACAATATCTTTGTACGGACAGCCGGACTGGGGTGGGGGGGTTGCCATTTATATATTGGAAAAATTTACTGTTTCTATTACCGACACCACATCATTGCCAAAAGAGTTTGAAAGTCTAACGATCAAAGTCCAGCTCTCCCCCTCCTCGGCCTTGTTCATCATAGGATGTTACAGGCCTCCCTCTGCGGGCCTACAACTGCTAAGTCATCTAACTAACTCATTAAATGCGATTCATACTGGGTATAGAGCGAAAGGAGGCATTTCCTGCCCATACTGTCGCTCCCCACATTAGTGGGTCAAATTATCCCAATTTACGATTAACCATTCATCCACCTACTTTTTAAATTCATCTTGGTTTTTACTATTTAAAACATACCCAGGGTCAATATTCCACAGCCTACCTGTTCTATTTATAAAGGAGCAATATTTCCCATTTCATCTTGAGGTTGTCAATTTTATTTGGTTTTTATGCCCTCTCAATCCATCCGGTTTTGCTACCTTTTCAAAACACACTTCCTTGCTCAGTTCTCTATCCCTTATTATCTTGTATAACATCAACAGATCACCTCTTACCCTTCTCTACTCCAGAGAGAACAAACCCGTTTTCCTTAACCTGTCCTCATAACTCAGGTTTCTTAAAGAACCTATAGACTTTGTGTATAGAAACATAGAAGTTGACGTCAGATAAGGACCGCAAAGCTCATCCAGTCTGCCCATTTCTTTTTCTACCTTATGAATGTGCTGTCGGCCTTTGCTCTGTCACTGGCCTATCTATTCATACTCATCTGTATTGCTCCCTTATGCCTATCCCATGCCTGTTTGAAGCCCTGCACTGTATTCATATCCACCACTTCCTGAGGTAGGCCGTTCCATGCATCCACAACCCTTTCTGTGAAAAAGAACTTCCTTATATTACCCCTTAATCGGCCTCCGTCTAATCTCATGCTGTGTCCTCTTGTCCTGCTATTTTTCTTATATTGAAACATGTTAGACTCTTTCACCTTGTTAATGCCCTTAAGGTGTTTGAATGTTTCAATCATATCACCTCTCTCCCTCCTTTGCTCTAGGGTATACATATTGAGCTCCGTTACTCTGTTCTCATATGTTTTCTGATGCAGTCCTTGCACCATTTTGGTTGCCCTTCTCTGACTGTCTCAATTTGGTTAATGTCCTTGTGAAGGTGTGGCCTCCAGTACTGCACGCAGTACTCCAGACGGGGCCTAACCAGTGTCTTGTAAAGAGGGATTATTACCTCCCTCTTCCGACTTGTGATACCCCTACTACTACACCCCAATATCCCTCTAGCCTTATCTACTGCTTTAGTGGTCTGCTTGGATGATTTCAGGTCATCAGTGATGATGACGCCCAAGTCTCTTTCTTCCCTTGTGACTGCCAGCGACTCCCCTCCCAGCCTATAGGTGGCCTCAGGGTTTCTCTTCCCCACATGCATGATCTTGCACTTCTTTGCATTAAACCCCAGTTGCCACGCTTCCGACCATTTTGCTGGGTTATCCAGATCTCTTCTCATTCTGCCCATCTGGATCATCTACTCTGTTGCAGATTTTGGTGTCATCTGCAAACAGACAAACCTTACCCTTCAGTCCATCTACAGTGTCACTGATGAAGATATTGAAGAGGACTGGCCCCAGGACTGATCCCTGAGGTACCTCACTTGTGACTTGCTTCTCTTCTGACTGTATACCGTTTACCATCACTCTCTGTTTTCTGCCCGTCAACCAGTTTGTCACCCAGTTGGCCAACTTCTGACCCACCCCGATCCTACCCAACTTATTAATCAATTTTCTATGTGGAACAGTATCGAAAGCTTTGCTGAAGTCAAGGTAGGTGACATCAACTGCTCCCCCTTGGTCCACCACTCTGGTTACCCAGTCAAAGAAAGCTATGAGATTAGTTTGACAGGACCTTCCTTTTGTAAACCCATGCTGTCTTGGATCCTGTGTTCCTATGGATTCCAGGTGTTGCACTATCCTTTCCTTAAGGAGTGCCTCCATAATCTTGCCCACTACTGAGGTAAGACTGACTGGTCTGTAGTTCCTGCCTCCTCCCTGCTACCACTCTTTGTGGCGGATCACATGAGCCCTTCTCCAGTTTTCTGGGTCCTCTCCTGTGCTCAGAGACTCACTAAACAGTTCTGCTAATGTCTGTGCTAGTTTCACCCTTAGCTCCTTTAGTACCCTGGGATGTATGCCATCAGGTCCCGTTGCCTTGTTCACCCTGAGCTTATCGAGCTCTTGTAGGAACCTTTCTTTTGTGAAGGGGCTAGTACACACCCCCCTCCCTTCCCCCTGTGTCCATGGTGCTGAGCTGTGGGCCCTGCTCTACCTTCTGTTCAGTAAATACTGAGCAGAAGTATCTATTTAGGATAGATGCTTTTACATGGTCCTCCTCCTCACATGCCCCCTTATCCCCTTTGATCTTAGCAATACCCCCTCTGGACTTTCTCTTTTCACTAATGTAGCTATAGAAAGTCTTGTCACCTTCCTTTACTGTTTGTGCTAGTGTTTCCTCGGTTTGGGCCTTTGCCTGCCTTCTCTGCTTCCCTTAGGGGAGGTTTTGTATGCCTCCCTGTCTTCATCCTGCTGCATTCCCTTATATTTCCTGAAGGCCAGCCTTTTGACTTTGACGTTTTCTGCTACTGTTTTTGAGAACCAAAGTGGTTTCCTTCTTCTTTTGCACTTCCTTTTCTCTCTAACACATTTGGACGTTGCTTCAAGTATTGCATCTTTGATGCTTGCCCACTTTGTCTGTACCCTCTCACCTGTATTTTTTTTTGCCAGGGCTAGCTTATCTCTGTTGGACATCTTATCAAAGTCAGCTCTTCTGAAGTCCCATATTTTTACCTAGGAATGGGATGATTTAGTTCTAGTAGCCAAATTGAACCATACCATGTGATGGTCACTGGCCTGGTATCTCTTTTGTATATTCTCTAAATTATTAATATCACCGCGTTATACGGGTTCCATATCTGTGACCCATATATATATATATATATATATATATATACAGACTATGTTCCCAATTTACTTCTGGATAATTAAAATTCCCTGTCATCAGAACATCCCCTTTCATTTCCATAAATTCATTTTCATTCTCTGTTCTCTGGCTAACGGTGCTGTTACAATTGGGGGCTTTGTAATAAACTCCAGTGTATAATTTGTTCCCAGTGCTTTCAAAAAGTTTTATCCACAAGGATTCGAGTTCTGAATCCTCCAATGTGTTTACCCTGTGACAAGGGATATCATTTTTTAAGTAAATGGCAACCCCTCCTCCTTTTTTGTTTATTCTGTTTTTTTCCAAAAGCATATAGCCATCAATAGTTTTATTCCAGTCCACTCCATCTTCCCACCACGTTTCTGTGATCATACAGACGTCAATATTCTCAGCCAATAATAGGGACTCTAATTCATATTTTTCTTACCGTTCAAGCTTCTTGCATTAATTAACCAAGCCTTTAGATAGCCTATTCTTTTTCCTTTCTGAGAACCTTTAATATTGTTCCTGTTGTTGTTTTCTTCCTTCATAATTTCTTTTTGAGTGGTCTGTTTATTAGCCCCTCTCCCCCTCACTTTTAGTTTAAAGCTCTGTCCACAGTTCTTTTTAGGGATAGTCCTATCTCTCTACTGCCTTTTTTGCTTAGATGTAGTCCATCTTTACTAAGCTCAACGGGTCGTTTACAAATGACTCCCAGTGCATTATACACTCTAATCCCTCTTTCAGAGACCACAGCCTTAGCCAATTATTTCTCTCTTTCAGTTTATTTGTGAAGTAAATATTTTCTCTTGGTACTGGCAGGATCTCTGACAAGACTAGTTTACAATTTAGTTTTTTGGCTTCCTCTCTTATTTGTTTATATTCATCCTGTATTTCATCTATGCCTTGATTTTTTATATTGTTTACTCCTGCATGGATAATGATTGTGGCAGATCCATCTCTTTCTTTGATTATGTCTCCAAATATATCCTTAATATCACCTAACTTAGCCCCAGAGAAGTAACTTGTAGTAACTTGTTCTTTATTCCCTTTCGATGTGTATCTATCCGTATATTTAACTATTGAGTCTCCTAGTACGTATACATTTTTAAGGTAGCATAGGTAACTTGGCTGATATGTAACCTTGGTAACTCTATCTAAAGCTTGTGTAGTATCCATACTGTGCATTACTGAGATGTCCCCCCTGGAATCTCTGTTCTTAGGATCTTCTGATGCTAGCCCCCTTATTATGTTACCACTTTCACTGTTTCCTTGAACTGAGCCACTTGACTCATTAGTAGTATCATTCTCCAGTTCATCATTATCTTGTATATTTGTGTTGTCTGTAACGGTTAGTAAATTTGCCTGTTGATCATGCCTGTTATTAGATTCTGTTAGTTCATCCATCACTTTATTAGAATGGGTACCTTCACATTCTTCGTCTAAGTTAATTAATGAGTCTTCAAACAACTTGAAGTCTTGCTGTATTCTGACAAGTGCAGTTAGCCCCAGCCTTTAAACTGCCCCGGAGAACAAAGGGTCAAACTTTCTATGCAGAGCACAGAATGCTGAGCTCGAGCTCAGTTGATGTCTCTGTTTCCCTTTGAAATCTAACTGTCAGATTCTTTACTCTGTCTCACTGAACAGTCGCTATGGAGATTTCTCCTGCAGCTTGGTTCGAAAGTCAGTTGAAGTGTTGGTTTTTCGTCGGTTTCTAACCGAAAAATTATTCCGCATAGTCTGTTCAGTCTCTGTCTGTGGTACCGTGAGTACTAGATAGGTTTTTTAATGTGTTTTCTGTGTGGAACTTGTTAAAAGTGTTGATCGGTTCGGCTGAAGCGATTATTTGTTTAACTCTTATGTTAACTTTAATGTGTGGTTACCGGTCCTTATCGGTTCTAAAAAAAAAACGTGTTTTGATACTTTTTTTCCAAGACCCGTGACACGGTTAGGAACCGATAAGGGAGTCTTGCCTGGCGGTTGCCAAAAAAAGGGTGTTTGGTTAGGTTGGCCATGTCTGAGAAACCCAAGAAATAAACTGGGCCCACTGGGTTTCAACACTGCAGTGAGTGTGGGGAGGTCTTTGCTAAGGCAGATCCCCACACCACCTGTGTTTAGTGTCTGGGGTTTGAACACCTCGATTCAGACTGCCAAATTTGCAAAAATTTTCCCAAATCTACCCTTGAAAAGAGATTAGGTAGACTGAGGGAAAAGGAGGCCGAGAAGTCTGCTGACCTGGATGGCCAGCCCGATTCGGTTCCGACCGAACCAGAAGGAGTGCCCTCTGACCGGGGCGATACTTCTTCGGGCAAGGAAACCCGATCCTGAGGGGTCAGTTCTGACTAAAAGAAAGCGCAAGAAAATCGTCGGTTTGGATCCAGAAGTCCATGTTCACCGGGCAAGAAATAGCCGCCACAGAGCGATTCGGATTGTGGAATCGCTTTGCCCGTTCCACCGATCCAGCATCTTTGGCAGGGGCTCGGTTCGGTCGGTTCCCCCGGTTCATGACTATACTCTGGAAGAATTTTATGAGCCGGAGTTTGAGGAGGAAGGGGAGTTTGAAGATGATGATGGTGATGGTGAAAGTCTAGATGTGCCTGTGGAACCGGACATCTCCCCAGACAGACCTTCAGGTGTATCCCCTCCTAGGCTTTCTGAGTCCCCTTCCCACTTTATGTTCTACAGAAAGGTGGCTGAGACCCTCCAGCTTCCTATGAAAGAGGCAATGGAGGATCAGAAGGAGCCTGATTTTGTAGAAATGATGGACATCCCAGAGTCCAGGAAACTGTTCCCCTCCACAAATCTTTAGGGAAATGGACACAAAAAATTCTGAAGTCTCCCAATTCTATACCTCCTGTGGACAGAAGAATGGACAAGAGGTATACACTCTAAGGTTCAGATACAGAGTTTTTATATCAGCAATGCAGCCATGTTGGGGTTGTGCAGGCTGCTGCCTGTGATAAGGCAAGCATTCCCTTGGCTTCACACCCCCCAGACAAAGACTCCAGGAAGATTGATGCCATGGCAAACAAGCTGTACATGGCATCTTCCTTGGGACTCAGACAGGCGAATTATATGGCCTATACAGCCAGGTACCAGAAGTCCAGGTGGGACACTGTACTGGCACTGGCTAAACAGGCCTCCCCCCAGCTAGCCAAGGAGCTGGAGGTGGTGGCTGCAGCTGGGACTGAGGCATCTAAAGTTCAGTTTCATGCTGCTGTGGACTCCAATGATGTGCCATCAAGAGTCATGGCTACATCTGTGGCTCTTCAGAGAATGGCTTGGCTCAGATGTACTAGCCTCTTGCAGGATACCCAGGCTAAGGCCATGGATTTTTCTGTAGTGGGTAGTTCTTTGTTTGGGGAGCAGACAGAGAATTACATGAAGAAAATGGATGAGTACAGGACCACCTACAGGAGTGCTCAGGCCAAGGAGAGGCAGGCAACTCCTCAAAGGCAGCAGTCTAGGGACAGGGCAGGCCTTTTCATAGGCCTTTTTACCAAGCACAGGCCTCTTCTCCCTTTTCACAGAGGGGGTTCTTCAGAGGGAGAGGCAGAAGGGGAATGAGGAGGGCTGCATCCACTCCTCAGCCAAAGGCCCCTGCCAAGCAGACACCCTGCTGGGCCTGCCCGGGTCGACTCTCCTATTCCAGTAGGGGGCAGGCTGGCTTACTTTGTCCAGGACTGGATGTCTATTACATCAGACAAGTGGGTCCTGGAAGTAGTAAGCCAGGGACTGGTTCTCAGCTTCAGAAAATTTCCAAAGTTGAGAGCCAGATCTTTTCCACCTGCAAATCTCTCAGAAACCCTTGCCCTAGAGGCAGAGGTTTCATCTCTGCTGGCTTTAAGAGCCATAGAGAGAGCACCTACCCTATACTGGGGCAAAGGGCTGTACTCCAGGTACTTCCTTACCCCAAAAGAGACGGGGGAGTGGTGACCCATCCTAGACCTAAGATACCTAAACAAACATCTTTTAAAACCAAAGTTCAGGATGGTAACTCTGGGAATAATCCTTCCCTCTCTAAGGCCAGGGGACTGGCTAGCCTCCCTGGACCTCAAAGATGCCTACTTGCACATTCCCATCAGGTGCTCCCACAGAAAGTACCTCAGGTTCGAGTTGCCCTCAGGCCACTATCAGTTAGGAGCAATGCCCTTTGTCCTAACCTCAGCCCCAAGGGTTTTCACAAAGTGCCTGGCAGTAGTAGTTGCTTTTTTAAGAAGGCAAAAGATTTCCATTTTTCCATATGTGGACGATTGGCTAATAGTGGGCCAGTCTCCAGACCAAGTCAAGTCTCACCTGCAAGTGACCCAGCAAGTGCTCACCTCTCTAGGATTTCTTCTCAAACTTCCCAAGTCAGTTCTCGAACCAGTCCAGCTTCTTACTTTTATAGGGGCAGAACTGGACACAGTCAGAGCAAGAGCCTTTCTTCCCCTGGAAAGGGCACGGGTTCTTATAGAACTAGCCTCTTCCTTCAGCCTTCAGGTATCTCGACCAGCAAGGCATTTCCTCCAGCTCTTGGGCCGCATGGCAGCTTCAACAGCAGTGGTCCAAGGGGCAAGATTCCAGATGAGGGATATTCAGTTCCATCTGAGGGCTTTTCGGTCTCAGAGGAAGGATTCCCTTACCAAACTGATCCCAGTGACTCTGACCTTGATCCAGGCCATTCAATGGTGGCAGGATCAGGACAGTTTAAGACAAGGGGTCCCATTTGCCACTCAGTCTCATTCAGTGGTCCTTACCACGGATGCTTCTCTTCTGGGCTGGGGAGCCCATCTGGGGGCCCTCACTGCCCAGGGACTGTGGTCCCCCCCAAGAATCCCTTCTCCATATCAATCTCCTAGAACTCAGGGCAGTTTTTCTGGCCCTGAAAGCCTTCTCTTAGTCAGTGCAGAACAAGGTGGTTCAGGTCAGAACAGACAACACCACCACCATGTGGTACATCAACAAGCAGGGAGGCACTCAGTCCACAGCCTTGTGCACGGAAGCCATGAAATTGTGGTCCCTGGCTTATTCCCTGCAAACCTCTCTGATAGCAGTTCACCTTCCAGGAAAGGACAATGTGCTAGCAGATGCACTGCGCAGGATCTCTCAGGGCCATCACGAATGGTCCCTGGACCCTCTGGTGTTGAAAGTGATTTTTTTCAAGGTGGGACACTCCAGAGATAGATCTCTTTGCAGCCCCAGACAATCACCAACTTCCTCTCTTTTGTTGCAGACCCCCAGTCTTGGGCTCAGTCCTCCTGGATGCTCTGATTCTGAATTGGGAAGGGAAATGTCTGTATGCCTTCCCTCCCTTCCCTCTCCTGTTCAAAGTTTTAGTCAAGATAAGGTCTCAGCCTTGCAAAGTGATTCTGATTGCTCCAGATTGGGCCAGGCAGCCTTGGTACCCCCTGTTGTTGTCCCTAGCAGTCCATCTTCCCCTGTCTCTCCCCAGGAATTAAAGCCTGTTAACATCCTCTCATGGGAGGATTTGGTACCCCAATCTTCAGTCTCTCAATCTCAAGGCATGGCTCTTGAAGAGTTAGAGTTTGCAGATTTGCATCTTTCTCAAGGGGTTCTGGATATTCTCAAAGCTGCTCGAAAGCCCTCCACCAGAAAGACGTATAACTCCAAATGGAAGAGATTCAGCATTTGGTGTTCCAAAAAGAATATTTCCCCAGATACTGCTGAATTACCTACAGTTCTGGATTATATGGTCCATCTTAATGACTTAGGCCTCAGACCAGCTACTGTCAAGGTACACTTGTCAGCTGTCTCTGCTTTTCTGTCAGTGGGGAAGTCTTCCTCACTATCATCTCATCCTGTGTTCTGTAATTTTTTTAAAGGATTGCTTTACACCAATCCCCCCTTTAGAGACCCTGTCCCTGCCTGGGTTTTGAATGTTTGCATTGCTCAACTTATGCTACCTCCTTTTGAGCCTATGTCCTCAGCAGAGCTTAAGTACTTGACTTGGAAAACTGTGTGCTTGGTAGCCATTACCTCTGCCAGGTGTATCAGTGAATTGCAAGCCCTGTCAGTGGAACCTGATTTTATCTCCTTTCACAGGGATAAAGTGGTCCTTAGAACCAATAGAAGGTTCTTCCCTGAAGGGGTTTCAGACTTCCATCTGAATCAGTCTATGTCTGTTCCTGTTTTCTTCACTGATCATTCTTCCTCAGGAGAGAGGAGGCTACACAGTTTGGATGTTAAAAGAGCACTTAGCTACTACATAGAGCGTACCAGGGGTCACAGGTTTGACTCCCTCCAGTTGTTCCTCACTTATGGAGAAGTGGGAAAGGGCAAACCTGCCATCAAGAGAACTTTTGCCAGGTGGATTATGTCTTGTATACAATTCTGCTATGAAAAACTGGGAAAGATTCCACCCTCAGGCCGGAGGGCTCACTCTACAAGAGGTACAGCTGCTTCCCTGGCTGCTGCCAGGGATATCCCTCTCTTAGAAATTTGTCAAGCAGCCACCTGGAAAACGGTCCATAGCTTTACCAAGCATTACTCTCTGGATATCCAAGCTAGGAGTGATGCTCAGTTTGGCACAGCAGTACTTCAGAGCCTATTCCCAAAGTAGGTTCTGTCCCTCCTCCATGGAGGTACTGCTTGGTAGTCTGCACTTGTCAGAAAACAGCAAGACTTCAAGTTGTTTGAAGAAAAAATTACTTACCTTAGTAATTATGTTCCTTCTATTGGAGTCTTCCTGTATTCTGACCTCCCTCCCTGCCTCCCCTCTCAGAACCTGGTTTTGGGAAGAGAGTGGGCAGGTGCAGTGTTGCACCTCAGTGGTGTTCCTTTTACACCCTCTTCTTTTGTTTGGGTGTTGTTTTATTACTGTTCTTGTTTGGTTTGGTTTTTGAGATTTGGGTTTCCTGACTTGAGTCTTCCTTTGGGAATCCAAAACTTTTTGTTACCAGTTGGCTATTAAAATTTTACAATTTCCACATAGAATAGTTATTAGGGTTTTGCTCGTAAGAATCTGACGGTTACATTTCAAAGGGAAACGGACAGAGACATCAACCGAGCTCGAGCTCAGCATTCTATGCTCTGCATAGAAAGTTCTCCGGGGCAGTTTAAAGGCTGGGGCTAACTGCACTTGTCAGAATACAGCAAGACTCCAATAGAAGAAACATAATTACCAAGGTGAGTAATTTTTTCATATCTATTACGTATTTCTAAACTGTATCCCATTGCTCTGTGTCTCCCTTTCTTATACTTCCTGTTTTCCATAATCCATTCATCATTATCCCCTTCTCTGGGTCGCTTTCTGCTTTCACAATCCATACAGACCCTCTCACTTTGCCGCTCTGTTATCCCATTTTGAAGTACTAGTTTTTGTTGCTAGGTGTCAGCGTGGCTTAGTTGGTAGCACATCCGCCTCTGGACCAGAAGGTCATGGGTTCTCGTCCCACACCAGGATTGGACTTGCAACCTGCAATCGCTACATCCGAAAGTGCTAAATAAAGTGCTGTACTGCTGGGGTGTGCCGCCCTTCGACAGAGACGTTAAACCGAGGTCCCTTCTGCCCATCCTGGTGTTGTCCTGGTGGGTGTCCAGGTGGAAGTAAAAGAACACAGGGCACTCTTCGCAAAGAGTAGGGAACATTCCCAGTGTCCTGGCCAACATTCCCCTTCCCATAAACCAGTTCATGCAATTATCCAGGCTGTGTGTGGGTGATGATGTGCGATATGGCCGCCACCACACATTCAGTCACTTCACTACCAGTCTAGCATTGCTTGTAAAGTGCTTTGGATGTATGAAAAGCGCTATATAAATGCTGATTCTTCTTCTTCTTCTTCTTGTGTTGAAAGTAACTGCATTTCCAACTCCATAATTTTCTTTTTTAATTCTTTAATCAGATCGCATTCTTCGCAAGAGAAAACCAGCTGCTCATTGGCTATATCAGTGCTAACCTTTCTGCAATAGATACATCTCAGTCCAAGGCTACCCCCTTCTAACTTTACCACATTAGAGTTCAAACTGTATTATTGCTGTGCTGGACAAAGTGCAGCCTACAAGGTCTTAGTTGTTTGATATTCCCTTTTAATCAGCATTATCTGCATCCTTCCCTACTTCCTTGGCTGACGCACGGAGACGTTCTGCACATGTCTTGGTATGAGTCTTGGCGCTCGCTTAGCATGCTATTTTTATTTTTTATTTTTTTATTTTTAGTTGTTTAACCAGGTATAGCACACTAAGCTGAAAGCTTTTTTACAGGAGCGACCTGGGAGCACAAGGAGGTTAAGTGACTTGCTCAGGGTCACACAGTATGCAAGTGGAAGCTGTGGGATTCAAACCCAGGTCTGGTCTGCTGGATGTCACCAAATTTGCAGCTCAGAGCCTTAGACCACTGCGCTATACTGCCTCCAAGCCCTGAACCTGGAAATATCACAGGTCATGTGACACTGTGCCCCGAGACTATGATCCTTAAAAGTCAAGTTTCTAAAACGAATGTGCTGCAGTAAATGACTTTTCCACCTAGTTAGGCTAGTTATAGCAGCAATATGTTTAAAATAGTCTCACTCAGAACCCTGCACTCTCTAGAACAGGAGAGTAGTTCTGCTCCAGTTGGTAACGAACTACGCTTCCCAGATTCCTTCCTGTCTCTGGCCCCTAGTCACAATGATATTGCATACAGTACTGGCTCACTCTGCTTGAAAGGCGCTTTCACTCCTGCCAGACCTGTCTCACCACCTCGAGGGTGGTCTCACAGTATGTGGAAAGGGATTCAAAAACACAGTCAGATGCAGTCAGAAGTTATAATACTGGGTGACTTTAACTTGGATGGGCTTTCAGAGTGCTCCAAACCCCTAAAAACCTACGTGACACCTTTGGACTCACTCAAATTGTTTCTGGTGACTCATCCGAATAAAAAGAATCTTAATAAAAGGTCCCTTCTGGACGTCATATTAGTAAAAAAAAAAAACACACACCTGTTCTCTCATTCGGGTGTCTTCTTCACTGACTTCAGTGACTACTGCCTTATTGCTTGCATAAGGGCTGCACCTAAGCCTGTTTCTAATTCCAGGTACATGGTCAAAAGATGTTTACAAAACTTTGTACCTCAGGCCTTCCTCTTGGGTTTACAAAACTCTCTGCTTTGGCAGTACTTCTACCTAGCTAAGATGATAGAGGCAGCATACGAGACCTTCCATACTATTGTCTGTGGAGCACTAGCTAGGCATGCCCCTTTGGCCAAAACCCGCACCAAAAAAAAAAAAAACATTCCCTTGGTTTATGCAAGATCTGAAATCTGCTTTGCTCTGTAGGGATAAGCTCTGGAAGAAGGCATGCAAATCAAAACTTCAGTCTGACTGGGCTGCTTTCAGGGCAGCCAGAAATCTCTGTATGAAGCTTGTCAGAAACAATAAGGCTAACTGCTACCATTCAACATTAGAGTCCTCCACCATGGATCCTGCTAGGTTCTGGCGTACACTTAGAGATATTCAAGGCCAAGCACCGTCAGGCTCTCTCCCCACCAAGATCTTATATGAAGGTTCCTCCATTACCGAAAAAGCGGAAATCCATGACTGCGTTAATAAACATTTTGCCACCGCAGGAATAACCTTTGACTCTTCACCTGCAAATAACTTACAAACCCAGCTTTTAACCCAGGGCTCAGTAAGCCCTCCTCCCACCCAGCATACCTCTGACTCGGGTTTTTCCTTCCAGCCTGTAACGTTCAAGGAAGTTGATGACCTGCTCATGCAGCTGGATGTCAGAAAAAGCGCAGGAGCGGACCTCATTGGACCATACTTCCTAAAGCTTGGTCATCAAGTCCTGGCTGCACCATTAATGCACCTCTTTAACATGTTCACTAAAAATACCACCAACAGCTTAATCTGGTTCAAGGTCAGTTGGCATTCATCTTTATCCCCCCTCCCCCGGGTCGTGCCTGAAAATAGGCAGGATTTGTCTAGTGCACTTACCCGGTCAACAAAAGCTAAATAAATAAATAAGTAAAATAAATAAATGTTCCTTAGCCTGGGTAAACTCCCTTCTGTTTGGAAGACTGCCCAAGTTATACCCCTATTCAAATCAGGAGACCCAGGTGACTTCAATAATTACAGGCCATTGTCCTTACTTCCCATCCTAACAAAATTGTTGAAGAAACTAGTGAATTGTCAACTTAGGAATTACATTGATGCCTCAAATCTGCTTAACCCAGTGCAGTCAGGCTTTAGGCATCGACACAGCACAATCACAGCACTGGCAAAAATAACGAATGATTGGCAGAGAGCCCTTGACCTAAAGAATCACGTATGCGCTGTCTTCCTTGATGTAAGCAAGGCTTTCAATACCGTGGACCACGACCTGCTCTTAGATACTCTCCACAGCATTGGTTTGGACACACTTTCCTTAAAGTGGTTCTAATGCTACCTGGCTGAGTGGATGCAGCAAGTAAAAGCAGTGGGTGACCTTTCCTCACTAAAACAGATCAGCAGAAGAGTACCTCAAGGCTCCATTCTGGGGCCCATACTTTTCACACTGTATATCAACAGCACTGACCGTGGAATCATGGCATCCAGTGTTCACCACTTTGCTGATGACACGGTCCTTTACACTGCCAGGCCAACTCCCAAGAGTGCCTGTAAGGACCTACAATCAGATTTCCTCATACTGCAACAAAACCTTCTTAGCCAAAAAATACTCTTAAATGCCAAAAAGACTAAGGCCATGCTGCTGTCCCCATCGACACTGGCCACAAATTCCCTTAAGGACGGGCCTATGCCCACTATTACCACTTTGCTTGGTGAGTCTCTAGATTATGTTGCCAAGTTTAAGTACCTAGATATGTGGATTGATAACAGACTTTCTTTCATTGAACATGTGGATGAGCTCTTAAAACTGAATCAGAGGCTTGGTCTTTTGTATAGGATCAAGCACCTGCTTACGCAAGAGGCTAGAAAGAGATTGGTACAAACTACATTCCTAGCTCTCATGGATTATGCAGACTTCCCTTATGGTCAAATCCCAGGGTCCGCCTTAGCTAAGCTTGACACCCTGTACCATAGGGCACTACGGTTCATTTCCGGGGCGGCTTACAATATCCATCACTGTGCGTTTTATTCCATGGTGGGCTGGTCTTCACTTACGTTCGAGAGACAGAGGAACACTGTACTCTGGACATATAGAGCCATTACCAGAAAGCTACCCCCCTACATTTCTGACTGTCTGCCCACCTGCACCTTAAGGAATTATGCCTTGAGAAGCTACTCATACATCTCATTATCTGTGCCTAAAGTCCAATCCCATTTCGGCAGAACCTCATTCAGTTATGTGCTGCCCCAGTTGTGGAAAAAAATCCCCAAATCACTAAAATTGGTAAATCCTATTAACTTTGCGGAGTTCAAATCACTCTACTCAAGATCCTTCTCTGAGCCTTGAAAGTGTCCTCCCTGTCGCTAATTTGCGCTGCCATCACTATAGCTCCTTTTGCAGCTATTCCTCTATAGCTGTCTCTCCCTACCGTAATCCCCCCCAGTTCTTGTGCCCTGCTCACCCATGTCTCATCTCCATGCTGCCTGACTCCAATAGTGTAACATTGTTTTTTTTTAGAAACAACCCTGTTTTACTAGAACAGTCATTGTTTAAAATTCTAAATCCGGCAGAACTCTGTGCTGTCGTTACCACCCTTTTATTTCTGCCGAAATCTGCATTGTTGTCTTACCTTATGACATGACCTTCCCAGCACACTCATGTTTCTGATTGTTTTTTTATATGTTCGATTGTTATTCTGTATCTCTTAAAGTGTTATCAGCTTCAAACCCAAGGGGGGAGGGGGGAAACAGACTGGGGGAGGAGGTTTCAGGAGGAGCAGAGGGTGGATAGAAGTATAAGGAACCTGGGTGAGGTTCGACAAAGGGGATCAGGGATAAGGGGTGGGGAGGTGGTGTTAGTAAATTCCAGGAGCTTGGGAAACAAGTTCCCAGACTTCCAGGCCATGCTGTTCGAAGGGGGGGAAGGGTTGGATGTGGCGGTGGTCACGGAAACGTGGGCCAAAAAAAAACCATGACTGGGACCTAAACGTGCAGGGGTACACTATGCTTAGGAAGGATAGAAAGGAGGGCAGAGGGGGTGGAGTGGCTATGTTCATTAAAGATTACATAGAAATTGCTAGGGTAGAAGAGGCAGAGGGAAACATGGAGGCCTTATGGGTCATCTTACAAACCCCGGCAGGAGGTAAGGTCAAGCTGGGTGTAGTATAAAGGCCCCCCAGGATGGTGATGTTCTGGAGGATGGTTTGCTGGACAACATCATTGCCCAGTGTGGACCAAAAGGGGAGGGAGTGGTGCTGATGGGGGACCTTAATATGCCAGGTACAAACTGGGGAACCATGTCCTCTAAGGTGGCCAAGGAGCAGAGGCTGCTGGACGGCTTCCAGGATGTGTTCTTAACACAGCACGTGATGGAGCCCACAAGGGAGGGGCATGTCCTGGACGTGGTTCTGGTGGATGGGGATCTGGTAAGGGACCTGGTTGTAGAGGATCCCCTGACTGGGAGCGACCACAATACTGTCTGGTTTCAAATAAGCAAGGGGGAAAGAGAGGAGAGAGCTAGGACACTGGCAGTGGACTTCAAGGGGGCAGACTTTGTGGGCATGGGAAATATTCTCAAGGACCACTTGAAGAGGATTACAACAATGACAAATGTGGAAAAGAGATGGGAGGTCATAAAACGGGGACTTCATGAGGCAGTCAGGACCTGCGCTAAGGTGAAGCTTAAGGGAGGAAGGTCACATAAACCATGCTGGTGGTCCAGTGAGGTTCAGGTAGCGGTCAGAGAAAAGAAGGCTACCTAGAAAAAATATAAAATAATGAGAGGGGATAGGGAAAAGGAAATGTACCATCTTGCATCTAGAAAAGTCACCCAGGTGGTGCGGGGGGCAAACTCCAGTAAAGAGCAGCGGCCGGCACAGGGGATATGGGGAGGGGAAAAGGGTTCTTCCGGTACATTGGAGAGCGGAGAAAAACTAAGGGCCATCTCGGAAGGTTGAGATCAGAAGGAGGGAGGGTGGGTGGAAGAGGCGAGGGACCAGGCAGAGGTATTAAATGAGTACTTCACCTCTGTGTTCACTAGGGAGGGGGATGGGGTATCTATAAAGCAAGGCACGATGGGGATAGAAGCAGTAGTGAGTGTGATCATGTGAGCAGCAGAAATGGAGCAAGAGGGAGGGAGAGGTACCCCAGGGGTGTCACATCAGGATATGGATAAAAAGGCCAGTAAGATGGAGGGGACAGATGATGCTATCTCCACCGGAAGGGTGTGGTTAGCCCTTAAGGGCCTAAAGAAAGATAAATCTCCTGGGCCGGATGGCATTCATCTGAGAGTACTATGGGAATTGGCAGACATACTGGCTGCACCCCTGGCCGAGCTCTTCAACAGGTTGCTTGAGACAGGGAGGGTACCTAGGGATTGGCGAGAGGCACTTGAGGTGCCAATCCGTAAAGGGTGGTCGAGGGAAGTACCAGGTAACTATAGACCCATCAGTTTGACCTCGGTGGTGGGAAAATTAATGGAGAGTATACTAAAGGAACGATTGGGGTTGTATTTGGAGGAGGTTGGAGGTCTGGATAGTCAGCAACATGGGTTTGTTCCAGGTAGATCGTGTCAAACCAATCTTGTGGAGTTCTACGAATGGGTAACATCAGAACTGGACAGGGGAAAGCCTGTGGATGTATTATTCTTGGACTTCAGCAAGGTGTTCGACTCTGTCCCCCACAATGGTCTGGTGGAGAAACACGGGGTTGGGAGTAGGCCCTTTGATGGTCAGATGGATTGAAAACTGGCTAGCTGGACGCACTCAGAGAGTAGTGGTCAGTGGGGAGCTCTCGAACCCTAGAGAGGTCGGTAGTGGGGTACCACAGGGCTCGGTCCTGGGTCCAATCCTGTTTAATGCATACATATCGTACATCAGGGAGGGTATAGGGTGTGAAATGAGTCTCTTTGCTGACGACTCCAAGATAGGAGCAGTAGTTGAGGGGGAAGAGGGAGGGGAGGTTGGCCCTGCAGTGGGACCTGGACACCATGGAAAGGTGGACTCACACATGGAAATTAAATTTCAATATCACCAAGTGCAAGGTGTTACATCTTGGGTGGGGAAACCCTAAACACAGGTACACCCTGGGAGGGGAGGCGCTGGAGGCCTCAACAGGGGAAAAAGACCTAGGGGTCATGGTGGATGCATGTATGAATAACTCAGCAGTGCAGGAGAGCGGCTAGCAAAGCAAACAGGATGTTGGGATGCATCGTAAGGGGGATCACCTCTAGGAGCAGGGAAGTGATTCTGCCGCTATACAATGGATTGGTTAGACCACACCTTGAGTACTGTGTACTGTACTGGAGACCACACTTGAAGAGGGACATACAGCTCCTGGAGAGGGTACAGAGGTGGGGAACTAAGATGATACAAGGACTAGGGGATTTGACATATGAGGACAGACTTGAGGAGCTCTGCCTGTTTTCATTGGAGGAGAGGAGAGACGGGGGGACATGATTGAGGTCTTCAAGTACCTCAAGGGAATAAATAGGGTAAACACGGAGGAGATCTTTAGACTAAAGCAGGGAGGTGTCACCGGAGGGCATGGTTTGAAGTTGGAAGGTGGAAGGGTGAGGAGGGAAGAGGAGGAGGGTTTTCACTGAGAGGGTGGTGGATCCTTGGAACGTGCTGCCTGGCGAGCTGGTTCAGAGATCCACAGTGGAGGGCTTCAAGAGAGGGTGGGACAGACACAGAAAGCGGATGTATCAGATGATGGCCTGGCCCAGGGGGGTGGGGATGGATGATAAGGGTTTCTGGAACACGAGGGGGGAGGGCCTCAGTACCCAACTGGGGATCTGAGGTTCGAGCAGACTCGATAGACCATAAGGCCCAATCTGCTGGCAATTAATATGTTAGTATGTTAGTATTATTTACTCTGTACCTACCAGGCCCACCTTGAAAATGAACTTGCTCAATGGTGTCTCACCTGGTAAATAAAGATTGAGTGAATAATTGAAATCCAGCTTCTTCTTTTTGGTTTTTGAGAGAGAGTTGGCAGGCTGGTTCACAGATTTTTTAGGCCTTGCCATTACGTTGGAAGTGGAGGTCTCACTTGTAAAACTCTGTCTCCCATTTGTCGGCATTCAGCGAGAGTTGGTCCAGTTTCAGTGCCGATCATTTCCCCATCAAGTGAACAGGCACCCCTTGTAGGAGATTAGCAAGATTATGTTTGTGGCAGGTTGTGGGGCTGCTAGCATGGAGAGCAGAGCAGAAAATTAAGCCACCATTTACAGCGCTGATGTCACTGTAAGTCCCCTCAGCTGAAGTTTAATTACAGTTTTGGTTGCTTTGTAGAGTGCTGCTTCAGTGTCTGCATCCCTGCCATTTTAATTCCTTATTCTGAATTTTTACGTGAAAAAGTCTATACAGACAGGTGAGGTTTTTGAATGCCCTCATGTGTTGTGAGTTACACAACAAAACAGACTGATGAAATTGCGTTCTATTCCATGCCCTCTCACTTTAAGTAAAAGCTTGAAGTATAATGAAAGAAAGTTTCACAGAGAACTATTTTTTTCTTTTAAATATTAAAGAGATTCAGGTTACTCAAGGTCTCTGGAGACCTTGCAGTATTTCTTTTCGTACTTGTTAAATGCATGCTGGTAGTTTGCAGGAGACTGATTAGATGTGTTATAGAGAAACTGAATACCCATCAGTGTAGAGTGTTTTGAGCAGACTTGAAAATGACGGAGGCAGCTCTTGCTGTTTTAAAGGCCACAAAAGGTGAGATCTCCCAAGAACTTAAGAGCAGATCTATTCAAAAATTGTGAGACAAGGATTCATTTGATTTCAGACAAAACAGCACACCTTGGATGCTGTTCAGCTAGTAATTTTTCCATTTTAGACAAGCATGTGGGGAAAATAATCAGTCAATATTTGCTTCAGTCAGGAGTGTCTACAACAAAGCTATTACAGTATTGCCTTTTAATCTGCATATCTGAGCATATATAAACCACTGTGAACTGATGAACGAAACACTTGAAAGCAAAGAGAGACTTTTGTGCGAGCACCGATAGACTAGAAAGTTTAAAAAAGAAAGAAAAGTATTTCCTAAAAGAGAAGAGGACCTCTTTTGAACCAAATCCAGGACAGCAGGTTTCTTTTACTTATTCTGTCTAGTGTCAATTGTTTCCATAGCAACTGCAAAATAAGTTTCTTCTGTTGGAAAGGAAAAAGATCTCTAAACTGGAGAGGGTGGTGAATTGCTTCATCAGCCAGCATATAATCGTGCTATTTAAATTGTGCCATTTACTTACCTAATCCATTGTGATGAGCAGTGTCTTAAAAAATAGGCTTAGAATAATAATGAATACATTTTTCTTGTGCCGAAGACTGCATGTATGTACAACAAAATAACTGTGAAATCTGGACACTTTTGCATGTTGCTCGAATACTATTTATGTTCCAACAAGTAATAGTTCAGAGACTGAAGGAATTACATCCCCAGCGTAAATATTTTATATCCTGAGTAAAACGAATCTCTTTTATTGTAGGTCTGATACTGAGTTGCTAGCGTAATGGTAATGTTAGCCAGAGAGCTCTTTAAGGATTAGCCAGCGAGGGGTTAAAACAGGATATACTAATGTGACGGCAAGTGCTGTTTCTATGCTTCGTGGAGCATCCTAAATAATCCTTAATTTTAGACTTGTGAGGGATTTTATATGACTCTCTCTCTATCAGCTTCACTGCATATTCTTTAATTTTTTTAAATTTAAATTTTAAATTAGAATTTCAAATATGTAACAGCAACTTAAGCTCATTGTCAGAAGGCTAAAATCTTTTTCCTAAGTACAAGCTATTAGGATGCATTTTATACTCCTGTGGTAAACTTCTGTAACTGACTGGTTTGTTATCTTTTTAAGCCTATTTGCAGTTCTGGAAACCAGTGTACAAAGTAAAGCCAACACTGACATTTTATTCATGTAAAAAAAAAAAACGCAAGCATCAGATTCCCTTGTTCCTGTCACAACTTTGACATAATTCAGGGCCCTTTTAAAATGAGGATTAAGATTGCTTTCGAGTTAATTAGATGGATTCTGCAATTTTGACTGCATTGATGGGAAAGGCAAAGAACCAAGCTTTTCCTTTCGAGAGGTCAAAGCGAAGTATGTCCTTGGAAAGCTACCTATTTGAGCACCACCCAAAAGGGATATTCAATATTGACCAGTATTTGATGCACAGAAGCTGGAGGAAAGAGTTTCAAAGGGATCTGCAACTCAAGAAGGCAGTGCCAGCTCACCCAAGATCTATACTATTAAATCCGTACACAAGGTCTCTGCCCTTCTGCCTGAGTCTTAAGCAGCTGCAGGGGTTCTGGAGTAACAGCAAAGCCCAGGTCAGTCATGAAGTGTGTGGCATTCGCTTGATATTATAGTTGGTTAGAGAGAATCCTGCATAGAATTTCTGGCAAAACTGGTAGACAAAAAATGGTGCTTGTGCAGCTTAACTCCTCATTGTTTCATGCTGCAAAATCTGAGGTATA